>LR990928.1:18695360-19961610 GCA_905163415.1 Noctua fimbriata
TCAAATGAACTGTAAGAAGAATAGGAAGGAGGAGATAGGGAAATGAAGCTCTGTTAGTAATAATCTTAATAAACGCTAAAATGCAATACTTGTTCAATAGCTAGAGTTATCTCTAGTTGGTTGTACTTGTAAGGGACGTTAGTATAAATTCATCACATGGCAACAGTTCCAGAGTTGGTTGCTACGCGTATGGCCACTACGACCTCATGTAATATATTTACAACACGATCCGATACGACTTCATAAAACTGCATTAACACCATTATAGTTTTATTTTATGGACTTTTAAACATGTCGGTATTTTGATATCTTACTAGGAATTCACTTAGATAAAGTAAATCCAAATCTATTGCTTACATTTATAGTTCAAATTGGAATGGGTACAAAAATGAGCTTCCCTAATCGGTGTATTAGTGAGATGTGCAAGCGCAGTCGTCAAACCGGACGTCACGTACGGAACCACGTGCAACGTGCACGGATGAGCGGTGTAATAGTGTTACCACTGAACCCTAGAAATGATGAGAAGTGTGAAATGTGAGGAATTTTTTGTTTATCTTTTAGTAATGTACTATTTCAGTCAAATTGACACAAATTACACGGAAAGTTTAAAACATTATTTCTTGATAAAAAAAACGAGGTAAAAAGCAAGGAGCAGACACAACTACCAACCTAGGCAAGCGCGGCCTAATCAGAAGATTGATCCGAGTGGCTGTTATTATTTAGCGACGAGCTCCTCCAGACAGACTCCTACAGCATACAGACGATATAATTAAATGGCTAAATTCAACCAAACTTAATTGCAATAAAGTATTTCTAAGTTATTGAAACTCCTTCACAACGTTACAGCCAGCTCAAACGATCAATGGAAGAGCAGTACAAACTCATTCCATCGAGTAATTCTTAACCCACTCCAAGACTAATTCCAACTTGGTTAATCAAACTCATTACTGAAAATAAACAGTATTTAGCAAGTGATTCTAAATAAGGCGGTCACAGGAACAACCGATCGTATGAAACATTCTCGTAAACGTAAAATCGATTCCCCACACCTGTGCGCCTGCGCAACTCGCAAGTAAAAACCAAAAGAGTGTGGGAATCGTACGGCGTAGGGCTTCGGTATGTGGAGCTGCGGTTTGTATTACTTGGTAACAAGGATTGAGTGTAAAGTAGGTGGTGATAGCAACAAAGCATTATGGTTTATTATGGATCGTGTATTATGTGGTTAGTTTAGTATGGAGTATGAGCAAAAGTGACCTTTGTGCTGCCACCGACGATGCCATGGACGTTGCGAAATTTTGGAACATACAAAGTGTAAAATATTGTGGGGCTGAGAAAAATAGAGAGACGAGGAAGAAGTAGATATATGGCATAGATGGGAAAATATCAGGCAATGCACACACATTTTCCAACTTTACAGCCAGCTTAAAAGACGGTTTTCGACAGAAGATCTGAAAACTTAAAAACCATTCAATTCATTCTTAATCCTGACTAAAACTGTTAAATTGAGTTTCAAACTAATTCAACTTAAACAATTACTAAGTATTTTATGATTTATCTATTGACAAGTTAAAATAATATTAATTTCGGAGATATTAATCGCGAACATCTGCTTGATTACGATTACAACACTGTGGATATATGAACTAATTTGTAACGTTTCAAACCGGTCACTCCAAGCAATACTGAAGCAACTAACGCTTTGTTCTGTTCATTCTTTGAGAAAACACCTATAGATATAATCACAAAGTCGCATATTATGACAGCAGCACCTATATCATACCGTAACATATAACTACCTATGACGTAACGGATATTTTAGTCATAAAGATACTGGGGCAGATATTGTTCTATTGTTACAGTACCGCGATGTTACGGGTAATGAGGGATAACCATGGTTTGTTCATCTATTTACCAATGTATGGAATGAAGACATAAAATGAATATCCATGAGAGAAAATTAAATCTTGAAAAGTGATGGGGGATATTTATCTCAGTAGCAGACGTTGCAGATCCTGGCAGCAAGCTGGACTCGATCTATGGAAGAATCTATAAATATTTGCATTACTATGCTTTGACTACTTGTGTAAAATCATACAAAATTACATTTTAGGAACTCCCATAAATGATTGTCTAAATGACTAATTCCAAAACCATACATTCATAGCTACATCATTTGGATAAATCAACTAAGTGCCTTCACTTTGTAAAGCAAAGATGCCAACAAAAAATGAAATCTACACATAGTGGCTTCGCAATCTAATGCTCTAGCATTAGATTGCGAAGCCACTAAAAAAACAGGCCTAAAAATAGGCCATTTCTAAATAGGCCTCTTCCACGTTTCGTCACAACACAACAACGGGGTGCTGCCGTTAAAAACTTGCTATGTTATTATTTCGGTGCTTCAAATGAAATTCTTATTTATTCAAACAAATATATAAAAAGTCAGTATTACATCTCCATAAGCTCGTAGAAGTATAAAAAAACATGAATGATCCATGTCCACACATTAGGCTATTAGATGATCCCGTGGGAGCCGGGGGCGACAATTGGGTGCAACCTGCAACGTTGACCGCAAGCGCAACCTGTTCCCCGACGTCTGGTGTATTCCTATTGTATCCACTAGTTATCTACCAAACATTTATGGAAAAGGGTAATCTTATTTAAAAGTGCAGTCAGAACAAAAACAGGGGGAGTTTGGGGGGTTGAATCTATAATTGTGTATTTTTCCCAAACGTTATCAGAGTAATCACTGAGTAACGATTCAGTGATGATCACCTATGGGGAAAATATAATAATGCGCGTCAGTAAAATACAAAACTGTGTATACCATAAGGAAGCGCTGAATTGGCGGTTGCAAATATTTATCAAATACCTTGCCAATAATGAACAATGTGAATGGAAAAGCCAATGACTAAATTTAAAAGTTACTGATGTTACACAATAACTTTATTTGGTAATTAAAACAAAACACTTACCTGGTTCCATTATTCATACACGTACTATAAATCAACATATTACAAAATACGGCTAAATAACCATAACCATGTTTATCAATCCTCAACAGTATTTCATACATATGATTGAGTAATACACACCCTAAGCTCTTATCTTGATTCCCAAACAGCATGCACTCAAGTAGGCCAGTACGAAGTAATCGTCTCGGTCTACCACACGTCCACACGAGGGACACCCGTCTCATCTCGGACACCGGTGGGAATCTCCCTCCGCTGATGACCCATGATCCGTGTTAACAGGCCCTGACGAAGAATGTGATAGGAAAAGCATCTTGACCAATTAATAGACAATATGTTTAATAAAAACCAGTAAATACTATGGCTAAACATAGGGTCTTTTTAAAATCGCAGATCGGGCAAAGGGAGTTTCTTCATCAGGAATATTTAAGTAACTTTAGTTGTGGTTGATAGCAATAGGCCCGCTCCCTATTTTATAACTGGCGGAATGTTGGGGTGTGTACTGCAGTTGCCACTACATCTACAATCCTTATGGAGTAAATACCGATGATCTTCGTAACTGTAAATTGACGACGAAGTCAAGACATACAAGAGGCCTCCAAAAATCTCATAATGGGTAGGAATTTCTATAAGTAATGAAGATCTTCAAAAGTATGACAGGGAATGTAACAAAGGGCACTAGAGGCGACAAAGGGTCTAGGATTGCAAGCAAATTGGACCTGGACAAACTCAATGAGTCTACAATAGCTCCAAGAGTTGGGCAATCTTATGATCGTGAGATAGAATCCCTATGTTATATGTGTGGTACTATTGTGTTGTAAAAGACATTATAATCGAGAGCCTACCAGTTTCAAAGAAACAAACTTGCAAATGGACTATCGTGTTCCCTACTTAAACTGGGTGGTGTGGGTCAGACAGGCAGTCAAGCTACATTCGTAGACTAGAAGCCAACCCCAACATAGTCATGGAAAGTCTAGGCAGAGGATGAGCAGTTTCAACTAACCTCAAGACAAGCTATTGGACCAATGACCATGTTCCATAGCAACGATGCCGTGACGAAGAATGCGTCACACAACACATGGAGACTCATGGGAAGAGGTTTGATTACAAGAGGTCGATAGCCATCGATCTGACAAGTGTAGGTAGCGACACCTCGGTGTAAGTTAATCGATTCATCAAAGTATGGGATTACAAACGGATCATGTTTAAGAAGTTATTTAGAAGTGAGTTTACAAGGTGTACTTAATCGGGCCATACGTATAATTAATCATCTTTAGAACTTGCAAAGCTTTGCATCCGTGGATGGAACGCGAAGTATATTTCAGGAATTCTGGATATTCGTACACCTATATTTTTAGGTAATGGGCCATACTGATTAGCTATTCATATTCATTTTAACTTTCAATCTTTACATTGCATAATTATAATTATCTTGATTCTTTGCTCATCTAACCTATTATTGCGTACTTCACACTGCTTTAGACCATAAGAAACTTGTCCGAGTGAAACAGGTTACAAATTCAACAAATATTCTGTTGAAGGAAGACAGTCATAAGGGAAACAGCTAACTTTCTTGTTTGGTCGTTGTGTGTTATTCGGACATATTTCGACATGACTGCGTTGAAGCAATTTTAAAGACGGCATACTATTTTGCAATCAACTGTGCGAAGGTAGGCCCTATCGCTGTAACTACATAAAAAATATGCAGGAAAATACCTGCAATTAGCCCAGGACTGGTCGATGTGGCGAAGTTTGGCCAGAAATGATAATGAATGTTAAGGAATTGTTAACGAAGTATGTCGTTCATGTAAAATAATAACCAAACATTCAAAAACTCCAAAAACTAGCACAATGAAGTTAAAACTGTCGAACATTCAGTCCGTTTCCCACAGAGACAATGGCACAGAGTTAGCTGCGGGAGACAACCGGCAGCACAAGTTGGCAAGGTCGTGGAGCAAACAGATGGCGTTTATAATTCACAATGATAACATTACTTTACAAATTTTTCACCAAATTGGGATTAGTACAGTCATACAAAGAATAGGTGCTAGTTGATGAGGCTAGATGCCCATCAGTAAATGAGTTGTAGAGGTCACGTAGGCAGTGGCTCCTTGTAAAATATTGGTTTTATGCCCGTTTTCACCGACATCCCCTAAGTTTATGGGATCCCCTAAGCATGGATAGGGGGCCGATAGGGGATGGTTTCTGTTTCACCAGCATTTAGGGGTCAGTTAAACGTTAAAAGGTCCCCTAAATTTAGGTGGTCGAAATTTGGGCCCATAAACGTAAGTGATCTCTCAAAAAACGAAGATGGATTCTGATTTCAATGAACTTTTTGAAAATTTAGAAACTGTTTCTACAATATTCAATATATTACGCTATAAACGAAAATAACAGCTGTAAACCAAAAATATATCGGAAAAGACCAAATTACATCGATTTTTTTGATGAAACTGACTTTTATCGGAGATACAGGTTAATCAAATCTTCAGTGTTGTATTTGTTGGAATAGATTAAACACGCCTTAGAATTTCCTGATACTAGGACATGGGTGAGATCAGTGTGCCTACTTGCAGTCGAATAATAAAAAGAGTGTCTGCAGCAATAGTGAGTTTCCTTAAATCAGTGAGGAACAAGAAAAAGTGAAGATGAGATTTTATAATATTGCAAGGTTCCCTAATGTTATTGGATGCATTGATTGTACACATGTGAAAATACAATCACCAGGTGAAAATACAACACCTTTTATATATAAGGTCTAACTATTCATACACGAAATATTTAAAGAGTAACTTCTATAAGTCGTAAAGTCGCCATAGCAACGAAAAAAAAAAATATCTGACTGTTTTTTTTTTAAGAAATTATTATTTAATTATATAATATTATTATATAATTCTAAAAATTTTTGAGACTTTTTGCTTAAAATCTTTACTCCCATATTCTAAAAATGACACTAGGTAAATACGACGTAGTAAACTGGAGTAATGGATGTTCAAAAATAAGGAGCTAGTATTTATTTTGTGGGTCAAGTAATTTTAAATTATTTATTTTTATAAAAATATACTCAGATAAAAAAAAATAATCCCTTGAAATGGCTTCGTTAATATTTTCAGGGAATCATCTAACGGCTATCCGTTAGATGATTCCCTGAAAATATTTCGTGTATGAATAGTTAGACCTTATATTAATTAAAATATTTGTTGAAATTATAAAATGAATGTTTAAATATTATAAAATAGGCAATTACGAAAATCCCCTAAAAATAACACGCGACGGTGAACTCTCAAAACAAACAATTTCAAACCTTTCGAAATACGAATGACATAAGTGTCAAAAACAAAATAAAATGACCACAGATAATACGCAAGGTTCCATAATGTACCGAGAGTAAATTTGCAAGAAAATATGAAATTAATTAAAAATGTGAATGAAATCATATTTGATATTGCTATCAGAACATAATTTATTAATAACTGTATCCGTTTACGTGTATATTTAATGGAAATTGATAAAAAAAACTGTCAAATTTCAAAGTATCGATAAGTTTAAAAACGAATCAGTCACTATTATCGAAAACAAAACGTCACATAGTTATGTGTCCCCTAGCTAAGTGATAGAAATGATGGTGAAACAAAATTTTATTTAGGGGTTAGTTTAGGGGAGCTTTTAAGCTAAGGGTCCCATACGTAGGTGGTAGTATAGGGGATGTCGGTGAAAACGGGCATTAGTCTACATTTTGTATAATTGGGGAAAAGCTAGGCTAGGATAACTTGGTGTCACAGTGCTGGATGGGCAGGCGACAATGCTGAAGGACTCCTCCTTCAGCAACCGGGTGTTGTGGGGCAACCTGAAAGAGGGCCGTCCAGTACTGGAATCCTAGGGCTGAGTAAATTAATTGTTACAAGAGACCGATTTTCAACTACTTTAATGTATTGTATCCATCTAGGTAGCTTGTGGTTTAAGGAAGAAAGTAGAAACAATGAAACCGATTTCCTGGGTGGGTACTAAATAGGATTTACGTAGGCTTTTGATTGTGAGTGACCTATTTACATTCTCCATTTAATTAAATTCCATAGTACATTCATAAGTGGCGACAACAAACAAGTATCTACCTACTTTTTAGACCAATATCTAATTTTGTCTTGCACCCGTATTTACCCAAAAAACAATCACCTGGCTCTCACAGGTGCTCAATATCCCGTTTGTAACCTTGAACAGTACAGAAACGGACTCAAACCTTCCCAGACAACGGTGTCTCACAGTCCTACTTAAATGATGTCGACTAATTTCTCACAAGACAAAGGTGGTGTTAATTTAAGAACACAAGCTATGGGCTTGTTTGATGAGCAACAATCAATAAGCATAACATGTAATTTTTTTCCGTGAGCACCTATTGTAGAACAGGTTTGAAGTTTTATGTCAACAGAATCAATAGGAAACTGCAACCTCATTTCTACTTTTTAAACATCGAAATTGTGTCTGCCTTGTACTTATTTATTATTTTCTTTTCATTGCTTATTTCTTTCTCTTCTTCTTTTGATCGATTTCGGTAACACTCGGTCCCTTTCGTTTAATCGCAGGATTGTACCCCCTGTGTATTCTGCCACATCTGGCGTGGCAATTAATTTCAAGTCATATAGTCTAATTCCCACTGCATATTATGGGATAAAAAGTGTACCGCTACCTTATAGTGGTAGAATGTGAGGTATAAAAAGGTTTGCGGTATAAAGAGGCGGGAAGGCGGAGCCTTATTCGGGCGGCGGATGCGCGGCCTTGCGAGGTCGCTAGGGGCGCCTCTCACACCGATACACGGTTGCGAGCGAATGAACATTTTATTTTACTGGGTGTGGAGGTTCTATCTAAGTATTCATACACATAGGTAATTGGGAAAAGTTCTTTGCAAGGTTCTGATATCAATGATTGAATTGACACGATGACTAGGTTTGTGTCGTTATAGCGAGTGCGTGAAAACGCTTTGTGTAGGCCTTTTGGCTGAAATAATGATAATGAAGTGATATTTTCAGACTGAGTAGGACACTATCGCTGCATTCCGAAAATGTTATTCAATTTTCAGGAGCTGACTAACATTCGAGAATCAATGACCGAGTACAATAATTCTAGTATAACATCAATATGGCTAACTGGATAAAACACAAACATCTTACACAAGTGATCTAGCAGGGTTGTCGTTACAACACGGTGTAGCAGCGGCCTCACAAACGCAAGCGCAGACAGTCTCGCGCATAGAACCGGTCGCTCATTGGATTAACTGTGCGGACCATTAATACCGACTTCCCTTACGTAACACCGTGGAATATCAATATTAGCGCGTCATCTTCGTCACGCCAACACCGTTAGGCAGTGGAATCCATCGGAGTCTATAGGGCTTTCTAGGTAGAGAGGATGCGGTAGATAACATAATTGGTAATGGGGTTTTATGAGGTAAACTAAACCTGAGTAATTATACTTTCTCATGGCTTAAAAAGGCGATAGTTTAGACGACAGTTTATGTCAAGTCATGTTATGTCTAAGGTGTGTAAGCCAGGTTCGTTACAATCGTATGAGCCTCAAAAGTATTTCTGTGCTTAACAAAGGTGCCCAGAAACGCTGGTTAATATGGGACTTAATAGTTGATAAACTTTAACGCTTTTTTCATCGCTCACTAGGCCATCAGCAGTTGAAATTGGTGTTAAATAACGAGCCAAGTTTAAAAGCTTCGCCCAACTCTTCAATCATTCATCTAATTACAGTCTGTTACATTTCTTTTGCCAAAAAAAAAGCAATATAGCACCTTATGACGACCACTTAAAGCTGTAAGTATATCTAAGTAACATCCGGTCTACTTATCAACAATAATTGAGTATTAGTAGCTAATATTATGCATAATATATTATGTATTACTTCTAGGGCGATGCGCTGTTGCAAGATCCCGCCACGTTGCGTAGAGATGTTATGTAACATCATCTGCTTAGCAGTTTCCTTATTATATTCGGGGAGTCTTCCTGTCAAACTGGATGCAGTCGTACTTTACATGGAGCGACTACTTATCTGACCTCCGCAACCAAGTTACTGGACATTATGACCCTTCTAGTAGTTGCCAGGCTTTTGGGCTGCTAAATACCCTTTGTCAAAGATCTACAAATGATAATTGAGACCAACGGTTCATTAACGAGCCTTCAAAGGTACGGAGGGCCCTCGGCATGAGTACCTGTGCTATGGATGGTCACCCATCCACGGACTAAGCTCATAAAGTGTTGCTTAATCTTAGCCGTAGATTGTCTACTTAGCCACGAGCCCCGTGATTTGTTATCTAAAATATTTTACAACTTATACAATATTTTAACCTTTTGCACATTTTTTTTTCTCCTTTTTTGCTGACAATCGATAGTGTTGCTTTATGTTAATGAATGCCAAGAAATCACTACATTAGCAACTCCAACCTAACTGACCAAACGCGACTGAAAATAATAAAAATCAAAACTGCACCTATAAATTATTTGACACGAGATCTACACGTTCACTGTTAATATGTTCAACTAGCTGTTGCCCGCGACTTTCGTTCGCGTGAAATTATTAAAAAAAATATTACTTCCCTTTTTGAATCGGATTTTTTTTCCAATTTCAAGGGATCTAATTTTTTTTCCCCGAGACCCTAATTAGTTTCCTAAAATAAACCTAGTCTATCTAGGTTTATTTGTGGTGGCTAGACCTTATAACATCAGCTATCTGCCAGTAAATGTCTCATCAAAATCGATCCAGCCGTTATGGAGATTAGCCGGAACAAACAGACAGACAGAAAATAAATGTTTTTTTATAAGTGCCGCATACATTAAATGCAAAAACAAAATGACAATTAATTCAAACTATTAAAAATTAGATTTACAGTAAATTATCAATTTATTAGCAAAAGTTAATATAATTCAAGAGTAGATGTCTTGTAATAAAATAAAAAACAATTAAATAGAGGTCAATACAAAATATCATTCAATAATAGATGTCAAATACTAAATTATCACAACAGAAGTCGGAAAAAAAAATTTAAGGATTGAATCATATTTCATAATATTTTTTTTTCATTTGGTTGTGTCAATATTTTCATATGCATTCAGTAAAAAGCTGTTATTTCGATATTACAAATAGACACTACAATTTTATTTATTTGTATAGATGATCTATAACTGTTTTGACAGCAAGGGTGATGAAAAACATTTGAACAAAGTAAAGTGCATATATCTACCAGAGGGTCTACACAATTGGCAAGCATTTTCTACTTCTGTAAATACATTCAACAAGATTCACATAAGATTTTCGATAGGTGTGTCAGTTATACCTACCTATAGGCCCATTTTTGATGTTTCCACTATCGTTATCGCTGTTATAATGGCGCTTTGCCTTTTGGGTACGATTTTCGAGCCCGTAAGCACTAGGCCGCCGTTGCTCTCGTGTTCATACCTACTGCTTGAATATTTATATTGAAGCCAAATACAATTTACCACATTAAACAGTTATGTCAACCTACACCACATGCATTATCCTCTAAACAAAAACCAAATGAAAAATCCCAGTTAGTTGTCCACAAAAACTTTGATTCGCAATTCGCAGCCTTGTGTATAAAATGTAAATAAAAAAGATATCGGCCATAAGTTGGTAACCGCTAGATGGCATCAGATACCAGCTATTGTTTGGAAGCCGCTGGAAGGTCGCAGAAGCAATGCGTGGGAATCACCCGGCTTCCGCGACATGTCGGGTAAAAACGGCCTGGGCCATCGGATTTGGTGATACTATGAGCGGACACAACAAGCAACAGCGATTCGCTTAGAGCTTTTTAGGTACATACTTTGTTAAATAGGTTTTTCGTAAAACGCTATTTTGAGCCAAACAAGGCGTTAGTGGATCTAAAAGAGACCATCAGAGAAGGTAACGCAAGAAAAATTGAAAAAAAAATTCTAAAAGGTTTAAAGGTAGGCGTTTTTTGGACTCCAACAAATGCTGGTCCATATTAAAATATTTTCACAAATACAACATTGTTTGATCGTAAATTCAAAAATAATTGAATTTTTAGTTAGACTGTTTTAGGGCTTCATACTTTTGCTTCTCCTTCAACCTGTGATGGCAAAGCACGCGGAAATTAGCAAATTCAATCAGACTTTCAAAATGATTAATGACAAAAATACCTTTCATTCTGTTATTTTATTTCTTCGTAAGTGTATTGCAAATGAAACGAGGACATCCGCAAGAGAACCAAGGTAACCGACGTAGCCCGAAGAATAGCCAAACTTAAGTGGCAGTGGGCAGGGCACATTGCTCGCAGAACGGATGGCTGATGGGGCCGAAAAGTTCTGGAGTGGCGACCGCGAACCGGAAGACGCTGCGTTGGCAGGCCTCCCACTAGGTGGACCGATGACCTGGTAAAGGTTGCAGGAATCCGCTGGATGCGAGTCGCACGGGACATTTGGGGGAGGCCTATATCCAGTAGTGGACGTCTTTCGGCTGGAATGATGATGATGATGATGATGAAGTGTATTGCAAAACATCGCTGCAGTTCTCGGCTCCATGACACCCACGCCTACGGCTCGGTTGTAAATTCCGCCTCGGCTGCAATGACAGTTCCCCCCACTTGTATCAAAATGTACAATTTATTGCTCACCCGCATTAATCCCATCAGGCACAAGGCTTGTAGGGTTATAAAATTAGGTGATCAAGTTACTTCAACGCAAATCGCGTACATTGCGACCACATGCCCACAAAGTAGGGTAATGTTCAATAGTAATGAGTTTCAACAAATTAAGTTATCCGAAGGTGGGTCAGTAAGCAGTCACAGTAACAAATGAATACCGTTACAATGTGTTGACGAGATTCGGGGGAATCAAGTGTAAGAAGTGAATGGGCTGCCAAATAACTTTATTTTCAACGCATTTGCTCTAAAAGTGGCTCTTGCACCGCTTTAGGGCGATGGGTGTATGAACACTATGAACGTTCACGAAAAAAAATTGGATATGAAATAGTGAGAGTAATAGCTGGTGGCAGGTGAATTTATTTAGGTTACGTATATGTAGGTATGGTAAATTGACGAGATTAAAGAGGAGCTCGTCCTGCCTAAATAATAAAAGCCGCTCGCGTCGATCTTTAAGTTCAGCCGTGTTTGCCTAGGTTGATCCGTGGATAGGATAGACCACCCATTACATACAGAGTTTCCTCCGTGAATCAGAAAGCACGTTAAGTCGTTGGTCCCGGCTGTCATTTGTCCCGAAGTCTGACAACCATTCCTACCAAGGGTTATCTTAATACCCAGTACTAGCTGGGTAGTGGAGGTCAGATAGGCAGTCGCTCCTTGTAAAATACTGGAAGCCGACAAAGAACTGAGTGATGATAATGATGTATGATGATGATGAAACATCAACTACTAGTCTCAATCGCAACCATTATAACAAGATGACAAAACCCTCTTATCACCCATAACTCTACAGTTACTGAGTTACCACCGTTAGTATCGGTTGAGCAATATCTGTGGCGATTGTGCGGCGCGGGAGTCGAACCCGACACCGCTCCCACACTCGAGCTTCCACGGAACGTAACGCGAACCGAACAGTTGCTTATTGATGCTGAAGTTGAGATAAAAACTTAATCAGGTCTGTCTCGCGAACAGTTAGATGGCAACGAAATGGGGCATGTGCGAACATCGCTTTATAACATGTATTGTTTTAGTTTTTACATTAAATAGCAATGAGCTTGTATATTACGCTGAGTGAGCTACAGTGCCTGCGGTGGTCACCCAACAGTGATTTTATTTTGCTCCTGTTTCTTCCATAAACAATATCTCAGTGTACGAACTGCTCGTACAAAACAAACATAGTGATGGTGGACGCTTGTATTACATTGTATTTAATTATCCAGCTTGGCTTTGAACATTATCTTGATCTGGGACTTTCCTCTGAATTTTGTGACATTTGACTACGAACTTAAATCAGCAGCATTTACGTATGAAGTACCACTGTTCTTGGTAACCAGATAGACGCAGGAAATACTTGACAAAACCATTAGATAGCCGTAGTCAAGCGCAGCAACAACAACGCGTCAACTCGTCTATTAGGAACTCTATTTTTGTCTAGTAGGTCACCGTAAGTACTCAGTTATCAGTACCCAAATAAACTATATTAGCGTCAGACACTTTGACTAGGTGCAAGTTTGCTGTGCAACTCACAACATAATCGAATGTATGCCACATTAATTAATTAATTACTTACACAATTGCGAAACCACACGGGGCTCGCGACATTTTAACCGTATAAACAGTGTCGCCTTGCAGCCAATTAACCGAATATCGTAAACAAGTCTTTGCTGTGTGTAGTAAATACAGGCCATACAGGTCTCAATGACCACAAGTGGTCAACAACGCCCCCGACTTGATTGACTGACCTTCGAGCCCTAGAGCCCTGTCGACTGTATTGTATTGTATTGGAGGAATTGCGCAATCTTGTTAACGTACGATTGTTGTAAGATTTGAGCATTAATGGGGATGGCGAGAACAAGATTTAGAAACCAATGAAGGGATTCTGTGAAGGATGATGTGACAAGAAATGGGAAAGGAAACTGAGTTGACAATTGATACTGTCGTACTTAGAGAAGACGAGGATATACTGCTTCGACAAATACATTGGTATTCATTGGCGATAATGAGGTTTTTTAGCGTGTTGATGACAATCTAAAAGTCGGCCCAGAATTCAGCTAGGATTTAGGCACCTCCAGTAGCGTCCCTCAGTTCCTTTTTAGGGCAGGCGACATGAAACCCAGGATACAATATATTAAATGTCTCATCGTTTGTAAAACGCCACCATAGATGTGGTGGCGTTTTACAAACGATGAGACGCTCTAGGGCAGAGTCGTCTATGAAGTAAGTAAGGTCCGGAGTCTGTTTATTGAATTCTAGGCTAGCCAAGGCAACTAATATCTAGTTGAAACGTATGGGTTGAGTATAGAAACGCGGACTAGTCACAGCTTAATGACTTAACTTCAAAAACTTCAAAAGGCATAAGTACCTACATGAGATGAGCATGAAATCCGGTCAAATACAAAATTCACTTCTTTATCATCACAATATAACATTTACTACGAGTATGGAAACTCATAATACAGAATACCACTACAAATAAATTAGCCAAGAAAGGAAAACTTGCCCAAAACCGATAAACACAATGTCCCAAAGATTTAAATTACATAATTTAAATAATAACAACATAAGTTTTAGTTTATCGAGAAATAAACTGCCTATTTATAACACGGTCAATGACAAAACTTGTAAAGCACGGGATACTTCCAAATATTCCTGATATGGTGGTATAATAAAATATCAAATTCGTCTATTTTACCGTATCGGGGACAAAAGTGGGCGCTTCGCCCACAGTTGGGCCTGGGCGTGAGAAGTGATGTTTGATTGTATAATAAGCTGTTATCCAAATAGTAATTGTAAGAAAATACTAATCTGAGATAAACAGGTATTTTAGGCGTAGGATTAAACTAGACATTCAGTTTATTCACAGAAATACAATAAAATATTTACGAAAACAATCATTTTATCTGAATAACTCAACAAACAAGATAGATTTTAATAAAAGTACCTTAAGCATGAAATGGTGTGCAGTTCTATTTTCAGGTTGACGGCATTCAGCTCATCATTTTTACAGGCAACAAAAGAAAGTGAAATTTCATAATCCTTCGTAAAGTTGTTGAAGAAGATTAGGTAGACAAAAGAGGTATGCTTTACACATACATAACATTTTAACAAGCTTGATTTCATAGCTTTTGCATACAACACAAAAGCGGTAGGTACCATAAGGGGTGAACCAAATAAAATGTGTTTAAGAGGGAACAGGGGCTGCGCTTCTCCATAAAAAATCCTGAACAATACCTCTACTAGGGCAATCATTTTTTTTTTCATAAAATCAAGGTCTACTGTAGACACGTCCCTGTCGTTTTATTTTTTTCAAGAAATAATAAGTAAAAAAAATGTGACCCTCCAAAAATGACAAAGAAATAGAAATGCCCCATTTTTACGGCCGTGATTAGAAGACTACCAAATTCGAAAGTTTTCAACATAAAAGAACTTGATAGGAACCTAGACATACTCTTTCATAAAAATTTTATGTCAAAAATAATTAAATCGGCTCAGTTTTCGAGGAGAAAAATGGGGAAAACGAAAGTCGATCTCGTCAAATTTTTGTGATATAATCAGTCTGAGCTGCAGCTGACACTATCGCACTCTACAGGGGCAGGTTTGACGCAGCGCGACGGCAATAGTTTCGTCAAATACCTATTTTTAGGCCCTGTTCCCTCTTAAGATGATAAATGCAATCATTATTAGTTTAAAGAATATTTGCGTATATCTCATCAACGCTCTGACAGACACCTAGCTCTGCCTCTACTTTATTTTCTCACTATAAAGTTAGTGTGTATCTCCTTTTCAGTCAATTCGTTAATAACCTCTCAGTAGTAGGTACTTACGTTAACTACAGTTTGGGATTATAAGTTACAAGTTGTACAATAACAAGATAATAATTTCGTTCATATTAATTTTATAGGTAGCGTGGGATGATCCTCCGTGTACTTAATATCAATCAACACATAACATAATTATGCACTTATCACAACACCACCGCCTACTTAGTATTAATTCACGATATAGCCTTAAGTTTTAGGCCAAAGGGCTTCTAGTGGGCGACAATATTGGTCAATAATCAACACATGGCCACTTATGGCCTTAAAAATCGCCCACCGATAGATTCTGGTGTGGGCAGGAATAAAACCCTTTTAATATTGTAAGCAAGTATTGTGAAACTTGTGCTTTTGTATGTTATGTTGTAGCTGTTAAGCCGCGACTATATGCACGAACAAACCATTTACAATCATTTAAACTGGTCCCGACAAGCTGCGGACACTAGACACTGACAGATGATCCAGGAAGTATTATATGGAGGTGGCCGCGTCTACACCGGCTTGATCGAAAAACAAAATCACAATTATTTATAATACAGTTTCACAGGTACTACCTAAGGACTAACGACTGCACCTAACTTTGAACCTTGTGTTGGAAAGCTACTGTTGTCAGACCTGTAAAAAACAAAACCGGCCAAGTTCGAGTCGGACTCGCGCATGAAGGCTTCCGTACCATTCGTAGTAGGCGAGCCCCTTTAATTTTTAATTTATTTTTATTCTTTGTTGTTATAGCTTTCATATAGGTTTTCATGTAATCTATCAAAGAACTATTATTTATATATTTTTTTTATTGATCAATTTTCGCCTATTTAATAACTTCAAAACTATTTATCTGAAAATTACAAAAAAAAAATAAGATGCTCACAATAAGCCCTTTCATTTGATATGTAACATGATATAGTTTGCAAAACATTTTTTTTTCATTTTCTAATTTACCCCCCAAAAGTGGCCCCTAAGAAACTTCATCACACCCAGTTTGGTATAAGTCCGATCAGTAAAGAAAATACTACCAAGGGGCGGACAGCGAAGGCCATCATGACAGTGGGCGATGATTGAAGGGTCCATGGGTCAAGCATATGGCCACATATGGCCTTAGATAAGGCGCCCACTGAAACAGATGTCGTAGGCGATTGAAATCCCTTGCAAGGTTTGTGCGACAAAGAAAAGGCGTGTCCTCGAAAAGCAGCTTCTTCCGCGTGAATTTCGACGTCGTCAATGGCAGAATCCATGGGATAGGCACTCATAGGACCCCATCATCGCGATCCTGCAAGTGGTAGAGTTTCTCCAATGTAAAATCTACTCAAGTAATAAAAATGTTAATTTCATTGACACACACTGCGACATAACAACATAGCCTAAAGCGAAGTCCAGGAGCAAAAGCATGAATTTTGACACAAAAGGACATTTTAGAAGTTGTTTGTTATGCAGTTATGCATTGAGGAAGGATTTTTAAAAATTACAATAAATTTTCTAGAGGTCAATGTGGCAAAAGTTCGTTTAAGAGTTCTCAGTTTTGCCTATTAAAATCCCCTGTAGCTATTTTCACCACTTTCTCGCGAAACAGATTATTTTAGTCATTTCCAACGATCCTCAGTCACAGAAAACGACGTGGGTGGACTATTTGTGTATAGTTTGTTAGTGTAACGGTACCTTTTGGCTCCGTTTACGTGAACCAGTGCGCAACAAGGGCTGCGCGTGCGCTTGCGAACTTGACATTGTCTATTCTCGCGCCGGAAGCCGCCCGGAGCCCCGGACGCGCCGGAAACGGTCGCCCTTCAAAGGGGTAACATTGTTTCGGAGAACGTAAGCGACAAACAAACACATTTGAACACAGTTAATTTTGTAATGAACTTGGCTTTCCGCTTAAAGTAAACAGATACAATGTTGTACTGGAACGTCTGGGGAGCTTTAAGCCGAAATGCACACGTACACACAAGCTTTCATAGAAATTAAATTACTTTGCCCGCCGCCGTCGATGGACCCGGGACGAGTCCTTAAATTTTTTTACTATCATATTTTTTTAAAGTATATACCTACCTAAATGCGTAAGGAATAGGTACCTACGCAGGTATTTTTAACACACATTTATCATCATGCCTTATATCGTACACCCACATTTAATCAATTTTCTTTTTTTTGCCATTTGTAGTACCTATCTTTATTCTTGTATACATTTTTCTACATTTCGTAACGTTTCAGTCTTCCTCATTCCATATTACATGGGACTTGAACGGCAATGTTGCGTTATGTTATAATTTAATGTGCTTTCGTAGATCCTTTAGTATCAAAGCTATTTGGAAGAGGTTTGAAAAATCTAACGACGACCAATTTTTCACTGCATCCCACTGTAATCACTAAACACTTTCATAATAAATACCCCAATTAAATAAATTAACTCCTTCCTACTCCTAGAGAAGAGCCGTGAGACTAGTCGGCACAGATGACAGCCATTATCTTCAGAAGATTTCACGTCACGGGGAGGCACAGGACAGAAGGTCTAACCTATGTGTACAGTGCAAGCACAGCACAGTTTTCATATCAATATGTCAGCATTTTACCTGCGCCGGGCCGGCCAATTTAGTACACGAATAGCATTCACACCGCGTGCACTCACCTATCATTCAATCATACTTTTATCAATAAATATCAATCAATCAGTTATCAGTGTATCAATCAGCATCAACTCAAGGTGTAAGGTCCCTAACCATACATCTTAATGGTCCTTCGAGCCGGATGACGGAAAACAACCTGTGGACGACGATCACCGGTCTACCAACATCATCAAGCCATCGACTGCTGGCTCCATCATCACAGATTGTGCTTTGCTCTTCTTTCCGTGGTTGCGAATCGGTTCAGCCGGCTTCCCACAAGCGGGTCTCACCGGTTGGATTGAGAAGGCGCTAATATCGCGGAAAGTTTGCAATAACACTTCCTGTTGACTAGCGGTCAGGAATATTATCAAGAAAACTATCAACCATGAATTCCACAATGGAGAACATTTTAGCAAATCAAGATCAAATCATGCAAGCTATGGAGCAGCTATTAAGGAACTTCAAGAAAGATTCTGCGGAACGTAAGACTCCATACAACATCAAGAAACGACTGCAAACTCTAGATAATTATTGGTCTGAGTTCCAGTCTAACCATTTGAAATTATGTGAGTACGAAACTCGCAGTGCCAATTATTTCACCGATAATTGCTATCAAAAGACGAAACTCTTCTACACTGAAGCACGGGAAACTATCGAACGATACGAAGCGAAGGCTCCTAGCGAAAGTAAGAGGGATCAATCTCCGGGCAAGTCATCAACGCAAGTATCGGTACCTGGTAAACACCATCAAGAAACTTCAAATACTTCATCGGCTGACCCCGATCAAGCAAACAGCAATCCTTGTAACAGTAAGTCTACGTCACTGTGGAAAACTGTTTCTCAAGGAAATGCGAGCAAACTGGAAGAAATGCTGCGAAAGCAAAAAAGCAACTTCAAGGCGTTGTCTCGTACAATCAAGAGCGTGGAATTAGAGAATATCTCTGAAAAATGGGAACTCGAAGATCTACTGCGTAATGTACAAAAAAGGTGGTCAATCATCGACTCGTTGCACTGGGAAATTGACAGTGAGTTGTACGAGGAAGATGAAGATTATGAGCAAACATACAGCAGGTATGAGCAGTTATACAATGACATGAAAAAGTCAATCAATATTAAGATGGGCTCAATTTCACATCGTGAAAATTGTACCCCCAAAATCGACATTCCGATATTCAGCGGGAACTACCTCAAGTGGACATCATTCAAGGATCTATTTATAGAAACGATCCACAACAACAAGTCAATGTCGGGTGCTCAGAAGATGCAGTTTTTGAAGAGCAAGCTAAAAGGTGAAGCAGAAAAGCTTGTTCAACACTTAAACATCAGTACTGAAAATTATCAACTGTGCTGGGACATCATGAATCATCGATACAACAACGAAAAACTCATCTTTACCTCGCATATTAACGCACTTCTGGCAATACCTACAATGCAAAATCAAGCAGATTATCAGATCAAGAAGATGTTCGATACTACCAACGAATGTCTTAACGCCATAAAGAATCTCGGCGTCAACATATCATACTGGGACCCACTTATTGTGCACTTGCTGGCGCAGAAGATGGACAGCGAGACGCATGGGGAATACATTCAATCGTTAACCAATCCCAGAGCACTGCCGACACTCGACGATTTCCTAACATTCCTGGAAAACAAATACACCGCTCTTGAATCATCTCGGCGCAAGCCGTATACTCCAAAATCAAAGCAAGAAACATTCAACAAAAAAGAATCGGAACATCAACCTAACAAACAAAGTAAACCTAATCAGCACAATAATAAGAACGATGCAGGCAAACCATTTTTCCGCAATTCAACATTTAAAAGTTTTGCAACTAATAAACCAAACTGTCCACTCTGCAAAGACAACCACGGACTTTTCCGCTGCAAAACATTTTTAGAATCTAGGCCAGAGGCCAAAACAGATATTGTGAAACAATTGAACCTGTGCAAAAATTGTCTCTATGATCACAAAGACAAGCCATGCTACTCGGAAACAAAATGCAGAGTATGTCAAGAAAAGCATAACACTTTGCTGCACGATACCCTTCACAGCAACGGCGGGACAAGTAACACGAAGTCATCTGCAGAAGAACAACAGTCCATATCACGAGAAAACAGGACACGAGACACTGTCAACCATGTCTCAAATGAAAGTATTATAGAAATACTGCTAGCAACAGCCCTCGTTCGTGTCAAAGCACGAAACGGGTCATATCACACATTGCGTGCTCTTATTGACCAAGGCTCACAAGTCTCTCTAATATCAGAAAGCGCAGCTCAAAAACTAGAACTCACAAGACAAGCATTCAAGGGTGTCATATTTGGCATCGGCACTAATCAAGCAAATTGTAAGGGAGTGGTCAGTGTTACTGCGTCATCAATGCATACTGAATTTACATTTCAAGCAGACGTGCTGATAATGAACACACTGTTACACAACCTGCCCAACAGGACATTCTCAAAACCATCATGGGCATACCTACAGAACATACAGCTAGCAGATCCAGAATTCTATATGAGCCGACCTGTAGATTTACTACTAGGCGCCGACGTATATTCTCAAATTATAATGGGAGGGATCATCAAAGAAAATGAGTCACACCCTGTAGCACAACAAACTCAACTTGGGTGGATATTAAGCGGAAACGTCAAATCATATCACTGCAACGTCGTAATGAATAATATAGAAGACATACAACGATTTTGGGCCATTGAAGACATAGCAGATGGCAATATCAACATGTCGAAGGAGGATCATCAGTGCATTCAGCAGTATCAGACAGAAACTTTGCGACGGGAGGATGGCAGATATGTTGTAAGACTACCGCTAAAGCCAGAAATAAAGGAACACTTGGGAGAATCAAAACCCAAAGCGGTCGCACAATTTTATCAATTGGAAAAAAGGTTTGGAAAAAACCCAAAAATTGCGCAAGATTACAAGGCATTCATCGATGAATATATCAGACTAGGTCACATGCGCGAGTGCACGAGTAAAGAACAGCCAGATTGCATTTTACCACACCTATGTGTACTGAGGCCCGAATCAACAACAACAGCATTACGTGTGGTGTTTAACGCGTCAGCAAAAACATCGACTGGCTACAGTTTAAATGATTTCATGTACAGTGGCCCAAATCTCCAACAAGATTTATTTACGTTAATTTTGAGATGGAGACAACATAGATATGCAATTACAGCGGACATTGAGAAAATGTTTAGACAAATCTACTGTCATGACGATGATCTCAAATATCAAAAAATCATTTGGCGCGACTCACCTCAAGAGAAATTACGTGAATATGAGCTAACAACAGTCACATATGGCACCAAATCTGCACCATTTCTCGCCATGATGACTCTGAAGCAAATAGCAGAAGATGAACGCTCAAGGTATCCTGCTGCGGCCGCAGTGGTTGAAACCTGTTTCTACATGGACGACTTGCTGACTGGACATCATAGCATCGAAGAAGCTAAGCAACTAAAATCAGATCTTATCAAATTACTCAGATCTGGCGGATTTAATTTGAGAAAGTGGTCGTCTAATAAACTAGAAGTATTAGATGACGTCACCGCGAACACAGCGCAATCATTTGAATTCAAACATCAAGAGTCAACTAAAACATTGGGGCTGCGCTGGCACCCGCTGGACGATCAATTCAAGTTCGAAATGAAGATTGACACAAAATCTACAGCAGAGCAGCTCAAAGAACATTCACTGTGGTGGCAAGGACCAACGCGGCTATCATCATTTGAGGAAAATGAACATAAACAACAAACTTATGTTACGCAAGACGAAATCAAAAAATCAGTCCAAACTAGCGTCATTCAACAAAATGATGATATTGCTCAAAAAATATTAAATAAAAGTAGCAATTTCAACAGAGCAACGCGAGTTCTAGCTTGGACTTTGCGCGCAATATCACGTAATCAGCACAAACCAAAGTATTTAACAATCAGCGAAATGAAGAAATCAAGACATTTCATCATCAAGCAAGTACAACAATCGGAGTTCAGAGAAGATATCATCAGTCTTCAGAAACACAAACAACTCAGCGCAAAAAGTAAGCTGTTGAAGTTGAACCCATTCCTGGATCAAGAAGGCTTACTGAGAGTTGGCGGGAGGATCGCTAATGCAAATATCAGTCAGAATATGAGACATCCACTCATAATACCAAGAAACTCTCATCTCAGTAACTTGCTGATTGACCAAGGACATCAAATGACGTATCATGGCGGAGCTCGAATCACGCAAGCTTGGCTGCGTCAACAATATTGGATTCAAGGCGGAAATCGAGCGGTCAAGAAACGCCTTAGAAACTGTGTTAAGTGCAAACGTCACGATCCAATCAAACAAGAGCAGTTGATGGGAGACTTGCCAGCAGCACGTAGCAATCCAGCACGACCTTTCTATCACTCAGGGGTTGACTACACTGGCTTTGTCTACGTTAAAACAAACAAAGGCCGAGGAGTAAAGACGACAAAGGGATACATCGCTGAGTTCGTATGCATGGCCGCGAAAGCGGTGCATCTGGAATTAGTCTACGATCTGAGCTCCTCAACATATTTATCAGCATTGCGCAGGATGTCAGCAAGAAGAGGCACCCCAAAACATATATATAGCGACAATGGTACAAACTTCGTAGGAGCAAGCAGAACTCTAAATGAAGAATTCATCAATATTCGAAAAGTGTTAGACGTGGAATTTTACGAAGCAATCACCGACATGGAGATCAATTGGCACTTTAACGCCCCATCCTGGCCAAGCGCGGGAGGTGTATGGGAAGCAGCTGTGAAGAGCTTAAAGTACCATCTAAAGAGAGTGATTGGCGAACAAAGGCTGACGTTTGAAGAATATTCAACAGTGCTAGCACAAATCGAAGCATGTTTGAACACACGACCTTTGTGCGCTCTAAGTGAAGATCCAGAAGATTTGGATTACCTCACGCCATCCCACTTTCTAGCAAGCGGACCAACCTTGACGTTAATCGAAACGGAGAAAGATTTACGTACGAGGTGGCAACTCACCCAAAAAATCATGGATGATTTATGGAAAAGGTGGAGAACGGAATACCTAAGTCAATTGACAGTGCGTAGCAAATGGCGGCAACCGCAGACAAACTTGAAGATTAACGACATTGTCATCATACACGACGTACAGTTACCATCAGGAAAGTGGGCTATGGGAAGAATCACGGAACTACATCCCGGAAAAGATGGGTACGTCCGGGTGGTTACTATGCGGACAAAAAATGGAACAATGAAAAGACCAATATCAAAGCTATCATTATTGCCTATTAACGAAAATCAATCAGAAGAGCAAGAACATCAAAAATCCGCAAGTAACGTATCAAGTCAACAAACACGACAATCGTCATCAAAATTATGCAACTTCATTTATACCATACTCATGATTCTTATGGTAATGGTACCTACAGCACGAAGCGAATACAAGTTCTCAAGCCTGAGCAATAATCAAAGCATATATTTTGACAAGGTAGCCAATATGCGGCTACAACGTGAAGAATGGAAGCTAATAGTTTACTGCGACATGGCTCCATATTGGCGAGGAATAGATGTACTCAACAAATATATGAATCACCTGGAAAACATATGTTTAACAGATCAAATACCACAATGTGACGTAGTCCGATTACAGTTACGTCATGGGTACGACGAACTCGAACACTACAACAGCATTTTACTTGGTCAGCAAATGCACCGATTGCGTCGACGTAGAGGCCTTATCAACGGAGTAGGTTACGTCGCACGTAGTTTATTCGGAATATTGGACGAAGATTTTGCCGAGAAATATCAGAAAGATATCGACCTTATCAAGAAGGATCAAAAACACCTTGCCTTATTGTGGAAAAATCAGACATCAATCGTTGAAGCAGAATTGAATGTCATCAAACGAGTAGAAACCGCCTTGGAAAAACAACATAAACTCATTAATCAACACATAAACAACTGCAACCTGGGAATGAACAAACTAAAAGAGCAGATTCAAAAGACAGATAGCAGAATTGACTTCACTTTATCAGCCTTGGTGGCAAACAAAATGCTGTCAGACCTGAAAAATATCCAAGAAACGCTGGTGGATACAGTGGCGAATATCTTCTATGAAAAATTCAACTTTCACCTCTTAACACCAACACAACTGAGAGATGAACTCAATACAATAACAGGACAACTTTCAAAGGAGCTGACCATACCCATAAATAATATTCAAACGGATCTGGCAAAGATATATCATTTACTAAAAGTAAAAGCGAGAACAACGAAACAATACATGATTTTTGAAGTCAAGATTCCACTTGTGACTAGAGAAGATTATGAGCTTTACAACCTCATACCAATCCCACTGCAAGTAGCGGAAAGCATGATCACCATCACACCTATCGCGCATCACTTAGCGATAAACATCCACAAAGACTCGTACATACCGATGTCGGCAGACGATTGGGGAAGATGTACGCCTTACGACCAGGACGACTTCATTTGTCCTCTGAAAAGGCCTATTTATCAAATGACCTCAGATAACAATCTGTGTGTAAAGGATCAAGTTGCAAATCAATGTCAAACCGAAACCAAAGAATGTATAGATCAGTGGACGGAATTAAGCATCGTCAACTCATATTTGTATTATTGTTGCGGACAATGCACCGTGCGAATCATATGTGAGGATCATATTACTGCTGAACGACTCAATAATGCCGGGGTACTGACACTCGGTGACGGTTGCGTAGTCAAAGGTCAAACATTTACGATTTATTCGCACCAAAGCTTAACTAACTCAATCCATACAAAAACAGACGTCATGGATATTGAGATTCCGTCTATAAATCACATCATCGATCTGACTATACCATCCACTGCCGCACTGAATGACACCGAAGAGACTATCAAGCGGCAAAAGGATTTAGAAGTCATCACTCTGGCCATCAAGAATGCCAGAGCGAAGGAAGCTGAGGCATTGACAGATCAAGTATCATCCCACGACATCCACCACTACATCGCCATATACACTGTAGTCGCAGTGATCATTATCAGTGTTCTCATCTACGGGTGGCGACGGCTGCGAGCGCACAGGGACACGGTTCAACAGGATCATCAGGAACCCAACGCGCACTACACGACAGCTGCAAGAAGACCGTCACAGACCATCACTACTGTTGACAACAGCCAGAGTAGCACACGCATAGTTGACAGGGCGTCGTCACCACGTTTTGGAAGTCAATACAGATCAATGTAGTGTTATTTAAGTTATTTTATAAGAAATCATGTTTTATCACTTTGTAACTCATCACGATTCATATCACCCTGTGCACCCTTATCTTCTCCCGGCCTGGAGCATGTACAGTGCAAGCACAGCACAGTTTTCATATCAATATGTCAGCATTTTACCTGCGCCGGGCCGGCCAATTTAGTACACGAATAGCATTCACACCGCGTGCACTCACCTATCATTCAATCATACTTTTATCAATAAATATCAATCAATCAGTTATCAGTGTATCAATCAGCATCAACTCAAGGTGTAAGGTCCCTAACCATACACTATGAAAAGAAAAATTCATAACGTGGTATAGGTACCTACTTACCTATTTAGTATTAATGAAAAGTATTACCAGCTTACTATGAAGATTCTCTACTCCTCCATCTCTTCGTCCGTGTGTTCTGAAAATAGGGCAATACTTGGTTTCAGTTTTCTGTTCCATAAGAATTAGGTCTTCTTCTCATTGTTGTTTGGTGGATCGTTTAGTACCTATTCGTAATGGCTACCTTTACCTTTTTTTCGCCTTTTACCCCTACTATAAAACCATGCAGAACTTCTGGTACCTTTCTACTCGTGTGAGTGCATTGTGTAGCCACATGCCGCGGATGCGGTGCGTGTGCGCATCTGCCCGCGATTCCCACACCCCGCCGATTTTTTCCATTACGGATGTATTGGATTGGATGTTGGGGATTGTTTTATTAAAACTCGGAAGTGGAGAGGAACTTCAACTTAAGGAAGGAAATATAGACTTTTTGCATGCAGTACTCACTCTATGTAGATATGCTAGGTACATCGTAGGTAGGCTACTGTAATGGGTAAGAAGATTCGGTATCGGTAACACCCTAAAAAGCCATTGAATGTAATCGCTGTGGCTAAAATCGGCTAGATATCATCCTCATCATGTTACTGATCAAGGAATCAGTAATATTATCACTTACCTATTTTAAAGTAACCCAAGGTACCTATTTATATGAAACAGCGATGACCGGCTTCCTCATAAATACATTCCAAACGGAAGCACAAATCACCTTACCATTACGAATCCCACCTTGAGAAAATCAATTGCATCAAACGTTACGACACCAATACTGACATAAGAATTTCGCAATATTCACAATACGAACATCCACAAAGACCTCAGAACGAATGTAAATAAAATAAACGTTATTTATTATCGCACGTTATAAAATGAAAAACACGATTACCTACCTCCTCCAACATAAAAATAAATATACCTAACTGACCTTGAAAAAAGATGCATCTCACATTTTGTGCTATGGGCGTAATTCGATGTGCTAGCGCCAAAAACGAATTTGTTCGAAATACAAAAATACGCGCTGCACAGGTGGCAAATCTCTAGTTCCCACAGAGCACAATGGTTTTTTAGAGCAGGCACAAGTGGCATCTTGCCTCAGCCTATCATAGTGTTGAAAAAAATAATGAGGTTAGAGATGGTCTGGCGGGAATATCGACAGATGTTTATTTATTGCTAATCGAGCTGGGAAGCTTTTAGCCAATGTTATTTTGGCAATTAAACTGCTTGTTAATTACTAAGGCATATTGCGAACATACTTTTCGACTCATTGTGAGCGCATTTTGACTTGCATTTTGTTGTACAAACGCCAGCACATCGTTTTTCAACTTTATCGTTATAACATTAAGATCAAGGTGGATTGGGAAAATTTGACAGCTTTGGGTAGCTTGATGAGCTGCTGCTGGCGTCTGTGCGCATACATACAACGCGCATTCCATGATCATCATAAAAATATGTTTTGTGCAGTCAACCTCCTAACTTAAATACTTATAGATTTTTTTATTATAATTGTGACCCTGAAACAAGAGCAGAAGCCGGATAGAAAGCCTAGCATAAACAAAGGCTATGACAAAATTGCCCCTGGTGAAATGATTAAACTCTTCTCTTTGCTAGACGCAAAGAATAATTCCCGATTTATTGATTCATCGATAAACTATCTAAACCTATCGCGAACCATCTCTAATAGTCAATAGGTACGTAACAGAGTTCCGCGCTCCCATGCATTATGACAGCAATCAAAACGAGAGCATCGCGACACAATGGCGCACGTAAATACACGGAAAGCGAGCTAATGAAGTAGGAACACGAACCGTCGGGAAAATATGTAGGTACCTAGTTATTACTTGCGTAATTATGCGCCCACGCCGGTATTGTCTTGTCAGACTGTAGTGTTTAGCTAAGATTACCTGGATCGCTTTAAGGGGACAAGTTGGCGTCCCTGTTGCAGTTTTCATTGTTTGTTTGTCTTGTGACAGTTTTACAAAAGGATGTAATGACGCTTATGTAATCATTCAATGTTTATTACCATTTTATGTATTGTGAATAGGTGCTTATCAAGTCCGTCAGAGCCTTAAATGGTTAATACATCGGCTTAATAGCTAGCTCGGCTTAGCTCATCTGCTGAATACAACATCCGAGTCTGGAGTTTGTTTCCCAGGTGAAACAGAATTTTATAGAATATGCAAAAGGCGATCGCCTAAACTAGTTCCTGGCACAGTTATATGGGTCTTTGTACGCATTGTTGCGTGTTGGTGATTTATCTGAAATGTTGTTGTTCCACAATATGTTTACCTGCCAGCATGAAAAACGGAGTCACAGTCACACGAGAAATTAGTCATCGTTGCACCCTGTTTATTCGTGTAATGTAACACGACCGATGAAGCAGCAGCGGGAGAAGGTGACACCTTCAATGAAACAAACAATCACGTATCACTGGATTTGCCTTTCAGGCTGACTCACGAACGGATCTGACGGATCGTACATACATACAAACATTTACTCACGCCTTTTTCCCATGGAGGTAGGCAGAAATCACAGAACGCCACCTACTACGATCCTTGCATACTCCTTTTGCCTCGACCAAGTTCATACATCTGATCATACACGCACGCCTGATGGATCATTTGTTTATTTATATAAAATAGGTACGCCAACAGTGTCGCCAGGGGACAACAGTGCCCCCCCTAGAGGCTCAGGATTTTTAGAAGTTATAACTTTTCCTGGCTTATACCACATTCATAATTTTCGCACGCACAGTGACCGCTGGGTAAAAGTCTCACACGATGCCCTTGCCAGAAGACGGACAGCGCCGCCGAGGCCGGCCCAGAAAGAAGTGGCGAGGGAGGCTGTACTGCGAGGACTGGTTCGAGGAGGCACGGAAAAATAGAACATGGAAGGAATTGGGGGATCCCAGCTGTAGGACGGTAAAGGATATTAAACAAAAATTACACCATTTGATGGAGTCGCTTATAGGGATAAAATTCTGGGAAGTAATGGCATGCGGCCGCTCCGAGCTTTTTGTATTAAAGTATGTTGCATCATTGCATTGTATCCCGAAGAGCTTGCAATATACGCTTAGCTTCAGAGTGCAACAAACTGCAGCAAGTTCTGTGGGATACTTTCAACGTTCCCACTTGAGGCGCCATCTCTTAGGAAAACAACAAATTTACAATGAGAATTCACGGTGGTAACACTTCGAATTTTTGTTTTTAATTCTGTGATTTTGTTTTATCTGTTGTCAATTTGACATTATGCTGTCAAATGACATGTTGATGTTGACATTTTTATTGATAAACGCTAAACGACGTCTTGTGTAGAATTTGAGATTGTGTTTTTCTCTATTTTCAGAATAGTAATACATCCAATATAGTTAGTGTACTTAGTTTAATTTTTTACTCTAACAAACACGGCCAAGGCCAAATTATGTAATTTAAATGAAGTCCGTAACGGAATTGTTCTTTGGTTTTTTAAGATATTTAGGTTTGCTGGATGAACATCCACTGATAAGGAAAAACAATAAGCGTAACAGGTATTGAAATCTCAATGATCAGACTTCAGATCTCATGCTAACGTGAACGCATCTTGTGGCCAGCGGCACCCGCAAAGCCGGCACAGTCGAAAATATTGCACAAAACACATTTTAGACCAAAGTTTCCGACCTTCATGATAATGACGTAGGTTCAAACCACAACATTATTCCACATAAATAAAGTAACAACCAATACATAATAATTATACAAATTATCTATTTCCAGAGTCTTTGATGATTTCTCATCGGATGATGAAACAACAGTGCTGGGAAATAGGCAGTTGAAAAAATTTCGCTGGTCAGACGTAGAAGCAACTGGTATGTAGTTAAACTTTACAAATATGAAATCATCAAATCTTGTTATGTCATACTAAAATATTACAAGTAACTATAAGTATTTCCTTTAAAAACCACATGGTTGTATGTAAAGTTATAAGGGAACTTTTCTTTCAACAAATCAACTAGTAAATACCTACAATTCTTACTTATACTACTTTTTCAGAAAACCAAGACAAAGCCAGGAAACCAGTGAGAACTGTGCCAGTACGAACAAGGACTTCCACTTCTACTCCAAAAGAGTCTTCCAAGAGAACTGTGCCAGTTGATCTTCCACCTCTATCAAGGAATGGACCATCTACTCAAAGGAAAACCATACCTGTAGAAGGTTATGTGGACCTAGAAGAACCAAAAGTTAGTAGCATAGTCATACTAAGTAAGCAAACCAGATTTCAAATAAATAAATTGTAATTCTCTCACTTATCCAGGATAAACCTTGCATATTGTTAATAGGTATTTTAATTGCATTATAACTATCTGATAAATCCAATTTTTTGGTGAAGAACTAGTGTTTTGGTAAGTATTCAAGGATCTTATATTATGTAGAAGACCCTTCTCTCTGTTACTAAGGAGTTATCCAGCAGCATCTACGGTATTTGTTTCAAACATGGTGCCTTGAATTGTCATAATGCCAGCTTTAGCCTAGCATTTTCCAACAGTCTATGATAACATTTGATATAAAACACATTTTTTTATTACATTTAGAACATGATACACAATTATTGAATCCAGAGATGTTATGGATTTGATATTTCGGATATGGATATAGGAATAAAATTATATCGGTTACGGATATGTAATAATTTCGGATTATCCATAGGTTTCGCATAGTTTCGGTTACGGATATTAGATTGAAGTAAAATATAAACACAAATGTAATAATTTGGTTTTATTTATAGGTTTAATCTAGTCTAGATTATCATTTGGTATTATAATCAGTCATATAGGTAAGTTATGATTCAACTCTTAAATAAAAAGTTGATTTTTCTGGTAGATATATAACATAACAACATCACGCCTGTAATTCCCGTAAGGTTAGGCAGAGGTATACCTAATAGTACAGCCACATTTCGCTAGTTATGTTTAAGTCTCACGTAATAGGAGCCGAGCCTATTACCATGGTAGGTAGGTATATAATAATAATCATAACTGAAACACAAATGTAAGGAGTTCAGGTTCTCGGCTGCTCTTCTCTGAAGGTAAAAAATAATTATGTTTGAAGGGTTTGCTTTTTGGCGGCGGCGATCTCTCGCGCGAAGGTATGGGAAGCCGTCACCTCCTTCTGCGAAGCAGTCATGCTAGTGAAGGAGGTGGCTGGACGTGAGAGGGAAAGAGCCTCACGTCCCAGCCGCCGCGGGAAACGCCCTGGGCGTCGGGGGTCACGTGGTGGCCCCCGGCCACCGTAGGCGCGGGCCTGTGGATGGTGAGTAATGGGCAGCTCGCCGACCGCCGTCTTATGACGACAGGCCGTGTCGACGGCGCATTCGTGTTCCACGCGCGCTTCAAAGATATGTCAGCACACAGGAAGGGGTCCGCAAGCGCAGATGCCTGCCGGGGCTGCGGGACTATTCGAAAGAGATACCGCGGCCCTGGAACACAAAGGGCAAAGAAGGAACATGGATAGGTTTTAGTCAGTAAAAGTCTGACACTCCTTTCCACTCCGCCCAGAGCGGAAGGAGTCATTTGATGATTTTACAAACGAAAACTTTTGTGTCACTATACAATAAATAGTTCAGTACCTGCTTACCTTTAAATCATGTCTACCCTGTCTTTTAGGTGGTAGAATCAAAATCAGATAATACAAATAAGAAGGCACCCATACTGCACGTGGATTTGGATGATGATGATGACAATGATGAAGTGGTTTTTGTGAAAGAGGTCACCACTCGTCCGAACAAACCTCTTGAACCCTTCCAGGAAAAAAACAGCCTTCCGGGAGTCGATGATAAATTCCTGTCAAAAATTTTAGAAGCAATAAATTCAGATGACCTCATAGAATATCGGAAACTGCTACAACGAATCGCAAATACAATAAAATCAATGTCAAAAGAAAAAAATGTTGGCGATGGCAAACTGGCGAGGAATACGGCGTCATATAGACCGCCGGAGAAAACACAGATAAATGTACTAAATGAAATCAAATGGGACAATAAATTAAATGCTGACAGACATCAAAATACCCCTCAGCAGCGTGACCCTATCAAAGTATCTTTAACAGATTCCAGCGATTCTGACGATGACGTAGAGATAGTTCCGGCCTATGCAACAACATCTTCAATTAACACAAATTCGGCCAGGAATTTAAAAGAATTATCAAGAAATTGGCTACTGGAACTGAATTCTATTTATAATAATAAACAACAAAATAATCAAGAAAAAGTTAACGATGCGCGTCGGGTATCAGACATCACCTCAAAAGTGAACAGTGATCAAAACATAGCTCACTCACACGGACACGACGAAACGGACGCATCAGAGGAGTTGCTGTCGAAATTGGCTTCTGATTACAACATTAAAGAACTACATAGCAGACCAAAAATCCAAAAAATGCACGATAAACATAATGAATCCCGAAGGGCGTCAGATATCACACCAAATGAGAACAGTGGACAAAATGAGACTGGCTTATCCAATCGAGAGACTATCGACGATTGCCTGGCGAGAATAGACGCAAAATATTTTTCAACGCTATTAAAGAGTCCAGACAAGCTTGATATGCATCACGAGTCTAATATCGTACCCAAAGTAAGTGACCAAAATGAAGCTCAATCGTACAAACCAGAAGTTGCTGAGAAAAGAGATTCGCTACCGTCTCAAAAAGAGCCCGATGCGCCGCAAGTGGACACTGTTCAGAAAAATACCCGCGCGTCGCCACTCGAAAACACAAAAGAATGGCTGAAGAGATTAGAAACTGAATATTTTTCAAAGTATCAAAAAACTCAAGATAATCTTAGCAACGCATGTCACGAGTCGAATATCGTACCAAACATGAATGGTGAACAAAACGATGTTCGCTCGATTAATCTTAATACCTCAGAAGTTTTAACTTTGAGAAAAGGGCCAGAATATAAAACGAATTTTCAAAAGACGCAAGAAAAGCATGATGATGCGCGCCGAGAATCTGACACCACACACGCCACACCACAAAACGCGAACAGTACGGAAAACGAAGCTCGCTCTTATCTGCCGGCTGCTTCAAGGGATTGGTTATCACAATTAGATGCTAAATATAAAACAACGCCCCTAAAGAATCAAGAAAATCTTGATAATGCAAGGAAAAGGTTGAACAAAGTGTCAGAAGTGAATGGTGAACAGAGTGAAAGCCGCTCGCTTGAGCCTGACAGCACGGACGAATGGCTGGAAGTACTGAGATCTAGATATAACGAGGTGCAGCGTAAGAAACAAGCAGAGCTTAATGATGCATATCGGGAATCAAGTAGTGAAGATAAATTTTGCTCGCATAAATCCGATACCACAGAAGAAAAGCCAAATAATGCTCATCAAGAGGTGAATAACTTATCAAAAACGAATAGTACTCAAAATGACTCTCGTTCATTAAATTTTAACACCTGTGAAGAATTACTGTCGAAATTAGGTTCTCTCTACAGTAAGTATCAGCAAGAACAACAAGAAAACAGTAATAAGTCGAAACATGAAAGTGATGTGGAAACCCAGTCCAATGAGCTACCTGTCTTGACCCCTGAACAGGATGAGTTGGTAGACAGAGCTTTCGGACCGGGCCCAGAGGATGAACTCCTTATAGAAAAGTTTAACATGAGGATACACAGGTTAGTCTAATATTAGTAACAAGCACGAAACACAATTCGCAATTCAATGTTAACATGAATAATCTGAGGAAATTCGAATGTCTTACAACCAAATATTGGTAGACATGTGATATCTATCTACCAACCTGCACTAGCCTATGTGGTGGATTACACTCCCTCTTACAGAGAAGATACCTGAGCCCCAGCAGCAAGTATATTAAAGGCTGCTTGCTATAGCATGCTTATGCTATGGTCAATTTGACCGCAAATTAGATACAATACTTATTTGTTTGCTCACAAAGGGATATGACGCTTTAATGGCTTATTTATTCATTCCAGGCGAGACCTACAAACCCTATCGGATCTAAACTGGCTGAATGACGAAATAATAAACTTCTATATGAACCTGATAATGCAGAGGAGTGAAGAGCGGAAAGACTTGCCTAAAGTATACGCCACGAATACCTTCTTCTACCCCAAGCTCATGCAAAGTGGCCAAGCTGGACTCAGGAGGTGGACGAGAAAGGTAGAAAACTAATTCTTTCTGAAGTTTTTATATTACCTCCTTTCGTTTGAAAGTCGCTAGTCTCGGTATGGACATGTGAAGTGGAGGGAAGAAACGCATGGGACTACATGAGTGGTGAATATGAATTTTGATGGATGTAGACTCTACATCCATCAAAATTCATATAAAAACTAGAGAAAACATGGATGGATTGAGTGATGAACAATATTTTAAGCAAAATGAGTAAATGATAGCTGGGTGAATAAGGCTGCCATCAGACGGACTGCATCGCAGCAACCGCGCGCAGTCAATATATTCAACTGTTCCGGTGGATATACCAGTTGAATATATCGACTGCGTGCGGTTGCTGCGATGCAGTCCGTCGGATGGCAGCCTTAGGAGTAAGTCATAGATAGGTGACACTTGACAGGGGAAAATGGAAGAAAAAAACTTTGCGTCGACCCCCAAGTAACATGGGACAAGGACAGGAAGATGATGATGTAACCCATTTTCTTCCGTCTTCTTCATCTCTTTCGTTTCTATATTTTTAATAACGTTTAGTTTCTTCCAGGTTGACATATTCACGTATGACCTCTTCGTGGTGCCTGTCAATATAGGTCATCACTGGTGCCTTAGCATCGTTGACTTCCGCGCACGAGTGGTTATGTACCTGGACAGTCAGGGAGTGCCCAACCAAGAGTGTCTCAACGCTCTGATGAAATATCTGAAGAATGAACATCAAGATAAGAAGGGGGACGTTTTTGATGCTAGGGGCTGGACAATGGAACGCGTCACAGTAAGTAAAACACTTTCAAGGTTTGAAATAACGGTATTTTCAGGAACCAGGAGTAAATCATAGGAAGACACTCTACTCTTCCTCCTAGCCGCTTATGTTGCAACCTTCCGCTAGCGTGTTAGTTAGTTCAAGCACACTGAGTTAATTTCACCAATGAAACTGCACGCAAACAGCACATCTAAATCACGTTCACGGTTTTTCAGCGTCAGTATTCCACAACGATTATGACACGGACAGTCTTTGAACGCGTTTAAATGTGCGCACTGAACGCGATCAGCACATTTATACGCGTTCATGGGTGAAATTCGCCCTAAAATGTCATCATCACCATCATTTCAACCGAAAGAGGTCCACTGCTGGACATAGGCCTCCCCCAAGTGTTGCCACATTGACCGGTCCCGTGCGTCTCGAATCTAGCGGATCCCCGCAACCTTCACCAGGTCATCGGTCCACCTAGTGAGAGGCCTTCGAACGCAATGTCTTCCGGTTCGCGGTCGCCACTCCAGAACTTTTCGGTTTTCGGCCACTGGCCATCCCATGTGCTCTGCCCATTGCCACTTAAGTTTGGCAATTCTTCGGACTACATCGGTAACCTTGGTCCGCTTACGGATGTTTTCATTTCTGATTCGATCCCTAAGGGCTGTACACATAAACACGATACGACGCGGAGAATTCTTTAATGATTGTTTGTTTTTTTCCGCGTCGTAGCACGATGCGACGGCGTATCGTGTTTATGTGTACGAGCCCTTAGATGTATTAAAATAAAAACTCTTTGTTCCAATTTTCCGCACCCCAGGATCTCCCCAAGGAGCGACAAGAGGCTAGTTTTTTCTTGTGAACAAGCTTATTCTGCTATTGCAGGGCATCCCGCAGCAGATGAACGGCTGCGACTGCGGCATGTTTGCGTGCACCTTCGCGGAATTCTCGTCTCGCGACGCCACCTACAGCTTCACGCAGGCGGACATGCCCTACCTGCGCCGCAAAGCCGCGCTAGAGATACTCATGGGCAAACTGCTACTATAGGTTCTGGTTCTGAAATCTTCGGAGTGTTTCGCTAAGAGTGAAACCGCACGTTGCCGGTGCGTTATATCGTTGAAACTAGGACGCACGAACTGCAACGCACTGAATGCGCTACTACGTCACAGCATTTTGCTGTATGTAAGGATCGTAGATCGTAACAGGTAGCGTTTTGTATTTTCTGGGAAAAAATAGTGAGATAATGTATGCGTATGTGTGCGTACTGATGGCATATGCGGGTTCTGTATTTTTCTATACGGGGTGTAAACGAACCCTTCACGAAGCCGTCAACCAAGCAATATGTACATCAAACTAAGCAACTTTACGCAAAAATGAATGCTGGGAAACGAGTTTTTTTTTTGGGGTGAAAAATCACGTTTTACGGTAGGACTCAATGTAACGCAATCAAAACATTGTGCTGATGGATGGATTGAATTGTACGGGGGTCGTGGAGGTGTTTAAAGTAAAAAATCTTACATTAAAAACTTATATTATTTTTTTAATGTGAATAAGTTGTAATTGCGACCGCCAATACTTCCGTAACTAAAAGGTATGGGCTAGAACAAAAAAATCATCGCAACGGGGAGAATAAGTGCCTTTCGTCTTCGTTAAGGGTCTAGTTACGCCCTTTATAGCCATCGGCATAATAGATAAATAGAATACCTACATTGTAAGGTTCACCACAACAAACTGTTGTACCTATTTTAATATCTACTTGTCTTGTAAGATAAGATAGGCTCCTATAAGAGAGAATACTACAAACCGTTAAGGCTAGTGCACACCCACACTGGCCAAAGTTACGGCAGAGGGTAGGTCCTAGGAAGACATTGATGATGATTGATTGATTTGGCCCCTCTCACAAAGAATAGCAGAAGAGGGACCAGGTAATGATGGCACTGAGTGTATAGGGAAGAGGCCTATACACAGCAGTGGATAGAACAAGGCTGTTAAAAATGATGATATTATACATACCTATTTTTTTTTAACTTAATGTATTAAATGTTCTAGCGCCAAGGTGCTTAATTCCATGACAAAGTCGGACTCACCACTAATTAAACCAAATACTATGCAGCCATACTGCCATAGTCATGTTAACCATGTAGTTAGGGTGTTTGTGCACTACAAGAAATTTTACTGTCCGGCAGTCCGACTTTTTAGGCATGTGCATAATATGTATGTATACTGATGGTCCTATGTAAATACATATAATGATTGAAGTTAAATAAAACTTATAATCATCCATTTGTTTCAATTTGTCCACTAGGCTAAGAAAAAGAAAATAAACTAATACTTAGATAAAACGAATATTTAATAAGTCAACAAAATAAAATAACAAAAATCTCAAAACGACAAATAACTCGTTCAGGTTGGCAATTTCGATTCGGCAGTAAACAACAAAGTCGACCCCAAGCAATCACTCTAAATACCGATTGAAGTTTTCATTTGTGGATGTAACTCCTCATTACAGGTAAAAATATTTTACAGTCACACATTAAATTCACTTTTTTCGTCACACGAAAAATTACACGAGATTGTCACATTATCTCATCCCCCCCATCGTGATTTTTTCTGACACCCTCCTCCTCTGTTCGAACATCACGTGATTAAAGGACGACCCCTTTCCAACTTCTTAGTATTCAAATTGTCTATATTTTTTTGTAAACAGGTTAGAAACTTATGGAAATGTTAAAAATATTTTATAAAATATTTACACTTAATGCTTTACACTATGGCTCTCTGTTTTTATATAAGTTTAGCTTAATCCTACATGGATATTTAGCTTTACTGTCACTTTGTCTACTTCTTACCATATCAATGGCAAAAGTTCAAATGTGTTTACTCATAAAATACTATACAAATATAACTAACTACATTTCTCTATATTGCTATAGTCACATTGGTCTTTGATTTTTACAAACATGTAAAATAGTACTCCTCTTGAAGTTATTATTATTATTATTTTGTCTACAAAACTATTCCTTCATTGTACCTACTGATTGAACTAATTTAATAGGAATAACATCATATTTGATGTTTAAACATGTTGTACAAAACTGAGCAGAGCCTGAACAGCGGAAGTCCAACCACGGTGAAGTAGTCTCCTTCCACTCGCTCTACAAATGTACCTCCCACTCCTTGGATACCGTAGCCTCCTGCCTTGTCCCTGGAAATACATTTACTACATATTAAACAACAGACTAAACAAAATGCGGTGCTGTATTCTGGAGGAACTTTACATTTAATAGCCCATACTGTCCCATAGCCAGGATAAGGCCTCGCAAAGGGCTCTTGTCCCCCTGGACCGTGAACTAGCACTCGAGATATTCGTCCAGATTGTCTCGCCACCTATTCCTGGGCTGACCTCAACGGCCATGTTCGCATTCTGGCAACCATTATGTGGAAACTTTTGCCCAGCAGTCAACCTGCATCAAGATTTTAAAAAGAAAATAGAAACTTACATAGGTTCTCCAGTAGCAATATAGCCTCTTATTTGTTGCTCATCCATCTTTCCAAAGAAAACATCAGTTTTCTCAGTAAACTTGACAACTTTGTCCACTGCTTTTATGACTACTCCTGTGTATACAGTGTGACCTCTGCCTGATAAGCTGATACATAAAATATAATGTGCGAGTCAAGATTGCTAATGCAAATTAATAAGTTTTTATTGTAGGCATCAAAATTATCATTAATTAACTTTATTCTTCTTCTATGTTGTTTTGATGATGGAAATTGAAGCTGCTACTTCAACCAGAATACAGCCAGAAACACAACATAAGGATTGCAATACTCTATATCTATAGCATGGAGTAATATGATTTATATTATAATTATAGGTAAACATTTGTGATATTCTTTGCAGCATCTGAGTGCGGTTAAACCATAAAAGTTAAAATAATTACCGTGACAACATTTCAAATGCATCAGCCTCTGAGGTGGGCTTTCCAAACATCTCTTTACCCAAAGTGACCATTGTATCAGCACCTATGACAATGTCTGGTGTGTTTCCCTCCAAAATCAATCTTTTCTCTACTTCTAACACTTTCTGTAATGCAGTTTCTTCTACAAACTCTATGAAGCTGTTAAAACTCTTTGGATCTAGATTTTCTTCAAATAATGATGGACATAAACCAACCTTGAGTCCCTGAGAAAAAAATGTGAATAATTACAATTCAATTTCTCTAATTAGAAATTATATACTACAATGTTATCTTGTTTATAATATTATTGCATTTTCTGTGTACTACAGACAAAAGCTCGTAAATATTTGAATGTCTTTGACTGCAAAGAATGTGTAAATTAACTGGTTAAATTTTCGTGTAGATAGAAAAAACAGAACCACAGGACTCTGCCGGGAACTGGATCATGTTACCAGTTTACAGACTAGGTTAGTCATAAACAAAATTATAATTTTAGTACCTATCTTATTGTTCTTAACATATTGTGTAGGTTTCAACTATATTCTCACTTACAATATTTTCTACGAGCTCCTTCCGTCTTGGTGATCCACTTGCTAAAATAATATTTTTCTTCTTCAGGATGTGCATTACAGGCTGCAACATTTTTATACGGTTTTAAACACTAGCACAGTAGATCAATCTTCGAATTATTTTCTGATGAAACAGTTTCTTTCTGTGGAATAAATAGATTTACACTACAAAACAATAAAAAAACGATGGTAAACAACAACACGTTTTTTTGACAGTGAATGATATGATCAAAAAGTAGAATACGTATACCACAGAGCATCATACTTATACCCAACGATTATGATTATGATGACAAGATTGACAGACCAAAAGAGAGAAAGAGAGTCTAGTTTTAGTTTTTAGGGTACCTGAACGTCCATCAGATAAATTGGCGGAAATTGTATAACTATTATTATACAACTTTAACCAACTTATCTGTGCAGGCGGTAAAACAGGACAGAACTAAAATAAATGTTCGATTCCCAGGTCGGGCAAAGTTTTATTGGGTTTTTCCATCCAGAATTTCTCAATAGCAGCGCTGCAGTCTGGATTTGTGCCCACTGATTTTTTTTTAGTCTGACATATCGATGCATTTTTTCTTGATAAGGAGTGCGACCTTGACACTGCACAAAGTGGTTATCTAATATAAATAAATAAATATTCTGTACTTTTATTGTTACACAGGGATAAGAGGTAAGGCTCTCTCCCTCCGTCCCGCAGAACTGACCCCTGCGGGACAAATGTTTTCGGCCCACCACTGTTTCTAGTATATGTATACGGGGTGGAAGCTACACCGACGCGAAAACGTTTACCACATATTCAGTACATCATTCTGAGCCCCTTCCGACATAGAAATTTTTCATCGGTAATTTAAACAATCGTGGTAGGTAATCGTTTTCGCGTCAGTGTAGCTTCAACCTACGAAACAGTGGGGGGGAAATCTTCTCTTACACGGAAGACACGGCCATTGTTAACTTTGGGGACACGTGGGAAGCCGTCTGCAATAATACTGAGCAAGGATTGGCTGCTATAGATAGATCTCAATGCCAATCTACTAACCCTTAGTATTCCTAAAACAAACTACATTTGTTTTTCTCTTAGTAGAAGGTCTACACCAGGCCTTAATTTTAGAATTCGAATCCATACGTGTACGATATAAGATTTTAAACTATCATGGTCACTAACATTATTACTACAGGAAACGGGATAACAACCGGGAACTCAACAAAAATAGTAAACATGGTAAATATCCCGTTTCCTGTAGTCATACGTGTACGGACCACAGGGACCAACATTGTAATTGTCAGACCATTAAACATGTAACGTCCACAAGGCAAACGCCCAAAAGCCAAAAGGTCACTCATAGAAGTAATGTACAGAAGCCAGCATATCAAGCTACTACAACCTGTCAAATATCTTTAAAAGATTTTCAACTTTATCGCTAAAGTATTAGGTACAAGGTTGATTGGGAAAATTTGACAGTTTCAGGTAGCATGTGCTAGCGTCTGTACTATAAACCATACCCCACAGTCGATCTATACAGTATCAGTGGCTTGCAGTAAGAAAACTATATTTTTTAATTACGACCCTGTTCTTACAAAAATCTATTCCCAGTCAGGAGAAAAGACGAAAGGATATAGTGGCTTATTTCGCGTCTTCTCTTCATGTTCTTCGAACTACTGGCCTAGCACTCTGCTTCTCTGCGGGCGAAAGTGGGGTTACCTCAACAGAACAACAGCGGGATGTTGCTGTGGAGCTGCGTCGCAAACTATGCTCCACCTCCTATTCGCCCTCTTAGCACATAAACATGCAGCCGAAGTGATCTTTAAACCACCGACAACGCGGTGGAATTGGCGAAGTTTTGGGCAAGCAAAATATAAAATTTGTCGTATCAGCGATACAAAGAAGAAGATGTAAATACTCACCGAGTATTATCAATAAATTGCTTCACATACACACACAAACACTTAACAATCCAAGACCCTATTTAAAACAAGACGAACATACAGTTTCACATAGGCATACATCCATGCTGCTATATTTAATTTTCAGTCACTTTTTGTAATTTTTTGTCCAATAATCTCAATATTGTTAATAATTATAATCGACTAATCATAGACTAGTCACTAAAGTCTTTTTTTTAAATGGCTCTCCACTATTAATAAAAAAAGCAAGTATTGTCTTGTCTGTGGTATTGCACAGTTGTCTGTATTGAGGTTGAGTAGCGTTTTTAGCATTTTTCGTTACAAAACTGAACCAAAATAGGTGATGGAAACGTAATTTGTTTAAAATGAAGTCCGTAGTGGCTTATGTCCGTAGTCTTCTAGGTTGGTGTGATGATACTGCACCTCTGAGAACAAGCATCAAAAGAGACAGGTATGACATTACATGTTTACAACACTAGTTATGGCGGTAAAGTCGATGTAAAATTATCTTTTTGCTTTGAAGAAACAACACAAAATGTTTACGGTGTCGCTGAAAGTTGCGTCTAAGTTTTGGAAGTGGGTAATCACGGTAGCGAGTGAAAAAAACAGTGCGTCGTTAAGGTATATACATTTTTCTTGTCTTCCAGGCCCGACGATGATTTGTCGTCTGACGATGAAACACCAGCCCTCAAGAGACTCAAGCAGTTGAAAAGAACGAATTTCCCAGACATCATGGCCTCAAATGGTACCTATTTAATCTTATTGCAGCCAAATCTGCCTTATGAACAAGCATGGTAACCTAATAAAAATGTTTATTTCGTAGCCGCATCGTTTGTGATTTGTATTCATATTGTTCTGTCTACAAAATGAGGCGAATACTTTGCTACTACTGTTTTAGAATGTGAATTCAATTCTATGACTCTCATTTCATAAAATGAAAATAACTTTTTTAGATGATTGGGATACTCAGGAGAAGCATAGTAAAAATGTAAGATATATACCAATACAAATAGAGGGACACGCCAGCACTTCCACTCCCAATGAGTCCCTCAGCAAGACCAGGGTCAGGACTGTGCCAATTCAACTTGTGGGCCAGTCAGAAAATGGACCTGCAACTCCTTCGAGAAAACCTAGAAAGCACACACCTTTAAGACCTGTCATGCATGCACTATTAGATGATGAAGATGAGGAACCAGAAGTGAGTATCCTATTTATATTTTAACTGATTTGGTCAACTAACCAATGGAATTGATTTAATTCAGATTGTTGTAGATAAAACAGTTTTCCTGTGGATTACACTTGATTCAAGGCTACAATAGGGTTCTGATTTAACATCTCTTGTGAGGCGGCTAAGTTCAGCAGCATATGCTATTAGAAAAATTTGTCAATATACTGATGTAGATACCAGCTACACTGGTCTATTTTAGTTACTTTCATAGTATACTGTCTTATAGCATTTTGCTATGGGGGCGGGCTGCAGACATTGAGTCTATATTTATTCTGCAAAGAGCCATCAGAGCCATATATAATCTTCGCAGGTGTGATTCTCTAAGGGAACTGTTTAAGGATATTAACATCATGACAGTACATTGTCAATACATTTACGAAAACATAATGTATGTAAGGAAAAATCTACATCTTTTTAATTAATAATAAATAACATTAAAAAATAACACACAATTAGAGTACTAGAAATAGAGACCAATTAGTTCGGCCAGGCTTCAGACTCGCTAAAGTAGACTGATCTTTCATGGGGTACTGTTTGAGATGCTATAATAATATTCCACAAAGTATTCTTGAACTGAATGAAACAAAATTTAAAACATGCCTTAAACGCACACTATGTAAGCAAGCTTATTACAAATTGGACGATTATATCGCTGATAAAAATGCTTGGGTCAATGCTGCTCCTGCTCCACAAGTAAATAAAATAAATGGATAGCATTAAATAGTATGTTGGAGCTGCTGAAGATTGAACAACTATCTTTGCATTGTATAAATTCAATCTCTTTAGTATTATAACTGCATAATCCGTATTGTGTGAGTACTATGTACTAGAAAGCTGTCATTCGCTGAAAACTTACGTCTTTTCTTGACTTGAATGTGCCCTGGCGGTTAGGAGTATGTCATGCTCACTCAAATGTCTCGCTGATGGTGGCGCGTGTGTCGGATCATTTAGTTCCCTTCAAAATGGGAGTTGAATGGTGCTGATACATGCGTCATATTCGTGAACGGGGGCTGTCAGTTGTGACTGGTCATCTCTTGGTTGCCCCGGCTTATTTGAATTGATAATTTTATTTTTGAATTTTTTTGGCTATTGGCACTTTTAACATACATATCTTACTACATCATTCTCACATAATGTACCATCTCAACATGAATGATGTAACCAAGGTTTTGTGAAAGTATTCTGATTTAAAAGAGTGTACATGGAGTTTCTTGCCCGTTCTTCTCCATAGAGATCTACGTTAGGGAATGGGCAACTACAGTACTTTCACAGATTTTTTGCCTTGTGACTGGGACTGTAGCTACATAACATTGTTGTCTTTGTTTCGACAATTCAAAAGTGCCTGTAACTGGCCTACTTGAAATAAATGCTTTGATTTTGATTTTTATTATTTTTACTAACACAACAAAATTCTATACAGATTGCTTTTTTCATTTACTCATTTACAAAAGAATATTTACTCTGATTTTAGGTTACATGGGTAGAATCAAAGTCAGAGAATACATCAAAAAAACCAACAAGAGTTTACATTGATTTGGATGATGATGAAAACGATCACAATCAGCAGGAAGATGATGTGATCTTTGTGAAGAAGGTCACATCCCCGCCTCCAACTAGACCTTACAAATACTTCCTGTCCAACAGCCACGATGTGACTGATAGAGCTGAGAATGAACCCATGTATTATAAGTTAAGCCGAAGACCAAACGACCGAAGCATGTTAAATTTATCACCCAAAACAATAACTAAATTCAAAGCCCCTCCTGGCATCACTAAGTCATACAAAAAGCCCCCCACACCCTTACCAAGATGGATGCAACCTTCGAAACCAACAAATTTGAATCTCTCATCATATGCAAGAAATAGATTTTTAGGTCTCAATGGTAACGCTAGATCAACACTCTCAGAAGTATTCAATTTAGATGAAAAAAAAAACTACCAGGAACTTATTCGGCGAGTCGCAGATTCAATGAGACCATTGTCATCAGGAAAACCTCTTGATATCATCAATATTGCAGACGATGCGGCGTCGTTTAGACTTACGCAGAAGACACAGAAAAATTCATTAAATGAAATTAAGTTAGTAGAAAAAGGTTTGCTTGCCGATAGAGAGAGTAGCGCAAAGGAGTATGATCCCATCACAGTAGCTTCAATTAACTCATCAGATTCTGAAATAGAGATAGTTGCATCTGAGTCATCTACAACATCCTCACAGAAGATTGATCCTGTAAATACACTGAAGGACTCACACAAGGACAGGACCATCACATCAGGGGACTGGCTATTGAAGTTAGATGCTAAATATAAGAAGAAACGGCAAGAGACACAGGAAAAGCTTAAAGATGCTCGTCGGGAGTCAGATATCATATCGAAAGTTAACAATGAGCAAAAGATGGCTCTTTTGGAGCATAAGCTGAAGTATGAGCTGAGCATACCAGAGAGCATCTATGAAGAGCCGCAGCCCACTGTAGAGTTACCTGCCTTGACCCCAGAGCAGGAAAAATTGGTGAACAGAGCCCTTGGGCCAGGACCGCCCAAACAAGTTCTTGTAGAGAAATTCAATTTAAGGATACAAAGGTATGTTTGCTGTTTAGTCATAAAGAAAAAGTATCATAAAATTGTATTTTCCTGGTTAATAAAATCTGTGCTTTTACACTAGTTGTCTAAGTATTTTCTAGGTCAAAAAATCCATTTAGTTTTGTATTGCGTTGTAATGGGCTGGTGTCCGCAACTCCGCGTCCAAAGCGCGTGATTTCGGTACGGGGGGAGAAATCGATTACTCGATCCACCACAGCTCCCCGAAAGAGGCCAGCAATGCCTTGGGCGTTACTGACGATCTCACGGAGAGTACCTGGGTTACAAATACTTTCCCCTGTATGAAGCTACCTCTGGGCAGTTTAGAAGCATGGGAGCTGATGTATCTTCTCCTCCATGCAGGCTCGGCACAGTGGGCTGTCTGTGACTCCTAATTCAATTAGTTTAACAGACTAATAGGATATATGATATGAGTAGATTATAGTGATAAGATTCATTTAATTAAAGTACTAGCTATGCTTGCGGTTTCGCGTGGAGTTCGGTGATTGTCCTACGAGTTTGTACTACCGAGATAAAAAGTATCCTATATGTTAATCCACGTTATAGATTACCCGTGTGCCAAATTTCATCCAAATCCGTTCACTAGTTTTCACGTTATCGTCGTATTACAAACATCCATCCATCCAAACTTTCGCATTTTGAAATGAAAGTGTACAGGGTGGAACGGACACCGAAACACAACACAAACACTTACCATGGGGGGTCCAGAATGAGGTACTGAACGCGTGGTAAGCGTTTGTGCGTCGGTGCCCCTCCAGCCCGTATATCACCTTCTTCAATCGGTCCCTCATTACTGAGGATCGTGGCATCTGAACCCTCCCTTTAAACGGACAATCTGCCTCCATCGACTCCGGTCCAAAGTTGCCATTACCACCTGCTGAAATTTGCTTGAGGACATAGCCTCTTTTACTTGGTCGGACCTTCGTGTTGGCGACCGGCCTCGTGCTCTCTTGCCTTCATCATCATTCATCATTTCAGCCGAAAGACGTCCACTGCTGGACATAGGCCTCCCCAAGGGGGGTTTTGCCATAATCGCCACGCTTGGCAGGCGGGTTGGCGATCGCAGTATGTTTGTTATAAAAAAAAAAAAAAAAAAAATCACAGAGAACGCTGCTGCCCATTCACTGGTAAGTCCCTTAGTCGCCTCTTACGACACCCACGGGAAGATATGGGATTGCCTCTTGCCTTCGGTATCGCCAAAAATGACCAGCTTTTCTATGCTGCTATCTCCCCTTCGAATTATGCGGCCGAAATAGGTCAAAATACGCTGTAGGCAAACTGTAGACAATAGGGTCTTGATATCGAGTTGGGAAAGATAGACACATTTGTGCGTTTGGCTGTCCATGGAATTTGGAGCATCAGCCTCCAACACCACATTTCGAATGCGACTAACCTCTGTCTTTATCTTGCTCGGATTGTCCACGTCTCAACTCCATAGATGAATAATATAAGTAAGATTTACAAGTGATAACATAACCCTTGTATCAAATTACATTGTAATAATATAATTAATATATATTATTATTCCAGGTCAGACCTGCAAACTCTCTCAGGTCTCAACTGGTTAAATGACGAGGTGATAAACTTTTATATGAACCTACTAATGCAGAGGAGTGAAGAGCGGAAAGACTTGCCTAAAGTATACGCCACGAATACCTTCTTCTACCCCAAGCTCATGCAAAGTGGCCAGGCTGGACTCAGGAGGTGGACGAGAAAGGTATCTAATTATTTGTAAAAGTACACCTGACAAAATAAATGATTGTTATTTAAAGCTGTATGAGTAGCTAGTTACAGATCGGGCTTGGCTGTTGCTGTTGATATTTGCGTTAACTTTTTTATTCGTTCAAGACTCGGGTTTTTATATAGAACAGTATAATGCAACGTGCCTAACCACAGATCTAGATAACGCAAGAGCACCTACTTCGCGTGCCCGACTTAAGAGGACTACAAGAGCTAAGTGACCTTGAGTGACGCACGCACACATTTACACAATAAACGTGAACGCCATCTAACGACGACGCCCAAAACAATTAACTCTCAAGACTAATCTCTAGAGAGATTACGCCCGAGTATTCAAAAGATGGCGCGAAAGTAAGAACAGACAAATAAAAATGAATATTAATAATGAATTGCAATTAAAACACTGCATTTGGGGTGGTAACCGTTATAAGTGTAAAACGCCTCATTTGGAAAGTATCCAAATACTTCTTTTATTCGGTGTTACGATATTAATTATTGCATTTCATAATCAATAGGTACTTTAGTTAATTATTTAGACATATTTCTTATTTCCATACAGTAATATTGACAAATTAATCAAAACAACGAAGTATTTGATTAGATGAATAAGTACTTTTATCAATAACTTCACAATCGTGATCGTTGTGTGAACCACTGTTTCCAATCAATAATAAAAACAGAAGATTTCAAATTACTAAGATATGTCAATTCTAAATATCCTAGTTCTATGGTACACAGCAGCAGGTAATTGCGTTTCGTTTATTTTTTGTATAATAAGAGTTTGAAAAATTGTTAGCCACAAGTAAAAGATTAGGTACGCGCGGTAATCAAGCTATAAAAAACCAGATTATGCGGATCTCTCATTGTATAGAAAATGTATACAAAGCGAGGCCAAGTTATACTGGAAATGGTTAGCTTCATGTGCCGCCGTGTCTACCTAACATTCTTACAATTTTATAATTCTTATTTATTAAAAACTATATCAATAAAATTAAACTCTTACTTGTGATAAGTAACATCGCAATTTTCAGATGAATCTGTTATTTCGCAATGCCCGTTACCAATAAGCTGCAGTCTTTCAACAAAAATATTAGGTAGGTATTTATCTGTTTTTTATTGTTTTTCTAGTCAAAGAATACAAAATAGTACAAGGATGAACACACGGCGACACACCAAGCTATAAATTTCCAGTATAACATGGCCTCGCTCTGTATACATTTTCCTTACAAAGAGAGATCCGCAAAACTGGCGACGCGGCCGGCGCGGCTAGTCCTTAGTCCAGCAGACGGACCTGCCGCGTACTTGCAAATTCATACCTAAACTGCGCAGTGCGCCTGGCCTGTTATAGCTTAGAAAAAACGTAGGTACCTACGCATTGAAAATAATTTCAGTGTCGATATTTTCAACTTTCTCCAGTAAAAATTAATTACATTTCTAATGTTTTTTTTTAGTTATTTATTTTTGAGTATTTAATTTTATATGAATATACTGCGTAGAATTTTAGTTCAAAAAGCAAAAACATAACATCACTATCCTGGAATCGAACCCGGATACTCTGGATTGCAAATCCATACCTCGACCAAATACACTGCAGTAACAGTTACACTACTGATCGAAATAACTGAATGTATGCGAATATATACATCCATCCGTCAAATGTCAAGAAATACGTTTCCAAAATTCATAGTTTTATATCGTTATAAAAATTAATATTCAGTAATACTAAAATGTTCTTACGTTTTAATATCGTTCATATGTTGGGCGTTTGATTTATATAAACTTTTTTAGTTCTCGTAATGGGTTTCATTTTATTTCCCATACTTACAAATGACCAGAAGTACCTTATTTATTACGCTATTTTAACTTAAAATATTTTATATTTACACGAAACAAAAATATTTACGGAATAAAGACATAAAACAATGAATTTATGAATAAAATTATACAAAACAGTAAACAACCTTGGCGTAATAATGCGGCGAAAAATGCGGCAAAACGAGCGACACGTCCGTATAGCATCAGGCCTCGGCCGGCACTGTCGGTACACAGGTGTTTACGCACACATGCGCACGTATTTTGTTCAGAGATAAAAATATGTGATTTGCAAAAAATCTATTGATTGGATTAAAAAACTAAAACAGTATCACGTTACTTTGCTGCGTGAAGAATAATTTGACAAAAAATCAGAATGATTGCATGTATATTAGTATGGTTTTACTCGTTGACAGAAATGTTTAGAGGCATCTTTGCGATTTTTTTCTATCGTATCAAATTTGTAGTATTATGTTTTCAACACAGTATCGAACTAGCATATATACAGAAGAATATCATATATTTTTCTGTGTTTTTTTACTGCAGTGGTTCTATATGATCCACGTATTGTAAAACATGCTTTTAGCTCTTGTAGTCGCCTTAAGCTAAAGAAACTTAACGTGGCCACTATCACGCTCAGTCTACATTATTGCGCCACGCTAGTCGGACCTCTCTCAAAAAATGAAAGTTGCAAATTCGTAATGAATTGCGGCATTTACATGGAGAGTTTGATGCGTCGTTCTGTTTTAACAAGTGATGAATATCTAAACAAGTGATACTATCGTATATCGCCTCGGTTTCGTAGTACAGACGCTTTTGTCAATTTTATCGATTAGTGCTGTTCATCATACGCAACACAAAGCGATTCTCGAGAATCGATTTCGGACACAGATTTCAAAGACAATTTTAATAAATAATCTTAAAGATTCGTGATTTGTTAGTTTTTCACATGATGGTAATGTAAAAGAAAAATTAATTGATGCGACGGAAAATAAAGATTGGTTTCCAACGAAGTCTAGCACTAGTTGTTCGATACATTTTGAGGAAGCAAGCTTTGCTGAAGGAAAAAAGCAAAAGCAAACAAATAAAAATTCTGTGGGAACGGAACCGTCACAAAGTCCAAAAAATACACGGCGTGATTTCGTTAATAGAGAGCTTGAAAAATCGTTTATTAATGATGATCGAGCTAATGTGCTTAAAACAACCAACGTTACAACTCGAGAACTTTATTTTTATTTTCCTGTCTCATTACTATGTCACAAAATCGATTTAAACGATTGAGAATAATTCTTTACTGTACACAATTACTTAATAAATAGTATTCGTACAGTAATTGAGAAATGGTATGTACAAAGGCTACTATATATAATGCATTTCACTCAACGGACACAAACTGATAACGCGATTGAAGCTCGGCACAATGGCTCAGTACTAGAGAAAGGCGACAATGCCAAACTCGGTGTAATAATTGACGCGAAATTGAACTGGAAAGCCCACATTGAACTCGTAAGTAAAAAGCTGAGCTCATCCGCGTATGCGCTTTTCAAACTGGCCCCAGAACTTAACGCCATATCACGGATTGGTAGCATCAGTGCTGCGCTATGGTATCATTTTTTGGGGAAACTCGACAAACAAAGAAATTGCGTTTAAAGCGCAAAAGAGATGTCTACGAGCTATGTTTAACTTAAAATCGACAGAAAGCTGCAAACCGGTATTTATAAAATACAAATTATTAACTTTACCGTCTCTGAACATTTTTGAAGTAGCATCTTTTGTGAAAAGTAACCCCCAAATATTTCCACGACTATCAGATGCGGTTCCACGCAACAGACGCCACAATAGCCAAATTTACTTACACTTAGCAAAAACTGCTCTAATGTCGAAAAACTTTTTTTGTATAGCCCCTAAGATTTACAACAAAATACCTCGGTCTTACCAAGCTCTAACCACAAATTTATTTAAAAACAAGATTCGGAATTAAAAAAAAAAAAGGAACAGACAAATGTTACTATAATATAAATGACTTCCTATCGGATACCTTTTGACATATTATACCTTATATTTCATTCTATTCTCATGACAATTGGATAATTTGTATGTTTTTTTATTTTATTTGTACGTGTAATAAGAGAATAATATGCCAACATTAGTTACTAGAAAAACAATGACTAAAATAGAAATGTTTTAATTTGTATAATTGTAAAAGAAAAACCAAATTTGTACCCCTCACATGGTAAAACATATACGGACCTACCCTACCCTACTCACTAAAATCTTGCATGGTCAATTTGTGTGTAAACGCATGTTTTTAACAAATAAATTATCTTTATCTTTTATCTTTACAGGCGAACTTTAGTGATAGAGGAGATAGAAATAGGGTAGAATTCCTTTTCTTTTTGTAAACACTAGAACTTAAATTGCATAAATAAGGTGTTTCAAATGAATCTTGAATTTCAAATGAATTTGTAGCGGTAGTACGAGTACTCAGAGGAACATTTTTAGCCTTAAAATATTTTAGTTTGAGAGTGATTCTACTATACGGTACAATTAATTATGTACTTAATAATTCTGTGGTATCAAGCAGAATGCGTTTTAAAAATGTTTAAAAATCCTGAGCCGCGGGGCCCCTATGCTACCTACCGCCTGGCTTCCGGCAAAGCCCGCAAGCCAGGCCCGTGGAGGGCCCGCGCAGGCTGGGGCTCGGCTGGCAAACGCCACCCTGACTGTATGGCCAGTCCGACCCTGGTTTTCCCATCACTAAATGGTGCTTGTGACGTCATAGTATACCTAGTCAAAAAATGGCACGCTTGGTTTTCATACAGATCGTGATACTTGCGTTATCTAAGTCTATCTATATCTGTGGGCCTAACACATTAAATCACACTATCAATGAAAAACTACTGAAATATGCAATATATATTTCAGTAAATCCAATAATATAAATATAATCCAATGTCTAGTTATTATTACCTGAAAGAGCATCTACTTAAACAAATTTTTATACAGGCGAACTGGGTTTCCTATCTAACTAGATAGATCATGTAATAACAACTAACAACAACACAAGTGTACTTCCCCCAAGGATACGCGCCGACAATATCGCAGTTATGTATATTTTTGCAAAAAAACCTCATAACCTTCCTGATTTGGGATGATTTTTTTTTTCTTCCGTTCTCCTTTCAGCGGCACCCTAACATCTAGCGTGCCGCTTAGAGGATTAGGCTTCTTTAATATCATACCTCCAACAATCTATCCATCATTTCTTTGACCTTCCTCTTCCTCCATCAACTATTGAAATCCACAATTTTTCTGTATTGTAGGTGGACATATTTGCGCACGACATCTTAGTAGTTCCAGTCCACTTGGGCGTGCACTGGTGCATGAGCCTGGTCGACTTCCGCGCGCGCAAGATCAACTACCTGGATAGCATGGGCGGCCGCAACCAGGCTTGCCTCACTGCGCTATTGCAGTACCTGAAGGACGAGCATCAGGACAAGAAGGGCGCGCCTTTCGATGCCAGTGGCTGGAAGTCAGACTGTCTCAGAGTGAGTTTTGTTACTCCTATAGTATCAATAAGTGCTTCATTTTCGACTCTATATCTTCAAACTTTACATTTAGCGGAATTTGATTCAAAAACTGTCTAGATTAGTCTACATGATAATTATGCCCTTTCTGGAGAATTACTCGGGACTAACACCATAAGTAAAAATATTCACCTACAAGCCGTAACGCAAAGTTTCTGCAGGCAGTTTACCGATGGCTAACTCCTCTCGGTATTTTTGCAGGACATCCCCCAACAGATGAACGGCAGCGACTGCGGCGTGTTCGCGTGTACGTTCGCGGAGTTTTCATCGCGCGACGCCGCCTACACCTTCACGCAGGCGCACATGCCCTACCTGCGCCGCAAGGCTGCGCTAGAGATACTCATGGGCAAGCTGCTGCTATAGGTATCTACACACACAATGTTAGTGATGTATTTACTTTAATTTTGTGAGTCCTATTGTGTTATACGTAACTGTACTTACAAAGTGTTGTTCAAAACGTGCTTCGAAAAACCCTTAGGTGCGGTCAAATCGAGCAGACCGGACTGACACAATGTATTGTAATGAAATATCTGTCAAAATCTGGTGTCCATTCCGCTCGGTTTGACTGCAGCTTTATTTGATTTGGAAAGTGTGATACATGTCATGTTTATGAGATGAATAATTGAGGATGCCCTCTCTGTATGTACTTTATTTTTATTGCGTCTCACTACAGTAATTCTTCCATCAACTTGTAATTTTCTATGAATTGACAGCAGTGTTTGTGTGTTGTTCTGTCATTCAGTTTTAGGGTTTCACAATGAATTGAAGAGTGTAGAATAAAATTAAATAAATATGGACAAACACCCTACAAATATTTTATTGTATGATCAGTCTGAAGTGTTACGGTAGTATCATCTCTTGATCGACTTGTCTATCATCATATTAAACTTCAGCCAAATATAAATTAATATAAACATATTAAAAAACTAAACAGTTCATGACTTAAACACTACTCAATCAAGTTCGTAAAGCTAAATAATATATACAAAGAACAAAGAATAAATATATCACTAACATAATAGAAAGTTTTATTATTATAAACAAATGGACATATTGTCAGTTTTAAGTCTGAGATGATTGTTTATATATAAGGTGTCAAAAACTGGTTATTTATATCTGAGTTTTTAGAATAATTTTATCATTTATTTTCACCTGTAGGATCTTCTCGAACATCGTGTTTACGCGTTGCTTTCCAAAATCCTGTAAGATCACCAATCTTAATAAAGTGGTGATTATGACAGTTTCTCATCAAGTGGTAATTGCATTTTTCATTTTAGCAAGTAATTTAAAGTATGATGATCAAAGATAGGTCCCACAACACTGGCTTCCAAAGAGAATATCGTCCAGATTGATTTTAAGTAAAAAGGTATTTAATTGTTCACTAATTCTCATGAAACTTTCGCGTAAATGCAGTTACAAATTAAACTTCAATGTAAATAACAATTTATTTCATTCCCTCTTACTATTAAGAATCAGAAATAAGGATTACATAGAAATATGATTTGTTTCGTACCGGACCATTGATGATGGGAAGGATATTGTAATTTTTTGTTTCTATTTTTTATGAACATTAATATACTTTAGTTATTGTTTGAAGACGGCAAAAGAGTAAATCTGCTTCATCTACTCTAAAATCGTAAACCTGCAAGTGATTTTATTATTAAACCTGACTTAAATATACAGGCCTACCGTTCAACTGACGGTACCTGAGCTAGCTGCGCGGTGCGGGAGGGGTATTGATGTCCGCCAGCGGCGAATGACTGAGCTGAGCGACACGCCAACTCCTGGAACACCGCGCAGTTACCTCGAGCACCATCTCAGTAAACCGGTAGGCCCGAACTAATGTATGCTGCTTAAAAACTTTGACGACTAAGAAAAGTAAGATGGAATGTGAAAATAAGATTAGTAGGCGCAGGCCCTCAGATTGTAAAATGTTTACTACTAATCAGGGATTAGGCTGGTCTTACGTGGTAACAGTACCTAATATTAACTAATAAAAAAACTAGAGACACCATAGTCAAGACCCCCAATATACATACTTGTCAGGTCACTCTTCATAATTAATTTAATTTAAAATCCATGACAAAAAGACATGAGCAAGTGGAACAAAGGCTACATCTTGTTATAATTTCGTGATAATGAAGTATGAACGACAGATTTCCATTTATTATGTATACGACGAATGTGTGAATATGTATGACAGTTATAATGTAGATATAATAATGTTAAAATAGAGATTTTGGAGTGTGATGTGATGAGCGATTTGGATAAGTTAAGTGTTTCTGCAAGAGATTTTGATGATAATATTTTATAAGTTCTTGAGTTAACTTTGAATCATAAAGCAAGGTGTGGCGTTATCAGCCAGATGCTAAGTTTATTCAAGGGAGTCATAGGACGAACATAGCTAAGAAGGTTGTAAATTTTCATTCCTAAAAGCTTTTTCTTCTTATCCATGCTTAATTTATTTTTTTTATGTTTTCCCTAAATCCCAAACTTTTGTATTTATAGGCATGATTGAATAGATTATTTGTCTTTTTGTCATGGAGTCGTTAGTCCTAGCGTTAAGTATCTCTCTGTATTATAAAAAAATAAACCATAGGTAGTTAAGTTAAACTAACTTAATTTCATATAATTATAAAGGGAAATCTTGTTTCGCCTGCCAAGGCCATCCGAAGTTTTCTAAGTGATGGAATAATAAATAAAGAATTCAAAATCTTTTTGCATTTTCATTTTAATGATTTTCACACAAAATAGAAAGCTTGCAAATTTTGGAAAAAAATGCTACAATAATATTTACAGTTACAACGTTGTGAACCTTTGTGAACAGTATTAGATAAAAAGATGGCGGCGTACGTTCCTGTTTTGACCACGAACCAAAAGGCTCATGTTCAGCTATACTCGTAATTTTAAACTTCAAAAGCCATGCCAATTTACTCGCGCTACAATCGGATCACTGAGATCCTTACATCAGAACGAACCATTGATTCTCAGAATCCTCAGTCTCCCACCTTCAAGCAGCGCAACGCCCGAGTCGTTGGTGCCTCCGCAGTAGTTAAACGATGAGAACACGGATACCAGTTTACCGCGGAGTTGGCACTGAGAAAAATGAGCATATTATTTCTCTTGAAAGAATGAAATTTCGGGCCGAAAGTAAAACCCAGAATATCGAAACAGCTAGATGACATGCCCGAAACTGCGGGCAGCGGGGTGGCCATTTAACCCAACCAACTTTTCCACCAGGGTTTTTGAAGTAAGCTGCTCTTTAGCCCAGCCTCTACAAGATGTAGAAATAATAATTCAATCGTATTGTTGGAGACGTAGTCTCAGCTTTGGTGGAAAATAGCTATCATTTTGACAGTTTTAGATATCTCATCTATTTATGCTTGGTGTTTAAGAGATGTTTTATCATGCACAACGCAATTACTTGTTATAGAGAAACGTGGTAACAAACTAACTTTTATGATTTTTACTTTAAATTGTTACTCACGTAAAACCCGTTCTGATGCATCTCATGCGCCCGCACGACGTGCGACAGCTGGTTGGCCAGCAGGAAGCGGTCCAGCGCCGTCTGGTCGAACAGGTGGCCCGTGCCACGCTTGTTGTTCGCTGCGAACCCTTCGTTGGAGGCCAGCTCTAGCTGTAACGTCGCTGTGGTCTTGTTCGGCCTGGTTAGGAGAACAAGGGTTATTGAGATCATCTGAACTTTGTGATTAAACTCACAACAACAAATGCCTGTTTCCACCCTTGGGGACACTGAAAAAAAAACCTAAAAAACTGTGTCATGCAGAGCTACGATTTTAGTAACCGGTCAATTATATCTTAAAATGATGTACGTACACCCTTTATCGCTGTACGTGCATTAGGTAATGACAAAATAGATATTGATTGTGGCTCTGCTGGAGAGTATACTCGGCAAGAGAGCCACCCAGAACATGAAAATACTCAGGAAAGATAAATGTTGTTAAAGATAGATGAAAACTGTTTGAACGAATAGTGTTTATTGCGTACGTGTTGAAAAATATCATTATTAGACAGTGGTTTTATCACTTCGTCTTTAAGAACCCACCAAGCAGAGCCACCGGTGGGTCTCTGAATACTGATGTCTCTTCCAAGACCTACAACTGGGTCCTCTGAAGTTTTAGGGCCGGCGCTCACTAACGGCGTGGCACGGCAGGTTGTGCTTCGGCGTTCCGTGGCATCCTGCTGAAAGCCCAACCACTCTGGCATCAATCAGTTTTGCTCCACGCGGATTCGTAGTTGGAAGTTCGAAGTTTAAACCTTATTTCAATTACTTAGCAATCATAATTCCTCGACACAAAGAGACCCATACGTCTCGTGGGATGCAATGGCACGCCGCGGCTACCCGTGGAATGAAACGGCATGACACGTCCATGGACTTAGTATTAAGGAACTTATATACTAACTGGAATGATGACAACGGAACGCCGTTCCGAGTGAGAAAACTTCGAGAGTGGATGTCATCTCTTTCTAATAGGGTATCCAATATTTGAACTTACATTTTGGACAGTCATTCTGTTCTATCTTACTAGCACCCCGCTCCCCGCTTTGCATGTGTAGAAGTTTATTCAAAATTACGGTGTATAAAAAGACAGGGCAAAACCGAAACCTACCCATACTGTAAAATAAAGAATACGTAAAACTTATTTTCGTTCACAGTGGTCTACATGTTAGGTTACATCCTTCATTTGTAAAGAGATTTTAAAGCGTACAGGGCTGCAATATTCCCATAGATGAAACATGAGCATGTAGCATATTCAAACAATTTAATACGTAGTATTTGACAAATTTATTAATCACTATACATAATTAAATGTATGGTTTTATGTAATTGTTGGTTTTAAGTATGAGTCAGTAATCTTAAATTTAAGTGCGAAGATGCTGATTATGGAAGACTAGGCAATAGGTTGTTTTTTAAAGGAACAACTTCAAGCCACCGTTGCTGAAGATTCTCATTGTTAGGGAGTCTGCGTGGAAACAAAACAGTATTATTAATACACAAACAATAAACAGTTGTACGTACCTCGTGAAAGCCGAGAAAGATAAGAAAATCAAGTATCTTGACTTGGCTCGCGAGGTTGTCGACATGTGGGATGTGGACTCAGCGATCATTGTGCCGATAGTCGTATCAGACCTTATATTATTTTAATATTTAGTATTTGAATATTAAATTAATCCCGTTACGATTTATGTGCTAGTTTAGCTAATAACGTTATTTCCAAATAATATATTTAAAAAAATTAAAGAATATTTTTTGTGTACTGGCAATTTTTAGACAAGGACACAATCCACTCTGGTCGCTTTCACGCTCTGAAGTTTTCTTCCCCCTTTGAATTAATTAAAGTAATACGAACTCTATTCGTTTGAGATAAAGTTCATTTTCAAACGGTTTTTTGATATCAAAATTTTGTTCGTAATCATTCCAGTTAGTATATAAGTTCCTTGTTTAGTATACAAACAGGACTGAACTCTGCGAAATTCGTAACACACAAAAATGAACCTTAACTGTCACACCGTAGGTTTACTTTTATTAAGCTATCATAACCGAGGCGAGAGAGATAGCCATAAGGGAGCCCTTTGTCCCTTTCACTCAATTGCCAACACATAAAAATGTTAAAGATGGTAGAAAATATTAAACCGGCAGTCACCTCACACTACAAGTAAAATAAATTGCGTGTATATGTTTTTAGCTTTAAGATAAATTTAAATTATTGTTTTTACAGTCTGTACATAATACTAATTTATTTATTTTAAGTCAAATTAAATATTAGTATGATTGTTTGGAAGCTATTATATATTCATTATGGTAACACTGAAATCTGTCATCAATGGTGTTAATTTGACGTCCTAAATTGTTTTGAGAAAATTATAAGATTTATATATTGAGAGCAGCGGTGGCCCAGTGGTGGCGATCCCGACTTACGAGCAGTAAGTCGTGGGTTCAAACCCAGGCAGGCGCATTACTTTGTGTAATTTATTTTCATCACTACTGCTCTCAAAACGGTGAAGGAAAACATCGTGAGAAAATCGGCATGTCCTAGAACCAAAAATTCGAAGACATGTGACATCTACCAACCCGCACTGAGCCCGCTTGGTGGATTATAGCCCATTCCCTCTCATAGAGAGGAGGCCTGTGTCCCAGCAGTGGGAACATTATAGGCTGATTATGCTATGCTATATAAGATTTATCTATGGTTCTTTTTTATTTTAACTGTGAAATTGGTTAAAAGTATTGTATCACGTCATGTAAAAGTGAATCATATGATGGTGTTGGCTTATCATTTCACAGGTAAGGAATATTATAGATTTTGTTTACTAACAATGATCAGTGTGACCATGCCTTAGACGTTTTGCGGACGAAAGACATGCTTTCGTGTATTTTTCATTAAAACTGTTAATATTACGCGCATGATTAGTACCTATTAGCGTTATTAAAATAGCATTATTTTTGTTTATTACAGCTTTCCATTGAAAGAGGAAATTAGGCAACAATGTCGATTCCCGAATTTCAAACCATCCAACCACCAAAGTTCTGTTGTGTCTTCATTTTAAGCCAGAGGATTTTCATACTACACGACGAGCGTTAAATGCTTATGCAGTACCATCATTTTTTCCAGTGGTAAGTATATTCGTTTTATCATCAGTACAATTGATGAACGCGGAAAGAAGGCAGGTTGAGTGTGCTTAATAGATGTTGTCCTGCGCGTAGCTCTTTTCAGTCGGCGCCTTGCAACTACAGGCTCCGGCCGCCCCTGGTATCTTACAAGGAACGACGTGCTTACGGCTTAGTTTCACAGAGATAACAACGCCGAAGATAACTCTTCTTATGGTTTCAGGAAGTAATTCTTCAGGACGGTGTTGAACAATTTTTCCATTTAAAAGTTCTGGATTGATGACTACGGTTTGTTCAAATTTTGTGCGCACTTACGTACCTACTTCGGAGGTTGGCTGTATCGAGAATATTTTTCAATAGTCTGATGCGATTAAAACAATTTTTTTATACAAGATTCAATCATCTAATTAGTCCCCCACATTCTATCAATGTATAACGGATGAAGAACCACACGAATTGCAAATAGTAAAAACATTGGCTAATTCGTATTTAAATTTAACAATACGCCAGAAACTAAGGCAGTAAGATTGGCTTACGGCAGAAACTCCACTTGAAACAATTTTGTTTGTGGTGTTAAAACCATGTTTAATTTTAATAAATGTTTGTCACACACTTTCAAATTATTTCCTTGCATTTGCCCAAACACCAATTCTGGAGAGCAAACGGAAAAAGAGCATGCAAAGGAAACGAAATTCTTTTTTTTTCTCTCACAAATTATTATTTCACTATTTTATGTAACCGTTGATGTCTTATCCGGACAAATATTATTTTCTGTTTGTCATTGTCATATTTGTGTCAATATAATATTTTTATCCTAAAACGTAAGAGTGTACTTAAATGTAAACTGCAATGTTGCAATGTAAATGAGAGTTCATCTTCGGAATCACCCGATTCCATTCAGACCACGCTACTTTTAAACAGAAGGGAGTGGCAGAGTACTTTTACATGGAGGATATCAATTCCATAAAAATCTAGACACACTATCAAGCCCAATTCAAGCTAACAGAACTGGCGAGCAGCACCGTGTGTAATATTACACGAACCATTTGGAGCCACTTTTGATCCCCTCTTACATCTAAAATCATTTCACATAAACATTTCGAATTTGGCTCATACATTGAGACTTGCGAGGTACTTAAGTGCTCTAAATTTCATAAACGCACCTCAAACAGTTATTGGGATATTAACGTCCAAAAATCGTCATTTTTATCTCTGACTGACCTATAAATCAAAACTCTAACCCAGTTCCAGATGAAAGTTCAAATTTGGCATCCAGATAGGTAGTTGGGTGAATACTAAGGAATACATCAGAAACTAGTTATTTTTTTTATAATTTTTCAATTAATTGATTCTATTAGGAACACGTAAGTGTTCCTAATAGAATCAATTAATTTTTAATCAATTAATTTTTATTAATTTACAGTGCCTGTAATGTAAGAATTAGCAACCAAAATTGATGACAGCCGGTCTTTGTGTGGATTTTAAGGTCTTATATAACGAGTGGAATACCACCCTTAATTTTTTTTAAATCCATGGATATCATTTTTAGTAGGTACTTAGAGTATGGTCGACTTTCGTATTTATAACGTTATTAACTGGGATTTAGTATTAATTATTATTTCAATATTTAGCGCACATTAATAGTGTAAGATCATTATTTATAAATAACTAAATAATAGGTATTTCGGATCGCAATATGTTCTTCTAGACTGAATCTACGGTCCGCTTGTGCAAATCGTATTATGATAGACGGCCGGGCACAAGAAAGCTCTATTGTAGAGTACAACCGCATGCGTACGTTATACCGCCCAGACTTGGCCAATTTAAGTATAAACAGAAAAAGCGTAAAAAAAAATTAAATGTCATAAATTGAACTTGGCTCTCATTTCACATTAATGTTTTTGATGGGATAAAATTTATGCAAATGGATCCATTTATGGTATTTATGGCAGTGTAGTATGAGGACAAAATATAAATGTACTGGCTCAATACATAAAGGTACGGTATCATTTCAGTATACAACTAATCTCACTTTTATTTTTTTATAAGTAGGTATTATTTTTATAGTCTCAACTTTTTCAGGATCCCCTTCGTGTTCTTAAAACTACGTCGGACCCACAAAGGCCCTGCAATTCTGATTTTGGCAAAAATATAGTGGCTGAAACAATAAACGCGACTAAAGAATATGTAAAGGTGTCGACAAGTACCATTCCGAATTTTTTTATGACAAAAAAAATATTTAAAAATAAATTCAAAAAACCCGATTGCATAAAAAAACTAAGAAAATATACCTGAAATAAATAACAACTAAAGAGAAAAAAAACAAGCCTAACTAACTACGTAATTTTCCTCGTTCATAATATTTGTAGCTGTGTGCCTAATCACAAATGCTACAAAACATTTTGCTGACACGAAATAATCAGGCGCTTTCTACGAAAATTTTAGTCAAGTTAAAATAAATAAAACCACTGTCTAATAATGATATTTTTCAACACGTACGCAATAAACACTATTCGTACAACAGTTTTCATCAAAAAACAGTGGCGTTTATCTTTCCTGAGTACATGTTCTGAGTTGCTCTCCAGCAGAGCCACAATCAATGTCTATTTTGTCATTACCTAATGCACGTACAGCGATAAAGGGTGTACGTACATCATTTTAAGATATAATTGATCGGTTTCTAAAATGGTGGCTCTGCGGCAGAGCATGACACAAAACCGGCTCGCCGCGAAGTGCGAGTTGGACTCGCGTGTGAAGGGTTTCGGACCCTCGTAGTAGGGGAGCCCCCTTTCATTTTTTTAAATTATTTGTTACAGAGGCAACAGAAATGCACATTCTGTGTAAATTTCCACTACTTATCTACCTATTACGGATCATGAGATACAGCCCGCTGACAGACAGACGGACGGACGGAGAGCGGAAGCTTAGTAATAGGGTCCCGTTGGTTACCCTTCAGGTACGGAACCCTATTAAATATGATTTTCGACCCTCTGCTTTGTACCAAGAGACTAACATTCCAACCATGGAAAAATATTTAGGCTTTTATGTAGGTAGGTATTGCTTAGTTCCTGAGAACGGGCAATGTTTAATTTTAGTTGGTGCTTAGTTAACATAATTATAATTATAACATAGGATAATAAGACTTTTTTGCTAAAAACGGGAACCTGTGTCTTATTTTCGTCGAAGGCTAGAAGCATTATCGAAAGGGATAAAGACCGATTTCCATTGGCGACGCAAATGAAGAAGCCCATACTATTGTAGTGTACTAACTTGATGGGATCGTTCCACATCAGCTCCCACGCGATAGAGCTCTGTTCGGCCGGTCGCGGCAGAGGCACGGGCACCTTATCGATGGCAGTGATGAGGGGACATACCCACGGCGGCGGGATCCCGCCATGACAACAAAACACCTGGTGAGTTAACCACATGTTTAGTATTACATAACCATGACATCACTCCTGTAATACCTGAAGGGCCAGCTAAAAGTGTACCTACCTAATAGGGGCGAGTCTATTTCCATTAACTAGGCACTAGTCCAGTGCAGTCCCGCCTGTGGCCACTGGACCATCGAGGCAGTTCGTTACCATACATTCATATCAGGCGAGATCGAGCCCATTAGGCTTTGCCTGTTTTTCTCGAAAGGGTGGGATGGTGGATAAAGCACACTTCGCCAGTTATATTTAAGTGGGGAATGTAATAGGACGTGCTTAGCTTTCCATCAACCGGCTAGGAATACGTACGGTCAGCTGCCCCTGAAAAAATCCTAGAGAAACTCGCATAAGCTCAAATCACACGTGGGTCACATTGCACTAGATCACCTCGCGTCACTTTCACAAGCTAATCCCGACCAAAAGCGATGCTGTTACGGCACTTTATTCGAGTGCATTGACTCCATAACACTGTTCGGTAGTCGCGCTTACAATCAGTAGACCAACGGGGCAGGTTTTGTTTGTGTAGGTAAAAATCTTAATAGAAGTGTAAAGTTGAACTTGTTGTGCGAGATTCGTAACCAGACAAAAGGTGATAGCTCACTTACTTGACACATTGTATCTATGTTTTTACTTATATCTACCTACCTATACTTACAAACAATTAACAAAATTACTTTGTCATCGACGACAGCCGCTAGAGGGAGACAATCGTAAACATTGTTTATTGCGTTCCATATTTTACCGCCTTCATTATCACCGTATTTGGTAATACACTCACTGTAAAATAATGTATTTATTAGTTGTGTTGATGTTTTCACGTAGAACGGACCGTAAGCAATAGTAATTACGTACAGACGCGAGACGCCAGCACATCAAGCTTCCCGAAACTGTCAAATTTTCCCAATTAACCATGAACCTAATGCTTTAACAATAAATTTGAAAATCTAATGAAGAAATTTGACAGATTTTAGTAGCTTGATGTGATGGCGTACCAGCGAGGTATACCAGCCTATAACTTTACATTACCGGGACACAGGCCTCCTCTCTGTGAACAGAAGTGGCCCTCAATCTACCACGCGGGTTCAGTGCGGGTTGCTCGCTAGTGGATATCGCATGCCGGTTTCCTTCCATCTCTCACTCGATAAAAACACATATACACAGCAGTGGGTGAAGTCAGGTTGTTCTGGATCATGATGATGATGTTATTGTGAGTAGGTAGTTCAAGTCCAGCCACATTCTCTTACTACATACCCATGGAAAGTGAACATCTTCTGTATGTCCCTGATCTCGTGGTTGCCGCGCACCATAAACACGGCGTTGGGTCGCTGCAGCTTGCAAGCCAGGAGGTACGCCATCAGCTCCGTACCGTGCGGCCCTCGGTCCACGTAATCACCCAAGAACAAAATCCGAGTAGCCGCCAACGCTGTCCCGGATGGCCATAACGAGCTTTCCATCGCCAGAAGGGCGCTCAGATTGCCGTGGAGGTCGCCTGCAAACGTAGCAGGATGAGCATAAGGTCTGGGACACAGTTCTCTTCTATGTGAGACGAAAAGACCCACAATCCAGCAGGGTTAGGGTCCCGTAGCCAACAAGTAAAGGAACACTTATAGTTTCGCCATGTCCCTCTGTCTGTCCGCAGCTTAGCTCAAATACTGTTAGTACTAGAAAACTGTAATTTGGCATGAATATACATAGATTAGTTACGCCGACAAAGTGGTAAAATAAGTTTTTTCTGCACTCAGAATACGCGGTTTGACGTGGAGTTGCGGACACCAGCCCGTTATACAATACAATATAAGTTTTTTTTTAGGGTATCTCCTGTGCCTACACGTAAAGTAGGGATTTTTTTCTCTCGCGTACCTAATAGTGTGGTATGTCGTTGGATAGGTCTTTAAAAACATTGCGAGTTTGTTCAAATATTTTTTCGGTTAAGGGATTCGTTTGTGAAATTTGAGATATGGGACTTTTTCATCAAACTGCAGCAATAACTTTGTTTTTCATTAACGTATTATGAAAAACAAATTTAGTTTTTCTGTTGAATGTAATACAATGCAACATATGAATGAGCCTTCAAAATATTTTTATTATATTGTTTGGTGCTACGGAAACCTGTGTGCGTGTGAGTACGACTCGCACGTGTCCGGTTTTTTTTAATTATTACAATAAAAATCATCGTTCGGAGGCAAATCCGCATATTTTGATTGCAACTACGGAACCCTACATTGTGCGTGGCCCGACACGCACTTGGCTGGTTTTATTTTTATTCTAGGACATGCCTGTTTTTCCCTTTGATGTTTGAAGACGATGTTTTCCTTCACCGTTTTGAGAGTAGCGGTGATGAAATAACACACACAAAATTAGGTGCCCGCTCGGGTTCGAGCCCACGACTTTCAATACCCGTAAGACCTACTACTTGTCGTAAGTCGGGGCCGTTACCACTGCGCCACCCCACCTGCACTGCTCTACTGCTCTCGAGAGCAAACGATTGCTTTTGTAATTACTCAAATTACGTTCACAAATAAATCATATTTATTTCTGTAAATTGGTTTTACAAAACACTTTCACATGTCACATCATGTTATGTTTTAAAACTAGATGGGGCCGGTGTTTCGTACCTGACTAATCTGAGAAGAAACATCCGAAACAAACTCAGAGGTCACCATCTCTTTAAAAGTCCGGACATTGCTTAAGGCCAGGATATTCGAGCGCAGTAGGTATTTAGTGTTAAAAAACCTACGCATGTGGCAAGTCGCCGCGGACGCTATTTGAATTGAACTCGCTGACCCCGCTGTGCAAAAATTTCGAGTCACAGCATAAAATTGTAACAGAGGGTACGGTCAACTTCGTTTTACGGAATTCATGTTAATTTTGGGGGTTTAGTTTTTAGGAAAATATAAATACGGTAACATAATTTATTTTATTACTACCTACAATTGTTTTTATTTTCACCGAATCTCCTTCACTTTCATGATTGTTACAGCGCTTCCGCACTATGCAGTGCTTACAATCTGGTTTTTGGACTTTTTGTCAGTAAACTACTGGAGAGATTTTGTTGGGAGTTTCGGTAGTTTGTAAGCTAAGTTATTATATTATTACTTAGACTGGAAACGGGATATTTTTTTTTTCTACTTCATTTTATTCGTGATCATGGTGCTTGCAACAGCGCCGAAATATCAGGAACTCAAAAGAAACAGTTAACATGGTAAATATCCCGTTTCCAGTCTAAATAATAATGTTAGTGACCATGATAGTTTAAAATCTTAAGTTATTATAGACCACGCGTACATTAGTTTGATCCGTAAATTCGGATAAAACTCATCACAATAGAATACACAGGACAATCTATTCTTTAGTCTTAGGTAGTAGGCAGGTGGTAGGTAGGTGATAAGTAGGTGGTAAGTAGGTGGTAGGTAGGTGGTGGGTAGGTGATAGGTTAGAAAAATCCAAGTTTATGATTAATATTTACTGTACCAAATTATTGTATTACATTTGTTGATTTTGCTTTGTCCAGTTCTAATTAATTAACTTATTTCATTTCAAACAAATATGTACATTCCTTAAAAAGACTTAACCTACTGATTGTACCTAGCTGCTGCATCCACGTTGCATGCGATACACAATAAAAATATAACGAATGTATATTTCGATCGATTAGCGGGCGAACGCAGCGAGCCATCAAAAGCGACACAGGTCCTGCCTCGGAGACGCCCGGCGGTCTACTGATTACTGAATCGACGCGCGCGGGCCGCTTTGTTATATAATATCTAGTTACAACAATAATAAACTTTTCTGAGAAAAAGTAACCGGAGAATTTTTTGCTAAACATCATTGCCAATTTTTTATATGTTTTTTGGTTGTAAAAGTTTGGTCTACTTCAAGTACCATTTGAAAAGATATCAGCATGTCGGGCGATCGGGCGAAGTTGTTTATATCGTGTTTTGAACCGGAGAATAATCAAGAATGTTTATTAAACTACAATATATATTTTTATCAGATCAAAACAAACAATATTTGACTGTTTACTGTTGAAGCAAAAATAGGTTGATTCTGAGGAACCTGGCCTTAAGTCATATGAGGACCATGCAGATTAATGTCTGAGATGGTCTTTTGAAGAAATAACCACACAGATTTGAGTGGACTTGTCCAGTCAGTGCAAGCATTTGTGTATCGTGTAGGTCGACTCATAATCCAAGGAGATGATCGTGTAGCTCGACTCATCCAAGGAGCTCAACGACACGACGAACAATACCAAAGCATCTCCAACTTCCTGAACCCAAATGTCCTTTGGGTTCAGGAAGTTGGAGAACAATGCAAAGGTGCCAAGAAAGCAACATATTTCTGACTTTCCACTCACCAATGGCATAGACAGGCGAGTACAGTCGCAGCAGCCTCGGCTCGGCGGCACAGATGGGACGCACGGCCTCCGCCAGACGCAGCAGCAGCGCGCCCATCGCCGCCTCCTCGGCCGCGGTCGTCCACGCCATCGCCGGCTTCAAGATGCTCACGGCACTGCCGGCCGTTTGATGTCGTGGCTAGAAGGACAAATGGCTTTTTATGTCTGTGAAAATCTTCGTGGTTATCCTCAGCCCACCGCAGCGCCTGTCTGATTCTTGATTGATTCGTCTTCAGATACTGGCACTTTTATTCGGGCCCGTTTTTGTTCAGCGACAGACTCCCCAAGTCTGTCTTACGCAAGCATCACCCTATAGCAGCTGGATCTTGTTGAGCACCCTCGTATAGTGAGGAAGGCTGTGCCCTGCCCTACCGCTTTCTTTCCGCTACCTCCTTTTTGACATCACTTTTCGCAAAAGGAGGCGACGGTATGTGACACCGTGGTGTTTGAAACCGTGTAATCAGTACATCTCCAATCCGAAGCACGAAGTTATCCGCAGCAGCAGGGCATAAAGCTGAAGTCTCTTATTAAACGCTATTAACCAGGAGCTACACGTGACTATTATAACAGTATTAAGTACCTTCTGAGAAAAGCAATGCTGAACTGTTCTAAATGGTTGGTAACTTCTTGTTTCCAGTATTATTGTTCCATGTTTGGGGCAATTATTAAATCAATTGCAATAGTAGGTCTAACCTTTTTGTTCGTCAGCTTTCGAAGATTGCTTAACAATAACGTTATACTTTAAGATTTTAAGGATGAATGCTGTTGTGAGCACTAACATTCGGCGGCTTCTCAATAGCGCTGGCGAAGTAATGCACGGCTGCCAACACCTCGACCGGCAAACTCTTGGGGCCGAGCAGTTCATATGACTGCACGTCTTGCAGCAGTAGGCGAATTGTCGAAGCGCTGACTGCGTCCTCTGTGTACAGAGGAAAAACGCGCCTTAAAAATAATGTTAATGCGACGAAACAGAAAGATAATCACTAGGTACTATCACCAGCAGGGTCGGACTGGCCATATAGTCAGGGTGGCGTTTGCCAGCCGGGCCCCAGCCTGCGCGGGCCCTCCACGGGCCTGGCTTGCAGGGTTTGCCGGCAGCGAGGGTTTAGGTAGCATAGGGGGCCCGCGGCTCAGAATTTTTAAAAGTTTTTAACACGTATTCTGCCTGATACCACAGAATTATTAAGTACGTAATTAATTGTAGCGTATAGTAGACAGTTACAAAATTAAATTCTTTACACTAACGCGCGGTTCTATCTTTGAACCCTGCGAAAAACTTACATATAGGCTCCTTTTTTCTGTCTGTGCCTATTGGATTTTCACGTAATCTACCGGTATAGACAGAGGCTTAATAAATTAGGAGTTCTTGCCCCGAGACCTACATACACAAGGTTGCAAAAAATTTAGCTTGTAGACATTTTGATCTAAAATTGCATATCTGAATTTATGCGAGAAAGATGTAAAAATTTTCGAGCTCGCTTCGCTCGCTTTTGCAGCCTACTTTATCTTGAATCTTCATTTTGTCTATAAGTCGCCAAAGGAACTCTGGTAGGTCGAAACAAATTTATTCTGACCTATCCAAGGTAGGTAGGGTGATTAAAATTTATTTTCGCTACTTTCTCTTAAATCTTAGCTTTGCCTAAAAGTCGACCAAGTAACTTCTGTATGAACGATCAAAACAATTCTAATCTGTCCAAGGCAAGTGTTAAAAAATTCCGAGCTCGCTTCGATCGCTCTTTAGTTTATTTCCTTTTGCATATTGCCTTTGTCTGTAAGTCGACCAAGTAATTTCTGTTTGAAGGATTCTAACAATTCTAGCCTGTCAAAGGTAGGGTGGAAAATTTTCGAGCTCGCTTCGCTCGCTCTTAGAGGCTTTGTTCTTAACTTTGTGTCCCTAAGTCGATTAAATAACATCTATTTGCCAATAAAAGAACTAATGAAAAGCTAACTTGTCTGGAATGGAGACCCTAATTATTTTAGTTCCTAGTCACATACATTTGACATTTTTACAGAGATATTAAAAAAACGTAAGCTGAAAGTTCTCGTGTTTTTAAAAAATGTTGATTTGCTAGCTTCATGTTTGTTATATTATTGGAATATAATTGGAACTACACTTAGGTACCTAATAATATATATTGTTTATATTAATTTGTAAATTTCATTATTTTACGATTTTATCCCATCTACCATTATCCAGTCTCGGGCCCAAGGCTTATCGGGAGCCACCCGGGCCCTTCCGGCCCAGTACAACCCTGATCACCAGTTGATTACGTCTGCTGTTACTACCAACGATCTCAGCAGTTTAGAACGTCTTGTTCATATGCCATACCCCCTGTTATTGTATTGCTACAGTCGATCACCATACCAGCGCAAAGTTAGTGTCGCTTTCTCATCGGAGTACCTAGCACGAGCGCGCGGTGTAGGTAAATGGAATGTAACAATCACGATTTTTTAGTTGAAAATACAAATTGTTCTATAGCATTTTAGTTAAATTGTTTGCAACAAGCACAATCAGTATCATCCATAGATATGAATAAATTCTTAATATTATGAAAATATTATTTGCGAAGCGAATATTTTCATGTTTTTAATCGACGTATTTACCTACATTACGTTTACACCGCACGGCCGCGCTAGGACCCCTGGTTACTCATAACTGTCCCGTTTGTCTCGTGGTCGCAAATGCAATTGGTGAACGTAAACTCCACACTCGGCAATCTCTTCCATAAGGTAGGAAATTCTCATTAGCAGGAGTTCGTAAGTTGATGGCGTACCAACCTTTTGCCTCGGAAAGCACGCAAAACCGTTGGTCCTACACCTGTTTTTAAAATAGATTTATTCATAGAAATTTCACAAAATGTTACAATTTTACAACACAAATATCCTGCCAAACTGCGCTGCAGTTCGTCGGCAGTATTCTCGTGGAAACACCGGTCGTGTCGGATTTCGTCCCATCGAGAAAATATCGGTCCGTACTCCGTACATTTTAGATGAACTGGTTCACACACAGTCGCTGACACGGACGTGTGTATACTGGAATGTACGCACCAATATAATTTTTTGAGCCCCTGACGGATTACGGTCCGTCCACGTCCCGGGCACGGCCCTGTGCGTACTTACTTGCGCACTATAAAATCTCCTGTTTATTTGACTGATCTCCGTTGAGATTGGTCGCCGTGACCGAAATTCCATCGGGCGTATAAGTAGTGTTATTCCTTTATTTATTTTCTATACATATAATTTACATTTTTAAATATTTCTATACAATACATTAAAAAATATAAAAAATAGTAGCCCACCGGCATCGGGATCAGGGTCCGAGCTACCGGTGGTCAGGGCTCTTGAGAGAGGAACCTCCTAACGATACGCGCCGTGTCCAGAAGTACTGCTTTCTGAATCAAGCCCTTGATCCAGCTGCCAAGCGAGAGCCTCCTCAGATGTTGGTCGGAGCTATTGGCTATTAAACCATTGGCCGACACGACTAGTAAGTAGTATTATTATTAATGACTTGTATTATTTGCCGCAGTAACCAAGTAAAAATTGGTAAGAATAAACTTACGGTCAAAGTTGGAGAGCCCGATGAGTTCGACGGGCGGGGTGCGTCTCAAGCGCACTGTGTGCATGGCCATCCTGTAGTCGTTTAGGGGCTGGCGGCGCGCCGACTTGCGCGCGCTTGAACCTTGCCCCACCGCCACTAGGCCTGCACACACACCGTTGTGTAACATAACAACCTGTGGTTACAACATATAGCCAGTCTATAATGATCCCACTACTGGGGCACAAGCTTCCTCTCGGTGAGATGGCGTGGACCATAATTCACCACGAGAGCCCAGAGTGCGGTTTGGTGGATGTCTTTGAATTTCTGTTTCTAGGTGCCAGTTACCTCACGATGTTTTTCTTCGCCGTTTCGAGAGCAGTGGTGATGAAATAATTTATACAAATTGCCTGACTGGGTTGAACCTACGACCCGTAAGCTGGACTGCTGGGCTACCACTGGGCCTGCCTGAATATACTGTATAACGCAACATCATCAGACAATAGCAGTCTGCTATTTGATGTAGTCCTCTCCAATCGCACGCCAATAAACTCCATTCTCGGCTACTTTCAACCGGAAGGCGATACTTGTCGTTTCGCGGTTTTCAACACCAAACGCCAACGTTCATCGGTACTAGTCAAAAGCGTCAAAATAGCTGACCTACTTCTGCTTGCTTTTTCAGTGGACTTTGTCGACTTCTGTGTCGCCAAGAAAAGATAAGCATAGGAAGTAGGAGGTTATAGCTTATAGCTAGGAGTGATGATCATTACCTGATCCTGTTACAGACAGATTCGGCAAGGTTGACGTTGAAGCATAATACTCTTTACTCCGTTGTCTGAAAACCAGGGAATCCATTAAGAAACCATGTCATACATAACCGTGGGTTCTAACTACAAGTAGACGTAGATCTACTTATGAGCCTTCATAAATTCATTTATTTATTCATTCTCGGGCATAAAACACACGGCAACACTTATACACTAACGAAGGGTTTATGACATTTCGTCCCCAAGAGGGAATTTTACCAATGGAGAATTTCATCGGGCGCACGTCTTGTATTTCAATAAATCCTTACGATTACGTCACTAAAATTCTTACTGCAGGTCCATGACATAAGCAGATATACTCCTGGGCGCTCGCAATAAGGAACTGGTGCCTCTCAATCGAAGCTCGCTGACTCCTCGAAGGAACTCCGCCAGAGGCAGTTGAGAGTTAGGCTGCAGTCCTAACTGTCTGTAAATGTCACACAGCTTAGATTAAAGTTATCCCTGGAGAGGATAGGACACAATTAACTTACGATTTAAATTAAATGATATAACAGACGTACAGGATTTTCAAGGTTAAGCAAAGCTTGCCGAGGTACGTCCGTGGATGGGTGCCCAATGAACATTCGTGCCAAACCAAAACCCCTTTGTGTGTCGTTAAGCACGTTAAGCTTTAAATGATTAAATTCTTTGAGTCATTTAGGGTTAAGAGAAAAGTCTGACAACGAGTCTTTCCAAGTGGTATCGTGTTACCCTGTAAGTAACTATACAATACAATATCTTTATTTTCTCTCTTCAGAAGGTTCACATAGTTATAATAAATATATGTAAGAATAACATTAAAAAAAATGCATAGTATATGCTCCTTTGTGATCGACTGGCGTCCATACTAGGATACCCTGTGTGACGGATCCCCAGGCTCTCACCTCGAATTAAATGTAGTTTAATACAATACAATATCTAATGTAACTCAGACAACTGATTAATTGCATAAGGGAAAAAAGCAGACAATTTAAACTTAATTAACGTAAAAAAATGAAAATTAGAAATGGTGTAGTGTAATATGTGTGAAGTAGGTAAAGTGTCCAGTGAAGTGTGCAGGTGAAGTGAGTAGGTGATGTGTGTAAATGAAGTGTGTGAGGAGAGGTAGAATGATGGTGTGAGCGTAATGTGTCGGGTGATACAGACTTGAACTAGTAAATTATTATTAAATATTACGAGGGTACGAGAAGTAACTGCTCTGTAGAGTCATAGTCTAATTTTTGCAACCAGGTTGAGACTTTAATCTTGCAAGACTTATTTGGTAGTGAATAAATTGACAAACTTCTATTAATTTTGTTGTACAAATAGTTTGCAAGAAAACCAAAATGGCGACGGGAGAAAGCGGTGTGGAACTGCGTAGTAGGACAAACTGCGTGTTTACGTCGCTTTAAGACTAGGATCATAGGGAAGAGAAGAATGCCTGCGCATTATGGTATTTAAAATGAACAGTTGAGGTACAGTTAAAACTCCAATTCGCTTATAGAGTTCTTTGGTGGGAAATAAGAAAGGCAAGAAATTAGTGACCTTTAAAACGGCCCTTTGCGAACGTTCGATCCGGAGCATTGACGTTTTTGTCGCACCACCCCATACCGTTATGCAATAGGAGATCAGCGATTGGCACAACGCAAAATAAACTGTTATCATTACGCCAGTGTCCGCAACATGACGAAGATTTTTCAAAACAAATATTATTTTTCGGATTCTAGAGGAAAGAGCATTTATGTGTTGGTGAAAGCTGAGAGTGCTATCTAGAATGACTCCCAGGTACTTGATTGATTCTGTTCGCTGGAGTTGGGGACACAAGCAATGAGAACTATGCGAAGAAATGCACGTGGATGCATGAGCGGTCATTTTGAAATCATCAAGTGAGCTAGTAGGTTTTTTTATGTAAAAAGAAATGTACTTTGTCTTGTCCACATTGAGAGCAAGTTTATTCCTAGCTAGCTCAAGCTGTATATCCCTTACACCAATGTTCTCTAATTTCTTCAGCAACAGTGGGACGGAGACTGTGTCAAAGGCTTTTGCCAGGACCATGAAAATTACAATGACTTTTTAGTTCACATCTAGTTTATCACAAACGAACTTATTAAGATCGTGAATGGCGTCGCTGGTCGACAGGCCAGATCGAAAGCCGTACTGAGACGGAGATAGCAGTGAATTATTTTCCAGGTAGTCGACCAGGCGCTTTTTCATGATCCTTTCTAGAATCTTAGACAAAGCCGGAAGGATGGAAATTGGTCTGTAGTTGTTGACACAGGCTCCATCGCCATTTTTGAAGATGGGGCGAATCTCCGCTATTTTCCAGGCATTTGGGAATTTACCGGAGTCAATAGCTAGGTTGCAGATAAATAAGATTGGAGAAAGGAGAACATGTCTATATCTCTTCAAAATGCTGGTGGAAATGTTGTCATAGCCAACAGCGCAACTAGACTTCAGACTATGAATTATATTTTCGATCTCTTCCAAGTCCGTGGGGAAAAACACCATCGAGTTGTTATGAGGCCGGAGCGAAAGTGACGATATTGTTACCAGAATAGCAGCGGTTAGCAATATTTTTAATTGATGTTAACAAAAAAATCATTGATTGTATTAATCGAAGAAATAGGATCATGAGTATTAATAAGCAGTGTGGCTTCGGTTTTAGATTTTTTTGTGTGGGTAATATCTTTTATTTTGTTCCATAGATCTTTGTTATTAGTTTTAGCAGCAGTCTGAAGTTCTGATTTGTCATGTTCCCTTTTTATCTTTTTAAAAGTTCGTTACAAAAATTTCTATATCTTTTATAGGTTATCAGTATGCTTTGGTCCTTAGGATACTTTTTTTCTTTTTGGTGCAGTTTGTCACGATTCCTCATACACCGTAACAATCCGGTCGTTATCCAAGGCTTAGCGATTTTCTTGCGGTTTGAGGTTTTAAAAAATAGCGTGTTAGATTTTATAATACAATTAATTGTGTTAACAAAGTACTGAACAGCAAGATCAACATCCGTCATTAAATACAATTCATGAAAGTTGGCATTTGTAATTTCAGTATCAATTTTTTCATAATTTAGGCGTTTAATTATTCTATTGTTTTTGTTTTTGCGTTTACTTAAATCTAAGATAAGGAAAACCGCATCATGATCAGTGATGGAGGTTTCAGCTACGTAACAAGAAGCTGGAAGTCGAGTTTTTAATATAATGTGATCTAAGCATGTTTTATTAGGGGTAGGGAAGGTGTAAGCCGGCAACATGCCATGGGATGCTAAAAGGTTCAAGTAATGAGCTGAATTAGAGTCTGTGTTGGTCTCGGTTATGTCCACATTAAGGTCACCTATACGAATAAAGTTTTTTTATATTGGAGGTAGTAGTGAGAAAATGGTCAAGAGAAGTAAAAAAGTTATTAAGGTTTTTGTAACCAGCAGGTCGGTAAACTGCTAGCATGGCCGTATTTTGATTAATTTTGATCATTAGACAGTTACAATCAGAAATGGTAGGTTCTTCTATGCACACGCCAATGTTATTTTTGCAGTAAATAACAACCCCTTCGTTTTGAGTTAGAATATTATTAGTTTTGTAGTAAATATAACCTTCAAGTAGCGGAATGTTGTGTACACAAGCTAACCAGCATTCTGTCAACACAATGATGTCCCAATCTATTTGTGATCTCTGTAACAATGTGAGTAAACCTGGTGTGTTACGCGTTATGCTTCTAATATTGTGGTGTATAACTGTCAGAGATAGTTCAGAGTCAGTTACAATGTTTTGACAATTGTCAATATCACAGGTAAACGAGCGTGCCATGGAAATACGATCTAAGTCCGAGATTATGTCTTTGGTACTATTGAACTTAAATGTTAGGGAATAGTGACTTCATAAGTATATTGGTGCTGTATGGAAATGCAAATAAAAACATTAAAAACGAGTATTGAGTAAGTAAAAGACCACTGCTTAACAATACATTAGAAAATTACAATATTTTGTACATTGTAAGTATGCACTCGTGCGGTCGCGTGAAATAGTGTATTAGAATACCATGCAATAAAGTATTAATTGCTTTAACGTTGTCAGTATAGATTAAATCATATGCGAAGGTGTGAAGGTGATACAATCTTAATTGGAGGGTATGTAGAAAAATTGACACCGCAATAGGCCTGATATACTGTTGTACAAGTATAAATCGTGAATCGGAATATCGTTGTTGATATAGTAAACAAATATAGTTACACTCGCAGAGTAACGTTCTGTTCACATTAAGTTTAGTTTTGACTGTAATCGTGTATGAGTGATATGTCTTAAGTGTTAAGTAGTTGTCATTCGTAAGTCTCTATGATGTAAGTGTAAAAGTGTTTATTTGTAAAGTGTAAGGAACAAACGTTTTTAGTTATGTTTTAAAGAAGAAAACAAAAAAAAGGATTACAAATATAGGCGGTAAGTAGGTACAAGTTTCAGTCAATCAGACTTTAATTTAAGTAGGTCTTCCTCGCAGTCAATTCGAATTGGACGAGATGTTTCTTTTTCTTTTAAATATATTTTGCCATATGAATTCCAGAAGCTGTGATACTTATTATCAGTTATGAATTTTTTCACAACGTAGCGAAGTTTTTTGGCTGCAGGTGTCAAAAATTCATCAATATAAATTGGCTGAGACTGAGATGTTGGGGCCAGTGCGAAGTGTTTAAGTTGTTGTTAGGATTGTCCTTGTTAAACGTTTAACATTTTTTGATCATGTTGTTCTTCGTGAACGTTGTAGTAAATTGAATTATGATCGGGTGCTTATTTTCGACTTTGGTTTTGATTCGGAAGGCATCGTAAACATCTGAGTCATAGATTGTCTGATCTATAATTTTACCAATATTTTTTACAATGGTACGTAAAGTTTCCTTATTTTCATTGCGGTCTTTAGGGATATTATGAATTTCAACCGAGGTAGCTCGGGAATTTCGTTCCAGCAACTCAATTTTCGACTCCAAAAAAGCAATGGTTTTTTTATTTTTGGAATTTTCCTGTTCCAATCTACCCATACGTTCCAGGAAACCGTCGTATTTAATAAACAAATTGTAGGTCTTTCTTGATGTCTTTGGTTTGTTCTTGAATAATGTGCATAGCCGAGTTGAGTTGGTCTAACTTAAGATTTTGTTGTTGCTGGAAACTTTCGAACATAGCCTTGATTTCCACAACACCAGTTTCAACGAATTTTCTCTTAAAAGATCTCTGTGTGATGTTCCTGGATCCGTCGGATTTTTCACATAGGTTTGAAGAAAAATCCAATTGAGTGTCGGAGCCATAGCTACCACCATCTGCATTTGCCAAATTCGGAAACGATGACGAGGATTGCATAGGCACCGGTACAGGTGTTGACGGCGGTGTGCGTTGAGTCGCAGCCATATTAGCGGACAGCGGCCGGGCAGTTAGATATTATGTGTTCTGTAGTGCGCTGCGAGGGACGACGTCTGCGCAGTGAGGATGGCAGCTGGGCGGAGCCAACGTCATTGCAAGTGTTACTGGTGTGTTGTAGAGACGTGGTATGTGTGTGTGCTGTCTACACTACTCACGCAGTTTGACCTTCCACTGGTTCTGGGCGCCTGGTACTTTTAGTTCGCTCACAGATTATTATTTTAGTTTGAATTGAATAAATATATTAATTTTGAATAAAAAAACCAAAATAAATCGTAACCGTAACCACGACCGAACTCAACGGCGATCCGAGGAAAGAGGAAAAGTAACTGGGTTGTGGACGTCACGTAGGCAATCGCTCCATGTAACATACTGGTTACCCCAACATAGTTGGGATTACGCTAAGCAATAAAATGTTCAAACTTTAAAATTTATAGTGTGTTCAAACCTGAGACAGACATCAGTATCTTTGGCGACACTGAGAGCGTCGATGGCCAACTGTCGGGAAGCCCGGGTCGCCGCCACCAGCTCTTTGAACTCCACATACTCCAGCTTCAAATCGTGATTATTATCGAAGTACCTGAGCGACATCGAAAAAGTGATAGTAAACGGAGAGGTGGTATTTTGACTCCTAAATCCTGACCCATTCGGCATAACCCAAAGAAATAGCAAGTTAAAGTGGCAATGAGCCCCTTTCTCCGAGGACATAATGTCATACATAATGTTATACATGTCATATTGTGTGTTCATATTGTCTTATGAAGACAATAGTTGTGACTATAGTTAAAAACAGGTGTCATCTCTTATAAAGGCAACATAACTATCGTCCCATCTGACTAACAATTACAATGGCCAAAATATTGGACAGTATTCTTGATTTATGCTTAAAAGAATATCTGCATATGCACGATGCTCAGTTTGGTTTTCAGTCCAAATTATCAACAAAGAGAGCTATTTTAAGTCTCAAGAATACTGTCCAATACTACACTGACCGCAGAACCACGGTGTATGCCTGTTTCCTGGATCTCTCCAGAGTCTTCGACCTCGTGTCCTATGATATGCTCTGTAGAAAACTGAGGGACAAGAATATACCGGCTGGAGTTCTCCGAATTTTGCAGTATTGGTATGTAAGCCAAACCAATATTGTGAAATGGTCAACGACACTCTCTGATCCATATAGGTTGGAGTGCGGTGTGAGATAGGGGGGTCTGACCTCTCCTAGACTCTTCAATCTATACGTGAATGATCTCCTGGCCGGGCTCGGTAGCATGCGTGTCGGATGCCGCGTGGGTGGTGTTACCATTAATAATATCAGCTACGCGGACGACATGGTGCTGCTGGGACCGACTGCGGGATCGATTAGAGAGATGTTGAGAGTATGTGAGAACTATGCAGCTACACACGGACTCGTTTATAATGTAAAAAGAGCGAATACATGGTTTTTAAGGCCGCTGGTAAGGCCCCCGACTATGTACCAAGTTTTACTCTGAATGGCATGAGTATAAGGCGAGTAAATAATTTAGTACCTGGGGCACATACTTACCGACGACCTTAAAGACAATGTGGACATAAAGAGGGAGCGCAGGGCACTGGCGGTCAGAGGGAATATGTTGGCGCGCATTCTACAGTTATACTAATCAGGTTAAAATAACCCTCTTCAAAGCATATTGTCAGGGTATGTACACGGGGAGTCTGTGGGTAAGCTTTACCGAAAGATCGCTGGAGGTCCTGCGCATCCAATATAATAATGTTTTCAGAATGCTGCTGGGACTGCCTCGTTTTTGTAGCGCATCTGAGATGTGTCCGGTGAATCGAACTGACGACTTTTATGCGGTCGTTCGAAAAAAAATCTCGTCGTTAATAACAAGACTGCGAGACAGTGACAACAGTATTCTGAGGACAGTGGCGGAGAACATCTACTCTCCTATTCTGAGACGTTTTGTGGGGGTGATGAATGAGTGACGTAATTTCCATCCGCTTGTGCGTCGTCCTCATGAAGCGAACTCAAATAATTAGTTATAAACTTTGAGGTAATATTTTACTAACATTAATTATAAGTAATTTACTAACACAGTGGATCTTATGTTGTCCAAAATAAAGAATTTATTATTATTTCTTTTCTATACATATAATTTACATTTTTAAATATTTCTATACAAAGTAATATAAAAAAAAATAGCTCACCGGCATCGGGATCACGGTCCGAGCTACCGGTGGTCAGGGCTCTTGAGAGAGGAACGTCCTAACGATACGCGCCGTGTCCAGAAGTATTGCTTTCTGAATCAAACCCTTGATCCAGCTGCCAAGCGAGAGCCTCCTCAGATGTTGGTCGAGGCTATTCGCTATTAAGCCATTGGCCGACAAGACTACGGTACTCTCCGTTAGCCAGACGAGAACACCCAGAAATAATGTGTCGGATCGATTCTCCCGGACGGTGGCATGCCCGACATATGTCAACCGTACCAACCTTCAAAATGTATTTCCGGTAGTTATTCGTCACCATAACTTCGTCCATTATTGCACAGACAGAAACTTCGGTTTTCCCGAATAAGTCACCGAAGCGCAGCCAAAATACGGACGCTAAGAAGTCTACATTGGGTCCGTGTAGGGCCCGGTAAAAGCGTCCGTGAAGCTCCTTGCCCTGCCATACCTCCTTGCGATCATTAGTGTCTATTACTCTAAGTTTGCGCCAGTTCTTGTTAGCCAGGGAGAGCGGGGTGAGGCCCTTGTGCACTGAGACCACATCTCGGTGCTTCCCCACGTCGACTTCTAGGAAGTATTCCCTGAGACTGCATACCTCACGGTTGTGCAGGGTCTTAGCATTTAAAAAGCCTCGACCCCCGCACTTCCGCTGGATATACAGTCTCATCACCGACGACCGTGGGTTATGCATTCGATTTGCGGTCAGCAGACCGCGGACCCTGGGCATCAAGTTCCGCCTGAGTCCATTTGAGTATGCCGAAAGAATACATCAAAACCGGCTGACAAAAGACTATACCTAGTACCTTATTCAGGCGGCCAAAGAAGCGCTTCCTCGACGATTGTTTCATGTCTGCAGTATTGATACCTAATGCTTCCGACATACCCAAATACTTGTAGGTTTCTGTTGAGGAGAGGGATCTAAGGTGTCTGGAATCCGAGAGTTGAGTTCCCACGGATTCCATAATCTCCCCTCGCTTCACATGCATGACTGCACATTTGTCCACACCAAATTACATCCTGATGGCGCTACTGAAAGGTTCTGTTACCTTCAGTAGCTTCATCAGTTGCAAATTGTTGGGGGCAAAGAGTTTCAGATCATCCATGTAAAGAAGATATGACCTGACCACCTCTCCTCAACCGATAGCCTAGACCTGAACCCTCCAGCAATGTGCTGAGTGGGTTAAATGCTAGACAAAACCACAATGGACTCGACTCAGACTATCACCCTGGAATATACCACGCTCGATCCTTATCGGTTCCCTGTTCCCCTGGATCTGTCGACATCCTGGATAGCAAAGGACCGTCCTCCAGCGCCCCACACATGACATCAGGAAAGTACGCAGAATTGCATCAACTTTATACAACTCCAGCACCCTCATGAGCCATGTTTTTCTTTTTTTTTTAGTATGGGAGAACAGTCCCGCAGCCCTGGCAGCCATCGGCCCAAGCAATCTTTTCAAGCTCGCTTTACTCGCTCTTATCCTCTTATCCTCTTGAATCTTTTGACTTGGTCTGTAAGTCAACCAAGTAACTCCTGTATGAAGGGTCAAAACAGTTGTAACCTGTCCAAGGTAGGGTGTAAAAGTATTCGAGGTCGCTTCGCTCGCTCTTGAAGCCTTACATATTTGTATTTCAAGTCAATTAAGTAACATTTATTTCTGATTGGACAAAAGAAAAGCTTTTCTGGAGGGGAGAACTTGCATTGTCTTTTAAATCCTAGACTTTTCAAAAAACTCGACAAAAGTATTAACTTGTACCTATGAACAAGTACATAAGATCTAACCAATCCGAGGTGCTAACATTTTCCAGGTGGTTATTGCACCATTTTTTCTCAAAGCCAATCGTTTGAAAGATAGACACTTCTAAAGTGGTAAAATGTGTGTCCTTCTAATTTTCTCTAATAACAGGAGGAAATTTCTAAAAAATTTTAGGTTTGTAAAACGTAAAAAAAAAAACATCGAAAATTGGTTTGAATAAGATTTGATGTATAGTTTTTGAGATATGGGTCTTTTTGATCAAACTACAGCAGTAACTTTGTTTTTCATTAACATACTATGGAAAACAAATATTGTTTTGCTATTGAATGTAAGACAATACAACATTATGAATGAGCCTTAAAAATATTTTTATAATATTGTTTGGTGCTACGGAACCCTGTGTGCGTGTGAGTACGACTTGCACTGGTCGCCATAATCAAAATCTTAATATTGTAAATTTACTTACCACGATTTGATGAAATAAGGAATGTCAAACGCAATCACTACAACAACACGCACACTGAATGAGAATTAACAATTGAAGGAATTATTGTGGTATAGCAATGTAGAAGCACCACGATCGCTATTACATAACATAAAGGTACATTAACAGCGTTACCGTGACTATACTACATCACCGTTTGGTGATATATCTCAGTGTAACATCAATTTTACAGGTCAAAATTGGCACGCCGAAGCTGCTATAGAACTACTATATCACCGAATAACGTTATATCTGCGCCAAATCCGGGTTATGTAACAACGTTCTTTGGTCTATTATAGAACCACTCACTAACACCAATTAGTTCTTGAAAAACGTTCTATGGGCTGCTATACGACAAGACTTTGCTGCTTGGGTATATCTCCTGAATTAGCAATTATTGGTTTACTCACCTAAAAATATATCTACACCGTATTTCCGCTGCTATTCCGCTGTGCGGAGTGGCAGGCTCCAACGCCGCTGTCCACATCAACAGTTCCAGGAAGGACAGCCCTCCTCTGCCTGTCACATCCGCCGCTCTAACAAATAAACCCGTAAAATAAGCTACATTCAACTTTGGAAACATTGCTAAGTATTATTGTTATTTTTGTTTTTGTATTGATAAGTCGATGTCAATCGACAGTTTTTACTACACCAATTGATCGATAGTCATCATTTCTACCATCGGTGATCGTCGGTCGATTGGAGTGGTAACACCCTAACACATACCTACAGTTCGGTCGGTCTACCAGCCAATGTACTAGTAATCGAGTACCTATCTCCGAACACTCCTCGCCAACCGACAGCCGATACGTTGCCGTTGGTGGGCGCATGAATTTGACTCGCGCCGCGCATTAGTGTTAAACATGTATTTTTTTTTAATATTGTGTTAAACTAATAAATTTAAATAATTGTTAGAGTTGTGTTTATTTTGAAGAATTCCCAAAACCATACATATATACTACTCTTTATTCGGTAACGTAAGTTCCCTACTAGGCCTGTCTAGGCGACGCCTTCGACGCCCGTCTACAGACACTCAATATGGCGCTGGTTTGAAACGTAGAGATAATAAATATAGCAATATGCGGGAAACCTTTGTCCAGCAGTGGTATGACGTGGTTACCTGAAGAGACTATGACATTGTGACTTCTGCCAGCCGACATCGATCATAAACTGAGAGAAGACGTGGACGCTCATATATATCGCTGGGAATACCAGCAGCACAAACTCGCTATATATTCTGATTTGATCTGCAATTTAAACCACATGTAGTCTTAGGAGTGATTCTACATACGAGATACTACTGTAGTTTCGACGATAAAATCATAAAACGCGGCAGGTCTTCCCCAGAAACACCAATCTTCTTCAATAGATGGAAAATATGTGAGTGTGGTCTACTTTATCATATCCTCTTAGGATTTGAGGCACCTTGTGGTCCCTCAGCCGGCGATTAGCGAGAATCTAGTTGAGCTAGCGGTGTGAACAGTTCGCGATCAACTATTGATATAGTATAATAGAAATCTAACTCTTTAACTGACACAGGACATAAAGATACAAACTTTTGTACGTTTCCCGAGCGAGAAAATAATAGTATAGGAGTTGTATTCAATAAACTAAATGGTATACCGTGCAACTAGCTTATTATTATAAGATGGGAAGTTAACCTTCGCGGTTGTAGCCGGCCGCTCGCAGCAGCTCCAGTTCCGGCGACGCCATTGCCGCCGCACCAGCCGCCACGTCCAGCCCCACCAGCACGTTATCTTCGCAGATCTCCACCAGCGAGCCATATTCTATCTGCTTACAAAGCCACTTCGAAATTTCAATACAATGAGGATAAAGAGGGATGAATGAAATAACAATTAATTTATTAGTATAAACATAATATACAAGTATCAGTAACACAATTAAACTCCAACTCCAACTTGAAATTTTGATAGATATAACGGTGGCTCCTAAACTAGCACAGCCTGTATCTTGGTGACTGCCATGGAGGAATAAAAATGTGATTACAAAGAAACTAATAATTAACATAGATTATAACATTGATTTTAATATTAAGTATTTACTGAATCCCCTTTAATATTCTCCGCATTACTTTTTTTTTACTTTATACATAACTGGCGAAATGTGGATGTAGCTACTGAGGCAGACCTCTGCCTAGCCCTTTGGGGATTACAGGCGTGGTGTTATGTGTGTGTATTTACCGTAATCTTTTCGGGATCTTTAGTCTTGTCGTAAGCAACGATCATTTGAGAGAACAGAAGTAAATCAGGACTGCGGAGGCAATAGTGGGCTCGTTGCCGTTCCAGCTCCTCTGTGTTGAGCCACTGCATCTTTCTCCGCGTACCCTGGTATGTTAGAAATACTAACATATAACACCAATAATATTAACATACTACACTGACCACTAAACTGATTTTCTACCCTTGGATATACCAACGGAACGGATACTGTCAAAATACTACAAGCTACTGAGAGTATAAAGAGTTATCCACTTCCTCACGAATCGCACTCTCTCTCTCTCTCCCAACTCACTAACTATTTGTAAACCCCAGGTATCTGTCAACCTTGACTTATTCTTTTTCCGTGTCGTCTTTCCAGACCAACTGATTGACTATGCAAAGGCCTCTCGATGAGATCAAGAGGCCGCGAGCTCGCGGCTCGACAAAATTTTCGCAGGATCGCTAGGTAACTACTGACTGACTAATTGGTAATTACTGACTATTTCACTGAGATCATTTCTGCTTGGCTTCACTTAGTCCCTGATGTCGTCTTGGTCATTGATGTCCCTGTATAATGGTATATTCCGAGCAATAAACTATTACATAGGGACATCAATGCACAAACGGTTACCACGTATTTAGAACATCATTCCGAACACTCATATGCAACAGCAGATTTTTTTTTTAAATTACCCCTGAAATAATTGCGGGGGTTCGGAATGATGTACTGAATACGTGGTAATCATTTGTGCGTGGATGTCCCTTACACCCCCTGTATATTTCTCAAAGTCAATTACGTGGAGCAGGTATTATTTCCAGACTATACTAACAGCTTTGTTCTTCAGCCTCTTCTTAATCTCCGATTTGACGATCGCCTTGTACACGGCATGGTACACGTACGTCAGGGCGTGGTTCGGCACCCAGATCTTATAGATGCGTATGGGTTGACAAGAAGTACCGGAGTCCACGCCGAACAACTGCAGAATATGTTGCAGGAAAGTCATCACGAAGGAATTGGATAGAAGGTGAAAGTGGAGCATGTAAGGATCATAGCAGATGGCGTTCCGTAGTTTCTACCTTACCATACAATGGAAAAAGGCGTGAGAATATGTATGGAAGATGAAAACGGAAATGTAGGTGTGTAAGGAAATGTAAGTCTTGTTGAGCCTAAAAGGCGTAGTCACAATTACGGGGATGAAGTGGGAAAGATTACTTCAGCATTTATCCATTCTAGAGGTCCACCGCAGCGCGGCAGCGGTAGCGGGAACTGTAAGAGGGGGCAAGAGGATCCGCTTACCTCAGCTAGTTAACAGCGGTGCTCTTCCTCACAAGGCTGGTCAATTTTATCCACTACGTAGCAGGTCTAGGAGAAAGATCCTTTAGCGACAAGGGTAGAATGTCGGTGTATGTGTCTCACTGTCAACACAGCTACGGGGAACAATTTTAACGCCGTCACGGGCAGGGAACAGGTACCCATTCATCACTGCCCTACTGACTCTAGTTTCTAAATACTTTGCCCTATGTGCACTCCTCTATCAAACACACAATATCACGTTAGGTAATACCTCTACATTAATTTTTTGAGCAGTCATTCTCCAGCAGTTCTTCTCACATTTACTGGAAGGTAACCATGTTTCTCCACTCGTCTCTTTGGTGAAGAGGTAAGATCGGTCGTTGGGACAGTACACCAAAACGGACACCATATCGCACAAATCTCTATAATGTCTGAACATTTTGATACAATTATAAATCTAAATAAGTACCTATCCACGAAATCGATAAAAAATTAGTAAATAAATAATGTTATGACGGAACCATCTTCTTGGCTATTTGACCATATTATAATTATGATGCTTTGTGTATTTGACAGAAGTAGGTTGATAACAGCTTTTAAAAAAAAATGCTAACAAACATACTTTACTGTTTAGTAAAACAAGGTCCAATACAAGTCAGGGGTCATTGCCATCTAAAAAGTATTCATTCATATCTGCCACTAAAACATTCACTCAATGTCAAAGTCACTCAATGGGTTTAATATTGTATTAATTATTTTAATAATTATAATTCTGTACGTGTTATGGACGCGAATCATATTATAGATCCGCCGACACTGCTGACTGGCAAGTCGCAAAAAACGTAAGAACCATTGAATTTTGCGGGCTACCCTGGCGCTAGATGTTTTAATTTGAGAGTGATTCTACTGTACGATACAATTTAATACGTACTTACTAATTCTGTGGTATCAGGCAAGAGAAAAATAAAAATCATGAGCCTCTAGAGGGAGGCAGCTTCCCCCTCCCTCTTGGCGACGCTGACTTGCAGTATGAGACTTAATATAAATGCCTACCTGCAGCTCTGCTTACCGCCTCAGGAAACAATTTAAGTAGGCGTAATGTACTATGTTAAAATAGTTGAAAATAACGCCATCTGTGAATTTTGTGAATAGTGTTGTACTGAGATGAATAATCGGATAGCTTCCAACCTGTGCTCTAAACTAATATTTTTCCTTTTAAATAAAGGAACAAAAACTAAGCCGAACTAAACCGTTTTCTCTTTTTAAATTACATGTGTTTTACTTCATAAATAACATAATAGATGTCACTAACTTTGAAAACAAAGCACAGGTATAGGACGGTATAAAAAATGATGTAAAAAGGCAAATAAAACACAAACATTACAAGGGTATCAGTCCAATTAATTAATTACCGCATCTCACTAGCGATCAGGATGTTATATATTAATATACATTGTGTATTCCATTCATTGTCAGGTATTATTGATTCGTTTGTGCTATAGTACTCTATGGTGGTGTATATGGTGACGTAGCGATCACGCCACCTTCTTCATGCCCATCCTAGTTCTGTGATTGGTCGAACTGAGTAATCCCCCACCCCAAACAAAAATACGACACATTCAACATGTTTAGTGCGTCCAGCTTTTATCGATTTTCAACTCGATTACAGAATCGAGATGAAGTTTGTAACTTATATTTTCAAAGAGGTTCCTTCCAATATTTGAATGATACAAAGTATTTAATAATTTCTCAAACAAACTTTATTGCTTGCTTGCAGAACCTGAATGACCAAAATCGCATTGTAAGATACGCAAAACTTAGTTTATAAGTCCAAAATCGATTAAATCGAGTTAATGTCAGATTGTAAAGCAGAGTACAACATTGACTAGTTCGGATTTGCTGGACGTTAGGAATCCCGCTAGTGTTTACCTCAAATTTATTTGAAAATTTGGTGATAATTTACAAGTGTAATATACGCAGTGGACCTGTAAGGACACTAGGTGAGTATTCCACTTCAATATCTTGTTATTACCGCTTTACGGAAATTATAGACCGATCGCAAAAATATAACCTTAAAGAAAATTCTATGCGAGATTTCTTGTTCGAATTTCCATGCTTTACTTGCATCAAAGTTAAAATCTACGTAGGAAATGTATGTTAGAACAACCTTACTGTGATTTAATGATCTGATCTTGTTATTTTGAACCTTACTTTTGTTATAAATACCCTCGTATCAAGACCAAGCACCAGGATTTCGTCGTCGCATTACTTTGTTAATTAAAATAATACGGGAGTGGTTCCACGTGTGAAATCTACACTAAAAACAATTCAAAGCAAATATGAATCTGTTGCCCTTCTATACATATTCATAAATATTATTTTTATTTCAAAAATTCAAATCGAATCCAGTGAATTAGGACTATTGTTATTCTGCGCTTCTCTGTTTGTTTATAATTTAATCAAAACAAAACATTAGATAAGATAATCAATATATGAGGAAGATTAATTCAGTAAATACAATTCATTCTTCACCTACTGTAATGATTACCTACATTTTTTTAAATATTGGGGGTACCTAATTACGTTTTGCCCTGTCACAAATAATTTCAACCAAATTAATCATTTCTATCATCATAGTCAGAATCAATCTGTCCTGCATCAGTCTATTAAATTCTTAATAATTTTTATCAACATATTACTCATTGTTCTCCTGTAGATTATTAGAATTCACTGTCTAGTGCTACTATGAATAGCTTTACTTTTATCTAGCATCTTGTACTTCTATTGTTATATTGCAAAATGCATACACAGTATTTTCTTGATAAGGAGTTCCACGTTTAAAACTTTGAAAACATATTGCTTGCTGTATACTAGCCTACTTATTATTTATTTATTGAATACATTAAGCATTACATAACATACCATACACAAAGGTTATCCTTTGTGTATGGAGCAATCACATAAGTAATATTATATTTCCATATATGGTAATGGGGGTAACAAATGTCCTTTATAGCACATCAACTTTGGAGGGGCTGCTATTATTACTGTAGACTGTAAATAAACATCTTTACCAAAATATTTGTGCGGGTGAAGCCAATAATGCAATCAAATTTTGAAAACTGGCATGTTTACAAAGGGTCGAGGGTGGCGGATATCATTAGGAACACCAGAATAGAACAATAAGCTTGTAAGGAAGGAAGGAGGATTTATGTCCCACTGCAGGGCGAAGGCCTTCCTCCCTCCTTTCACATAACCTTTTTCATAGCATCCTTGAACAATTCTTGAGAGAAGCCTGCTGCGTTTCTATTAATTTTACTATACTGAATGTTAGGTGAACCAATTGAATTCAGGGCATAATTTCACTTTTAACTCAATGATATTCATTAAAGCCCAAAGGTTAATAGAAGTTAATTAAAATTATTGTCTTCATTCAATTAACACAGAGTAAATTGTTCATTATTTACATAAGAGGTATTATTGTTACATAATCTTCCACATAACAATAGAATTTAATTACGTTTTTAATAACATTATTATGGGTATTTGAATATTTCTTGACCTTACATACTGGGGTTAATAAACTGTTTGAACTCATTTATACATATAAATAGACATTGTAAACTTATTTTAGCTAATGTTAAAAGATCAGCAGTTCCATAAAAAAGTGCTAAAAGAAGAAGATGTACTGAACTGAATCCATGGTAAAATTGTATGTCACAGTGTTGCAATGCGTTTGTAATTTATTTCCCCAAAATACGAATTAAATACAAAGCACAGTAATCTTACTACAAGAATGAAGAAGAAATTTTAATCTTTTAAAGTGCCGATTGATAACAATGATTCTTTAAAAATCCTCTACTTGAGATTTCATAAGCATCTTTCAATTCTGCCTACAATCTTATAGGTAGCTGTGCGACCATAAAAACGATAAGGTATCTAGGTACAGACAGAATTGTTTGTGCAATCGAATGAAATCGTATTTTATAGTTATCCACAAATTGTCATGAATTCATGACACCTTTTCAAACTTTCATGATGAGCAATGACAAAGGGTTAAGCAATTATGCAACTAAATTCTTACCTTTAATGTGCTTCAAGGCTTATACATACAAAATCATGCCCACTTTTTTTAAATTATACATAACATCACGCCGATAACACTTGAAAGGTAAGGCAGAGGTGACTGTACCTTATAAGACACCAATATTTCGCCAGTTATTATTGATTAAGTCCCATGTAATTGGGTGCAAGCCTGTTGCTATCGGCCAAGCACAAATCCAAACTCCTTGGCTTGCGACTTGGGAATAGAACTTTGGACCTCATGCTCAACAGTAGCGCTTTCGACCACTAGATCAGCGATTCTGTAGAAAACTTCATATTGAAATAATATCCTCCATAAGAATAAACCTAATACTTAACGAAATAAAACTCCACAAAAAAAACTTTAAAAATATTATTATCTCCATACGCGCTACGAGATAGAGCTGTTACCTCAGCCCACATAAGTTGCGTGTTCGCACGGCAGGGTCACGCAAGGCCGTGGACTTCGCACTTCCCGCTCAAGTCCCCCAAATTGCGCTCATCACGCGTCGCGTGCGCACGTGGTGTCACCGCGTCGCCAGCGCACGGCGATCAGACGATCACACCTGGTGTTAGGGGAAATTTTACGCAATTATTATGCGTATAGTAACTAGATGGTAGAACAAGACAAAGGGTAACAAACAGTACAAAAGCAGTAATTGTCTTCAACTGTTCTAGTTCAGCTGTTTATTCCTATTATTCTATTTACATACTTATATGTGTCAGAAAGGTATTGTACAGATCATCAAACTGAACCACTTTCTCCTTGAACCCAATATCGTTATAGCGAAAAAATTATCAGATGTCCCATACAAAACTTCAATACCCAAATGTATGGGTCAAGTGGACAACTGTTGTGGTGAAGTACAGAATCTGAACTGTACCACACGTCCATCATCTTCAACCTATAGCTCCACTGCTAGACATAGGCCTCAATCGCACGCCATTCAACTCGATTCTCAGCAACTCTCATCCAGTTGCTACCAGCCACCTTGCGAAGGCTCAGGTGGAGTGACGACACTCCAGCTGAGCCTGAAGGCGTCCCACATTACTTTTACCGATTCGCGATTTCCACTCAAGAACACGTCCACACATTTCTGAAACAAACTGTATTTAGGTAAATGTATGACGTAATTGGTAGGTATTGCGGTTAATAACTATTTCCGTTACTGGATTGCGTTGAAACAGGAGTTACCATTTGTAACTACCAACTACTAAAATTAATGTCTAATCAAATCAACCGAAAACGTTACATTTCATATCATACCATACCAATTCCATATTACATTGTGAAACAAGTTTTTACTTCATATAATTACATACCTGTAAACCGTGGTGCAGGACCAAGTTTTTTTGACATAAATTATTTGAGGGTAAGTAAACAACACCTGCCTTGACATTCTTATAAAACCCAGCACCTGCGATAGGTCGACCTGTAGGTCATTTCTATTTGACATTTACACCGTAGAAACCTTAAAGAAAACTAGTTATTTCTATAAAGTTTTAACTTCGTTAGCAGTGAGCGCTTGGCGGTGTCTGCTAGTGCTTTTTGTGCAGTTAAACTTATCCAGCTTCCGACTTCGTCGTGTTCCTTGAACCTTGCCTTTTAATAAAGTAGAAAAAGCTGCTCAATGATTAAAATCGTGTAGGATCTGTTTAAAAGTATTTCTCGTTTTAAAACCTCTGATATGTACCGGGTTGAGTGATGGCAATAGACTCGCCCTCTGTTACTACAACTGGCGAAATGTGGGTGTAGTATTATATAATAGGTCCACGACTGCCTAACCCTTCGGGGAGTACAGCCGTGACGTTATGTAACTTCTGATTATATCGCCCCTGAGGAGTTTCCGTGAATTGCTTGTTAAATCTTTTTAATTACTAACTCACAAATTGCTGACCTTGCTATAAATGTTTTATTGTTCCAGTCTATCGACATTTTGGGCAAAAAATATCCTATTCAAATTGGACTTTGAAATTGTTTTTATAATAATTACCGGAGTAAAACGGTTGTGATTACTTATTTGCGTTCTGGCATCAATATTATCATTTTATTCATGATCATAATCTTTACTGCTGTGCTATACATAGAAATAAGTACACCTACACACATAGTGTACAATAAAATATCATGGAACCTGCTATTATGCAACTAATTCATATTCTCTACAAAGTATTCTAGCTTATCATCATCATTTGACTAGCATTTTCCAACTGCGTTGTGTCGGTTTCCACTCTTACCGGATTCAGCTGATTCCATGGGTAAGACTAGGTATTCTAGCTTATAATATACCATTTAAACCAATTCTGTGTACCCTGTCAGGAAATTCATCCAAATGTTTGTATATTCTTCGAAACTGTAGCTAGCCTTCCGACAGTCACTAATGGATAGTGCTCATGCCATGTACATAAAACATGGCGGAATGTGAAGGGTCACTAACTTGGTAAAAGCTTCAGTACACAAAAGCTTTTAAATCTTACTCCCGTCGGGGACAAGCTCAATAAAATATGTATTGCTGCTACTGTTTATATTTTCATAAGGACACGGTAACTTATATTTTATGAATAGTCTTTGTTGTTTAATAAATCAGATTCAATAGAAGAGAAGATCAAGAAAATCGCGGCCATATTTATTGTGTAGTACAAAATTCTTGTCGGTTTCATTGCACGCAGTCAGCTTGACCGTTTCGCTTGACAAAACAACAAAATCAGGGTGGTCAGACGAAAGCGCGCACAACGATGTAAGGTTTGTTCGGCTGAACTCGATAAACTAAAAATTACCATGGACTTCACACAATCCTCAATAGGTTCTAGTCCTGTTGGGTACGTAACCTAAGTCATAAGTCAAAACCGCAAAGTTAACCAAACGATATCTTTGTAACGCTAGCCTGTCTTCAAATATGTGCGAATTCTTCAAACATTGCAACTATTAATGCTCTTTCTGTGTCTCATAAATATAGCAATTTACTCGACTATCGTCTAACTAATCAGTCAATTAACGTTCTTTCCCTTCTCGTCTACAGAAACAGACTGAACCCGTAGACAGCTATTTTTAGTATTCCTCACCGTAATTGGAAAAACGGCACGTTTATGGAATTGGCGCTTTGCCTGTCTCTTCGCTTGTCATATTTTTCTTGTTCGCGTTTTATCATCTTGCTTACTTCCAGGAAAAATATTCTTTCTTCATTAATGATGAATATTGAAGGAAATATGAGAGCTTGTCAAGTAGTCATAGCACGATTGTACATTGTTCAATGGGATACTGTTTGAACACTTTGTTTTATTGTATCTTGAATACCAAACATTAGGTGTTTGGTATTCAAGATAATGCGCCCCGAGGTCATTATCTCATCGGCCGAGATGTTTTTGTCTGAAGACGCCCTTCCCCAACCAGTACAAAGTACGCTCACACATCAGGCGAGCCGCCTTTATCTGCGACCCACTTGTCTTTAGATAAACACCGCAGACGTGTCCGTCTCCGTAGGACGAAGTCAACTACCTGATACACACTTGTGTCAAGTAAAGACAATGTCGCCTGATGATTAGAGGACAAAGCGTTGGAATCTTCTTATTAGTCATGATTATAAAGGCGAGTCACTGAGTATCTGTAACTCAGTCCCTCCTTAGTCTTTGTTATTAAGATATTTCTCGGAGATACGATGATTTATTTCTTATTGGCAATCCCGATTCGTCACTGACAAGACATCGTATAAATTCTCAATTGCAGGATCTTCCTTAATTCTAACAATATGGTCGAAACCCGACTTAGGAACTACAGTTTATGTGATTATTTTCCTTTCCCAGCTACAAGTTTGTAACACACTGCACATTTTGAATCCCTTATCAAAGCCATGGGTCCCATAACGGTCGGGTTCAAAGCCCAGACCACATTATCATCATTATCTCCAATATGTCAGCAGTTATCTAGTGCTGTGCCGTCGCCTCTTCCGACGTTGGCAGCTGACCTTCGATGGTTGAATCTACAGTTTGTTTTTGACACATCGAGTTATTTATGTTTCTATTTATCAGATAGAGGAGGAACACGAAAGTCGAGTGTGTTTGTTGATATCATATTTTATATTGGAATGAACTACTGAGTCAGAAGAAACTTAACAATAACGTATGGAAACGTTTCTTAGTTGCTTTTAATCAACTCATGATGTCTCTGGTCCCCGAAAAATCGGACGAGGACGGGAGATCAGTTTTAAATTCTCTAATCTACATCCTTTTAACAACAAAGCTCCCTCTCCTCCTCCAGCCAATGCAGTTGAGTTAATAAATAACACGTCTAATGCAATCCTTCGCCTCCCCATAAAGCATACTTCGCGATAAGCCCCGTCTAAAGTCTATCTACGAGTAGATATAGCATTACAGGCTCTATTCATTAGGCTTTAGATCTCTATTCTCGGATGAATCAGACTTTATCCACCGCCTGTGTATTGATCTGTGTTCTGTACTCCATTTCTATCATTATGCTACAGGGCTTGCTTATGATGTACAATGCGGGCCATTCGTTATGTTATTTTCTTAAGCTTATCGTGGTCTTTTGTTCTTGAAACTGTTACGAGGCTCTTCTATGTCATGTTTATAGTGTTATGAGTTCAACGAATCTTCTCCGTTACATAGGAAACCCAATCAGGAAAATACTAGTACCTATTCTGAATGTAGTAAAGTAAAAATGGAAGTTATATGCTACGTAAACACACAGGCAAAACCTGGAATGGCTGTCGCTCTTAGGCTGCCTGTCCATTGAAGCGGAGCGAGGCTAAGGAGCGGAGAAACGGATAAATATTAACCAATGGGATTGCATAAAATCGCAGCTCCGCTCCAGTATGCAATCCTATTGGTTAATATTTCTCAGTTTCTCCGCTCCGCAGCATCGCTCCGCTTCAATGGACAGGCAGCCTTAATCTGGCATAAATCCCGTTTCCCAATACGTCCTTCCATTTCTGTAATTTGTGATGGATTTTTTCTCTCTTTATTGTAAGTATTAACTTTTGCCCGCAGCCAGTGGATGTTTGATTTCTAAAAACGTTGAAGCTCTTTATGATCCTAATTTGATTGTGAATGGATTGCCTGATATAGGTTTATTCTGCTGAATTGATAAGACAGAGGATCTTTTTCTAAGTTGCGGTCAAAATCCCTAACAGTTATGTATGACACTTTCCTTTTCGAAACCATTACGCTCTTTACACAAAAATATAATCACCATAACTTCTCCTGATAAAGAACCGTACAAATAAAGACCAGAGACAAGTAAACGTGTTGAATACGAACTTATTTCTTAAGCTAGGTCTTTCAGCACGCGCCGTGCTAACTGTGTCAAGGGGGGAAAGTTCATAGGGACACGACACGCGTGTCTCAACACACGAGCACTTCGGACCGGGTGCTGGCTGACACAAGTGACACATGACACATGACATGACTGTTGCCTCCTCGGCGCACCGACGATGTTTACTGACACACATAGATTATGACACGGACCTACAATCCTTGGAGTTTGTACTTCGGATCGAAAGATACTGCGTGCCAAATTGTTTGGCTGTGGTCTGTTATATGATCAATTTGTTTTTTGAGATGATGAATAGACTTAACGGGTAACGGGCGTTGCGTTTTGAATCTTGAGTATGTGTATCCGATTTTCAGCAAGTTTTGTAACGGTAATACAATAATTGTAAGTGTATCACTTTATCGTCTACCACTCTACCCCATTAGCCATTGTCGCCATGCCCTTGAACTCGTTAGCAATATCCTGTCCGCAACATTTCAACCCCAAATACGGCGTATCGCTTTAGCCTTCAAAACTTTAACTATCAACCGGATGCTCACATTAAGTAACCGCCACATAAATTATCTTGTGGGGGATGTAAACGAGAGAACAGTACACCCATATTTGATTGCATTGGAAGTAACGCCCGTCCCGCCTATTCTCGTCCGGGAGTACGGACTTCGCCCCCAGAATAGAGCCCGGCCATTATCCCATCGTCCCGTCTGCGCGCGAGTCGCTTTCCGGCGAGTGCCATCCGTTTGTAGGGCGACCAGACAGAGAGTCCTTACTGAGACAACAAAAACAGCTATTGATGCTCGACGACTCGTCTGTTTTCTGTAAAGAAAACGTATATAGTATTATTATTACGTTTTCGTCTGGTGACCTTTTAATAACGGATATTCGAGAGGACATTAATAAACGTATAAGTAATTTAACTACAAGTTACAAATTGTTTTCATATTTAATTAACCCCAAAAGAGCATAAGAGCGCTCATCGAACTTTGACCGCGGGACTATTATGTAATTGACATTCAGGAACCGTAAACATTTATATTTATGACTGCTTCCTAGTATCGTGAATGCTGTGTATTTGCTATTTGATCATGTGTATTTTCCGATTCAGTAGTTCTGCCAGTCCTACATCATTATAATGTTACATTTTGTATGCAAGCAGTTTTATTTCTGTAAGTTTGTGGAGTAAAGGTAGAAGCGACGCAACTTAGAACTTCTAAGTTGACTTGCGAACAACATTATGCTTCTCGCTTCCGTGGCCGCCGAGAACTCGTAAGAAGATTCATAAATGCCGCCTTTCCGATGGTATTAGAAAACTTCGCTTTATGAATAAACTTTATTTGTAATAACACAGTTACCAGGACTTTGTTATTATTTATCTTAAGGTCAATAAACGTCGCGTCTTTAAAATCGTTTACCTGTCTAATGTCGAGTGTTGTCCTTTAAACATCTCTTGTTGTTGTTTCTTCGTTTACTATCGTACGCGTACGTATCTTATCTCCGCGAATCATTCACCCGCAATGATTCATTCAAATAAAATTAACCGCTTGATATCTTGTAGCTCTGTTTACGAATGTTGAATGAACTTACTCATGGGAGCGATCGGTCCATTCCCAGATTGAATTGCGTCAGTCATTCATTAATCTGGAATTGCACTTGCTTGTCATGTGCACTTTGCACGTATGTGGTCGGTCATATTATAGTATTGATAAACCAAAACTAGGTCGAAGGTGAACTATTTTGTAATTTTCCTGTGGCTGTTCAGGGAAAATAAAATATAGTTACTTACGTAAACTTGGTTTCCATGTAGTTTTCAATCAGTTCTTTGCGGTAACCACATATGACATAAATCACATACTATTATGTTTTACACGTGCGTCATAAAAAAAGGCAGTAGAGCTAATCAGTAGGAGCAAAGTCCGTGATATCTTCATACAACAAAGGATCATGGTCACTGCACACGGAGCGTGCTTAGGTCATTCCGCCGCACGTTTCCATTGTCTCACGTGTGTAGGAGTCTTTATAACACAACAAATAACTTGTCATCTTATATCGTCTGCATCATTAGCTCTTAAATCATCGTGTTAAAGTTCATTTTAGGTTGACGCTTGCCGCAGGATGTCTCGATTTGTTGTTAAGGCATTATTCTATTCGCCGATCTGCTACTGTAATGATAAGTAATTGGTTTCTCTATTAAGCTCATTATTATGAGGTGGTTTGTTATCAGTGTCTGTCTAATTATTGGGAAGAATCAGTTATGTAGGCATTACCTACGTGGGTATTTTCAGATGAATAACGGTTTGTACGCAAAAAGTAAGTAAAAGCCAAAAAAGGAAAGCTCATCATGTGGTGTTATTTTTTCATTACATTGAATTTATAAGCATTACCCAGCACTCCAATATTTTTGTTGGTTCAATAAACAACGAAATCCAATAAAAAGAAATTCAAGTCTGAAAATAGCACCGAACGGGGGTTGTTTCAAGAATACTTACGAACTCATGCTGACGTCATCAAGTGAAGACTCAATATCTGCCTTGTTCATGAAACTCTTGGATGTTGACTCATTCATGATTTTATCGTTATCTACCCACGATTTATTGGGTTTTTTTTTCACGTTAACACGAATATTAATGAAGATTAATCACCTGCGGGATTTGTAAAACTCAACTAAGATAAGAGACTCATAAGACTTGACAAAAGGTTAACCTGGTCGAACGCCCTGCATCAAAAGAGTACGGTAACCAACCCTTGGCTGGTCAGAATCTCGCTTAATCACCAGTGCTATTATGTATCTCTGTAGACAGAATCAGAATCAGAATCTTTATTTGTTAACATAGGTAGTTACAGAGTATGCGAGATGTTACATTTTCATATGTGCACAGTTCATAGTTACGAATTTTAATATACAATGACAGTTCTGCACGGGTAGCGTCAGTTTAAACAAGAACGGTCATTGTATATCAAAACTCGTAACTGTGAACTGTCAACAGAGATACGCAATAGCCCTGCTGACGTTTACTCACTCATAGACACATTTGGGGCTCATAGCCTCAGTTACTCCATGCTGTTCTCATAGCACCAATTTCATCGATCGCCTCCCTAACCCTTGGCTGGTCAAGATTACACTTCGATGACTTTTATTACTTCATATTGATACATTTTGTACTTATAGTCTAAGTAATACATAACAACCTGTTCTCATAGCCCCAATTTCATCGGTCGCTTTTTCAACATGCAGACCTCGAAAGATTCGCCAGTCAATATGCAGGCTAACTTCGGCGTTCGAATTACAAGGAACTTGCACCCAGTTCGTCTCTATAGCACGATACGCCTAACGACAGCTACTAACTAAATTCGGAGTTTGATTAATGCAAGCGGGTTGGACGGCCGGCTGAGTGCAGATGCACTGAGCTATGAAGACGTTTGTGTTCACTGTTCAATGGTATCGATGTCTGGGGGTAGTGGGCCTATCAAGCTAACGGGTTCCGAAAGCAATGAATTGGTGGTTTTGATTCCAAGATCTGAAATGGTCTATACAATTTTTGCAGTCTTGTCTGTATGAAAAGAAACCCGATTTCAACGCTTCAGTATTGAAGTTTGATTGTTATCTGAATTAAAAGTCACGGTTTATCGTAAAAGCGATACGATGTTTCCAATTATAATTATCCATAGTTCATTGTTTAATGTTAATTGATGATTTTGAAAGCTCGATCCCCTGAAATTATGCCTTTGTATTATTGCTTCATAAGTACTTGATGATGAGAATTTTGATGGCACAATTGACTCAGTAATGTAGCTACTTGTAACTCCAACTTGTAATCACGAGAATATATAAGCCTATCATTATGTCAAGTAAATTACGTATAATGGGGCTTAAGGTTGTTTCCTAACGCGAGTTATTGTTTTCGCTTAAAATTGTTTGTTCAAGGCAACACTAATCAGCATAAATGACAGTTCAGAAAACCCTATTTCGAAAGGTAGGCGTAGTTTAAGATAAATATGTTTATGCGTAACAGTAATGCGGTGACGTAGTGAGCCTGGATGATGTATCGACAATCACGGCCACGTGGGATCACACGATCACGCCACCGTGTCTACCACGGGCACCGAATTCACTTCTATCCAAATCACAACCTGCCCCAACTGTCCGATTCTTTCAAACGCGATTCGTGCTTGTCGTCTGCGTGAGAAACAAGATGAGTTCGCCACACGTGGTACAGGCCCTTCACCGGTTCCACGTCACTGCTGCTTTTCGAGTTTCGACTCAGTTTCCGAACGCGCACCGCGCCGGCCGGACACACCGTGCGCTTGGCTAACGTCATTAAAAAGTTATTTTTTATTCTCTCTTGTATCGAGTGGCTGTGATAGTCGGTTAAGTGATATTTTGTATAGTTCTAGGTTATCAGTTACTGCTAAATCGGTAAGTTGAATTAGTTTATGTGGGACATGTGTTACCACGTGAAGTACAAAGTTTAACCGCGTTATGAACTGTTATAATTACCCTGTGTGTAGGGGTTCTTAGAAACAATGTCGTATGCGATGTTTTAGAATAGTTCCCTAGATAATATTCTACGCTATCATGTGTAAACAAACTATTCTATACCAGTGAGCGTGCAGCGTGTTGATAGCGATCTATTCGCACCTGACTTTTATTTGCAATTCAATAAAAAGTTAACAAAGAAATACGGTGATTGGTTTTACTTTTCCTTGTAAGCCTTCACTGATAAACTTTCACATTTTGAGACTAATTTTGTTGCATAATCCTTCTAGTGTTTTTGTGGGTAGATGAATAAAGCGGTTATTAAAAAAAAACCGCTTACTCTCATTAGAATATAAATTTAATTAAAGCATATTTCAGTTGACACGTATGAAAGAAAAGTATCTCATTCTTAATTCATAAAATCCAATATCAACTCAGCTGTTTTCTAGTTTAGTCCTTACTTACATTGAAAGGTCATGATTAATAATGTATTATTTCATTTCAATAATACGGAAGATTCTAATCATTTAGCAAGTGATACAACGATCCTATCAATATCAAAGTTATTGATATTATCAACATCATTGACTTGTGTTTATTTAGACAAAGGCGATACATCTTCCGAGGTCAACAACTTGCTAAAATTAGACGACACAGTCATCAGCTGGAGCTGGATAAATTATAGCAATGTCAACTGTTTTTAATTCTAATAATAAGCGTCACCTGCTCGTCATTCTTATCGTGGTGTAAATATTTTAACTAAGTCCTCGTTTTTGTTGTGAAATGGTCTAAAATTACTCGTATAATGGTTACGTCGAAGTATGTTGGTAAATATTGACTGCTTCAATGTACTTCTTTTGCGGCTTTTCTCTGTAACATGTTAAGCGCTTCTTTCTTATTTCTGTTGACCTGTCTAACGTTCGTTAATTTGTGGTTATCCTTGTCGGATGTTTCTCTGTACGAGGCTTTCACTCTATTAATTTTTTTGTATTGAAACCTTTACTTTCTAGCATCTATAGTGTCGGAGTAGCACGTCTCTTCTTTCAAAGATATCTATTTTATTAACCGGGCTTCTATCCGACTTCACTTCCTAGCCAATAGCAATACGATTTATCTTTGGGTAGAATTGCATTAAAGAAATAAAAATTCTAGAATATATTCCTGACAGTCTTTCTACAACTTGTTAGCTTACAATTGCCTAAAATTAATGCAAGGGATATTAATTTACCCGCCGGTGATTCACCTCCATCTCCAAAGTTTTCAAGTTTCGCCTTGTGTGTTCTTAGTCCTTTCAGAATTTCCTCCTTTTACACTGAATCTTCTTTACGATGCTGAAGTGAGTGCCTTCTCCTCTGGTTTGCTCAAACAACCGCTATTCAGTATTGTCTATTGTTTTTCAGCATTCATAAATAAGTGACTAACATTCCAATGAAGCTGTATTTACAAACAAAGCAACTGTTATGATAGCTGTAAAACCTACTAATTCGTACTTGAGCAAGTTTTAACTATTGTCACCATGTCTACTCATTTCTATTGTTATTTTGGTGATGTTTGAACATGAATAGGTATTGTTCTAATAAAGTCATTACTGAGTTTCATAGTATTTAGTAGTAACGGGACGTTCTACTCGAGTCTTTCATGCGCTTGAAAATACTGACTACTTTCTTGTACACGTGTAAGATTTTTTAAGTTAGTGTTAAATTCGAGGTTATTTCTGAGGTTCTCCTTGTCAAGACTTATTTTGTATGCTCTTTGTAAGCTCTTATAAAGTTAACCCTCCAGCTAACAATGTTTGTTTATTTAACTACAACGTTGTTTCCAGCGTAATAAGTGTTAATTTTGCTTGGAGTTCAACCCTTCTCCCCTTGAATAAAGAGAACCTTGACATTGAATGTAAAGGCCTTGGCCGGGAACACGCGAAACTGTTTAGAATTTTTGTCCTCTCAAGACAAATATACGCCACGGTTAGTGTATAGAGAGTTTTCGAAGGTAGATAGATGTGTCTGTTCTGTACATTTGTGCGACCTCCTTTCGTATGCTGTCGTGAGTCCTTCGCAGATCTTCGCGATCGTTTGCTGACTAATGAGCTTCGTGGCTGGGTTTTCTTTGTACCGGTTACATTAATGGAATATTATTATAGTGTATTAATCTCTCTGATGTTTCCCATCATTTTCCTGTGAGTCGGCCTTGTGTCAATCATAACAGGATAAGAAATAACGATTTATTTGGTCAACATTTTCTTCTAATGATTTAGAAATTATTTCAACCTACGCTGGGATGAGATACGTAGCACATGAGCTAAAATGTAGAGTGGCTTACCTAAAACTTTGTGTTAAATTCTTACAGTGTAGTTTAATGACTGATTTTATAATCTTGTTGAAATGCTGTGCTTGATGAAGTACATTGTTTCAATAGTAATAGGTAAGTATTGCATGCTGTTCCACGGTAGTGCTCGTAATGCTACCTAATGGCGTTCCATGCCGATGGCGATTGTCAAAGACAATTCATGCGTGACAATCTGACAAATGCACGATGTTGCCATATTTCCTTAGAATATTAAATTAAAATGGTCATGCTGTTTACAATAAGTGCACGACCAGTACTTCAGAGCTAAGTGGTCTTCGATAAGACTAAACGTGGAAAACTTGTAATGAAAAATCTTCTGCTAAGTATGGTTTTATTCTTATATGATTAAAGTGTTTTCTAGATTAATCGCTGAATCAAATGTGGAGACATATCACTTCTTGATTTATCTAGCTCGTTCAAAAAGAGACTGTCCGAAATGAAAAACTTTTCAAAGGCTGTCATCTAAAATTCTGAACGGTTTCGCATACAAATTCCGTCTTTGGTAGACTGTTTCAATATTGACGGGGTGTCTCGGAAGATGTCTTATGTTAGGGTAGGTTCATCTTGCCGCTATGTAGGGATGTAAACGTGCCATTCCTCATCTGTGGCTCGTGATCCGTCTACGATAAGAATATGTAGAATAGTATGAAGTTGTATTCAATCCGAGTAATATACGGTCACGCTACACTTATTAAATCTAAGACTGCATTACCAATTCATTTTTTATCCATGAACTAAACTAGTGAATTATACGTCGTTTTTTTTTTGTTATTTTGCAGTACTACGTAGTTATGTATTTTTTGTCTGTATTCTGCCGTAGTTTTTTATGCTTGAGTAATTCTCATGAGCGCACTATGCTTAGATTCAGTATTGTCTTGACAAAGCAGTAGCAAGTTAAAGTTTTCAATAACTACAGTATGATAAAAACTTGAGAATAAATAGCATTACATTAAAAAATATAATCAAAACAGCCAATGAACTTCTCATAAAAACGACAGCACATTATTGTAAGTAATATAAGACGATAAGTCCCAAGGTGGTAATGAAAACATAGGGCACGGCTATGAACACCGAATGGTAAAAACAGAAAGAAGACTAAGAAAGAAAACTGATTCCTATTATCTTAGTCCAAGGTATAAAGTATTAGAACACTCTTTCTAACACCTGTCATATTTTTCCTTCTGCATGTGAACCTTCTTTCTACACCTGCATGTTTTAAAACGCAAACACAGCTGTTGTCTTGTCATCACCGAGTACGCCATTATGCCAACGAATTCCGCACCCAGTTCGTTGATCCGATCCTGCATTGTCTTCGTGCCTCAACTTCTTTCACTTCCACTGATTGAAATCGATTCGCTTAACTTAATAAAATAGTAAGAATGAAAAATAAATATGATAGGTGTGCTAGTAATAATAATATAAGAATATAATCACGTGGCAGCCGACACACATGGCCGAGAAACCCTAACATGTTATCTAACCATTGCGTGTTTCATCTATAGACTGGTGCAACAACGTTTTCTCTTAACGTACCCACTTTCCTTATGTATTTACTTTTAGAATAGTCAGTGGATAGAACCAAGTTAACAATTAACGACAACTCGTCCTTGAAGAAGACAAATGGACTTAACAAATTAACTTTCTGATCTAATTTATTTTAAGCGCCCAAAAGTTCTTGTTTTCTTAAAACACACCAAGATCACATGAAATAACAGGCACGTCGGTCGTCTTAAATACTTATGTCAGAATAATCAGGCTGTTTTTGTTGCCTCCTCTACGCATATGGGTTCCTGGTAACGCTTTTGTGATACTTAGAATTCGCGAGGCAAATTCCGTGACGTGTCCTTATTATTTGACTGACTTTGATATCTGAATTAGGGAATGCAATCTCGGTATTCCGACATCTCGAAACACCGAGATCTTGCACAAATTTTGCAAGATTAATTTTGCACCCAAAATCGCACGCGTTCTAACAAGATTTGCTAGATTGCACAGCAACACACTCCATGACCATTACCACCAAACCAGAACGCCCTTCACGTGTAACTTGTTTATTATTTGATAAACTTGTTAGACAAGAAATCAATCTGTTTGAATCAGTCGCTTTAAAAGGGCAGCAACTGCAGTCAGCGTGTTGACTGATGATATGTTGACTGATGATAGGCATTGCCTATCATCAGTGGTGCCAAGAAGCGTAGAGGCAGAACGGGCCTTTTCTGTTGCTGGATATTTGGCACGAAACATCCGAAGCCAGTTGGTAGACAACACTTCAGATATCTCGCCCCTAGAATAATGACTTTACTAAGTTTCATTAGAATACTTATATTAATGAAAAATAATTCGTAAATTTGCAGATCAATTTTAAAGATCTCGCAAAATACCGAGATCTTGCGAGATTAGACCTCTTAAATCTTGCAAATACCGAGATTGAAAATTTTGCTGCAAGATTGCACTCCCTAATCTGAATCGAGGTTACGAGGAATGACTTTAGACCTGAAATAGTCGTAGATATATTATTTTTGTTTTATATGTCTTTTCCTGTGTGAGCATCTACTTTATAACCTTGATCAGCAAGTGCACGTTTTCCATCTTCTTTATATTGTCCATGTAGGTATTCCTTTGTTATGTTTCTTTTTGGAATTCTCGCCATTCTTCTGGGAGATGCTGGTTTTCTTCAATTTTATTTTGCTTTCCTGCAAGTTTTGCCTTTCAAAGCATGAACTGAGCATCTCTTGTGGTTAAAGGTTATTATATAAACTTGGACTTTAATCCAACGCTTCAACAATGTCACAATATCTAAAAATAACTTTCTGAAGCCCATATTCTCCGCTGTGGAATAATAAAGTAACCTTTCGAGCTATTGAACTCTTCAATGAGGTTATCGTATCGTCCGGTTGTAGGTGTAGACCGACGGTGGTATCGAGTTGTTAACCCTGTGATAACCCGAGAACAGAGATACAGGCGCCGTAAGGACACTCATGGACTGACGGTCGCTTGGCGGATACCAATAGCGATAAATTGATTGATAAACATGTTTTTATGCATTCGACTGCATAATTGGTATCAGCAATTACTGATTATTATTGGTTTGAAGGAAATGCAACTGTTTTCTGTTATCGAATGTTATAAATAATTCTGATTTTATATTTATTGGAATGCTGATTTGATTTGGTACTGTTCGGATGCATCTGATTCCAAGGATGGACCTTATCTTGTGATATTGACATGAAAACGTGAATCTAAAAAACATCCATAATTATATCTTATGGAAAAATGGAAGAGTTATAATGAGGAACAAGAAAAACCGTGCAAATTAAAGAAAAAGAATAGAAGCATGTAAATTAGAGAAAAAAAATCTTCCAACACTACTTTGCACACCGTACCCCAGCGGAACGCAGCGAAGAAATTACGAGTTTCTATGCAGCAACACGAAATTGAGTAACGCGGTCAGTTGCGCGCGGCCCCGTTGTAAACCGTCGCGTATTGCATTCGCTATTTCATATCGATATTACTAACCGGGACCTCTGTATCAATACCAATATTCAGCGCTTTGAATCGGGAAAAGTACGCAAGATTTAAATCTCACTCTTTGACAGCCACGTCGATATTCGTAGCATTTGTAGTAATATTTAAGTGGAGTGTGTAACATCTTATGAATATGTACTCTCCCTCCCGTGGCTAGGTCTTGTTTGAATACTAAATTTTCTTTTAAGCTTTCATATGTATGCAAATTCAGTTTCGCCCCTATTTCTTTGCCTAAAATGTTCAATTTCAATGTAAATTCTATTATACCCTTACAAGTATCTGTTATTTCTTGGACGGTTGAGGGTATCATTAGAATCTGTACTCAATGTTTGGGTCGTTGCTCTCTAGTGGTCGTGAGTTTGATTTTCTCTACTTATTGTGGTGCATTCCTTTCAAGTATTTGGTTTGTTTGTGTAAGCAATAAATTCTTTAACTAGCGTAATGAAAAGATAGTTCTGTAACTGAGTAGTTCGGTAGAACAGACGCGTGAGCCAAGAATTGTAGTGGGCGTTACATTTGTTGATAAATACATTTCAGAAAATAACTTTCTTCATTTCCTGTAACACGCTACAAGTTATCTATAATTTAGAATGCTTCACAAGTTAAAATACGTAGATGATTGAACAATATGGTCTCTGAATGAGGTATGCGGCCTTGGCAAGGACGCCGAGACCATTGTATTTCTTATAGTACGTGTATGAAAAAATACAATGACATCGAACATCAATGTGATCATACAAACATACGTTCGACGTAATAGCAGAAACTGGTTGGATAAAATATCCTAGACAAGAATTTAATTTGGTAAATTTCCTTAAACATAAATTAATAGCGATTGTGGAATGGATTGTCGAGTTGTATGACTGAGCAGTTTTTTGCAGTGCTATATGCACAAAATCCCGAAAGTCGTGTTTTGGGGACTAGAAAATATCTTCCAGCAGTACACGATGAGATAGGGAAAAGTCCAGATCTCTAATCTTAATTCAAGCAAAAGAAAAACTGCCCTTTTTACAGTGCACAAGTCGCAATTAATCTTACCAGCAAAAAGTTGTATCCTGCTTGTCCGTAACACCAAAATATTTTCGCACTGGAAATACTAACACCTACGTGCGAATCAAAGAACTTAACATATCGGGAAGTGACTCATAGCGACAGACAACAAAAGCTAAGTTCAACGCCATTCCCTCATTATGGTAATTGACTTGACATTTGAACACGTATTTGTCTTCCACTGGCTTGTGTCTGTTGAACGGTTTTCCTTTGATTTATTATGGGACGACAGAGTTCCTAATGGTTGGAACTCTAGCTATTCAAATAGCTTGAAGTGTTTGGGGATTTTCCCTATAGTCACAATCTCAATTCAGCCTAGCACATTCAACTGTTGTTTATGGTTTTTCCAAGTTACACAACTCCTTTGGTTCACCACCTTTCACATCCACATTGACTCTGCTACTTTATCCAGGTCATCGTGACGCTATTTCTCCCTAATCTCAACCCAAATAATACCCCATTACCTTATACCATTTCATTACTGGCTCGAACAGATAAGCCGATACAACGTCTGGATAAAAACAAAATTCTCGTTAACTTACGCCATCGATTTCGGCACGGCTCGCCGAGCAAACATCTCGTTTAGCTAGCCGGAATAATAAATCTCGATTACATGACACTAGGTATTCGAACCGATTCGATAACAATCGAGAGCGTACAATATGTACTACGTCCATTCATCGTATGAATGAGGTTTATGGTTCAAATGGTCACTCGCGATTTAGTCCCCCGATCCCTGCCGAGGTTCAAAGTCCATGTTTTTATTTGGTATCAATTTGTCATGATGTCACTGGTGAATCTGGTGCTGTGTTACAATTGATCGAGTGGACTTTGCTCCGTATTGTGAGCCTCGCACGCGTCGGACATAGACTGAGTGCAGATAGCAGAATGCGTTGGACACAATAAATGTCAATGTGCAAACTGATGCGACGAATTTCATCGATACTGAAAGGGATGATGGCAAATGTGTTAGTTGACAATTCCTTCATCGGTATTTATGGCAAAGTCGTAAATTTGTATCCAAATAAACAAGTATTTATAACAACCGTTATAAATACTTGTTGCAAATATTGATTTAACCGTCGACTGACTTTCATAACAGTTCAGTGACATTTTATTGGAAAGGCCTTCGGAAGTCCACAGTTCGAGTACTACCATCGTAGCTGGCGTAGTGTTTATATTCGATCTGTACTCGGGCTTAATTGAAACCGGTAGTGGGCATCACGTGCCCGTCTTTATTCCCAAGTCGTGTGCGGTCGTGACAGCCCGTGCCTTGGAGCTGTCCGTGTGTTTACTATACTCGTCTGACACATTGTAGTGCGCAATGACGTGAGTATGCATGTTTTTGGTGATGATTATAGCAGTTATATGACATAAATATGCATTGAGTTGGGTGACTGTATCATAGGGACGGTTTCAGTTGTATCTAGTAGCCCCAAAATCCAAAGAGCCTTGTTGAATCTCCACAAAGGGCGGAGTATTGGACCTTGTTTGTATTATAATTTTAAAAAAAACCTGAAGCGCTTTGGAGCTCCTGGCTGTACACACCAAAACTAAGCCAAATATTCTTGTGTGTTCCAATGAATATTAAGGAAAACACTGTTTTTGCGAAGCAATGACCTTGAAGAATAGCCCTGAAAAACTCAAGAGGAAGTAAAGAATCGTCTTACGCTTAGGTCTTCATTACTTGCCCTGCTTAGTTTTCATTAGAATTAATTGTTTCTGTCTACACACAGTGAGACACATAATGAAGATAAGTTGCAAGCATTAATTGTTAAATGTTAATTAAAAGGCGCGAGCTCGTGTAATTGCGTTTGTCAGCTTTGCAGGAATTTGTCGACGCGACACGCCTCACGGGCTACCTTTGAACTCATTTGTTTGCTCTAAATATACGTAATTTCTAGTATCATGTGCTAAATGAGAATACAGTGTACAGCTTAGTATGTCATATTTCTGCGAAATTGCTTATCTTACTGGACAGACAAACAACCTGACCTGACGAGTCATAATAACTGGTAGACAATGTTATAATTTGTGCTAAGTAGCTGAAATCCAAAACCTGTCTGTTAAAAGCCAACATAATACAGTGTTATATGAAATTGCCTGCGGGTTGTATAATCAATCCCTATCTCCTTCCACGAAAACATTTTGTTGGAGCATTTTAATATCCGGTAGTTTACCATCGTCGAAAAGAGGCCAATTAGATCGGTTCATTTCGCACGGATTGGCATACCTGGGCAGGTAAACATCATGGTAATATCATGTTTTAATTTACATAAAAACCTTTAAAATACGCTCGTTTTTTACAATGATTTTAAGCTAAAGAATGCGTTAAATTGAACATATAACAATTAGAGACAAAGTACCAGGAGCGCAGAATATAATTGAAGTATTCGCTTACGTATTCGTCTCAGTGTATTGTGGAATTAATTGGACTAATCGAGCTACTTAGAGACTGTCTCGACATCTCGGGGCTCTGACGTCACGGTTGGTGCAGACAAGCACCTAAAAGCTATTGCTGGGTATTATAGAAATTTAAGACCAAAGCGATGTACTTTACCTCAGATAGACTAGCTAACTTGTTTCAGCAATAATTAAAGCTGCTAGATGCGAACTGTTATCAGAACGTTCAGCTTTTTCTAGGACAAAACTCAATTACGTTTTGGGTGTCAGATCTTCGTATTCTGTCGGGAGAAAAAATATCTTGCGTAATTTGCCAAGTGTAATTTCATACTGTAGTAGATATTAATTTTTTCCTGTGTCCAATGTGTATGCCTATCGTTACTTGCTATTTTTATTCAGACTTCAAACTCATGCCAAACGTGTACCTTATATTTCAAAATTAAATAATATTATTAGTTTTTGACCCCTGACTTCAATACAAAGTCCATATTCCGCACAATGGACGAGATAACAAGTTTCTCTGAAATTCGTTATTCATTGTTGTTCTCATTTCCCAGACAGTGCAACCGGCTGACCTTTACCCGTGCAAATACATATACTATACATATTATACTTAAATCTGAGTAATTTCGCATTAATTAGTGTATCCTTTTAGTTTCGTTTTCCTCATTGTGTAATATCGATATGAAATTAACTTAGTATTTTTGCCAACATTTTCCTCTATCGAGTCATAAAGTTCAGGTAAATTTAATATAGCATTATGAGAAATCCCAGCAGATCATAAAACTTATTTAAAATTCTTACGTAATAACCGTAGGTAATGCAAACGGCAAATTCCAGGAATGTACTGCAATCACGTACCCTACATCGACTTGCGACAAAATGATTAGCTTAGCTTCAGGTTAATAGAGATCCATAGATTTGACCAAAACAATGCTTACCAAGAAAATCGGAAAACGCACGATGAAGATATACTCGTAGATATCGTCAATTTCAACCATATCCATAAGCACGTGCTCCCAAATTGAGGTCGGAGTCCATAGTTTAATTACAGAAACTGCGGTCACCATATCAAGGGCAGCCCAATTGTTACATTCATTACGTTTATCTGACCAGTTAATGCTTTTTGTTGACTAATAGCAGATTAAGATAGTAACTGCATGACTTTATCACAGTTTAAGCAGCAGATTAAAGAATTAATCCGTGGTTGCTTCTTGGTATGGCATTGGAACTGTGCCCGATAAGAGTTGAGCTCGCTTTCTTATCCTGATTATGTAAGGTTAGTTACACTGTTGCGAAGTGTGGGTTTATTACTCCATTAATTGAGTTTCCTTCTAATCTCTTAATCCAATATTATTTTTTCTCCAGTTCTTGTATGCTTCGTACGATCGATCTCCTTCGACTACAAAATAAGATGAGATTTGCATTCCCACGGTCGTATTGATCAACAAAGCGTTCAAGTTCATATTTTCTTTCATTGTCTTTGACATTTGAAAAGGACAATGACTTACGTTTGTAGGCTTCCAACGAGGTTCCCAGGCACATTACTTGTTGGCACTCTGGAGGAACACGGTCACTTTTGTCAACAAAAATTTTGAAAGCAGTGTTGCCTCCAGCTTGGTTTAAATTGGTCTGGGAGAAGCCCAGCAAGACGGTGAAAATGTTCTTAATGCGAATACATTATAGACGAAGGTAAATCTAAAATTTACTTAACCGTAAAAAAAAAGTAGCAAGGCAAGGATAGTTTCCTCGCCTTGCTACTTTTTTTTCTATTTGCCATTACTTGACACTGTTGATATCCACAGACAAACTCGATAATCATATAAGTAGGACGGCTTCGTTCGCAAATGTGTCTGAAACCTTTATGATGTTGTCATTAATACGAAGTTTGACCTGCATGGTGTATTTCGTTGGCACCGCTAAATTTAGTTCGTGGGGGCTCGTCGCTGACGTAAAGCCAGTGTTTACACTAAAACATACCTTGTTTGTTTTTGATCTGGGTTCATAATTGAGTTTTCGTTCGTAAGCCTTCTGTTTACTGAGATGAGTGCTCTATTTTGTTTGTTGTTGCTGTAATAGGTTTTCTGTACTTATATTATTTTACGTTTGTATATTATCCTGTAGGGTTTTATTGTTATTAGTTTGCTATTTTATTCGGACGTTTTGCACTACTTCTCTCATCTGGATTACAGTCAAAGATATCTACTTCAAGTTTTAGAGCTAATAATATTAGAATAAAATTCCTTGTTGGTATTTTTTACATGCGGACAGTGTGCAGAATTTCCGAAACGTTTATTTACTATGTAAATCCGATGTAAAACTTTGAAACTGAACTTATTCAGTACTTATCTGAACTAATTCAGCACAATCATGTATATATTTATCTAGATCAGCAAAAATCACGCGATTTATCTTATCACTTACAAACATACCAAAGTTGTAATCGTTATGGAAATAATTAATAGAAATTGAATCATGTCATCTACATTAAACAGCAAAGAATTTCGCAAAATCATTCAATTGTTAATTAATGAGTCATCGTGCTTATAAAAATTAAGCTAATATTGTGAAATAACGGTATTGTTAGCTTTTGCTACCATTCAATATGCGATGGTATTCATTTACTTTTTTGACGTGCCGATGATCCTCTTTATTAGAGTGAAATTAGCTTTGACTAGAACTCTGCCACCCCGTCGCCTCAAACATTAGTTTACCAGTAGTCATATTTATTGTTAACAACCTCTTAATAACATCTGCGATTTGTGTCTTAGTCCCTTTCAACACTGCATTAACATCGATCGCATTTTCGATGGGCTAATAACAGCAACAGATTGCATCGATTTAGCATCACTTCCCAAATCTGAGCATTTGCGATTGCACTCACGATATATGAATTGAATTCGTCCTCAGGTATAATAACATACCTCTGAGATGTTAAGTGGTGATATAAAATTATTGTTTTAACTGATATATAATTTTTTGTTTCAGGTCGAAGCACACAGAAATGTTTATAGACGAGAATGAGACGTGAGTCACCTTTTCTATTATAATATTAAGCTAACGACATCGATGACCAAATATATCGCTGTTGTTTTATCTACAGGCACAATATGATTGTTGATCATAATTGATTAGCCTTCGTACAAACCTGCCCAGTTTACTCAACTATGACCGACCTTCAATTATACCCCATCATTAAGTTCATCCGAGACGCTTATGACAGGATTTGCAGCTACAACCTTCCCCTTTCCTGCCTCCATACCCATTGACGCTTCTGACTATACCAACGGGCTGTGCTTACTTACATTATTAATCACTTTTAATGATGGCCATAAAAGTTTACAAGCACAATTATGATTATTATCACGAGCATGTTGTACAATTTGGCGTGCTCAGTCAAGGCCGGCTTATCGGTCGAGTTTCTGTTATTGGCAAATTTTGTATAGTGACAGGTAGTTCACCGACTATCTGCAGCACTTTCGGGAATTATTTTATTAGGTCTAGGGAATTCGACTGGATTCTGTAAGCTGTTATTGGAGGCTGTTTTAGCGCCAATTTTTATATTTTGGGTTTTTTTCAAGTTCAGACTTTACGAAGAGCATAGAAACACGTCCCAGGTCACATCGGACGACAAGAAAGATAACTCAATGAAAATTTTATTTTTCTACATTGAATATTTAAAATTAAATTGTGAGTGCCATGAAGCAAAAACTAGGCTAGACGGGAGTAACGTTATTGCCGGAGCAATTGACAACATCCGCGCCGCTGTTTCCCAGGCGACGGAAATAAAAATCAAGGGGAAATACTTCGATTTTATACAATTTCCTGATTTATGAAAACTGCAAAAACACTTTGGCGTCGACGGAAATGCATTTTTGCAAAAACATTTTGCTGTTGGATGAACCTCGAAGCTTGGCAAAAAGGGCAAAAGTACACCCAATAGAAACAAACAAAAAATGAACATGTTTTTGAGCTCTAACGTCGATATCGACAGCGCAATAGCCGATCGGCGTGGCGAGAATTTACGGCGTCATATCAGACCGTAAACGTTCACTGCCACACTGCCACTGGTGGAAATGGTCCACATAATGTAGAGTTTGTAGCACTGCAATGACCGATCGTTAGGAAATATCGCTCTAATAACTTGTAATCACTTCGCTTCAACAGCTAATAGGATATCGCAGCACATGCTTTAGGACAGGAGGATGGTTCTATCCGTGTCCATTCGCGGATAAACATCCTTAAAAACCCTTTTTAAAAGTACTTCCACGTGGTAAGCCCAGGCGATCAATTTATGACTAGATCTGGATGATCATCATCAGCAGCCTTGTTACACCAACTGCTGAGTATTGGCCTTCGACCTTTAGTGCCATGTTTCCCTGGTATACGTGAGCCTTAACCAAGTCATTGGGTGGTTGCATAATGAAGCAGGTTACAGGTACGGACAGGTTGGTACAGATAATTACCGATTGGTACGTGTAAATTAGCCCTATTCAATCTAATGCGCTCGTTCATAAAGAACCAGATTGAAACCAGTTGAACCGTGTCGGTACCGACTATCTGCATCCGTACTGACATATCGGGAACGATAAACCTGTATCTTTATGTTTGGACCCTTACCTGTGATCCTCGAAATGTCATCCGTCCATCTAGCTGGACTAAATATCACACATGAATGCTTTATTACATTCCTACTAAACCGAAAACTTGATAAAGAAAAAGAAAATATTAGTTTTTTTTTTACAAGTCCATGCTAATCTTGCAGCTTGCATTAAGATTTACTCTTTCTTAGATATTAACAGAGCTGGCTTAGTGCCAGAACACGCTAGACGTTTCACTGGATCCCACTTTTATTTTCGTTGTGAAGGTTTTTTCTGCACTCTCATGTATTTCTGTCTGTTATTCGAATGACGATTATAAAGACACAATTGACATTGAAATGTTTTCTTTTTGGATAAAATTTAACTATCCAAAGTTTGCATTTCTATGGAATATTTTGGTGTTTGATAACAATACGTAGTTATTATTACAACACAATGGGCACATTAACTGATAATTGTGCCAGTGACCCGGCCATTGACCACAGATAATCCTCGAGATAATAAGATACTCATCAACGGGTAGTTATTGTGTACGGAGTTTGCGATAGTGCAGTAGAAATCGCACACTGAAATATTTTCACGCGACTGTTTGCATGACCAAAGTAACTCGTAGCGACTAGTTGCTTCTAAAGACTGATTGTCACTGCTGGCCTAACTATTCTTTTACATATTAAGGGTGCACTGGAGCTAAAGTCAGTCCGTAAGCGAACACAAGTTGTCAAATGTTTCATAAACTACAACCAATAAGATACTTACAACTTCTACATTTGAACGTTTACATTCCAGACACATCGTAAACAGCCACAGTTTATAAGCCATATTGCCCAGATTTTGTGGCCCAATAACTAATATGTCCCCAATGTGTACAAAATATACAGTAAATAAGTCGTAATTTCATAAATCCCAGTATAACAGAATAAATATGAAAGTAATGTCCGTAAATTATTGTTAACTTTAGTCAAATATTGGTAAATATTCTCATCGTATGCCGATCACTGGCTATTACTTTCCCTTTGTTCATCGTATCGGCCGGAAGGTCCCTTACCGGAGGAAATTGCTAATATCGCTTTGTAAATATTTCCTTTGATACACCGTCAAGGCAATATCGTTTAAACTAGAATTCTAGAAGTAACAATGTAGTATAACGAACTGCTCATTATACAGAGTTAATGGGCAAAACAGACGTCAGTTTCAAAGATTTTTTACCCGACTGCACGACAGCAACGACAGGGTTATTTTATTAAAAAAAACTTTCAGCCTATGTTGTACCAGTGCTGGGCAAAGGACTCCCACCATTATTTCTCCTTCTTGTGGCTCTCGCAGTCGTTGTCCAGTCTTTTTTTAAACGTCATCTCGCCATCTTCGCGTATAACTTAAAAAATCTTGTCTTCAAAAAATGTGTAGGAAGTACACGGATAGATAACGAACATACTGCCAGTTCAATTAAATCCAATACTGTCTCAGCTGATGTGATCTCTCTTCTTAGTAAAACTATCTCAGCTACTACGCACACGTGGCCACGTATCCAGCTCCAGAAACAATTGCCGTCTCGTGTGAAATCTGTTTATAGAACTAGATGTGTACACACGATGCCCTCATGGTCACGGTCCATCAGGCAACTAACGGAACCAGAAGTGTTGCGAACCGCCCGGATCCTATTTACGAAACCAATAACACTCGAAGTAACAAATTCTAGATCAATTTGAGCAATAGTAGTTTGACTCTGGGCACAGAAGGTCATCCACATATTCCCATAGCCGACAATGATAAAGAAAAATGGATTGAAGAGATGAAGGACGGCAAGATGGACATGCCAACCGTAGCTGTCAAAATAGATAACTTATCAACACTGGATGTTTTTAAATTACCATCACGTTAAAACAGATTCTAGTTTTACCACATAGATTAGCTGAAGATAATCATAAAACAGACAAGTATATTCGATACACAAAAGTCGTCTTAGTAACAGCATGTCCGGATACAAATATAATGGTTTATTTGCATCCCACATGTTATCGAAGTAACACAAAAATGTAACACGAGGCTTACAGGCACTCCTTACGAAAAAAAATTATATTAATCAATGACAAAAGGATTAGTAACAAACGTAATTAGTAGCAATTAGGGCACAATCACGGACAAATAATGAGTGAATCATCGTGAAAAACTTAAACGTTAATATTTATCCTATCTGTCTACGTATGATTTTTTGGAATTTAATCGGAAAATCTATGATTCATTGTATCTGTATAATGGTCACGCTACTTATAAATGCTGTCAGGTGATAGGAAACTCTTTTGACCTATGGTCGATGGTCAAACAGCTACTTAATTTTGTAAGACTAATTCTTACTGGACTTTAATGTGCGTGTAATAACCCAGCTTTAATTTATGTTTTTCTGGTGACTCGTGCGGTAGTAAAAGCAAAACATTGACTGCACAAACAATCGTAAATTCTATTTTATTGCAATTTGCTGCGTCAAAGGTACAATTTGTTCCAGTCAGCATTTCTTTTTCCTTTGCATCTAACTTCATGATTATACTTCTGGCGGCCTATGAATTTATTTTACAGTAAGTGCAGCTCGACATCTTCTTCCATGCATCTTAAATCGTTATCTCAGAGTTCACTTCCCTCTTAACCTGCCTCCTTTCTCTTATAGCTGACAATGTCTTATTATTGTCTCTTCAACTCGCTAATAGCCTTGATTATATAAACTAGCCTACTAGAGCTGTTGATCTTTGCTCAAGTGTCCACTAGACTCCTATCGTCTTGGACATCGACAAATACTGTCGCAACACATCCGTCTCACATTATTTCTATATCACTAGATAACTTATCAACCTTATTAATAGTATTGCTTGATAATTCGTGCATATAAGGTTTATCAGCCATAATCCTGACTTAGTTGACCGCAGTGAGGCGTACTTGCATGTTCTTGTGCTTAGTGAAATTGTGTCAAAATGGGAATGCCAGTTAGTAGAAAGTGAGTAGTTTCGATTTTAAGTTATTTTATTAAAAGTGGTTACCTATTTCAGTATTCAGGTGTTTTCGAGGAGTTTGATCTTGACCTTCGGAAAACTATTATAACACGTGTGTGTCAAAAAAATCTAGAACGTTACCTCAGTGTTTTAATCTGTGTGTCAAATAATTTCGTTCCTTTTTCTCTAAAGCTGTTCTCAACAATTTAGGAATGAGGTCACTAAATTTAGCGATATAATCTTCCCGATTATCGCTGAAATTATACTGATGCTAGTAGTCAATTTTAAGGGCATTACATGGCTCAAATCCCAAAAACAGCGTATGTTCAAAGAAATTTGTTGATGAATCCCTTCGTGCGTTTTCCGTGTAAAAAAAGTATGTTATAGTTAAGTTCATCACAAATAAATTGTATTGTTTAAAATTTTAATAAACTTTCTCAATTTTTTTTGCTTAATCGTAGAAAATAGGTCCTTTTTCAACCTTAATTGTAAATTATCTCTGTAATGGCTGAATAGATCGGCATGAATTTTGTAACAACAAATACGTAATGATATACTTAACAATCTGTATTGTTTTTTTTCTGTTATTTCTTTTATTTTTTTAAATAATAAATAAAAACCAAAATTTTGTGAAATGTGCGGGGCAAGTCAACAAAAACCAGTACAGGGATCAAATCATCAAGGTCATCGAGCAATGTAATGCCCATAATAGCAGTAAAATTTTGTGAAATGTGCGGGGCAAGTCAACAAAAACCAGTACAGGGATCAAATCATCAAGGTCATCGAGCAATGTAATGCCCTTAATAGCAGTAAGAATAAATTCGTTAAGCGATATAGGTACTTACATAAATAAGTATCCTTATAACTTTTAATATAGCTGGAAACTAGTTTGCCTAACTGCAAGAGAATATACCAGTCCAACTGGTTTGAATACTAGCACACTAACTTGGACGAGCTATCCTTGCAACCCTGTGAACGCGGTATATTTAGCGGCGCACACGCATCGCGTGACTACTAACCTGCACACGATGGCAATTAACATAACTATCTACATACGTGTGTACGGACGCCAGCACATCAAGCTACTACAATCTGTCACTTTAATAGATTTCCAACTTTATTGCTAAAGCATTAGGTTCAAGGTTGATTGGGAAAATTTAACAGTTTCGGGAAGCTTGATGTCTGTACAATAGGACCACGACTCCCCCAAGAGAATGGACAGAACTTACAGTGTTATACGCGCGGTTTTATCCTTCGTCACTTTACTGTCTTAACTTAAGCACGTTGCTGACCCGTTTCCAATAGTATTTTACTTGTACGGTTGTCAATCGGCTGTATCCTAGATACGGAATTGATAACCTCATAGTTCGTGCCTTTATTCTTTAATACGTCTTCCTCTTCTGTCTATGTTGGTCCCATGTTGCTTGTCGTCGGAGGGATATATAAGGTCCCATTAAAATAGATGGACAAACTTTTAGGATTCATTCAGACCACCAAAACAAGGACAATGGTAAAAAAGAAAAACGCATTAGATAATTACAAGAAAATAAATCAGCTAACGAAAATACACTAAAAATGTTGGTTACCCAATGATTTTAGGTCAAAATAAAATCACTTCAATCAGTCTTTTTTTGCTTGGATATCTTTGGTTTGACGTACTGAACGCTGTGTTAAAATTTGTCCATCTATTTAATGGGACCTTATATATTTCTCTTCCATGTTCTCCTGTTAGTCTACTCCTTTATCACTCTCTGCATTTACCTTTCATGAGTCTTTAACGTTAATATAATCTAATATTGCACGTGTCTGTCTTTGACATGAATAAGCATGTTGTTTCCAAAGGGCGTCATTATATTCATTATCGCCGATAGCGTGTTACAGGCGTGAATTTTTAATATTGTTCTAATTTCACCGTATCATACATATTTTTATTAATTTATTAGATATCGAATCAAATCGTTATCGTGAGGAAAGCTAGCAGTTATCAACTAATGCGATGTGTCAGAAGCCAGACATTGTAAAAGAATTAAGATTTTAAATTATGATTATAGTAGTAGTAATTAAATATTAGTTATTACAATTCTATAATTATTACATGCTGAGCATGAATTTTGCTTTTCCTGGTCCTTGAAATCTGCAATACATTGCACGTGCACGGTAGTGCTGTTTACAAAGCTTTAGTGTTCGCATTGGACGGGCATCAATCCGTAGCTAAATGACTAATTATGCACCTTGGATTTGGTTGTACGTCTTTTAATGCAAGGAGCATTAAAAGACCTACAACCAAATTTGTTATTCACAAATTCCAAGCAGAACAAATCAAGTATTATGTTGCAAATGACAACAATATTTTTTTTCCCCGCCCATAAAATTCCGACGCCTAGCAACCATTCTCGAAATAAAACCCCAGCCCAGCATCCAATTCACAAATAGTACAAATGTCGCACGATCCCTTTGAAACCAACTACGTATTCGTGCGAGAATTTCGCACAATTCGTACGGCTATCACACGGGTTACCCCGCTCAGTAACAAAGAGAAACAGGTTGGCATTTAGCACTAACTTTCACCACGGCTTGTGTCTGACCCGTCCTGTGCGACGGTAGGTACTTGAGTACTCGCCATCATCCTTGTTACATAAACAGGGTGAACTTTGTATTTAGTTGCGTCCACGTCCAGTACCGCGAGCATTTACGCCAACGGGCACTTAAACAGCCCCGTTGGATCTGGATCAATCGTCAGCCTCCGGCCCATATTTAAATTTCTTTGGCATTTGTCTATGCAGTTGTTTTTTTCTTCGATACTACTTTGTAAACTGTCATCGCACAATCCATTTCCTTTTTAGGGTTCCGTACCCGGCAACCAACGGGACCCTATTACTAAACCTCCGCTGTCCGTCCGTCTGTCTGTCAGCGGGCTGTATCTCATGATCCGTAATAGGTAGACAGTTGAAATTTTCACAATAAATTAAAAATTAAAGGGGCTCAAAAGTCAGTTACTAAGTGCAACTACAGTCGACACACTGATATTGTTCTTATAATTTACTTTTATATAGCGTTCCAATCTCGTGTAACAGGATATTACATAATAGACAGTAGGTAGACAGAAGAAAAGGTGTTTGGAAACACAACATTATTATTAAAAAAGATATACATCAAGTTATTTAAAACAATCGATTTTTCCCATAACACCTACGACTATGCTAATATTAGTATTAATAATTCTCAATCTCATAATATTATTTGTTTTCTCCTCTAGCTCCGATGTTACTATGATAAACTAATTAAACGACTAAAAAACTTGCCCCTAATAGCCTAACGTATTAAGATCGAATCAGAAACAAGACAAAGCTACTAAGAATACGTGGTTCGTTGCTGTTTGTGAACATTCATGTGTATTTACGTTAGTCTTTAGCATTTACGCTTCACAACACGTGCTATACTTATTCCTTTTGGAATAAAATACTCCTTTTAATTTTATTGTAAAATTAAAAGATAAATAATAGACAATGGAATTTGAGTCGTTAAATGAATTCACACGATTATGTTCTGCCAATACAACAGGAAAATAGAATTTTAATGGCAATAGGTTCGCCCCCTATTACATAGGACTTGGCGAAATGTGCATGCACAATAGACACACCTTTGCCTATGCATGATGGTACGTTATGTTTTGTCAAATTAATACATTGCCACAATCTTTTACCTAAAGCATATTATTTTGAGCGCTCAGAATCCTCAAGAAAGGACGTAATCTAATTAACGATAACCTAATTCGAATGGCCAAAGTATTGTCGGTATGAGGAAAAAAGAAAATCTAATTTGTCAACAGAAATAACCTTCCAAATAATAAATACGATTATAGTTAGAAATCAAACGAAACCTTGCAAATAAACGAAGGAAGAAAGCACAACCTGGAGGCAGTACGTAGTAGTCTTCAGTAGTTTTCAAGATTAAACTGAATACGATAGACGAACGGATGCGATGGCGTTCTGATGCTTTGGTTTATTTGCGTAGATGTGGTAAAGATAAACACAAATTGTGTTACATCACTGCTGTAGCTGAAATTAATCGTCGTGTGCTCGTCGACAGATACTTACTTAATTTTCGTAACTCGGTTTAGATTTCCATAATATGAATTGTTTACGTTAAGACAAGAATATTATATAAAAGATGTTCTAGCTGATATCTATAATTTCTTGCTTAGACATAAATAGGATGTTTATCTTAGGAGATATCACACAGAGGTCATCTCAGCCTAGAGTCTAGACACTTAATCAATGTCCAAGTAGCACATAACATCGTAATCTTAAATCTGTATTTAATGGAAAATTTTGTGGATAATCAGTTAACTCCTCCGGTGAAGTGATGATAGATAACTATGAGAATGGCATTTCTTCTTCTGCTATATCGACCATCCTACACACTTAGGACAGATGCTGTCAACTTTGAATAACCGTAGAAATGTTACGTACCTATAGTAGGTATACTGCCGAAAATTATCTGCTTATAAAGCCTCCATTTTACCTTACTCCAAAAGCAACTGCAAAAATGTATTATTGTGATTCGTGATGTAACCAGACGCGTCAGAACAACATCGCTAATGCGATTGCCATTTCATTTCTCGACAAAATTATTGTCTGGGTGGTCTCTACCAAATTTTGATACCTCTGGGTATTGGCTCGCATATATTTTGAAAACTATTCCATTTCCATTCCATTATTACAACAAGTTGGAGAAGATTTTTGTTAGTAATTCACGTACACGTAATAATGAGCTGAAAGTGTTGAACGAAATTAGCAACCATATAGAATACTTTAAATACGGTAGCTTAAAGTACCAATTTGTTTGAAGCACTAGTACCCCTAGAAGTACAAGTGGGTGCTACAAAGATATTATTTATAGTAACGTATAAAATAAACGATAACATTGATTTAATTCGAAGATAACTTTTATCATTATCAAGTATGTCAATACTGCGGCCGTGGATCCGGCCCTGAAGAAATTTCCACTATACTTTGTAAAAAATACACGATTAATTGATAATTGTATCCACCTGATTAGCACTCATTAAAGAAGTATTTTGTAGGAGTGCCGGTCGGACCGGATATACATGAATTTACTACAATTGATGAAGGAATTCTAGTAATTTATAAAGAACAAGCGACCTTAGAAAATCATTTCCTTATATTTTACAGTCGGGTAATAAATTAGTAGTGGGTGCACCATCATTCTATAGGCTATGTCTGGACTGATGACCTTTAGATAACCTGACAATATGTATACTGCCTTCTGGCTTCATAATAAATGTCACCCTAATTAATAAACTCTCATTATTTTCGTTTAAATTACTACCAACTCTTATTGGCAAGAAGAAACTTCAAGACTTAGTCTTTATTAGTAAACTTCTTAATAATTCCTTTGCATGAGTCTGATAAACACGCAAAAAAACCTGTTGTGGTGGCTTGTCCGTTAATCACAGTAAATTACAAAACGATTACAGAACGTAAGTTGAACATTGGCTTACGTACATTATTATGCCATTACTTTGTTATGTATATGTGCAAACGGGGACGGAAAATATAGTGAGAAAACCGACATGTACTGAACCAAAAATTCGAAGATATGTACGTAACATCTATGAACCCGCACTGGCCCGCTTCATGGATTAAAGCCCACTCGCAAAGAGTAGGCCTGTGTCCCATCTGAGCAAACATGAAAGACTGATGCTAATGATTATTATTTATATTTTGTCGTTATTGTATAATATCTGTGATACTTGTAGGGTTTATTTGCTGCGTTTAAATGTGTCAACTGTTCAGAATTAGTACGCTGGCACAAATTACAGTGCCAAGGTAAACCTGTCAAGGTGTGCTGTCTACTTAGTACTTAGTTATCAGTGTTGATTATTAACTTCCATATTGGTATTATTGTGTCAGTGTTATGGTTTACCGACCTACAAACATAGGATTCGCCTATGTTTGTAGGGATATGTGGTCTTATGTCCGTGATTTGTAGACGGATTCTGATAAGCATCCTGATTCATAAGTTCTCTTGAATGTCAACGTTTTTGTTTATACATAACCGCGCACGTCTGTGAACTTTGGCTAACAGACTTGACTGTCGTGAACCTCAGTTTGATTGGTATGATTCTCGTTAGTTAGTCAACATCACAAACATCATTACTTACATTGCATCGTTTTATCAAAATACGGAAATAATTACTCCGATAATTAATACATTTCTATTTAAGTCTATCGCGAGCCAGTGGTACCAAGGGCACGATATCTAGTTACAGGAAACAGCAAAACATCAGGCTTTGTTTGAAACAAGAAATAATGGAGGACACATGACATAACGAAATTGTAGTTTCCGTACCTTACGTCTTTGTTTAAATAGCAAAACATCGTCTATTTGCGTTTCTCTTTTTATAAAGAAATAAACAAAATATCGTCTGTATTTAAAAAAAACGTCTCAATAGCATAAGCATACGAAATCAGCCTATAACATCCCAATGCTGGGACACTGGCCTCTTCGTCACTGCTTGAACACAAACATCGTGAGGAAACCGGTATGACTTCGATTTCTTGGTTTTAGGACATGCCGGTTTCCTCGAGATGTTTTCCTTCACCATCTAAATAGTTCGTACAGAATAAATGTCACGACAAGAGTTTCCGGATGCATGATGATGATAATGAGTTAGGTTACCTTCACAAAATTAGCAGCAGATTTTATGATATTCTAATACAAAAAGCAAACATCGATCAAAAACGTAAACTGCCAGACATAGCGTAGTAACGTTAATACTAAAACCAAACCAATAATAAATCATTGAAGTCACACATGTCATAATCTAATCACTGGACTTCGTACGTTGAGGTAACACAGCACATCGAAGTACCGCATGAAGTACGCATGTCCGTCGGCTGGACACCTCGCCCTGTGCCAAAAGAACGAACGAAGATAAGGATTACGAAATGTCAACAATGTGTAACTTAATTAGTAATTGTGTCAAGTAGTAAGACAATACTTGATAATTTTATTACGACTAATGTTGAATGGAAAATAGAGGCATTAAGAGAAAAAGTGGACGAGAACGGAGATAGATGGAGAGTTGGTCCATGTCTTTTAGGACCAACTGAAGATAAAGCAAATGTTGAGATGATGTAGACGACATCTCACATAGAAAATGATATGAAAGCATACTAGATTTTAATCCTTCAATAGCTGAACAACTGTAAGTTATTTAAAAGACTCATGTAAGTAACATGGGATAAGGACATGAAAATGATGTTGCTATGCTACCATAACAGGATCACAACAATACATTATGTGGTCCGTTAAGAGAAGAAAGATCAACCAAGTTGGAAGACGTCGCCCGTAAAATTAAATATTCTCAACACAAGAAGGACCAACCAAGAATAATGGAAGATGTTCGTATAAAATGGCAAATTCTCAACACAAGTAACTAGTACTTAAAGTTTATCGATGTTCAAGTAGTAACTGTAAGTAATAAACTTAATATAGGTACATAAAACCGCGTAATGATTACATCAACATACTAGCTTCCATAAATAGATGGGACTAGCTTAGCACCGGAAAACGAAGTGTTATGAAGGAGGTCTACTTGCAGCTTGCAGTAGGTTAATGTGACAGGAAGGCAAAAAATTTGCTTACTTTAAGCTTGGTAAAACTCACGCCGAGTTTTACTTTGAAGATTTAGTCACAATTTGACTTTGCGTGTTCTGAGCCTCGTCTCTAGAACAGTAGATGCAATTGCAGGAATCGAAAGCTTTGTTGAGACAATCCATTAAAATTCATAAGGAAAAAGCCTTTGTTGTAAAAATGACCTACCTTTGATGATGATATATTAGGCTCGGGAATTAAAGCACCGTTTTAAAATACGAAAGAAAAGATAGATAATATATTGTACTCTAAACTCATAAAACAACCGTAAAAGGTTGCGAAGTTTATTTTAGTAGTACATACTTCATAACATTATATTGAGCAAGCGCACATTGCAAGAAAGTGATTCATTCATAACGGGGCCAGGCATTGCACATGCAACGCGATTCGCCATGGTGTGTTGTTCCTTGTAGGACTCCAACTGACAGCAGACTGCTGTACGAGGACGTAAGGAACTATGCCTTACGTAATGTTGGTTCAAATGAAGCAAAAAATAACACCTACTATTTATCTATTAGTAGCTTAACAGCAGGATATCAATATTGTGAATTATGATAGACATTCCAAAGTGCAAAGTACAACGCATGCCGTATCTGTATCTAATAATATTGTTCGGTAATAAAGCCTGTCTATAAATTATCGTAAATCAGTATAATATCAGTTGATTTAAAAACGTCATCAACGGTTTTATTTAAGACAGATGTAAGCTACCGTTTATAACTCAATCAATCAATAGTTACTCACTGGGATTTATTTAACTAAAACTTCATCATAAGAAAAAAAAATATAGCTTGGGTATTTGACCAATAAATATTTCTTTAGTTGACTTTCAATATACTATCTCATAATATCGTTTTCAATCCTGAGTCCATTAAAGAATTCGCAGTAATAATATCGTCATGTCTAGTAAAGACTAGTTTTGTTCCACGTATCCTTCAGTGATTGGTTGACATATGACGTGTTGCGCTCGCGCCACTTTTTAGCATGTGTGTCAGTTGAGTAATCACTAATGTGCTACCTTATCGTGTTATAGTACCTCATTATCTTGACGTTTTCCCAATCTGCTAGGTAACTTTCCTTGAAGGATAATATAATGAACTCATTTAAACGCGCTTCCTTCGCCTATATAGGCTCTTCTAGTTTCAGGTGAAATATCTGCTCCCTAGTTTGGATAGAACTGTATGGCTTACAGAATAAAGCTGAAAATACATTGTTACTTACCTTAGATAAAATGACTTATGATTGCATCGAGAGTTGCGAAATTGGTTCCAACATATCTTAGTGGTTTAGTAACAAACCGCAAACGTGTGTACCGTAACAGTTCCACTTCTAACTGGAATAAAGTTTAAGTGTCCCGTGAAAATAAGTTTCAGCAGTAACTGTAGAAAATAATTCTAAACTACAGTAAAATGTTGCAGTTTGTGGTCATTTCAATGTTTTCCAAGATCTTGCGATAACGTCTTAGGGGAGGTTACGTCTCGCAGACGTAAGTTTCCTACATTAACATTATTTATAGCGGCAAGGTGACACCGCGGTGTTGTCCTCACAACTCAACACATAACCACTGTTTACCTACGTCACTATGTTATGACTATCTAATAACTTAATAGGGTAGTTCCGAGTCTAGATGTTTGTTCATGTAACTTGACTAATGGTTACGGCATGACACCCTGACATGGGTAATGTTTTAATGGAACCCCGAAACATATCAAGTTTATTGTCAAGAATTCTTTAACGGTTTTCGTGAATCAAATGTCAAACGGTCAAACCAGTCCAGTATCCGTTAAATCCTGGACGCAATCCCCAACATAATGAGAGGGGCTCAAGACAGGATCTTATAAGATCCCCACCCGTATAAAATCCTTTGAAAACCTTTGGCATTATGTTGTCCTTTATCTCTAGATCCGGTATCTTGAGAATATTTCACCTACCTTTAATAAAAACAAAGTTCTTAACCCGGTTCTGTCTGTGGCGTGATCTTTGATCCGACGAGTCGCAAAAAGACTGAATGATGTACTTAGACGTTCTTAGTACTCGGCTTACAAAGGGTTGAACTTGAAAATGTATTGAAAGAAACTACACGTGCGTCTCATAAGGGGCGTTACGAGGCCGAACTAGCAGAGCAACCTTTAGAAAAATCTTTGAGAGTTTTTTAAAATTAGAAGTCCAGTTTTTATTAATATTAGCTTAGCTCCAGTTTTTATTGGTGTTCTAAATAGCCATGATGTAATCCTGTTTGGGCGCCTTTTAACGAACTTTTTGCTCTTATTAACCCCTCAACGCAACGGTCGAATAGAGGTAGACCGTGATCTTGATTGGACCATATCTAGGCTGAACGCACTGTGGAAGTCACATCCAAATGACATTCAGCATTCACGTTCTTGTTATTGTAATCGAATGGCGTGATTATTGTTATCATTCGACTTTATGCTTTTTATATTGCAGTGTTATTAATAAAAGGTTTATTATGTTCTGGCATGATGATTACTGCATAATTGTTTGTCTGCACTTACCTACTGCGAGAGATTGCAGTTTCTGTGTGAACATGATACCGACCAAAATTGCCTTCACCTAAAATCCGTGCTCGTTAACGTTAACACATCACCCGCGCTCGTTTACCTGGAAATTCTCCATCCAGAAAGCAATTAGGCTTGCAACAGGCATGTGCTTACATATTCAGTAGATGTGGGATGCACTGGAGGGTGTAGCGGCGCATGCGCGGGCCCGGTCACGGTCGTGTGACCGACGGGCGGCGGGCGGGGCACACCACAGATGCATCCGCTCCCTGACACTGACCTCGTATCAATGTTGGGACGAAAGTTTGCGTTGTTTTATCTGATTGAGGGTGTTGTAACAGCGGGGGGGGGGGGCGGGGGTATAATGTAGGTCGGGATTACTGAATGGATAATGGTCTCTTCAACGACCGCTTTTCTCATTCGCTGTTTGTAGCTCACAACCACAGCCCGGCTTGCATATAACCGCTATTTTAAAGCGCGATGAAAACTGGTGAAGGGATCATTTCATTAGAGAATTCCACAAAATGAAAACTGGTCCTATCTGAATATTCTGTTTGAAACTGGCTCGTTGAAATAAATCCGTCTGAATTTTAAATGAAACATTGTATTTTGTGCCTTTACGTTCATCAGTGTTAGTTTTCAAAGGAGGATTTATCTTTATGATTATAACATTAATAATTCCTTCAGTAAGTAATTTCAATTAGCACGTCAAGCATTATAAATAACATGATAGACTCCTACACAAGGATTTAACATGACGGATTGGGCTTGTACCAACCTACGAGTTCTGAGGAATTATTGTTTTATAAACCTTTCCTTTAAATGGGTAACAGGGGAAGAAATTCCTAGATTTTCCGGTGATGTTCCATTAGAAATTATCCGTAGCGTATGAATGAGTGGCACTTATCCAAGATCGCTCCTTCTAAAGAAGTAAGACTATTAAAAACAGTGTAAGGATACTTAAGAGGGCGTCAGTGCTGTCTCTATAAAAAGCGTCGCTTGTTCCATGCACATGTTGCTTTTTATGGTAAGCGCCGCCGGTCTCTTAACGCAATTGACCTTAAAATTACTGTCATAATTACTCAAGAAAGGCGACTTCAACCTTAACTTTATTGAACAAGGTTTAGAGCTGCACGGAGGAAGAATACTTTTTTATTTTTACTGGAACCGCAAGTAGTCTGTGTGGGGTTTAAAGTGTCAATAGTCAATAGTCAATAGTCATTTATTCATTTGCAAACATGGGTAATTGTACATGTACAGGTATTAAATTTAAAGTGTGAAAATTAAATGTTCATTTATTTAGCAATGTCAGACAAGATGTTATCTTCAGAGCCAGTAACACAGACATAACCGTCCTAGTGTGAATATCTTTATTTATTTAATTATGCGGTATCCAATTTTTTTATCAGGTTTTGCCCTTTTGAAGCTATCTTAAAATTCTACCGAACTTTTGGCAGGATCATTAAACCAGGGTCTTAAGAGAGAAGACGCTATAACATTTTGGCAGAAAATAAGTGGCTCAAGGTGAACGGGCCAGGATAACGCAATTTATTATGACGTCACCTAAAATAGGTAGACGTGCATCTGAATCAACATTTTGTTATTTTTTTTTTTATTGGAATTTGGGGAAACGCAACCAGTTAGACAGAAGGTGGTTTTTCTTCATGAAACGAAATATTAGATTATTCTTGATCAGTAGGTATTTCATGGTCTGAGCATCAAGTGCCATACCAGCATTCGAATTTCGAGCAACCGAATACCAATATTTAACATGGAGCTACTCTCTAACCCTTTTACTGGGTAATATTACTATGATACCCCTTGGAAACCCTTGACAAGACTGGCTTTTGACTTTTTCTATCGACAACAAATTGATTGATTTAAAGTCAATACGATAAACTTCGCTTTCTTGTATACTTGACTAGCAGCTAGATTAAAACCAAGGCGAGCGCCGTGTAGACATGTATGCCTTGAGCCCTTTTGATATAGGTATACGCTTTTTCGCCATAAGTACATAAATACAAACTTATTTATGACTGTTACATGACAGTCAGATCTGGGGTCCACTATCGTATAGTTGACGTTTATTTCTCATTTTAAGAGTATCGTTAACCTTCACCTGAATTTATTAGCTACGTGTATATAAATAAATACTCAATTACTCTTCTTTATTATAAAAATAACAAACATGTATATTCGGTTTTGAAAATATCGATAATCTTGACGGAAAAGTAACACCAATTATCCTGATAATAATCATCAACATGAATCCTTTGCCAGAGCTGCTTTGCTTTCAATTTCAACGTACATAGCATACAAACCTATTTGATACCTACATACTGGGACAAAAAAGTCTTACATTTTTATTTAACCGAGAAAAGAACCACTAACCATAATTGAAGCTGACATGACATGATATCCTTTTGAAGAAATGGGATAGTAAAATGATTGATGGAGATGAAACGAACAGATGCAGATGATTCTGCTGGCGAGTCGGTTCCGCCGCTTCTTCTGGCCAAGTCAAATTCAAATTTAAATTATTTATTTGTGAAACATAGGTACAATATAATAAGATCTAATTCGAATGTCAGGATCGCTATGTTTAACCTAATAGGCATACAAATTTCGGATATCTATAAAACTAGGAGATAGTGAAGAGCGTTTTGGGGGACTGTGTGATATTATTTTGACGTTCGATCCTGCTGACTACCAGCACAATTTGAGTTAATGTTGCAATGTAGTTGATTCTGATTTGTTAGAATTTCTTTCTGAAACCTCACGACTAACAGCTTATTAAAGAATACAAATCCTTTGTCTCCAGGCCGGAGTCATGGTGGGTGTCGGCATTGCTCAAGACCCTCCGCGCCGTGGCGCTGGTGTTCGACATCATCACCTTCCCAGTGCACCTCATCGCGCAGAGGCCCTGGAGGAAACGAGCGCTCTCCAGAAGAATTAAGGTAAGGGACACCATAACTTCGGATCATTTGGACTGGAGGAGAGTGGCCGAAGATGGAAATAGCTGGCGATTGGAGAGCTTATGTTGCCATGTTCAACAAAGATTTATACATTTAGATGCCACGCCATCTGTATTTATTTACAATCATTTTTTAACTTGTTACACTTAAATAATTCCAGCGTGGACGATGTGCTTGGATTAAAACGATAGATACAATTTTCAGAATGAGTGAGTGAGACAATACTATACTCATGTCTTTGACAACGAAACAAAAGAAACCATTTTGAGCCGCGGTAGGGTTAGATTCACTAACGATTTAAATCTTTGATGAACTATTATGAGGAAAAGGCATTATTAACGTAAAATACCACATAGCCAAATAACTTGCAAGTTCCTGAACGTAAGATTTGCGGATTTCTTGGCCTACCCTTTTAAGGAAAGTAGTCCTATCCAATATTAAACATAATTTCAACGCCTCTAAAGGAAAAGTTATTTTCGGCATAAACGATGTAAAGTAACTTAGTTTCTGTTAGCTATTCTGGGTAGAAAGCCCTGTATTGACCCGAAAGTCCCAACATTTTGGGCTCATGTTGTATTCATAATTGAACAACCCAAGTTTGTCAACAACTTGTAAGATTACGAAGAATAATTTTATTATTCAGAAACTGAAAAAAGTTTGATTAAATCATGATAGAGATTAATGCGCTCGAAGAAAAAGCTTTTGATTCTTTGCCAAAATGCAGATTTGGAAGTTCCAATATTGATTTGATTAACGACGCTTCAAAGATTCATTGTCCAGGTAAACTATACTAATTGTATGTAACCTTATATACCCCATCTTATGTATTACAGAAATAGTAGATATTCTCGAACAGAACCATTGTATTGTTATTTTCGTTTGACCTGTTTTAAAATTCTCCGACGCCCACGTCTGCTTGTGATGATGGTCGTACAGAATTGCAACAATGAATAACTTATTTGTTCAGATAAATGACATTATTTTTATGCAAATGTTGATATTCTGACTAAGATATAGTGTTTTGGAGGAAAAGTGCCACTGTATTATAATAATAGAGAAAAGCTGCAATGTTTTGCTTTTTAAAAATAACATTTATTTTATGATGCAAATGTACTGCTGGGAAATTCAATACCCTGCGATTAATCAGGACTATGAAAGCACTGAATAATGCTTCAAGCTTTAAGGCCATAACTTTAAGTCTCAGATTCACCATGGCTTAGTCGTAAAATACGACGTACATTATACTCTGACCTTTCATTCCTTGCTTCTTGGTCTATGTTTCACGACTCTGGTTGCATTTTGCTGCCTTATTCCTCCGCCTTTGAGGATATTCCGATAAAATAAATTGTGAATACGGAGCCACATCACAAACGATGTCCAACCTCTTTGAGCGACCTGTCAAATGCCAGTTTCAACGCTGTCCGGCTGTTATTTGAATAATAGGAAAACTTTTTCTTTCTCCAGGCCCGTATAATCCAGACGACACAGAACAGCATCACGGTGCGCTCGGTGTCGTCTCCGTGCGACCTGCACCTGCGCCTGGTGCGCGACGGCGTCACGTCTATGGAGAGCATGCTGAGGGCTGCGGCCGCGCGCTGGGGCGACCGCGACTGTCTCGGCACCAGGACGGTGCTCAGTGAGGAGGATGAGCCGCAGCCTAATGGGAGGGTGTTCAAGAAGGTAGGTTCATGATAGCGCCTCTGCTTATCCCTTCAGCAATTACAGGCGTGATGTAAATCATGTCATGTTACTTGAAACTATTTTTAAAGAAACGTCTATTGCAACTTTTGTCGTGACGTGTGAATGAATTACAATTCGGCAGGAAAATACGGAGTCATGACTTAGATTTGTAATCAGGGAATTGTAGCTGGATTTGTTTTTCTTGCACTTCGAATTACTGCTGTTCTGTAGATATAATCCCTTAGTAGATCCTCCGAAGCGAAAAATAACTATTAGAATCAAGTGTGCACCTCAAGGCTAGGTCAGTATAATGTCAGGCACAATGCTGTAGGTTCGCACGGATGTTATCCAATCAATCAAATCAATCATTCATTGTTATCGTTTAATAGTTTTGATATTGAGTGTGTGAGAGTAAACTTGTGGTGAACAAATGCCTAATGACTCAACTTAGCTAAAATACAAGTGCTGGTTTCTATCGGTACTGTTAATCGGTTATAGCTAGGTAGTCCGCTGTTCATATGCAGGTTAAATTGCACCGCTCTTGGTGCGAAATCATATGCTTTTGTCACAGCTGGCCAAGCTATAAGAATATATGATACTGATAATTCAATATCCGGATATTAGAGAGGATTTAATTCATTTTCTCAAATTTAAAATGATCTTACGAAAACTAGCTTTCATAATCCTAGACTATCCAAAGTGTCTTTAAAAGTTGAAGCAATTTCTCCAGTATTCAATTCAATAGACTGTCACGGAGGAAAACCTAACGCTTCACGCAGGAGCCTTCCGCAGCAGACCTGTGCCGAGTCTGAACGATGTAGCCCTGATTAGGGAACCGATCACTTTCCCGGATTTTTTTTGTTCGAATTTCATTTTACCGAAAACTATTGACCGACATCTTTTATGCTATATGCATTATTTGACATCTTTTTAGATCACCGAAGTATCATTTGGCATAGGTTTTATTTTACCGAACTATATTTCGCCGATTTACAAAATAACTTTTTGCTATTGGCCGGAGTCTCTTTTGAACTTTTTTCATTTGCCATATGATTTATTTGCCATATTTTCACCACACCGAAACAACATTTTACGGAATATTATTTGGTCACAAATATATAGCCGGTTACATTTTCAATATTAAATTAAAATAGTTTCATAAAAAGTCAATATATTGTGCTACCCAATTAGTGACAGAAACGAATCGCTGCAAAACCGACTTCACGCAGTCTTGTCTGCCCTACCCCTAGAGTGTAATTTAAGCCCGCGCAGGCGCGGAGGGGCGGGGCGGCCCGCGAGCGGAGGTGGCAGGGGCAGGTGCTCACCACCGCAGCTTCAGCTTGCCTTCAAACCATCTGCGACGATTAGCTCACGTGGGGCCGCCCAAACTCCGCAACGCCGGAGCCGTGACAGAAACAATGCTTGCTGCATTTTGCATGCTTGCTTGCATGTTGCATGCTTGTTTGCACGCTGCATGCATGCATGCTACATGCCTGCTTGCACGGTGCATGCCTGCTTGCATGCTGCATGTTTGCTTGCATGCTGCTTGTATGCAAACAAGCATGCCTGATAAAAAAGTAACAGCAAAAATTTGGGATGAAATAGTGTGCACAAACTTTCTAGGCGTCTGGTGAAATGAAAATATGGTATAATGAATGTTCGGAAACATAATACTTCGAACAAATGGTATTTCGGCTAAGTGTAACTTCGGTAAAAACTTTTTCGACGAAATGAGACGTCGGAGTAACGACAAAAATCGAATTGATGAATAGGTCAACTGATACAGTGGCAGACGTGACTTCGATGAAGTAAAAAAAACGAAACGTTGAAAAGTTTTAGATGAAATGAAATTCGGTCAAATATTTTTCGAATTTATGATAGGTAACCCCCTGATAATTATGCTTATACCACCGAGAGAAGAAGTGACAAAACAATAACTCCTCGGCAACCTTAATACCTGTTCCCTCGTGTGCCCAGTTCAACATGGGCGACTACGTGTGGCGCACGTACGCGGACGTGGAGCAGGAGGCGCGCGCGTTCGGCGCGGGGCTGCGCGCGCTGGGCTGCGCGCCGCGCGACAACATCGTCATGTTCGCCGAGACGCGCGCCGAGTGGATGGTCGCGGCGCACGGCTGCTTCAAGCAGAGCATACCCGGTAACTACGACAACATGGAAATTATGCTTTTCCTTCTCTTCCTCTATTCTTTTCTGATTCATTTCGTTGCGGGATCCAAGACAGTTAAATTCTTTCTCCGGAACCTTCATTGTCTCGGCGCTTTTCTGGTGGTCAGCCCTGTTGAGTCTGGCTTTCAGGAGTTGCAGTGGTTGGGAATAGTGTGGTGGATATCCGGTAGAGACATTTTATTAGCGCTTTGTGAGCACGGTCATTCCACAGGTAGGTAGCAATTAAGACCTTTAAATACTCAGTTGCGGTGACCGGTCGTAAACCGACTTGTGGTTCGGGGAAACACATTCACTTCCTATTGCGGTCAACCCTTTATGCTATTGAATTAATGAAAACGAACTTGCAATATGGTTGCATTCTGTCACAGGCAGAAATACCCAATCACATAAATACATGATATTACATCCAGATCTCTGTAGCTTTCTGTCTGAAGTTGCTAGTGAAATCTACTTTTATATTAAAAAAGACTTTCTGTGTAGGGATTACATTACTCGCAATTTTGTACTCATCAACATCAAATCTAGACCTCATTTTAATTTATACATGTTAAAATTTCCAGTGGTAACAATCTACGCTACTTTGGGTGACGAGGCGATTGCGCACGGCATCAACGAGACGGACGTATCCACCGTCATTACGACGTACGACCTGCTACCCAAGTTCAAGAAGATCCTCGCCAAGACTCCGCGCGTCGACACCATCATCTACATGGAGGACCAGCTCAAGAGCATCGACCCCACCGGATACAAGCCCGGCATCAAGATTATTGGCTACAAGGAGGTTGTGCAGAAAGGTGCCGCCTCCAAAATTGGTAAGTGGATTGACTGATTTGTAAATTGTAACTTTTTAGGCAGGCCGCACACCAGAGCAGCTAAAGTAAATGTTGTTGTTTTAAGGAACAAATAATATGCCTATACATTATTTGAACAGGTTTCAGGGCGATCTGATGCAGGGGAATGTAATTCTATATAGGTCATCATCATCATCATCATTTCAGCCGAAAAGTCCACTGCTGGACATAGGCCTCCCCCAAGAAGGGGGGTTTTGCCATAATCGCCACGCTTGGCAGGCGGGTTGGCGATCGCAGTATGGTTGTTGTAGAATCAGAGAACGCTGCTGCCCATTCTCTGGTAAGTCCCTTAGTCGCCTCTTACGACACCCACGGGAAGATATGGGATGGTGCTATTCTTTACGTCCGGACACCATACAGAACTATATATCTATATAGGTGATTGGGGACAATGAATGGCTAAATTCGTTGTCACTGTCATATAGCTCTTACTTAGGCAAACATTAGGAGGTTTCAAGTGTGATTCAATGACATGACGTCGCACCTGTATTGCCAGTACTATAAGGGTGAATATTTGAAGATAGACATATTCAAGATTCGAAAATTTCGAAAATACATAAAACGCACAGTATTTGAACTGCTGTTTAGACCTGAATCTGAAGCTGAAAATTTTCGTCGAATGGTAATGAGATATGAAACGCACGGTAATTAGTATTTAAACTGGCCTAGCGGGGTAAGGAGTATCGATACAATAAGAGGCCAGCTTATACTAGTACTAATTACCATTTTCAATTTCTCATTACAGTTCGCCAAAATATGTTCGGGAAAAATGGTAATTATATGAACGGTAATTAGATATTTGTACACTTTCTCACATTATACGTTCTTGACAGCACTTATAACTTGGGAACTTAATCAAAGCAAAGAGTATCTTATGGCGACTATTACAGTGCTTAAAATGACAAATAAGAATTATAGCCTTACCACGGGAAACTCGAACGGTAAGGAGACGGTGTTTGACGAACACAATTCTGGGCGATTTAGATAGGCTACAGTTGACGCCAAAACACAGTTGGACTTGTTAGTTGTGACGTCACCGCTGAGTTAGCCGCCGAGATACTAATACGTACGCGGCTACAAATTAAACCCGCGACTGTGTTCACAAATGGTAGTGAGTATAAATTGTTGGGACAATTTTGAAATTCGTTACAAATTACTTTACAAATTAATTCTTAATTGTTTATAGTTTTGCTAATTGTCAAAAGCATGTCGTGTATTATCTAAATTACTACAAAAAGTTACGATATTTAGGATATATTTATAACTGTTCGAGCATGAACTGTTCAATTTTGGGAATAGGGACCCGAATGATGATGAGATTTGAGGAACGTTTATGAATATAACTGTGTTGTTTAAAACTATAGGAATACGTTATATACAGCTGTATGTAGTACTGGAACTATATTCTACGAGAAATAAGAAAAAAAAACTTTTTAACTCCCTAAGTAGTTATTTGTGTAAGTCCTAAGTGTAAGCTCTAAGTGTAAGTCCTAAGTGTAAGCCCTAAGTGTAAGTCCTAAGTGTAAGTCCTAAGTGTAAGCCCTAAGTGTAAGTCCTAAGTGTAAGTCCTAAGTGCAAGTCCTAAGTGTATTCAAAAAATGAGCCATTAACTGGTGTCTGACCCACCGGGCTGTACCGTAAGCTCCCCCCCGCAGAGCCGGTGCCGCCGTCGCCGTCGGACACGGCCATCATCATGTACACGTCGGGCTCCACGGGCGTGCCCAAGGGCGTGGTGCTGTCGCACCGCAACATGCTGGCCACGCTGAAGGCCTTCGCCGACGCGATGCCCATCTTCGACGGAGACCTGCTCATGGGCTTCCTGCCGCTGGCGCACGTCTTCGAGCTGCTGGCTGAGAACTTGTGTATGATTGGAGGTGAGGATCCACGTTTCCATACTATAGTCAGCTAATAACCTTTCTCATACTTTATATCGATAGTTAATGACCATGTTGTCTTCGATGGGGCACCTCAGATGTGCTACTGCGGTGGTAACGATTTGACGTCGACAGCACTTTTATTACTTAGCAGCGAGGTGGTCTTCGTTGTTCAAAAATGTTACCAGTCATGTTAGGTTGACTCAGAGTTACAGGACGATGATATCTTGGAAACAGTACCGCGCCATTAAACCATATTCAAATTATTATTAGTGAATATACGCATGTTATTTACATTGATTGCGTGATCGATTATTATAACGATGAGGGAAACATTTTACCAAAAAACAAACAATCTCTTCACATAGAGCATAAAATAAACGTCGATTGTTTATCTCGGCAACAACGTTCAGAAAACGGTTGTAAGCACAGAGTTTATGAGACGTTTCAAGTTGACGTCGTGCTGTCATTTAATGTTCGCTCATAATACAAGCTGATGCGGTTATTGCAGTTAATTATAGCCGGGACTGATTGTTGGTTAAGTTACGTTTAACCTTGACATGTAGATTTAATGTTAATTTGTGTGTAGATTGGCAAAGGATGCTAATTAATCTTCTTACCTGGGCGACCGAACTCTACTCGGGTGAAAATAGATAAAACGAATTGTCCCCGATATGAGACCTGGCTACATCGATTTTCGCCCCGTAAATACCATATTGCAACTTTCATCTAAATCGATGAGTCGTTTTCGAGAAAGTCATTATAAATATTTATAAATTCAAAAAATATTGCTTATTTAATAGTTTATCATTAAGATTGATGAATAGACCACTACTTCTGACTCTACGTACAGTGTTAGCATAATCAAGCCTAAGAAACTGTAAAATACTGGTATTCAGCTAGTTGGGAAAAGGCTAGGCAGATGATGAATTCTATGAAGCTCTCACAACTGAGGCACAGACCTCCCTTCGCTGAGTGGTTGGTGGGATGTAACCGCGGGCCTAGTACCGGTTTATAGTGTTTTCCATCAAAAGACTTCATTGGTTCATCTATGGAAGGCTCTAGTCACAGTATTAAGAACGTCTTCCATCTACTCGAGTGACATTCAGATTGACTTATTATCTATTGTATAATGTTTACAGGCGTCCCTATCGGCTACTCGACACCGCTCACAATGTTGGACACGTCCAGCAAGATCATGAAGGGCACGAAGGGAGACGCCACCATCCTGCAACCCACCTGCATCACTACCGTACCTGTAAGTTCAATGATTGATTTAAAGATAACTTAGATAATAAATAGAAACATAAACATCAACGAGCGGAACTAGCCAAGGGTCTAGCTAAAGGCCAGCAAGACTATCCCGCCTGTTATATAGGGCAGGCTTGATAATTGCTTTACAAATACTTTATGTCAGTCAGCACTCTCGTCTAGGTTCCTGAGCTCGGGCACAGACTCGAGACCTATCCGTGTCATAACCTTCATATTGAAAGAAGCTGCAGAACATTCAGACTGTTTTTCATCGTCATAAACATCACACTACTACCACTTACAGTGATTACATAAAAACGTAGCGAACACGTACGCGTACATACGTAGTTCGCTACGTAGGTACATTCAGTCACAAGTGATCATAGTTCCTCTCATACCAAACTATGTTTATCTTCCCACAGTTAATCATGGACCGCATCAGTAAGGGCATCACAGACAAGGTGTCGCGCAGCGGAGAGTTCGCGAGCGCGTTCTTCAAGTGGGCGTACACGTACAAGCAGACGTGGATGCGGCGCGGGTACGACACACCCGTACTCAACAGCCTGGTACCTAGTGTTTTATAAACTAGCGACACTGATGACACTAATAACTGACTGATGTTTGACAGATTGACTTTGATTCCTTGTAAATTGTAAAAAATGGGCATTTTCATCAATCATAGGTTTTGAATTTTATGATTTTCGCGGACACTCATGCTCAAAATGGGCTTTAAACTAAGATGACGATCATGAATAATAAATTGATTAGTTATTGGTGCTTAAATAAGTTTAGTAATAAAAGCTCCGTAAAAAAAAAATGAAATATGAGCATACTCAAAATATGTAATTTACTAAACTTGTATTGTCACTTACGGGATATCTTCCGTGATTGTTCATTGTTTGTTCGTGATGTAATTTACTGCTTTATAATTATTTTGATTTTCCGGCAACGTAAATGCGAATATAAATAAAGAAATCGCCGAATAAAATACGGAAAACTCCGAAAAATGAATACAGCGTTAGCTCACGTAATATTTTTCCAGTAGCTAAAATTGCGTTTTACCGAAAACTAGTTAGTCATTTTCGTCGTAACTCACTTATTATAAATTTAGAATTAACGTATAAAATAATTAAAACAGGCATAAAATCAATGTCAAGATAAATATCAAAATGTTGTAATAAGGCAATAGTCGACGTCCTATTTCTGTCTGCATGGTTTAAAGTAACGTATAATTTAATCTACGTGCTTCTGTTTTCAGATGTTCTCTCGTATCCGCATGTTGCTGGGCGGCAAGGTGCGCATGATGATCAGCGGCGGAGCTCCACTGTCTCCCGACACGCACACGCAGGTAACACGCATTTTATTACTTTTAATATATGTTTTGGCCATTTCGATTGTTTTTAATTGACTCAAAAATTGGTTTGCCAAATGATATTGTAAAAGTCGTCGTAAATAACGAATGAATGAATGAATCGCTACCGCAGGTGCGCATCTGCCTGTGCGCGGACGTGGTGGCGGGCTACGGGCTGACGGAGACCACGTCGTGCGCCACGGTCATGGACCCGCACGACCGCTCCACGGGCCGCGTGGGCGCGCCCACGGCCGGCACCGACGTCACGCTGCTCGACTGGGACGAGGGCGGCTACCGCGTCGACAACAAGCCCTACCCGCAGGTACACGTTACTTATTCGTCTCGACTGCACTGACTTTCACAGATCGATATACCCTTTTCAACTCATGAACTATGACAACCGTTCTACTGGTACGGAATGAGATGCAGTAAACGAACGTACTAACTATTAAGTTTATCTAATTACCCATAAAAAGTAACCGTTGATTCAACTTGAGTTCTCAACCTCCAAATTTACGCATCCGTTTTTGAATACTCGTCTAATTTAGCAGTGTTTCAGTACCAACCTTTATTTCAAATTCCAGGGTGAAATAGTGATCGGCGGCGACTGCGTGGCGGAGGGCTATTACAAAAACCCCGAGAAGACCAAGGAAGAGTTCATCGACGCCGAAGGACGGCGCTGGTTCAAGTCCGGAGACATCGGGGAGCTGCACCACGACGGATGTATTAAAATTATTGGTTAGTACTGTTACTGTTATCTTGCTGCACTGCACTGCTGGTCATAGGCTTTTCTCCATGACTTCCAGTTTTTTCGAGCCAGGGTTAATGTGAACCACTGATCGTTGGTCTTATCAGTTAGTCACTTCACTCACATTCACTCATTTTACAGAACTCTAAAATTGATAACAAAAATAAAAATAGCATTCAAACAGACAGACCAACCGGGCGCGGAATTCCTTCCACCAAGAGCATGTAACTCGTGGTTCCAATAAAAAAAAAATGATTAACTACCCTAAATAGGTTAGAAAATCTGATTTTATTGTGATTCTTATATCAACAACTGTCATTGTTTGTTGTGACAACCAGCTCGCCCCTAAACAACAATCACATTTCTACATTATAATATGAATTTATACTATAATTCCATTAATAACATAAATTACCTATAGTATTGTAAATGTATTTTTTTCTCCAAATAAATTAATATTGGAGTTTTAGTCACATTATGATATAATAATTATATTAAAATTCTAGTATTTCTACACCGGCAACGGTAGTATATGTGAACTAATATAAATTGTAAGATCTTCATGTACCTACCATATACTCGGAAATGCATGACATTCTATTCTATTCTATAGAATCCAACATTACCGTCTTGTACTATCCTCTAATTACCCCACAGATCGCAAGAAGGACCTCGTGAAATTGCAAGCTGGCGAATACGTGTCTCTCGGCAAAGTGGAAGCTGAACTGAAGACCTGCCCCATCGTGGAGAACATCTGCGTGTACGGAGACAGCTCCAAGTGCTACACCGTGTGTCTGCTGGTGCCCAACCCGCAGCACCTGACGGAGCTGGCGGCCAGGATCGGCCTGCCCGAGATGGACTTCGAGCAGTTGTGCCAGAATCCCAACGTGGAGAAGGCTGTCGTGAAAGAGTTGGCTGATCATGCTAGGAAATGTAAGTTTGATTATGATGTTTTATGATTGAAATAGGACAGAAATATTTGAACTGAGCTAGGCTGATGATAATGACAAAAATATTGACGTGTAAATGTCGGTAAAGTCTGTTAATCAAAAGCTTGATTTAAGCCCGAAAAATATTGTTTTACTAAACTAAAAAAGGGAGGTTTTGACGACGCAGCATAGGTCACATGAGTTAATAAGCTTTTTCATGACTGAGTATTGTGCTGTTCTAGGTGGTTTGGAGAAGTTCGAGGTCCCCGCTGCCGTGAAGCTGGTGACGGAGGTGTGGTCGCCCGACATGGGGCTGGTGACGGCTGCTTTCAAGATCAAGCGGAAAGACATCCAGGACCGGTACAAGGAAGACATCAAGCGCATGTACGCGTCGTGAGCCTGTCCGGACTGTCCGCTGTCTGTCTACTGTCCCTCACACACGCGTGCGAGCACCGGCTCTAAGTTCTACGTTAGTTTCGTTAAGTTGTGTACATATTTGTGTCTTACGTCTAAATATCGTAGTGTGTATTATTGTAATACTAAATTTTCGCTTGTGCGAGTGCGGACGGATGATCGTAATGTTTATGTATAAAAAGTAAGTACACCGTTTGACTGGTCGAACGCTTCTGATGAGATTCTTTGTGTAAATTTAAAATTATGTAGATCTGATGTGGAGAGTGCGCTGTGCGTGATCGGAAGTAAATGTTACGTCACTACTGTAGTCCTCGGATATTGTGTAGATATGGCCTAGCGTCTCGTATGTAGATAGCTATTGTCCCTACCATGAAACCCACAGATTTGTTCCTACGCGTTTTTAAAAGACAGTCGACGTTTCGTGGTCGGGACGAAACATCGCTAGACTAAGATAATTGTATTAGTACTTAGGGGGATCGGGGATAGTGTTTGCAATGTAATAATAATAATTTTGCAATAAATACACTTTTGTTCATCTGTTTATTTGTATTATAATTATGATGACTCATTTAAGAAATGAGTGTTCAAGGCGAGCTCATTGTGTTGCATAATGTTTAGCAAACTGATATGTTTTAATGTATTGATGTAGTACGGTTATGTTGACACATGGTGCATTCGTACAAGCATAATAAAACATTCATGATTATTTCTAGTTAACTCTAAGAAGACTTATTAATTACTCTACGAATATCATGTAACTATTTTATCATTGTACAACTACATAATACATACGTTTTACGTAGTGAACCCAATGTGTGCGTGTCAACATAATTTGGTCGGATTATAAATTTGTTGATTAGTTTTTATTGTTTTGTAAATCATGGCTAATGTTATCATGTTAAGCGAGTGTAACGTGTAACACCCGCGAGGGAGAGGCTAGTCAATGTTACTGAACAATGTTGCAGCATTTTATCCTTCTGGCCGCATTTCGCTGAGCATTTACATTCATATCCATTCTAATATAATACAATTTTTAATAAATTTAATATAACCAGTGATACCTGAACAAACGTAAAATTCCATTGATGTATTTAAGGAGGGAGGTCGTGTTACTGTACGGTATCTTTGTATTTCGATGTTATCATATTGTAATAAAGTGAAACAATCGTTCGTCTAACATCAGTGTAATGTTGGTAGGAAGTTTGCTCAGTTTACGTGACTGTAACTTTGTGTTTGAAATTCTTAAGCATTGCAATGAAAACCAATTTTGTATTATTTATTGAATAAATGTTAATAAAATCATTATTGGGTGTTATTTTTTCGTATCTACATCCAACAAGGATGAGTAGTGCATAAAAGCAGTCTTGCCCGTACGCTACGGCGTGTATGAGTGCGTTCCACCGAAGCATAAACGAGGGGACCTGTGTACAGACCTTTGACAAAAGCAACTCAACAGCAACGTTATTGCTACGATTATAAAGATCATTATAATTTTGACAGACTTCAGTGTTAGCAGCTGCAGAGCAAACTTATTGAAACGACAAGTATTACAAATCTTTGACAATGATGGTAAATACAAACCGCGTGAGTGTGTGAGTTGGATTTCTCTCTCTCAGTCTGACCGTCAGTGGAAAGTTAACCTTGAATGTCCCACTGCCGGGCAAAGGCCTTCCCCATATAGTACTCTTGCTGCGCCACCTCAAGCCAGCCTTCGTGATGCACTTCCAGGTCATCTCGCAACAGGCAGCGTCCTGGGCCTGCCTCGGTGGCACTATTGCGTTGAGACCCTCGCCCTCGACTCACGTGACCCGCCCGATCCCATTTGAGCCTGGCAACCTTTTTGCCTACGTCTGTGATTCTTGTTTTGGAGCGCAGCGTAGCGTTCCGAATTCTGTCTCTGGCACGTCGCGGCATCGTGGTATCGAAATAAAGTAAATGATGATGAATTCTAAATCATTGAAATAAGATTCAAAACAACTTGATTAGTAATAAAATCCTTTGCCATGACACGCCGTGCCGTGCCGGCAGGTTGTGCTGCGGCATCCCGCGGCGTTCCGTGGCATCCTGCTGAAAGCCTAGCCACTCTGGCATCAATCAATTTTGCTCGGCGTGGATTCGAAGTTTGAACCTTATTTCAATTGGCTTAGCAATCATAATTGCTCGACACAAAGTGGCCCATACGTCTCGCGGGAAGCAATGGCGCGCCGTGGCAACCCGTGGAATGAAACGGCATGGCACGTCATGCCGCAGCATCCCGCGGCACGTCGCGTCATTTTGCGGCATTGTGGTATCGAAATAAAGTAACATGAATTCTAATTCATTGAAATAAGATTCAAAATAACTTGATTAGTAATAAAATCCTTTGCCATTACACGCCGTGCCGTGCCGGCAGTGAGCGCCTGCTCTAAGTTCAAGTTGGGATTCGTGGTGAATCGGTCTAGACTCAAGGTGGGCCTTGAGGCTAGCCGTGCTCAGGTCTTGGAGCATATTGTAGTTCGAGAGCTGTAGGAACAAAAAAGACTATATCGTCGGCGAATCTGAGGTACGTCAGCCTCCTATTGCCGACTTCAACGCCTTTGGTCTTCCAGAATGTGGAATATCTCCCCGAATGTGCTCATAAACAATTTAGGAGTGCGGGGTCACCCTGTTTGTATGATAAATGAAGGTCCTGCAGAATTAAGTTTTATGTTGGCGGAACTATTGTAGTATGTTTCTAAGGCGATCAATATATTGTGTTTCAAGTTCCTAGTTTTCCAAAGATCTGTATATTTCGGAATATTTCGTGTAATGTTCTGGCTTTTGTGTTATCTAAGGTCAAATATAGGTTTATTAATTTTGAGATTTTTTCAGGTTTAGTGTCTGGAGATGGTCGGTTGTAGAGAAACTGGGGCGAAAACCGTGTTCTGATGGCTGATGTTTGTCGTTTTCCATCTATACGAGTATGTATGACTTGAGTAAACACCTTAAATGTGGGAAGTTATTAAACTAATTGTACAGTATCCGATATCACGTTTATCGCATTTTTTGTGCTGACGGATTATATTGTAAAGCCACATTGTTTTTGGAACTTTTTCCAATTGATGCATAATTTATATAGGTGAAGAAGACTTTCTTAAAACCCGTAATTATATAGAATTAGTGACATTCATAAGAGAAAAATTGTTGAACCTAATCCACACTAACTTTATAATATGTTTACCAACCTATAAATTTATGGAAAACGCTAACATTATGTTTAACAGCCGAATTGAAACCTTTAATAATCTTCTGTATATGGATACAATTACATACAGCTATGCACACATCTTAGACTCCAACCTAAATCTGCCCTACAGTTATGATACATATAACTTACGGTATAAAACTTTAAACAAACATGGCTTAAAAATTGTTGTGTCGGATTTGCAAAACCTACTTAGTCATATATGCAACCTGAATATTGCGCACTCAGAAGTCGACTACTCCATTCTAAATCAGAATAAAATCTCTGCAAACCCAAAACCAATTAACTCTCAGTTTTTTCTTTAACAATCTTAACATATTTCATCAAAATATAGCAGGATTAATTAACAAATCGGATACACTTTTAGTTAAATTAGATGAATTGTTACATCAAGGAACCTTAATAGACATTATTTGTATAACAGAGCATTTTATAGAAGCTGGCTATGAAAATTTAGTTCACATACCGAATTTCAGTCGAGCGGCTATTTTTTCACGAAATACAAAAAGAGGAGGAACGTGTATCTTTGTCAGAAATGGACTACAGTATAAAGAATTACCGGATATAGCTAAACAATCAGTTTCGGGGATATTTGAATGTTGTGCTGTGGAGCTATTATCGTATAATATCATAATAATTTGCATTTATAGGATACCCAAACATAACTTGTCAGTTTTTTACGAAAAATTAGAGAATATACTACGAAAACTTAGCCTAAACTCAAATAAAAAAATTATAACAACCGGTGATTTTAACATTGATGTACTTAAGAGAAATAAAACTACTTTAGAATTTGAACATTTTCTTCTACAATTCAATCTTAAACTAGCACTTTACAACCCCACTAGACTGAGTAGTAACAGTTGTATCGATAACTTTGCTCACAATTATCAAAAAGAATGCAAGGCAAAAATTGTTGATTTTGGTCTCTCTGATCACACGTCTCAAATTCTTACTGTGCCTATTGAAAAAACATGTAAATTAACCCATTGGAAATTCAAAAAGCAAGATATCTCTACGGACAACCTAATGACATTTAAAGCTCACCTTGAATGTCTATCTTTCTCGGAAGTATATAATTCTAAAGAGGCCCATGAGTCCTATGATAGGTTCATGGATGATTTCCTAATGCTCTATAGACTTTGCTTTCCGGAAAAAACAGTCACCATAAAGACTAATAGGAAAACTAAATGGATATCTCGTGGGATAAAAATCTGCAGTAGGAAACAAAGACAACTACTTTGGAAGTATAGGTGCAATCCTGACATAAGCAATAAACAAACTTTTAAAAAATATACAGTATTATTTAAAAAAATAATACGTTTAACCCAGAAGTCCCAAAATAACCATTTTATAAAGAACTCTCAAAATAGATCGAAGGCAGTTTGGAAAATAATTAATAAATCTAAATCAAGTTTGCCACATGATACAATAACTGCCATACAAAAAGATCAACTTTCTTTAACGAATCCTATTGACATATCTAATGAATTCAATAACTACTTTGTTGACGAAATCGAAAATAATATACAAAATGACATGAAGTTGACTAATCAAAATAATATTGGAAATTTGACAGCGCAATCCATATTTATGTTACCTGTTTCGACGACCGACATTATTAAAATAATTGACAATCTAAAAAATACAAACACAATTGGTTATGATGGTGTATCTACTAAAGTTATTAAATATGTTAAAGAAATTATAGCGCCACCTCTCGCACATATCATTAATTTATGTATCACTGATGGCATATTTCCAAAAAGTCTAAAAAAAGCCATAATTAAATCTATATTTAAAAGAAACGACAAAACAGATGTAAAAAACTATAGGCCGATAGCAAAAATCCCAGTACTTTCAAAAATATTTGAAAAAGTAATTTATAATTCAATCTATATGTACTTTGAAAAGTTCAACCTATTCTGCCAGGAACAAAAAGGATTTCGTAAAAATCATACTATTAATATGGCACTGTACGATTTATTATCTCATCTTATGACATCAGTAGATAAAAATAATCCAGTATGTGCAGTCTTTACTGATATGACTAAGGCATTTGATTATGTAGATCACAAGACATTACTGCAAAAATTACATGGATATGGCATAAGAGGTAATGTTCTGAAACTCATTGAATCATACCTTAGTGACAGATATCAATACACGGAAATATCTAAAATATGTCATAAGACTAAAACGCAGATCATATACAGATCAAAACCAAGACACGTAAGATATGGCGTGCCCCAAGGTAGCGTGCTAGGGCCGTTATTATTTCTGATATATATAAATGATCTGCCAAAAATAATACGACACAAAATGATTCTATTTGCCGATGATAGCACAGCTGTTATAAAATGTAATAATGCAACAACTTATCAAAATGATGTTAATAAATCCCTTCTCAATATCATCCGTTGGATGAAAAATAATAATCTAGTAATTAATTTAAATAAAACCAAGGTGATGCACTTTCATCAACGAAAACCACATCCAAATATTGATGTAACTTATAATAACCACAAAATAGAAGAAGTTAATAATGTTAAGTTTTTAGGTATTACCATCGACAATAAGCTTACTTGGAAACCCATGATAGAAGAACTTTGTAAACGCCTGAGTAAATCTGCTTATGCACTGTTTCAGTTATCAAAAAAGGTGAATAAAGATACGTTGCTGGTGGCATACCATGGACTTGTAGCTTCTGTGTTGCGATATGGCGTAATTTTTTGGGGGCAGTCGACTGACCGTGAGCTTATATTTAGGATGCAAAAAAGATGTGTCAGAGCAATGTGTAATATAAAAACAACGGATAGCTGTAGACCCTACTTTAAGTCTCAAAAAATACTTACCCTTCCAGCATTATATATATTGGAAACTGCGTTGTTTGTGAAAAGAAACACACAATTATTTGAAAAAATATCTTCCGTTAAAAAAACTCCATTGCGTGCCCAATACGTGAACAAACTATGTCATCTTAAATGTAAGACCGCATTGATGCTAAAAAGTTTTTTTGGTATGGCACCTAAAGTGTTTAATAAAATTCCTGATGACATAAAAAATATGACATTATATAAGTTTAAAAAAGCTATTATCAAATTATTAATTGACAAATGTTATTATAATGTAGACGAATTTTTTAACGACCATTTTTAGAATAATGCATTTTTATTATTTTTTTTTTTTTTTACCTTTACTATGACTATTTATTAATTTTATTGTTTTTGATGTTTTTTTTTTTTTTTTTAAATTCAAAATATATATTGTTTTTTAATGACATAATGTAATGACACACTCACTCACTCACTCACTTATAAATTTGTATGTCTTAATTATGACAAAACATAGCGTACCCCTATTTATGTAAACACCTATGTAAACACCTATGTAAACACCTATGTAAACACCTATGTTTCACAAATAAACTGATTGATTGATTGAAGAATGGCTGACCAAGTGAAGTGAGGCAAGGTAATGGAACCAATATAACCTTTAGCAGCATAAAGACTATCCGATAACATTCAGTTAGTGAGAAAATAAGAACATCGATTCATTGCAGTTGTATACTTTATTTATACTTCTGTAAATAACATAATATTCTCATAACATAAGTTTTAAATAGAGATTTAAGTTTAAGAAGTAGTTACTTAAAACCATCGGAAAATATAAAGTGGTCTGAAAACTATGGAGTATTTGTTAATTCCTTGATTGAGTTCATTTTTGAGTAAATAACAGACAAAATACTAGTAACCTTAAAAATATTGACTACAGATGTCGCTTTGTATGTCAATACTGATAATATTGCAGCATGCTTTCATTAAAAATAACCAAATAGTATCGCAATTAATGTCTGAATAAAAATGCACTTTTGGAACTTTAACAAAGTGCTGAAGCAAGCGTTGAAATCCACAGTGCGCTTTAATTTAGGCACTTTAGGAACACCTAAAGTGCCTACTGTTACTGAAAACTAAAATTACTTATTTGCAAAACTATGGAGTATTTGTTAATTCCTTGATTGAGTTCATTTTTGAGTAAATAACAGACAAAATACTAGTAACCTTAAAAATATTGACTACAGATGTCGCTTTGTATGTCAATACTGATAATATTGCAGCATGCTTTCATTAAAAATAACCAAATAGTATCGCAATTAATGTCTGAATAAAAATGCACTTTTGGAACTTTAACAAAGTGCTGAAGCAAGCGTTGAAATCCACAGTGCGCTTTAATTTAGGCACTTTAGGAACACCTAAAGTGCCTACTGTTACTGAAAACTAAAATTACTTATTTGCATCCTAATTACGTATCACACTCTTACAATACAATCTTCTTCATATTGACAGTTCAACGACATTGTTCAAACGCAAAAAGCTTATCTCTGGCGTTTGATGGTCTCTCTTTATGTGGCTAAATTGTGGTATCTTTTTCAAAAAAGCCATACACGTAGATTTTGAAGTATTAGAAGATTAAGGAGCGTGGTTACTTGACAGTTGATAGAGGAGAATGGAAGAAAAAAACGTGTTACGCCGACCCCAAGTCGAGATGTGTCAAAATGAAAGCTATCCTCACCATGAGCGTGTTACACAACTACGATGCTAGTTAAATAGGAAGCCGTCCTCAGCATGGGATAAGGATGGATAGCAGATTACAGTCACAACGAAATAAAAGAAATAGTATCCTCTAAAGTAAACCTAGTTTAGCTAAAGTTGTCACAGTTAAGTCTACGCGGTGCTCATCTTGCAGAGGTGTCGCAGCTGCATGATCTTGATGTCATCCGTGCCGAATTTGACAACACCTTCTTGGTTCTCTATCGAGATCAGCTGACCCACAGCCTCACGGTCTTCACCAGCGATTACCTGGAAATGTTGAAAGAAATTTATTTTAAAATATATTTATTTTAGGCCAAACGCGTGGTCAATCAAGTCGTGGTCGGTGATAACGGCCCCAACTTTTACGAGTTGTGGTCGTGGATTCGGTTCGAGTAATTTTTTTGATTTAATTATGATGAAATAAATTACACAAAATAAATTACACAAAGTAATTTACTTTGTGTAATTTATTTCATCATAATCATAATCATTTATCACACACATCATCATCACTACAGCTCTTAAAATTCGAAGACACGTGACATCTATCAATCTGCACCAGGCAAGCATGAGCGTACTGAGCGATTATACGCCCATTTTTTGTATGAATAAATGAATATTTGTTTCATTTTTTTGTGTTAATATTTTTTTGTATACTGAATAGTCTTGCGTTTGGCCGCAACTCGACTAATGTGAATCGACGATGCATCCTAGAGTGGAGCACGTATATCTGGCATCTGCAGATGATCTGCGGAGTTGTAGTCATGCTGGGCGACGTACCTTGACGCGGTCCCCGGACTGCGGCACGACGGGCTCCAGCAGGTCGGCCAGCACGTTGAGCACGCGGTCCTCCAGCGGCAGGTACAGCGCGCACATGCCGGCCGACAGCCCGCGCACCACGCCCGTCTGCCCGGCCAGCGCGTCGTCGTCGTGCGGAGCGCGGACGCGGACCTGGGAACACATTACTTTATAATACTATAACTGTTTCCTGAAAAAATATTTTCGAGGTAACGTTACCCTAAAGCAGTGCACTTGTTTTGATGAGTAAGGCGCGATGAGATGACATTCAGATACACAACTTTGTCTGATGAGAGAGTGACAGTGGGATAGAGATTTGAAAATTATTTTCCGTGAATGTTTCGTTAGTAGGAAAGCACAGTAAGACTAATAGCGTTAGTAACATTCATGGGACAAATTCTAAAAGAAAAGATAATTCTTATTCACCTCAACTTCCGTAGTATGCCAGTCGGGAGCCGCAGCATCTGCAGCGGCGTAGGGCGAGCGCGGGGAGTACCCGCCCGGCGACGGCGTGGCCGGGTAGCCCGCCGTGTAGCCGGCCGGCGACGGCGACGGCCGGTACGGCGAGTACGTGTGGTCCGAGCCGTACATCGTGCCCGGCGTCTGCGGCGTGAACGGACCAGCCGCGTACGCGTCGTTGCCGTCGTCCAGAGACCCGTACTCGAAGTCCGGAGCCCGGGCCGGCGTGTTGGCGGCAGTCGGGTCCCACGCGCCGTGGGCGGGCGTACGTCCTCCTTCGTGAGATGGTGTCGCCGAACCGTAGTGAGGAGTCCTCCCACCCACGTCGTATATCGGCGTGGCGGAGCCGTGCATGGGCGTCTTGATGCCGGTGTCGCGGTACGTGGGCGTCTGCGCGCCCAGCGTGGGCGTGCGGCCCGGCGTGCGCGTGTAGAAGGAGCTGGCGCCCTCGCGCGCCGTGTTGCCCGCGCCCGCGATGTGCGAGCGGTCCACGGAGATGGTCTGGCACGCCGAGTGCAGCTCCACGCGAGCTGTGCTACCCGTGGCGTCCTTCACGATACCCACGTTGCCCTTGTATGGGCCTCCCGTGATCTTTATGGTCTGTCCTATAAGTTCCCTATCTCTTGTGACTCCTCCTCCTCTACCGCCCCGCCCCCCGCGACCCCTCGGCGTCATCCCGCCTCTCCCCGACGGATGCATAGGCGACTGTATCCTCGGTGACATGAACCCGAGCGATAGACCGGCTGACGCGTTATTATTCTTGTTACCGCCCGCTAACTGCAAGTGCCGCGTCTTACACACGAATATACCACCGTTATCGAGGTACATGCGGGACTGTAAGAACGCGAAGTTCCTGTACAAATGCTTGATCTCGCCGTTACGTCCGGCGTGAGGACCGTCGATTACCTTCACAATGTCACGCTTCTGAATCGTATTCTGTTCAGAATCGAGGGCCATAGTAAATCTGTTTTCACGTCTCTTCTGTAAAGCTTGCGGTTTGCATTCAATAACTTTACCCTGCATGCCTAGTACATGGAAGTTCTCCTTCTCTAGGCGGACGATGACGCCGACAGTTTGTGGGTCAAGTTGGACCATGTCGCCCCATTGAAACTGACCGAGGGAGTCAACACCAGTGGCCATGTCGGAGCAAAGCTGTAGATCGCGCGGCAGCACTTCCAGCTCGTGCATCGTGAGATCCGACACGAGCACGACTCTGTGCGGCTCCACGCGCACGATCAGACCCGTGTCACCTTCGTAGCGACCTGCTAACACCTTTACGTGGTCACCCTGTTTGAAGTACTTCCGCAACTCGTTAGGCTTGAACACTAAAGGATCTTTCAACGCGTCGTGCTTTGGCATGACAGTTATCATTGACCCATCTATGGCTATAATCCTAGCTTGCAAGTTAGCCAAGTCCCCCGAACATACTTCTACATTGTCGCCCATTGAGAACGAATGTAAGCTAGTTGGGTCATCTTTGGCAGGTGCTGCTAATTCTATATCTATTCCTTCAGGCTGCTCTTCAAATCTTTCTAATTCAGTCAGTGTGGGCTTCACACCCTCAGCTAATATGGCCGACATTGTGAAGTTTTTGTATAAGAATCCCTTTCGGGAGTATCTGTTGCCCTCAAATATTAAGAAGTCACCATCTGACGTAACCTCGCCTCCAATAGCTCTGATGGCTTCCGGGTCGAAGGGTTTTGCTGCCGGGCGCCTCTTCTTTTTCCTTTTGGCTGCCTCACTTTCACTCTGTACTGTTCTTAGAGCTCCTCTGAGCCTTGTATAGTCTATTCTAGGTAACAATTTCAAATGCACTTGATTCTGAGCCAGATCTACATAGTCCACTTGAGCAATATCATCTTTGTACAAACCTCTCTTTAGTCTGACCCATTGTTTTGGCTTCAAACCTGACTGTTCCTTAACTACTCTCAACACATCGGTCATTTCCTTAATAGGTACCATGTCCTGCTTCCAGATACCCATCCTCAATGTTCCAACATTATTTATGATGTTCTTAACATGAGTCTGTTTGTAGGCTTCAATGTAGATGTATCCTTTCACACCTTCTGGGGCCACAACTGACTTGATCTGGAATGGTTCTTCAGAAAACTGGTAGGCAATGAACTTCCTCATGAGGAGTAAGACTGTGGCTTTCTCTTCACCTATCCTACACTTTACCATCCATAGATTAGGGTCCTTGATGCCTGGCAGGAGGGTCTGTTGTGTGATTTCATCTGACATTTCCTCGCCACCTTCACCAAAGTGTCTGAGTGCTGCGGACTCATCAGCATACTTGTTTCTAAGATACTCCTCAATTTCCTCTTCTTTCTGTGAGTCCCACAGGTTGGTACCTCGGCGCCTGCCCTCGATCTCCCGGGCCGTGGGCCCAATTTCATCCACTTCATTGCCCACAATGCCCATCTCTTGTGCTCCCTCTTCCCATTCGTCGTCTTCATCAACCTCGTCATCCACCTGAAGCAAGAAAAATTGTTTTATTAACTGAGAAGATTTAATGTGGCAGATATATGTATATAGCATTGATATCTTTAATATAGAAAAATATTTACAGTAAAAACAAAATGTGGAAATATCTTTTTCAAAATCAAAATATGTTATTTCACATAGGCCTACTTGGGTACTTATAAAACTTCGAAAAATAGGTGCATGGTTCGGGTTGGACGTTTCGTATGGTGACATTCATCTTTTTCAAAAGCAGCATTAAATCTAATGAAATTTTTATGTTTTTAACCCTAGATTCGTAAACAATAGTATACTAATTATATAATGTAAAATTAACACTATTCATAATCAGTCTCACAGATGAGACCTTTTGCAAGTGAAGATTTTTCATTAATTTCACAAAAGGTTGACTGTTGTGAAACAAAAATATATTTTAGTCAAGGTAGTTTTTTGTTGTGGTGAAAAGTAAATGCAAAAATATTTCATTGCTCACATTGAAACCCCGAAAGCTACATACGTGATTTATCATTCCGGTTTTGTTAGCGCAGTCAGAGAGACATTAAAATCAACAAATCTGATTAAAGTACAAAAATAATTTTGTATGTGTATTTTCATTTTACTTAAAATTGTAATAATGAATCATTTACAGGTGAAACCAATTTTGTTATTTTTTTATTAATTTTAGTTATTATTTCCTTTATTTAAATTTTTACAAATTATTTTACATTTTTAAATATTCCTTAAAAAAAAAATATATAAAAAAACATTTAAAAATATAATATATATATTTTAGTTTATTTTTAGTTCCACTGATATTGTTGTTTACCAGAACTATAGTTTTTAAGATTTCTTATAACGTCATCCGTATCACTAGACAGACATCTTGTTAAAGTTTGTTGGCGGAATACTCTTGACATGTTGTTACAGAATAAACAAAATGTTTTGTTTTGATTTTATGTATTAAATTTTGAATTGTTATATTTTACTAATTAATTAGAATATTTGTATGTTGTTGAGAGCAAGACATAGTCTTACTGTGATTAATATTGACATCTGTACTGTTTGTTTACCTGTGTTCTATAAATAAAATATTTGAATTTGGATCCTTACCTCAGCTTCGTCAATAATGAATCCTCCATAGCGACTGTCCTTCTTACGTTTCTTCCTCAGCCTTTCTTCTTCCTCGTCTTCTTCATATTCCTCGGAGTCTACTAAGTCCTCACCTTCCGGTTCTTGTTCATCCTGCAAGAAATATGAATTCCAAATTGAATTTAATCAATGAGTTGCTATCACATACACTTATGTTGAAATATTTAATACAAACACTATTGTTTGAAAGATAATTGTAACTTTGCTATCATGATATCTTATGTTAACTGGCTTGGCATGAGTGGAGTTGCCACCAATGGAGAGGATGATGCTGAAACAATAATATTTTTAAGTGTTCATGTCATTAGTGTTGCCATTTTTGGAAAGTAATCATTCAATCAATCTTTTTTGCCATCCTGATGGAAGGCATGCATCTTCAACTATTATAATTTTGCTACATTTAGTTCTACACCTGGCTGCACATGGTGGCTCAGGGCCCACTCCCGCTCACTGAGTGGAGGCCTGTGTCTCAGCAGTGCATACATTACAGGCTCATTATACAGAGTATTATAGTTTTGACTTTACTGACCAATAACACTGATAGTAGTAGTCCAACCAACAGCAATCTGTTCCATTGAAAACCTGTAGTTCCCATACATAATTTAGAATAAACATACCTCAACTTCCTCATCTCCAGAAGCCTCTTTAGCCTCATCATCTCTGTTGCGACTGGCAGGAGAGGCAGAGCCAGCTGAACGACTTCTAGAAAATATAAATTCACAATTAGACAGAAAACATAAAAAAATTGCAAAAATCTCTTGTAAGTTGTATCCAGGGTTTAAATGACTATGACCGATTATGGAATATCAAATATAATATACAATTATATTAACTATATCTGATGCCGAGACATTCTTTAAAAATTTTGGTGTAGGCAGTTAGGCACAGTGTAAGGCAAATAATCAAAATTGGAGGGTTCAACCTTTGGAACCCACATGTTATAAACATATGTGTAAACAAGATTAGGTGTGTGCTTGGATAAATGAATTTTATTAGTGGTGTATGTATCGAACCCTCTCTATAGGTATAGGATGAGGAATGTTAAGATCATACATATTGATCAGTGAAAGCATGGGTGTAATGAAATTGTTCTGAAAACATCTTAAATTAACAATTTGTTAGTTATGTTTCTATTGAAAATCAACGTAGAAAACCTTGTGCAACAGCTGTGAAAAATACTTACAGTGTTATTCAAGCAATGAGCCTTGTTTTAACTGTTATCAAACTGTACAGTTTGCAAACACAAACGATATCGATAATTGTTATTAGAGTTTGCGAAATACTACCAACCTGGAACGAGACCGTGAGCGTGACTTGGATCTAGAGCGAGACCTGGAGGGAGTCCTCGAGATGCTGCGGCTGCCGGATCGCGACCGGGAGCCCGAGCGGGACCGCACTGAACGGGCGCTCGCAGCACTCCTCCTCGAACGACGGGATGCTACGCTACCCGCCTCAGATCCACTCCCTGAATAATTGCTGGCTTCCGAATCCGACATTATCACTTCTTACGGTACTAAATCAATGATTTTGACCCATTAAAAATATTTTAATGAAAAAACACCATTGCATGTACGTAGCACGTCACAGCACAGCGTCACAGACGATTAGTGAACTTGGTGTTGCCAGCGGCCATCCAGCCCGTACAAGCCAAATAAAAAATTACTAGAGGTGTTCACTGAAATGAGAGAATACCCCAAAATTAAATTAAATCGACTAATTTATGGACACTTTCCTTAGGAACCCAGGCTCAATCTTCTCTGAATTTAATAGTCTATGATTTGACTGGTTTTCTAAAAAAATAAGTTTGTCTATTGATTCGTCGTTTGCCCCACCGACAAGTGAGACTTTTCAGTAAATTAATCGTTAATAGGGTAATATACTGAGTGAAAATCCTACCAAAAATATTACAAAAGAAATAGGACACTTCCATATAAATTGTTCTTGCTGAATAATAAATATTTGGAAGATCTGAGAGGTCGACTAGTGCGAAGCTCTTGGTGTCTCTTTGGCTTTCGATCAGATTTTCGCACGTCCTACAATAAACAATCATTAGGTTTTGTAGTGGTGCTGCATCGTGAATCGATCGGTGTGGTGTGGTGTTATTGCGTGAGTGCAGCGTATGTGGTGCAGTGCAGTGGTCCGAGTGCTGGTCGCGATGTATCAGTGAGGTGCTGCGGTGACCGAGCGGAGCCGTAGCTGGGGGTGTCATGCTGGAGACGCGGTCGGCGCGCGCCGCAGACTCGGTGTGGGCGAACAAGCCGCTGCCGGCGCCGCACGCCATGGCCAACACGAGGCACGGGAAAAACGCGCAGGTATACCTTCACTTTACACCCACTGCCGCACGAACGTAGTCATCAGCTTGCTTAACTATCTTAATTTGGCACATCCTGTTGGGTGTTCTAAAAAAAAATTGATGTATGCAGTGACAACTTTCAGTTGTGTTCCTTAGGGATAGTTCTTCTAACTAGTTTCATATAAAACTGCAGTAAGGTTGCTAAATTAACAAACTGATAAACGTTAATATGATTCTGATTGGCTCTGAGCACCGGTAATTAGGCGGCAGTTGTTTCAAATTAAATTGTTGTGGAATATCATGAGCTAAAGTAGATATTTGTATTATTTTTTGTCTGCTATGCATTATGCATTATTCATGCTCCTAACACTTTCACTAAATTTTAATCCATGTTTAGATAATCAGTTTGAATTCTTCTTGCATGTCATTATAGAAAAGAGAAAGATTGTTAAAATATTAATGCAATACTATTTAAAAACAGAAACATTATCATATAAACGAAAAATTATAGTAAAATTATCTTTCTTGTTGTTATGAAAAGTATGCAGCCATGTAAAGACAGAGAGAGGTTTAGTTCCGTAGCATCTATCAATTATCTCACAACTAAAATCATCTTGGTTTCCTAGGTAATCATTTTGGTTTTTCTTTAAATTTCTTGTAACTTATACATTTGGTCTGTATCCACACACATAACTTACATAATTCAATTGGCAATGATTTACATACTTACTAATACTTAATAAGTAAGAGTTGCTTTTAGACATAATTCACTCTGATAAATTGGAGACTACTATCTTAACCTGTCTGGAGGTTAAAAACAGAAAGATTTTGGAATAAAACACATTGTTTATTAATAGGATTGAATATTTTGACATCATCTGCCTATTAACATTTATTCTTTAACACAATCGTTTTAATCCAGGAAACTCAAACTCTAAAGCATTTATTTCAATTAGACCATAACAGGCACTTTTGAATGACAGAAACAAAAGAAGGCGAAGTTATAGTCACAGACACAAGGCATAATTACTTGTGAAAGTACTGTAGTTGCTCATTCCAAAGTGTAGATCCAGAGTAAAACATAATCAACAGTTCAAAAATACCCTACTGGAATGGGAATTTATACTTAATATCTTTTAGACAGGTGCTGGCATCATTCTTAGTAACATAAACAAAAACAGTCCCATACTTCAAAAAATCTGTCAGTAAATTTGTTAGGAAATGAGTAATAAGTTATTTATTGCTTTTATTAGATACTAATATTAGTCAGAGAGTGGCCTTCCCCTAACCCAGCTTATCTAATGGTGAGTATAAACTAAATTAATACCTTCATTTTGTGATATTCTAGCATCCTATTGTAATTTACAACAACTTGTTGTGGTAAACAAAACATTCTCTGAATTTAATTATCATCATCATGTTAGATTTGGCGCTGCAACATGCAAATCTTCTTCCGTACATCGCAATTGAACAGTCAGAGCCATCTCTGTATTAACTCTTTATAGTTTATCAGCTGTCATACAATTCATTCATTATATTGGTATTTCTCTAACTTTATAGCCATATCCATTCACCATCAGGAAGTGAAAGCATTTGGTAATTAAGTACACTATGCCTAATTAAACATTCAAACAAAACCACATGTAATGAATGGTGTTAAATTGTTTTTGGTTTCCCTACTACTAGTTATCCTGTTTCAAATATAAATATTGAATGAGTGAACACCTGCATGATATACTGAATGACAGATTCAACAATTCTGAATATGCTGCTTTTCTCTTACTTATGTAACTCTAACAAAGGTTAATATTTAAAGTTTCAAGTATATTTTTGATCTTTGTTTTATAAAGCTTATTCAATTTCATTGATTGAAGTATTTCAGCTGACCTACCAAATAATATATTGATGACAGTAACCACGGTCAAATTGCACCCATAAACACATTAAAATCCGAGTAGACTGAAGACATATTGCCAAATGAATGATGGTTAATTATAATCCTGAATTACAGCAAAATACCTAATGAATATAATAATGATAAAAATATGCACTACTTGGTATAGTAAAACTGAATGATAAACAGGAAAAATATTCCTTTAAACAATAGCATAAGCTGAAGGTATTTTACTGAACAGTGTTGTCATTCTGGAGTCATCTTGGACAAAGTATTAATCATTGGAAGCTAGTCCTAAAATGTGCAGTTATCCTGGACTGTAGTTTGCTCAAGTTTGCTGTTTGTTATTCAACTCTTATTTATTATGACAACATTATTTATGGCATGTTGCTTGAGATATACTGTTACGAGATATACTGTTTTGAATTCTTTGAAATTGAACTCTTTGTTATTCCCTAATCATTAATCAATCTCAGCTGCATGCTGTGTGACTTGCTACTGGATCAATCTTAGGCCTGTTATGGACCAATAATACCACTGTAAATACTTGCCCATTGCTGTCGCCATCACACAATACCATGACTGTGTTATTATTTCATAGGAGACTGTTACATGAAGTTGAGAGTCCTCTCAAAGTCTTCTCTCGAAACCCAATCTGCTATGACCTCCATCTCGGTTTCTGACGTCAATGTGTGTAACATTCCACAATAACTATGAGATAATCAGCTGTGGGCTGTGTTTTACAAAAACGCCCACATCATTTAATCAGCGGGATATTATTAACAGATGGAACTTTTCCCTCATTAACACCTAGCAAGCGGTGTGTTGTCATCGACGAATTGTCTAGCAGTAGCATTATTTATGCACACGGCGACACACTGACACTACGTAATTACAGAATGCACTGATTTAGGATTGTACGGAAAGGAGATAAAATGCGAATGCCTTTTATATTGGAAAGTAGTGTCCTACCGAAACTTCGGCTTCGGGTTCGGCCACCTTAACTTTAGCCAGAAAACCCGCCTTCGGCCGACCCTTCAGCTTCGGCCAAATTTGGCCATAGATTTTGCCGAAGCCGAAGGTATCTAGCAAGTGCTGAAATTGAATGAACTGTTACGAATGCGCAAGAGCGCGATGGAAGAGGAGACGCGTGGGTGGCTGAGATCAAACATTTAGAACTGTTATTATTTTTGACAAGTAGCAACTGTAAGTTAATGTAACTCATCTCGTTAAGTTTTTTATATGCTAACTATTTATCATTAACACTAGAAACGGGATATTTACCATGTTTACTGTTTGTTTTGAGTTCTCGATATTTCGGCGCTGTTGCAAGCACCATTATCACGGATAAGCTGAAGTTATTGCGGGTGGATGTTTACGCACAGACAAATCGGCCTACCCTCTTTCTTGTCTGGTTTTTTGTACTCAGTACCGCTACCACTGTCACTCGAACGAAACTCGATTCTGTTCTCGACACGAAACTCACTGTCTCCGCTTGCTAACTTTTTACGGCACTTTGGTTTTTACACAGTTGAAGTGCTGATCCAGGCTCTCGACAGTTGAAACCTATCCTCCCGGTTGAAGTTCCTATATTTGGTAATCTCAATAGCTTCTCTCACCAGTCTAGGAATATAGTGGTGTTCTGTCGAGATGACCTGCAGGTTATGTAACTCAATCCAGTGGTTCGATCCTGTTTCTAGTGTTAAATGATAATGTTAGTGACCATGACAGTTTAAAAACTTATATTGCTAACTTTTTATTTAAAAAGTCATAATATTATTTTCCCTTTGCCCAGCAGTGGGACAATGTGGGCTAGCTATAATAATAATAAATATTATACAATATATAGTTTTAGCCTAACCTTCGGCTTCGGTCGAATAGGAGATATCCGACTTATCGGCTTCGGCCAGAAATCAACCTTCGGTCGGACACTACTGGCAAGACGTAGCTGAAGTGTGTGGCCGTGTGTGCACTTACTAGGTACTTTGCTCATCTCGGTCGGGTCGGCCACCTTGATGTCGTAGAAAGATCATCCAATCAGTAGACCCAAGCCTCTCGGTCACAAATATTGCTACATTCGCTTCTAGTCACAGATATTTTAATGCATCCCCAAATATAATAAAAACGTGCTTAGCAATCCCCTCCATTGTACAACTTGTTATATCGCCAGTTTTGTATTTGTTAATAATGTTATTCACGCAACAAAAGAGGTGACCTATTCTCTTGTTATAATACCCTGGACGCTTTCGACAACACGTACGTTCATATTACCACCCTTCTTTTGCACAGAACCATAGTACGTAAGTAATACGGACATAAACTGCCTGCTTTTTCCCATGAACGTAGACAGAAAACACAGAACGCGACTTGCTACGATTGTAACATACTCCTTTGCTTCTTCCACCGTCATAAATCTGGTCGTAGACGCACGCCGGTTGCGAGTACTACGTACCTGACCATGCTGAAGTAAATTACTAATAATTTCAGTGTATGTCCTTCTAGGGCGTCCCATCCCGTCGTTACCATTCGCCTCGCCTAGTAAACACCAAAAATACAGATTAATTCATTCAGTTCCTTGTCCCTCTTTCCAGGACGACGTCTGCTACGTAGTTGCGAAGTACGACTACGCGGCACAGGGCGCGCAGGAGTTGGACCTGCGTAAGAACGAGCGGTACCTGCTGCTCGACGACTCCAAGCACTGGTGGCGGGTGCAGAACGCGCGCAGCCAGTCCGGATACGTGCCCAGCAACTATGTTAAGAAAGAGAAGCCTTCGTTGTTTGACAGGTGAGGGTGCATAATTTTGTAATATGAGACTACCATAATGAACTTAGGGACTTGGGCCTCCACTCTGTGAGAAAGATTTGGTTCTAATCCATCACTGAGATCCAGGTCTATTCTTTGTGAGATGGAAGGGGCGTCATTACGAGAAGTAATAAACGCCCTGTTAGAACTTCTATCCATCTTGCTATACGATCAGTGGCTGGTTAGAATAAAAAGAAGATGTAAAAACGTTTAGGTAAAAACAATAAATTGTCCGCTGTCTGAATCCAAAAGAAACCAGAGCCGAAATTGATGCCGAGTGATCCTATTGCGGGTTACTCACATCAACTAGGAAATGATACACTTAATGTGATACCACCCAACCCAACTAGTAATAAAAAAAAACTTACTTGCGTCATAAAAATGCGGAAGTAAGAATTTATGTGTCACACTCAAAAATTCCAAATGGCTTTCCCAAATTGTGTCTGTTACAGTAATATCTTCCTCAATTGAATTTAACTATTTTAAATTTGTAAAATTTGCACTCTGGGGTCACAAGATAAATGCGATACTTAGTCTGTGGCTCACTTATTATGTGTAACACAACTGTTTTGTCTCTTTTGATTAATAATAAACTTATTACTTACTTATCTCCTTGAGCAAATCAGGATAGTAAGAAAAGAGCCATACAAATGACTGTTAGATGAAAAACTCGCTTTACTACACGAACCAATCACATGTTTACGATTAACCAATAAACTCCGCGACGGTAAAAATGTACATCTTATCGGGTTTAGGACCTAAGTAAAATATGAATATCTGCAATATGTAAACATTGTCTGTAAAAATACGAAAGATTACATTATTTACTATGACATATGAATTCACGCTAGGTAACAGCTACGATGATGCATAGTATATAGAAGTAGTCAGGTGAAGGATTTTCTTGACGCCAACAGATTCGAGTCGTTGAGCAAACTGCCCGATGACGCAATCAATCAATAATTTTATTATCAGGCAACTAGGCCCATAGATAAAATACACAAAATAATCTTAAAAAATAATAAACTAATATATATTAAAAAACCTCATTAATCTATACAAAATCAACAACACACACACATCACACACGCACACATCACAGACACACATCTATTCAACTGCTTATCATCACCAATCACAACCAAAACAAGACTTGAGTTTCTACGCTCCTCATAGTTTCTGAAATATGTCCGACAAAATTTTCACTGTTCCCTGAATTTAAACATTGCTCTCTAAGTACGTACGGCCTTTCATCGTGAGGAAACCTTGGGTACCCTCTGTCTGGGGAAAGCGACGGGTGTTTTAGTTTGTGGATGACTGGCCATTTAAACGCATGGAAATAGTGATCTCTGGAGGGACGCAGTCATTCTGTCGACGACAGTTTTACGTTTCATTAACTATCTATAAAACGTCTATAGGCGATATGTGTCTGCTGCATAAATGCTATGTTCGGTATAATCGGTCAATTACGCACGTCTTTATGTCTTTGAATCAATTGGCAATTCAATTAAATGTATCAATGGCGTAACTACGATAACAAATCTTCAATATCTGCGATGCCTCGTAGCAGTCGTAACTTATCAAGTTTTGCAAATACTTTATCCTTGATCCTAAAACAAACGTAAACTCACGCCTGTTTTTTCATGGGGGTAGGCAGAAAATACACACACGATACATGTCATGCTACGATCCTTATCCATACTGCTTATGCTTCGTCCACGTTCGTACATCTGGTCATACACGATTACACTTACTTGCGTCGGTTGCGGTAAAAACTACTCATATTTACAATACTTGTGCCTTAAATCTAGATGTTATTCCCAGATATTATAATTCGTACCAACAAAGTAATCTCTAATCTAACAATATGCCCACTACAAAGATTGCACGTTCTGGAGTTTATCTATGTGTTACAAAGGTGACATTGAAGCTATCAAGCTTGCACTTACCAAAAATGCACATTTAATCTGTTTGTTTACCTAAATAAATATAAATCGGCGATGATTTCTGTGAACCAGATAGTAATTTGAATAGCTTTTGGTTTATATTGGACCGGGTTCTCAAATGCAATCACGAAACTTAATAATATTAAGTAACAAGTTCACAGGTATTAACACGCTTACACTAAGCCACATTTCAACAGATATGCTTAAGTCCCATGTCGATCGAACGACGGGCGAGCATATAATTGCCATCAACCGCAATCTAGACTCCGGCTGCTAAAGAGGTGTTCCAGATGACTCTTTGGCCGACCTTGAAATCGAACTCAGGACCTTATTAGCATAGTTGATATTGTTAAATTGCTGTTTCATAAATCCTACTGTTAGCATTATTTTTATAATCATTAATTCATATACACCAATAACGCAATGCTATCGGTTCTTGCCAAAGGATATAGCTAAAGAATTTATTTTCCCCTTTTGCGATTGATGAGGTAATCATAGAGCAATAGGTCGCAGCTATGTTGCATTTCCGAATACAAATATAAGGTAAATTATAACACCATGTGGTATTCTGTTTATAGAAACATTATAAGCAATACTAAGGCTTCAAACATGCTAACAAAATAATAAAATTCTTGATCAGTGAAGTATGTACGCAAACACACGTTACCGGATATCAGCTGTTTCTCTTTCCGTATTGTTGAAATGCCGAGGGAAAATGGTAATTAATGTGTTTAAGGATAGGGTAATCAGTTGGTGTAATTACTACACTGATACAACCTTGTTGATCAGCGAAATTGTTGCTGTCACCTTGCTTTGATTTATTGTTGGTTTTAAACATGCGGGTATCATTTTACAGATTAAAAGAGATGTATTAATTATTTAGAGTTTCTAAATAAAAACATCTACATATCTACAGAGATTTCACGTCAGCCAAATCTTCACAGCACCATTAAATAAATAAGGACTTAAGACAAAAAAAAACAAACTTCATACATTGAATACCCAAGTAGTAAATGTTGCCGCAATAAGTTAAATTCCATGCTACAGCAAGTATTCATGCTTATACAATATAACGATGTGTCATATTGTCAGACAATGAGACTGTCGCATAAACCTGCACATTGTTAGTTTGTGAGGAAATAACAACAATAAACACATTAGTTGTTTCGTCTCTGCCTCAGGTACAACACCTGGCCTGCTTGCGTGGATCATTTGTGCGTGTGATTTATTCTTAGATAGAACGCGGTCTGAAGACTTATATAAATTTAGTGAAGACAGCAATCCTAGACTAAACCTATCTAGAGCACGCGCAAAAGAACCCTGTGTACCATTGTGACTTCTATGCAATTGTGCATCCTTTGATGGAGATCCCAAATAAATGAATAAATAATCACCTGTGATTATTTCTTCAATTTCTTCAACAATGCTCACAAATGAAAACACAATTAAAACCAATTCCAGTATTAAAAAGAAGGTAAAGAAGGGCGGTGGTTCGAAGACCCTCCCGTCGAACAGCTCCCCGGTGCGCGGCGGCGGCGAGGCGGGCGCGCGGCGCGTGGAGCCGGCCGACGCGCTGGGCACGGCCGTCGTCAAGTACAACTACCAGGCGCAGCAGCCCGACGAGCTCTCGCTCACCAAGGGCACCAGGATCCTGATCTTAGAGAAGAGTAATGATGGCTGGTGGAGAGGACAGTATCAGCAGCATACTGGCTGGTGAGTTTTTGAATTGTGTATTTTGAATGTGTCAAGATTCTTATGTTTTTGTCGAGAAACAGTTAATCATGATTTACCTAGTCTTTTTTCAAATGTTTTGTTCGACTTTGTAAATCTCGTCTAAATGGAGCTAAAGCTACAGTGACAAGTAGTAATGCGTATTTACTAGTTTTCGCCTACGGTATCTCCTGCGTTTTTTTACAGAAATAAATTATCCCCCGTATTACCAAAATTAAATACTATGTCCTTAAGGTAGCCATATACGCTAGGGTGTACCTGACAGGCTTACCTGTACAGGTACACCCGTCAGGCAAGCTTGAGCTGCCTCTTGAGAGAACCTGCACAATTCTGCAACATACAGGCTCCAGTTTACCTGTACAGGCAAACCTGACCAGCCAGGAGAACCTGAGGTACACCGTAGCGTGTATGGCTACGTTTTGGCTCTATTAGTTGTCATCTCACTCAGTAGTCAGCTAGTCACCCTCTCTCTAGCCATATCATCGTTTGTTTGGTCTTCCCCCTACACTACTCAAAACTTTCCTCACGACATTTTCCTGTAAAATCAATCTCCTGTAAAACCCTTACAAATTCGTGTGCTCAGTTTCGCATTCATGCTTGATGAACAGTAATTAGTATATTTTAATACAAAATACATACTTCTTTTCTATCATTTTAATTATATTATGATTTATAAAGTGTGTATGACTTTGCCTTCAGAAGCACTGAAGTCGTTTGTGACCAATGAAGCTTAATTAAATTATAGCGCAGTCTATATTGTCCATTTAGTACTGATATTTCTTTATAGTAGTACAGTTACTTCAACAATGTCTTAGTCAGCTTGGAAAAACTGGTCAATAAATTGAAATGAATAAAACCATTTTGTTGTTGAACATCTTTAATCAAATAACGCACTAACGTTACTCAGTTACATGACTTACGTCATAAATATGACAATAATGAACAAACAACAATTTACGTTTTGGAGCGCAGTGTAGTGTTTCGAACACGTTACGTTCATTTTACAACTAAGATACTGCGTTCCATAGCACGTTGGCTCAAAAGGCTGCCCAAAATAAATGGGTCTGGGCAAGACATGTCTGTCGCATGCCGAACGAGCTGAGAGAGAGCCCGTAAAGCTCAGCTTTGGTGCCCTGAAACAGCGACACTGGGTCGCGGCAGACCACGAAGGAGATGGCGAGACGCACTGGATCTCTTCCTTAAGAATTGGAAAGAAGTAGTATAGAAGCGTGGAAGGAATGGAGGGTGGCCTTTGCCCAGCAGTGGGACAATACGGGCTAGCTATAATACAAATACAAAAATATTTATTTTTCTCTCAAAACATTGTGTCATATATAAACTGAGGCAGCTCCAGTAAGTTACAATAGTACTTGTGTCGGGGAAATAATGAATAAACGTACTAGCAGTGCCTAAACCATACCCAGAGAACATATCTGTGAAAAGTTAAATGATCGAAATCAGTTAAGTGTTTCTCGAATCCCGAGTTCGCTCTACATGCAGTAGGCCGCACGTCGATGTACTTTGACCTTGAGCTGGTCTAGCTAGACAGATTTATAGTTTAATTATTATTAACAAAGATATTCCCTGCAGGTTTCCTTCGAACTACACCAGCGAAGAAGGCGACAATGAGGACCCCGTACATACGTACGCTATGGCGGAAAACGTTCTCGACATCGTGGTGAGTCTAAATACATTTCATCATCATTAGCGCTCCCTTTCTGACCAAATCAGTATTTTTGTATCACAGACTATTTCTATAAATCTACTTCCTCGGTACCAGTGCAAATAATTTTAAAAGAGTATGTGAAATATTTTATTTTTATTTTGGTACGCTCAAATAATATTATACCCCGACAATGTGAGCTATAAATGGTGCACTACTTCTAATAAAAGACTGCCTTGAGCGCTATTAATTCTTGGGTTTGACCTCTACTAATTAGTAAAAATAAAAAGATAAATGTAGATAAAAGCATTTAAGCACCTTCTTAATATCCTATCCATGTCCGTGTATGTGTATGTAACATGCCTATTTCTAGCTCATGTGCCATTGCTGCATTGTCCTCAGTATTCCCCGCAGGTGGCGCTGTACTCGTTCACGTCGAACAACGAGCAGGAGCTCTCGTTCGAGAAGGGCGACCGGCTGGAGATCATCGAGCGGCCGCCCTCCGACCCCGAGTGGTACCGAGCGCGCGACTCGCGCGGTCACGTGGGGCTCGTGCCGCGAAACTATCTGCAGGAGCTCGCCGACTACCTCACCACGCCCTACAGGTAACGACCAACCCCGAGTGGTACCGAGCGCGCGACTCGCGCGGTCACGTGGGGCTCGTGCCGCGCAACTATCTGCAGGAGCTCGCCGACTACCTCACCACGCCCTACAGGTAACGACCGACCCCGAGTGGTACCGAGCGCGCGACTCGCGCGGTCACGTGGGGCTCGTGCCGCGCAACTATCTGCAGGAGCTCGCCGACTACCTCACCACGCCCTACAGGTAACGACCGACCCCGAGTGGTACCGAGCGCGCGACTCGCGCGGTCACGTGGGGCTCGTGCCGCGCAACTATCTGCAGGAGCTCGCCGACTACCTCACCACGCCCTACAGGTAACGACCAACCCCGAGTGGTACCGAGCGCGCGACTCGCGCGGTCACGTGGGGCTCGTGCCGCGCAACTATCTGCAGGAGCTCGCCGACTACCTCACCACGCCCTACAGGTAACGACCAACCCCGAGTGGTACCGAGCGCGCGACTCGCGCGGTCACGTGGGGCTCGTGCCGCGCAACTATCTGCAGGAGCTCGCCGACTACCTCACCACGCCCTACAGGTAACGACCAACCCCGAGTGGTACCGAGCGCGCGACTCGCGCGGTCACGTGGGGCTCGTGCCGCGCAACTATCTGCAGGAGCTCGCCGACTACCTCACCACGCCCTACAGGTAACGACCAACCCCGAGTGGTACCGAGCGCGCGACTCGCGCGGTCACGTGGGGCTCGTGCCGCAAAACTATCTGCAGGAGCTCGCCGACTACCTCACCACGCCCTACAGGTAACGACCAACCCCGAGTGGTACCGAGCGCGCGACTCGCGCGGTCACGTGGGGCTCGTGCCGCGCAACTATCTGCAGGAGCTCGCCAACTACCTCACCACGCCCTACAGGTAACGACCGACCCCGAGTGGTACCGAGCGCGCGACTCGCGCGGTCACGTGGGGCTCGTGCCGCGCAACTATCTGCAGGAGCTCGCCGACTACCTCACCACGCCCTACAGGTAACGACCAACCCCGAGTGGTACCGAGCGCGCGACTCGCGCGGTCACGTGGGGCTCGTGCCGCGCAACTATCTGCAGGAGCTCGCCGACTACCTCACCACGCCCTACAGGTAACGACCGACCCCGAGTGGTACCGAGCGCGCGACTCGCGCGGTCACGTGGGGCTCGTGCCGCGCAACTATCTGCAGGAGCTCGCCGACTACCTCACCACGCCCTACAGGTAACGACCGACCCCGAGTGGTACCGAGCGCGCGACTCGCGCGGTCACGTGGGGCTCGTGCCGCGCAACTATCTGCAGGAGCTCGCCGACTACCTCACCACGCCCTACAGGTAACGACCGACCCCGAGTGGTACCGAGCGCGCGACTCGCGCGGTCACGTGGGGCTCGTGCCGCGCAACTATCTGCAGGAGCTCGCCGACTACCTCACCACGCCCTACAGGTAACGACCGACCCCGAGTGGTACCGAGCGCGCGACTCGCGCGGTCACGTGGGGCTCGTGCCGCGCAACTATCTGCAGGAGCTCGCCGACTACCTCACCACGCCCTACAGGTAACGACCAACCCCGAGTGGTACCGAGCGCGCGACTCGCGCGGTCACGTGGGGCTCGTGCCGCGCAACTATCTGCAGGAGCTCGCCGACTACCTCACCACGCCCTACAGGTAACGAGCGAGCATCATTACTGGCTAATCAGAATACAGGCCATGTTTCTTTAATGGCTGTTTTGGTTAAAATACCTGAATCTTATTCATTCAAATGTGTGTTATAAGAAAACTTGATAGACAATAAAAAACCTTTCCAACCACATAATTTTTAAACAAATACTTCAGCTGATTAGGGACTTAATATGTCTTTAGAAAATCTTGTTTTCTTGTTATCGATATCCAATACGTCTGCGGAGTTTCACTAGTTAATTAAATTTGACTGTATGTTTTGATTATACATGAATTTTAGTAATTTGTTACGCTTGTCTGAAATTATAATCTATCTCTTCTCTTCGTCGTTGTTCCGTCAATGCTGAGGATCCCGACCACATACGACGTGTAACGGTGGGTCGGCGGCAGTAGCTTCACTCGCTCTCAGACAATATTTGACACTCGTTAATGTGGCTGCATCGGGTATACAGATAACTCCATCTAGATTCTGCATACAAGACAATATATGCGCGCCACATATTAATGCATTTGCACTGATGTAACTCGATGCTCGTATTTATCTCTTCAGTGTCGATCTGATGTTAGAGCTAGTCGCGTAGGGTAGCGGGATGCGAGGCACTCAGTGCGGCCGCAGCCACGAGCGGGCCGCCGCGCCAGCTGCCCAGCGGGTGGTAGTTAGGGCCCTTGCGACTTGCCCGCACTCTTTAGACTAGTTATCAAGCGTTTGAAAGCAATTCGCCACACGAATTGCGTTCAAACGCAAACCTATTTAGGTAAAAAACATAGGTGTCTCCAAGCTGTGCAGTTCTCTGCAGTGTGGACCGCTCCGTATACAACATTATTTTCAGTATATGCGAAACCTGAATATAGTTTGTTCAGAATAAGTAACTGAATCGATTCCAATAATTTTTGAACCATGTTATATTTTTTCCCAAAAATATTTTAAAAAGTTAAAAGTTGGACACCGAGCGACTTTAAGTACCTATCGCAATAATTTAGGTACCTACTGCTAAATTATTATTATCAATGAGCTCAAGACGACGCCGGAGGCGCGGGCTGCGTGGTGACCACGACTCTGTGCGGACAACTAGATAACAGAACAAGCTTATAACTTAGTGATTTTTCATGATACAGTTTTGAAATTTTGTACATAGATTCTTTACATAAAAATACTAGACACGTGTATCAGGTTTCGCATTTACTAAAACGAACCCTCCTCGCCATTGCAGCGACGGCTCGGGCGCGCGGCCGCTGGCGGGCGTGGCGGGCGGCGTGCCGCTGGCGGGGCGCGCGTGGTACTACGGCGCCATCACGCGCACGCACTGCGACGCGCTGCTCAACACGCACGGCCACGACGGAGACTTCCTCATCCGGGACTCCGAGACCAACGTACGTATCCTTACGTATTACTCATCTAGCCTAGCCTGTAGAGCCAGTTTCCAGTCTAACCGAGTGCGGCTGAATAACAGTATTTTACATGGAATGCATCGACATCCAGTACTGGACCTTCGCAGCTTTGCCAAATACATGACCGATATGAATCGATCACTCTGTGAGTGTGAATGAAATAAGAGTTCGAATTGGTCTGTTTTAATTTGTTTTGGCATCCATCTAAATATCATTTTGTGAAGCTGGTAACCAATTCTGATGATCATTAATTATGATTGTGTAATGAGTAAGCCTACGTCCTGTGCCGCTAGGTGGGCGACTACTCGGTGTCGCTGAAGGCCCCGGGCCGCAACAAGCACTTCCGCGTGCACGTGGAGGGCTCGCTGTACTGCATCGGGCAGCGCAAGTTCCCGACGCTGGAGCAGCTGGTGGCGCACTACCAGCGCGCACCCATCTACACCAACAAGCAGGGCGAGAAGCTGTACCTGGTGCGCCCGCTGCCCAAGGCCACGCAGCCCTGCTGAGCGTCTGACGGCCTAGCGCCACACGTGTACGGAACCCCTCACATGGTAGACTTTGGTATAGGGTGGCCTGACAAGTGTGATATTCATTTCCTAAAAATCTGTTTCCGAATCATTTCGAGCCGTTCCGTACAAATGTGTCACTATAATTAGATTTCCCGTTTTGTACTCCGGTGTCCACTATTTACTCGTTAAAACTAGTTCAGAGCTTCCGTATATGCATTGTCAATTTTGTACGAAATTTGTATTGTAACCAGGCTCCGCACGCTCGATCGGAACCGACCACCGTTAGTGAGGGTTTTGCACGAAAGTAGTCGATTAATCGAGTCGAACAGATTCCGATCGATTCACATCACTCAATAGTACAACATCGGCCGAGGTATCTGTTCGTTCGGAACACCTATTATACTGTAACGACTTTAGTATAATACGGCGTTGAAGCAACGCCTAAACTTAATTAAACAACAATAACAAAACCAAAAATTGGCTTCTTTATCTCTATTAGTGTTTAATAACATTTTATATCATATTATTTAGGTAAGTTCGATAGTGTAATTTTTATAATGAGTTATAGTTAAACTGTGTTTTACGCATATTATAATCGATGATCGCGTCTCGGAGTACCCGCGGATATATTGAGTGGACGCTTCAGACAATGTGATGTTTAACTAAATATACACGGATGCATATGTTGTGATGTTTGGCTAAGTAAGATATAATGTAAGTCACGATCAGGGAATATCGTGGAATGTGTAAGGAAGGCAACTTATTGTAAGTGAGTGGGAATTTTGTAAGGTTTTTCTAACGCGCTCAACGTTTAGAGGATTCCGTTGCGGTTGACAGTAATGTGGTTTATCGAAACCTGCACATTTGTAAGATAATACATTACCTTTAGAGGCTAGGTGTATTATAATATAAATTATGCTGAAAAAATCTACGCACTAACGCATAGCATTTCTTCTTCTACCATCGACTTCGACATTTCAAGGTATACATAGCGCCAAAAATCAAAAGTATTAAAAAAGACATTCCTTATGTTATAACAAGTTCTCGTAGCACCACTGTCAGTCGCAACTGCTCCTACACTCGCGTGTCGGGAATGATCTCGAACGCGCGGACGCACCAACTGTATAAGTCTGACTAGTGGATTCGCGTAGTCAAATATATCAATGATAAACAATATTCCTACGTTTTAGTCTTTACGACAACGAATTAGGTAACATTTGGTTGGTACCGCACCAGTTTACACTTACATTTTGAAGTGATACGCATCTCATGGATAGATGATATTCGTCAAGATAAAAAAAACTGTGTGGTGGGGTAAAGAGGCGTCTCCCACTAGTGGATCGCCGTCGTGTCGCGTTATACGGTGTATGTGCGATTGGTGGATATCGCAGTCGTAATGAAGAACGAAATGGAGTGGTGTTCTGGTCAGGCCTGTAAGGTACATCGAGTGATATAACTTGCTGTAACTACTCAAATTCAAAGAAAAAAATGCCGACCCGATGTCTAGTAGCACTAGAAGAATTACGGTACCTAACCATTGTAGTTTAAACTGGTGTGGTGGGCATGGAATCTCAACGGGTTGATTTCCACTGGGGTGACAATCGCTAGTCAATATTATACGCCGACATCACAAACAACTCGCCCTTATGTTACAATGTATTTACTTTTGTAAAACTTGTGCGCGCAATCTGTTCGGGGGCCCTAAACTAAGGGCGATGAAACAATAAGATTATGCTCCAGTCACAAATACACCATAATATATTATTAATATTAAAAATGTATGATTAATTTCAAGGTTTAAAATTTAATTCTTAACCTATGTTAGTGTAAGCTTTAAATTAATGACGTCAAAGTCGTATTCGCTCTGTTCTATTCTAGGCGATCATTCTATTAACACGTGGTGTCATACGTGACTTCGAATTTGTTATTATTAAGTGGAATTAAGGGTTGTACGTTATGTATTATAAAGTATACACCGGCCCGACATGTTGCGCGCACGCTACGCAATTCGATCCACAAGTAAAAATTAACAATGGCAGCTTGTTTGTTGTTTTATACATATTATTGTTTATAATATATTAATTGTGTAGATACCAATATATAAATTAAAATGCGAATCACCTTCAATGATTAATTTTAAGTTAAACCTTGACATGTTCAGTTGTAGCACCTTCCGCATACCTTCTGCAGTGAGTGAGACGTCCAACACTTTGGTGGCACTCCACAACGGCAAGTATTAAGTAAATAGCTTTTACACAGGAACATTATTTTTGTATGGAATTTTTATTTTACACTTTGACAGTTGATGATGCACCAAGTGTAGAGATTTTTGTATGCGAAAACTTAGCGATAAGGTTAGGTTACATGTGACACTGTATGATAGATGATTGAGGGTGTTTTCCTCGGTTTAATGTAATATATACCTGTGCGTGTGTGAACGATTATTTGCATTTATATAATAGTAACGCATTCTATACGACTTGACTAATTGGAGATTAATTAAACAATGTAATATTAATTTAACAAAAGCTGCTTTGTTAAAATTATTATCGTATAATATGAAGTTCTCTGGTCTCAGTTGCATTTGCTAAATTGATGCTTATAGCTAAATATTAGTTGGAAGACACGTCAAAAATTATTATGTTTGAAGTAAAAGATAATTTCCTTAGATACTTTTAATGGAAAACATCCTTGAGATGGCGATGTCTCCAGACATTGATTGATAACGCACTATAATTAATTACATGTGATACTTTTGAGATATAACTTTTGTCTACACAAGTGTGAACAAAAGCATAAGAGAGTGAAATTGAGAAAGACGTAATTATGGCGTGTTTGTTTCATTTTTGTAATGTAAATATACATACTTCTGTATTTATGAATTGCAAAAAGGACTATGAATTTGCATTTCATATAAACATTCAAAAATTAATATTATATTGTGTTTGTACAATATTATTAGAGAGTTTGAGTATCGGTTGAGATTATACTCAACCAAGAAGGTTCGATGAACCTAAGAGAAATGATATTACCATTTATTATGTAAGTATACTTATGAATAAACGTATTAGCATCTCATCATCATAATTCTTATCAAGAAACTTGCTTCACAAGGCCACAAGGCAAATATGAAACGAGTTTTTAAAGAATTGCTTTCATCAAAGGCATTTACGTACGTTGTGTTTGAGTCTCAAGAGGTTGAGTGTTTGTCTTGCTATTCATAATACGAGTTATCGAAATGTACACGTGCAACAAAAGTCATATCTCAAAACGCAGTGATCGTAAGTTACTAGATCTTTTTGATGTATTTAATACGTTTTATACTCAATAATGTAATTAGAATTAAATGCGAGGCAAACTCAGTGTAGAGATTTATTAGTAAAAAAAATAGCAAAATGTACCGCTGCTGCAGGTTTTGGGCGATTTTTTTTACAAACAAAATATAAAAAGTATTTGGCGCATCGGGTTATTTTGTAATGAAATCCATATACATACATGGTGTACATTTGAACCACAATCTTGAAAAGGCCGAATCAAAGGATCTTCATTGTGTTAGGGTTTAATTGCAGATAATAATCACGACCTAAGCTTTTTTTGCGTTCAAAATACACCCTGTATTGCAAAGTCTTCCTAGAACGTTGCAGCAATTGGAGCCGCATTTATTGAATGCAAGCACAACGCCAGTAGCGACTAGCACGGGGTAATCATTAAGATGGAGATATTGAATTGTTCGAAATGAACGAGAGTAAGACGAGAGTGTCATGAGTTGTATATGAAATGTTCGATTGACGGACAAACAAATGGAAATTGATTGCAAATGAGAAAACTATAGTGCACTAACTTTAACAAGCTTTATAAAATAAACATTGCCAAACTTAGAAAGGAATTAAAGCCGACTTTACATTCCTAAAGCTTTTTATGATAACACTTGCGATGATTAGCTTAAAACTTAAGTATTGGGTACTAAAGTACCGCCCTACCAGTTTTTCAAAAATCGACTAATCTACATTACTGTATCAAACGTTTTAATAGTATAACTAGGTATAGATTATAGAGTGATTCGGTTTTTTATTTTTATATTGCTCAAAGTATATTATTTTATAATTTGTATTTGTGAACTTGTGTTTGTACGTTTTTGTGAATGTATATTATCCGATGTAACGAGCCAATGTAAGTGCAGTATGTAATATTTAACAATAATTTATTTATTAATTTGCCATCCAGTGTTTTATTCATACAACTCTCTTTCTAACCAGTACAGTTGACGGCCCTACGCTGTTCCCCCATACTTTAAGTACAAATGCTGTAACCATGAAAATATTGTAATACCAAATGATTTGAAAAGAGATAACCATGGAGTTTCTTGCCGGTTCTTCTCCATAGAAAACGACCAAGCCGACCTTTTTGTCGAAGTTTTATAAGTGCCTATCTAGGCCTATGTGAAATAAAATATTTTGATTTTGGGTACTTTACAATACAATGTGAACACACTCTCACTTTTCATTTGCATTTAATACAAGGGATTTGGTCCTAGTCTATTATCCTGCTAGTACCTTAGTTACAAACAGCTATTGATCAAACAAAGCCATTCAAAATCAAAACAAGATCACGAGCTTCGACTGTTGCTTGTTCCGTGCTAATTGATTCTATCGTAAAATGTTATCGCGTCGAGATAAACTACTGATACAACCGTGGGAGGATCGCAGATTCAAAGATCATCGATCAAAAGTGAGTCACTGGCTTGAAGTTCATGTTTTCAACCAAATGTTTGAACAGCATGAAATTGTAATTATGAGTTCAAACTTCGTCGGCATTAACCGGAATCCTTAGGGTCACGACACATTGATCGACGGCGTTCGACTGTTTGTCAATACAAAAAGACAGTATGGGACGCCGTACATGCTTACGGCGTAAAGGATGCCCTTTCGCATCGACGTGACGAATGTATTCCCCATACTTTAGGCTCTTTCGAGTGCCGTCGATCAATGTGTCTTGACCCTTATTCGTACTTAATTTTCCCGATTGGAGGTAAGATCCGCGTTGCCAGCGATAGACGACCGAGCCCCGGCGGCACGGCCGCATGTAGCGCTCAAACTGAAGAAGAACCAGCGCGAACTTGACAGAAAGAACAAGATTCAGAGCGAGAACTTCAGCCTCCTGCAGCGACTGAACGATATCATGAAAGTGAACCGACTCGATAATCACTGGACCAAACCGCTGCCAAAGTAAGTTAACGAGTGGTTGGTGGGTGGAAATACCTTAATCTATTATCTGTGCCTTAATTATCTTTATTAACATTGGCAAGATTCAACATAAAATTGGGAGCTAGTACGTGATTTTGGAAAGGTGGTTTACCATAATGTATAAAACACCGCCTGTTGTAATAAATATCTAACCATGCCCTGGACTCGTGCTAACCTAAGGCCTCCCAATTATTTAAAACGACTGTATCCGCCCGCGCCGCGCCGTCGATGGTACCGACAGGTGGCATTTTATAGTTTCTTGTTTTCACAAATAGGAATGTATGGCTGTGGTCGTATGGCCACAGTGCCCGAGTACTCTAGTGTTAACGAATTAATGTTCTTCTGATATTAATGACTGTATAATGTTAGCTTCCAGCAAAAGGTAGGCTTGTTCTACGACGCAGAGTCATTGAACAGTAAAGTGACGGCGCGCTCCCTGCCTGAGCCGTCCGAGGAGAGCTACAGCAATGTCAAGTGCTACGCCTGCGAGATCAGGAAAGTAAGTTATACCTTTGTAGTACGGAAAATTCTTTGACTGTGTCCGTATGTATTGTTTGATAGGATCAGAGAGACGGTTTAAACATAAATTACTCTTTGTTTACAGAAACAATATGAATACATCTACAAGCAGATGCATCGAGACTCACTACCTTCGATTTACTCTAATTAATGTACCTAATCTTGTGTTTTTTTAAATAAAACGATTATTATATTGGACAGTATTTATTGGTATATAGATACAATACAAATGGGCTGAAGTCAACATAATTTCATGTCGGGACGGCCGTTCCTGTCCCGATTCCTGGTACTGCATTTAATTATTATCGTTTGGAGTTAAAATCGAAACATAAATACTATGTTATATCAAAAGCATCAATTCAATCGGTAAGCAGATTACACTAAACGCATACGTCGCGTACGCGGCACTTAACTTTAAAGCTATCCACTTCGTGTCCATCGTCCGTTACTCGGTACATTACGAAATCGAAAAACAAAGATGAAAATTTTCAAACATCACAATAGAGCTGTATCACAACGGAGCCGCAGCTCGCGCCTCGCCAGCGCGGCCGCAGGGCGACGTGCAGTCTGCCAGTCCGCCAGTCTGGCAGACGCAGCGCGCCGCGCCTCGCCAGCGCTGCCGCAGGGCGACGTGCAGTCCGCCAGTCCGGCAGACGCAGCGCGGCCGCAGGGTGACGTGCAGTCCGCCAGTCCGCCTGCCTGGCACACGCAGCGCCGCGCGGCTCGGCCGGCAGCGCCACTAGAAGCGGAAGCCCTCGTGCGGCCCGGGCGCCGCCGCCGCGTCGAAGTGGAAGCCCGAGTCCGCCGCCGTCGGCACCAGTGTCGCGTCCTCCTCCTGCAATCGACATTACACCACTATATTATTACATACCCAGAGATAGCACCTAGAGTTTCCAAATCAAAAAAACTTCTTGACAAAACACTATACATTTCTCTGTGACTAGTCACTGTCAGAGTTACAGTTCTCTAGGGAAATCAAAATCATCTATCACTTTGTCTTAAAAGGTGTACAACAACAAACAATAACACGGTACGTACCTCTGAGGCGAAGTATTGCTCAACGATATCGTAGGCCATTTTGTAGATCTCCACCTTCTCGTGGCTCTGAAGCGCCTCGATCTTGTCGATGCCGCCGCACTCCTCGATCATGCTCGCGACCTGGTCGGCGTTTTCACCCGCCATCTTCAACATGTTGCTTAAACCGTCTAGCACAACCTGGGAGAAAATAATTGAGAAGTCAATTTAGTAAACTTATAAAATTTTGCAGGCTATGAAAAGTAAGGCCTTTTACGAGATTTTAAAAGAATCTTTTGAAGCTGAACAGAAAGTACTGGCAGTTTATTAAACATAATATCTGGCTATTCAAGATTAGAATATCATTATTGTATGCAAGAATTATTCATTGACCTAACTAAAGCTAAATGTAAATATTATAATACATTGTTACAATTTCAATGTAAACTACGCAAATACGCCGAATCAATGGCACTTCAGGTAAAATGTAAGTTCCTTCTAGGCTAGTAGTGTTATTGACTATTATGATGATCCCTGATTCAATTTAAAATTTTTCCAATTTTTTGTTAAAATAAAGCTGCAACAACATAACAAAAATGTTTTAAATAACTTACATTGATAACTTGAGTATCTTTGCAACTGAGCAATTTGCAGAAGGGCGGTATAACTCCGCAGTTGATGAGGGCGGCGACCTGTTCCTTGGTTCCGCTGATACTAAGGTTGGACACTGCCCAGGCCGCTTCCTTTTGCGTCTGGAACTCGCCCTTTGTGAGGTTCTCTACGATTTTGGGCAGTAGTCCCGCGTCTATGACTGCCTGAACTTGCTGCTTGTTGCCTGCTGTGATGTTTGATAAGAACCAAACGGCTTCTTTGCAGATCTTCTCTTTCTGTTGACGAAACAAGTCATTACTAAATTATAAAAAAGCAGGCACATGTTTCCATTCACTACAGTGAAAGAGCTCAATCAATTTAATTGGTCTTTATGGCTGTATTTACAATAATCCTTATCTCAGTAATAACATTATGAAATTGCATCAATTAAAATTCTTTCGGCTGACCCTTTGCAAAGACGTTTCAGTTCCTGTGCTAATTACAAAACATGCTGTGAATAATGATGAGTTCGTGTACGTACGCACATCCGATTGGAAGGCCGCTATGCGAACCAAACTGCATTAAACCGGTACTTTGCGTTGGTATAAATAGAAGGATGCGCTCAAACAGATGTTGTGGGAAGTAAATAAGTTGGGTGGGGCCTATGTTCGGCAGCGGACTGTGATAAACCGAGAGGATTGGCCTAAATAGGCGTATTCAGTCAGTAAATGGAATAAATTCATTCTGTGAAACCGTAACATGTTAGCGGCGGTGAGTCAAATTAATAAAACTGACAAAAATGAAGGTCAGACATCTGCCGCGTTATCACTATCAGTCAATGACCATTCAACTAAGCATGTCAATGTACTGTAGAGTCTAATGTTTTATTTCAACGGATTTTGAGCTAGCGACGGTTGCGGTAACTCGCGCGTGTACAATAATAGATAATTACCATCTTGGCCGCCGACCAGACGCGTACGAGGTATACGCGTCTGGTCGCATTCACACATTTTATGTATTTCTGTGTGAAACTGTCTTGAATGCATATTTTGTTTATATTCTATTTTTTGTGCGACAAATTGGCGCTCTCCTATTGGCTCCAACATCGTTAGAACGTTATTTTACAGGTGCCTAGACAACTAAACATAACTTACTTGAAAGAAATGGCTGCTGCAGCCTTGGTATATAACTTAACCCAGTGTAATAGTCCTGAGGTAAATAAGCAGCATTTTATGCTATTGTACTAGGAAACATTACTTAAGTGGGTTGTCTAGCAACCAATGTTACTTAACAAGTATAAGATCGCATACAAGTTATGTATAGTATAATGGGCTGGTGTCCACAACTCCACGTCCAAAGCGCGTATTTTGCATATACAAGTTAAGTACCACATGTGTGAACAGCTTAACATTCCAATCTCAATCACTTTGTTTACAGAATACAAATTTGTTTATTTTGGTGAAATTGGCAAGTTTACAAAAATAAATTGGAAATTCACTAATATAATAAGTAACACTAAATCGATCGTACCTGATGCGACAGTAAAGCGGGGAAGTGCGAAAGTGCGTCACAATTGAGGACCACTTGTGTTTGCTCGTCCGTGCCCGTCACAATGTTGCCCACTGCTCTCAAAGCTGCCGTCTGGACCTTCACCTCCTTGTGTGACAATAATGGGATCAGTTTCGGAACTATTCCCGATTCTATCACCATTTGGATCTGCTCATTGCCACCGTCTGTTAAATAGCTGATTGCCCAAACTGTGTCTACTAATATCTGGAACATAGCAAATAAATAATGTGATTCATGAAGGTTTGAAACCACAGTAGATTGTAATTGACCACATGGTGTCAAATTGTATTAATAGTATCATGTTGTCAGGTTGGTACCCACTAAGACTGTAATGTATTTAGAAGGAGATTCAAGAACAATAAAATTATCAAGATGTTTATAGAAGAAACAATAACATTAAGATTGATACCTTGTCTGTACCTACTGATATTTGTTATCTTAACAGATTTACTTTAGATGGATACCTAATACTATTGTGTGAATTTTATCAAATAGCAGGGATAATCTCTGAATATTTAACCTATTGACCGCCACGGATGTCTATGGACGTCAAATCAAAAAGTGCCCATGACGCCTTGGACGGCATGGTACGTCGAAAATAACACTTTTTTAAAGTGCTCGGCGTAGAGAACAGATTTTCGCTATCGACGTGGCAAAAGTCAAAAGGTTAATATTATTACTTAAAAAAATTATGTAAAATTTTTACATTATTTGGAAGATGTGATGTATTTACTCAGCTTAGAAATTATCAATCGAGGTGCCACAGATTATTCAATCTGATAAGTTTGTTTTATCAATTTAAAATTGAAGTCAACAAAACATATCACCAAATGGCTTTGTTATACATATTCATTGAACTCATTTGGAAAATTTTGTATGTTTTAGTGAAAGAATTTTGTAAAGAATACATGAATGGTTTCCAATAACTTAATAGATTTAGCAATAGATTAAAGTAACTAATTGAGTGACTCATTATGATTTTATGTGTAATCTATTCACAGAAATATCTATGATTTAATGGATTCCAACTTACAATTATATAATACATGCTTTTGATATAATTATGTTAATAAAGAATGACCAGATTCCAATATTATTACCTAATACAAATATAATGATAATTGTGTTTAAAAAATAAGCACAATAAATGATGCAATCAAATCTGTTGTTAGTATTCTGAAAAATATAACTTCTTCAAATCATTACTTCAATTTTAGTTAGTAAGGTAAAACTAATAATTTAAGTTGCAATGCACCCAATAGTTTTGAAGCCTAGGTATGGTCTTTGAATATAATAAAGTTCCCTACATTAACACAATAGGAATGTTTATTGAGTATAAGCAAGGTATTTTCTAGTACTTGAGTTGAATGAACTTTAGTAGTCTAGCTTCACAAAGTAGGTGATTAAAAAGTTTATAAAAGTAAATACTTACATTGTTGTCATTGTGCGTGATGAGGACATTGAGTGCTGGAAGAATTTCTTGAATAGTTTTAACTGGTGGTGGAGGGTCCTTACTCCTGCACAGGTTGACAATGACCCAGGTCACATTACGAAGGAAAGAAATGGGAATATCAGGCTTGATGAAACTCAATAGTGGCTTCACCACTCCCAACTCAATAACAAAGTCTCGGAGTACTGGACCATCTCCAATGATGTTACCCAGAGCCCAGACTGCTTGCTCGCATACATTCTCGTGAGGAGACATGAGCAGCTGAAGGAAGACAGGGACAGCACCAGCATGAACAACCTTGTTCGTCTGTGCTGAGGTGCCTGACGCGATGTTCGTTAAGGCCCAAGCCGTTTCAAACTGAAGTGTGGGGTTGTCAGCCCTGGAGAGGCACTGCACGAGGATGGGGAGGATGCCGGCGGCAATGAGCTCGTCGATGGGCGGGTTCTTGTCGGACGACAACAGCTTCCTGCACTGCTGCACGGCGGCTAGCTGCACGTCAGGGTTGTCTCCGTTCGCCGCGTTCATCACCAACTCCTTGAGGTCCGTGGACGCCAGGGTCCTCTCGATCTCATCCTCGTCTGTTGAGTAGCTAATAGGCACATTACGACGTTTCTGTAGTGTTTCTTCCCTTTTATTTTTTCTCAGTTCTACTGTAACTTCGTTCCTCCGCCTGCGCATTTCCTAAAAATCACAAGCGAAACGTCATTTCATCGTCACTAACTATCTAGGCTATAATTACATTATTACAAGACATTGAACTACGTCCCCATACTTACGTCGACATCTTTGCCAGTGTTCTTGAAAACATGCATGCGGTTCTTCACTTGATCAGTCGCCATTTTATTTTTGTGCTCGCAGTCTCGTTACAAACGTGGTAATTACACAATGAAACAAAGGATCAACATAAAATAATGACGAAGAAAACTAATCAAACATGTTTTAACGGCACTATTAGCGTTGCTGATTCATTAACCTCTTTTTAACACAGAAAATTCTACAACACGAAACTAATCGTCCGTTTCCTCCTCGAATTTCTTTCTTTCTTTTTTTTTCGGTTGAGCTAACTATAGACAAGTTACATCTCATCTCAATGTTGCAAACGTCAATCTTTTCTATAATCGAAAGCAAATCAGGGCACTGAAATACAAAGAATCGAATAGTCTGATCCAGGATTCGACTACGATTTGACAACAGATTTAGTGTTGCAATAAAAATATAAAAAAACGTTTAAGATTTTTTCATGACTGGTAATAATTTGCAGGAAATATTGATGAATTTGCTTTCATATCATCGCACTACGCACTTCCGTATTTGTTGCAGTCAAAACAGGAGTGTTGTTGTAAAATATAAACAGTTAATTTCAATTCGAGCAATAAATCGTAAAGATGACGATATTGACGAAGCCAAGCCTCACAGTTAAGAAAATCCCGTTGTATTCCGAAACCACCGAGAACGATGAAGTATGTATCATAATCACCTGAATCTTGACTGTGTGAAATTGTTCATATCGATCGGCGTGCAATCTGTTTTTTTGATTTGATAAATTATAAACGACAAAAAACGTGTATTTTCGAAAAAAAAATGGCTTAATTTTTACCACAGGGAAAGATTCTGATTATTAAGTTGCGCCTACCGCACAGTAAAATATTATTTGATGCAGTTACTGCGACATAAATCTTTATTGATTTTCAGTTAACGGCGGACGGGTTTGTAGCTAAAAATTCCACAATTGATACTGAAAAATGTATGCAAGTAGATAATTCTTTCAATCCCGCTCTATCATTTAACGCTTCAAATGGCCGGAATGCAGATACACTACGCAAGAATCAACAAAAAAAGAAAAGGTTTTGCCTCTGTGCCTGTGGCTGCGGGTATAATGTTGGCGCCAAAAAGGCTAAGAAGGTTAAGGTTAATATTTGTTAGTTTTGTATTTTATGTGGTGGATGGACGATGGTGTTCTACGACAAATACTTAGCAGGTGCACATTGCGGCAATACGGTTATCTGTTTTTGAATGTTTCTCTCATGATGCTAGCAAACTTAGGATAGGTACTATGTATTTACTTTTATTTTTGCTTGTTCATAGTATGATCACAAAACAAGAACGGCTTGACAATAAATTTGACCTTTCTCAGGTCATCGAAATATCGGTGATTCCCGGCCCTTGCAAGCGTCGCAGCGTGGCTATCCTGTGCTTCTCCTTCACTGTGTTCCTGCTGGTGCTAATGGGGCTCATCACGGCCATGCAGTACTATGAGTTGGTCAACACGGAAGCCTCCCAACACAATCGCTACCAAGGCTTCTGCTCCATCCCTCTGTCCAGGGTACGTATGGCTTGATTGTTGGCAAATATGGTAAAGAAAGAAGTTTGTATTTTTTGTAAACTATTTTGTATTTATTTATTTACGTGTCGCTCGGTGTTGGACTGAGAGAGAACAACTTCGATAGTCGGAAGGAGAAATTAGATTTTGCCTGTTTACATTCGACAGACTGAACAAACAGCGCGGCGTAAAGAATAACTCAAATGCAGCTTCAGCATAACATAAATGCTAGTTGAGTTTAGTTCAGAAATTACTCCATACGATTTTCCTTATTTGTTTTCATTTTGAGTAGATCGATCATCAACATTCATATTGCACTTGATATGCCTATAACAGACTGCTCGAATAATAATAAAATATTTAAGGATTCCCCTTATTTGACCTTCGCAACGCAACGGCCAAGCTCTGTGTAATCATTTAATCAATAATATCGCTTCCACGCGTCCCCCTTTCAAGAATCTCACCTTGTAGTTGAATTTTAAATGACCGTTCCAAGAATTATAGGTACCCTCCGTAAACCTTACATAGGTTTACTTTGACAACGGTAGAAATGGTACAATTTCAAGGGCGTTGCTATTTCAGTCAGTAAGTTCCTTTCAAAATGGATAAGGTAGATAAGGTGTCGTGTTACACGCGTGTTTTGGATGCTCTTGGCCTATTTCTTAACGAGGGGGAATATCAAAATGGCATGTCTGAAAGCATTGACACGTGTTGGTATTGGGTGACTGCGAATGGGGCCGGTGGCGATGTTATAGGATAACATTGAGGGCCCGGTTTGACAACTACGCAATTGTTTGATCTATAATGCCTGTTTGTAACGTTAAAAAACGGTTCGTTTTGCTACACAAGCGTTCTTTTGCTATAAAGCTCTTCTGCAATTTTTACTTTTAAGCTAGGTAGGTATAGGTACTAGAAAGATAGATTCTTTTTCTTTGTCATACAAAGGCGACGCTTTAGAAGATTCTGTCTCATACAACGCTTGTTTGTATTGATACCAGTTATTGAAAAGAAAATGGCAGAAGTTAGGCAGGTCACTCTTCATACATAAATCTTCTAACCTAAGCAACCTAGCTATTTCTAGCTAAGCAATTTGCGCAAAAAAGAAATTCATTTCATCATACCATTTTTCCTCGGTACCTTACAGCCATACCAGCGATACGTAGGTAAACGTACCTACCTATTACATCCAACGATCTAGTGTCATACCAACATACATATCAGTTACAGCTGTGTATGTCCTCGCGATCAGATTCAATGTCATTCATTATGTCAGCAGGTAGGATATGCCTGGGTCATTCTATTGACCCGACCAGTTGACTCCGACCTCCAATCAAGGCCCTCCGCCGTAATTGGATTTAGTATGGGAAGTCTGTTATTTTCTAAATAACAGAACAGTTTGTTGTGATCTGGTTATGCGCTTGCTCCTCGCGTCTCAGGTACCTATATTACCTGCAAGTACCTACAACACCAGCTAAAGGTTCAATCGGCAAAATTCGGCAAACGCGATCAATTTTCATCTAGAATTTAGGCAGGAATAAGAGCGTTTTAAACTTAGAGCAAAACGCTATAGCCTATAAACAATACGATTAAAAAAAAAAAATTGAAAATCGATCCACAATTAGCGGCTAAATAAGTGGACATACATAAAAAAATATACAATTAAGTAATAAATTAACATACTAACCTCATACTAAATTCAAGCAGCAAGGGTTCGATCGTTGGGAATTTATAAATTCGATATTTTCGTTTTCCTTCCTGTCCGCCCACAATAATTAGTATTTATTATTTGCAAGCGTTTAGTTAAATAATGTGTGTATTATGCTTGTTTTTATTATGGATGGGTACTTTTCCATGAATTCCAAGTTCCATGAACCGCATTGTGGTTTAAAGCGATTGTTTGGACAAAAATATTATTAGTATAGGTACCTACCTACTTTGTTGTTTAGGTCAGAAATAAAATTGTTATTCGTACCAATGTACGTATTTCAATTATATAAGGTGAATTCATAGACAGTTAGGTATTTGTTTAAGATGTTAAGATGTTTTGTTTTTTAATTGCTTTTTTTTTTCCCGACTCCAAGAGTCATAAATGAGTAAATTTTCGTATTTTCAATTAAATGAATCTATTAGTGTACAAATCCTGGATGGGGGAAGCGGGTATCATAAAAGAATCACCGCGATCTACTGCTAAGATCTGATATCCTACAACTAGCATAGGTACCTGACCGTACCTACCATAGGATCCACCTAAGAAGAATTGATGTTAAGATTCGATCAAATTGGTACGGACAAATTACGGACTGTCTGTGGACACTGGACTACACTATCTGTCCGTGTCGGGTGTCTGAAGCCGCGGAATTTGTTCGTACCAGTTTAACCTTGAATTCGATCGTACCGTATGCAAGCAGACATGTAGGTAGGTACGTAATATACACAAACGATGAGACTGTTTAGTTTCATCGATTTTCTTGAAGTAGTAGGTAATCGGTCCGGCCCTCGAGGCCACAATAGCCGCTCACCACACAATGTTGGTGAGGTCAGGCGGATCTATAGGTAGAACTGACCGTTAACACTGTTATGTTTTCCTGAGCTATGGTGGCGCAGTGGTAACGGCCCCGAGTTACAACATGTTGGTTGTGGGTTCGAACCCAAGCCGGCGCATTACTTGGTGAAATTATTTCATAATCTGGTCTGCTGCAACTGCTCTCAAAACGGCGAAGGGAAACATCGTGAAGACACTGCCACCGGCATGGCTCCAAAAATTCAAAGACATGTGAATTAGAGAAGACCTGTCTCCCAGACTCCCAGTAGTTGAAACAGTAAGGCTGACTATGGACCGATGTCTCGCAGACGTTACGTCTTTATTCTCACTTATAAACTGCATGGTCTGTGTATGTTCCAGGACATGCAGATGTTGGAGTCTCGCAAGATGCCCCTGCGCTGGAAGACCGCCCCCGACAATGTCGGTCGCTTGGAACCCAACATTCAGGTAGGGGCATGGAGTATATTATGTATAAGTATTGATTTTACTTATTCAAAGGCTTAGGTACCTACTCAAAAGCTTTACATTCATGTTTTATGTATTTATTATGTATACTTAATGTATAAAAATGTATTAGGTATACTCAATGTATACCTAATACATTAAGTCCCCCGTTTTTCCTCATGAGTGTAGGCAGAAACGACATACTACTTTGAGAAATAAAAGTTAACTTGCTTTAACCACCTAAATCTACAGATTTGAGTCGTTTGTTTTCACAAACAATACATAATGCTGCCACATATTGGTTCCCTTGCCAAGCGTCACATTACCCACCTTAGCAGATTTACTTTCCTTTCTTCCATCACGTTCAACGCCTAATTAAACCACCGCTCTCACGATCAGGTGGTGAGCTTAATGGACGAGGATCCTGAGCACCTGTTCGACCTGCTTCGCGAAGTGCTGGACATCAATATCGACGAGTCAGTGGAGAAGATCTCCGTCTTCAACAACGGACACCCCGTCAGCTTCATACATGACTTCGAATCTAATGTCACTGGTGAGTAATATTACCTCGGATGTGCATGGTAAATTGGATGATGATGATGGCGTCGTGATGGATAACATTGGGCATGGCCGACTTCGTCTTACAGATTCCTATCTGTATAGGTCTGTGATCCTGTAGTGGACTCGTTATGCTCAGGTTAAGCATAATGGTGCAGAAGCTAAAGATTGCTTTTCTTTAAAAATTAAGTAGATATATTTCGATTTAGTTGTTTGGTCTAAAGCATTCACAGTTTCAGAAATTTTATTCAGTATTTTAGTCAAGGATATAAGGAGTGACACGATTGGTTGATGTTGTTTCACCATCTAACTTCATCATTCTCCTGTCCTTCTTCCAATTTATTTGGGGTCGGCTCAGCATGTCTTCTTCTTTTATACTAATCTATTACTCGTCATCTCAGCAGTCACCTCCTTTCTAGCCACGCGGCATATAATATTCGGCAACGAAATTGATGAAGTATTCAAAACTCGCGAGTAGATGTTACTTCAGTTGCATATTATTTCTCATTTGAATATTTGCCTCCTCTCTAGTGGCCATACACAGGTACACTGTTTATTAGGGCCGTATAAAGATAAGGATGCGTTTTCACTCGTGTACAGCTTGGATTCATAGCAAATTCGTCTTTATAATTCCAGACATCGTAGACTCCGAGCGCTGCTTCACCATGGACATGGACCCGTCGCTGGTGCTGCAGCCGGAGCTGTTCCTGCTGGGGCTGCAGCACGGCGACGAGTTCGACGTGTCGCGCGTGCGCTCGCAGCTGCGCGCGCTGCTGCCGCCGCTGGCCGCGCCGCCCAAGCGCCGCGCCTGCGCCGGCCGCCCCACCTACCGCCTGCAGCAGGAGACGGGCGTCGTCAGTGAGTACTGCAGTACTGCTGTCTGCTACTGCTACTAACGCACTGAACGGGGAAGTGTGGCCGAATAAAGGGGAGGCTTATACATACAAGACTTAGCAGTGGGTGAATAACATGATGAGGAGGATGATAATGCTATGGCACCTATGATACGAACTTTATGAACTTTAAAAATTACAATCAAGAGATAGTCATTTTTAAAGTAAACTGACATAAATTTATTATTATTATTGAATTTCTTATGAAATAGGTGTTTTATCTCAAAGTTACACTCGTTATTTGACGAGATTCGCTTTTACCAACTTTATAGTTATAAGTTATTTGGTAGGTACGGTTGTTTGAGAGTATCGAGTTTAAGCGATGTTAAGTACTTCATTAGCTATAGTCTGTTTCGTGCTAAGATGATGATGCAGTCAGTGGTGAGGGTGGTATCAGAACTTGGTGGTACTAGAACAATATTATCCGAGTAAAGTAAATACTTTATTTACTTTACTCGGATAATATTGTTCTAAAATGGCCATGTTTACGCAATAATGTTATACATCATAATATTAAATAATATGAATCATGTGGTTAGTTTTAAGTTCGATAATCTTGTTTCAATTAAAATTGGTTGAGTGGCATAAATAAATGTTTACGTATTCATTCAATTCGATTGACAAATGGCCGCGTCACCTAATGATATCATCATTTTCCTGCCCTAGTCCCATGTTACTTGGGGTCGGCGTAACAACAAGTTTTCTTTCTTGTATTTTGCACTAATGACTAAAAACGTACGAATAAATAAAGAGCCTCCCTAACAACGTGGAAAGGGTACCGACGCTAAAACGATTACCACGGATTCAGTACATAATTCTTCATCCCCAACCATAAAAAAATCTGCCGTTCCATACATTTTGATTGTGTAGTTTTGTTGGAAACAGCAGATTTTTTTTATAATAACCGACGAAATGTTTCATGTGGGGGGAGAACGATGTACTGAATACGTGGTAACCGTTTAAGCTACGATGTCGCTTCCATCCTGTTGGGGTTTTCTGCGTCAGGTCGTTGTCGTGTAAGCGTCGTAGGTTGAAATTAGGCACCAAGCTCCTTGTGGAATCGCGTAATATTTTACAATGGTTATAATATACTTTTTCTTAATAACTTACGAGCGGTTATAAAGATCGCGTGAGATGGTCGTTGTGTCGCACAGTACAGAGAAGCGCCGTGGCGCCACTCCGGCGCAGTCATCACGTATTTTTTATTTTGTTTCAAAAGTTCCTACGTCTTATTAAATTGCTAACGTAGCGATACTTCTTTATACTCTGCTGCATGACCATGAATAAGTCAGGAGCTCCGCATTCACACCGAGTGTCGTAAGGATTTTTGATCCACATTGTGTTTGCAGCGGCCTTCCTAGATTCGTTATGGATTCTGGATTTCTTCCAAATAGCCGTGCAGGTCACGTCAGACTGGTAGCTGTTTCTGGGGTTCGACGAAATGGGATTAAAAAGCAATGTTTCCCTTGTTCCAGTCCGCAAGCGCTCGGCCGACGCGCCGCCGCACGACTACATGCAGTTCGCCGGCAACCGCGTGCAGGAGATCGAGATCAGCAACCTCGCCGAGCTGCTCGAGTTCGAGCAGGAGGTCAAGCTGCAGTAGAGGCAGCGCTCCTAGGGGCAGGCGGGGAGGGGAGAGGGAATGGAGGTCTTGGATAGCGATGAGAATGTCCAAGTGTACAGGATATTGCAATATCGTTTTCCTCATAAGTCAGATTAGGACAAGAGTCAATTCTCAAAATCTATATTCTATTTCATCAAAACATGACTCGGGTGAAACTGTTTACCAATGAGCACGACTCTCGATGCATAACGCTTCATATCAGTCAATCAGCGTTCATACTTGTTCGCGATTTACGCGGTTTTTTTGCAAGTATCCTAGGATTTTCGTAAAAAGCAAAATCCAATTATCCTGTAACACATTACATAACTGTATAGCGACAAATGTACAATTGTTAAACAATTGCCATGTCTCTTACGTGGTATATTGGACTGGGAACGACCTGTTGAAGAATAATTGATATGCACCACTCAGTTGTTGTACCCCTTGGGGATATAAACAGACTATATAGCAGAAGTAGGAGTTGGTCAATGGTTACCCGCTTTAAATAAAAAAATTGGCTGTTTAGAATACCAAAGGAAAGAATGAAGCAACTGAATTTGTAGTGAATAACATCAATATGGGTAGCGTTACTGATTGCTGATCTATTCTTTCACTACTTTAATATCGCTTTGCTCAGTACATGCTTTGAAAGACATGTTCGCTCTCTCTCGTAAGTACTCCATTTGCTATCTCCTCCGTGCTAGAGATATGATGGTGTGGATGTAGGAAACGCGTGTACTTGTTTGTGGAATTATTTTAGTCGAGTCTCAAAATTATTCAACTAAAGTAATTCTGAATGGAAGGATGATGTTATTCCAGTAATTGTTATTGTTTAATTTTAACTAAACTTTTATGCTCTCTGTTCTAATTGTCTAATTTATTCTTTAAACAGTTTCAAAATGATTTGTGGACAAATCAGGTGTTTTGAAAAGTATGCGCACATAATGCGGTGGTTGTGTGAATTGACTGGATTTAGGGAAGATGGACATGGCAATGAGCTATGGTCTTAATGATAACTTACAATTTAATAATAACTAACATAGCAAGCGAATCGATTTCAGAAATCGATTATAATGTCTATGTTTGATCTCTGTAACTTAAAAAACCAAAGATTTTTCTTTCATCTTGATATGAGACAATGCCGGTCATCACTGTCATTTTATTTACTGTCTCTTTTTTTGTTGTTAGTTTTATGAAAAGAGAATAGTAGAGATTTCTGTCCATTGCAATAAAACATCAAGTAAGATGAAAATCGATTAAGGGCATGATTTATAATATTTTGTGCCAAAGACCAAACTGTCATGAATAAAAATTATTTCTCTCGTAACCGTAATGCTTAGAAAGAAATGCCAATATCACTAAGATAAAGATAACATGTTCTATTGCAAGAGACAGAAATATTCTCCTATATCCACATCCAAGTGAGAATAGTTAAGATTTAAACTTAGTCGAATTTTAATGTAAGCACATAATACTCAATGTTTTAAACATAACTTCAATTCCTAGTCTGGTGTTGTCATTGTTTTGTAGTCGATTTTCACTGTTTGTTTAGTCTATTGCATAAAAAGTATTATTTAGTTTAGTTTGTTATTTTAATGCCATATTTCTTGTGGTTTTTAAAATAAGTATACAAGATGATAGATCTTTAAATGTAAGGATTTAAATTAATCGTAGAGCACGTAATATCGTGCATTAAGCACACATTAACATACAAGTTATATTCTTATTATTATATAGGATCTCATTCTTCGTAGTTTTCTTTACCAAATCTGTTAGCTGAACCTTAGAATTTAAACCATGTTGGTATTATATCGACCCCGACAGATGATGATAGTTTAAGTTAATTTTGCTTGTCCATGTAAGTGACTTATGAAAAATAAAATTTTCAATGTGATCAATGTTTCATTTGCATCCCTTCTCCACCAAACGGGAAACGCGCGTACTTACGGCCATTGAGATACAACAGGATCATTATCATCAGTCTTATAGTAGTCTACTGCGAGTCAGGCCTCTATCACACGCCATTCTCCTTTACCCTCGGATGCTCTCATTCAGCTGCAAGTACCACCCTGTGAAGATCGTCGCTCCATCTGTTAGCGCGGTCTTTAGATGTACAGAATTATTGAACACCTCTGATATTATCACATTTGGCCCACAATTTAGTACTTGCTGTAAATTATAGATGGCGCAGAATATGGTAGTTTAGTTTTTCATTTGTGGAAAAGTACTATTAGCACAACGGTCACACACCCAAAAAAAACTACCCCTTCATTTGTTGTGGGTGCCGTTTATTGATGATTTTACATAATAATTAACACGTTGACTGTCCAATTATGCAAAGGAGTCACATTTGTACCAAACTCCATCCATTGTCCATGACTTTAATTGGAGTCATAATCCAAAAGTAAATTTGATGTTATTTATTTGACTGGACGTATGAATAAGAGGAAACAGATTCTCATGGACGTATGGTTAGATAACAAGGCTACCGAAAATTTAAAAGAGTCGCCGTAAAATGTTGCCAGTTTCCCATATATGAAGAGGGTAAAATATAACTATTTTTTTGTAGGCATTGTTGTTTATTTATTTAAATCAATGTAATGTGTACATGGACGGTAGAGTCCTATTTTACACTTGGGGCACCACGTTACCACTTTAGAAGCATTTGTACCCGCAAGTTTTGAAGATTTCCCTCTGAAATGAGCTTATTCTATCAGCCTTTGCATCGTTTTTTATTCGTCTTACGACCTGGTCCTTGGTCATTTTCTCGAAGGTAGAAAAATGAAAATTTACGTTAGAGGTACACTGGTGTAAAAATCATCAGTTATTATCAATCTACCCTCATCTAGCAGGTTTACATGACTCCTTAGGGAGTCTCACAATTTTTAGTTCACACGTTCATGACTCCTTAGGGAGTCATACTTTGTACCGGGACAGAAAACGTGTTAATAGGTGACATAGGTACACAATGTCTGACAAAAACAGTATTTCTAAGGGGTATCGTATTTCCCAGTAACTGAGTTGTGGTTGTGGAGGTCAGACTGGAAGTCGCTCCTTGTAAAATGCTGGTATTCAGCTGCATCCGGTTAGACTAGCAGCTGACCCCAACGTAGTTGGAATAGGGCTAGGGGTTATGAATGAATAGGCACAATGACCGTTCAATAACATCCACCCTTTGCTATAAAATAAGTTTTGTAGACTACTGGTGCTTAATTGTTATTCCAGACTGCAATCCTTCATAGGCCTTCTGTTAAGAATCGTTTTCGCATGTTCGCGGGTCTTCTTGGCTGGCCGACTCACTAGGTTCCTGTTTGGCCACTATGTGTACTACTTACTGTATCTACACACTGCAAAGCATCGGTGTAAGCTTGTACACACAATGGTACCTTCATGATAATACGGTTCTCGTGGTTGCAAACGCGGCTGCAGAGCGTGGGGTCCCGGGTTCGATTCCCGGGTCGGCCGAAAAGTGTAACTGGATTTAACTTTTAGAAATTTCTCAGTAGTAGTCCTAAGTTTGGAAGTTGGCGGTATGGTACCCCATGGCTCGCTTCGCCCGTTAAGCCGTTGGTCCTGCGCCTGATCTCTCTCCAGTCGTGTCAGGTTTCCGTCCCGTCGGACTATGAGAATGAGGGAACAAAGAGTGCACAGCCTGGGTCTGCGCACACACTTGTGGACCTAATATCTCTCGTAACGTTGTCTTTTGCAGAATTTTTTAAATCTTGGATTGCCAATCGAAACTATTTCGATAATTTTATGATCATCAGATTTAAAATAGGATTTGTAGGTAGACGCTAATTTCACTGCAATTCAATTATAGAACAAAACAAAGCCTTTGATAAATAACGAACAACATAACCAGCAATGCGCAATATTTCCATCTTGCATAAATCTGGTAAATAGCAGTACAATAAAATATCCAAACAATTGCACCGGAGCATATATAAATATGTCAACAAAAGATTTACAAGCCATGTATTCCGTAATAAACTAGAACGAATTCCTATACAGAGTGCGCCATTGTGCCGGGACAAAACTCTCAGAATGTACGACGCCCGCTTTCTCCCATAGTTCGCGTTTTGAATTTTATAGAAACGCGAGCGAGCCATTCACCTGCATGCGCATACCCACACACCGCACATCACTATTGTGCGCTACATGAATGCCCATCCATTGATGTCTCCACGAATTTCCCGATGTACAGTTTTTGTGTAAATCCTTTAACTCAATACACAACAATGTCGCCATCTTTCACTCTGCTCCGCGCCGCAGACCGCGTTCATTTACATATTTCCACAATTAAACACTAGATCCATTATAATTAATCTGTAATTACGAGAGTGTCGTACCGTTCCCTATGGTTTGTTTGCCAACCCGTGTTGGTTGTTTATTGAGCCAATATTAGCTAGTATCGGGACTGCTCAGCTCGCTAGTGTATCGGCCAGGCGCGAGGCGCGGGGAGCACAGCCCCGCGGGCTCGCATTAAGATATGCAAATGTTATTAGGAGACTACGCGCGCATTATCTTTTAACTCGCGCGGAGATACGGCGATGTTTTCCCGCTTATAAACAGCCATTGTATCGGAGATCTTTCTAGATAATGGGATCATTAACGTTCACCTACAGACGCGGCTGGCTAATAACTAGGTGCTGGGTTATCTTGCGGGATATTGAGGACGGTGAACTTCGATATTAGGTGCTCAATTAAGATACCTTACGAACATTGGAGGCATCGTTGTGGTAAACCTTTACTTGAGATGGCTGATGGCATTGTCTTTGGTAAAAGAAGTTTTAAGATTCTCACAATATAAGGTACCTTCGTATACAGGTATCAAAATAAACCTGTACAGTTAGTATTCGTATCAGTAGATATGGCACTAATTAGAAAATGAGACTTCCTCAGGTAGACTAATAAAATACCTAAGAAGTTCATCGATTGAAGACATCTAAACCCATATCAAAAACTCCTAGCCCACTAATCGTAAGCTATAATAGTGCAGTGACCTAATTATACCTCGGACCTTCGTTGTCAAAGGGCAGCCCAATCGGATTTAAGTTATGCAAATCCGTAGTGGCCAGTCCCTTGCCCTTTTGACTACCGGGTAGGATCCCATAAGTAAATTATGCAGCTCCTGATGGAGAATAGTTTCAGAATAATTAGAATCCCAAAAGCTGTTTTTCGTGTTACTGATTTTAACTGGAATTTAAGTATTTATTTATTTATTTATTGGAGATTCTATACATACCTCTTTCTTTTTGATTATTTATTAATCAGGTGGTCGCTTATTTCGGTTAGGGCTATGACCTCTGAATCGACTATGATATTACATTGTTTCGTTCCGTGGTATGATATGCCTTGATGTGAAAAGTCTACGGCGCTACGAGACTGTCTACGGCGTAGCTGAATTGTGCTACGATCATGTCATGTTAATTTTTGGCTTCAAGCATGGCCCGTGGCAATGATTTATAAATCATGGTTGATCTTTGTTGTCTGCTGGGTGTAATCGGGTGATTTTTGGCAAATACTACATCACTAGGTCTGTATATCTACGCACTCTACGTATCCTTGTTAATTAACTTAAAGTTCACATTTAGAGAACGCATCTAGTGAGTCGTAGGGTCTCGTACACAAGATGTGGCCACTTTGACTTGAGGAAAGAAATTAGTTTCCGATTTATTTTCTTACAGAACAGTTAAGTAGTATGGTTTACTGGCAAGCTTATTACATATACGGAGCGGAGCGGGCGCGAATTCCGCAGTACATAATATGCAAACGGGTCGGTTTCGGTGGCGCGCCGGCACAACGGACCGGAAGCGATAAACACGGGCACAATACGCGGCGGACGGCCGCGGATCCGAGATATACGGACCGGACGGACATTTTGTGTTCTGTTATGTTATTGTGCAGACAAATAGAATAAATAAAGAAAGTTCTCTCTTCGCGACGATAGTTTATTTTGATCGAATCACCTAACGTAACTCTGAGGTCTAACATCAATCCGTATCATTCCAAATATACCAATTAAATCCAAGAACGACGAGGTAATTCACAAGTCACTGAAGATCCTTGATCCTATACATATAATGGCCCATCTGAACACCAGAGTCACCTGCCGTCACTGCCAACGTATCTACTTATATGTGATGTCGTGAACGTCTAGGATACAAAATAATTTACCAACTTAAGTATGTAAAGAGAATCATAAACTCGTAATGAACGCAAACTTGAATTTAACCTAGTTGTGATGGAGTTAGCTCCTCCACCTGTCTTGGAAGAGTTGTAAGGATATTACGTCACTTCCTGTATAGGGCCAGACAGAAGGGCAGCAGAGAAGGTGCACTCCATACAACGGGTCAGAAAATCTGACGATACTTGAATTATAATTAAGTGCAACTTGCAGGAGTGTGGTGGAACTCACTAATAACGGAGAGGAGGTAGGTACCTACTTGTATAAGAAAGTCTAGCAATACTTATTTCCACTGCATGTTTGTGTTGATGTACTTGTTCTTGCAGCTACATGTTCTGGACTACTGCTCTTTTTACGTGAATTCGCATGAACGTCTATTTGCAGTGAACTGGGGGTCCATTAGTATGTCAGAAATGCGATTAAGGCAATTTGACAGTACTTTGCGAGTTGTACCATCGTATTAGGTATATGAGCCCGAACGGAAAAAGTGGGCGTGGGCGTGGCCTAGCAAGATACAAGAAATTCCCTTTAACCTACGAATTCACGAAACAGTAACGGCAGTGTCGCCCGAAGGGACACTGCCAGACGACTTTTTTTCCCCGGGTATAGTCTTTGTGGAGCTTTTGCTCTTATCTGCTATGCGATAACAGTGTTATTGAGTGTCGGAAAGTGCTCCTCATGTCAGATAATGGTAGGCACTTCTGGCGTATTTTGGTTAGTTCTAGCTTGAAAACTAAGATTCACGTGGATAAGGGGTGCTCATTTGGACAGTCCTCGAGGAGGCCAATAACAAGATATCACTGTTACCAGCAGAGATTTCTATGGTTACCAGTCCGTATAGGTAATGCTGAATAATTCTGATAATCTCCTGTAAAGAATCAATCATTTTATCAATAATTGCGCTTGAAGTGGTCTAGCCTAACTTTTTGTGAATGGAGTTGTTTTAAGAAAATAACATATTTTGACGACATCGTGACCATTTGTTATTTTAGGTCATCGTGAGCCTTAGGTCCCTAATCACTAACCGCTCACAAATTAATAAATAAAATATTAGTTTAGTAGTAGAAATTCGTCATCAAGTAAATAAACCATAATAAGATTGTGGAAGATATGTTTGTTTGTGTTCATATTATGCTTGAAGTTATCTCCAGAGGATAGTCGCGAACTTTGGGACCCTACACGTGTGGCCGATAACGTAACGTGAGCCAAAATATGTCTAAATATTTGTCATTATGGTGGACGCGCTTTCACCTTTTTCAGTACTTCGCAGTAGTAAGAAAATGAGGCCCAGTTGATAAAAATAAAACTGAAAACTTAAAAGGTGTTATAAATACAGGGTGGAATTTTTCAACGCCACCTGGAGAAAAGTACTCTAAATACTGGAGATAGAAAATAATAAAACACTTAAACTTACAACGGCTGCATTAACGTTCCTTAGAAACTTGACACTCAAGATTACCAAGGTACAGGTATAATATGAACAGGATGATGATCCCAGTAAAGAGTATAGTAACATTGCAACCCCTGTTACTCACGGAGGCAGCAAGATTATTGCTCCTATAGTCAATATTATCACCGAAATTCCATGTTCTTCTTCAATCCCTACACACATAACAAAATAACAATATTATACAGTCTTAATTAAACCCTTATCTGCACCTTACCATTGCCAATAGGCCGTTCACACACGATCCAATCGCAGAGATACAGGACGTGTGCCGAATGACTTGTTTTGTCTGCACGTTTGTGCCGCGCCGATATCATTTGCATATCTTAATCCGTTGGAGGTGGCGCCTGTCCCTGGGGCTTCGCCTTTATAATGCTAACTGACGGTGGATGTAATCAAGGTAGATGCTGGGTACACAAGCCAGGTGTTTTGAAAAGCCAATGTTGTGCTGTGACTTCTTAAACGGTGTAGTGGGGTCGATTTCTGTTCCTGTTTTGTGAACAACACGTATTCTCTGATAATATGACTTCTTTTGATCGGAATTCGGATAGGTATTTGAGGAAGACGGCAAATGGGAATCCTGCTAGGGGACAAGTTTATATTTCCTATCTGATATCTCGCAGAATGCAGTGTTGTTCCATTACTAAGTAAATAGGCTACTTCCATAATTATTATAAATAACATAACTTCACGCCTGTTTTACTGAAGGGTTAGGCATAAGTGTAACCTTTTCATAATATTTTTACATTTATATTTTTAGATATAAAATATATACTAAAACTTATTTTTGTAATTCGAACACTACACAAATATATATATTATATGTGATAAATAGTTATTGATTTATCACATATAATCGTTACACAATCATTAATTTCAGTCATCAGTTTATCTCATCTAAAGGAAGTGGGTCAAATTTAACATAGTTACTTACAGGTGAAGTCAATAAAGCGTGTTAAAAATTATTCAGACCCATGATGTGGTTTTTGCGTGATGCTGTAATAGACAGACAAACAAAAATACTAGAAGTTGTGGGTTTTGTCTCTGTATAGATAATAATATTCAATGTACAGACACGGATGAAGGAAATCTAATGTCTCAAAATTTTCGAGCTCGCTCATTTAGCATAAGATCTGTTGATTGAAAATATAATTGGCAAATACACTTCAAAATAACCTGTTTGAATGATAACAAGGAAATCTAACATCTCAGAGGTAGGGAGCTAAAAATGTTCGAGCTCGCTCCGCGCACTCTTACATTCTAGTGTATCTTCATTATTCTGGAACTTTTAATACCATCTCTCTGAATAGTAAAACAATATAACATAATTACCCGAGGCGGGGTGAACAATATACGAGCTCACTTCGCTCGTTCTCGACAAAATTACGAGGCGACATTCTTTCTAATTTACTCGTATATTTCTTTTGGAGGATTAAAATTTCATTTCATCAGTTCAGTTCATCCCACTTTGCTTCATAAGTATAAAAATCTAGTTACCGTTTTCTAAATTTACTGAAACCAGATGAGTTCTCATATACTTCACCGCACAACAAGCCAAAGTTTAAAATTCCCATTATTTTAAGCAAACCACTTTCTTAAGTCGCTAACCGAGGCATGCGCACACTTACGAGTCCCCTTTGAAGTCTCCGAGCTAATACACACAATGTCGGAGGCTTGTGTCATATGAGGCCGGCCAGACTTCAACTATTTTAATCTAACTTGCGGCCCTTGGACCGTCTTTGTAAAATTCGCTACGAGTATTACCCTTGTTTAACGTTTCTTAATAAATAACCACAAAGTTTACATTACACCCAACTTCAACTCTAATTTTCGAGACGTAAGGGCGATTTTCCTTTATCATGATATCCAGGCCTGTGGTTTTTAAGATGTATCGTGGCATCGCAAAAGTTCGTAGGATTTTCGTTATTGAATTTTGTTAGTGAGATGTTAGGTTAATGGCAGTGTTGTGGCTTCACGCTGCCAGTCACGTAGGGTAGGCAGAGAGGGTTTATTCAATATTTGCTGACACTTTGCTCCATTCACGTACGATCGTTTATCTGAATGTTACTCTTATTTGGTGAGGATGTGTTTGAGTAGTTTTTAGCTATTCCTGTGTTCGTGTGGTTTAAATGGCTTAGAGACAATATTACCTGTGTAGATAATATCATGTAAGTAGAGGTCCAATAAGGTTGAAAATTGCCAATTGTTCATGTTTATGCGATGTTTATGTATCCATATCATGACGCCAGGTTGTCTAATGGAAAAGACTTTTCAATCGAAGACATTTAAATCATTACTGTGTTTTATAATATCAATAAACACTACCTAATTTCTACACTTCAGGGAATTCCTAGTATTGAACAAAGATTTACTAGTTAGGTAGACTAGGGAGCCCATCAATCTTGAAACTATATCCCGGATAAAAAATATTTTATGTTTTCGCCTATCCTTTAAACATTGATATTTTATTTCTATATTCAAATGTAATGTTTTTGTAGGGGGTCTCATGATGACGCCATAAAGGACAATGTGCTTTACGATGTCAAGTCGCGAACTTTGCCTATAAAGTGTGGAATTTGGGCGGGAGCACCGCAATGGCGCTCCGTATGCATAATACAAATACATTCATGAATTATTCGCCAACATGGCGGATGGAAACGTTATTGAATGTCATTCGTAGCCGTAAACGTGTGCTTTCCGAAATATCTAGTTCTGGCTGCAGGTGTTGGCGTGTGACAGTATGGAGCTATGAGTTCGGGTTGCTGAAGTTTTTTTGAGGCAAAAAATAGTCTCTTATTTTCATACTACAAGATATCTGAGGATCTCCGTGTTTCCAGAACGTTGGATTAATTCAGATTAGGCAAGAATGATGGGAAGCATAGAAGATTTTAAGTGTCTCTAAATAGCGGGCTATCTATCGAAAATAATTCTCTGAAACGTTGGCAAACTTTATTCGCAGATCAATAGCGATCCTTTTACCAACTTTTCCAAGTAAGTTACAAGCCTAATTAGATGCAGCAGAACAGCATTTCATATGCTAACGATGCAAACCTGAAGATCAAAGAGAAATATGAGGAACATAAGTTTTTGTTTACCGTGCGAGTTGGAGCAGGCTCTTTTACATACTTAAAACATAAATATTTCTCGAACATCCTGTATGTGTTCGAGTAGATAGACAGATGTGGGGAGAATTTACTTGGTAGTTTCTGAATTTCTAATCACTTGGCCCTGTTACACAAATAAGAATCTTGTTTAATATTAAATTAAATGATAAATTCCTGGCTTAATTCTCATCAAACGTGGTCACGGTAGCAATGTGACGTAAAGTTACAACATAGTTATTGTATCTTTGCTTGTTCTCAGTTACCTAAACTGGTAGTTAAACCGCGATTACTATCTTAGAAAGATTTAGTGAACACAATCTTCAAAATCGAAATCTACTGCTAATGCTTTAGAGGTACGCGAAAAGTGAAGTTTCTGTATTTCTATAAGTGATTGATGGTAACGAAGTTTGTAGAAATAGCCACGAAATACCAAACGAGAATACTTGCGGAAGTTCGGAAGCTTGGTAAAGTTAAAAGCTGCGCCAGTCTCGGGGAGTTCTGCCAGGTATCCTTGTGAACGGTCGGTTCTAACGTCAATATCTACGTACTTACGTACATTGAACTATAAAATCTTACGTTTTGATGATGTAGTTCTTCTAGCTTCGCTTGAACTCTTAACAAAAAGAAAAATAAAAACAATATTCTCATAGTTTAAGTTATCGAAAACCTAAGCACCATTTACTTAATTCAATCTAAGACTCCACTAGTCTTCAGAATTAAAGTGACGCGGTGATATTTTATGTTAATTTTATGTAGGTACATATTAATAAGTAGATTACTACATGCTGTCTAGCTAGTGTCAACAAGACGACTACTCAGTATACGTGTCGAAGGCTTAGCAGCGTTAAGCTTGGTCCGAAATACCTTAATATCTTACTAGTTTATGTAGCTATGTAGAATTGTAGTACCTATATTGATTTAGGAGCTACCTCGATTATTTTTCAGTAAACTTTTCAATTTAATACTAATAATCTATCTATCTAAATATATAAAAGGGAAAGGTCACTCACTCACTCACTAATCACGAAATATCGAAAACCGCAAATATGAAATTTGGCAGGCAGGTAGTTTATAGTTAGTAGACGTCCGCTAAGAACGTATTTTACGACAGAGCCGGATTAAGGAGGTCTTTTTTTTTTTAGGATGGGAAATCATCAAATGACCCCCCGCTCTGGGCGGAGCGGAAGGGAGTGTCAGACTTGTACTGACTAAAACCCATCCATGTTCCTTCTTTGCCCTTTGTGTTCCAGGGCCGCGGTATCTCTTTCGAACAGTCCCGCAGCCCTGGTAGGCATCGGCCCGTGCGGACCCCTACGTGGTTGCTGACATCTCTTTGAGGCGCGCGTGGAACACGAACGCGCCGTCGAGGATTAAGGAGGTCTAAGGGCTCTCGCAAGTTTGTATGAAAGTCCTTCATTTTGTGTGCTACAAACTACAAAATTTAGCAAGTCTAGAGTTTATGAGTAGGAGACATTAGCTAACAAATAATTTTGCGACAGCCTGGAGTAAGGGCTCTCGCAAGTTTATATGAAATCCTTGGGCTTTTTGTACCTGAAAATTGGTAGAGATATACAATATAGTTAAGACTAGACTAAGACATGTCAGGTAGAAACTGATTTTATGACAGGGCCGGTTTAAGGGAATATAATCGCTTTCGCACCCTATGTCTTCAAAAAACATTTATTGATGACTTATAATACAACAAACAGGAAATACAACTTAATTAAATTCAAACGAGGGCGTCACGCCGAATCTAACCCAATCTCACGAGGGAGAGGGGGTCTCGGCAAATATCACGTAATTTTTTTCCTCGCTAGAAACTGTAAAATTGCGAGAAAACTGGATTTAATTAAGTAAACATGTTTTTCTACTAAAATATGGCCAAATATGGATAAAAAATGGAAATAGAAATTATTATTTTTAAATGAATTCAACGCAATCAAGCATAGATTACTGTATTTATACTAAACTACGCATAATGATAAATCTGACATGAGATTAGGAGGGGGGTTAGGTGGTCAAGCCAAATCTCACGACATCTCACCCGGGTCAAAAAATCCTCAAAATTGCCTCACGGAATTAATGAACGCCCCAACAACACAAGCATCTCCTTGCTTAAAAGGTGATCTCTAAATCATGTGTGTGATAACTTTATGTAATTGAAATAAACATTTTTTAACACTTTGCCCGACCCGGGAGTCGATCCCTGGACCTCATGCTTAGTGGTCACGCTTGCGACCACTAGACCAACGAGGCAGTCTCACACGTACGTCACACCAAAATTTCCACGCGAACGAAGTCGCGGGCAACAGCTAGTTTACCATATTCCCCTTTAATAATAGAAATAGAAATTTAATGCAATGAAAATTAAGAATGTAATGTAAAATAGAGCTGGTCTACCCATTCGAAAATTTCGATACGAATCCATTCCTAAGAAGTCGTCAAATACTAATTCAAAAGCACTAAATTGGACCGTAAAAATAACTCATAAAATTGTAACGCATGCGAAAGGTCTGATTTACAACGATAAATATAAATCTATTTATGTAATTATCCTCGCTTCAATATTATAAGTAATGGCACCGGTTGGTGCGTATTTTCTCGGGGGCCTAATTATGGAGTGCCGCCAACGGAACGCTATCATTGTGACAACTAGCCCACCACGCGGGCACTAGGGATGCGATAGGGTTCAATTTTCATGAAACGAAATTGTAATTCGATTAAAGTTTGACGGGAAGTTATTAGTTGTAAGCAAGGGAAGGAATGGGAAACAAAACCGTTGGGAAACAAAAGCGATTTTATAAACACTTGTTTCAAATTCTTGAAACGAAAACAATTTTAAGAAATAAATCTTTAAACCACTTGAATATTTTAGCACTTTATTCAGAATCTATTTGCGCCTTTTTTAAGCGTTACCCAAATTCTGTACCCTGCGTACATATTTAGCAAGCGAATCTAAATTCACACTATAAAGTTGGTAGACTGGATAGTCCCAGTGTCGAACCTGTATTAAGTCTAAATAAATAAAACAATTGATACCGTTACAGTCATGTTCGACATTTGAATCGATAGAACGGTGTCGGATAGAGACGTGCAACTGCAACAGTGAGTCGCATCGGTTAGTGAATCGATATTTATCTTCATACGAGTAGCATCTTCTGGTTATAGTCATATCGAGTGTCAGATTCTCATATTTCATTCAACGTTTGACGTTTTGAATGGTCTGCGGAATATGGAGAGGCGGCGCTTGCCGAACGTTTGCAACGGTCTACGATTATGCATTGGTTTTGATTTGATTTGATTCGTTGGTCGTTAAATTTTGATTGCGGAACGTAAACTTACCGGTATCGTAAAGTAAGAGTATTTTGTGTATTATGCGACGATAAATTAAAAAAAGTGTTATGTCGATACTGATGAAACCAATTGCGTTGAAACTTGTGACACTTATTTGTAAGTTGATCATTATACTACGGTCTGTTCTCCAACTAAAGAGAATATCAGTTGATTCTTGTTAGTCTTCGTTTCTCACTAACGTCTAACGTCGCATGAATTTCTATCAGTTTCACCTCAGAGACCAGTTAGCTCGAAAGTGGTTCTTTTAGTTTAGTAGCCTCCGTTATTAGTCTGCGGCAAAGTATTAATATTAATGGATAACTACAAAACTAATTTGGTAAAGTTTCGACACTAAGTTGGTCTAAGTTACTTGGTATTTTTAAGCAGTTTTGTCACAGCTTGTTTCGGCTTGTATCTTGAATAAAAATCATGATGTTACGTCTTAGTAAGGCGGACTTAACAAGCTTAAATGTTATACAACACAAAATCTGGATAATATTTAGGTTGATAAATGTTTAGTCCTCTGATACGTTCGTGTAAGTATAATTATTTTTGACATGACGCGACGGAATTAAAATATGAATGATTAATTTAATTAAGGGTCACATAAAACAGGACTGTCCCGCGATGATTACAACATTTGGTCACATTAGTCATTCTCTTTAAATTATGGTGACAGATTGTCCGGTTCTTTCTAATCTAGCTTATTTACATTTGGTATATTGAAATGAACTCGAATTGTGATGATTTAACAATATGGCCAATATTGGTTTTTCAAACATCTTATTTTCCAACTCCATTGTTAATATTTAAAGCCCTTTTTCAGTTTTCGTGTAAAGCAATAGAAGAATTAAAAAAAAGAAAATACTTCTTTTGTTTTCTAGAAAAGTTTATAAACTTTTCAGTGCGAACGGAAATCATAATCGCCACTTTTATTGCGATTTACAGCTCAGCATTCTCATTAAAAATCTGCAGCTATACAGAATCTAACATTTCACTGCAGTTAATTTTATTGCCCGTGGCCTGTGCATTGTTTTTCGGTAATAATTTTAATTTTTAGCGCGAACCCGGCGGCGCGGAACCGTGCATAAAGCGCGCCATGCATGTGTGTATTGTTGTTAATTCTGCGACTAAGACAAAACCTCGGCGGGCTTGTCCGCGGCCCCCGTGTAGGAAGCATAAAAATAATTTATATGTCGCTCGCCACCAACGCTGCGCAGTTCGGTGTGTTACTGCTTCGGGCTTTTGCTTTGGTCGTCCTGTCATAAGACGACATTGGATTACGTATGCAATATGGAAATGCCAAAATCTACATTCAAATATGCACTAAAAGCACTATGGTGATGCTTATTTCTTTAGAAATAAACATGCTGCTGATATATGCGTTAACTTTGCTTGTTCCTTCTAGAACCAGGTATTTACATGTATAGAACAGCGTAATGCATCGCGCCTTACACATTTAACTACAAAAATAAGCACTCAATGAAAATGTACTCAAATATGCAATACCACCATAAAAATAGCGCTTAATGCATTTGCATTTGCAAACATACAAAGGCTTATAATCCGATGTTTGGTTATAAGACCCAGAGAAGTTTTACCGAGAATTTGGTTGACAAGATAGTTTCTACAATAAAACCAAGGGACTTACTTCAATGTTTGCTTACAACACCACACAAACTTTCAGCCCCAAAATCCTGGTCTCATAAATTATACTGTACAATACTGTCAAGTTTAGAGACTTGACCTAATACGTAGTCTCATAATTCAAATTATAGCTTTTCTTCTACCCCTGTTCACGGGTTCTTCACTGTATGAGATTGAGAAGAACCTTTGGCCCAAACACAAAAGTCACCAAATGAAAACTAGTCGTAGCAGTAGCAAGCCGCGCTTAGCAAACAGAAAGGTCACGCTTGCAGCATCGTGCACAGTGGCAGCGCTCGCAGCCGCTTCTGAATTAAAGTATCGCAGCTACGTGTTACCAACCGCCATTCTTAACGCAGCGCCATATTTTCGATACGGAACTCTAACTACAAGTTATTATAATGCGCACTGCCGCTCTGAATGAAAATATTGTCGGAATACAAGATTTTTAAACAAGGATGGCTGAAGGCTTGTTTGTAAAAGAAAAATGCGAATTTGTCGTGTTATTTTGCTGGTTAAAACGTTGCCAGCAAATTACGACGATGACGTTCATTTGTTTTGTCATCTATCTGACTACGGATCAGGTCGGGTAACGGTTTTTGTGAATATTGATAGTGGACATGCTCAGAAGTTTCTAGGATATGTCCAAAAAGCAAATTAGAAACCATATATGTATCAAAACCAAGACACGTAAAATATGGCGTCCCACAGGGTAGCGTACTGGGTCCGCCGCTTTTCTTGATATACATAAACGATCTCCCGAAAGCAACAACCAACCAAATGGTTCTTTTTGCAGATGATAGTACCGCTATAATAAAATGTACTGATACAAATAATTACAAGAATGACATCAATACTAGCTTACATGACATCATAAATTGGCTAAATAATAATAATTTGGTTATAAACCTGACTAAAACAAAAGTCATGCATTTTTATCAACGATGTCCAAACCCAAAGGTTAACATTTCCTACAATGGCTGTGATATTGAAGAAGCTAATAAAGCTAAGTTCTTAGGTATTATAATCGATAACCAACTTTCATGGAAGCCTCATGTTGAAGAATTATGTAAGAAACTTAGCAAATCCGCATATGCTCTATTTCAACTCTCAAAAAAAGTTAACGGTCAGGCACTTTTAGCAGCGTACCATGGACTGGTTGCCTCTGTATTGCGATATGGCATTATTTTCTGGGGTCAGTCCACTGATAGGGAGCTGGTATTTAGGTTGCAGAAGCGATGCATCAGGTCAATGTGCGGTCTTAAGACAATTGATAGCTGTGTGCCCTATTTTAAATCATTGAACATTTTAACTTTGCCCTCTTTGTTTATAATAGAAACGGCTTTGTTTGTGAAATGTAATCCAAATCTATTTCAAAAATTATCAGAGGTCAGAAAAAATCCAATACGGACTCAATACGTCAATAAATTATGTCAAGTGAAATGTAAAACCGCACTAATGCAAAAAAGTTTTTTTGGTATCGCCCCACGCATATATAATAAAGTACCCAATGTTATAAAAAACATGACTATATTAAAATTTAAAAGGGCGCTAAAGGAAATTTTAATTATGAAAAGCTATTACTTAATTGACGACTTTCTAAATGATGATTCACTGACTGATTGATATACTTACTGTTACTACCTACTTTTACTCTAATTGACATATTGTTATTCAAGTTGGCATAATATTATTCCGTTTGACATTACTGATAATATTTTTTATTACTTTGACCATATTGAATTTTTTTTATTGTATGTATACAATTCTAATGACATGCCCTTTATTTTAAATTTATAATTGTAAACAAACCATTTGCATGCCCATGTGACGGCAAAATGTGGAGAACCTCATTATAAAAGAACATCTATGTACCTATTACCCATGTTTGCAAAGAAATAAATGATTTGATTTGATTTGATTTGATTTGACAATATAGGGTATTGAGTGACCTACACGTCTACGGAAAGCCTTGGGTAGGTTTGGGTTGCTTGGATTTACAAAACTGACACGCACTAATGTGACTCTTTCGATAGCGCGAATGTTAGGAAATCATGAATAGTTGCAACACAAACGCACGTATATCCTGTCCAAAAAAATATTTTCTATTCCGTATAATGGCAGATCTTTGCTCTGCATTTAGAAAATTAAGAATAAGTCAGAACTGTACATAGTTACGAATTACTATGATTCTTTTACCACACTTCTTGAAGATCTGTACTCAAATACTTTCTACACGACTACATGCACAGACCACTGATTCCACTAATTGACCGCCTGTAATGGCGGCCGATATCAATCGTATGACGTCGTCAAACTAATTAATGGCGCGGACATAATAGATACATATAACTGTCGCGTTATTAGACGCTGATATTTGTGTCGTCATTATCACTGACAAGTATGACGTCATTATCAAGACAGGTGACCGATGGGAATGACTGATGGTTATGATAGGAGGTGCAACAGATGATAGGTGTCAGTGTACGGCCTAAACCTATATCTTCTTAATCGGACTATCCTGTGATGCCCAGAAAACTAGGGGCCTCCAGGCACCAAACTTAAAAACTGTTGAGATGGAAAAGTTTGTCATCGTCTGTAAGTTTTATACATCTGAAGACTTTCAGAATGTGCTTGGTCGAGTTTATTGTCGACGATCTACTAGAATTAATTTGGGGTTATATATCTTAGTTTATGTAATCGCGACTTATTTGTTGCAGTAGTTACATTTAAAGTAATAATTTATCTCTTCAATAAAACTCTTTTTTATTTGACCACAAAAGAAACAACTAGCTAGACAACGTTACTTTCCATAGCGCGTGGCAACATGTATAAAACGGTGGCACTTGTCACTGAGTCAAAGATTAGCGTGTAGTGGAATGCTCGATATTGACTAGCATTGACAGCGCTCCGCTATATTGATCGGATGTACGAGATGGTACTTAACCTGCTACTGTGTGCTGTGAGGGAAGTGGACTTCTTTGGAACTGTATTTGCATTTAAACTTTTTTAGAAGACATTTACTCCAGGTTACGATTATTTGGAGGAATAAGACGCCTGGTAAATTTTGAGTATGAATGTGGATGGCTATTCGAGTAAGGGAAGAGCAAACAAACGATGGATGAACCGTGTGAAAGATGATATGATAACTACTGAGTTGACGAGTAGGACAGAAGTATGGAAGAAGAAGACATGCTTTCCCAGCACCATATCTATTGGGATCAGGACAGGAGAATGATGGTATTCGTCAAAACTGAAATTTCTTTTTTAAAGCTTATCATGGAGCTCGTTGGAGTGTAAACATAATTAAGCTACCAAATTACATCATCGTAAACAAAAGGTTTCGTTTTTTTCGAACGTAATAGTTCTTAGCAACCAATTAGTCGAGAAACATAGTGATGGTAGAAATCTAACCAAATAATACTTCCTAAGCAAATCCCACACACTTAGTACACTCACCACATTTCTATAACAAGCTAGCTTGCAAATACAGCTCATACAGCTGATGAGTATAAGTAGCTTATGATCGTCGTAATCCCGCAGCTATACACAGCGACACAGAAATAAGACAATACCCTGTATAATCCAATTAACTGTGCAAATAAATGGCTTAGCGCCATCATTCATGGGATTGAATGCAGGACACAATGGGACACGGTGGTAATCAACGTCATTATCATTATGATGTGTTGTGTGATTATGTGCATAGGTGAGGATGTTTCTGTGGTATGATTTTGTTGTGGAGTTTGACAGATTTGTAATGCAGTTGTTATTCACATAATATCACGCCTGTAATCCCCGACGGGTTAGGCAGAGGTTCAGGTACCTTTAGTTGGTATATTCACATTTCGGCAGCATAAATAGACTTCAAGATTCTTTATTTGCATGACATATTATCGTCTTCGGCGTACTACTATTCCTGATGAATAAAGCCAATAACACTTTGTCCGACTTGGGAATCGAACCCAAGACCTCATGCTCAGTAGTATCGCTTGCGACTACTAGAGTAATGAAGTAGTCTTTTCTATGTCGAGAAATGACGAGCGTCAATTACTGTATACTTAATTTTGTAGTAAGTAGGTATTGTAGGCATGTAACGTAATCTTTATGGGCTTCTAAGTAATATTTGGTATATGTTATGTTATAAGGAGATAAACACTTATTTCATAAGTAAAAGACATAGAGAAAGATGGAGCCCAGAGGCCTGAGGGCGCTTACATAAAAAAGGGAAAATAAGAAAATTCCTTCTAGGAATAATTACCTAAATGGATCTCTAATATGACGTCTTTATTTATGACGTTCCCGACAGAACTTACCTATAGGCTATATTATTGTGATTTTTACCGAACATAAATTACTGGAGGCTTTATTGGCAACATTATCAGTTAGATTTGTAATTGTATTTGTATTTCTTCAGGATAACCATTTTCCTGTACACCGCCGTTGTACCTGGACATGGATTGGAAAGGAGCTCTCTTATAGTTGTGGTGTACAACAAAGTATATTCTATCGAGTTATTTATCATTCTTTATTCGTATTGGGCTTCTGAAGTATGCCCTGAAGGTATAATTTGTTTAAGAGTTTCTTCTGAAGGTTAAGAGGACCAAAAACTTTTATTTTATTTATTCTAATTTATAACAGAAATGAAAAATGAAATAGTGTGACCCATTCTTTCAGCGCATAAACCAAGAACTAAATAAATGGACGTTAGTAATAGCTTTTTAAATATTATAATGGCTTTTGAACGTCTCTCTAAGCGAGTTGTGACCGAACAGAGTGCTCTTCATTTTATTTATGGGAATTATGTTTTTTTCTACATTTTGTTTTGAAATTAGTTTAATAAAAATATGAAGCAGGTCCTGACCGGTTGTAGTCTTACCCCTCAAAGATTTTAGAGGTTACAGACATGAGAGCATTTCAAATTCTAATGTTTACTAACTTCTACTGTACTTACTTGACTGCCTCATTCGTCTAGTGGTCAAGTTGAGCAAACCATTATTGGGTTTTATCCATCAGGAGGTTCTGAAAAGCAGCTCAAAATTTGTATACGTACCCAGTTGATTGCAAATGGTTCTCCCCACATTACATGGGACTTAAACATAACTGACGAAAAGAAATAAGAAAGATAAACATTTGTTTGCACTAAACATGACGCATGACGTAAAATATGAAATGTCCAAGCTCTTCTTGAAACATCCTTAGTTGTTATGCTCTATAAGCACAACAGGAATTCGGTTCGCAAAAATAGTATCAAACAGCTGCATGTTAGGGGTAGTCAGCAAACGGGTAGAAGGTGACACTAGCTTCTAGGACATCCCTAAGGAATGTTGGGACGCTTGATTTGCCGCCATTTTGTGCATACAGGTGCAACGATACCAACTGTTCTGGTCTGTTATCACTTGGTCTGGGTATTTGTAACAGAATGTACTATACGTGGCTGCTTCGAAAATATAGTGGTTAAAATTATGTGTGTAATAGTTAAACAAGTTGTGGTTAGAAAGTGAACCTTTGTGTCACATTTATAACCTCCTCTGTTTTCAGTCAAAATAGTAGTCAAACCTTTGATCGTTTGTAAATTGGTTAACATATCGCTGTTTATGTCATTATTGAAGTATAATTATAGCATGTCGCGTTGTAATACATTTTGAAATGACAGTCGAATCAATTAATCACATACTATGCTGTTTATTGCTGTACACATACGCCTCTCCCAAATAACACCACAAAACCATGTAAATATAGTTTCGCTGAAATAGTACAAGTCTGTCTATTGCATCATTCTCCCTTATCCTAATTTACTTAGGGTCGGCAGCATGCCTTTTTCTTCCATAGTACAGTCACCTCCTTTCTAGCCATATCATCCTTTGCACAGCACATCCATTGTTTCTTTGGTTCTACTCTACTCTTGTAGTGAGCCACATACTTAAAGGGAAGGTACAAAGCAGGTAGGCAGGTATAATGCAGACATTTTAGGCCAGATAGGTTTGTGTGTTCCGGGCAGGTACATACGTGGGGCGACGTCGACAGCCACGCTTGCTGGCAGAGCAATCTGTCGCTGTGAGGCGCCACTGACGCGTGCACTCCGCACTCTCAACCTCATAGCTAGTGACGTTTATTTGTTCCATTGTTCTCTGAGTGAGTTCACAAAAAATACATTGTTTGTAATTAGTTAAAAAACTTAATATTGTTTTCGTGTACACTGTCGCATAAGGTAACCCTGTAATAAATAAATGCTCAAAACTTTCCTCACGATGTTTTCCTCTGGAAGTGTACGTTATCTTGATAATATAAACAGGTTATGCTATACCTGCAAAATACATATAGAGGCATCATGAAGATAACCATAGACATAAGATAACGTGTTTGTGCCTACACAACAATCTACATGTCTACCAAATACAATGGTTGTTATAATTACAGCAATACACGGAATTAGTCGCGTACTGCGTGCTTATCCCGAACATTGCGATATTATGCTAATGTCTGATGTATTGTCTGACAGATATGGGAATTGAACAAAAACAATGACTTGGATCACCGCGTATGGCAGCTAGTGTGATTGGGTTATTGAATTGTCGTATGTCTAATTGTAAGGCTATGTTGACACGGTGATGATCTGGATGACATTTTACTGTTTCCTGTTGGGATCACATGATAGTTTCATGCTGCATTTGATTTTAACTTTATGAACATAACATCACGCTTGTAATGCACGAAGGGTTTAGCAGAGATGTAACTAATAGTACATCCACATTTCTCTAGCTATGTTTAAGTCCCATGTAATAGGGACGAGCCTATTACCATCTACTGGGCACAAATCCAGACTCCGTGGCTGCTACTGAGAAATTTCTGTTGGAAAAACCCAATAACACATCATGCATGTGCCATGCTTGCTTTATGTCATGTTGACAATTAATCACCTGACTCAGTCTGTCGCATTCATCTGCTATGTCCGGTTCTCTATCAGCATTTCGTCTGTCCCAGTTACCTGTTTAAGGTGTTCTGTCCACCTCTCTGGGGATACACGCTACGATATGCTTGCGATATAAATCTTCTCTACTGGGGGATTCGAAAGAAAAAGGCAAGGTGGATTGTCTACTTTAGTCTAGTGAGCTTTTCTTTTTGTAAAGAATTAGCACGTATCGTCATCTCTATTGCTGAGGGCACGATTACCAGCAATCAGTTATATCTTCTCGGTTGCAGTGTGCATAAACCGTGGGTGAACAGGCAAGGCAGGCAGGAGTGTTAGTTGGCAGGATAGGAGTAGAATATACACCAGAGGTAAATGATTGTATGGCTGAGTTTACCATTGCTGTTATGTATGAGAGTCCTGTGTCCTCAATTTCATACAACATTTAATCGAATGCCGGTATGTTGCGATAGCCAACAGTGGTACGTGCTTACCCCGTGTCATTACAGGCGCAATTATAATAAGACCTCACAGTAAGCAGTCGTGAGTGAAATGTGAACTAATTGAAATTGTAAACAGGGTTCGATATGCAGCTGTGTAATTCCGTGCTAGATTTAGAGGTCATAAGAAAGTATGAAGCATGGATGACGTCATGAAAAACAGCCGTAAGCCTGGAAAATACTTCTCAGAAATGTCATAACAAGACCCGATACCGAAATGGTTTCCGGTTTTTTAAGTACGTTTAAAAAAAACAAACTGTAGAAGGAAGACGGTAAGGATTTTCCGCAAGCAAGGTGTTTAAATAATAAAAACTCGATAAAACCCTCTATCACGACGAAGTGTCACCGAATTGAAAGTTCATTAATCATTTTTAAGAGGTCGGTAACTTATTTTCGTGAAAATATCAATCAAGTTAACGTGATCTCCGATTATTTAATTGAAGCGGAGTTTTTGACAAGACTCCACTCGCTTTTTATCAGTATCAAATTTTGATTGATGAAGCTGCCGTGGTGGGAAAAATAGACCTCTTCATGAGGTGTAAATATGGTGGAGGCGCCTGCAAGTTTAGTAAAACCTGCCAGAATTCTTAAAATAGACAAGTATTCCAAAACTTGTCCATTTTAATTTGCTGCTATTGCTGTGTGGTAGTGGCGTAATACACTTACATTGGCGGGAGGAGCCGGTGGCGAAATAATAACACCCACGAGGATCGACCTTTAAGGATAAGTAGCGCCAAGGTCGGTCCATAGATACATCCCGAGATTCCTCAATGCCTCGGAAAGCACGTTAAGCCGTGGGTCCCGGCTGTCATATGTAGATCTTTGACAGTCGTTACAGGTAGTCAGTAGCCTGAAAGTCTGACAACCAATCTTAGTAGCCAATACTAAATGTGCAGTCGCTTCATGTAAAATACTGGTATTTAGCTGCTACAATGGTGATGCCTTGACTTACATTCATTGCGTGCTTATGTAGTCAAACTGAAGATTTTTTCGGAAATGTATCTTATACCTTAAGAATTTCTATCAGAATCCTTCATATTGTATCTATTTCATATTGTGACAGAAAGCTTGTTACGCAATTTGCTAGTTGTCAGACGAAAAACTTTTCGACGTATAGATATGAAACTTAACCATCCATACAATGGTATTAAATAAAATTAAAATAGTTCGAACATGTTTAGCTAAGATAGAACATAAAAACCCTTGCCTTGCGTTGTAGAAATCGAACACTTTCATGGCGAGAGAGAAGAAATAACAACTGAAAAAGACGAGATTTGTTTAACAATACCTATTGCTCATTATATAACTGCGTCATATAATCCCGCTTGTTAACTTAGTAGGAACAACTTGTATCACTCTGTCAAGTCCTTTGAAGTAGCCAATCATATCAGTGTCAGATAATTAATTAGTGCATTACATGTAATTAAATTAATTAACGTTGGAAATAGACTCGCTTGTCTGAGCCTAATTAACTGGATATGTTGATGATATTCGGGGAATTGGGTGGTAGTAAGGTCTTGGTTTCGACCTAGTTGCTGGTCTGTTGATCCGAAATTAACTTCTAACCGCTTACGGTTTACGATTGAACTGTTTACGGTCTTATCCATCGTACTTTAACCGTTTTTTTTTTTTGGATGGGAAATCATCAAATGACCCCCCCTGCTCTGGGCGGAGCGGAAGGGAGTGTCAGACTTGTACTGACTAAAACCCATCCATGTTCCTTCTTTGCCCTTTGTGTTCCAGGGCCGCGGTATCTCTTTCGAACAGTCCCGCAGCCCTGGCAGGCATCGGCCCATGCGGACCCCTACGTGGTTGCGGACATCTCTTTGAGGCGCGCGTGGAACACGAACGCGCCGTCGACACGGCCTGTCGTCATAAGACGGCCGGACGGCGAGCTAGCCCATAACTCGCCGTATCGTACTTTAACCTGCGGTGGTATCACTGGCCTATCGGTTACAATATGTTTTTTCTTGTCAGCCAGTGATTTTTGAAATATCTAATTAGCCTGCAATTTCCACGGTACCTTTTTGAAATGAATGATAAGCCTGCAATTTCCATGGTACTTTAAACTGACAAACAGCAATGCTGTCGAGTGTATGTGTGGCTTTTGTTTGGCGGTAGAAGTAAGTCCACAACAGCCTACTCGTCTGGACGAAATCTTTCGCTAGCAAATCTCCTACGACAAAATTGACCTCATAACTCGTAGCGGCAGCTCCAACACAATAGGGGGCCGAAATAATCACCTGATGCATTCCTCCACTCCCGGATCAAAATGGCGCACTTACGCACAACCAAATGATTCCCCTGCTCACATTTAGATATGGAAAATGGCTGTTACCTATATATTTAGGATAGTTTCACGTGCGGGCCGTATCTTCATAATGTTTTTATATTATGAGTTTGTGTCGGCGATGTCAGAGCGCTCGTTATGGCAGGAACGGCCGCCATTATGGACAAACTACGTCACTAAATAATAGGCTCGCCCGGCGAACAGTGGCTACAGTTGCTACTCCACAATAAATTATACTAGTCGTGCTTTTGGATCGGATGTGCAGTATTTTTGGGGGCTTGAGGGTGAAGGATGGTTTGTGAGGTCTCGGTAGTATCTCGACGTTGCTTAGGTTGGCACGCAGAAAGCTGTATTTACGATACGACGTGCTTCGAATTCTATTTGCAGCTTATCAATTGATGGAATACCAGCGCTGGGACATCTATTTTTTTGTATCGCAGTACCATGCTGTTTGGCCTTGTATAGGACCTACATTCAGTCAAAAAAGTATCGGGAATGGATGATTTGTTTATGGTTCCAAATTATTTTTTTGTTTTTTTCTTGTTGTTAAATTGGCACAACTGTTTTTCACTTTGGCGCGGAGTTTGAATTGCATCTGTTATTTAGATTAAATACAGGGCTGTTTTTAGTTAGCTCATATCTAGTGTGTATTGTGAATTTCACAACATAAACATCGAACAAAGAGTTTGTCTTAAATTTTGCATCGCCAATGAAACTTTGTGTTCGGATTCCCTGAAAATGTTACAGAAGGGTTGCGGTGAATCAACTTTATCAAAAACACGTGTTTTATGAGTGGTAAAAATCGTTCAAAAGCGGTTGAGATATGATAGAAGATTTTTCTCGCTCTGGTAGTCCATCAACGTCTTCAACTGAAGTTAACTTCGCAAAAGTGAAAGAAATAGTGACTGAAAATCCTCACTCAAGATTGAGAGAGATAGACGCTGAACTTTCTGTGCCTCACGAGTCAAACATGTTGCCGCTCGGCTAGTCCCAAAAGACCTGAATTTTCTCCAAAAACTCAATCGCATAAGAGTCGCTGAGGACATACTAGAACGAGTCAATTCCGACTCAACATTCATGAAACGCATTGTTACTGGTGACGAGATATGGTTTTACAAGTTTGACATGCAAACTAGTCAACTAGGCAAACTAGGTACCCGTTTTCATTCGGTAGAAGACATCAAGGAGAATTCGCGGCGAGAAGTCAATTCCGGAAAAAGCGTTTGCAGGTGGCGTTGAAAAATTCCACCCTGTATACTGTTTATTTGGTTCAACTCGGCACAAATACTTTTATATATCCGTAGAGTGTCCAAATATAATTAAAGAGTCACACACGACTGAACATACACCTTCACAAAAAAACACCTACCAAGCAAGCCATCATTCCACCAGAACACCCCCCTAATTAACCTGTCCATTAATTAAACATCTCATTAATAACCGTTAAACGCATAAATTGAAACTAGTGGCACAAAGGGCCGGAGGGCTGCAGGGCCGGCGGCGGGGCACAGGGCTGACGAGGGCGAAAGGGGCACAATTTGTTCGCTCGTTACTAAACAAAGGCAACATTAGGGGTAATCTCAGCACTGTCTCATTGTCGGCACTCGCTGCTAATGCGGCAGGCTCAGGGCTGCCTAATTTGTACCTGTGGTTGAATCACCATGAGTCCTAGGGGACTTTGTGAACAGGAAACTTTATTTCGTTGCAGTAGTTGCAGCGATGTTACTGTTGCTAAATCAGTATATGGCAACGTTTATTGCGTTGTCAGTAGTGTGTTTGTGGTTCTCTGTGATACTTATAAGGTGGGACAAAGGACAAAGTAGTGGATGAAACGAAGCTCTTAAAAATACTACGGAAATCGTTCATTCATATCGTTGCCAGGTTTGATTTATCCCCAGAATATTGCTGCATCATTCACTGCTCTTCAGATAATGATCTTAGGCCAACGTTTCTTATACAAAATAAACTTTAAAAGTAAATAGATAAAGTAATCTACAAAGAAACTAATTCAAAGCCCTTACAATATTAATTTCCTTACAACTCCTCAACATCAAAGCAGACTCAAAGAAGTCTTACATCTTTGTCAATACTAGTCTCGCGAGTAATGCACCTCCAGGTAGCACAGTGGGCTCATTGTCAGCCCTAGTGTGCGCACTCCGGGCACATAATGAGCGCATTACATAAAAGAGCTCACTCCATTCACGGGAATAAATTAGATTCGCACAATGAGTCCTCTAGACGCCGCGTCGCTGCCAATAATTATATGTACAATGGAGAGATGGTAATTGGTGATATGGGCCTGTTGTTGTCTACACAGTAGTTTATGTTGGTCAGTCTTTGTTTACTTGCAACGCACATTGTAAGAGGTTTTGGCCAGGGAAGAGCAGATATTTTGTCCTGCCAGGCGTTGCCATGTTTTGACAGAAGCAGCTATGTTAGGATTATTAGGGTGTTATTTAAGTGAAAATCTCTTACATGTTGCCAGTAGTATTAACAAGACTTTGAACGTTGTAAAATCGTGTGTCATGTTACTGTGCGTTTTCACTGGCAAAATATTTTATAAAACAAGTTGAAATCCATCTCTTTCTTCTCTCAGTTAAACTCTTTTATCTTATCACATAAAATGTGTTATTTTAGGCAAGTGGAAACGCACAGTTATATGGAATGCATTAGACATTCTAAGAATTTGCAGATGTCCATAGATTAAAGTAAGATCAGATAGGCTGCCATTCCACTGCCACAAATACTAAAAATGAAGGGGCTTGTTGCCAGCTCAATATATCATAAGTGTAAGCTCCTCCTCTATTCATACCATCATAAGTAAGCCATGCAAGTATCTCCATAAAGCTAGCTAGGACTCCCAGACCCACCGAACTCTGTTTCGTTACAAAGCGAGCCGGTCGAACTCGAATTAAACTGAAAAGCGTTGTTGAAATTCTATTTCCAGTGCAAATGTTTGCTTCGCTTTGTCGGCAGGATTACTTAGGCTAAAGTTGAATCTAGACAGGACCTGTACCCGCTTGACCTGGCTCTTGACACCTAATCGAAAGCTTGGCATAGTCCTCACATGGAGGAATACCTCGTAAGACGGATTCTGAAACAGGTGGATTGTTTTGCGACATGATTTTGTGGATGTAAAATCTGAGTAGCACTAAACTGTCTATTTATTTCTTATTAGGAGAGTGTTTTGTTAGTTGAACCAGTGATAGAAAAGATATTATAAATTAAGAATAACAATACGAAACTGATTAAGAATTTTTATTATGCGCACAGCCAAGGAGTGGAATTCCCTGCTTGCGTCGGTGTTTCCAAGTTTATATGACCCCAATCTATTTAAATCGCGAGTTAATAGGCTTCTTTTGCGTTAGCTCGTTCCATCGTCGACCTCATCTCTGTCCTCAGGACTAGATTGAGGTTAACAGTAAGCCCATAAAGAATAAAAAATAAAAAAATGACCGAAAAAGAAAATGAGAATGGGACAAGCCCTTGTCCCATTCTACTTGGAGTCGGCGCAAAACGTTTCCATCCATCTTTTCTTTGGCCTTTCTCTCCCCCCTCTCCATCCATCAACATTCATGTACATCACTCTATTAGACACATGCGTTTCATCCCTCCTCAGATGTCCATACCAAGACTTCTTTTCATTTTTTCTGTAACAGGCGCCTCTTTCAAACTTCCTCTAATTTAAACAATACATAATCATAATCATAATCAATCTGTTCGGCATTCGCCTTTATGCGAAGGAGTGGGTCATAATACACTGCGTGGACCATGTGCGGGTTGTTGTTGACGTTCACGGACAATGTTATGATACCCATAATATTATTCACGTTATTCGATCCGTTTGATGGAGGTTTTAAATAAAAGGAGCAGATCCAATCAACATTCTCTAAACTGCCAAAATCATCATACAAATTAAAAAACTTTTCATAATCTGCATAGTACAAGATCTTAAACTTCGAACAGTGTGCAAATAAAATTATGGGCCGAATAATTGATGGGTTCGTTCAATCAATTAATTCTATTCATTAATATTCACGCCGCCCGAGGTGACGATGAAAAACGGGGGAAAAATGAGAGTGCGACCCGGCAGGACCTCTGCTCACCCCCAGGAACAATAGGACTTAAATATTATTTTATAATTTGATTCTTTAAGACGGCAGCGTCTTGGTGCATTGAGGAAAAATTTAATGAATGGTTTTAATTTTAATGAATGGTTTCTTTTTGCTCTGATTTGCAATTGCATCTTAGTAATGCAATTAAGGTAGAACGCGCGATATACTGCAATTTTATTTAAAAACTGTGTTGATTTATTTCGATGATCATGAGGCAAGAGATAGTTGTCAAACAAGAAAAGCCCTCCCAGTCTATTGCCACTTTTTAAATTATTTCTATAATATGAAATGCATATTCATAGGCACGCACGTAGTGTTATAACATGGTAACATCGGCGACGAAGCAAAAGAAAAATAAGGATCGTTTCTAAGACGTGCTTGAGTTTCACCTGCCATGGAAGAAAAAGCACAAAACAATTCAATAGAAACCATAACAAGCAAGCAACTACGTATAGAAAGTTAAGACACAGGATCCGTACCCGGCAAGATACGCTGCCGTATATAGGTAGCGCAATCATCCGATTGCGATGGTTAGTTGTTTACGCAGCGCAATAGAAAACGTCGGTATTACCGGGGACAACACTGCGCCCCCGGGGAATGCCCCTACGGTGATGTGCACTGGCGGGAAGAAAAAAGGTATGCAGTTTCCTCATCTGCCTAATCCAACTATGTTGGGTTCGGTTTTCAGTCTAACCGGTTGCAGCTGAATACCAGTATCTTACATGAAGCGAATGCATGTCTGATCTCCACAACCCAGTTAGCACTGAGTAATACGATACCCATTGGTAAGACTGGTTGTCAGACTTTCAGGCCACAGACTGCCCGTGATGACTGTCAAAGATCTACAAATGACATCCGGACCAACGGCTTAACGTGCTTTCCGAGGCACGAAGGCACTTCGTTATGTAATGAGTTGGTCACCTATCCACGGACCAACCTACTTGAATTCAATTCATAATAAATTATCATTTGTGAAAAACGCCTTCAGGTTTAGAAGCAAAACATTACCAGGAATTTCTTGTTTTTTTTTTTACTTTTAGAAAAAATACTTTCAGAAAGTTGCTGTTATATCATTTATAATGTTACAAAGATTTTAGGCAAATGGAAATGTTTCACCTTCCTAATTAATAATGTAATTTTTTCGTCTATTTACCGACCTGGTAAAAAGGATTTCGGTACGTTGAGAAACAACTAAGTGTACAGAATACGAGTGGTGGCGGTTATTAAATCCTGTTGTTATCCCTTGCTTCTGACCCAGACTTATTTCAAAACTACTTTTTATCCCAAATACGAAAAAAAACTTTCCCAAAACGGGCTTATTCTTGAAACTACAACTAATATTAAAGCCAACCTTGATGTTACCCCAAAGTTTCACAAGTTCCCGCTTCTGAATATTTATAATTTTCCATGTGTGGGTAAACTTTTGGGGCCGCCAGTGTACGCAGGAGAAACTATCGCGAGGTATTGCTCTATCGGGCCGCGGCCTGTTTGCTTAGGCCGGCCAGCTTTGCACAGCAAATATCATTTGCCACCCGATTCTGGCCTAATAGATTTTTATTGGAGCTATTCAAAACGGGCGTGAATCTCCCCGCAGTTAGCAAGTCAGCACTGATCTTATGTGTTTTCTTATTCCCGGTAATAGTTTCCGGATGTTGGGCTTAGAGGGGACGGAGATGAAAGGTTTGTTTTTGTTTGAAACTTTGTGCAAGTCTTGGCTGGTAGAAATGTAACATTTTTTTGGCGAAACATAAGCCGAACGTAGGATTATGACAACATTGTTAGCCAAGGATTATAACACATTTTAATGCAACCTATACATACTCGTATATGTGTAGCATCACCGAAACTTTTAAAAAGAAAGAAGAGAATCCAAGATCACAGAAGTCAATTCAAGAAGATGATTTGCGCTTGCGATTTTTTTACCTAATGGGTGTAACAATACCCTTAACGTAGCCGAAAGGCACTCGTTCTTCCCGTCATTGCGACCATTTTATGTTTCGGACCATACCTGGGAACTTTCTAGTTACGGAGATATTGGGCGTCAAAGTTAGAACTTTTTTTTTTAAATACAAGTTTTTAATGTTATAACTTTACTTTGAATACCTCCAAGAACCCGGTATTATTCAACGCATCCATCAGCTCAATGTTTTGAGTGCGTTACATTGAGTCTTTCCCAGCAATAATTTTTGCGTACAGTTACTTATTTTGATGTTAACATCTTGTATATGTATAGTGCTAAATATCTATTTTACTGTACTCATATATATGTAAGTGGATGGAATAGTACTTTTTAATGGATATTCATATATAACTTTTAAATAGTTTTTTGAAGTTAAACATTTAAGGTCGAATATAATGTAGATACGAAGTATTATATTATCTGTGGTAGATACCAATGAGAACGAGCACATTCGCTCCGATTAAATTCAAATATCGTACCGAAGCAAAGTTCCGTTAAAAATAAACTGAAGTAAAATAGAGCTGAATCCGAGAATTTCGCTATTTTACCATGAATTGGATTTTATGCAATACATTTTTATAAACTTGCGTGATATTTGTTCATTTTTATTAATAGGTAGCTGCTTATATTTAAACTGATATGCATGTTTCAGGAATGTCAGCTAGTTGAATTAACTTGCAACTTCATCTCGTGATGAGCTTAGAATGAAGACTCTTAATAACACAAACATAAAATCACTTCTGCCTTGCAACATTTCGTCAGAAACAAAAGCTGGATTAACCCGTAATTACTTAGTCGTGTCTTATTCGTTTTAAAATCAGGCCTGTAATCTCCGAAGAGTTGGGCAAAGGTGGACCAATAGTAGTATTCACCAACATTTCGCCAGTTATGTTTAAATCTCAATAATAGGCGAGTCTACTGCCATGAACTTAGTGCACAATCAGAATCCGGGTTGTTTCAGAAATTTCTTAATGGTAAAATTAATTAACTAATCAACACTGTGCACTATTTGGGAACCACTAGACCAACGAGGCAGTTAACTTATAGGTTTTATAACCCGTATTCATCGGCCATACAAATAAAAAATCTACAGCAAGTATAGAGAAACACCAACTAGATCAAAGCACAAGTAAGGCTTGAGCCCGTAAACAGCGGGCAGTATGTTGAATAGTTGATGGCCCAGTCCACACATAGTTGGCAACAGTCACAGACCAACAATCTCCAACTCCGGGGTTTAAGTAATCGCCGAAGCAGGCGAAAGTCAGGAGTTTTTCCTTTAATCCCAGCTTTGTTACATTTCGTCTATATCTTTTTGCGCGAGTTTCTGTAATGTGTGTATGTAGTAAAGTTCATTTTACACACTTTGGCAGTTTTTTCTAGTGCTTACATACTGTGTGTTCTAGAAGTTTTAGTTTGGCATTTGATGTAATCTTTAGTTTGTGTTTGTTGTTTAGAGATTCATAGTTTTATTTGCCGTAAGATTTTACGTGTTGTTTTTGTCACTGAAATGAACTTTATACGAATATTATTTTCACTATTACCTACATACAGTAAGCAGCAAAGCGTTTCCTTGATACTTAAAAGCTTAAGTTAATCTCAATCTTCTCATTGTCGGTTCTATCAGCGATAAGAAAAAAATGCATTGGATTGACATGAGCTACCGAAGATCTTATGGCAATAAAAACCTGATGTAAGTGGTTGAAATATCAAAGTTTTGAAAGCTATAGGTATATGCCCTGAGGTAATGGTTTACCAAATCTGAATATTAGCGGTAGCCAAGCTCACCTGTTGAGCTGTGCCCAATTAATTACCTGCGGTGCCCAAATGCACACAATGTTCATTGGTTTGTTACTGCCGAATTTTTCCCAATGTTTAAAGTTTCAAAGTAAATATTTGTCCGTTTATTAACTCACAATCAATGGTTTAAATCAGGAATATTTTTGTTTGTGTGAAAAAGTCCGGAATGCCATGCAAATGTTATTCCTACCGTGATTGGAATGATAAAATAAGTTTGGTATTTAATGTGTGGCCGGTGTACGTATGCAATTGTCCGCATTTAAGCAAAAAGGAACCAACTAGTAAACATTAATTAACATCAAAGAATTTACAAAAACATGTGTAGCTCTGTTAGATGAAGTAAAATTACTATTTATTTAATTTTATTTTATTTGAGTTTATTGTTAATTACTTATCTATGTATGTGTATATAAATTTGCTCTGGATACTCTTAAACTTTCTAGGTAATTAAGAATAATATGTGCATGTGGTTTCTTTTAACATTTACTAATTGATATGTTTTCTTATATACAAAAAGAGAACCACTACGCACAGGTATACTGATATAAATGAAACTATCTATACATATAAAATTCAAAGTCCTGACTGACTGACTGATATATCAACGCACAGCCCAAACCGCTGGTCCTAGAGACATGAAATTTTGAGGGTGTATTCTTTGTAAAGAGTAGGTACTAAGAAAGGGTTTTCCTAAATTCCACCCCTTAGAGGGTGAAATGGAGGTTAAATTTTCTGTGATCCTTATTATTCTCTGGGTCTATTGACTCGAAAATTGGTGTACACACTCTTTAATTAAAATCATGAGACACGTGTATCACAGTTTTTCTAAAATCATCCCCCAACAGAGTCAAATAGGGCAATCGAAACTCACGTAGACGGACATGGCGCATGGCGCGCAGTGTGGTGCAGGGCGTGCGAGGCGCGGGACTATTTACCTATTAGTAATTACTGTAATTAGGTAGGATTTTTATGAGTTAGACGTGTCCGTAAATATATATGTGAAATCCCGATTTTGGCGTTGGCTCGTGATAGACATTGATATTAAATATTATGTAAAAGTATTGTGTCCATAAATAGATTCCTAATGAATCATTTGACTGTCGGCGCCGGTGTCCAATCTCAAAACAAGGTATCAATATTTCACATATGTAATGTAATTGCAATTGATATTACTATGAACTAATAATTGCAAGTAATAAGTAAGTACATGCAAAAAAACGCGAGTGTATCTCTATTACTCAAATAAAAGTATATACGTACACTAACTATTCTGTATTACATATTATTCAACTTTAAAAGTAAAACCTCATATTACACAAATTTCTTATACAGGGTGGTGCCGACAATACGACAATAAATTAAACTGCGTATACTACATGTCATTTCCAGTCTACATACAAAAATTCATTAGAATATATCCAGTAGTTTAGTCACAGGACATTATTTTGTATTTTCAGAATTTTCTACATGATGTAGATTAATAGGCTAGTACCGACAGGTTAATGACCCCCACATTGGTATAACCACTAAACACAATGTTGCGAACTTGCTACTTCAAAAACCGTGCATTATAGTTTATTTCCAGGCGCAAATTATACTTAGGTTAGTAAACCAATATTTATAAATGGTGTTGTATTTCGTTAACAGTTGTATTCTATTTAGTTTGTTTTTTTTTTTTGTATCGATGTTAGAATTTATTTGATAGTTTAAAAATAATCCTATGAACTAGTATTAGCAGTGTTTTCACATTCTATATTTAACCAATTCTTAAAATGGACAATTCTATAAGTGACTGATTCTACGAATGACCGATTCTAAAATTGACTGATTCAATAAATGACCGATTTTACAATTGACTGATTCTACAAATAACTGTTTTTTTTTTAATGTATGAACAGAAGTACTTTGATTGGGAATATAGTAAATAGAATGCAATGTAAGGAATGGCGAATCGTTTATTTCAAACGGCTTTCATTCTAATTAAAGAATTACGTGAACAGCTTATGTACACACAAATAAATAATAGTTTAAAGACACGGTTTTTTTTCGGGATGGCATTTCGCAGGTCACCCAATGTGGCTGGCTGCTTAACCGGAGTATCTGTGTAGTCATTTCGCGAATTAGTCATTCCTACACTAAACAGAATATTTTAGCGAGAGCCACGTATTTAATCAACTCAGCCTGGCACTGCAAGCACTGCTTGATATGGACCTCTTCCAAGCTACGGTACAATTTGTCAAAATGAATACAATCAACTCTCATCAGCGAGCCACAACTGCAGTCCACTGCTAAACATTGGTAACCTTACAAGCTACGCCACAATACACCTGGCATAGCTTCATTTAATCTAGAATTGAATCACTAAACTGATGTCTAAAGTATCGAGCATCGATTAGCCCGACTCTGTGGTTTGTTTTCACTAAGAGAGCAGTTGGAGCCAGTACAATTCGGCCAGTCCTAAGTAAGCACGGCCTTCAGTGGCTACCAAGCTTCGGGTCCCTTTGCCACAATTAACGACTAACTGCCGAATTCGCAATATTGTTGTGTTTGACTACTTCGATTAAAAGTTATCCCGGAGAGCCGAAATTGTGAGGTATAGCGAGAAAAGTTAGCAATTTTGATGATGTAGACGTATCGATCTGATGAAGTTCGGTGTTAGAAGTTAAAGATAATTTCGAGTTATCTTTTTCGTGGAATATTGAAGTGAAAGTTACAAGTTTTGGGGCTTAGAGAGAAGGTAGACTGCTTCAGAATTGGCAGCAATTTATTTGAAGATTAATGTTTTTGATGAGTGGTTACGCTGGAGTGGTTGTTTTGGGTCAATTTAAAACGAGTACTTTCGAGAGACTTCAAAACATCGGGTTAAGACTTTTAGGTATTTAAGTTGGTGGGTGACCATTCAAACCATCATTATACCTTTTCAGATTTATCTGCGTACCTAATTATTCAGTTCTAATTAAATATTATATTTAAATAATAAACCGAATATTAAAGAAACCATATTTCCAATAATATATCCCGTAAGTATAACGTAACCGTATCCATTCTGATTTGCACACGACAAACACAAAAACAAGAAGTCTGTACGTAGCTCCGCAGGCTGTCGCTAAAGCAATGACTTGTTTCCTATAAGGATGATCATATTTTTTTAAGGGGTCGTCGCGATACAATGGCGGATTGTTTTCTCATTTTGTAAACTGTTCAAGTTTCGGATCATGCATAAGCATTATTATGGTTACATAAGTAACCATAATAATGCCAAGTGTTCATGTTTATGAAAATAGTACTTAATCTTTGTACTTTGAGTTCATAGTAAATAACGTACTTATGTTGAATTATTTATTAATAGCCTAATAAATAGTGTATCCTGCTTTTACTTTTTCTGATTTATTTCATAGCTTCTAAGTTATAACCAGAACCTAAGTAATAAAACCATACTAAAAGTGGCACTTAAAACCATATGTCGATACTGTACCAAAACGAATGCACTTCCCGTATTAAAATTTTACGACAACCACCAATTTATAGACGTTTTTATTAGTTTGCGTCGTATCCTCGGAACCGCACCTTATTCGCACTTAAGCCGGGATCAGATTGAGCGGTACACGGCGCTGCGGCGGAACTCATTGTCCTAAATAAGCAAGCTTTACGTTAAGACAACACGGTGTCACACCACGACTACTTATGCTTCTATAGAAATTATACGAAAACAATATCTACGTTTGTTCTATGGGATTTTTATGGAAAACCAAAATTGATATGTTTGTCTAAGATCGTTTTCACACGCTCTGACTGCTGGGAACTCGATGGGAAATGTAAGATCGATCCAGTTCAAGGGTATCGATACGGATTTCATATCTATCGGGCTCCGGGTACCCGTGTCGTGTCTCAGTGTTTTTAAGATGGTAGTGGGGAACAGCAAATAAGTGAGTGGGCAACGTTGATCCAATATTGACTGTAAGTTTCCGAGGTTGCAAGTGTTTGAATAGAGCTCTTGTACTCATAACCTTATTTTGAAACTGAATAAAAATATTTTGATACAAAAAATGAAGCTAAGTTACTTTCTTTTTAATCATAGCTTATATTTACCTTACTACTTACTTATTTATGCATAAGAGTAAGAAACGTTTTTACACAAATCACCTTGAGTGTTACTAATAGACGATTCAGAAAAATACCTAGCTTCAACCAAATACAAAATCTTCTCTAGTTTAGAGTAGCCTACTCTAAAGTCACTTCGATTTAAACCAAACCAAGCAGTGTAACCGCATTGCCGTATCGGTAAAACGAAAAACCTCAACAGGAACGTCGCAAAAAGAGCATTAGTGCTTCCGTGCGCGTAGTGACAAGCGCGCACAATAGATGGCGCTGCGCCGCCGTAACTCGCGCTCGTCGGCGCAAATCATCGTAAAAAGTCTCGTAGCCGACGGGGTGCCCGTTAAAGGGACTTTAGCTTCGTAGCTGGGATATGGATGTTGTTTTAGACCTGGGACTTTAGGTACTATTGCAAGGATAAATTGATGTAAGCTTACAGGGTTCATGTCAGGTGCTGGGCTCCTCAAAGTAACATTAGATTACTACATGACTGCAATAAAAATTTGAGTTTGACGTATCAAGAGAGTTTTGTTTATAATCAAAATCACAAGGAAGAACGTAGGTATATGTACCCAACTCGTTTATCGAAAAAGAAGACGCTTGCTATTTCCAAAGTGACAAACTACTTTGGTAAGCGCACTAGAAAATATGTAGTACCGACATTAGTGAATGAGCTACCCCCACAATTGATATCGCAAGTCAAATCAACCAGCCAACTGAAAAAGGTTCTTAAAAAACACTACCTCTCATTGTGTCCATAGCTAATTTTGCATCTATTATGTATAGGTGTAAAATGTGAGAATGTAATCCGTAAATTCACTTTCTTTTTTAATAATTTATTTTAGTTATTTTATAAAAAACCAAATTTGTTTTAATTGTTATTGTGAAACGAGAACAACTGCCGACAAACTGTCTTGCAGTTTGGCAGACTTTTTATATGTTACTGTTGTGTGCTGTGTTTTAAATTAAAAAGAAAAAAGAAAAAAGAATATAGATTAAGTTAATCACCCTTAATTATCCATTAACAAACTCTAGTATGACCTGTAAGTACTGAACATTTTCTTTTTACGATAACTAACTAGCCAAAAAATATACCTAGGTAAATGACTCATCATTTGTGTGACGTTAAAAATATCAGTGATATCATCAAAAATAATGTTTTTTAATAAATGTTAATATGACCGGGAGTTACAATGGACAGCAATTAACATTAGTGTTCACAGACTAACTGAATTAAATATCAAAATATCATAGCACGAAGACCACAAGTACCAGGCACTCAGAATAAATGAGGATATAAACAGTTCAGGGTAATTTAAAACATAAAATAGCAACCCACGCCCGTCGTCAACGGGTTTACGGTGGTGTGAGCAATAAACGCGACCTCCACTGTATCCTGTAGACTTGGTAATCGAATATGTAGTGCACTAACATTTTTACGTCATACCAAATACGATCAAACGTACTGAATGTACTCCAACCTGTATGCCTCTGAGCGGTCGATTTGCCGAATGAATATTTTTATTAAAAAGATTTTTTTTTGTTTTTAATCAAATGTGGACGCTGCGCTCTTTCAAAATTGATATTGGGTTATGGTACGGGTGTGTTTGTAAGAGAGGTTGGCAATGTCAATATTTATATTGCAGCTGTATTTGTGCTGTGTGTTCGATAGATTTAACATTACTGTGTAGGCTGGGCTTTAAAGAAGGTGGCGATTGCTCAGCATTGGACTGGAATATTCGCTATGAATTGCCATGTTGGCTGCTGGTAGGAATGTTTGGATACTGATCTGATGTGATGTGATATGACGGGTACTCCATAGTTGGTGTAGTCTCATGTATTTACACTCTGTGCAAAGAATAACACAATTTTAATGTCATATCATCATCAAGCCTCCTGAAATCCTCGAAGGGTTAGGCAGAGGTGTACCCAATAGTACACTCAAATTTCGCTAGTTATGTTTAAGTCCCTTGTAAAAGGGGGCGAGCCTATTGCCATCAACCGGGCGCAAATCCAGAGTCCATGGCTGCTACAGAGAAATTCCTAATGTAAAAACTCAATTACAATTTGCCCCACCTGGGAATCGAACCCAGGACCTCATGCTCAGCAATCACGCTTGCGACCACTAGACCAACGAGGCAGTCAAATGAAGCATAACATAAACTCTGTCTTAAGAAAGTACATATTTACATTGGTTTTTACATTAAATCTTAGTGCTTAATCATAATCATAATCATTTATTTGCAATAAGTATTGGTACATTTTGGTCTTAAATCAGTTGAGGTTCCTAATACATAGTCAGATATAGATGACATGCAAAATTTTACAATATTTTAATGTAGGAGCAAGCAATACGTAATAATGTTTTTAAATAATATAATAATATAATGATATATAATTATATACAGTACTGTGTTTAAACTAATGATTTAACCAATACCTACATTCACCAATTACACAATGATTTTATTTTCATGTCCAAAATAGTTTCAGATTTTTAATACTGCAAAATAAAACCATTCAATATTCACAATCGCATAAAAACAAATCTGAACGCAAATCAATCCGCGCGCGATTTCACTAAATTGAAAGTATTGGAGTCGGTTACAAATGTTCGTTATGTTTCGAACTACATATAATACTTTTAGTTTACTGGAAACACGAGCTTTGCAGCAATGTTTTAATTTGTTTACAGCTATCGGTAAATCGAGGATAAACTTAGCTCACTATACAATATCATTAGTGGCCTAATGGCCTTGAAGACTTTGAATAGACTCAGGTTGGCCGAAGCAAGGAAAACCTGTTCAGGTGGAGATTCATAGATGACTCTGCCCTGGATGTGGTGTGGTATATGTGGTGTTGCCCCACAAACGATGGTACACTTGATATCGTGTCCTGTTGCTTGCACATCACAGGAGCTGATAAACGCTACTGAAAGTGCCAAACTCGTCGCCAAATTTTGGTCTGACTCAATTTAAATTGTCATCGACACGCTAAGAAGAAGTAGACTAATTTTACCGCATGCTTGCCAGATTGCATACCTGGTTGTAAAAGGCTAAGGCGTAACCTCGGCACTTCGTGTGTAAGTACTACAAGACATTGACCGGTCTAGAGGAGGCAGTATTAATTTAATTCGTGGCACTGCCAAGAAAGTGCGTTGGACGCACAACTCCAGTCATGGAGTACCTCTTGGCGTCTGTTTTTTGCTTCATTTGTTTCGTAAACACAACTTTCTTTCTTTCTTTTCGTAGTAATCGGGATCGCAGCGGTGGCCCAGTGGTGGCGGCCCCGACTTACGAGTCGTGGGTTCGAACCCAGGTAGGCGCATTACTTTCTGTAATTTATTTCATCACCACTGCTCTCAAAACGGTGAAGGAAAACGCACTAGGCCCGCGTGGTGGATTATAACCCATTCCTTCTCATAGAGAGGAGGCCTGTGTCCCAGCAGTGGGACATAGGCTGATTATGCTATGCTTATGCTTTTCGTAGTACGAGTAAACGCTGACACCTTTAGTTTTTGTGGAAAGTGTTGTGTGGCAATGGCACCACTAGCAGAGGCTGCCGAGGGTTTTCCATTCTCTGTGGTGTCTCCGGGTGCCGATGCACATCTTTTACAACTAAGGTGTGAAATCAGTGAAGTTTCTACATTTTTAAGGTCAATCACCGGTACCGACATTGTACCACCACTTCCCCAGTACGAGTGTGTCCGTCATCCGATCTGATCCTTTAAAGCAAACATTCAGTACCGCCAACCCCAACCCCCTAACCTTACGATAAAACCTTATTTTGATTAGACCTACAATTCCGGTATTTTATCTGTAAAAGAACTCGTGACCTCCACTCATAAAAAACTTGCAACAAAATTTTAGACTATCCATTTAGCTACCTAATTCTTATGTCCATAAAAAATATGTTTTATGCCTCAGTTATGGGTGGTCGTAATGCCATGATAGAGGAATCAACAGAAGGCAAAATAGCAGGTATCTAGTAAATAGTTCACTTGGGATCAGTCTTGAAAAGAGTATATTTGCTTGTCGATAGATGATTACCACAGCTGGCAGTTCATCTGGTAATAAAAGGTTACCCAGAATCAGGCTCGCCTATACCGCCATGAGTTAATTGCTTTCTCCTCAATCTTCCGTGGCTACGTCGTGGGGATGTTATTTGAAGAAGTCCTTTTTGATTGTGATTTTCCACAATGACCCTACATACACTTTGGAATTGCTTTAGTTTCAAGCATCGTCGTCGCAGAACTTGTAGATCTCAGTGGGGAGCTCGCGCAGTCTTTCTATATTCCTGTCGTCAAGGAGTATTGCTTCGTTCCGATACGAAGGGTTTCTATGACAGTTTAGTTACAGGCAAGGGACTAATTTCTAATTAGTCTCGTAGAATATAAATAGCGATAACTCTGATATTTTAAATGTCTAAAATCAGTGACCACTAACCATCAGAGGGGTCGACTGCTGTTTTGCTTTTTATTCTTATTTAATCATATATATATCTATGAAAAACTAACAGTGTCGAGCACCTTTTCACTTATTGCGTGGAGTGGATATTCTACACTTAGAGATACGGTTATATTGGCAGGGTATCGGAACTCGGAAGCCGGTGACGCGGGCGAGTCGTAAAGTGCCAGTCCGATGCGATACGGCCGCGATCAAATAAACTATCACTGTATACGCCTGATCTGGCAACATCATACGTTATGGCTGGATGAAATTAATAAAATAATAAAAAATTGTAGAGGAGGATTTACAATTTTTCGTTTACACCTTTTTCGTCAGCCAGCAGGCTGACGAAAAAGGTGTAAACGAATAATTGAGAAATGGGAATGTGCCTTATTTTAAATTCACGTGCCGGTAGTCATGTTTATAATTATCTTTAGAACATTAAACATCACGCCTGTAATCCCCGGAGGGTTAGTCAGAGGTGTGGTACCTAACACCTACATTTCACCACAGTCCCACGTAATAGCTTTGCAATGCACTGCTTTTAATAATACAGTCTGATGGTCTATCTATATACCAAAATCCTTAAATGTCACATCCTTCTGGTACATGCTTAAATATATTATATTCACTTGATGACCTTATCATCATCAGCGAGCGAAAAAAGGTAACTTAGTTTCCTCGACTGCTCCGATACTGTTGTGTTTGACACTAGGAACCATATCTATTTGAACAAGCTACTTCGACAGTTCCCCTATGATAGGTCCTGATGGATGGAAAATCTCCGCGTATATTGCTAATGATACACGTGTTTTTTGTAATTGTATCTTACCAAACGGAAGTCAATAATATTTAGTTAGTCCCTGGCGACAAAAATAGGTACGCCTTTGATGTTCGCTGGTTTATCCTCGCCCACGCATTTTATTAAAATTTCTTTAGGTAATTGTTTTTTCACTTTGTTTTGTTTACACTGTTACAATGTTTCTCCTAAAATAACTTCTGCTGTAGGTCTTAGATCTTTGGAAAACGTGTCGGTTTCGACAGAAATAGCACTGAGCAAGGCAATTAGCGGTGCGGTTCGCTTTTGATGTACTGTCGGACGGTTTTACGAACTAATACGTACAATAATGACTTTTCCCTCTATTTTTTATTTTATTTCCAAGCTATTTTATTCTATCTCGATTTTTTTTTATGTTTGATGATCAGGTTTATTGCGTTAGGATTTCCATTGTTTTAATAAGAAGTACTACTGTACTAGGCTGGCATGAATTCAAGGTGGTATAGTATTAAAAGTTCTTGGATCTTTACTAGTATACAGCTGAATCTGGTTTCAGTGTTGTGTTGCATTGGAATCCAACTCCACCATAGTTAGGAAATGATGGCTAGGAAAATAAAGCATTTAATATTGTTTTTCAGCAGTGATAACCTAAATAGTTTTATTACCTATGCCTTGTACGGGGTTTGGACATAACTGCGTGGACAGGACATCGACGTACAAACGGCTACCTCGTGTTCAGTATCATACCGAATGAATAATCGGTCATATAACCAAAAAATGCTGTTTCCCACAAAAATACAATATCTACACGGTTAAATTTTATATTAGCCTGTACTGTCCCACAGCTGGGCAAAGGCCTCCCCCAATTCCTTCCATGTACCTCCGGCGCGATCTCATGGCGACATGGAGAGAGCGACTGTCGCAACCCCGTGCAGGGCACGCCACCATAGTGGCGATAAGTCCCCTCTTTGAGGAGTGGCTAGAGAGGCGCCGCGGCGCCCTCACCTTCCGCCTGACGCAGGTCCTCACCGGACACGGTTGTTTCGGGAGGTTCCTGCACCGAATCGGGCGGGTGGAAACGCCCGGGTGTTTCCATTGTGAGGATCGTCCGGAGGACACGGTGCAGCACACTGTGGAGGTCTGCCCCGCTTGGGCGGAGCAGCGCCGTTTCCTCGTAGAGGCGATTGGCGGCGGCGACCTCTCGCGCCTGGCCCTGGTTCAAGCCATGGTCCGGAGCGAGAGGGAATGGGAAGCCGTCACCTCCTTCTGCGAAGCAGTCATGCTAGTGAAGGAGGTGGCGGAACGTGAGAGGGAAAGAGCCTCACGTCCCAGCCGCCGCGGGAGACGCCCTGGGCGTCGGGGGTCACGTGGTGGCCCCTGGCCACCGTAGGCGCGGGCCTGTGGACGGCGAGTTATGGGCTAGCTCGCCGTCCGGCCGTCTTATGACGACAGGCCGTGTCGACGGCGCGTTCGTGTTCCACGCGCGCCTCAAAGAGATGTCAGCAACCACGTAGGGGTCCGCACGGGCTGATGCCTGCCAGGGCTGCGGGACTGTTCGAAAGAGATACCGCGGCCCTGGAACATAAAGGGCAAAGAAGGAACATGGATGGGTTTTAGTCAGTACAAGTCTGACACTCCCTTCCGCTCCGCCCAGAGCGGGGGGGTCATTTGATGATTTCCAATCCAAAAAAAAAAAAAAAAATCCTTCCATGTACTCTTTTCCCGCGCCTCCTCGGGCCAGCCTTCACGGTACGCGTCCAAATCGTCTCGCCACCTCTTTCTGGGTCATCAGCTTTTGCTCAGCGCTCATCGTGCATACGGCTGACGACACGGTTAAATTACCGAAGAAAATGTTCCATGTTCGGAATATTGTACTGAATACGTGGTGACCGTTTGTACCTCGGTGTCCCTGCCACCCTGTGTACGTTCATGTACTTCTCTATGTATGAGATTTTTTTCCTGTTACTTTCCTTTTCGTAAGGTAATAAATAAACTTTAAATTATGACTCGACAAGAAATCCCCGCATTTCTATTACAATTTTCGACGTCATAAAAAGATACACTCCAGTTTCGACCCGTATTATAATATTTTTGCTCCGAGTTTGATACATAGCGACTTTTCTAAATTCTGTTTTTAGGTTCTTGTTACAATGGAGTAAGGTTTATTTTGGTTAGATTTGGATGTGCAGTAATGGTTGTTTTTCGTGTATAAATAATTCATTGGCGGTGGACCGCGTTGGATTAACTCTGCCGCGCGAAACTGTTCATCTTTCAGTTAGTTTTTAGCGAGAAAACTATTAACATAAATGCTTTTGTTTTAATGTTTGCCCACCGTATGTTTCATTCGGTAATTAATCTATTCTGGGTCTATTATTAATTCTTTTATTTTGTCTAAGTAATCAGAATTATGATTTTACTACTTGTTACTCTTCCGCTGAGCTTCATTTTGGTTGCTGCTGATTTTGGTTTGGATTTCAAGAGGTGCATGATTGGGAATAATAAGGCGGGCTTGCCCCATTAATAGCGCATATCATGACGATGGATTAGCTCATAAATAAATATATGAATACCTTGCTTTGAAAGAGTTCAGTCATACTCTAAAAGTTATGCCCATTTCTACAAAAAACTAGACAACTAAATTAATGCCTAAATATAACTGCAATGTTGAATTTTAAACGTTTCCGATTAGTATTGAGAGTTCAAATTACAAAAATGCAACCGTGTTATTCACTGCTATATCAATAAAATAATAAAAACAGTCAAAGTGAATATTCATACACGCACACACATGTCATGTTTCCGTTCAGACATCTCGTAACTAGTCGAACCGTGAGCAGCTAATATAGACATTATATATTCATACAACATTTGCCTTCATATTGGAGTGTAAACAATTTGTTTAAAATATAAGTCAAACAGAAAGTTGTGGCCGCACGCCCCCGCACGCCCCCCCCACGCCCCCCGCACGCCCCCCGCACGCCCCGCACTATTTATTAGCTCTACAAAGTGATTTCAGTTCATTATCGCCGAAGTTAGGAACTATAAATATGGAGAACAAACGTGAATCGTGCTCATCATTTAATTTACTGCTTTGTGGACTGAACCTGTGTGTGTGAATTGTCATAGTTTGTGAATATTTTGATGAAATATACATGGAAGGATTAATGAAGTTGTCAAGTTGGATTGTGGTGGTCTCTGTTTTAACATTTTATTGATGATGTTGCTGACCGTGCTTTCAGTTAAAGTTATTTGTTGGTTTCTGGAATCGTATCTGTTGATCGTTACTATATACAATTTTTTTTTTTTCAAGGAATTTGTTTTTGGCTTCTTGTCAAAAGTCAGACTCATATTCTCGATTACTTATCATATTATGCGGGATGTCAAATGCCTACATAGGTAGTATTTTTTAGATAAAAACAAAAAGAAACCTACAAAGCCTACCTACTTTACATACTTGCTGTGTAATGTCCGATCATAACATAGCGTCATCATAAGTATAGTTATAAAAAATGCACGTACAATATACGGCAGAGTCAGAGGCCTCAGATTTCAAACAAATATTTGTACCGCGAACAATTGATAACATTATCACGTCTATTCAATCACATATGTATTTATCTTCACCATATTCCGAACTTATAAACAGTTGTCGAAGTACAGCGAGTGATCGTACAAACATCGTATTATTGTCGCCAGAGGGCGCCTGGGGCGAGTTTGCCAAACTTTTTATTTGAACCAGTGTTTGGCAAACTTTACGAGTGCCAGTGTTTGTCGTGCGGGAATTAAGTTTAGGATGATTGTGTGAGAGTGAATGGGATGTTTGATGGATTGTACGTTATTGAGTATAGTGTAACAGAAATGTGTTTGATTACTTCTAAAGTTTAGCCAACGCTTCTTCGTGGGATCAACTTCAGTTAAAATAAATACTGATTACTTTTTCTACATATTATGTACATAATTTCACAATTTTTTCCCATGGGGATAAGCAGAAATTAGGAGAAGCTTGTGGCTAAATAATAACAGCTACTCGGATAGATCTTTAGGTAAAGCCCCTCTTGTCTAGGTTGGTCCGTGGATGGGTGACCACCCACTACATATCAAGTATCCTCCGTGCCTCGGAAAGCACGTTAAGCCGTTGGTCCCGGCTGTCATGTGTAGAACTTTGACAGTCGTTACAGGCAGTGAGTGGCCTGAAAGGCAACCAGTCTTACCAAGAAGTATCGCATCACCCAGTTCTAAGTGGGCTGTGGAGGTCAGATAGGCAGTCGCTCCATGTAAAATACTGGTATTCAGCTGCATCCGGTTAGACTAGAAGCCGACACCAACATAGTTGGGAAAAGGCTAGGTAGATGGGTAAGCAGAAACTATAGAACGCCACCTGTATTTTGATTAATTTATTTCGTCCTTTAACGAGTCCACTTAATTTTGTCATATTTCATGATAACTTCTGTTAAATCATGCAGTTTCTATTCAAATCTTACATCGGAACAAAATCGCGACACCAACAAAATTAAGACATTCATACTTAAAGGTTTCTCGTAGCATCTTGCTGCCCGTAGCTCGTAGCCGCGTAGCTCCGTCGTAGCCCGTAGACCCGTACGGCATGTTCATGAATTATTCAGCCGCTACGAGTTGTGCCAATTCTGTTGCAGTTAGTACAACTTGTTGCAGAAATAACTACCGACAGTTGTGTATAGTGTAGTGTTACTTTATGCCTTTTAAAATAGTTCTCCGTTGACTTTTATAAGACCTTGTTACTTGGAGTTTATATGGGGTGTATAAAATCGGGGTTTGTTTTTAGTAGAAGCTGCTGATACTTGTTGTTACAGCAATACTTCATACTACGCATTACATTGTTGTTCGATATATTCGCAGAAGCGCATACCGACTGCTTTCACGCGACTATGCGTAAGCGCGCCGCGTCCTTGGTGCGCAGGATACGGGCCAGCTCCAGCACCGTGCTAGAGATGATAGGGGCTTGACTGTCGTTACATTCGGCATGGCTCTAATAGACATGTCGCTGTACCAGTGCCGGTGAAAGGATTGTAAATAATTATAACTCTAGGGATTAATTGATTTTAGTTGTAGCATTTTAATTTTAGTTCAATTTTATTTAAATTTTAATTGAATTGTATCTAAATTTTAATTGAATTTTAATTAAGTTGAGTTGCGTTGAGTTTTAATGGTATTTGAATCAATTCAATTTGTATTGATATATATTTTTTTAAATCGAAATTGTAATGTTTTTTTTTTGTGTTTGTAGTGTGATTATAGTCCGATTGTATTGTGATAAATGGCAATGGGTGTAAATGACCTGAAAAAATGAGTTTATATATAGATGTATATTGTTATCCTGTATAACCCAGAAGGACTTAATACCACTATTGTGCATGAAGTTTAAAACAAATAAATTACCAAATGTTACTTCAATCTATTGAGCATTGAAACACGGTTGTCGGGCTTTTCTTAACACTTCGAACGGTTGTTAACCGTCTCATTGTACTGACCTTGTCCCAATTAATTTAGAGACGGGACAGCATGCCTTCTTCTTCCTTACTACCCTATCATTCGCCATTTCAGCAGTCACGTCCTCTCTAGCCATACCTTTCACACAGTCCAGCCATTGGTATAATGCAGTCTATTTCCCATTTTCAAACTAAAAAGCAAAACAGATACAAAGACCCTCACTATAGAAATGAATATAAACGACAAAGTAGTCCGTAAGCTATGGACTCAGACTTGTTTCTATTTATGTGACTTTAAATCAGTTTGAGGATTTAACTTGCACACTTACTTAACAGCCATTAACTTTAATTAAACAACAAATACTGGAACTACTATCAAGGGCTAATAAAATACGACTTAGGGGGGACTTAGGACTCTCCGGGTAACTATTCCCCTCTAACTAGCAGCACCGTTACCGCGTTGGTCTCATGTGCCGCTACTGCTGAGCGTGGCGCCTTGGGTTTGATTCTCGGGTCGGGCAAAATCCCAAAGACGTGTCAGAACGGTTGGTTCTGACGCGTCGGACTATGAGAGTAAAAAGGCGCATCTATGCTTGCGCACACACTTGTGTACTATATTATATCTCTATTGAAATTCGGTCAATGTGTTTTTATTTTAAATTATTGATGAAAAATTTCAGAATGATGTACTGAATACGTGGTAACCGTTTTCGCGTCCATGTCCCTTCCACCTCGTATATTATCAGACATGTCGGCAACTATGTTATAACCGGTTTTCCATCTGACCGGAAGAGTATTTGAAATGGAATGCTTACCATTTGAAATCCAAAAGTTCCGAAACCTAATATCTGGGCAAAACCCAATCTTCTTAGTTTACAGTGGTGGAATTTTCCGGGACGTAACCGTGCGGTATGACAATCGAGAGTCTATGGTGTTCTCTGAGGCATTAACGGGCCTCAAGAATTATTTCGGTATGCCTAGGCTGTTGGCGCTTGCAGAAAGGTCCATATTCATTTTATCTCAGCCTGGGATAGCTACACCTGCGATACACTACTCGGTCTTCCGTTTTCCACATCCAGGCCGTCCCAGTCACCTTATTCAGGTCCTCATATTACTGTAAGTCTGCATTTTCCCATAGCTGGGCAAAAGCCTCTCCCTATGACTTCCAGTTTTTTCAATTCAAGGCTAATGTGATCCACGGACCTCATATTACCAAGAAGTACAAATAATAAAACACCATCCAATTCGATCGCGTATCTTCATAACTCCTTCAATAAATATGTATCGCATTTCAAACAACACTTTTCTCAATAACACATCGTCGGTCAGCTGCAATAGCGCACAGCTCACAGAACTGGGCTCGAGCACAGATGCACATGTTTACGGCTCTCGAGCACACTTATTGACTCTGCACGAGATATGTTTCTTGTCTTGTGCACCGACGTGCTTCAGCTCAAATTATTGCTAACCGGTGTTAGGAGATACCCGGATTGAGATGTATTGTGTGCTTGTTTATCGTAAATGAATATAACTACAACCTACCAGCTAACATTATTCTTCAAAGATATGCCGTGTGCCCGATTCCGAATGTGGTTGGCAAAAATGTCGAACTTCCATACCACTTCTATTTGGCCCCACTTTCAAAAATCCTCTCGAAGTGCTCACTGTCGTCATTACTATAAGAATAATTATAAGAAACTATTGTAAACAACTTGTATATTTTGATTATACACTGAGGCTAATTAAAGTCCAAATTACGTATGGATACTGGTTTAATAAAAAGGTTGCGTACAGTGAGAATTTCATCGGTAGAATGACATGGCAAGATAATTATGTCTATATGCTGCGTGACATACAATGTGTGCGCCTACTAAAAATATAATAGCAACTGTTAGCTGCAGGTACTCGCTAGTATTATTGTGAGGCGTTGCACCGCAACATATTCCCGGCCGTTGAAAGCCTGCTTTCAACACAAACTCATACTTCTAGATCCAGTGGTTTAGCCTGTTCGTTGTCTGTCAGTAAGCAAATGAGTTGATAGAATTAAGTTTTTATGTAATGATAAAATATACATATTATACTTACTTTGTAATGTGGAAAACTAATTATTGTTTTTTATTATTGGTTTAACCTATGTCTAACCTACTTTGAATGTAGTACTTGAATATGTTTGACTTCACTGACGTCCATTTTCCCGATTCTGCTTAAAACCACAAAAATATAATAATTCTCAAAAACATGTTGCTTCGTTACAGTTTAGATGTTAACAACTCTGTGTGGGCGATCGACCATTATTTATTCAGCCGTCATAACAATTTACCCTTTGGGCTAGACAGTAGACAGACTTATTTTATCCATTTTGCAAGAAATTTAAAAATAGGGAACCCTCTTCAATCTCAATTAAGACACCACACAGAAACAAGAAGTAAGTACTACGTAACACTAACAATCACATAATTTGTCGTAAGCAGTGGCGCTGCCATTATGACCGCCGAGAGGCAACTATTCAATGTCGATTCGATTTATTTTAATTCACCTCGTACTTGTAACTGGCTATACTTCAGGGCTGGCACGCGTGTGTTCAACTGTGATAGTTAGGGAACTTGTTAGTTGCAGTTTTCGACTGTGAAATATTATCATGTGGTTTTAGAGGATTTAGACATTTTAAGCCATGGTCCTTGTTTCCAAGGGCTGGACGTACGGCGGTGAGATGGATAGACGATATTGGTGTAATCGGGAGAAAAACCTGGATGAGGCTGGCACAGAAAAATGGAGATTGCCCCAAGCAAAGAGAGGCCTATAGGTAGCAGTGAGTGCAGTCAGGTTGTGGGTGATAATGATGTGGTTTACTTGATACCTTCCCACTATTGTGACTTTATGTGCCAACCGTTTTCTCAGTGGTTTCCTAACCATCGAGCAGTCGTTCAGTCCGTCGGATCGGTTAGGAACCGGGTTCAATTTATATTGCAGAAACAACATTCAGTCTATTACCATCGATCCTCGAACTCATCAAGACATCTAGACGGAAACGAAGTAGTTCGCCAGCCCTACGGCACATTTTTCTCCACACCATTTGGCTCATTGTGTCGGCCGGCTTTGCGACGGGCCGGCTTCCATCTGCGTCGAGATGGAAGTCGGCAGTCTCTGACTGGAAGCCGCGGCACTCGCGGAAATGCACTTACTTAGGCTGCTTCCTTCGCTTGATTTTAATGTAATATTCTTAGTCGCGCTTCTGAAATAATGTTTTCGAACATTCCCAGTGGCGCCGACTTTAATTACGCCTTGAAGCCGGCGCGTTTAATGTGTTCTCCGCTTAACGTTCTCTGCATAATCTTTGTGGAGAAAAGTTTCTATACGCTGATGTCTTTGTAGTTCATTGGGACTCTTATAGTTTTTGTTACTTAATTAGGTAATTAATTAGTGTAAGTAAAATAAAAAAGCCTATTTATTCCTTGATTGTATTACAATATGGGAAATTAATAATCGGGCGAATACAAATTTAATTGACGACCAATATACTGAATGGGCGACTATTGTACCAAGTAAGTAACTATTTATCCGGTCATTGCGGCAAGGAGAATATAGGAAGCAAGAGCGAGCGAAGGCTGAGAGAGACTTGTGGCACTTCGACTCGGACAGGTTAGGTTCGAAGGGGATGGCGGGGTCTAGTGAGCGAGCGAAGTGAGAGAACTAAGACCCCGGAATCCCCTTCGTGTTACGTTACTTTAAACCCTGCAAACTGGATAGGTAAAGGACTCCTCCAAGGATGCCTATGTCTCTCTGTCTTTTGCTACATTAATAACAACCTTATGGAATGACCCACAAGGGCAACCACTAAGGCTGCATAGTATTGCATAAAATTTCCACTCCGCTCCAGTATGCAATCCTATTGGTTAATATTCGCTCCGTTCCGGCGGACAGTTACGGTGGGAGGACGAGTTTATAAAAACAACCGGCTCAAATTGGAGCGAAATAGCAATTCATTAGTTAAAAACCTAATATTCCTCATGTTGATTTAAATATCACTGTACAAAACCTAAATAACTTTTCTAATCGGTTCTCTTCCCGACTTATCAAATCAATGAAACTCTCGACATCGAAATTTTCACTACTTGAACATGTTTAGCATGCTAGAAATAACATAAACATTTAATTTTCCTACCGGCTACAGTGAAATATAATTCACGCCTCACATTTGCGCCCCAAAACAACAAAACATTTCAAGTTCAAACACAACAGCCCATCACTATCTGACAGCGATACGAAAACGGATAAAAAAAAACATTAATAAATTCAGTAACGTAGTACGTCATTATTCGGGGGCGGCCGCGCCACCAAATGTCCCGGAAAGATAAAAAAGTAAAAAGAAAGAAAGTCTCCTCCTAAATCATCCTGTATCAAGCGCCCAAGCGGCTCCCGCGTCTTTGTTCAACGCGCACTATGGGTTATAGTGGCAAGTACATTCGTATGGAAATATTCAGATAACTTCTGGCTCATAAAGGGAGGATTTTTTGTTATGTCATACTCGATTATCGTGTTACTTTCGCAGGTGGTTAGGTTGAGTAGATAATCGAATGGAAGAACTGAATAATATGACCAAGCTTATTGTAGTAAATTACTTTAAATATATGTCAATGGTTTATCACAGAATACATTGGTAATTATTGATATAATAACATTTGTTTTGTCTATAACAAACACCAGTATTATAATTAATGTAACTTTTAAGTGCATGTCCAATGTCGATAGAAATTAAACTATTGTAATGCACCAATCTGATATATTAATTTTATTTCGCTCCCTAGACTGTCAGACAAAAAGTCATGGAAATACCGCGGTGTCAAAAACTCATTGGAAAGTTTCAAACTATCTGTTGGCAGACGACTGATAGTTGATGGATCATGAAACTGGGAGAAAAGCAGATTTCGGAAAAAATCCGTGTTTCATAAAATATACTTTCATCAGGTCTTTCAGTCCTACATTCGGCAATGCTATTCAAAACTATATAACAGATTTTCAAAAATATTCATCGTTTCACACCCGTATTTCACCCTACCATTGTTGGTTTTTACTAACACAAGCACGAGCATATATGAACATAATAAATACTCAAGCACAAAGGTCTAGCAAAAAGCACGCCATTTCGGCGAAATGTATTATTTTCGAGAAGGCAAAAAACGGCAATTAGCAACGAAACGCCGCTTTAGAACCACCATGTTTTATTTTTAAAAGTTTTTTACCGAATCTTCTAATGGCGACGGTGGGTATAAAACTCGAGAGTTGATCGTTTAAAATGCAATATGAGTAGAGTTTGCTATATTAGCATATAAATAGAACTGTGTTGTTGTGGTTTTGGTTCATCGCAGATCTTTGGAGCGCTGAAAGAATACTAATCCCAGTGCATCGGAAGAGATTAGAACGAAACCAGTTTCACATAAAATGCGGTATTAAAAGCCGGTGATAGTGAACTGAGGTTCACTTTATTTATGGGTACATACTTAAGATTGGATTTCCGTACTGAATGCGGAGTTCGGAGTCGCGCTTCGAACTATTTTGCACTAAGACAAGTGATGGCTCATAAAAACTTTCGTCTATTAGAGGATTGTTTTCTATTTAAGTACGAAGATTAAAAGATTTAGAACAATAGTCCTAAAAGGATGAGCAATCAAACGACTCAAAATTTTCCGCCATTAAAATCTAGTGTGCTACCAAAATCCAACGGCCAAACAATTCCTTGACAATCTCTAATCTCAGAAACTCAATAAAGCCGCGAATCAGGACCATAAAGCGTAGTCATCAAATAATATCATAATCAAATCTACAATGCTCATTGATATCGCGATGTGAAGATACCCGCACATTATCCGAAAGAGGGAAGATGGTCCAATAAAATTTATCAAGCAGTTTTATTGGAGCATCGCCGGTTTAACGGGGATGCTGTATCGCTAATGAGAGATAAGAGCTCAAGGAGATAAGACTGACTGCGTAACGACGAGCGCGGTGATGTGGAGATGTATATTTTGAAGACGTGACGGCAATTTCTGGTGTGGTGTTTGTGTTTTGAAATGGTGGATCAGATGTTCTTCTGAGCGTTTGAGTTGGGTTTTGCTTTTTTGGCTTCGGCGCAGAAGTTCAGTTCCAGCTTAATAAAATTTTCTACCACTGTTGTTACCATGTTTTGGACATAAATATTGAACATTCTAATGTGTTCTATCTTTATTAAGCAGTCATCTAAAAACCACCTCGTAAAATTAACAGATGTCACAAATAGGTAGGTTGAGAATTGGCCTTCTTCGGATAGTTACTATAGTATACATAACTTTATTGTAAACGCTTCTTTTCTAAAGTGTAGTCGTGTAGTCTATGTCGTCACATACCCAGTTTATATTAGCGGAAAAGTAATTCTGATGCTAAGCCCCCGAACACACGGGAAGACGCCACACTGCGCCACGCCACGCCACGCTAGGCCAAGCCGCACAAGGCAGTTATTATCTCCGCTGTAAATTGGTTGATGCCTTTATAAACCGCGGGAGGAGTCATAACATGTGGATTTATAAGATTTAGTACAACTAGGGCGAGTTAGCTATTTATATTTTCTTTCTTGACATAAGAGTCATTACAACTTTTTTTATTCCCTACGTTAAATTGATGATGCAGTAGGAGCGTTGTGTCTACATCACCCCTGGTGGTTTCTCCTTGTAATTATCTAGTTATAGATTTTCTTTTCCCAAAAATCTGTTTCCTTTCGCTTTAACTTCTTTAAAAACTTTCAGTTGTGATCCGAGTATCCGTTGGGACGTTTACTGTTTTCGTTATCAACGCTTTCTTAGTACTTAGACGAAAATGAACATGAATATTCTTATATTGCCATCAAGTCATTTTTACGAAGTAAAGAAAGTACATTTTTATTAAGAAGATAAAACGGGCATAATTACAACTCTATCTGGGGGCAGTGAATCAAACATTTTACGTGTTATATATTTTATGTTTTATCAAAATTTTACGCGAACGAGTAGCAATAAAAGTTTTTTATGTAAAACGAATTTACGAGTTCACTGGCAGACATTTTAAATGTATAAGCAAAGAGGCGAGACTGAGACACCATTTATATTAGAGACGTCATGCGAGTGTTTGTTTCACTCGCATTATATGATGCTCTGCAATGTTATAGCTTTCTTTATAAGTTCTGTAGTGTTGTCTGTTTTCTTTGGACTTGTCTGAATGTCTGGTCTATGATTAGAGGCATTCGTATTTAATAGTGGGAAATATATGTGTGAAGACAGCCAAATAGGTGGACAGGCGACATTATTAAATTTGGTTAGAAGAAACTGGATAGCCATTACACAGAACCGCCTTAAATTTAGAGATTTGGAAGATACCTACTCACAGCATTGGGTGGCCAAAGGTTGAAGAATAGATAGAGAGTTTTGTATAGAATTGTATGAAGGACTAGTTAATAAAAGCAGTGGTGGTCCAGCTGTTACCGGTCCTGACCAACCATTTGATGGATGTGGGTTCGAACCCAGGCAATCGCATGATGAAGGAAAACACCGTGAGGAAACCGTCCGCCTTCTCTCATAGAGGACAGAAGGCCTGTGGCCAATTATGTTATGCTCATGCTAAGTGGCTTCAAAAAGCAAGGATCAGTACCCATTAAGGATAATTGGCCCCCACCTTACTCCCTATAATTTCTTACGACAGCACCAAAATGTTTTACGGTGTTCACAAATGGGCGAACATAAAATATTCCACTTCCAGCCAATACATCCTCATACTTGAACAATTCTCCGACTCCTACAAATTAAATCCTCGCCATTATGGAAACGTTCGTTATCCATTAATTAAACGAATATAATACAATTGAATTTCACAGGATTTAAGTCGCATATGTTACCCGTATCCGTTGTAATAGCTATCCGATTCCGAAGAGAAAGCCAGACTTCTAATTTATGAGCAAGCCGCCAATAAGTTGGTACGTTTAACGTTAGATTTCGTTTTGCACTGCATTTTCTATTAATAAAGGAATTATTGTAGATTGGATTTCTAATCGGGAATTGGTCGTAAATGTTATTAACGGTGTTAGTCCGGATGGTTCTGTAAAGTTGCCAGTTTTGGCGAAGGCACTGACAAACTGAATCTGTTGTAATGCACTATTAGGTATTTCCGTAGATGGTTTATATTGATGGTTGATGGCAATAGGCCTTGCCCCTAATACATGACACTTAAACAATACTGGCAAAATGTGGGTGTATTATCTAGGGTACTCTGCCTAGTCTTTAAGGCATTCTGTATCAGTCAACCTGTGGGTTAAATAGGACAACATTCTGTTCTGTGGCTATCTCTCTATTATATTTTATTCTGATTTTTCTTCTAGCTTTTATTTCAATTCTAGTTTAAGTGGTTGCCATTATCCCGTTTTACCCTATAAATTATTAATTAAGGACTATTAACTAAACTAACAACAGACTATAAAAGGGCATCGAAAAACTCCTCAACGCTGTCAGCTGGTAATGTGCCCAAGAGACTGGCGGCGTTGTTCGAAATTTCCTTAAACAGGCTATGAGCACTCAGACCCCACGGCCCCAGAGTTTCAACCACAAACGGCTCGAAAATATAGTTTTGCGTTTTTTTCTGATATTTGAATAGGATTACGAATACTTTGTTATTTTGTCTAAAATATGTTGTGTAAACTGTAGGAACTGTTTTCTAAATTAAATTAGTTAGGTAGTATCGTCGAAGACTTCTGAGGTAAAAATAAACTAGGTCAATACTAAAATAATTGTAAATATTGGCTTTTAGTTGTTTATTAAACTTTAGTTCGCCACAGTGCTATTGTTGTTGCTATATATAAATATAAATATTCTAAAAGTGCTATTCACTTAGAATATTTTAAGATTCAGGCCAGAAATAGCTGAGAGGCAGGTCTAGGAACAAAATTACGTGTTTTGTAAAAAAAACGGTGAAATTTAAAAACAAGAGATAATAAAGACAAATTTAACCTAAAAGTTTTATTTGTAATCTTAATTTACATTGTTGGAAATCCTTGCTATGTTTTGCTTTAAAAAATAAATAAATACGTCATTTAATTAAAGCTACATAGAATAATTGAAACAAAATATTTACAAAAACAGTCGGGTAAAAGGGCAAATTTATATGAAATAAATTAACTAACCAAATAAAAGAAACAACAAAATAAATTGATTTAAACAATATTAAATATTATTTGATAATTATTCAATTAATGTGTCCCAATAATAACAAAAACCGAGCTGGAAATTTAGAAAAATAGTAAAAAGTAATTGCATCGACCGGGAATCGAACCCGGGCCGCCCGCGTGGCAGGCGAGCATTCTACCACTGAACCATCGATGCTTATGAATAAAATCGCAAAATTATACGACAGTATCGTCGCCGTACGAAGTGAACGTGCTATCAATGCGCGACGAGACGTGGCCAGTTAGTACTAGTATTACGTCATCGGTATAGTAATCGTGTTTTAACAGTTTGTTTGCAATTTCGCTGTGATTTCGTAATATTTTGTATTTAGCTTGTTGTGCGTCCATCACGTAAGGTAAAAAGTAGTTCTTAGGTACCTAGTTAATCAGTTTTGGACGATATATTGTAAAATAGGTTAATACCTATTAAATTACTTGATTAGTTTCATTAATCAACCATCATCATCTGCCTCGCCGTTTCCCAACTGTGTTAGGGTCGGCTTCCAGTCTAACCGGATGCCGCTGAATACCAGTATAGGTATAATTCTTTAATCAACCAAACCATCTGAATAATCGTTAAAACATTTCGCATTTAGCACCTTAAGGCTTCCAACTTTTCAGAGTATTGTAACAATATAGATTCCTGCATCTCGTAAACCATTTCGCCTTGTCCCCCATAACATCTTCCGAGTCAATAAACGCCCAGTTTGCCGACTTGCCAGTCCTACGAGCTATAAATTTGCCTCGCGACTGGGCCCGGCTCAATAAACTAAAATGTGTAGATTTTGTTTTTAAATTATTTTTTTGTCATGAATCCTTTCACTACGAATGTCTTTTAACTATGAAGACAGCTTCAATTTGACTGGTAAAGATGTTATAATGTTTCATTGTCACAGTCACAGTTGGTTAGACTAAGCTTTTCGATAATTATAAGAGGTTCATTGAGGAAAACCAGTCTGACAGATACTAATGATAAGAGGTCTAAAATAGAAATCGTTTATTTTGTCGCTTTTTGTTCCGTTTGTCTAAAGGCATTAAACATAATTATAATTAGTGTAAGGTCCGAGGTTCCACTCTCATGTCGAGCAAAGAGATAATGGGTTTTTCCATGAGGAATTACTCAGTAGCAGCAATGGAGTCTGGATTTGTAACCGGTTGATGGCAATAGGCTCACCGCCAGTTATGTGAGACTTAAACATAACTGAAAACATGTGGGCGTTGGGAATATGTAGCAGTATTAAAACACCTTTGCCTAAGCCATCACGCCTGTAGATGATTTTTAGTATCAGTTTATCACGTATTTCTAATACGGAGCAGAGCCATTCATTTTAGATGGCGGTTTTACGGCAACTGCGCGGCAGTCGGTCGTCGTGTTTAGCTAGGAGTTCCATTCGATGGCATCGCCGTTGTATAGACCGTCGTATTGCTGCTGTAACGCCACTGCTCCTTACGTGGAACGTTCTGCTTGGAGCCAAGGGAGAGAGATGCATTTACATCTTCTGAACCTACTTACCGTGTGATGATTTTGCATCGCAAGAGTTTGTCGGATGTGTACTACCGATAAAAAGCACCGCCTCCACCTAAATAGATCTACCCAAGTCTACCCGTAGAGTTATCATCGAAGGTAACAGACAGACAGACTTAATATCGTACTAATAACATTTAGTACGGAAACCTTTTTATTCTGCACTATTAGCTATTTCTCATCCGTAGTTTGCGTTAATAAGAAAAAATGTGAATCAGGCTTGAAATTATCGTACATGCTCACTACACTCTTTAAAGGTCGCCAAACCTCAAATCAAAAACAGCACAACTAAAAGCCCCGTACATATCCTTTTCCCTGAATTTATTTTAAACATCAACCCCGAGGCAGTCACAGCGTGGGGTCCCAAGAGGACTCCACCAGCAGAAGTCTTGTACACGTTCCCGGTACTACGTCGCGGGAATTATTAATGTGCGCCAAACATAGCTAACACCTAGACACGCCTGGAAATGCCAGGTCTTGACAACTAATGTGGAGGAATGACCGGGAGGAATCCTGGGACCCAGGACTGTTACAAAGGTCTTTTGTCTAAGGTCTGTGATTTTATAAGAGTGTAAATGATTTACAAGCCATGTGCCCGATTCTCCATCGGCAAAACTGACCTACTTTCAAACTTTCATCTCGAATTAAACCTCTTAAGGGAATGAATTTTCAAATTTCCTTCATAAGTGCTCACCTTTGTTTCGTAAGGAACTGTTGTGCAATATTTCATCGAGCTATTTGGCTCTGCTTTGTCTGTCAGACGACTGTAAATAGAAATTCTCCTGAATTATGTGGATTAAATACCCACCTACACACAGAAATGTCAAGATCCCTAATCTGTTCATTAACCTAGCTCACCTCTCTGTGTTGTTCTCGGATGAATACTAAAAAGTTACACAAGTACTTCTAAACTGTATATACCATCTTCAATAACTAATTTAAGCATAAATAAAATAACCCAACACATCACACTTCAGAATAACCACTGCCTCAGCTTCAGTTCATAAGACTGTCCAAATCCTGCGATAACTCCACCATCCGCCATATTAGCTGGCAATATGGAAATCTGATGGCAATCAGTTGAATTATGGTAAGCCAGGATTGAAAGTTATTTCTGCAGTCTTCCATTAAATATTATAATTAAATCAGTGATGCGTTGGGCGACATTTCTTAATTGATTGTTTTAAGAAAAGTCGTTAATTGGAATTCTGACCTTTCGCTCTGCGAAGAGGATTTTTAATGGTTCTGAATGTAATTAGATTTTGGTTGTTTTATTTAAAGGAATGAAGTCATAAACTATGTAATTATTGTTTGAATTTGTACTTAAGGTGACCTAAAAAGACCCAGTAGGCATAGGAATTCCTAACTTTTAGACCAATACAGATCTCGACTCATTTCAAAAACATACCTACTGGTTGCAAGTACCAAACAAGATGCAGTCATCATCAATCTCCTGCCCTTATTCTATTTATTTGGGCTCGGCAGCATACTTCTGTATTAGTTACCTTTTCAAGTGCAAAGTGCACAAAAAAGCACACTAAACAGTAGTTATAATCGATTACTAAACAAATTAATTAAATAATGAGACCATTTTCAAAGAAGGCAGCAGCAATACGCTATAAATCGCAGCGGTTCGTTGCGGACCGCAGCGTGCGCGCTGCGTTAATTAATTTCACCACGAGACAACAGCACGCCCCTATATTTTTAATTAATATGTCTCTTTATTGTTTTAACTAGTTTTGAAAATGCTTGAAGCCGATATTATTTAATGTTTACATTTTAAGTGTAGTGTTTTTATGTGAAAACAAGATAATGATATTTTTGTATTAACATTTAGACTGTGTTTTCTTCAGTCTTGTGGGAAGATTATAAAAACCGATATTGGATGCTTTATGATACATTTAAATGGTGTAAAATATGGATATACATAATTATAGCATTTAGTATCTAATTAGATAAAGCGATACCTACTAGGGAATACAATCCCGCAAACGCGGGATCCCGCACCTTTTTTGCGGGATATGAAATGCGGGATTACTCGTGCAAGAACCAGAACGTTTGCGGGATTGAAAAAAAATATATATGAGCTCAGACGATGCTCAGTATATTTTTAAGACTTAACACAGCTTCATTAATAAGTGATTTAACAACTTTCCCATGGAACTCGTGCGTGACTTTTCTGTAGCATTTGTATGGAAAATACTTTAGTTTTTTAACTAACAGCTAAAAAATATTGAATTTTAATTTTACGTTGTGTGAATCCTGTTTCGGAATGGAACGTAATCAATGTCAGTTCAAATACTGTATAACTAGGGATTCCCCCACGGCACGGGGATTTACCTTCGCGCCTAATTACTTGTTAGAGAAAGTTATTGCGTCATTTGCCTCTTACTTGTAATGTGAAAAGATACGATATAACGATACAATTATGTTTTGTTCTAAAAGTTTTCATAGCAAGTTAAACGAGTGAAATATTACTTGTGCTCTGATTAAATTTTTACCTCATTTAATTCAATTGCAGATTAGTAATAAGTCATAACTCTACTTAATATTAATAATGATAATAAAAAATATAATTTACTTGTCTTTATTTAATTTTTTTCTTAAATAATTACTCAAAACAAAAGAATATTTGAAAAAAAATAATCCCGCAAATCCCGCGGAATCTGCGGGATTGATGACCTCAATCCCGCAGGCCTGCGGGGTCCCGCATCATGCGGGATTGGATTCCCTAATACCTACAGTACTTATCTACATTCTGCAGAATTCGAATGGTTGGATAAATAACATCGTTACAGAAATCCTTAATTCACGTATTTCTATACTCTCAAGATCACTTCCTTGAATGTTTTCCGAACCAGCAGAATAATAACAAAACTCTACACTAAAACGACTGAAGAATATACCCAACCTAGCAATACTACGAGTACTTCCCAACAACTACAAACGAGCTACAATTCCAATACTGCACTTCAATCTCAAGCAAATTAATATTCTAGTTTTGCAGCATTTTCTCAAATTACCCTCTCTGGGGCATCAAATAGAGAACAACTATTTAATTATATGACCCTCAGACTGTTTCCGTACGGCTGGCTCTTTTGAATCCAACTTGAAATAGGTGGAAGCTTCTCGAACCTTCCAGAGGAATTGGATTGTTTTTTGCAAGACATTTAATAGCTCTGGTTATGTAGTGCAGTGTCTGGGTGCAGATACTTTAACTTTGTACGTTTTGGAAGGTTTCAGAGGAAATTGTTTTCAGTTGAGTTGATTGTGATGTTCAAGACTTTGTATGTATTTTGCTGCTTATCAGCGGCATTGTGACTGATACTTGAAAAAAGACACATGAAGTTACATATAACGTGTAACTTTATCATTCTTTTTCTAGGAGACTTATGCCTTGTCTAAGATGAAGGTTGCTTTGCTATTTAGAATTACATACTGCGTTGTAATGTATGGATCTTTTAACACTTTAATTATATTGTCGGGGTGGGGACGCTGTTAGTAAATATTTGTGAAATGATGAGTTGAAATTGTATTGAAAAATCAAAATGGCAGTGTTAGTATCTAATTATGCCCAAGCGCTAAAAGATCCAAGTTCACCTTTAACAATAAACCCATGCAGCAGATTCAACATAAAGTCTATTGTTAAAACCTGTTCCACCATACAACATCAGGTTAAAACAATTAATTTACCCGCAGATACTTACGGCTGCCCTTTTTAATTACTTTTAATTGTAAAACCAAACACTTTCGTCATGTTAAATTATTCACCCATCAATTATGTGAACTTTCCGTTTCAGCTGGGCCCACATTAATTTAACGAGGATTACCTAGGACGCTTGAATGTTAAGTTAAACTACAGATTAAAAACTTTCTCTAAAGTCATGTTACGATTTATACCTTCTTATGTAAGGAGACTTGGAGCTTATTCCCGGATATTTAGGTTCTTCTTTCAGTTTTTATTAGGCCTTACTAAGGGATCTTGCACTACGCGGCATGACCACGACTTGTCGCATGAGCTGCCGCTACCTTGAACGAAACTGGTCGGATGCCCCGTTGTGCGACCAAGCTTCCTGGCCGAAGCTTCTGCGACCAAAATAACAGCCAGCCGAGCGACTAGTTGTGGTCGTGGCCGCGTACTGCACTAGTTCCCTAATAGTAATACACTCGTTATCACAATCGCTGTCACTTTGACAGTTCCTCAAGCACAACAGAGAACAAGTCCGATGGTGACCGCATGTACATAACTAAATAACATCTACTGAAGCATTCTCATTGAGTTACATAGAAACCAGTCGTGTCGCTGTGATCTGTCATTGCAGTTATGGCTTCGCCGAAGCCCTTTGCCGTTGCGGTTTTCGGCTGCAGTCATCTTCGGCATCGTATTATAGATATGTAGCAGCACTACAAAAAGTACTACAGCACCATCTATGAACTAACATCTTAATACAGCGTGTACCAAAAAGGTGCGGTCATATTTCAGTGACAGTTGTGTTTTTTTTCGCGATTATAATGTTGGCCCCATGGAGAAAGTGGTTCAGTTTTATGGTCTGAATCACATCCTGAAATATGACCACACATTTCTGGTACCCGCTGCATGTATAGAAAGCCCGATGACAATTGTCGGGCAGTAGCTCATCAGACACGACACCCGTTTGGGTCTGGTCTTTCCTATGGGGGATAAACCATTTTACACTATTCTTCATACCCCTATAGTTACGACCAGACAAATTCTAAACAAGTGAGGCATTCTACCCTTTTTGTTGTATTATCAAAGGTTATTGTAAATTGTCTTACAAGTGTATTACACAATTAACCCTACAGATGTGAGCGAATATCAGTATTCCACACGGAACGATCGCCATCTGACCTCCCTCTAGTTTTATGATAGTCGAAAATTGACCGCTGAAAATGCACCAGCGAACAGAATTTATCGAAAAGCAGAGTCTAACGACCAGCAGCCGGGCTGCGTTAAAAAGAGAAATGTTTTTATTAAGTTCTGGCGAAATTCAATGCGCTCTGCCGGGTCGGTAGTTCTGGGAATATTCTCGAAGGAAAACTTTATTTACTTAGTTGATGAGTTTATATGGTATCGTGTCAGGATCGCCAGGTAAGCCTGGCTTAGAAGATGTTGGAATCGAATGACGTAGTCACTGCACTACGGATTCTGGTTCGATTCCTGCACGAAAAATATAAACAGTACATCTATCTACCTTACTCCTGGAAAGTAGTTTAGTGTGGGTATTTGTGCATGTGCGTGCATGGTTTGTATTTCCAAATACACTCATGAATGTTGAAACCTTCAAACATGATATAGTATAAATAAACTGATTCTCATTTATCTATAATTTGAAATTAACCTTAAACCATCGTAAAAAACAAAGCCTCCTTTTGTAATTGTAGTGTTAACAATTTTTTTTAACAATCGAGCGCTCTGTTGACCCCCTAAGGGATAAAGCGTCATGGTTTATGTACGATCGGCCCCTGTCGGTACACAACCCGTTTTTTAACGGACGCGACGGGGCATGATCCGTATTCAAATAAAATCATTTGTTCGACAAACGGACAGCAAAACTCACCCCTTTTTGGGTTAGTTTTTATTCGCACACGTGAATGCATGCATAGATGGACATGTCATTGGATTAGATATTAAAAACATAGCTTTATATCGCCTCATGACCGTACGAGTAATCATATATGTATGGATTTGATTTTTATTTAGTCGAAGTGATTGACTAAATGATTGTAGCTCAAAGTTAATTTTGAGTTGTGCTAGCGTGCTCTGCCAAGCCTTTCACAACTACGTTCTGTTCAGAAGGCGTGGATGAACCTTGGTAATCGACCCATGCGGCTGTTATTGCCCAGCCACGAGTCCCATTAATCTAAAATTAGTGTGAAATTAGTTGTAAGAGCTCACTTTGAGATCTACTTTTTCATTCAGTGAAATGTGGGTATACTTACACCATTCGTTCACAAAGAAAAGTGATAATAAAGATCATTTAATTTTGACATCCCCAAGCTCACTCTTAGACATCAAACCAATTATTAAAATAAGACCCACAAGAAATTATTCAAATAACTTTGCTAAAAACTCAAAGCTATACGGTACGGAGCGAGTCTATAAGCTAACTCGCTCAAATATAACCGCGCCGCTACCCAGCCCGCGGGCGGCACAAGCGCAGGTATCAAACGTACGGGCACGGAAGCTCATTGCACTGCACTTCCGGTAGATAATCACTTCCGGTATGCGGTCGCTCGTTTGACTGACGTCACTGTAGGAATTCGATTCTCCTTTAGATTAAACGATAACTGAAAGTTCGGATTGAGTACCATTAATGTTTATATAGAGATTGTTATCCATACTTAAAATGCGAAAGTAACTCTGTCAGTATGTCGGACTGTGCGACTGTTCACGCCTAAACGGCTGAACGGAATTAGATAAGGCACATGGAAAGATGCGACTTGGGTTAAGACATATGATACTTTTTTCTTATAATTTCCGATAACCACGTAGGTGAAACCGCGCGCAAAGGCTAGCAAAGTAATATTATGTTTAGCTTGTGCATTGTCACTGGATTGTTTAGAAAGTACGAGCTAACGTCATCTATCCGTCGTTTTCTAATTGCTTTAAGAAAGAATATTCTGTCTTAAGAGAAAACTAAGTACAGTGCATTTTTCAGTATGCTCTTAAAATGACACCATCTAGTAATACTCCTGCCATGTTAAATTCATCTCAAGTTATTTCAATAAAATAAAGTTCTCAAGTATTTTCATTTAGGTACCTAGTCTTCAAGGGAATCAAAGTTGAAGCTCTATTAAAAATGTTATCGTACACACAAACTTTGGTAAAAGTACAAAAAGTCTGACATTAACTTCGACAGATAGTAAATTTTAATTGCCACCTTTTTTTATTGGATCTTTTCAGTATTAAAAACGATTATTCATGAATATTTTAATATATTTTAGATCGACTGAGACATAAAACTCTTCTCCATTAAAAAGGCGACAGCTATCTAAATCAAGATAGAGAGAATTGTCGCAGAGATTTTCTTAAATCATTATTATCCATAGCGAAGGTGGATAAAACCAATATTTTGCCTAAAACTCGTATTAAACACACCTGTTCGCAGAATTTGTGACTTGAACACCCATCCCTTATAGGTACGATTTTGTCTAGAAATGCTCCTAAACTTTGCATATTTATTACTTAACCCGCAAAAGGCCACGAGGGTCTATGTGAACGGACAATTTATCTTTATGTTTATACTCGAGTCATGCTCCCAACAAGAGGTGAGGCTTATGGTGAGTAATGGCTTCCAGATTTACTTCGTGCTCAAATATATTTGTTAACACTGGAAATTAAAGTGTACATTTATAAAGCCTGGCACTAGTTTATAGCTGCGAGGGTCGGAGATATTATATTAGTTTTCAGACGCCGTAAAATCGGATCATACGGACAAATCCGGGTGAATCATACCGGCTGTAACAGCCGAAGGGAGTTTGTAAAGTTATATTTGTTTGGTTACTTACCCTCTTGTTTATTGATTTATTGCCCAATTCGGCTTAAAGCAGTTCACTGCTGGACAAAGGTCTGATCCCAAAAAGGGGTATTGATTTATTTGAAAGTAAAATCGTCGATACTTTTGTAAACATAATTTGGGCTAAGTCAACAACGTAATTTTATTGATCGCTCCCTGTAATAGGTAACTAATGATTTATATTCAATGTCAGCTAGTTCGTTTGTCGTCCCGCAGGGCTCGTCGAGCTGTCAGTCCTTGTCATTACATGCCATTCGTTATACCTTCAAAGAGATAATTATGCCCGAAATAAACAGATTCTCTATTACAAATATTTCACTGGAAATTAAATTAGTTACCGAAGTTTATTATTCACAAATTAATAATAAGCAATTATTCCCATGAAAACATAATTCGGAACATTGAATATTAAACATTTAGTTCCCTATTCAAATCCTATTGCCATCCAATGAAATTGAAAATTGTATAAAATTATTAAATGCGAAAAGAAAAAAGTCGGTTCGCTCTGAAGCTGCACCTAACGCAATTCAAAAGGAATAAATTAAACGCTTTTAAATTATTACATAGCTTTTCTGTCTGATAATTTATCTTTTTCTGTTCTAGGGTATGTGGTGGGGGTAGAGTGCCCGGTTGGCCCCGCTGCCCGGGCATACATTAACATATTGAAGGCGGCGCTGGAGGGTTGCTCGTAACACGTTAGTAGCGAACTTTACTTTCATTGCGGTAATTAATTTGTGAATCCTTCGCCTTAATTTGTGGGCTGTCATAAGCGAGTTTTATTTGTTTTGTTGTTGGTTTGGGGTTCATTAGGTGATGTGTTGATTATCTTGCTACGGACATGTTGTTCCAGCGCGTCAAAGAAAAAGTGATGTCCGAATTTTGGAAAACGATTTTTTTGGATCTCTGCGTTTTAACCGTTTACGGTAATTATTATGGTTTTGTTTGTCGGGATGATGTGGTATTTTTTTCCCTAACAAGGTAATTGACTATTTACTATAATACTAGTGATCAAAACGAGGTATTATCGTATTGCTTGTAACTGATTAAATGTTTACTTGTTTAATTAAATCAATGCGTTTCTAGTATGTTTTATTACTAGATTATGTTTACTAAAATGAGCGTCAACATTGGCAAAGCTTTTTGTATTGTCAAATATTGATAATTACTCTAGTTAATTTATAATTGATTAAAATCATTGCTATTTCAAATATCCATAATTAACACACGTCATTAAATCAAAACATGATTATTATGTGGTGATCAATAGTTCCCGGAATAGCTTTATTGGACAGCCGGAATGTGCGGAACAGATTTCACAGCAGATAATCAGTTATTTAGGAAATTCGATTCTGTAACAACTAAGATTGATGCTTTGCACCTGTATGATAGCAGTCAGTTCACGCTTAAGGTTCAATTTCTAATCCGACCGTAACCCCAACCAAAAGATAGAAATAAATTATGTTTGTGTGGCACTGGCCACAAAGGCACACAAAAAAAGATATGAGTGTGTGTCTCACGGCTGCGCCAAATAGGTCCAGTTTATCAAAGGGCAACTAGTGCCCGACGCTGGTTTTCAACTGGACCTTGAATTGTGAGGTGATGGAAGTAGAAAGAAAAAGTAGTTCTTTCTCCGTTCCCGCTTCCGCCACATCTCAGCTCGTAGCCTAACTAAAAATCCTAGCTCATTTACAGTAGCGAGCACATGAGCACACATTGTGTATTTAGTCAGTTTCGCCTAAATCAACATTGTTACCAAAATTTAACGCGTGTATGAGTCTTGAATTAATTATATTAGATTGTTCGACGTCATGTTATGATTGCTTACGATCTCGCTTTAAAGGGGGTCGGTAGAGGTAAAGGTTAAAGGTTTTAGTTAATATATTAATAGTGTAGTTGACTTTTTGACGGCTGTCCAGAGATTTGGGTCTATGTCGAGGTTGCTCATCGAAATGTATTTGTGTGTTGTTTCTGTAGTGTGTTCCTATGCATAGGTCTGTCTAATTAAGTAGGGAGTGCTAGAAATTGTCCTTTCGAAAATAGACATGATTCGCTTCTGTAAGCCAAAAAATTGTCCCTGAAGCAACCCACTAACCTAATCTAAACCTCCAATAATAATTAACTGAAAAAACCCCGACGTAACCCGTCCGTCGACAATGGCAGACGTCGGTTAAGGCCGTGATTGGACGGCCGACATTTTTGTCGGATCAGCGCGCGCGCGGCTAATGTAGTGGAAAGATAAAGGCGGCGACACACGACTGCCTGCGACGACCCCACTACGTTATTACTCGCATTATGTTATGACATAAGGACCGTACGTTTAAACTCGGCCTTATCTCGCCGTATTGATGTATGGATGGAATTGGGTGATGTAGGGCTTTTAGGGATCGTTTGGGTATGCATCGTGTTACAGGTAGAAATTAAATTAGATAATATTACGCCTTCAAAAATCCATAATTCAAATCGCGAAAGTTGTAGACAGGCTGAAGTGGGAGTGGGCTGGCCACGTCGCACGAATGCACACGTAGAGGTGGGCAAGGATCGTCACTCACTGGACCTCGCCGTCGGTATGACAGCGCAGCTGGAGTGACGACATGATTCTGTTTGCGGGGCAAACATTGCCAGAGATGGCAGAAGATGGAGAGATTTGGGGGGAGAAAGCCCTTTGCCCTGCAAAGGCTTTCTAAAAATAAATAAAATATTGTGTGTTCAATATTGTACTGCCCCTGGATTGAGTAGGAATAGGTTCAAGGACAGTTTTCACAGCTCAAACATAAGTTTGCAAGTCGTTACTTCGGTATACAAAAAGTTATCTTAGTGTATAAGTTTTCTAAAGCCAAATCTTTTACATTTTTGTCGCCTTGGGAATTGACAGAAGTTTAGTACTTTGTTTACCACTACCAGAAATGCCTATACTATAAATACCTATGCTTTGCTATCACAAAGATGACAATGTCAAACTACTTAGGTAGGTTACTTGAGTTATTTCACACAAATTTGATCTGAAAATATTTCCATCATATCTGCCACACATTGAAGCGGGCAGTACCGCAAGTTATGTATTTAAACTATTTCCGAGATGAAATACACAAAACTCGCAGAAAGATTGCTTGCAACCTCTGCGTAGTCATGAGAGCAGCTATGGAACTGTTGATCTGTGTAGTAACCTAAACCGATCATCAACTCATGTAATACGTGCCAGTACCTACTCATACAGAATTTAATGAGTGTCTACACGTTATCTATGTATTTGTACACTAGAGTAGAACTCACAAGTACAGAGTTCTGGGTTCGGAAACATGGTTCGCTATTTCTACAGCATCATCGATAATAGTACAGAGGCCGCGTGGACTGCAACTTTTGGGACATAGAGGGCGGGACAAGGTGAGGCAAAGTCAACGAAGCAGTTCCACAGTTCCATTTGTCTATTCACACACGATCCTTGGAAAAAGTCCGTCAAAGTGTAAATCAGCTTGAAAAAACAGCCTTAAAAGCCTACGCCATGTTTTACACAACTGTGGAACTTCTCAAGGCCGCACCACAACATTTCTATGGCCTTACCACGTCTCATTCATACACAAACTCACAATACATTCCAACTCGGACCGCTCATATTGAATGGCGCATATTTGATTCCGTAATGTACATCTTTACGAGGTAACTCGCATGCGAATTGCGGTCGCCATTGAATTTCAAACTATCCTATATTGTAGACTGGAGACTCTGTAGTCTGTAGAACAAGCGCTGCTGGTGGAATAGGAGAAAATAATGCTGTTTTCAGAGTTTGGTTTGTTCTGGAGGTCTACAGGGAAATAGATACTATTACAATGTAACATATTTTTAACCCCCGACGCAAAAAGAGGGGTGTTATAAGTTTGACCGCAATATGTGTGTGTGTGTATGTGTGTCTGTCTCTGGCACCGTAGCTCTTAAACGAGTGAACCGATTTGGATGCATTTTTAAAAAATTTGAAACCCAGTTTCTTGGCGATGGTTCTTTGATACGTTTTATCAAAATCGGTGCAGCCATTTACTAGATATGGGGGATGAAAGTGGGTATGAATAATCGAATATTTTCAAATATACCCAAGTGGGGTATCAAATTAAAGAACATGATGTGTATATTACAATTAGACATGTTTTATCAAAATACGTGCAGCCATTTATTAGATATGGGGGATGAAAGTGGGTATGAATAATCGAATATTTTCAAATATACCCAAGTGGGGAAATAAAAAAGGGAAATGAAAGGGCATGGATGTGTATATTACAATTAGACATGTTTTATCTAAACCGACTCGGCTATTTTATTGAATTTTCAGATGTTTGTTTGCTTTTCTTTGTTGCGATGGGGGTTTTTAAAATTTAATTAATTATTTACACTTGCGTTAAGAACTTGAAGATACCAACCGATGCAGTCTTAACTATTGTGTGTTCAATTTTGTCGTTGCAGACCTAAAAAGACTAATCAATGGGATACCTACAAAGGACTTACACATAAAGGAGTGGCAACAGTCGTCGATGCGAAATCGGCTTTATTACATGGACCTAATTATACCTCTTTCTGATGAAGATTCCGAGACGATGTGTGGTCACCTCATAAGACGTTGGCATGTACAGACGCTAGCACATTAAGCTACTACAGTCTGTTGAATTTCTTTAATAGGTTTTCAACTATCGGTAAATTATTGGGTTTAAGGTTGATTGGGAAAATTTGCCAGTTTTAGATAGCTTGATTTGCTGGCGTCTATACTAACGTAACATCGCAAAAACACTTCAGTCCCTGAAACTCTGTAAACCCGCTTCTAATATTACCTATTCAAAACATTCCTCCTAATCTAGGCAGCCCGAAAGAAAACTATCCAAATATCGCAGCGAATATCGCTAAAAAGCTACAAGCATTTAATTTGAACGCAAATTAAAAATGAGTACAACAAGAGGAGGTCGGGGAACAAACGCTACGAAATAAAACAAAATAAGTGCATATGTGCGCAGCGCGTTAGTTCGCGAGGTCCGGCGACAACGGGGTTATTCTGTAACCGCAGACATTTGAGTATTTTCACAAAGAGATTGTTGATTCTGAAGAGTTGGTTGTGAGTTATTATTAAACGTTTCGCATGTTGATATCATTGCTGTCATAAATATATATTTTTCTCTTTGATACTCGCCTTAGTTTTAAAGATGGATCTATCTGATCTCTAGTATTTCTTTTCGAAACGAAAATGTCTATAAACAATTAATCTAGACATGTAGACTAATAGTAAATGCCTGAGGCATTGAGTCCACCTTTGTACAATACTTTCACGTGTGCATGAAGGGTTAATGAATAAATAAAAAATTCTTTTTGATTCCGAAAGAGTGCGACGAAATTAGACCATATCGTTACTTTGAGAGTAAAGCCATTTCGGCACTATGTTTAAACAGAGTACATACTTATGTGCACAATGAATTTTAAAACAGAATACTAAGTCCCGTTTAAAATTCTGTTGGAAATGTAACGATATGTTTATGTTAACTGTAAAATATTCTTATATTACAGTTCAAATCTAGAAAAACTACCTCAGTAATAAAATTCTATAACAAAATATCTTTGTTGTATTTATTTTACCCAGAATTATTCTAAATTCGCCCTTAAACGTTGCTTATTTTGTTTGATTCTCAATTAAGTTGATTACTTTATTAATAATTGATCACAAATTGACGTTTGAAGAGGATTAGAACGTTATCTGCAAGATTATCCTTGTAATATGATATTGGATTCAAATACTCAATGAAGAAGTTTCGTATTATATGACTTACATCGAGTTAAACGGAAGTGGAGACGGCAATCATTAAAAGGAAATGATGAACCCATCAGATTTCAAATAATAATACTAACATCTGACTAGGCTCTCGCTTGGCAGCTGGATCAAGGGCTTGATTCAGAAAGCAGCACTTCTGGACACGGCGCGTATCGTTAGGAGGTACCTCTCTCAAGAGCCCTGACCGCCGGGTAGCTTGGACACTGTTCCCGATGCCGGTGGGCTACAATTTTTTTTATATTTTTAATTGTTTTTTATATTACTTTGTATAGAAATATTTAAAAAATGTAAATAAATAAAGGAATACTAATAGAAACACTTAATATTCATAAAACCTCTAGATAGATATATTTTTTATTAAAAAAAATACATCTACTAAATGTTCTCAAAAATCTTTAATCTTTTTCAGACATACGATAAGTAACAGAAATGATAGGCCAAGTTCAAAAAATCGTAATTCGCACGACATCAACATGAACGACATCATTAAAAACAAATACAGAATAGCGTCTCTGCTCCCCGTTTTTGCGCGGGGACATTTATTGTTGTAATGGGGCCCACTCATATTTCTCCTCTTTGTTAGTTTTTACTTATTACCACGTCGCAGTCCTCGTATGAATAATTCCCAGGGAATGTACCGGCGTGATCATTTCAGATTAAATTTTCATTCCGCATTTGGCTTTGGGTCGGTCGCAAGGAGCCGTAAGCTTGCAATATTCATATTATGAGTTCGGATCTGCATTCATAGTTGCGCCGTGGATGTCGGTGGATGTCGCATATTGAGCTGTATTACAGCGGGAATGGATTGGATGTTTCACTTTGTTGGCGACTTTTGTGGTTATTCTGTAGTTGAATGGATTATGTTATCTAGGTTAATAGGTGGGTTGGTGGATCAATAGTGTCGAGTCAAAAATCATGTTTGAAATTCTAATTTGAGTTTGGAACATAAAAGGAAAAACTAGATTGAAATAACTATTTTCTATTAATCGATCAAAAGCTTTGACGAAACTATGCTTAGCATTTCAGGTCTACCTATTTGCACAGTTTACAAAGTTTTTCGCCAACAGTTATGAAACACTACAAACTATTTTTATCCTAAACGAACCATGATAGCCATGAGCTCGATGGTTAGCGAGGTTGATCCGTCCTCCAGGTACCTAAATATTCAAGTGGCGACCACAAAAAGCGATGGCGATATAAAGAGGTTCAGAGAACGCAGGTTTTTGCCCAAACGTTTATAATACACGGTGCTAAAAGCATAATATCCACAAAAACTCGTTGCCTAGTCGCTACGTTATAACCGTATAACAGGCAGGATAGGAAAAAGTGTAGAATAAAGGCCCGAGGCATACTGGGCGCCGACGTACTCGCATGAATATTTTAGTGAAAGTTTGCTTCAATATTTCGTATCTGTTGTTTTGCTACTAGGTTAAATAAGTTATTTTGTACATAACGCAAATAGTGATGTTTATAGGCTCTGTGGAATAAAGTGGAGAACGAAGATTATTTGGAGCTGAAACTCAAATAAATTCCAGAACATTTTTTCTGTAACAAGTTTTTAAGATACCACTGCGAGCAGTCGAATATCAATAGATCAAATCTCAAACTTGAGCATACGAATCGGATGAACCAATCGATTTCTGAAACTGAAACTTTGCCAGTTAACTATCGAGACTTAGCAAGTTTCTCGCAGATTAAAAGTCCGCCATGTGGTCGTAAGGGGTGAATATCCGAGGCGCGGTGTGTTCAGGGGATGAAAGAGGGTGAAAGAGGTGCCGTTGTGTGCCCTAATTACCGCCCATTTATAACGGCCGCGGTCCGAGCGATTTTTATATTTTTTGCTGCCACACCACCTACGCGTTATATTTTAAGAGAAAAACGCGCGGCTGGGTGTTCCCCGGTGTGCAACGGAGTTAAGTAGCAGTTTAATTGTTGTGGCACTCAGGTGTTTCGGAGATTAGAAATGTTTTAAGTAGTCTGTGCTAGTGAATTTAATACTTATGGTTCACTGAAGTTTTCATTGCTTATATCGTCCATACTCCGATGAACTTTGAAAGTTCTCCTGTGAGCTTTTAATTTGCGAATTGTTAAGCGAACCCTTCAGGGGTTATGTTATGTTAGGTTAAGAGAAAAGCTTGATGCAAAATAAGTAAATTTTGATGTTCTTACGAAATTATTTTAATTTGACGATGCGTTGAATCCTAACATACATTTTCTTACAAGAAATCGTCACAAATCTCAACAAGTCTTTATATCTGAAACCCGCCTCTTGTGAACTTTTGCTGCACATTCTAGTAAACCGATCAAATTGTTTGTCGTTTGTTCCGCGTACTCCGAATAACGAAGCGCTGCTTCTCACATGCTTCAGTGCTTCTAACAATGCTTCCACCGACTACATGGCTGGGCCATTAAAATTGAGATAAAGTTAAGGGTTACCATTTTAACTCAATAAAATAATATCTAAATGGTATCTGGGTTTTTTGACAATGTATATACTACTTTTGCTGAGTCAAACTCGTAGTGTATGGCTATTTAGCTAAGCCTTCTAATCAATTCAACCTTTTGCCTCTCCTAAGCAGCACCAGGACACCCTATCCTCCGCCTTTTCGCTTGAACCTGTCTCAGCCACGTTTTTGCTCTGCAGTTATTTGATGAAAAATGATCCTTACTCCCTCACAATAAGATTACAACAAAGTCCTAGTCAGAACATTAAGAAACAGAATAAAAGTAAGTACACAATTAAACACTGACTCAACAGTTCTCAAGCCGAATTAGCGTACAAATATTAATTAACTATACTCTTAGCTTAATCCGGAGGAGTTTCAGCAGCAGATAACGGTTCAGTTGCCCTGCTGGCCATCAGAGAGGCAATGAGTCGGTTATCTCGACTTGTGCAGATTATTTACTCATTTATTTATGTTTTAAGCCGGTTTTCAGCAACTACAGGCGTCTGTTATGAAGCTTACATAGATGTGGAGGAGTTAAATAAGGGTGTTCAGTTTTATGTGAGTCTGTACAGGATGGTGTTTTGATTGTGTCTGTGTGAAAAGAAGATTAGCTCTAGTTGCCGTCTAAACATAGGACAGTAACAAAGATGCACTTGTAACACCAATAAATGCTAGATATTATATTGAAAGTAAAGTAAAATCTACAGACCCCCTTAAAACCAAGAGATCACCATTACAATCAGAGGTCGTTATCCCAAAAAAAAAACAAATCCAAACTAAATTCCCACAATATCAACGAGAAACAATCTTCTAAATGGCAAGTAAACGAGAGAGGCGGAAAAATGCATTTTTACTGCCCCGATATAAAGTGTGGCCGCTTGTTTACGGGGCTCTTAAAAGGGCAGATGTCAGCTTTAAAACCATTAGTGAGATAAATTATAGCTACCTCCCCCCCTCGAGCTCCGCCCCCCCGGCCCGCTCCCTAATCCCTGGATAAAGATTTTATTTTTGGTGTAAAATGAAGAGACATCTTTTGGGTCATGGTCTAGGGAATAGGTGGTAGCGGGTGTGGTCAACTAATTGATTTTCTTAATGTGCACCCAAAAACTAACTAACCTCTCACAGAGAGAACACAGGCGTGATGAATCTAATGTAATTAGAAATTATAAACAGACTAGTTTTTGCCCGCGGCTTTGATCGCGTTAATTTCGAATTAGACAATCAATTTGGGTTGTACTCTACTTGTAATAATAAAATTCAATCATGATTCGAAAGACACGTGGCGCCATCCATTATCATAAGAACGTTATTTTTGTTTTCCTCGGGAACAGCACTTTTTTCCGGATGAAAGGTACCCTATGTCCGTTTCTGTTCACCTGACAACGTATATGCAAAGGATGATCGGTTCAGTGGTTTAGGCGTGAAAAGGTAACAAACAAATTTGCATTCGCATTTATAATAGGAAAGTTAGGATATCTTCACTGACAATATTAATCTATCGAGCGACTTAACGTAGCTTGTTTGCGAGCTTTGTCATGCATTACAAACGTGTTGCAACAAAAATATGAAATTGTCATAAATTAAAAGGCTGCTTGGTAGGTTTCAAATAGGTTATGTCTAACTATTGCGAGCAAGCTTGAACAGCTTGATCATCAATCGCTGCATACCGTAAAAAGAAAAATAACTGAAATCGCTCTCTCTCATTACTTACACCACATACAGAGTCCCTTGTAAGAGCTTACAGCGAGTCTTGTCTCGTATCAATATGATTTAGCCCCGCAGCCAGTGCCTGGCGGGCACTAGCCACGAGCCATTCCTAATTACAAAACCTTTGTTTTTACAATCATTACTTTACCGGCTAATTCTAGGATTTGTCTGGATTCCTTTAGCCTATGTTTAGCTTCGTAATTTTGTGTAAATTAATTAAAAGACACGGGTTGTCTTTGAAAGATATTAATTGAGATAAGTGATTTAATTACCCAAAAGCTAAAGTCGGCGATTGAGATTGGTATTCGAAATTAGGGTGAATGACATGGAGTCAAACAGAACGCCTAGACGAATTCTATTTGCGATTATATCGGAACAGTCCAGATGTCAAGTATCGCCTCATCTTATTCAGGACGCCCAGCTTCTTAGCTGCGGTCTGAGTTTTTGACTCGATGGATGAGCTGAAGTTGAGATCTGATGTCAACTCCATGCCCAAAACTGTAGGCGGTCCGTAACTGGTACAGATGCACCTCGGAAAGTAGGAGATAACCGAAACTGGCTCCTTTTAGCAATGAAAAGACACGCCTTTGTTTTCAGAGCATTGAATTTGACCAGATTGTCGTCACCCCACTGGGAAACGAGATTTAGGGTCAAATTCATTCGCTCCACCCTGGCCTCTCTAAGTGTAGCTGATTCCTCTCTGCTGGCTCTTGCTCTGGATAGGTATTTTTCTGCGACTGTGCTGTCATCTGCGTACCCGATTGCACCAAGCTGTAGCAGGTCCTTGTTGTGCAGCAGAAATAAAGTCGCAGAAAGAACAGACCCCTGAGGATCACCGGCATCAATGGCCTTATGATCCGATGAGCATGGCCTATGACCACTCTAATCGATCGGTCACTCAGTAAGTCGGAAATCCAGTTGCAAAAGTCAGCAGACTGTCAGCAGCAGTCTGTAATTCAATCAGTTGTTCAGTTATAAATAATTACCAATTGTGGGCAAACTGCAAAGGTGTAAAATATTATCAAGAAGCAATCTTGAATAAAACACTTTCCATTTTTGTAAAACTTCGCAGTTATACTGCGCACAATGTTGGTCTGCTCAGCATCCGCCGTATGCTTGAGACCAGTTCTATAAAACATGGCTACGCGGCTAGTAAGATATACTGAAGTGCTTAATGCACAGATTATGCTAATCAGGTTATTTTATGTTTCATAGTTGAAGCTCTTTGTCTACCTCGGAACACTAAAAAAGCGTCTGTCGAAGTTTCACTTCAGTAGTTTTTTAAAACATTGATCCCAACAGTTGCGCTCAAACCAAGGTAATATTTTTCTGTGCGATAAACAATAAGTTTTGTGTGCAAAAAACTGAAGATGACAAAGTCGGAGATGTGTAGATCTTCTATTTTGAAGATCTCAGTCAAGAAATGAGATACTAAAAGAGAATGCCTTAAAGGTTCTAATCCATAGTTTACTGTGAAACATCGTAGATCAGTAAGTTAATTTTATTTTTTCTATCATCGATGTTGACGTTAACATGAAGAAAATGATTAATCTTGTTCAAGTTTTTCAAAAGACAGATACAGTTGTTAAGAGTTGGTTTTCTGCGTGACACTGTATTGTTGTAAAACCTTTGTCGTTTGCCTTAACGACGCGTTTTTTAAGTTAATGGCGTTATTAAATTAAATAAATGTGTCGTTTATGAAAGTTTTTCACGAGTATTGCGTAGCTGTGTGATACTGTCCTGGCATCTGTCATTAGTTAACGGTATTGTTGTTGCTACTGTTAGCCTGCGTCATCGCACAGCTGGGCAAAGGCCTCTCTACGTGCGTTCCAGTTCTTGCGACTTAGTGTCTGTAGACCTAGTGTAGACCACTGGTCGTTGGTTTTCTCCAGCTCGTCCCGCCGTCTATGAGGTCTGCGGCTGTGTCAGGGTTCCTCATAGGGGATGTTATGGCCAACAGCTCACTTGAGCATTTGGCAGATGTGGCCTGTTTGTTGTTCTTGTACCACAAGACGCAAAGACAAAATAGGCCAACCCTACCGTTCGCGTTATTCTTTTACAAGAAGGTTTCCCTGTTTTCAAGGCCCCCATCTGTATAACAAAATTAATACAATTTTAAATTTCCATTCACTTCCAAATATATCTCTTAAAAAGAAACTAACTACTTGGCTCCAGACTCTCAACTATAACAACACAGAGCTCTTGTTGTTGACTTAACCAATTAGGTAAACTACACAGCGCACTATCACACATAAATACATACAAACCCACACACACTCACACACACACTCACACACACCCACTTACACACACACACACCCCCACTCGCACACACCCCCACACTCTACATTTATCCTTTTTATCACTTTTTATTTTTATCTTTGTTTCCTTGTTTTGCTAAATGATTTATTTGTCTGTCCATCTACCTGCTGCAAAACTGAAAATAAGTTTCGTAAATTAGACAAACTATCTTTACAAGGCACCCATGAAAGGGTTGGGCCTAGCACCTTTAATACAAGTTGTCTTGTCAACTTAGCAAGGGTGCTAGAGTCACCAAACATATTACTGTATAACGTCTCCTTCTGTTTGTTTGTAACCTAATGTTGTTCAAATGTACACTTTTATATTGCAAATAAATTATTATTATTTATTTATTTACCTAAGCTTTTTTAAGCTAATTTGTGAATTCGCTACATAAGTATTTTATTTGAAATGATGATGGTTTAAGATAATAATCTTAATAAACAAGTATCCACAGTTAATGTAGACTGTGGATTATTTGACTCATAAAACAGCTGACTTACAGCAACTAAGAAAGTTCTGTAACATTATTATCTTTCCAAATCTCGCACAATAAGTCCTAAGAAATTAAACCATTCCTAAAAGAACTGAGTAGAATTCAGGCGTAGAATCACTTGCCACTAAATCACTGGTGTTGCCAGGAAATTAACGTCGGCCAGAAGAAATTGCCGCTTGTTTTAAATTCAAGGCGCGGCTTGATGCGGGATCCAAAAGGGGCGGGGCAGGCTTTACAGACGTTACTTAGATAAATTACGACTGCTGCGAATTTCTTCGTCGTCTCGACTTTCTGTAATCCTCTTAAGGTAAGAAAAATACAAAACGTTTGTAGAGCTCTGATAGCAGTTTTAATTGTTTTTAGAATAGGAATGTGAATAGAAAGTTATTGGCAGGCTTTTGGTCTGTGTCGCTTCATCATCAACATCTACCTAGCCTTTTCCTGACTATATCGGATTCGGCTTCCAGTCTAACCGGATACAGTTGAATACCAGTACCTCACATGCAGCGACTGTCTATCTGACCTCCACAACCCACTTAGTTGGCAATATGATACCTACATACTCATGTATTACTATATACTTATGTAGGTAAATATTCATGGTTACCATTGTGTAAATATCCTAGAACTAAATTTCATTAGCGTTTCATTTTATTGCGTTGTGTCTAATGCAAATGTGCGATACTGTATCTAAGTAGCCTGACATTCAATATGGTAAAGTTACTTTGCAGTGAACTTGACAAAAAAAGAACTAGTAGGTAGGTTTCTTTTAAATAAATGTAGGAAATGTCTTCTGATCTAACTCGGAATGTTTTGATTGCCAATACCGTATAACATTGAGAGCTGTTTAGTAGACCGTTCAGTAATTACTGGGCCGTAGCGGTTATTCGGCCACAAAATAAAATGTGCGTTTAATTTACTAAAATAAAATAAAATGTTGTACTAGTGCTTCTAGTAAATGGTTTATGCTTGAACGGATTTAAATGTTTGTCCAATTTGGCAATTTGGTAAAATTTATCACCGCTTTTTATTCGCCTACTTCTATTTCTATTTTAGTTTATGATATCAACCGATGGTACAGATTTTTCATAATAAATAGCTGTACGCATCTAGAATTGCCTGTCCGAAATATTTCCTTCGCAATCACTAATATTCTAGAGAGGTAAAGTTTGTAAGTTTAAATCTATGGGATAATCTTCAGAACTACTGATCGGCTGATAAGGAAAATTCTTTCACTAATAGGAAATTATATTGTTCCCGAGTGTCATAGTCTATATTTGAAACGTTCCCGCGGCATATTTTCAGACCATAACGCGAGCAAAGCCGCGGATAAAACCTAGCGTTGCATAAAACCAGAAACTTTTAAGAGTAAGTTCTAGTAACAACGGTGGTATAATAAACCCTATCGGTATTCAATAAAGCCGGTCTTCTTGACGATGTACTTATTTACGAGGGAAGTTAGCAAAGTGGCGTAAATAGCGCCCATCTGATGTCAACAACGGACTTTTGGTTTTAGCACCACGCCTATCACACGTTGAAGATTGAAAATGATACGATACTGCTAAAGCCAAGTCGTTTACGATCGTCTTTTAATCGAAAATATACTGTGCTGTGTGAAATTAATTGTCGATGCCTATGCTAGATGCGTTGCCAATGCCATCTTGCCTTCTTAAGGTGTGACCACACATTTATTTAAACGCAGTCTCAAGTGGCGTTATCCGAATTGAAACCAGGTGATTGACGTCTCTTTCGTTTTTATTACATTTACAGTTAAAGCTCTCTCTGAGAGATTTGAGCCGATGCCGCATCAATAAATGTGGTCTCATGTGTCCGTGTCCGTGAACTGTAACGCAGCTTGGCGTTTGGTCTACCTCGTGTGCGTCCATTTAGGGCGAGTTTTTATTGAAGTTTAATACGGGACAGCTGATTATGTTATCGCGATTGGTTGAAGATGTTGACCCCATAGAGAAAGTTGATTAGTTTGATGGTCTGACCACACCCTTAAATATGACCACAACTTTTTTGATACACGCTTTATAGAAGGAAGGTAATGTCAGTACTTCCTCGGACGATCTCCTCCGTCCACCCAATATTAACCAACGTCAAAAAGCTTTAAAGAAATCATAGCGACATTGGAGTCAGTAGCTCAGTATTTAGTAATTCATTCGCAGTATTATAGTAATCCTTATCAAGAGTAAAAGTTTACGGTCTCTGGAGTGAAACGTTAATCGCTGGCTGCGAGATTATGCTGGAGCGGGCCCACTGTACAGGGCTGGATTATAGACAGGTCTACTCTATAAATGATTTGATTTTAAAAACATTTTTGATGCTGTGAGTCCTTAAAATGTTTACGGTGCAGTCTTTATTTTTTTATGTAACTATATCTAGTTCAGCTTGCAATCTTATTTTATTGTAAAGCTTTCTATCCCTGTTATTTCCGCCGATACTAAAGAAGAAAGCGGCTGGGATAGCCGATGGATTTAATTATTATATATAATCAAGTTCTCACGTAAGTGTCGCTGGGGAGTTGCGCCACTTTTTCTCCGAAAGAGGTGCCGGGCTGCCCTATCTTCACTACTTCCTAGTGTTTGGGAAACTGTCTTATGCAATTATTATCATTAAAAAAGATGCTGGTTCTCAACGTTATTTGAATAAATGTTTTTCGATGTTGGTTTCTCTGCCCCCGTCCCCGATCTGTGTCTGTTCACAAGCCAGCGTCCAGTCGGGCTTGCTGTGATATTTTACTTTCCCTAATGGGTTTAAAACTGAGCCGCCCACGCCTCAAGACTCCGCCGCCATCATTAGTTTTCATAAACCCCTAACACTCACAGTTATTGCTTATGTTTTATTCACAAAATGAATTACATCAGACTGATATGAATAAATTAGTTTTTGTCAAACACTGCTACGTTTGAGTCTGGACTGGTAGTTCGAATCTTTAGTTAATTTAGCCCATATTATTATCTGAAGATACAAAATTTTTTGGAATCCAAATAGTTTTGGCATTCAGAACCGCTCAGACAGATCTAACGCGGTTATTCTTAAAGTTCTTATAAAGATATTACGATCAATATTGTTTTCGTAACACTTGTATTAACCAGGCTTGTATTTCGAGGTCTTTTTCTTCTTCGTGATACTTTTTGGCGGAGCGGTCGTGGTCCTCACGTTCACGTAGCGACTTCTGTAGGGGCAGATATGATTCGCCTAACGATCGTTCGTCACCTACTCACTTCTCCCTTCTGGTCGACATTCTGGTCATTATTTAGAGGTTGGTTTTATTAACTGATTCGTCACCTACCCCTAAAACTTTCCTATTAGCCTCCAGCCATGATAAGTCCTCACCTCACACTAATCAAGCAGAGGGTCGGTTGTTGAAATCCCTCGTAGATGACACTACGAAGGCTCTAGTAGCTGGTGGCTGAAATGTACATATTTACGTCTTCCTTTATAAACTAGAGTTATGGAACATAACAAAGAACGCCCGAGTCTCACGCAGTGCCGCGGATTATGTACGAAAACCTGAATTTATTAGCTCTCGCGCATTAGCAGTAGGTACTTAAAAATGCTTTCAAGATGTCGTGTTCGTCGGCACCCTTCTAGCGTTCTTGTAGGAGTCGCACATAGGCAGGTTATATGTATAACTGAAATGTGAACCATGTTTTGCTTCATTACGGTTTTAGCAACTAGTGACTCTGTTTTCACGATACAAAGAAATAAAAGTATTCCAGTTGAGCTCTAGGTGTTTAGGAATAAATACAGATCATAATCTTTCTGCCTTGTTACTTGTGGTCGGCGAAACACGTTTAGAAAAAGTAGAGGTAAGAACTGAAATTGTTGGTGAACTTGTAATTTAAATATCTACACAAATTAGAGCTCTCCAAAAACTTACAAATTAGTTCTGGGTAGATAGAAGGAAGAAAAACAGAATAGCTTTTATTTATTTGAAAACAAAATCCGCCTCAGATACGATTAATCAAAACGTTATCTAAAACAGTTATAACTGCGGAGTGTAGCAGCCGCGATAAGACGCGACGATCGCGCGTCTCCTGTTTGCGAATCGCGCGATTACCATAGCGACTGAACCCGGCCCTTTTAGTGCCTGCAATAAAACAATTACTGGCGACGTCTTCAGACGAGAGAGTAGGCGAGCGCAGATCAAACACGCCTGTTTGCCTACACGCCCCGACATGACAGACGCGCGACGTTTTAATGAACATGTGTGTTTGTGCGTGAGTTTGTGAATGTGTGAGGTATTAGTGTTATTGATGGGGTAAATTGGCAGAACGGATAGCAATGGTCGCATAACAGAATGAAGCTGAAAGGTTCTGGACTGACGACCACGTACCGAATGGCGTTGGAAGGCATTCCACACGGTGGACTGATAACCTGGTGCAGACCGAGGGAATTCACTTGATGCGAGAAACACTGGGCGATGTAGCGACGACGTCTTTCGGCTAAATAATGAAATTGAGAAAAATAAATAGTAGTTAAGATGATCTAAAGTGGTAAAGGAATTTTAAAGATTGCAGAAATAAATGTCATGCTTTTTTCCACTTACTAAAGTTCAGGAAACAAAGAAAGTTTCCGTTGTTAACGTTGAAGAAGTAAGGAAGTATTCGTTAAATCTAGTAGATGCCTGAGACTTCAAGGCTCAACATCTGAAAAGAAATCGATTATGCCTGTAAAATTGTCTTATTTTTCGTTACCAAACGTACAAATCCCTTAAAGAAACATTAGCCCGTGGCAACTCTTCGCAAAAAACACTTGAAAGGGAACGGTAAGCTTACGTACGAAGCAAACACAAACACACGACCTTTTCCGTCAAAATAACATCGGAATCTTGCCCTTGACCTCTGCTCTGAACTTCGACGACCGTTTCTGCCTACCCTCCCGTCTCCTCGCAACTGTTCTCCCGTCGCTATGCTTGTTGCTATTTGCTTTCCCCGCGACGCATATTAATGGCGTCCTTATTTTAAATCCCGGGATGTAAAGCGGTTAAGTCGAATCCCGGATAAATTACTTAGCGGGCCCGGTATAACCCGGTATTACTGGCTGAGGCCACTAAGTAAGATACTGAAGAAGGTTCGGCTTAACAATCGATGTATAATGCTATACTTTGACTTCTCTTTAAGTTCTAGACCAAGTATTTTCGTTTATTACTCACGATCACATCACGTGGTGTTGATTTTCTTTTGCTCGTTTCTATCTCACCTTGTACCCTCATCATCATTATATCAACCAAGAGATGTCCACTGCTGGGCATAGGTCTCTCGCAAGCGCCACCACGTCAAAAGGTCCTGTGCTTCTTGCATCCAGAGGATATCCGCAGCCTTCACCATCATCTGCAGCCTTCATCAGCCGACCTTTTGGTAGGTTTTCCGACGCTGCATGATCCGGTACATGGGTCACCACTACAGAACCTTTTGGCTCAATCTCCCAATTTTGGGCCTCTTTCTCATAGGATAGGTCTCAAAAGCGTATGTTCTGCTGCTGTCTTGGGTTTATGCCGTATAAAACAGCTGATTCGCGATTTTTTATTTATTGGTTTACTTGGTTTTATGTTCTTCGTACTACAGGTGATGGTTCAGTGGTTAAGGCCTCACGTAGCCTCGCTTCTTATACAGGCGGTTCAAATAAGGTCCTATATTGATAAAAGTAAAAAAAAATGAGGCGGCGCCAAACAAAATAACAATCAACGAAGATCAATCAAGCTAACATCATTTTACGCTACAGGTACGTAATTAATAATAAGCTTTTATGGCGCCGCCTCAAAATTTGTTGCTTTCATTAATTTAGGAGCCTACTTAGACTAGAAAAGATTTATTTTTCATGAAATTAATTTGATAGCTTTAACGAAAAACCGGCCAATGCTAATAATTTGTTAATACTTACGTGTTACCAAATTATTAGCATTGGCCGGTCTTTAACCGACTTCCAAAAGAAGGAGGTTATGTTTATAAATATTGTATCCTCTTTGAAATTTTAAGCAACATTGTTGTTGCTGCACTGATTGTAAAGAGTGAATTTGTGGATGGTCAGATAAAGTTGTATTTGGTATATCCCGTGAGAATTGTTTTAGTTATGGAATGTTATAATGTGAAATAATTATTTGATAATTTTTAAAACAAATATCCAAGATGAAAAGTAGCCGATGTCTTTCAACCGTTCCCAAGCTATCTATTATATGAATCAATTTCATAATACCGATCGATTCTGTGATTTTGGGCGTGAAAAGATAACAGGTAGGTATTTAATTATAGATAGTAGATCTAAAACACCATACACTTATCTTGGTTCTGAATCCTGCCATCTCTATTTCCTGTATATTAGCTGCTCCCGTCTCCGTTATAGCTCCCCTGTTGACAGTTGACACTACAAGCCACGAACAAACGCCGGCCGCCATTTTGTATTGGACAACATATTCAATTTGATAATATTCTACGCGAGAACTGATATACTAATAAAAAGTTACTATAGTTTGTTCATATTGGTCTATATTAAAAGGAATCGTTAGCCGCTTTATTTTAACGGTTGCTAAGAGATGGGCAGATTTGCTAGAGGGCTGTGTTACAAGTCTTCAAATCTTTGGTTTTAGGACATGCCGGTTTCCTCACGATGTTTTCCATCACTGTTTTGAGAGCAGTGATGATGAAATAATTAACGCAAAGTAGAGTGTCCTCATTGTAGACGTACAGTTTCCTGTTCATTCGATATTCATTAAATTGTGATATAACAAAAACCGGCCAAGTGCGAGTCGGACTCGCGCATGAAGGGTTCCGTACCATTCGTAGTAGGCGAGCCACCTTTAATTTTTAATTTATTTTTATTATTTGTTGTTATAGCTTTCTTCCTGTAATCTGTAGGCAAAGAACAATTTTTTATATTTTTTTCAAATTTTTCGGCCCTGTAGTTTCGGGGTTAATGGTCAGTTTTCGCCTATTTTCATTTATAACTCCAAAACTATTTATTTTAAAATTATTAAAAATATATACATTTGAGATGCTCACAATGAGCCCTTTCATTTGAAATGTAACATAATATAGTTTGCAAAACTTTTTTTTTCATTTTCTAGTTTACCCCGCAAAAGTAGCCCCCATGTTTAAAATTCATTAATTTACGTTACACGTCCGTCCTTGGGTCACCAACTTACATATGTGTACCAAATTTCAAATCAATCGGTCCTGTAGTTTCGGAGTAAATTGGCTGTGACAGACGGACAGTCACGAGTGATACTTTATGGGTTCTGTTTTTTCCTTTTGAGGTACGGAACCCCAGAAAACAGACGTAGATAAGTCGGCAGTAAGTGTATTATGCTCTACATATCAAACATAAGATGACACAGTTATTGTAGCACTTTGACCTTTCATTTATGCAGCGTTTCATTTTTAAACCCTCGTTACGCTTCAGACACGGCTTCAAGCATAAACTTTATACGGAAGGTGTCTCTTACAATTCAATTAATTAAAACATACAGGAGAGTGTTTCAAGTTAATTGTTTACGAGGAAGCCACCCACGCGATGAGCCGCGAGATGCGGCTCTGGGATGAACACCGAGATTGACTTTGGTTACGTTCGTACACTTCGCTTAAAGTGGAGCTTACAGAGGTAACATTTTTCTGAGCTCCTTAATAGCCTATATTAGGAACTGTCAGCACCTCAGCGCAGTACCTGGTCTCACATGTTCTGGTTCTTTCACGTTGTTTTCATTAAGAACTAATTAGTGACAACGAATTGAGTTTAAAATTGTAGTTATTACTACTTATAACTTACATTTTACTTTAACTGCCTCGTTGGTCTAGTGAACGCAATCGCGAATGCTGAGCATGAGGTCCTGGGTTCGATTCCCGGGTTGGGCAAATTGTTATTGGGGTTTTCCATCAGAATTTCTCAGTAGCGGCCACGGAGTTGGGATTTGTGCTCGTTTTATGACAATAGGCTCGCCCCCTATTACATGGGACTTAAACATAACTGGCGAAATGAAGGTGTACTGTTAGGTACACCTCTGTCTAACCCTTCGGGGGTTACACACGTGATGTTATGTTACTAATCATTATAAGTAATACAATTGGTTTCAAAACAATTTCCATACTCAGGTTTACCAACGTTTACGAATAGTGCCGTCCTGATAATGTGATTCAAACGTCAAAATAACCATGCTGCACCTAAGCAAGGGCAAGGTGTTAGTGGTTGATTTCCTGGCTTTTGATAATTATAGCCATAAAAGTTTTTAAGAAAACAAAAAGTTCCCTTCTTTATAGAGCTTCACAGAACACAGGTCCAAGACAACATTATCACAGTCATCCTCTTTAATTACCGCGGACAATCAACAGTTAAAGATAACATAAACACATAGCAGTTAGCGCGGCAGTAAGTATGCGGACCAGGTCACAGTTATAGAGTGGCGTTAAAAGTAACGGCTCAGTTACACGAGACGTAACGGTTCCAATATCGACAACTGTTACCAACTTTGTTTCTCTTCCAAATGTGTAGAGATGGGAACATTTTCGGATGTTTCGGATATATCGGATATTTGAGAGTTACGGTGGTTTGGGAAATAAGAGTTGCGTTTATAATGTTGGCTTTTTATTCATTTTTCTTACATATACAGGGGTCGAGTGTGCTGTATATTGTTATTCCCTTTAAGCCCCACTGTCTGGTTGTAGAAGGTTACGGGTCCACTGAATCAGTCTCCTTTTGTAAGATAAGATTGTCCTCGTTGATTTCTCCGAAACCCGTAATGAAAACTTTCCATTCGGACCACTGTGCAGTAACTAGTCGGCCGTTCATTCCTCACTCGCGTGCATTTCTGCTTATCTAGCGTGCTACCTTTCGTGCTTATATTGTGTCACTATATGTACTTTTCACATTTATTATAATATTTTATTACCAAATTATATAAAAACATTTAAAAATAGAAAAAATGGTAGCACACCGCCATCGGGAACAGGGTCCGAGATACCGATGCTCTTGAGAGAGTAACCTTCTATGTTAGCTTTTATAATTAAAGGATGATAAAGCCGTTATAGGTATTGTTATGACAGTAATATTCTTAATAGATAGTACACAATACAATAAAAATCTCAAAAATCAATGTTATTACAAGTGTATGTCTGGAAATCTTCATCAAACATGATGTTATTGCGTTAATAAATTAATCACCCTTTACAATTTCGTCACTGACCGAGCGTAAATAACTGCCAAAACTAAGAACAACATCCTTTTTTATTGGTTTCCTATCAAAAGGCGTAGAATATACAATCAATGAAATAAACCTATTATCAACTGTACATTCGGACGCCAAATAATAGTAGTCCCACGGGTCTATTTTCAAGGTGAAGAGGTCGAGTCGGTTCCGAGGTCAGTTGTTGGATGGTTGACCATTCATTACATACAAAGACCCTCCCATGTCTCGGAAGGCACGTTGAGCAGTTGATCCCGGTCGTCATTTGTACATCTTTGTCAGTAGTTACGGGGAGTCAGAAGCCCGGAAGTCTGACGACCAGTTTTGCCAACAGAGTATCGTGCTGTCCAGTAAATGTTCTGGAAGTCAGAAAGAACTACTATTTAAAATAGTATCCGAAAAAAACTCGGACAATATCCGCCACGTGCAGCACACTCGCAAAAAATCCGTATTTGTCAAGTCATAACCCTAACAATACGAGATAGGGAATTAATATCCGCGCCGTATCCGAAACTGTTGGTAAACGGTGAAGATAAGCGGTAGTTGTTCCGAATAATGTTTCCTTTGTTCAATAGATACTTTCTCGATAAACTATCATAATTTCTGAGCGGCGAGCTGAATACTAACGGTGTTTTTACGTGAATGGCGGCGGCATTTGGAGGTTATGTTAGTATAGTGTTTTTAATTAAATTAGGACATTTTCAGAGGTAGTTAACCGAGACTATTGTATTTATTTTATGAAGATAATGAGATATGTTTTGTGCTGCATGTGTTATACAATTAGTAAACATAATCTTAAGTCTGTTTCCCCCAAAGGTGTATCTGCAACCTGCAGAAAAGTTTTTTGAGTATCGCCCCACGCATTTATAATAAAGTACCTGATGTAATAAAAAATAAGATTGTAATAAAATTTAAAAAGGCACTAAACAAAATATTAAGAAAAGTTATTACACAATTGACGACTTTCTTAATGATAAATCGCTGTACTGATTGACAAACTATTATTATGATTGACATACATGTACATGTTCTGACATTTTATTTTTATTTTTCCTTTTTTATACTTACCGTTTGACATTACTGTTAAATTTTTGCTACTGTTAGTCTGACATTTTATTTTTTGTAATTCTAATGCTTTGACATTTAAATTTATTTGGTATCAATACAATTTCTCTTTGATTTTAGGATTGAATATTATTTGCATGTCAATGCGACAGTAGAATATGGAGGACTATATTATATAAGAAAACATCTATGTACCAATTACCCATGTTTGCAAAGAAATAAATGATTTGATTGATTTGCAGTACAGCCACATTTCGCCAGTTAATTTTAATTTACATGTAATAGGAGGGCCTTCAACCGGGCACAGACCCAGATGAGAGAAACAAAACGTGCTCTCCGAGGTAACGAGGACTTGGGATGAAATGGATGGTTACCCATCGATAGATCGACCTTGGGGCGCTTTAAAAGTTAAGCACTGCTAGTTCTAGTTTAAGCTTTGCTTAACCTTGAAAATAGCTCCGTGCGGTTGTTATTATATAGCCACGAGCTCCTGTTAAATAAGATGCAAATAAGTGGTTATTCACCCGATACAAAGGAACTTTACTAATTAAAATAAACATGTTAAGATTGCAGTTATTGCATTACACATTGTTAAACCTTACTTACGTAGTCAAAATCATTTGAATTAGTAGAGTTCGGTATCCAGTTTATTACCCGACTATTTGGGTGCCCAAAAGGAAGGAGGGGAGTGTGTATTTTGTTCAAGGAACATATCAGCCAGGTATTTTGTACGAGCGGTGTCGGCACCACAGCAATATGGCTGAAGTCATAAACATCTCGATATACTCGCATAATATGCAGGCAGACGGTTTTCGTACGGGAAAACATAATATTTCCCCTTAGTTGTATTAACTACTGGGGAAACCAGCTGCTTGCTGTGTCAAAATAGTAAGTTGTTATTCCACTAGAAGGAGATTTTGTTTCTTTCTAAATGTTAAAAAACCCGCGAAGGATCATCACTAGAGAACGGCTCCACCGAACTGGCAGTTTTTTTCTTTGTTTTTAATTGTTACGACAAGGTTTGTATGAAAGATTTATCTTTGGAAAATCCTCTTGAAAGATCTGATATTTACATGGTGTTTTTATGAAAATCTCAATTATTTTCGATAAAAATATTATACTTTGCAATTTTTTTGGTAAAATAAGTATAGTGTTAGATTATATCGTCGTAAAGTAACTCAAGCAGGTAAGTGTCATATGGCCCAGTGACGGTGTGACCTAAGTTAGTTTATCCCAGTAATTAGATTGTTAAGAAAAGTTATATACGATACTCTTGACGATAAAAAATCAACATAACGGCGAAATGTGGGGGTACTAGGTGAAGGTACCCTTCGGAAGAAGCAGGCGTGATGTTATGTTCTCTTGACGATTTTAGCCCTATGTAAGCGACGTGAATAGTTTCAAAAAGTATTCCCCAAATACGTACACAGCATGCCCAACAAATCCTCACAGCATCAAAAATAAGGTATTTGCACACAGCGGTCAGATCGCAGGCCGCAGACACATTCCCGCGACATAAATGGCGGTATGAAATGCGGTGGGCCGCGGTGCGGCGCGGCGGCGACATGCGCTTCATTGTGCCTGTCGCGTGGTAAATGTTCTACTGGTTATAGTCTATCAGGTGCAGGTGGGTAAGGGTGTGTCACTTGGTGTAATATTTTGATCTGTTGGTAGTTTTGGATTTTCAGTTAGGTGTTTATTTTTTTAGTTAGGAGCTCGTGGGTAAAGAGGAGCTCGTAGCTAAATAATAACAGCCGTTTGGGTCGATCTTTAGGTTAAGCCGTGCTTGCCTAGGTTGGTCTGGATGGGTGAACATCCGTTACATACCGAGTTTCCTCCGTGCCTCGGAAAGCACGGTAAGCCGTTGGTCCCGGGTGTCATTTGTAGATCTTTGACAGTCGTTAGGTAGTCAGTGGCCCAAAAAGTCTGACAACCAGTCTTACCAAGGGGTATCGTATTACCCAGTACTAACTGGGTTAAGGAGGTGAGATAGGCAGTCGATCCATGTAAAATACTAGTATTCAGCAGCATCCGGTTAGACTGGAAGCCGACCCCAACATAGTTGCGTAAAGCCTGGCAGATGATGATGATCATCAATTAAACTTACCCAACAAAGCTTTCATTGCCATGCAAAATTGACAAAGACAGTTTTTGAATGCAGTTCAGAAATGCTGTTTACGTTCAGTTTCATTAATGATTCGCCCTAAGTGGCAGTCACCATTTCATACTATCACAATCTTAACAATTGTGTCAGTAGAATTCAGACATTTTAAGCCTAAAGGAACAGTACGATTATCACTGTTGTTTAAAACGACAATAACACAAACAAAGCAGTACAAACAATCTGACGACCCGTAAAGTCTAAAACTACTTCGCATCAGATCTAGATTAGGGGCGATTTATATCAGTTAATTCTCGATTACGCCTCATTTGGGCACAACTCGATACTTTTGCTTTAAGGCCCGCTCTAATCTTGATTTAAGTCAAGACTTACTTGTTTAGAATGCGGTGTTAGTTGCGGCTTGAGGGAATTAGGTCTTTGAAGGGAACTGTCTCTGGGTGGACGGCTTTTGTCTTTATTTGGTTTTTTTCGAGCTTGATAGATTGATTTTATTTGCAGAAAACCCTGTTTGTTTAACTCCAATGTGCTTGCAGCCTTATGTGTGGTAGATCATATTTTATTGGTATGTACGAGAACTACAAAACTAAAGACTAGATATTATGAAAACAATAATGCTGTTAAAATGTTGATGGAAGGATTGTGCGAGGAATGATATGAAAGAAATGGGAGAATGGAAGACGAAAATACAATACGTTGTGCCGGTTCCAAAACAAAAGCAGAATGTTGAAAAAGAATTGTGATGAAATGGCTGTGGCCAATAAGAAAAATGAAAGAAAAATGTTTCAGTAATCCGCTGTGGACACTTATGTAGGTATTAAAAGAAAAGGAAGATGTCACCATTGCTATACAAGTCAATAAATAAGTGAGGCCACAATTACCGTAACGTTTTATTTCCGTGTGTCGCACGGAGAGCATCAATACGAATACCAGGCGAGCTCGTATATTATGATAAATACGCTCCCTTTGCCCCGCTTATTGAACATCTATGGGACACGAAGTAAATGTACTCAGAAGGATCAAGAAAACACCATTCCTTTTTAGTGCATTTCCTAGCTTGCATGATACGGTTAACTTTGTTTGGTGTTAAAGTCAGTAATTTAGGCATACCATATAGTGGTCCAGTAGTACCGGCTCAAGTCGTGGGTCCGGACCCAATCAGGACAATTATTTCTACAGCACTGCTCTCAAAACGGTGGCATGTTTAAATTGTTTTCATGACAATATTCTATAAGTAGGTAAATGATGTTTCAGAAAGTTTTCGTTCAACACCCAGTTACTTGCTTAAAAAACTTGGTCAGTAAAACTTATAATTTCATACCCAATACACTGTCTGGTATCGATTGCAATAATCTCCGTTTTTTTATTTGTCTTGCGACTTAACGTTTACATAACAGTCTTTTTTTTTTTTTTTTTTTTTTTTTTTTTTAGGATGGGAAATCATCAAATGACCCCCCCCGCTCTGGGCGGAGCGGAAGGGAGTGTCAGACTTGTACTGACTAAAACCCATCCATGTTCCTTCTTTGCCCTTTGTGTTCCAGGGCCGCGGTATCTCTTTCGAACAGTCCCGCAGCCCTGGCAGGCATCGGCCCGTGCGGACCCCTACGTGGTTGCTGACATCTCTTTGAGGCGCGCGTGGAACACGAACGCGCCGTCGACACGGCCTGTCGTCATAAGACGGCCGGACGGCGAGCTAGCCCAAAACTCGCCGTCCACAGGCCCGCGCCTACGGTGGCCGGGGGCCACCACGTGACCCCCGACGCCCAGGGCGTCTCCCGCGGCGGCTGGGACGTGAGGCTCTTTCCCTCTCACGTTCCGCCACCTCCTTCACTAGCATGACTGCTTCGCAGAAGGAGGTGACGGCTTCCCATTCCCTCTCGCTCCGGACCATGGCTTGAACCAGGGCCGGGCGCGAGAGGTCGCCGCCGCCAATCGCCTCTACGAGGACACGGCGCTGCTCCGCCCAAGCAGGGCAGGCCTCCACAGTGTGCTGCACCGTGTCCTCCGGACGATCCTCACAGTGGAAACACCCGGGCGTTTCCTCCCGCCCGATTCGGTGCAGGAACCTCCCGAAACAACCGTGTCCGGTGAGGACCTGCGTCAGGCGGAAGGTGAGGGCGCCGTGGCGCCTCTCTAGCCACTCCTCAAAGAGGGGACTTATCGCCACTATGGTGGCGTGCCCTGCACGGGGTTGCGACAGTCGCTCATTCCATGTCACCATGAGATCGCGCCGGAGGTCTGTCCGCCGAGCGGTGATTTGCCGCGGCAGCGGAGTTTCCCCCCGACGTAGTGCCTCCGCGCGCCATTCGTGAAGGCGTGCGAGGACTATCGCCTCCAGATCCCATGGCGGCAATCCGGCAAGGAGGCTCGCCGCCTCACCGGAGATCGTGCGGTACCCCCGGACTAGCCTTAGGGCTATCCCCTTTTGGGGCGCGTTCAGGTAGCGGGCGGCTTGCCGCCTCAGAGAACGCGCCCACACCGGGGCCCCGTAAAGGGCCATGGACCGCACGACCCCCGCGTAGAGCCTCCGGCAGGAGGCGTTTGGACCCCCCAGGTTGGGCAGGAGCCGCTTGAAGGCAGCCCCGGTCCGTTCCAGTTTGGGGGCCAAACGTCGGAAATGCTCCACGAAGTTCCACCGGCTGTCAAGGACGAGTCCCAGGTACTTCAGCGTCAACCCGACGCCGATGGAAACCCCTCCTGCCGTCAGTAGGGATCCCGACGGTGGCGCATTCCGAGGCCCATGAAAACACATGGCCTCGGACTTGTGCAATGCCACCTCGAGACCCAATTGCCGGATCCTCTCCACGACTATCGCAACCCCGCGTGTCATGTTTTCGGCCGCCGCCTCGTGCGACCTCCCTTGTGCCAGTACCAGCGTGTCGTCAGCGTAGCAGACTACGCTGACGCCGCTAGGGAGGTCGGCGCGCAGCACCCAGTCGTAACCGATGTTCCACAAGGCCGTTCCCAGAACCGATCCCTGTGGAACACCGCACGACATCTCTCGCCGGTTCCATTCTCCGCTCCGACCGGGGTAGATGACGGCCCTATCCGTCAGGTAATCCCCGACCACACGACGAAGGTAGGTCGGCACCCGGTGATACCGGAGTGCCTCCCCAATGCAGCTCCAGGGCATGGAGTTGAAGGCGTTGGCGATGTCAAGAGACACCGCCAATACAACCCCGCCACGGGAAACCGCGTCCCCCGTCGTGAGGGCTCTCACGCGCATGATGGCGTCCACCGTCGAGCGCCCCTTGCGGAAACCAAACTGGTGTTCCGCAAGATCCGGCCCCATCCCCGCGAGGTGCCCGGCGAGGCGGTTAGCAATAACTCTTTCAAAGAGCTTGCCCACCTCGTCGAGCAACACGATGGGCCGGTATGCGGACGGAGAGTCCGCAGGGCGCCCTGGCTTCCGGATGAGGACCAGCTTCCCCGTCTTCCAACGAAGCGGGAACTGGCCTCTCTCCAAGCATGCGCTTAGGAGCCCTTCCAGTCGGGGCCCGAGAGCCTCAGAGGCCAGGACCCAGGCTTTGCCAGGCAAGCCATCGGGTCCCGGGGCGGTATTTCTGGCCTTCAGCCTGCGTACCGCCACTCCCAGGTCTACCCCAGTCACCTCCGGAACGTCGTCATCGGTGTGGTCCGCGTCCGGCACCGCAAGCGGCGGCGGAGCCATAGGCGGGGGAGGATGCCTCCCTCGCGAAGGGAACAGAGCGCTCACCACGTCCTCCACGAGCTCAGGCCGGAGACTCTGCGTCAGCGGGGGGGCCCGGGTGCGGAGTTTGTCCCGCACCATCTTGTAAGGGCGCCCCCACGGATCTCCGTTCAGAGATTCCAGCATCTCCTCGCGGGCCAGGTTCTTGGCCCGCCGGACAGCCTCTTGGAGGGCGGTCTTCGCCGCTCTGTACCCCTCGTAAAGCTCCGCCTCAATGGCTGCCGCATCCGGAGGGCGGATGCGGAGCCTGCGATGCCTGGCGTACCGGTGCCGCGCGGCAACGCACGCCTCACGCAAAGACGTCAGCTCTCGCGACCACCAGTACACCTGACGTCGGGCGCTTCCTGGCCGAACTCGGGGCATTGCCACGTCGCAAATCTCGGACATGGCCTCCTGGAACCAACTCGCCTCGTTGTTGATGTCGGCAGGCCTGGCCGGTGATGACACCCAGGCCTGCACGATCGAGGCTTCCAGGAGGAGCTCCCGGTCCAGCTGCTTCAGCGCCCATCGCGGGCCACTCGGGGCCTGTAGGACCGGCGCGCTTGAGGTCTGAGTGGAGACGTCGAACCGGATGTACCGGTGGTCGGAATAGGTCTCCACCCCCTCCATGACGCGCCAGTCAACGACACGCGGCGACAGGGCGGGGCTAGCGAACGATATGTCCACCACCGACTCACCCTGCATCCGCACGCACGTGGGGACAGAACCCCGATTTAGGACGACCAGGCCTGTCTCCAGTGCCCAGTCCTCCACCATCCTACCCCGCACATCCGTGTAACGAGAACCCCAAGCCAAGTTCTTGGCATTGAAGTCCCCGAGCACAAGCACGGGGAGTGAATGGCTCCCGATGACGACACTCAACTCCCTGAGGGAGTTGTGGAACTCGGCGAGAGTTCGGTTCGGAGAGAAGTAGACTCCCACTACAACGATCTCCCCGAACCGTGCTGCTACGCACCCCTGACCCTTCCTGACACTCTCAAGGGTCGGGGTACCGGCGGCGGCCGACGCAATTATGGTCACTGAGCCGCTAAGGTCCTCCACCCAGTCATCCCTGGGCGGGACAAAGTACGGCTCAGAGACCACGGCGATGTTAATCGACCACTGCGCCATGCTCTGGATCAACAGATCTTGAGCGCAGGCGCAGTGGTTGATGTTCGCCTGGAGAAGGCGTAATGGGGCCGTTATTGGCACTCCATTTCAGCCCCCTCCCGGGCCCCCTGCGAGGGCCCCGCTGCAGAAGTTGCAGCAGTGGCGGCCGCGGCGGCGACAGTGGCGGCGGCTGCGGTGATGGCGACGGTGGGGGTTTTGGCGGTGGAGGTGGAGGGCCTTCCGTTGCCCCTGGCCTTGGCCTTGGCGGGTGTACCGCAGGCCTTGATCCCTGCCCGGTGATCGGCCGGCTTGCCGGTTGCCGCACATGCAGCGCAGTGCGGCGCGGCGGAGCAAGCCGCGGCCCTGTGACCGGGCTGGCCGCAGCGGAAGCATAGGCCACTGCGGTCCACCTCCGAGGTGCACCGGACCGACACATGGTGCCCCACATGGCAGCGGAAGCACCTCAGAGGTCTGGGTTCCAGCAGCTTAACCTGCGCCGAAACCCAGCCCACCAAGAGCCTTCGGCCCTCCACAATGGCTTTCGCCGCCGTCACAGGGCAGCTTACCGTTACGGTTCGCATGCCCGACAGGTCCGGACGTAAGGTGCCTGCCTTGACCTGCTCAGCAGGGCACCCACCGGTCCTGGTGACGGCGGCCACCACCTCCTCCTCGGTCACCGAGTCGTCCAGACCCATGATGCGCAGATCTGCGCATTTGACGGGCCTGGACACTCGGGCCTCGTCCGCATTTAGGGACGCTCTAAGCTTTTCTGCCAGAGCGTCCGCGGACGAGCCACGGGTTTCGCCGGGGATCTCCAGCACTCGAGCCCCTGTCGCGGTGACTCTGAGGCGGAGGCCCCCGGTGATCCCGAGCTCCCCGAGATCTACCGTCGCCCTCGCCTTAGCGAGCACGTCGCGGTAGCTCACGCCCCTCTTTTCCGCGTCCGGCTGTAGTGTAATCACTACAGCTGCGGTCTTCGGGGCGCTGAGCCTTGCCGCGACGCTCCGCTCTTTTTGCTGGCGCTTGCGCTGCCGCTTCCTGGCCTTTTTGGCCGCCTTTTGCTCCCTCGTCCTCTCTCCGGCCACCTGCCACCCGGTCTCGGCCGCAGAAGGCTTAGGGGGCGGGGGGGGCGGCGGTGGCAGCTGTCTCGCGGCTGGCGCTGGCACAGTCACCGCCTTGCCCTTCTTTTGGGCCGCCACCTTGCCCTGCCTCAGGGCTGCCGCCTTCTTGGCCGGAGCCGGTTTCGCCAGAGCCGGCCCTTCGGGGGCCGACGCAACCCTGCCGGAGGGCCGGCCAGACGACCCCGGTGCGGAGGCCGCAGCAGCCGCATATGTGGCTACCCTCGGGCCCGGGGACGCCCTGTTTGCCGCAAGGGGGGGGCGCAGGACTATGCCCTCCAGGACGGAGAACCGCGCCTGGAAGGCAGCCAGCTCCTGCCGAACCAGGTTCAGGACCTGGTTCTCAACCGGCACGGGCACGGGCTGGCTTGGTCGCTGCTGGCCCCCATTTTGGGGCGCCTTGCGGGGGCCGGCCTCGCGCAGACCGGCCAAGTCTGCTCGGAGCTTCCTGTTCTCCTCTTGGAGAAGCTCCGTGGCAGCCGTCAGGCGAGCGACCTCCGCCCGCAGTTTGGCCACTTCGTTTGACGGGGGCCCCCCATATCTGGCCTCCGCTGACGCCATGATGGAGGCGATCGCTGCAGGCATGGCCTTATGCCTGGTGGAGGGCTTCTGTTTACAAGAGACAGCCCTCAGCGCCGCCTCCACCTCCTTCGCGAAACCGGCCTTACGCTCCGCCTCAGAGCCGCCGTCTGCACCCACCTCGTCGCCAGAGGAGCCCGAACGGGCCACCCCGCGACCGGCCACCCCCGGGTGGCGCCCCTCCTCGGCAAGCCGCGCCGACCTCTCGGCGGCAGAGAGGCCTCTCCCCTTGCCGCGGATCCCTCCTCGCTTACTGGTGGGGATCTTGCGAGCCGAGGCCAGCTCTCCCTCCGATGACGACCCTTGGTCGCCCTCCGGCCAGGACCGCTTGCGGAAGAACTTCCCGTTCACCGCAGTGGTCCCGGGCCTCCCGCGCCGGGAGCTCTCTGAGCCTCCCGCGCTCACATCGCTGGATGCGGCGCCGGACTCCGACCCCGCATCCCTCCCCTCCTTTGCTTCGCCGTTATCGGCCGTTTTTTTTTTTAAACAATTTTCCATGTTGTTCCCACGAGTATGGGGGAAATAAAGAGTCCATCTGGGCAGTGCCCCCTGTACCCAGATAAGCCATAGCCAGGCCCGGCAGTGGTTCGCACTAGCAACTGATTTTCCATAGGAACCCGTCAGCCATACATCTCCTCGCGGTGCGCCGCCGCTTGAGATTCGGGGTAACTTTTTATAGAGGTTTTCTACCTCGCGGTCCGGGCGGTTAAGCCAAGACCCTCGGTCCCAATCGAAGCCGCGAGACGTGATCCACGACACTTCAACGGTGGGATTACGATATCGACGGGGACAGTGAACGACTGCGTCCTTCACTGTCTGCTCGGAGGCAGGGTAAGTGCACACCGAGCCCGCCCTTGCTACTCCGCTGTGCCCTCTGCTTTTCAGAGGGTCACGCGGAGCAACGCCCCCTTGGTCCAAAACGGACCCCTCCCATGTCAGAATATTAGCCATGGACAGTAACATTCCCCAAGGAATAAGAATCTCTTCCCATTCCTCGGGGAAGGATACTGCCCACGCCCAGGGTGCACCGGCCCGGCAGCTGCTATTCCCTCCCGACGTATCGAGAGGGACCGGCAGCCATCGGGCACACGAGGAGGAATTCTGACAACGCACCCCTTACATAACAGTCTGGAGTTTGTCTTCTGCATGTATCTGTACTGGGTGCCGAAATATACTCATGTTTCGTAATATTCACCTGATCGTAGACTATGGCTTTATTAGGACGTTATTGCCTCTCCAATTCGACATGCCGCCAATATTTTTTTATTTGTGAATTTGGAAGGTAGTTTAAAGGTTTTTAACGTCCCTTTTTAAAGAACGTGTCTTTTTACACTTTATGCTTTTCGTTGGTCGTGACCCTAGATTATTTATTCGGTAGGTATGACTTACTAATCCGATGTATATTCAGGTGTAATCTTGTTGCATATTTGTCATTCCATTTAGTTATTGCCCGAAAAAAAAAACCTAAATTTGTTCTGATAATGAAATGAAATTAATTTGTTCTATATAAAAAAAAGAAAAGTCCTGACTGACTGACTGACTGACTGACTCATCGACTTGACTCGCCCAGCCTAAACACTTAGACTAGAAAGCTGAAATTTTGCACAGAGGTTTCCTTTATAATGTAGACAAGGAACAAAGAATTTTTTGAAATTCAACCCCTAAGAGGGTGGAAGAGGGTGTTGAATTTTCTGTGAAACTTTTTATTCTCGGGGTCGATTGACTTGATAATTAGTGTACATACTCTTCAAATAAAATTATGAGAAACGTGTATCACAGTGTTTCCAAAATCATCCCCCAATTTAAAATTCAATGTCCTGACTGGCTGACTGTTAGATCAACGCACAGCCCAAACCGCTGATCTTAGAGACATGAAATTTGGAGAGTGTATTTTTTGTGAAAAGTAGGTATCCACTGTGAAAGAGTTTTTCGAAATTCCACCCCTAAGAGGGGATATGGGGGGTTGAATTTTCTGTGAAACTTAATATTCTCTGGGTCGATTGACTCGAAAATTGGTGTACACACTCTTCTATTAATTATGAGTATCACAGTTTTTCCAAAATCATCCCCCAACAGAGTCAAATAGGCTTCGAAGCTCACGTAGACGGGTCACAATGGGTCGATTGACTCGAAAATTGGTATACACACTCTTCAATTAAAATTATGAGATATGTGTATCAATTACATTTAAATCTATGTATGTACTATACACGCATAGATTACTTATTATCCCAGAAGTAATATCCCGTGGGCAATTCCGGAAATCCACGCGGGTGAAGCGCGGGCATAAGCTAGTTAAACATAAAAAGATTAGCACTGACCTCAGATTCTCATCCCCTAAAATCTTTTCATTTTAAATCGCATTTAAAACAAAGAACTCGATTATTTCCCGGACCATTTCGATCATTAAAATCGTCAATAATTATCCGTTCCTTTATAAGAAACCAATTAATAAGAAAAAAAGCGAAAAGGGAAAAATGACGGGATGGTTTAATTGCGCGCCAAAATTACTTAAACGATTACAAAAGATAATATGACAAAGGTGGTTCGTTTAACGTAATGGCCGACTTCACAACCATTTCTAGTCCATTTGATTAAAAAAGCTCGCATCCAGAGCCGATTGATTTTCTTTTACAATTCAATTGCTCCTCACTTTCGAGAAGACAGCTTTAAAACCAATAGAATAAGGGTGATCTTTCTGTTTCTTTGGTTGTTTAAATTTGTAATTTCAGTAACGCAGGAACCTCTTCATTTGGAACGGCATTACGATAAAAGAAAGGGCTTCAGCGACTATTAAGAATGCTGAAAGTTCCTCCCTTTGTTGGTGGTGCGGTGCGGATGCTGAGCCGGCTCGGAGGGGGAGGGGCAGGGAATCACCCGTGTAATGATAATTAGCGTCTGTTTATTTGGAATGGACACGCATTTCAATGTTATTAAGTAATATTAATTTGTTTAACTTTTAAATTGTTTAAATTAGGTTTTAACTGGGGTTCAAGAATCCACCAAGAAGCTCATAACAGTTTCATAAGCCAAAATAAATAAATAGCAATCAAGACACCTGTACGGATGGCAGCTTGAAGACACATCTATGAATTGCTATAAGTTTGTCGAGACGTAACACTACTTTACTACTTTCATACCGGTCATAAAACTAATCTAAGACAGCACACCTGTCAAATAAAACTTGAAAGCGAAAAGCAAGCGAGTGTTCCCATTATTTTTCATTAAAAACATAGCACTCGAAGCGTGACCTCATTCCCCGCTGCATATTCCATGTCTTATATTTTCTTGTTTGCCCGTCCGTTCAGAATAGCTCCATTGCTCTATAGCGCCATGATTGGTGTTCCGATCGCCTTCGGAAATATTGTTCGCGGCAAAAACAATTTCTGAAGATATTGTTTGTTTGAAATACTGGATATATTTTGCTTTTAAAATTGATTTTGAAATAGAGGACGTTGTGTCAAGATTGAGCAGTAGATGGGGGCTTTGTGAAGGTTGCTACTTTGTATTTGTTGCGACGATGAAACGGAAGGGAGGAAGTAGCTGTGCTTGTGCTTCCGGGGGAAGATTTTTGTTTGAGTGTTAGACAAGCGTTGTTGGATTCGTTGACTAATTTGGATTGATGCGTCACGTTAATTAGTATATTCATTGACAGGTGACAAAATTGATTAATTTGTTTGAAAACTGGTAACTAGTAATTAATTACCAGTATTCAATCAAATTAATAATAATTACTTACTACTAATGAACACAAATATCAATTTAGCATTCTTATCAGATCAGTCAGTACTAGAATCGATATCTTCTGCCTCCACGAGCTACAACTATGAGTCATTTATTTATATGTAAACAGTACAACAACATTGGTAGTTGTCCGCAATAGTCGGAAACGAAGACCGCGAATGTGCAATCGTAAGGTAGGTCGCCCTCTGGCTAGGTGGAGCGACGATCTTCGCAGGGTCACTGATAGCAACTGGATGAGAGTGGCGAGAATCGAGCTGAATGGCTTGTGATTGGAGAGGCCTATGTCCAGTAGTTGACAGATATGATGCTGTGTAGCGCTACTGTTTTATCACCTCTCAAACTCACAAGTTTATTAACAAACAAGTAATACACTGTATTAAGCTTTCACGGTTTACAACTAAACTAAAAGGAACAAGCAAGCAATAAACGGAATAGTAACAAGTTATTGTGATCACATGTAGGTACGATATACGTACATTGTATCGCCAATCCGCAGCCTCACAATATAACACCCTGTCGCTGCCTCACAATCGGGGCGATGGATCGGCAGTAACTCGCGTTTTATATGTAATGCCGGCGCGCGGGTAACGAACGAAGTGATGCGGACGATGGGGAACCAATGAATATATCGCAATAATACGTCACGTAATGTCCAGGAATATATCAGTCACGGTGGTATGAGTGCACTTGAACCTTTTCAGGTGCTAAGGTTAACTATGGACGGTAACTATGGTTGTGTGTAGTCCCTAGAGAAGTCCTGATGTGAACTGATGCGACATTTTCATAATAAAATAAATACAAAAAATCAAAGGGACGCGGGGCGTAAGGTCACACACTGTATACAGGGTGTAAACAGACCCTTCACATAGCCGTCAACCTAGCCTTCTGTACATCAAACTAAGTAACTTTACGCAAAAATTATTGCTGGGAAACGACTTTTTTTTTTGGGGTGAAAAATCACGTTTTACGGTAGGACTCGATGGAAAGCACTCAAAACATTGAGCTGATGGTTGGATTGAATAGTACGGGGCTCGTGGAGGTGTGTAAAGTAAAAATCTTACATTCAAAACATGTATTTAAAAAAAAACTTGTGAAAAAGTTGGAACTTTGACCCCCATTATCTTCGTAACTGGAAGGTTCCCAGGTATGGTCTAGAACAAAAAAAATATCGCAAAGACGAGGAGAACAAGTGCCTTTCGGCTATGTTAAGGGTCTATTTACACCCTTTATTGGTTATACTTTTTAGTTTCGTGAAGGGATCATCCCCAGACCCTGAAGAGTTCGTTGATTAGGATTCACGAGCGCAATGATAGTAACACAGCTAAGCTAACTACTCATTCATCATGTGATAAATCTGACACAGACTGATAACCTCTACAATTTTGTTTAAGTAATGAATTCCAAAACTGTTAAAAAATCTCTTTACTATAGCGCTATGCTTCCTTGCAGCTCCATATTTTTGATGTATTTCAAACAAACTAATATGATAGATGTGGTAAGTAGCAGCTCGACTCGGGCACGACTCGGGTCGTGACGGAGGCGCAAGGCACGAGGCAAGCGCGACGGATTCTACGAGTACGAGGGTATAAAGTTTGAAAAAAAAAAGGATATATTAATTTTGCTTTGGGTATTGTGGTTTCTTGTTACCAATATTGTTATTGTGAAAAGTTTATTTTAATTATCACTTTAACCGTCTGACCCACACACAAATCGAAAACAGTCCGACAGCAAATTGGCCATTTGCTTGCAAATTATCGACTATCGACACACTTGAATCATTTCATGAATCATCATTTCATTGATCAAATTAATTTTGACAGGCGCTGAGCTGTCATGTAAACATTGAGCTCCGTATATAAATATTCGTAAAAATAGTAAAAACATTGAAATTACGTGTTCGAACTTGAATAAGTAGTGTAAATGATCTGAGATAATGTTATCAACTCGCGAATTTAATCCTGGACAAAGTTATTACTGTGATTTTGAGTGAACAGTTCTAAGTGACTAAATACAATTAATTGAGTGAAATTTGTACTGATATATATGTGAACATACTAGTTTTCATCAAACAATATGTGATTGCCTCAAAATGAGCTAAAATAGAAGAAAAAATAGCAAAAAAGTGAAAACCGTTGAGATTTAAATAACCACCACAACTGCAATAATAATATTCGAACAGAATAAGAAAGCGAATCTTTATTTCAACACTCTAGCTTAAGTACTAAATAACTGCTTCTGTAAGAACGTGTACTGAGAATCTCGGGTCGCCTGGTTCGATCCCCGCCGAACGCAGTTCTTTTTGTGATCTATAAAAATTTGTTCTTTGAATTATTACGATGAACTTCCTAAATAATATAACATTGCGATGAAAGCGAACATACTCGGACCCAAATACAAGTAATGTGAGTGAATTTTCGGCACATACCCTCAACGATGAAAGTATATCCAGTATGCCTGACTTGTCAAGCGATGAATCAAATAACGAACTGATACTTAAATTAAAACAAGAAATTAACAAACTAGAATCAGAACTCAGCAGTGCCCATCAGGAAATTGAGACTCTTTCTATTGAAAATACAAACCTCAAACAATCGAATATTGAATTACTGGAACAAAATAATTTATACAAAACTGTTACCCATAGCCCCATAAAAAAAATTAAAACAAAAACACCACTTGGGAATAAAAAAACAAGAAAAAATAAACAATTACAGACATTATGTGAACTACAATCACCATCAACAGTAGGTCAAACGGCAGATCAAAGTAACACCCTGATCCAGCCGTTATCCAGTACCGAACCTACGCAACATCAAAAGAAAACAAACGAAACAAGGACTAGAAATAAAATCCACATATTGAGCACTAACACCAGGAATAAAATATTATCTATCTCTCAAAAAACATTCTCCGAACATTACGATATATGTCACTATCTCAAGCCTAACTGTAGCACAGACCTACTAATTAATAATTTGGAAAATAAAATACAAGATTTTACAATGAACGACTTCTGTGTTATCTTAATAGGCGAAGAAGATTTTCAGAATACACGTGACTACTTTGGCCTTATATTCTACATATAAGAGAAGTTGTACAGAAGTTAAGTCACACTAATATAATTATATGTGCACCAACTTTTAAGTATGGGCACCACACCAATATGTTCAACTGCCGAGTAGAGAATTTTAATAATTTGTTATATCTCGACATACTGGAACATGAACATGCGTACTTCTTGGATTCAAATAGAAATCTTAAATGTAGCTATGAGATGTTTAATATACATAGTTCCACGGTGAACAAACTAGGCATGGAAACCATTTTCCAAGACATCCAAGACTACATTAATGGAATAATACAGGATGTAACACAAACATTGGATAGCCTTACACACACAAATCAGCTGACTGATGAAAACAACTCTGAATCCATGTTTTTTCGAAACTAAACACCTATATGTATTACATCAAAATATAGCTGGATTATTAAACAAAACTGATCTCTTGATGATAAATATGGAAGAGCTTGCAGACAAAAGCAAATCAATTGATGTACTATGTATTACGGAACATTTTATGATGGCAGGATCCGAAACATATCTCCATATAAATAACTATGTTTTAGCTAGTTGTATTAGTCGAAATAATAGCAAAAGAGGCGGAGCGTGTATCATAGTTAATAAGGAGCATAAATGGAGGGAAATTCCAGAAGTTAAGAAACTTACTATAACTAATTTATTTGAATGCTGTGCTATCGAACTTATTGATTATAAAGTTATTATTGTCTGTGTCTACCGAGTACCGAATCCAAACAATGTGGTAACATTTCTTTCAAAACTTGAAAAAGTCCTTCTGCTCACTACAAAAATCAGTTGTAATAATATTTTAATAGCTGGAGATTTTAATATTGACATTTTAAAAAGTAATAATGTATCCCTAGATTTCGAATGTTTGTTATTAAATTTCAACTTAAAGCTTGCTTTAAAACAACCTACTAGACTGATTAGCATGACTTGTTTAGATAACTTTGCTCATGATTTCAAAAAACAGTGTAAGACTGAAGTGTTGGAATTTAGTTTAGCAGATCACACGGCCCAATTAATAAAACTTCCAATAAAAAAGCTTTATAAATTTAAATACTGGTATAAAACGGAACGAGATTACTGTAAAGAAAACATTGATAAATTCAAAATGTGCCTGAATAATTTTTCTTTCTCAGAAATCTACACAACTAAGGATGTAGATAATGCTTACACATATTTCATTGATAATTTTAAATTATTCTACAATCTGTGCTTCCCGCAGAAAAGCTTAAAGATGAAAGTTAATTATAAATCAAAGTGGATATCACGCGGAATAAAAACTTGTTGTAAAAGAAAAAGATTATTGCTCTGGCAACTTAGACAAAAACCAACAAAGACGAACATACAAAATTATATTAATTATTCTAAATTACTAAAAAAAATTATATCACTAACGAAGCGTGCGCAAAATAATTACAGAATTAAAATGTCAAGTAATAAACCAAAGACAACGTGGCAAATGATTAACAAAGTACGGCCAAATTTACCAAGAGAACCCATAGAAAAAATTAAAATCCAAAATATAAGTATCACAAATCCTACAGAAATAGCTAGCACATTTAATAATTACTTCGTCGATAAAGTTAAACCAATCTTGGGTGCTGGTAAAAAAGTAACATCCCTAATTAATCACAGACCTAATTTAATGTTTTTAGCTCCAAGCACACCTCTTCAATGTATTTAAGATAATAAATGGCCTAAAAAACACAAAAAGTGTCGGATATGACGAAATTTCTACAAAAATTTTTAAAGAAGTAAATAGTTAGATATGTCATCACTTAAGTCATATTATTAACCTGTCTATAACAAATGGCACATTTCCAAAGGATCTTAAACAAGCAATTGTTAAACCTTTGTGAAAAAAGATGATAAAGAATTAGTTGAAAATTATCGACCCATTGCTCTCCTTTCTATATTTTCTAAAATCTTTGAAACTTATTACAATACAGAATTAAATAATTACTTAGAAAATAACAATATCTTATGCAGCGAACAAAAAGGCTTTCGCAAACATAAAAATATAAATATGGCTATCTTTGAGTTTTAAAAAAATATAATGACTTTTGTTGATAAAACTACTCCTGTGTGCTCTATCTTCTGCGATATGACACAAGCCTTCGATTATGTGGATCACAAAATATTGGCTAGTAAATTGGAGGCATACGGTATAAGAGGAAATGTTTTAGAACTATTTAGATCTTACTTAACTGATCGAAAACAAATCACACAAATTTCAAAATTTAACATAAAAACTAAAAAAGAAGAACAATACCAATCCAAAGTAAGATTTGTTAGATATGGTGTTCCCCAGGGCAGCGTAGTGGGGCCTACGTTATTTATTACCTACATCAACGACCTCCCTAATGCAACTGTGCAACCTATGACATTATTTGCAGACGACAGCACAGTAAATATTACATGTAATGATAAAAATCTATTTGAAAATAATATAAATAAAGCACTAACATCTATAATAACATGGCTAATCAATAATAATCTAAAAATAAATATAAATAAGACAAATGTAATGAACTACAGTCAAAGACCTCAAAATTCAATTAAATTTAAACTAATATATGATAATAATACAATAAATCAAGTAGAAACAGCCAAATTCCTCGGTTTAAAAATTGATAGTAGAATCAATTGGAAATGTCACACAGAAGACCTTTGTGCAAAAGTAAGCAGTTTATCTTTTGCGATGTACAAACTGGCACCAATAGTGAATAGAAACGCATTATTCTTGGCGTATTATGGACTTGTTGAATCGGTACTTAGATACGGTCTAATATTTTGGGGTAATTCGACAAACACCGACATGGTGTTTAAAATCCAAAAGCGTTGTATTCGGGCTATGTTTAGAAAATACCATTTACTGACACTCCCGTCACTATACATCTTGGAAATAGCTTCATTTGTTAGAAGCAATCCTCACTGGTTTCCTCTTTTGTCAGACAATGTCATTAGAAATAGACGTACTAAATATAAGAACTTCTTACAGCCTTACTCTGCGAAAACAGCACTCCTTCATAAAAGCGTGTTTTGTATGGCACCATTAATATATAATAAGATTCCAGAGGTTATTAAAAATATAAACCAGCCAAACTTTTTCAAAAGAGAACTTAAGAAGTTACTTACTGAAAAATGTTACTATAATGTTAAAGATTTTTTAAATGATAGTTTCTAATCTATTTGTGTTATATTTTAATTTTGTTATGCTTTTTTTTTTTTTTGTTTTTCTCTCTTAATATTCTTATATTTCTAGTGGCTATAAATTATTTTGTACGCCAAAGTTGGCAAAACATGTTGAAACTCACAGATTTTCACTTTTACATCCACATTTGCATTTATATGTATTATGTTACACATGTTTACAAATAAATACATCTTTATCTTTATCTTTATCTTATCTTTGAAATGTTGCTTCGTGTTGAGAGTCCTTTTAAAAATATAAAACAAAATGGCAGCTATTTATATTAGAGAGAGGTTTCTTTTATTTAAGGGGTTCTATCTTTATATTTGTGTCATGTTCTTTTTAAATGTTCAAAGCAATACATAAATTAACGCAAAATACGCGCTTCGACGTGGAGTTGCGGACACCAGCCCGTCATACAATACAATATAATACATAAATTAAGTCTCTTAATACCACATTTATTTACACAGTCGAAAAATCTGATTTCTATAGATAAATCTGATATTAAACTCGAACTAATGACGTAACCGCTTGTCTACAGGCGTAGCAATGCGCTTACGCAAGTGGCTACGCGCCTACGCAAGACGCTACGCTCCCGCGCTGATAGGTACTCGCCTACGTACCTACGCCCTGCCCATACGTGTAAAATGCTCGTAGCCACAGTAATAAAATATACTTACAGCAAGATTTATGTTGAGCGTATATATTCTCAATGGGGCCTATTTTTGGAACTGTTGTCTCTGTAATTTGAACATCTATTTACAAAAGGGCTGACTAAAACGAAACTCGCTTTGATTGAGCCCTTTTTCTATTGATTAGTAATGAAGGACTGACCACTTGTTATACCCCCCGATGACCTTGAATCAAGTACTAGAGCCTTTTATATTACTGCCGTCAAATTCGATTGGGTTTTTAAACGTCCTTTTGAAAGAATTGGATTACGTTTTGTTTCAATTATTTGTTATTTTGTTTCGAATATCGTGTTAAGTAGATAATTGATTGCGTTGAAAGGCAGAGTTAACAAAAACGTAATTACATGGATTGATTGTTGGAATTAATTAAAAATGTTTTTTGTGAGCGTTTATTATGTAAAAATCTCACGGTACCCATTGGATAAATTCATTAATTACTGCTCTTCGTTTATTGCTAACCACACAACATGATGGCAGTGAATAGATATTTATGGATATTCTTAATAAATATAACAAATCATTATAGTAACCATGGAATTTCTTGCATTTTCTTATTCATAGAAATCCAATTATCTGAACCATGCACCTATTTTTTACTGTTTCATAAGTGGCCATGTAGGTTCATATGAAATAAAATATGTTTAATTGAATCATGATTGCTATCGGTCTTACTCATGTGAATTATTCAGAATTTATTAGACTATAAATTTAAAGTCAAGCGTCACCTATAATAACAACCAAAAGAAGGCAAAACTGTACTGCCCGTTTTTACCTCACAACCAAAGAACCCTAAAAAAAACGCCTTGTTAAAAAAAAAACCTACGTATTTTTATTCGTAAAATTCAGTTGTGCCCCATCAATAAAGATTCAGCGTACGTTTAATACAATCGGCCGGTGCCGCACGAGTGATTGCGGAGTCGGCCGGTGACTTGCGAATGTTGACGTTTATAATTGTCGTGTCGGACAGAGCGTCAATTCGTTTCCCGAATGCCGTACGCTCATTTGAATTGTATATTTACGGATACTAAAATTGAATCGGTTTCGGACGACAAGTATTTCGTATTTTGATCATGTTTCTGAAATGGCTTTTTATGTTATGTTATTTCTGTTAAGACTTGTTATAGCAGAGACATATTTTGACAAGGCTAGTTTGAGATAGATTTTAGTCTTGTCTCAAGTCAAAAGAAAAGATTACTTAAGAGTAAAGATATAAAAGCTAGTTAATTATTGATTCTTTGCATAATACATTGTTTCTTTTGTACAATACATACGACATACCTAAATAAATGTATTGTGAATAAAGAACAGAAGAAAAATACAGTGTGTTAAGCGAAAAAAGAGAAAAACACAAAGAAGACTTTAACCCTCAATATTCTACGTAAGAGTCAAGATACATTATTCAAGGCATACAAACAGTAAATATTTGTAGCATTGCGAAGAGACACGTGTAACGAAATGGCCAAGAAAGTGAATTTTCAATTAAGACCTTCGAAATAAGTCGAATTGTTTTGCAAAAGCAATTAAACCTACATTCCAAGACGAAAAGGAAAATAAACATCTTCCGGCCTTCAAATAATTTGATCCTTGTTGTAAAGAACCCGTGATACTGCTACTGGGCTGCAAACTGTCTCATTTTTTTAATTATAACACGCTCAAGTTGGCCGCTGCAGACCCAATCTGGCTAGATAGGGTATAATAGACCCACCTCGAACGCAATGCGAGCGTGGAGCCCCAGCACAGGATATGCCACACCTTCTCTCCTGCCCGTCGAGCACTCTCCAGGACTTGAATGAGGTAAACGGCACTACTTGTCCAGGTCGTACTGATCGTAGAAAACCTGAGTGATCGATTGGAGAAGAAAAAGAAAACCATAACACGACGAAATAACTTTTGATCACAGATGCAGATTTTTTGTTACTGAACCTCGACGATGCCTGAGTTTGCAGCGCAGTGCGTGTGGTCACGTGTCCCGAAAGCTCTGTCTGTCTGTCACTGTAGGCTATAATAAATCGCTGATTACTGTTTGCAGTATAGGTACCATAAATAACTGGCTTCTACCCTCGACTTCTGTCCGAGTGAAAGTCCCAGGTACCATAAATAGTGTAGTTTTCTATTTGAGAATGTATCAGTATATTCAGGGAGAACATGAGGAAAATGTCATGAGGAAAGTTCTGAGTATGAATGTGGATGGGTACAAGAGTAGAGGAAGACCAAAGAAACGATGGATGGACCGTGTAAAGGATGATATGACAAGAAAGGAGGTGTCTGATGAGATGACGAGTAATAGAGAAATATGCAAGAAGAAGACATGCTGCGCCGACCCCAAATGGATTGGGATAAGGGCAAGAGAATGATGATTTAAGGATAAAATCTTATGAGCAAACAATAGGTAAAACTATTTATGAAATTGGTTTAGCCCCAGTCGACTAAATTAATTTAGATGTAAGTTCGAATTTAATTCACTCATTCTGGTTTTACAACTATCTGTGGTTTAAACGAAGTTCGTCCTAGTATTAAGTAAGAAAAAAAAAGAAAAAAGTAGGTAGATACTTACACATTTTCCTTAAAAATAGGTTGAATTCTGTTCAGGTTTCATGAATATCGAAAATATCTTCCACCTACACAGAAAAAAGAAAGGAATTAATAACTTAGTGAAATCGTAAATGTCACTTCCAGTCTTGTATCAGTTTTTAAACACCGATCTTACGACTAGCGTATCTTTTCTTTAATAAGTTCTGTTTGAAAGGATAATGTCGTTTTTCAACGGAAATTAAATAAACAACATCGTGTCTAGGCTAGACCGATTCAAAACTATGTTGGGATCGGCATGAAGTCTGCACTGATGCAACTGAATATCAGTGTTTTATTGGGATGGACTGCCTATCTGCCCTCCACAACCCAGTTGCCAAGACACACGATACCCCTTAGCAAGAGTGATGGTTAAGACTTTCCTGTTTCAGACTTCCCCTAATGACTGTCAAAAACCTACGAATAACACCTGGGACATCAGGTTAAAGTACTTTTTAAGGCACGAAGCAGTCTCGGTGTCTTGTGGATGATCCACGAACCGACCTAAGCAGGCCCCTTATCTAAAATAAACAACAGAAGAACTACAAAGAAATCGTCAAGGTATCCCATTACGAATCTTGTTGTTGTAACCAATAATAATGGAAACTTGTTTTCTGTCTTTTTTTTGCGACCCCTTGCTTTTTGATCATAATATCAAAATGGCCGCCGTAGCAACAGGACAATCGATCGGTTGACAAAACGTATTTCGTAAACAAGGGATTTGATTTCTATAAAGAAGTAAGTAATTGATCAGTAAGAATTCAATCCTTTTGTGTTCGCAAAAACAATTATTTTTTTATGCTAAAGCGTGAAAATTAAGGGGCCCAAAAAAGTACTTTTAGGTTTATAACTTGTCAAAATGGTGTTTACTTATTAATTAGGCTCATTTCCTTTCGTTTGTGTGAAATTAAATAGAAACTCATAGGTGTACGTGATCAATGTTCTAGTTGTTATCAGTGTTTAACATGTCCTAAGTGTACCGGATTTCTAAAACCAATGGGTTTTATGAATTAAGTACACTTAGGACATGTTGTTCCCTAGAACTCAGTCGTGACCTGAATGTGATTTTTTTTTCATAATTTTTCAACTGATTTCCAACCTCTTGATCACATCACCCTCAATCAATATTAAAATGAGCAAACCCAATAAAAATCTTGTTAAGGTTTTAATAAGTTCAGTTAAAATTCGTTTTAGTGAGGAACCATTAGTCAAACGCCAATATTTCATTGTTAATTTTAACGAGGAATATCACCATTCATCCCTAATTCCTGAGGGATGAATTTTTTGCGTGAAATTAAAAAAGTTTGAGACGTTTCAGTGCGAGTTAGGGCGCATCTTTGTGCTGTGTCCAGTCATTGGGCGGGGACGGGATTATTGGCACTGGAATCTGATTAATTCCACTTTAAACACGATAGCGGTCATTTATTGGCGAATCTGGCTAGTTGACAATAAAATTGCTCTGCTAAAACGTATTACCTGTACTGTACCTAGGTATAATTTACCGTTTGTAACAAAGAGTATTCTATGTAAACAAAAGGCGTGCTGTATTTTTATTGTATTGTCTGTCTACAAGATATTTTGTCATTTATTTGCTTTCGATTTCTAGTCCTTTGATTGTTTAAGTTTATCTTATATGTAGGAATTGTAGTGTAATGTATTGTAAAATACACATGTTTAACGTTAAGGAATCACAAAACAATCCTCGGAGGCCCGCTATACATTATGTCGGAGACGTTTTAAATATTAATTCTGTCGTGATCCTACGTAGCCGACGCTCCCCGCGGCGACTATCAGCATCCCGATAATTTCCCTTAGGTACGTATCGACCAAATTGACTTATGGAATTGTTACACGCTCCTGGAATTTCAACAATTCATCATTTCTCGTTCAGCCAGCCGGTCGTATTTTATTATCAACTTTTTGCTCTCGATAACTGGTTTCCTTCCTCCGAGGGTGGGTCCTCCCATTTCTTACGAAACGGAATATTTTTTCATCGACAATTTTTAATGGTTACGTTTCGAGTGTCAGATAATAAAATATTGTCGGCGCTTTCAAAAATATTTTTACGGAATTCGTTTTGGAATGAAAGTACATGTATAATGTGATTTGTGGGTGGGTGCCGAATTGAAAATATGGGAAGGAGTTTTGGGTCGGAGATAATAATATGTAAAAGATGGGTCCCACGCATTGACACAAGTCGCTACACTGTTATGGGGAACTTTCGCGATTATAATATTCATTCGGCTGAAAAGAGATACTCAAATAGACAAAGTTTTCGCTGCTTTATAAATAGAAACGACGTACATGGTTTATCTTGGGACTATCAAAAATTACAACTGAATTAAAATGTAACAAGGCATTAGGTAATAAAATAACTATGCTCATCACAAACAAACAGAACTTCCAAAGTCTCCTGGAGCGCGTTTGTTTAGAAAGTGATTAAGAATGAGAGTGATCACTCTGGAGACCTCCGAACAGCGATACGAGCGTGATGGTAACAACTCTAGGACGGCCGCTGCAAGTTTCAGACGAATAGACACACCACAAAACGATATTCTGCAGGACAGTTTGGTAGCTTCGATACCTCGTTGGTTGGTTGCTCACATGCGATACTGTTGAGCATAAAGTCTTGGGTTCGGATTTTCCATTAGGTATTTCTCAGTAGTATCAAGGAGTCGTTTAGAATTTGGTTGAATTTTATCAGTAAAATGCATCCTAAATCTATCCTATTTTGAGTGACTTCGTTTTAACGGAACATGTTTCCGTTTTATCTTTAAGTCACAAACGCGATTTTCGTCCATCGTGCCATGTAAAGTTCTCGTTGTTTTTTAATCGCAAAGTGGTCTGTGGTCACCAGTGTCGGTTTAAAGTGGTTGGGTAACTTGCTTCGTTACTCGCTGTGTATACATCTATGGACTACTATACATATATGTATATATATACATCCATGGAGCGACTATAAGGCACTCTCAACAGTGCAAACCCTATTGTTTTTATCGGTGAAAGCCAGCCATCATCCTCAGCCATCTGTGGTTCCTGCTTCCTCAAAACCTTTCATTTACACACTCGTTCTATCGTAGACTGCATCTGTAGCTTTCCATTACACAAGGTCGTGGTCAATTAAAAAAAACCGTTTCCGGTTCTCAAGGTACGAGCAAAAACCACAGCAGCCAGTTCTTTCACAAATTCAACTAGCTAGAATAGAACCTATCCACTTACATGTTGACCTCTTTTATCCCAAAACATGCAGACCGTTGGTAGCAGTACCGTCCAGGGGTAGCGGGGAGAGGCAGAGGCGGGAGGGTGCACTCAAAAATGCAATAAACGCACCTCGCGGACCACTCGGCGCGCATTCTTGAGTCGACTCCACCGCGCCGCGCCGCTGCAGCGCTGCAAAGCGAACATATTAAAGTGGAAAACGTTGTGTATACGATTATATCTTGTTGCAGTTTACTTACTTATGTAACATGTGGGTTTTGGATTTTTGGTAGTTTGAAAGACTACCTGTGTTCAGAATTTTAAAAGCAATGAAGTAATTTTTGTGACAAAGATCTAAAAAAAACAGACTTATTAGAATACTACGAATTGGTTAACAGTAGATCTGTCGGTGACGGTGATACGCTAGAAGAATAGTTGTTGCAACACGTAGGTGTGCTACGCTTGGCGTAGGCGTGCTACGATATACTTTAAACAGCTACGCAATGTTATCAATGAGCTTCGCCACTTATAATCATAAATATGCATACGAGAATATTACGCAGAACTCTAATTCTTCTTCTTCTTCTCTTATTTCTTGTAAAAGTTCCATTACTAAATCAGCACTTTAAAATTACATATTGAGTGCTCCTTAATCCAATATTGTCGTTTACATTGTTTAGTTATTTTAAGACAAGCAAAACATTGTTCAGTTTCCTAAGTATACGGGGACTATACAATGTACAAACAAAATACAAAGTCTTATCACAACACTAATTTGTTCGACTCATTCCTGTCCATAAAACGTGGACCCTCAGGAAAACAAATGCCGTTTAATTACACGTAACATCTTCAGCAAACATTCGATTCAATTAACTTACTTTGTAACGAAAGCAGACTGATACTAATTAAATTAATCATCTTACGCCTCGCCGTAGCCGTTCGAGCAATTGTAAAAAATATTGAAATTGAACGAAATGTTGCTCCACAGACGAAATCTTAATTAGCAATGAAATAAAATGCATTTCATGTGACGTTATCGTGTGACTGCGACCGGCGACCGGTTGTTATGACGAGTTGTATAGAGCTGCGTGGGTCTTATGACAGAAGAGAGCAGTTGCTAGACATTTGGGAAATTGTCTATGGAAATTGTATTAAAAAAAATTAAGATCCGATAAAGGCCATCCTCGTACTACAAATACGGTAAGAGATCTTGCTTACGTAACTGCTACTACCCTGTCTCTGTGAATGTTTGTATCACAGTGTCGTGTTCGAGAAACACTCATTACATAACACTAGAGTGTTATGTAATGAGTGTCCAATATTGCAGTAGGTTTCAGAGCGGATTTCGGAAAAGAATACCTCTGCCGATTTAAGTAAAAGACTGCGCAATCTGTTGCTGTTGGTTCGTAGTTAAAATCATTCAAATACTTCTGAAAAATATATTCTTCGCTACATAAATAACATACATTTTAATGATACCTGTTATTTGTATGGTGTACATAACAAAGAGTATTCTATCTACATTTTCCATACTCAGCGATGGCTGCACAACGATCGCACAACTTAATCCCAGACTATTCCAACATTGATCTCTCTCCCAGTCGCAATGTTCGCAGGGGACAGCGGACGGCATTAATTGCAGTTCCCGAACTAAACAGCGCTCCACGCTCCGCCTGTCTTGTTTATAATAAAAACTTTAATGTAACGCGATAAGGTGCCCGCGATAAGCGGAGCGGATTATGAGCGAAGTTTCCTATCGGTGTTGTTGGTATTATGGTTTTGTTGTAGGATAGAAATGTGGAGTGTAAGAGTGTGGTATCTGAGTGTCCTATAGTACGGTCACTACAACATTGATACAAAACAAGGACACTGCAATAGTTGAATGGGGGCTAGGCTAACTGGCTACAAAATTAGTTAATCGTTTAGTAAATAACACTAGTAGCGCCATAGTTACTGCTCCAATTAACGAGTTGTTTAATCACCACTGCTCTCAAAATGGTGCTGAGAAAACAACGTGAGGAAACCGGCATGTCCTGAAATCATGGATGTAGTATGTGACATCTACCCACCCCCACGTGGTGTATATTAGCGTACCCTTTCAAAGAGAAAACACCTGTATACCAGCAGTGCACAGTGGGAGTTACAGGCTCCTCTCATACACTTATGTCACATCGCTATCTCAGGTCCAGTTGAACACCAACGTCGGTTGTTTGCTGAACTAGGCCTATTCGGCACAGCCGTGAGACACATTTTTTTTTCTTAAGATTTCTGTTTATTTTATTTTATGTACTGTGTACTTGTGGTATGTGCCAAATAAACAAGTAATAACATTAAAAGTGTGCTGTATCACATTAGCAAGGCACTCGGTAATGAATATAAACTTGAAGGATACGATCAATGGTGTTACAAAAAAAAACTATTTCAAAATCGCTTCCGCTTGTAACTCACGCCGTTCTCACTGGACCGTGCCGGTTACAGAAAAATGAAAATTAGCTAACAAACAGCTAATGAGAACAATTTCGCTGCACATCGTCCGGCGGCCGGCGCGGCGCTGTGTCGGAACCGGGCCGTGTTTGTGTGGGTTACAATAGTCCTTTATTAGTGTTATGACTTAATGGCTCACTGAGTTTTGGGACATTAAAGACATCAGGACAATCATGGGACATTAAAACATTAGGACAATCCTATTACTAAAAGTTTTTTTGTGCGTGTATGGTAGGTACATAAATCGTCACTCGGCTAATAAATACTATCAACCTTGAGACGGAGGCACAGTCTAGTTCAGCTGTTTATTAAAACAATTAACATTATTTCAACCCAAATGTTATCCCTATCCATCTGCTCAACAAAAAGAGATACTCCTCGATAACAAGAACAGTACATTGTATTAATTAGCGAGCATCATTTCATAACTCAGTGAAGCAACTCTTTTGTCTACCCTCCGTTGTTAGCCGCCGTAATTAAGGTCTACACAGTAACCTGGCCTTTGGCTGAACTTTCATTATTAACGGGAAATGTTTCACGTTATTGTTTTGGTTATTTAGAAGTTGGGTTATTGTGTTTTTAGAAAAGTTTGTCAGAATAAAGATGAGAGTAAGAGACTGTAAAGAATGAGTACTACTGCAGTGAAACCATTATGATAAACGCCACAGCATAGGTTACTGGTAGGTGGTTAGGTCACTGTGGTGTATTTTGTTACTTTAAGCATACACATACAGAGTGTAAGGGACAGCCCTCCACAAACTGAGAGGGTGCATTCAGCTCCACATTTTGAATCATATTCCAACAGATTTTAAACTATCATGGTCACTAGCAATAACTTCAGTTTATCCGTGATCATGGTGCTTGCAACAGCGCCGAAATATCGGGAACTCGACAAAAATAGTAAACATGGTAAATATCCCGTTTCCTGTCTAAGTAATAATATTCCAACGGAATTTTTTATTTAATTTTCAGTTGCTATTCTGTTTTTTCAATGTAAAATTACATTCCCTGCACGCAGCACTTCACACGGCTAAAATAAAAAAATCCAACAATGGATGTTGAAATATTCTAACGAACGACGCTTGAAATCAGCTCTTCACTTCCTGCCCAGCTAGAGTTCATAGAACTCGTCGTCGCGCTTGCCGTTTGCTGCGTGCGTTTTGTCACGGTAACGATAAATTGCATATGAGGAAAAAAAGAAATCAAATTTATCATTCCTGAAATAATTTCTTGTACCGGTCATCTTAGTATGATATATTGAATCACCCCATCAGTTTGTGGCGGGCTGTCCCTTACACCCTGTATACAGAGGACCTAATGACATAGGCGCTTGCTACTAGTCAGAGTCAAAGTATGTATGTGCTTTTCAAAACCGCAGCGAATTTACGCTGCGATGATTTTACGGTTCAGGCGTTTAACAGTAAAATATTACACATCTACCATCATCATTCTCCTGCCCTTATCCCAACTTATTTGGGGTCGGCGCAGCATGTCTTTTTCTTTCATACTTCTCTATTACTCGTTATCTCAGCAGCTACCTCCTTTCTTGGTAAATATATTATATCTCCCAGCAAATAAAAAACACGAAATCAGTATAAATGCAGCATTTCTTTTCCAATTCAAAATCTACCCAAGAAAACGCACTGAAAAATCGTATCCACTCGCATATCACAACATAATCGTATGTACTTGCATTAACTGGAACATTAATGAATAATGCAAGCCTCAAGATTGTACCAACGAACATCAAATGCATCCATAAGCATCCTTCTAGTTACATCGCCGAACTTTCCAGAACTTTCTCGAGTGGAAATATTTTTAAAATGCAAATACTGAGGATGAACATTGGAAGCGTTTCAGAAGGACGTCGTTGTCTTCGTGTATTAGTTTCAGAATATTCATGCGTCTAACAAGTAACAAGTTGCCAGTATTGCCAGAGTTGCCACGCTTCCGACGACTTCTAAAACTTTTAAGTTTTCTACCTTTTTTTTAAGAGACTAGTTTTTTTGCATCACTCTGTTTAAGTGAGTATTTTCGCAGTCACTGTCAAATGAGCTTTTTTGGAATTAATATTGGAAAACACGCTTAACGCTTGAAATTGGTAATGAGAAGAAAATGACGTCATTTGAAAGAGCATTTGACAGGTGAAATTAGTGAACTATGGCCGTATTAGGTTAACTTTAAAACATTTAAAAATAGTTTGCATAAAATTGAAGCGAAGACAAAACAGTACATTGCATATATTTTTTAAAAGAGTAGAGTAGAGCGAAATATTTCGATTTAGGAAGGGGAAACTTCTTATTGACGAATTCCTTATACAAAAACCCAAACAAACTTCAAAAAGTAAAAAGAAATCAGCAAACATCGCGTATATTCGGTGGTACGAACTCGAGATGATGAGATCTATTATAGCGCTGTTAACAACTATGGGAGAACTTGCCTATTTAGTGATACTGTGGTTAGAAACTTGCAGTTCTACAGAACATCACATCTGCCTGTATTTCCTCAAAGGGTTAGATATCAGTGAACCATATCCAACCACATTCCGCCAGTCATGTTTTGGTCCCATAATAGGGCACGAGCCTATTGCCATCAATCGGCACAAAGTCTGCCTGCTACCGAGATATTCCCACTAGAATAACCCAATAGCACTTTGCCTAGATTTAAAACTCTTGGAATTCAAAAAGCTTTTTACACTTTTGAGTAACAGATGAGGTTACATCACATCCAATAGAGAAAAAAACTTCATCGGCACGGCCAGGGTGAATGAATAACAAAACTGAGAAGCGTTGCCTCTGTCGGGTGTTACCCTGTGCCGCCACGTTTGTGCTTATTCGGAAATAAGACCTGATACTCCACCTTAACTGTACCTGGTTGCAATAAATTATAATTTCCACTGATGCTTATTTTGGCATACCTCTCCCATTTATTCTTCAAACGGCTGATCCAGTTCCCAGGGAAGTAAAACAAATTATTACCAAGGGGGCTCTCTTAATTGACTTAGGAGAGATCATGAATAATACTACTGTGATCTTTAACCAAAAATGTACTTAGAAGTATTAGTTTAAATTAACAAAACAACCGATGTTGTACAGAATATTATAAATATATTAAGACTTCCAATTAACGTATAATTACATAGTCACGTGAGCAAAGCCGCGGATACAGCTAGTTTTTAAATAAAACAATACAGGCATACCTACTTAACCTACCACTGTTCGCAACCCAACAAATACCATCCGTACCCATAACAAATCACTCTCATTCACCCAAAAGCAGTGAAGAAACTCCCAATCTTACAAACTGCACAAAAAGCATTATCGATAAAACGGATTACAGAATAAATCAGCAGCAAGAATCTCCCGCGGAATGTTCCGGAATCCCTGTTTTATGTCCCCTCACTAATTGATGGAGCGCTCACCGAATACTCAACTTTTAAAAACCGGTTGTTAAGGAAATTCGTCTTTTGTTTATTTTAAACGGATAAAGGAAGAGAATCTTTTTAATCCCTTAACCCGGTTTATATCCGGGCGGTAGAAGTAATAATTATCTGCGGAGTGTGATACTGTTAATGCTGGATTTTTATTCGTTGTTTTTGTTCTCCATTCTTGAAAATAAATCTTTGAGCATTAGAAAGTAAAACATTGTTGCGGTAAATTATGATGAATAAGTAATACAGAGCAAAGGTTAACCCCGAACTGTGGTATCATTTGCGAACTAACTTTAACTCCTTATAACTGTTTTCCTTAAAGCCTAGCAAGTCGTAAATCTAAGCGTCCGACTTTTGTTAAACAAATTACTCGTAAAGCTTTTGTGAGAGTCGATCGGATAGTTAGGCGGGTAAGTTCGTACGGGGCAACGGCGGATAAAGCTGCACAACTTTCGGGTAACTCCGGCCGAGTTCGGCGCAAGTTTGCGGCGAGTCGGACGCCCCCCGCCCCTCCAGCCCCACTGCGTTCTGTCTCCGCGCAACTTTAATTGCCAAGAAAGTGGGCGGCGCGCGGGCCGGTCAATTGATACAATTTGATACGATTTGCGGTGAGATGCAAGTTGTGCTAAGTGGGCCTGTGGGGCCCATGCCACAAGGTGTTCTGATTGCATTCATTACTGATTGTTGTTTGTCTTGTTTCGTACTTGTAATTGGGTTTAGTCTTGTGACTTGTTGGTTCGGCTCGTACGTGCCTATCTATATCGGCGTGTTTGTTCATTGATCTGTGCCGCTCGCCCGATGGATGACCACCGCAGCAATAATTAATGCACGCGTGGTTGACGTGTGTTTTTGTTTTATGAACAGGTGATTACATTTTTAATAGGATTTCAGGCTGATCAGTAAGCCAATCATTACGGATTAAACAAAACGCTGATGGCTTGATGAATGTAGATGACTGTGTGTTATATTTGTGGCTCTTCACAGTTTGGTTTATAGTTATTTAGTACTTATTGAATTCTATTAAAATGCCATTGTTGTGTGTACTAGTGTAATCAATGTAACATTTTCCTGCATTACTCCTTTTTCGGGCCTCTGTCTAAGCATAAAAGATTACCTATTGATTTATTATAACTAAAAAATCTGAAAAATAAAAACTTTATCAACGGGAATCCGATTGATTCAGTCTATTTTGCCGATTACCCATAAGTCCAGTTTCCCAATAATTTGTAATATTTAAGATTTTTGCTACTTCATACCAACTTATTTCAGATACATGTCCGTGTTCGAATGAATGGTTTTCCAAAGAAAAAGAACGAACAAAGAAAAAGCGTTAATTCTAGATGCTAATATATAAAACTAGTTTCGTATGGAGACGAAGGGGCAGGAAACTACATCGATACTTTTTTAAGTTTGTTATTTGTATCAAATTATAGAGGTTGTTTACCCAAAAGTGAACAGATTTGTTTTTTTTTTAAGTTCCCTCCAACACACTTTTTTTTCACTAATGCCTACATGGACACTTTTCGTAAAACGTCAAAAGATGGATGTACGATTCGGGTTGGTCGTTTCCTATCGAGAAGAACCGGCAAAAAACTCCATAAATATAATTTTCCATGTAATGTTGGTTATAATACTGTTCAACAAGTACTTCTGGTGCTCGTCGGGGCTGTCACAAGTCGTAGTACATCGTAATGCACAGCTAAAGTCCGTCATTGCCCGGAGCCCCGAGTGGCTTCACTTTGTGTGGACTTACCTACATCGCGGAGTTTTGCTCAGGCGATATTCAACATACGGACGTACACGCGTCTGTTAGTAGTTCAGGAAGTACTTAAGAAAGAGGGGGCGGGGGTCAGAATGCTGTACTGAATACGTGGTTTTCGTTTGTACGTCAATGTCCCCTCCACTCTGTATAGAATAGATTCGATCCGACACATGAAACATAAACATGAATATTAGTGCGACATGCAGTATGTAGTAAGGTGGACTTTTTCAATTAGATTCTCTTGTGTTCGAGAAGAGTCTTTTGCTCCCCTTGAAGCAAAGGCCTCCCCTATCCTGTTACTGTACAAGTTTGTATTACATATTAATAAAAGTATCTCGAATAACATTCATTGATAGGTTTTCCAAAAAGGAAAATTAAAAACTTTCACGAGTCCACTGCTAATTAAAAGTGGTTACTAATTAGTGATGAAGTAAGTAGATACCACATAACATTACCTAAAGTTTTGTGAGCAACAGAATTAAAGAAATATCTAGAAAACTATCCCTCACAACTAGAATAAAAAATGATTTCACGATCATAAATTCAAGTCTAATTAGTCTGCCATTTCATATTACACCACAGAGTATTAATTACTGGCAGAGTGTAAATATTTTAGTCTGTGGTCTTTGCGAGTAGTCGGCAAGTGCGGGCTGCGGGGCGCGGGTCAAAGGTTTTAATTTACTAGGCAGAAATAATAAAGTGTGCTGACGGAATACCTCTCAATGGCCGAGTTTAAGAGGAAATGAAGAGCTTGTGCACGCCCTTTCGTAATTAACTGGGTACCCTTTAAATTGTCAACGAGACGAGTTACATTGGGGGCTGCTTTTTACTATGATTTGAATTTTAAGTTGCTGCGGTACTTACTGGTGTTGTTTTTTGTTTTGAAAGATTATTGATACGTTGTTCTTTTAAGATAGATATTTAGTTTGCTCTTTTAGGAATAATATCATGTTAATAGTGCAACGTCGAAGATATACATACACTGTAACCAAACCAACTATGTGTTTGCGGCAAGATCATCAATAACAATGTCACATTAATAGATAGTTATCAATTCATCTTTTTCGTGTCATTTTCTTGTAGCGGCCTTTTTAATGGTGATATTGACATTATGTTTAGACAAAGATGCTATAAAATTAATGTAACCTATGATAATATTTTCAAGGATGTTATGCCATCCCACCTACGATACACGCTCACATCCGTTACTTAACAGCAGACGACGATACCTTACTACAGAAAGTTCCACATCCGGTGGTCGGCTGCGCTCATAACCGGTTCAGTTCAGACCACTTCGCTCTGAAACTTTGATTTTTGAACTTACTGTAACTTGGTAATACCTACCTAACTTCTAGTCGTACGAGCAATAACGGCTCTTTAGGAGAGGTCAGTGGCTTTATGACAAAGATTAATTTGTAACCTTTTATGAAGTACTTAGGACCTTATGAAACCAGTTACTTATTTACTCCATAGATTGCTGAATCTGGAACAAAAACGTGCTCCTAATTTCTACTTGAATGAGAAAATGTTACAAGTTTTTAAACTGACATTGTCACTAATCGTTATCATTAACACTATACACAAGATTTTAGAGAATTTCTCCTGTAGGTACCTCTACAGGAGAAATTCCTAGTGTGGGCCACGTTTAAAAAAAAACCACTGTATCGGGTTAATCCGTGATCATGCTTGCAACAGCGCCAAAATATCAGGAACTCAGAACAAATAGTAAACATGACAAATATCCCGTATTCAGAGTTAGGACAATGTTGTTGAAAATACCTAAATCTTTAAGTAGGTACCGACAGTTACTGTGTAATTTTACGATGTCCATCAAATATCAAAATGTAAAATGCCCCACGACATGTTTGACAACACAGTTGGCAGTTACTATCACTTAATCGTGGTTCACATACTTCCATTTCCTTTCTCACAAAGCAAAGATCGTTCACTCCGATAAAATCCAACACGAAAACAATTACACAACAAAATGAAACTCGTACCAATATGCACGCATTCACAGCTCAGGTCAGGTAACATGCTGACATAAATTAACATTTCAACACAAAAATCTGTGTAACATCGCTATCTGTGAGCGCGATACTATTTCACAATGATTAATCAACACCATTGCTGTTTACCTTTAGCTTTCCGGGCAAACTAACACTGTGAAACCCGTTATGATTGAGAATAGTTGGAATAAACGAGGTACATTGCCTGCTGGGTTTAATGTAGGATTGTTCAAGTGAAAGTAAGCAAGCAATGGATGGGGCGGAAAATTTTTGGTCCTTCGTGAAGAAGTTGTCGGGGTGAAAGGCTCAACCCCGCCTATCGTTATCAAGTTGAAATCAAACCGCCTTTTTGCGTTAGCACCCCTCGCCTCTTTCGTTGTTTGTATGTATTGTACTTTTCGACTTACCGGAATAATTCCGCTGTTCCTTTTTGTAACTGATACGTTTATGGTCGTGCAAACATCGCGTCCAATCGGTTTTTATGCATTGGTTACGGGATGGAGGCTTGAATAACAAACTTTTTGTTATTTTTGGTCGGTTTCATGACTTTGAAGGCTTTCCGGTCCGATTGTGTTTTGAAAACATTATTTGATGGCCTGAATAATTCCCGACCAAGTCAAATATTTGCATGTCAACCACAAAAACTAATAAATTCTGGCACATAAATGTTTTACGGAGTACCATATAACTGCATCGGCTTTTTAACAATATTCCGCTTTACAAACAGCAACCATTTACAAATCTTATTCGAGAAAGCCACGGAGGACTGCAAGAATGTTTAATATAAAAGTAAAATGCAGGCGTGAAGGGACCTCCTTCTTGACGCGGCCACCTGACCGTGGGTGACCGTCCACCGCCGGCGCCGGCGTGTTGCGGTACGCGGGCAACGCGACACGAATTTATAATATTCATAAACAAAATGAATTTCCGGAGCTAAGAGTAGTACAGGGTTTTTCTTCCGACATGTTTTATGATCTGAATTTTGAGTTTACCTTCAATTTAAAGAAAATTAAATTTAAGTTTCCTTACACAACGACACTGCTCAACCTAGAGCTAGGAACCAAACCGAAGGCCTCAAGCTCAACAGTAGCGTTTGCGACCACTACACTGACACATTGAGTCTAAAATTTGATTAAGGTCGTTAGCCCGAATAGAGTAATGATTTTTTTTTGCAGTCTGGAGATATGTATTCCTTTTTAGTTGGAACTGTCTGTGCCTTGAGGGCTCCATTAAAATGACAACTGTTTTCTCTTTGTTTAAAACAGCTGTTATCGAGTAGATACTAGGAATTATAATATACCATTAAAATGCTTTACAGTGCATTGAACAGTCTGCAGCTATGCTATAACGTAAATTTTAATGTTAAAAGTCCTTTGATAAATACATAATATACTACTCTGTCAAGAAAGTACCGGGAAACGATCAATAATACACAAAATGTAAGTTATTCATCCAAAGTTATTTTATCGCCTTCAAAATATGCTCCTTCAGAAACGATGCACTTACGCCAACGAATAATCCAATCATCAAAACATATTTTTAACGCATTATCCGGAATTGAGTTCAATTCTCGCCGCTAATTCTCCTTTATGTCTTCTACCGAATGAAAGCGGGTGCCACGAGGTGGAATTTGAGCTTAGGAAAAAGAAAGAAGTCGGTTGGAGGCATAAAATATAGAAATTAATAATATAGAAAGCTGTCATTCGCTTGAAACTTACATCTTTCCTTGACTTGAATGTGCCCTGGCATTTAAGAGTATGTCATGCTCACTCAAATGTCTCGCTGATGGTGGCGCTTGTGTCGGATCATTTAGTTCCCTTCAACATGGTTAAGTTAAATGGTGCTGATACATGCGTCATGTTCGTGAACGGGCGCTGTCAGTTGTGTTGTGATCTCTTGGTTGCCACGGCTTATTTGAATTAATTATTTTATTTTTGAATTGTTTTAATTTTTGTTTTTACTATGTACACTGTTATTTAACCTACACATTTTGCAACATCGTTCTCACATAATGTACCAACTCAACATGAATGATGTAACCAAGGTTTTGTAAAAGTATTCTGATTTAAAAGAGCTCTAGTTCATGTAGTTTCTTGCCCGTTCTTCTCACTAGCGATCTACGTTAGGGAATGGGCAACTACAGTACTTTCACAGTTTTTATGCCTTGTGACTGGGACTGTAGCTACATTTCGTTGTTGTCTTTGTTTCGACAATTCAAAAGTGCCTGTAACTGGCCTACTTGAAATAAATGCTTTGATTTTGAATGAATCTTAAGCCAGGCTTCGGAGACAGGTACCTTAGTACCGCCCCTGCCAGAGTTGGGTTACGAGGTCAGTGGCGAGGATGAGATACGTGGGATGCTGTAAACTTGATCGGAGGCGAGTATAATGGGTTTCAAAATGAACGGATAATAAAAGGGATGTTGTGTTCAGAGGAGCACAGGATTAACCGTAAACAACTCTTATCTACTTTTGAAATAGGTATTGCCTTTGTAAAGAGATGTAAATTTTGTTAAATACAATGTAGATAATTATGTAGTGAGAAGTGTTTTGTTTTAATTAAGTATTTGTTTCATTGAAAGCTGTACTTGATACGTCAATAACCTTGCGCGTGCAGAATCTCAGTTAAGGGTGGATTTCACATTTAAACGGCATTTAAGAGCTGACACTCTCAACATTCCATGGCAGTTATGACACCTCTTGAACGTGTTTTAGATGTGCTGATGAAATTACAACAATTTGTCCCGATAACAATCTGAGTCGTAGTGCTAAGTGTGTCACAATCAGATAACATCTGTTTACAAGACATTTAATATCTCCGATACTGATCATTTTATAGCTAAACTCACGAGGAGGCGTTTCGACACCTCCACTAATCGAAGGTGAGCATCTATTGCGATAATTAGCGGTTCGCGACCGCGCGAGATCGGGCGATACCGCGCGAGATCGGGCGATACCGCGCGAGATCGTACGATTACGTGCGACTGATTGCGATGCGCACGCGAAGCGAGCTTGTTTGAGTTACGGAGCGATGCATATCGGCAGAGAGACATGATTCATACTAGGCTTTAGATGCAGGCATTCTGTTAAGTCTTAAGGGAAGTAAGCGAGATTTTTGTTAAGACGTTCGTTTCTTTAGTGGACCCTAAAACAAACAGGATAGGTAACAAAGACAAAGACATCGTTATTTTAACCTCAGACTGGCTATTCATTTTTATTCGTGACTGCTGTTGCCGCGACTTTCGTTCGCGGGAAATTATTATAAAAAAATATTACTTCCTTTTTTTAATCGGATTTTGTTACGAATTTCAAAGGTTCGATTTTTTTTGTATGGAACTCTAATTCTTAATCTAAAATAATATTAGCCTTAGTTACTCCTTATAATATCAGCTATCTGCAAGTAAAAGTCCCGTCAAAATAGGTCCCGTCGTTTCAGAGATTTGCCGGAACAAACAGACAGAAACACAGACAAAAATTAAAGAAAAATATGTTTTTGTTATAAGTGCGGCAGGGATGAGTAATAGTAAATTTTGTGTAAGTACTTAATTAATAAATACTAACACTTAGTTGATAAATTTGTTTTTGTACTAACCAGTGGACCAATGTTGCCAAATTAAATAAATACATAATAATTATGCATTCAATATAAACCTGGTAGAGCTGCTGAAAAAGTTGTAGTTTAAATATTACAAACAGACACTTCAATTGTATTTATTTTTACAGATTCTGATGTTTTATATTTGAAGTTGCAGATTTAAGCTGCTAGCAAACAGATCATTTTTCAAGCATGAAAACACATAAATTGTACAACAACATGTTAAACTTTTTTTCAGTAAATATAACGTTATCTAACCTAATGCTGTGACTCATTTACCGTTAGTTCAATTCTGTCAAAACAAAACAACGATCAATACAAATCAATTCCCCTGACGACCACATAACAGCCACTTTCAAAAACAAATAGTTATCGTTCCAATAAATAATTGGTCACCAAACACAACTTAATTGAAAAGTAACTTTGTGATTTCAATATCATTTCGTATATTTCCATAGATGGAAACTTTTCGACTGACCTCATTCTGCATAAATGAAAGAGAATATGAGTTTGTCTTAGATATTTGTACATGATGTATGTATGCCCTAGGGAATTGTTTCAAAGATGGATGATAGAAACTGTAAGATACAAGTTATATTCACAGTTATAGGACAATGATTTTTTTTTTTTTATTAAACATTATTTTTTATTAAAGATGTAAAATTAAATAGGGAAAGGTTAAACCTTCTAGAACAATTAGATATGTATTCTTAGATAAAAGTCCCAAATAGACACAGAGAACTTACAGTGTGAGATTGACTACCTATAACGGGAACTTGCTTCACTTAATATTACATATAGCGCCTCTGAAAACTAAATGAGTGAATATGTATTGGCCATGAATGAGCTGGTTAGTACACAAACTAACTACTGTGAGCATTGCCATCCACCATCTGTTGAACCCACACCGGCCCATTCATTGTCTGTATGTGATACAATCATCCCGCAGTCCTGTGCTAGTTTACCATTAAAAATCACTAATAGTTTAAGTAAACAGATTGTCAATAAAGAAATTGTCATTTCTTCTGATGAAATTGGAAAGGATTTAGGTCATTTGTTGACAAATAAGTATCCAGGACATTCAATGATGAATTTTTGTATGCCTGGTCGTTACTTATATCGAAAACCATGTTATATTTTGTCCCAAAAATATTTTAAAAAGTTACAAGTTGGACACCCAGCGACATTAAGTACCTATCGCAATAATTTAGGTACCTACTGCCAAATTATGTTTATCAATGAGCTCAAGACGACGCTGGAGGCCCGCACGCGGGCGCGTTGCGTGGTGACCACGTTTTTTTGCGGACAACCAGGTAACAGAATAAGCTCATAACTTTGTGATTTTTCATGATACAGTTTTGAAATTTTGTACATGGATTCTTTACATAAAAATACTCGACACGTGTTTCAGGTTTCGCATATACTAAAACTAATGTTGTATAGTTGACATACAGTCACGGGGACGAATTGTATGCACACTTAGCAAAATTCAAAAGCTGTTTTTTCGTGGACTAACTATTGTAATATTATAAAGAATAAGAACTCTAATTAATAATAACAAAGTTTGAAAATACCATGTTCGTAACAGCATAAAGTTGCAATCAGTACGTACAGTAGGAGTATATTATTGTTGCTCATGAATCTACTAACAAAGAAGTTAGTCCTAAGTTGTTTGTTATCTTAATTAAAAACTTAACCTTCTCACCCAGAAACAAGCCGCTTATCCTTCGAGGTGAGAGTCATGAATGAATGATAGCTGTCGGCCACAATGCCTCTCGTTACCTCTCATTATGCAGACGGGTACCTCTAGGCACCTATGTTACAACACGTTCGATGCAACTCAGTGCGACTTTACACTTATATCGGTTGCAGTATAGACGCTCGCCGAGATCGTTCTGTGGATTAATTAGATACCGAGGCTTTTCCGTGCTCGGAAAAACGAACCGCTGCCGCGCTGGTCCCGGCTGTCATTTGTACTTTTTTAATAGTAGTAATTTTCGGGTTTTTGACTACCCAGTCTGAAAATCTGGCAATCTAAGCTTAAATCAGATGATGAAGGTTGTAGTATCATCGGTTCTTGCTTAAATAGAAATCTCGCAGAAATGTTGTTTTTCTAGACTCGCCTTGGAAGGAAAATATGTTTCTAAGTTGTTTATTACACTATTTACAAGAAAGAAGATCGTTGTTTACTGCGCGTGGTACGAGATTCTAGGAGATCCATTATTGAATAAACGTGTTCATTGGGTATTGTATAAATTCTATTATTCCTAGTAGAAACGATAAACAATTAAAAGGAAGGCTCCAGATTTAAACTAGAAGAAGTAACTTTTTCCTAAACCTTCCGATTTGTACAAAAAATGCAAATCAACACCACATCAAATAAAGTCTCATAGAAAACACTTTGTCCAAATCGAATATTTGGCGACGGATCAGAGGTCGGAGGTCGGAGTGCGGGTCGCACATTCTCGCAGCCTATCGCCCATAGCCATCGTTTGTTAGCGCCGGGATTCGGTGGCAAACTGCTTGCCATACAAATGCTAAGCGTCCGCATCGGTCCGCACGAGTCCGGACGAGTCTGCACCGTCTCGTGAGGCCCCGCGCTCACGACTTCGGATTTCAGAATCATAATGTAGGGATTTATGTTGATTCGCGTTTAGATGCGAGGCCGGGCTGCCGACGCCGACGCAAAAATGTTTGGAGGTTAAACATGATTCCACGATATTGTTGTGTTGTTTGTTTTGTATTGCTTTCTTATTATTGACTGATCAATAAGATACTCTGAAAGACTTTCCAGGATTACTTTATACAATATTTTGGAGAACGCTAACATTGATTCTTGTCTAATAGATAACTTAATCCCTATTCACTATATTTTTTGCCAAGTTCAGAAAACTTATTACACAGGCTATCTACTTATTTATGAGTAGCTAATACCCAACAAGAATTATGTACTTATTGTAATCAACTTCCAACATTCAATTAAAATAAAGTATTTCTTCCATAATTTGCCTTCTAAACACAACAGTACCCAGCTATCTGTTCATTAATGACCCTTAAAAGTTAAAGCCGATCCGATCTGTCTTCCATTCAGTGCGTGGGCGAGGACTTCACTAAAGACTTGGCCGAACGCCTCCAGCCATTCAAAGCTCCTTCTAATTTATATTTTCCCCGTTCTATATTTGTAAATTAAAAGGCAATAGTAGAAAAGATACCTGATACAAGGTATTCTGAGATATTGAACATTTCTTGGGGCAATTGTTTTGTGGCACAACCACTGAACTGACTTGGAGCCTGCGGTGATGATAATGTATTTTCAAATATTCATTTAGCCAAGTGTTTATAAGAAACAGTTACACCCGTCTCTGTTCCAGTTAAAGAAATTACTTGAGTTTAAGTAATGAAACAAAACACAGCTAAGAATTCTAACTTTGGACAGTTATAACTTTAACAAATTACTAAACTACAGAATAAAAATCGTATCTTAAATATTGAGTTTTACTCAAGTAATCACTTTGACTTGTTTATAGATACGGCTGTTGGTATGTCTAATAATACGTTGTAATAAAATTGATTTGGTTGACTAGAAAATGGAAACGGTTACTTCTCTTTCGCTGATTTTTAAGATGCCAAAGTAGGTATTTTCATACGTTTTATAGGCCTTTGCACTACCTATAACCTATTTCTCTTAGTTGTTTACAACACACAACGATAACACCTAATATATGAGTTGGTGAGTGAGTTGTAAGGATCGTCGGAAGGCGCCCGTGTAATAACGCAGATCGCGCGATATCGCCGCGAGCCGCACGCGATCGCACGTGATCGCAGCGATGTGCGCGCAACTAATTGTAAACGTGTACGGTTAATTTGTGATTTCGGCGAGCTAGTGGAGCCGTGGCTTGCAATTTAAGGCTTTAATACGATGTTCAGTGATGTATAAAGACGGAGGAATGTAGGTCTGAAAAGGAGGTTGTGGCTTGAAATATACCACGTAGTCGTGTTGGTTTTTACTCCTTTGATAAGTCCTTTGGTAAGTGATTTGCGTTAACTAATATCTGTAATCCACATGAAATTCATGATAATTTTTAAGTCTATCGTAGTGCGTGCATTGTCATAGATTCCTATGATCTACGTTAAAACTTCATTGATAGTAGAATCAAGGTAGATATAACAAATGAAACATGTTAACTCATTGTATAACCCTTTATCATAATACGCAAATCCTTTTTAATACTCCAACGTCATATATCTTTCGCGCAATATTTTAGTCCAATTTCAGAATATTAGGGAATTTACAGGGGTCTACGATCGGGCCGGTAATAAGCGCCGGCGACGTCACGGCTCTCAGATAAAGAACGCGATGAAATGTGAGATAACAGCGTTTCGGAAGGCTTAGGAATCTCTTTTATTATATAAAAATATTCCTCTTTTTGGTGTTAGGTAGAGGTGTTGGAAATCGGTTCATTTAATGTATTGAGGAACTACTGTTCATATTTGCGGTGTGAAAGTGCGTTTATTCGACTTTCAAGCATGACTGAAAAGTCGACTCTGAGATTTAATGTCACATTACAAAGTAGGTATAAAAATAGGTGTGAGTAACTTTGTGTGAGTGTTTAGCAAAATCTATAAAATATGCCCAGTTTAAAAAGTCAGTTTAACATTAGTTTTTTTAGGTAGATAAGGACGACCTTATCTACCTTAAATACGTATATTATAGATCTAATACCCTTATGCATCTACGGAACCTACAAACAATACCATTTCACTCTTACAAAGCTTTTTAATTTTGAATTATACCCCTAAATTAGGGCTACCCTGTCCAAATGGCTGCAATAACGCTCATTTAGGGGTAACTAACGTTTTGTTGTAGGTCGGGACAATGAAGTAGTAAGAATGGAGTGCTAACACAAAACTTATTTTGTTTCCGGATTGCCAGCCATGATCATCACGGCGGATTTGTCTTAAGGTTAGACCTTTTTACACTTGTAGTAAGGTAAAAAGGTCTAACCTAAACTAAGGGCTTACTTAGTCAATATAATTGTGAAACCACCACGTGAGGCAGAAACTCGTCATTATTCCCTAAACTAAAGTTTGTTTAGCTAGAGACGACGTTGAAAATCAATACAGAGGAACAATAAGAGGGACCTTAGGAAGCATTGCACTTTTTTCAACGTTTAACGACTAGCCAGTGGTTAATCGATGGCGGACAGGTAAATCGTAATTCGTGAGTATTTTAAAATTCATCTACGACGGTTCGCGTTGCAGGTAGTTCATTGTTGCACACATAGCTTATATAAAGCTAGTGCAATCAAGTGCTCCAATTGTTCCTACTCTGTGGTCGCGGCTCGTTTCAGACAAAAATTATGCGCTGGCGTACTAAGAAAACGTATTTAGTTGCTGTTCTTAAGAATTCCTGTTATTGTTGTTTATTTGAAGTGGAACTATGCTGAAAAGGGGAAGTGCTAAATGAAGATGAAGTGCTATGATTTAGTGGTTTTACAGATTTGAATATAATTTAGTTTATTATGTTTTAGTTACTTAATATTAAGATTATAATAAATATTATTTTTTAATACTTTAACCGCACATAATGCACAGGCGGACTTAATGCCAATGGTTTGGCATTAAGTGTGGCTCCGTTGACTACGCCTTGTTATTATTGCTTGCTTACCCTCTCCCATTTTTCTCAGAAATCCATCAATAAAATAAATTACATTTAATATAAAAAAAACTACGCACCTCTGGGGGGGTTGAAGTTGGGGGGCGACTCTACCACCCACCCGCCCCGCCACCCCTACCGCCCTATTAGGCTGTTGCTATTAAGGTTATTGTTTTGCCTGTGAATGTCACGATTTTTTGCATATAATAGCATATAGAATGCTGCAAAGCGGATTTCACCAACTAAACTGAACGCAATTACCACATCAAAACGCCATCAAAGAGCTCTAAGTGTCAATATTCCACAGCAATTATGGTGCTGGTACGCACGGCGGCCAATCAAGCTATGCAAAACCAAATTAAGCTGATCTCTCATCGTACGGGAAGCTCATACAAAGCGAAGTCAGATTATACTGGTTATGTACAGCTTGATGTGCCGCCGTGTGTACCTCTTGAACTCGGTTCAAATTTGCATGTAGGCTCAGATAGATTGCTGAAATGTGTCCTTCGTTAAGGCGATAGTCTTGACGTGCAAAACTCAGTAATTCACAGCAAAAACAAAAACACATCGTGTGTGCGGGGACCTCCCCCTTTGACACCTAGTCGTACTTAAATTTTTTGAGATGATGCTACAGCTACATATTAACCGACTTAAAAAAGGCTGGTTTTCAATTCGACGCTTATATTTATTATTATTTCTAGGAACCATCATAAAAAGACGTAATAAAAATAAAGTTTTTCGAATAGGTATTTTGAAATTCATGATCACTCGTTTTCGGATATTTTTTTTTGGCTTTCGCGTAATGGAACGACGCCTTGCCACTGCAAAATTGTTACAATAACCAATAAGGACTTATTTTTTTTAAGATCTAAGATACTTCCGTGAAAATTTCCAGATTTTCTATAATGGGTGTCATTTTAGTGGTTTTCAGGGTCGATGATAACCAAAATTAAGTCAAAATGAAAATCCAAGATGGCGCCGACGAAAATTATCGGTTTTTATTTCATGGGTGTTTTGTCGATTGAAATTCACGCTATAAAATAGTGACATTCATGATCACTAATTAGCACTACCTTTAGCTTCCGCATAATGAAACTTGTCGCCTTGCCACTACAAAATTGTTGCATTATTATAGAGGGCAAGTAAAAAAAGGAGGGTTGAGGTAGATGGGCAAGAAATCCACTACTTCAATAAGTACATTTATTTACCATAACATCCATCATGAAAAAACTGATAATTTTGGTCGCGCCAGCTTGTATTTTCATATTGAGCTCATTTTCGTTATCATTGACTCCGAAAACCATGAAAATGACCCCCACGAAGAAAAAAACGGAAATTTTCGTCAGCGCCAACTTGAATTTCCATTTTGACGTCATTTTCGTTATCAGCCACCCCGAAAATCACAAAAATGACATCCATGACGAAAAAACCGGAAATTTTCGTCAGCATCATCTTGATTTCCATTTTGATGTCATTTTCGTTATCAGCGACCCCGAAAACCACGAAAAAGACACCCATGGCGCAAAAACTGAAAATTTTCGTCGGCGCCATCTTAAATTTTCATTTTGATGTCATTTTCGTCATCAGCGACACCGAAAACCACATTTCCATCGTCGCCATCTCGAATTTCCATTTTGACCCCAAATTCGATTGGAGCGCCCTCGATTACCAAGGACGTGACGTGACGCCTATGACAAAGAATTCCCTAATTTTCGTAGCCACCATCTTTGATTTTGATTTCGATTCATCACTAAGGAATCTTATTTCCTGCAAGTATCCGTGCGCGCATGTGTAAAAAGTTTAAAAATCATAGATAAAAACGTAACCCTTCATTTCTTTGAAGTCGGTTAAAATAATTAAGTAGAGCAGCCTACATAACATGAGCGCAACGGCATGATTGTGCGAGTGAGAAGTCCGGAAAACAATTGACGATATTCCTACATCCTTCTACCTCGACCGCTCGGCGGTCACTAAGGAAATATGGCAAACGTTTCTGTATATAAACAGTCATTTTATAGGTGTTTTGGTATAATAATAATTTTCAGTGTACATTATTTTTAATGATTTTTTTATCATGTCGTATTATTCAACAGTGGCCCTTCGATGCAATCGAATAATAACAAAAATCTATTGTCAGAAACTACGTATTTTTTGAGAGCAAAAACCGAGAAATTTGACTATATAATCGTAATCGGATTAAGAAAATAAAAGATTTTTTACAAATAGTAACGAGCCAACTTTGAAGACAAGGATATAAAGGAATTTATTGGCTAAATAGATTTTGCGATTTCGCATTAGTTGCCTCGGTTGGAGTGCGGAATCAGAACTCGGACTAGCGTTGGGCGCGAAAGACCTCTTTTCAACGCCAGGTTTACGCAACAAGAGCGTGTTTTATCAACTTTAAAAAAATACGTAGTTGTTAAGTCTATAACCAATATTATGGTGCACAAAAAATAATTGCAATTCATTAATAACTTTAGTCAAAAAAACATTGTAAACCTGCGCGAATATTTCGACGGGCTGCCAATGTACCCGACTGGGGCCTTAACAAATTAAACCAAATTTCAAAGGCGGTTCAAAAATCGAATACCATCCTAAAATTCGCGATTTGTAAACAACAGAATAGCACAGGTTAATAAATCGAAGTTTCTATTTGGAAACTGGTGTATCTCCGAAACTTAGAGTTTCGTAACGGATGGACCACAGTGGGACTGGGGTGGGGATAGCGAATCCCCGGACTGTCCGGGCGAAGCTAACCCCCCATCGATCTCTATGCTAATGCACGGATTTACCAGTTGCTTTTTGAACCGGTTTGGTTTAGCATTATAGTGTTAAGTAGCCTCTCGGAATTGGGAGTTTATTTCTTGAACTATTTTAAAAGGCGAAAGTAATTTTGTAGTTTTTTTTAACTATGCATGGCAAAGAGACATAGGTATACCTAATTAGTTTAAGTCATTTATTTCAATTAGGTCAGGGAAATACAATTTATTCTAGTTGCGGATTAATAGCAAATAGAATTAAGGAAAGTACCTAGTACAAATTAAGTAATTTGGAACAGGTGGGTAGTTTTATATTTTCAAAGTAAGTTTTTTATTTTATACTTCATCATATCAGCCCGCCACACGTCCCGGTGCTGTTCGTCCCTTATCCAGGTGTTGCCCGCGACTTTGACGATATCCTCGACCCAACGAGCTTTAGGACAGCCTTGGTTTCTTTGGCCAAACCTTGACCACCACTCGGCCAAAGCCTTGCTCCATCGGCCATCTCCGCGTCTTATACGCGCGTTTAAACTTGCATTTTTCATTCGATAAAAAAAAAGTGCTACCTACTCAATTTCACTTTAGCATTAAAATAAAGCTTACTTACTCGAGTAGACTGAAAAATCTATCCCCTTAACTTCGTTATTGTTAAATACACAACCGAGTGGCAGGCCGTCACTACATATTGCATGGATATCTATCGAGTGCGGCGCAGACAACGTAGCTTGTACTTTGGTTTATCTAGGTATATTTTGACGTACAACCTACCCCTGTCTGCCCCATGTGTCAGACAAAATAAGTGAAGTTTAAGTAATTCATGTTTTTTATCAATTATAATTGATTCAAATTGTTTAAATGACATGTGAAAGAATAAGAAAGTCGTCTTATGATGTCTTAGAATCTGGAGAGCTTGTTTCTGTTGCTTTATTAAGTTCAAATTATGAAAGTTTCTTGTACTTTTTTATTCAGAAACTTAAGTTAAAGATAAAAAAGAAGTAGGTTTTTTCTAATACGAATTTTGTTTAAAAAAAAGGGAATATTTGCATAAGACCTTTAAAATGAGCCTTATAAATATGGCATCTTGAAAAATGCATTACTTACTGCAGAAATCTGCATATTGCATATCGCAGTTACTGATGCTAATGGCTATTTTCAGACAAGCTGCAACAAGCAGTCGTGGCCGAGTGGTTAAGGCGTCTGACTCGAAATCAGATTCCCAGTGGGAGCGTAGGTTCGAATCCTACCGGCTGCGAAACTTTTGTTATTTTAATAGTTATAGCTAAAGTTTTTCAGTTATTTTTAGTTGAGAATTGTTTATTTTGTCGTTTCATAACTTGCTTTTTAGGTTTGAATAACTTTTCTGTCTAGTTTTAGCTCGCAAGAATCATAACCATTTGGTTAATGAAAATCCAATAAAAAGGGATACTTTACCAAAAGTTTAAAACTAAAAGTTCGGTTAGAAAACCAAGGATCTTCAGAAAATGTTAGAAATAATATTAGAGTTTGACTGACAAGCTGTCACGGTGGAATCAATAAAGTTAGCAAGTTGGGGAACAACTTAATAACTTGGGCACGGAGCTTTTAAAAAGTAAAATGATTGAAGTTCGAGGATTACGTTCGGCACAGTAGATAGCTTTAGCGGAGGTCGTAGGTTAGATTCCCAGGTTAAGCATTAGTATTGTTTTTTTAGCTTTGAGCTTTACTTAGACAGGGTTTCTTTATATAGGATTATGTTTACTTGGTTTAGGACTTATATCCATAAAATCAATAGCTTTTTCTTCATTCCTCTAGTATGCCTAGCAGCTTTTTCTTTTATTATTAACTTTCTACATAAGAATTTGGCCTAAAACAAATAAATAACCTGCCCTAATTTAAGTAGAGAATGTTTTTCCTTTCATTTACAAAAGTCGTTTCATAAAAAATTGTGTGTATAAATGTCTTCAATAAATAGATTTATCCGGTATCGGATCAATTTACAAGATACATTTATTATTTGCACAACGAAAGCAAACACAAATTCAATAAAAATTAATTTGGCACCCATAGACCCACCCCATGGTATGCGAAGTATTTTTAATATAATCCCTCGCTTTGACGCGAGTGTGTCCGCTAATATGTCAAATTAGTCTCTTTGTTTGACATCATACGGTTTGTGTCAATCGGCTTAATAAAATGGAGGCTTTATTCATATTGGAGTGAAGGAAAATGTTTGGTTTAAGTGATAATGTAGTGGTTTCTGATAGTTTGGTATTCTGTAAATGCAAAAGTAACTCCACCTGTCTGTTATTTTTTCACGCCTTTGTTGCTGAGCGGGTTTCGATTAAATTAGCCTTACAGATAAAATATGAGCTGGGTTAGTGTTTAGGCTTGGCCGCCGGCAGGATTATTTGCAGGGAGGTGCACCTTCAGTTCCATGAAAACAGTTCGTTATTTTTTGTTTTCGACCTCGGATACATTGATTTCTCTATGGTTGCTCGAGATTTCAGAGGGTTCAACCCCCCTGCCTACAGCCCTGACGATGGGAGCAGGAGGCTAAGCGAGAGAGAAGAGAGAGTAATAGGAGGCCACTAACTTTATTGACATGGTGATGGACTGTGGACAGCAACCTAGACACGTTAAGTTTTTGTTCACAATCGGTTCAGTGTTCCACCACAGTGGAATACAACACAGTGTATGTTATTTACTACCCACTTTGTTAACGCCAAACAATAATTAAAGTAAAAATCCACACTTAATTAATGATGACCAACGAAACATCACCACAATATTCATAATTATTCATTATTTTTTAATGAGAACTGTTGGTTTATCATTCAACGTAACCTCTGCATTTTGTTCCGTGCTATTTTTGCGGTATTGAATAAATATCGTCAGGTCCAGTTATTTGAACATTGGCACGTAAAGGCCGGCTCAAATAGGCCACATTATAATTACAATAAAAACTTTCATGAATAAAAATACTTTTAATTGTGGTTTCCAATTTATTTGCACAAGCCGGGATGATTAAAAAGTTTATATTAGCCGTCTATTTTGGTCCAAACCAAACAAAAAGAGTCCGCAGTCGGTAGGATTCGAACCTACGCTCCCAGAGGGAATCTGATTTCTAGTCAGACGCCTTAACCGCTCGGCCACGACTGCCATGGGACGTGTTGTCTCTTCATTGGGCCTGTGTTAGGAGTATTATTAACACTTTATGCTGTTAATGGTGTCCTCACTTTTAATTATTTACTTTTATGTTTGTTTGGAGTTAAAGCTTCCGCACTGCGTGGTGAACTCAAAGGGTATCACGCTTGTGTCGGAAACAGCCGTTAGTTTGTTTATACTATTGTTCACTTGGCTAGGGGGAGTTGTTACCACCACTTCTCCTCAGCTGAAACACTAGGAAGTGGTGGAGGGCTGGCGTTTTAGGTGATTATCAAGTGTAATTTTGAGGCTTTTCAGCCTAATTTGTTTAACAGAGCTTTGATATTAACAGTTTCCTTACAAAATGCGGTAAGTTTCTACTCATTTTAATGATTCCAAAAACTTTTTCACCTTTTAGGGACACGTACGTAGTTTCAATCAAATTAATTCCAGAACAAATATGAATTCTATCCTCCTTTATAACTTGCACACGCTAACAGATCAATGATCTCACAGTAACGAATTTATAAGTTGCGCCGTGAGCGCTCGCTGACTCGCGGTTAGATTGAGTTACTGACACATGTAGGTCGTAGCTAATTAATTTACTTTGTTAGCTGACGAAATAAACAAAGCCAGGACTTTGATGTTAGAATATTAAATTGTGGAAGATACAAAAGATCATGTACCCTGAATGTAACGTTGGTCGCCGGGATGCGAGACTGCTGAGCGCTAGGTCCCCGGATCGGGAAAAGTGTTGGGATTATCGTTCAGGTTATTGTCTGTTTACGCTAAAGTCTAGTTTAGCAACGCTTAGTTATTGGTGCTACGTAACTACTTTATATTGTGTTAGTAAAAACGGCATTAGGGCATTAGGGTAAGATACAGAGACACAACCTAGCGTAACCTTGAGTTCACTTCAAATATGTAGTTAAAAGCAATCCAGAACACACTCATTTAGCAGACCGAAGCTCAAGTTCACGCCAACTTTCGTCTCTGTGGCAGCCTCATTATTAGGACCTTTTACCATCTATTTTTGGATCCGTTTCCAGTCTAACTTGATGCTACTCAATCAGTCTAATTTTGTACACAATTGATGGCAAACGGCTTGCCCCTTATTACTTGCGACTTATAGCATAATAGCACAACCGTGGGTGCTAAGTCCCCACGACCTTCACCTTGTTCACTCCTTGCTCCACATTTTTATAAAAATGGAAATTCTCACACACTGAATTTGACAGATTTACGTAGGAGTCTAATGTTTTAATAACAGTATTAAAGTTCAACGCTCACCTAAAAGCACTGCACGTGATTGATCTCATCGGTTCATCGTCAAACCAAAGTAACCCATTAGCCAGATCGTCTCAGCACCTCAGAAGCGTCGCCACGTATGCTCGTCCAGTGCAGTGCTTATATATTTATGTGTGTAAACACATACATAATAATATAATTGCCTCGTCTGGTCTCGTGGTCACAGTCACAAACGCGACTGATGAGAGTGGGGTTCTAAGTTCGATTCCCAGGTCAGGCTAAGGGTTTTTGGCTTTTTCCATAAGACGTTTCTCAGTAGCAGCACAATGTTAGGAAGTTGATCGTGCTGGGTGTCAACCCCATCGGACTATGAGAAGAGAAGAGCGAGTGCACCTGTGTTAATGCACACACTTGTGCATGTGCAGGTGCACTGTAATCTCCTGCGTACTCTTCTATTCTCCCTTGAGACCGGCCGCCGGCCATGATCGTTATTCAGTCACGAGGATATTATTATTATACGTATGCGTTGACCTTTACTATGTTGTAGGTGTCGGTTATATTGGAAACGACACTGTTATATTTATTTACACCTACATCATACACACGAAGGCTATATTTACGATATCGAGTAGGACTCTGTTATAACACGATTACTTTATCGCAGCTCTGTTTATGTCAATATCAATTTTATAAATATCTCATAAAGTATGGAATGAGCGGGCAGTGGGTGGACGTGGGTAAATCAAATAACAGCGCCGTATAATACCCACAGGAAATGTAATACAGAAGGTGCAATCTAAGTTTGTAAATAATGAGTCGAGTAAGACGCGCTCAGCGTAACGTCTAGAGAAGGTTAGCAAGATCATCGTCATCTGCTTAGCCTTTTCTCAACTATGTTGAGGTCGACTTCCAAATAACACAATGGTGTAACCATTCTGTAATTTTGCTTTACCAAAACACATCTTTTCCTGCTCTTACCTCTGTAATCTGTTGGGACCCGCCGCGCTACGCGTGCCCTGCCCTCCCCCACTTGTCCCGCGCTGCCCGTGCTGAGCGGATCCACTGCCTACGTGGACGGTCACAAAAGACATCCTGCTGCTCACTCCGAGCTGAAGTCAATTTTTTTTTTATCTTTTATTTTGTTTTAAATTAGTTTAAAAAATATTTATCCATGATTAGTTCCCCGGCTAATCGTAACACTACACCATTATTATGCAGCTGCATACCAGTATTTTGCATGGAGTGACTGCCTCTCTGACCTACACAACCTAGTTACTGAAATGTAATATAGCCCTTGCTAAGACTGGTTGTCTGACTTTCGAGTTCTAACAACTTGTTCTAACGACTGTTAAATATCTACATTATGACGGCCAAGACCAATGGCTCCATTAATGGCTACATAGTTCATTCTGGGGCATGGAGGAGCTCGATATGTGATGCATGGTCACCTATCCACTGACTGACGTAGCGTAGCTTAACCATCAATCGACTCGTGCGTCTGTTCTTAAATGATATCTCTTTCTCAAGAACATTTCTTAATTCAAATTCAATTTTCTTTCGTCGCAACGAGTTGTCTTACTGTCTCCCTCTCCACATCGCACTGCAGTGCCGTCCATTCCAAGATTAGTTCCGAGGCAGCTGATCCGCCATCCGCTATAAACCATAGACGACACACAACTTGCAATTAGTGTCCCCGCTCTAATGACAGTTGTTTGTTAACGAATACAATATCTGTGTGACTGCGAAACTTTCGGCTTGAAACTGTGCATCCAAACCTTTTATTGTAATTGTGTTTTGTATTAGAGCTTGCTGCCGGCATGTTACTCTGAGGACATAGATTACTGGAGTGGCAGATGGTTTAGCTCTCACAAGAGGGAGCCTGTGTCCTAAAGCCGTTACAGGCTGATTATGATGCAGTGCAGGTCAAATTAATTAATTAATTTTATTTATTAATATTAGTTTGATTTTGTTACATTAGTGCCTTTCCATGGCTACAAAAAAGAGAGGGAGAGATAGTCCGCAGACTACCTGGATGCCAAATGTACAAAAGGACATGCAAAATCTTGGCCTTATTTTAATTTTAGTTTATTGTTCTTATAGATGACGATGCTTACCAGCGAAGTGAAGGATATCTCTGTACTAACTGGGACGTGGAGGTCAGATAGGCAGTCGCTCATGTAAAATACTGGTATTCGGCTGCATCCGATTAGACTGCAAGTCGTCCCCAACATGGTTGGGAAAAGGCTAAACAGATGATGATATGCTTACGTTACGTTTATTATACTGTCGTTAAAGCGTTGGGAATCGTAGCTGTTTGGAGAAGCAAGTTGATTGGGTAAATAGTAAAAACATGTTTTTTTCGTCTCAATAAAACTATAGTATATGAAGGTCCATTTTTTACAACACAAGCAAACATCAAACATTTGAAAATCATATAATCCACTAACATTATAGTGTCTAGTACTTTGTAATATTAGCATTCATCATTCCAATCTCGGCCAAATGTGTCTGAAAATCAGGTATTTTAAGTACGTGTAAGCAATCCAATTAGTATAGCTGCCGATATTGTGTGTCAGGTGCGCTGTCAGAATGTCAGACTAAAACTGAGTGGTTGTGACAAGTGACAGGAATCTTACGCTATTACAGACAAAATACAACGTTAAATCAGTTACCTAAGGCTGAAGGTAGATTTGCTGAAATCTAGAAAATAACGAACTACTACTAACTAGTTGGTATCAGTTCTCTCTCTAGATCTCTTCACAAGTATTTCATAGACGTAGCTGTAGACATTGCGAAGGGAATTTTTAAAAAGAATAACCGTACTCTTAATATCACGCCTGCATTATCTAAAGCGTGCAGCAAAGCTGATTGTAAAAGCGGAGACGATCCTATTGTTATCAACTAGACACTAGGAAAAACTCAATAACTCATTTCGACCTGGGACTCAAATTAACGACCCCATGTACATCAACTGCGTTTGCGACCACTGTGACTATTTAAGTGCTTAATCGTTTGTATCTCATAATATAACATCACGCCTGTTTCACGAATAGTTAAGCTGAGTTAAGGTGTATCGATGGTACACGTATTTCGCCAGTTGTTTGAGCTGCAGCTTCACAATTTGACGCATCTCCCCGTCCTCCCATACTCTATGGAAGTGATGCATGTCGCTACAACTTACGTCAAAGTGTAACGTGTACGTAAATTTTATGGCGGGCCGGGTTGATGGGATCTGCTAGACAAAGGATTAGTTCGAGGATGTCACGACAGTGAAATGGACTCCAGAGTATTGCGCAGATTTATTTAGTTTGGTCCGTTTTGGTAGCAGTAATACTCCTCCTGACTGTTTTAGGTCACCCGATCTCGGCTGCGGAGATGAGCTATCGGGGCGGTAGATATTATCGTGCACAAATGTGTGCGTAGGCACAGGTTCCCTCACTCTTGTAGTCCGATGGGACGGCAAATCTACACGACCTGAGAGAGATCAGGCGCAAAAAAAAACGGCTTATCGTGCTTTCCGAGGCATTGGGGTATCATACCGCCATACTGTGAGATTCTTAATGGAAAAAACCGAATAACACTTTTTGCTCGACCCGGGAATCAAAACCAGGTTCCACACTGAGCAGTCGCGCTTGCAACCGCGAGACCAATGAAACAGTTAAGTTGTTGGGTAGTAAGTAGTTCCACAAGTGATAAATGACAGTATGCGTTTTCGGCAAACTATACATCGTTTTTTAATGTGTTGATAAAAAACGGCACAACCAGTACATCACACCAGTAATAGAACATGAGAATATGATGACAGTTAGGAAAAGAGTGAGCTATTTGATTTTTTGGTGCTAACAGATCAAGATAAGTTACAACTGTTTTCATTTGGAGCTACTGAGAATATCTGAATATGTAGAAAAACCCAATACCACCTTGACTACGCTAAGCAGTATAAACCCTCGTTGGTCCAGTGGTCAACAAACCTTCGCTAAGAGGACTATTAAGGCATTCGTAAGATAAAAGCCAATTTTAATATCTAAGTAAAATAATAAGATTGCCTACGCTATTTATAAACAGTTGTCAGCTCAGTACATAGAAAGGCAACTATCTTATCGGAGTTAGACGTAACCCAACACACGTGTCTCCCCATACAAGCGACACAAACTCACCTGCCACAAAACCCTCCTTTTTGCCGTCAACGTTAGAGTTATTTCACCGAAAGTTTGGGATTGTCGCGCGCCCGGAAGTCGGCGTACCCACCGCTTACGTACTTCCGGCAGGCCGCATTCAGGCCGCAACCACGGCCGATGGGCCGGAAATCGTCACATGCTGTTTTTCCGACGCTTCACGATTACTTAAACACGGTATTGAGTGTGCTTTAGAGATTGTTTACTTTGATAAAATGAGGTTCAGATTTTTAGAAAGACGTCAAATAAACAAAAGATTAAAAGGCATATGCGATAGAAAACGCCGAGTCTGTGCATGACCTTCTAGTGTATAGGACTTAACTAGTGATGTTCTTGAGAAATGTCACATGTGTAGTACTTTTAACGTACGCGTATGACCAGATGTATGGACGTGGACGAAGCAAGAGTATTACATAAGTAAGGATCGTAATAGGTAGCGTCTGAAGTTCCTGCCTTGGGCAGCAAGATAGTGTAGATATGTTGAAAGAACCGGATCCTCCATTACTCGTCATCTCATCCGACACCTTTCCTTTCTTGCCATATCATCCATCACACATCATCGTTTCTTTGGTCTTCCTCTATTCCTATAGCCATCCACATTCATACTCAACACATAACTCACAACATTTTCTCATTCCTCCGCAACCAATGACCACACCAATTTTCAGTCGACGACTTGGTGACGACAGTCACCAATTTTCGAACGTTCTCAACAACCCACAAGTAGCTCTAATTTATTTCTAAAAATGCTTATACATTTTGTAGAGGGATTAACAGTAAGACAGTATAGGGGGCCTACCATCACTTCTTGTAGCAGAATCATCTGGTCTTACTTTCATATCTTTTTTTTTATTTTTATGCGGGAAAGAGTTCCCGCACCAAAAGTCAGATAGCGCTTAACGTACCTTATATAAAAATTGAATCGTGCTTGTTAGTGATCTTAAGATTTCCATTGCAATTTCTGCTTACACCCGTGAGAATGTAATTGTTTCCGTGTTACTTATACGACCGTTATTATTGTGTTATAGCTGTTGGCTCTCCTGTATTTAAATAAATAAGAGGTGGTGGACAGCCCCTGGTGTGGTCATCGGCACAAGTGTCCACTGCCCAGTGTTTGCTGGACTAAGCCGGCGCTAAATCTTGGGATGGGACGCGAAACTAAAACAATAATAATAAATACGAATTCTAAATAGAGGACGCTATAGTTTGTGTGGCCATGAGAAACGCCTTAGCGGAAGATAATAACAATACTAAAACGTCAGCGCATATGTATTTTTGTTTGCAAACACCATTAGGGCTGAAAAGTTTCTTGATGGAAGTTTTTAAAATAAAATTTGAAGACACAATCAATCGTTTTCTAGGTCATACTTGGCCATAACTTCCAGAGTTAAAGTTTGGTCAAACCGGCATAGACCAATGGGCATTGTCCTCCACAAAAATGAACCTGAATAGTATTTTAATTTTTTCAGTTCGTATTTTATGAAACTAACTTGAACGTTCAAACACTGTTTTAAGCTTTCACGGCTTACAACTAAACTTGTACTGTACCTTACGGGATATCTTCCGTGATTGTTTATTATATTGAGCTCCCGATATTTCGGCGCTGTTGCAAGCGCCATGATCGCAGGTTGACTGAGACCAGTCAACCCGCGATCAGCGAACAGCCCGTAAGTGACAGTACAATTTTAACTTGAACGTTTTTGATGGCTAGTTTAATTTATATTAAATTTTAAAGTTTTTTGGGCTGATGACGTCATCACTGGAAAAAGTTCCTTTGCTCACTCAACGATTTAATACGTGAGTGACGCTCTAATGACAGCTTGTTTTTTAATGACATTCACATGAAGCTAAGGGCTCGTTCAGACACGCGAGAACCACGTGATTGCAAATAGTGCGGTTTGGAACCGCAAAAAACGTATTTCAAGATAATCTTTTTTGAGATGACGTGAAGGTCAAATAAAGGTTAACCACATTTATTCAAAAATATAGAATTAGTTGAGACCGTATTCCTCGAAATGGTTTTGTATAATTACAAAACCATTTCTCCATTTCTTTTTTTTCTTTTTTTTTTTCCTTTTTTTTTATTTTTTTTTTTTTTTTTATTTATTTTTTTTTTTTCAAATATTGTGCTAATGCACAATATTTGAAAAAAGGAGTATCCCCACTACGCGCGACTGTCCGTACCCACCAGTTCGAGCAAAACTTATGGTATGTGCTGTAAATCCCTTGATTATGAGTAAACAATCATATAATTACGTTGTTCGTAGTTTGCAATTGATTCAATATTGAACTTTTTTCCGCATGTGTTTTTTTTTTAGTCACTTTTATTTACAACAGCAACTGCTTCGACTAAACCTCATTCAGTAATTCCAAATAAACAACGACTGCGTGGCCATCTGTTTTCGTGGCTTCAAAGTAAAGCGGCCCTGGTACACGCTCGAGACCGGCCTATTTAGCTTATTTACGGCCCCTGCAGACGTTCCGCAGATTATTACAATTTTAACGGAGCGATGTAAACTGCCCCTAATACCGACTAATGACTTGGGATGTTCTTGTGATGATGGAATGATGGTAATGGGTTTGTTTTGAAGAGGGCTTAGATTCCATGTTATTAAAACCTTGTTAGCTTTGTAAGTTTCTATGTTGGATGAATAGTCCAGTCTTAGTCTTTACAATAAGCAGGCTATAGTGCTTCAGTTGCCAGGACACTGGGCTCCTCTCTGTGAGAGTCAAGGACCGTAGTTCATCATGCGGTTTGGTGGTCACATGACTTCGAATTTTTAATTCTTGGACATGGGCGTTTATCCACGATGTTTTCCTTTGGCTTTGTTGTCACCCATCCACGGACCACGCAAGCAAGCGCGAACCACGAACTCCACCTTCCTTACCAAGATGAATAAAGTTTAGATATTGCGCAGCCTTTATTTTTCAGTTTTTAACAAACCGTTCTCAGTATCGGTATCTATGAGTGTAGTGAATCAAGTGGAGACCGGACCCGGATGTAGTGCTGTACGGCGGTCGACCGGCTAGGACGCCGGACGCCCGGCTTGACCGGCTAATTGACTAATCCGGTTGCTACCGGCCGAACAAAGATCACCGTCTGTGTTTTCGTTTAGTTTTAGAGAGGATTCATATTTCTGATTTTGTTAAAAGCTTTCAAAAGCTGATTGATAGTATATTTATTTATTTGGTTCACCAACAATTGTTTTCACTGGTATAAGCAAATGAAACAGCAGCAACCAATCAGAATAGAGTGTTACAATCACTCACCGTTAAACTCTGCATGCACACAAAACGTTGTCGTAACTTACAAAAAAGTAGAAATAAACTTAATAAATAAATTAAAACAAATAAAACAAAACAAAAACAAAATTAAATTAAAACAAATTACACAACAACAACATGGTAAATATCCTGTTTCTAGTGGTAATGATAAAACAAATTAAACTAAATAAAACTAGGTAATAATAGTAGCCTTAATTTACCCACCCATTGAGATAACGCAGAGCTAAGAAACTCAATGTTCAGGGAAATACTTATGAACACTGGCTTTAAATAATAAGTATAATAAAAACTCATGTTGATTTTATGTATTTAAAGATTTTGTGAAGGGATTATTGTATTACTGCTTGACCACGAGCTACACAGCCACTGCGGATAGAAAGAAATTGTTTAGAGCTTGACACAAGTTGTATCCCCTGAAGTTGTGGACGGGACAGATTACATAGTGTTTGTGTATTAGGTAGGGTAATAAGAGGAGATGCAAGCAGAGTTATTGTACTTAAATAGCAAGAATAGGCAACTGACATTACATAACATCATCATCATCATTAGATAACTGATGTGGGCATTTTTTGCTAAGAAATTGTGAAATCTCCTATTTGGTGCGGGACCTAACTACCCAACCTCCTTACGCTCAATAATCTCTTTTGTGTCTCTGAGTTAAAATCTAGTGCCATGATCGAAGTAATACGTCACAAAATTATTAGTTTCTAGTCTAAATAATAATGTTAGTGACCATGATAGTTTAAAATCTTACGTCACAAAATAACTAAATAAGTTTACATCTCAGATGGCTCATGAAAGATCCAAGGCCGCGAAAACACATGTCTTCCCATGGCCATAGTGAATTTCACGGGCTTGCATATTGTATGAGTCAAATGAGGGTAACGTTGAGGTAATGGCCTCGTAAGGGATGGCCACCCTAACTTATCACTGTTTGTGGTGCCACGCACTATTTTCTTAGGGAATCTTTGTTTTATTCAGATCTGTATACACTGGTAGTTTAGCTAGAGGCTGACAAATTCTAGGTATTCGTTAAATTTCAATTATTTGGTTGAAACACGTGTTGCGCAGATCCCAAGTAACAATGATGGAACACATGGGTACCCAACGTTTACTGATCAAATAATTATGCCTATGCAGGTAGAAGCTAATTCGAAATGTATCTTATACCGTATTTACACGGGCACACAGTCTGCAAATCGAAACAGCAACACAACTTGAGGGCTGATATACGCGGGACTGTTCGAAGGGATACCGCGGCCCTGGAACACAAAGGGCTAAGAAGGTACATGGGTGGGTTTAAGTCAGTACAAGTCTGACACTCCGCTCCGCCCAGAGCGGGAGGGGTGTCATTTGATGACTTCCCATCGATACCTATTTCCCTCATTAAGCTTCTTCTTAAAGGTCCCTACGTTTACTAGTAGACATTTGAATATATCAAAGTTTTATTGAGATTTTTTTTGCCTGCAATCTTTAAAAAATCCCCACATCTCGCCAGTTACTGTCAAGCCGCATGTAGGTTATTTAATAAGGGGCGAGCATGTCAAAAATGTGGCACTAGTTCTGACTCCAGGGTGCTACTGAAAAATTGCTGGAAAAACGCTTTTCCTTATTTATTATGCCCTACTTTGCCCAACCTGGGCATTGAGTCAGCGATCTCAGGGCTCTGCAGTGGCTCTTGCGACCAACGAGGCAGCAAATACAAGTTCTTCACTTAGCAACAATTTGTAAATACAACAGCGCCCACTCCCCAATATTACTCCCATTGTGTTCCTGTGATTGACATCTTGGAATAAAGGACTTGTTTGGAAGTACCAGCTTGTTTGTTTGCCATTTCTGTCAAGTTTTAGTAAACATGGATATGCTGTATGAATTTAAAGGTTTTGAATGGAAATACTTTTGAGCTCCACAAAATTGTTATCACTAGGCAAAAAAAAGGATGGGATTCCTGCAACCTTGAGTGAGTCAGTACTGTGGAGCTCTGAACACCTCTGCCTGGTTGTGAGTCTTGTTGATTCTACTTTTGTATTCCAAAAAGAGTCCGCAGTCGGTAGGATTCGAACCTACGCTCCCAGAGGGAATCTGATTTCTAGTCAGACGCCTTAACCGCTCGGCCACGACTGCTACATGGTGTTGTTTTATATTTGGCAAATCAATTCGACTTATTTAAGACAAGTGAAAGGCAACGTTACGCACGTTGCCATTCACTTGTATGACGAAATTCTCAAGTCCACACATTTACTGAGTACCTACTTAGTAGTTACTTACTTATATGTTTAATTATCATCATAAAATATTGATAATTAAGCTTGCCTTAAACCGTTTTCAGGCACAATTCATGAAAAAAAGTGAAGGAAGTGTTAAACCGTACTTTAGCAATACCTTTTGAGTGTCGAAGCAATCATCTCAAGTAGCTCTACTGCTGGTGCAGAGCTTAGACTGGTTCTCAACTTCAAATTCTTAATTGAGAAATCGACAAATTGACATTCATTATGTGCTTTATTTACCTTAAATAATTTTTCAGATTAAATAATTCATTATGTGCTTTATTTACCTTAAATAATTTTTCAGGCTTTCAGAACCACTACCAATATTACAAATAGTATAATATTCTGTTTCATATAGGAACATAACAAGTCTATTGAATTAAGTCAATGAAAAGTAGTATTGCTAAAGCGGCTTAAAAAAATAGGTCGAACTAAAAATCCACACACCAAAAAGTATTCGCAGTCGGTAGGATTCGAACCTACGCTCCCAGAGGGAATCTGATTTCTAGTCAGACGCCTTAACCGCTCGGCCACGACTGCTACATGTCTCTTTCCTAAAATGTGCGTCAACTTCACGCGTAGAGACTTTCACTTGTCATAATTATTATTAAAACCTGTTTTGCAAGCGCGTGAGTTTATGAAAGGTATAAAAATGTTGTTTATGAACGTTGAAGGCTGTTCTATTTTAAATCGGCTGATTGAAATAAAAGTCAAATTGGTATTTGAACACAATAAAAACTAAACTGTAGTCTTGAAAGTATGGCGGTGTTATGTACAGAGAACTTCCACAGTTGGTTCTTATCTAAGACTGTGTAGGAAGCCCGAAGAATAAGTAGTGTATGTTTAGTGTGTTCCCTTAATCCCTTTACGCAATAGTTTATCTTGGGCCAAGTTATGTTTATCCATTCTGTAAATACGTAGGCGTTTATTGGATAACAGACCCATAAAACTAAAGTAACGTAAACTCCTTCATTCATAAACTCACACCATTTACCCTTGAAGGTAGGCAGGAGCTATATAACACTACATAGCGCTTAATGTTCCTTTTGCGTCGTCCACTTTCATATGTACATCTGTAACTATGTCAATGACTTAGATACATTTAAGAATAATTATATTCATTTGGAGATACGCTGTTATACCATGGTTGTCGAAAGCGATATAACATAGACCACGGGACACAATTATCTATTTTTACTTTACCAATGCCGAATTATGAATAGATTGACCTAAGTATCACAAATAGACTATATTCTTTATTAATAAACACTAACACAATTATCTTGTTGTGCATTTTTAAACAGATGTTTATATAAATCTACTTTATTCATGATTTATGTATTTAAGGGATTATACTGATTAACGTTATCACACAATCTTTACTCATGATAGATTTTTCAAATTTTCCAGGTTTTATAAAAGCAAAATAAAGTAAATCTGTAATGTTTTGCACCTGCATGCGAAATGACTGTGATTCTCATGTATTGCCTATGCCTATTGATAACACCACATTTAAGCGCAGGCCACACCGCCAGCTAACGAGCGAGCGAGTGAGCCGGGCGAGCATCGTTTCACCTATTTTCATACTTCGGTTCACACGGCCAAAAGTGCCGAATCGAAGTATGAAAAGATGAGATGAAACGATGCTAGCCCGGCTCGCTCGCTTGCTCGCTAGTTACCGGTGTGGCCTGCGCTTTATTGCCATGAAAATACTTATTTTTATCACAGGAACCGTATACTCCTAGAATAGTATTTATTTATTTTTTGGTTTTGGTGTACAACAAAGTATATTCTATTAAATATTATTATTTACTTTATTTATATTTTTACAAATTAATTACATTTTTAAATATTCCTTAAAAAAATAATATAAAAACTTTTCAAAATATAAAAAAAAAAATTGTAGCCAACCAGTATCGGGAACAGGGTCCAAGCTACCTAAGGTAAGCTAAGGTCAGGGCTCTAGAGAGAGGAACCTCCTAACAATACGAGCCGTGTCTAGGAGTACCAATAGTAGGCATAATAGGTCATTTACTATTATGCCTACTATCATCTATTTTATGTAAATAGAAAAAAACAACACTCAATGTTCAAGATTAATTTCAAACTATTCTTGTACCTGTAAGCTGTAACGTCAGAACGTTAACAGGCAGTTCGCCAGTACATTTCCCAGCACTTTTATATTCCGCTAGGTTTGCCTATAAATCAAAACTTACTATAGTGGGGGAGAAACTTAGTTTGACTGCTACTCGGAAATATCCGCGCTGTTCTTAGGTAATTTTATTCTACGAACTGAAGTTTATAAATATGTAGAATTTCAATGAAAATGTGCATTTCATATTCGTTGCTAGAGTGCTGCTGAATAAGTTAATATGTCAGATTGTTTTTATTTTTACCTGACTACCACAGCGCGAGGTTTTTAAATTCCTTATTGATTCACTAAATATCTCTATTTCGGATTAGAATTTTACCTAAAACTATTTGAAAAACGAAAAGTAAAATCATTTTTATTATTAAAAAAGTGTTCGCTGCATACTGTACGAGAAAAAAAATGTAGTTCACAACAATAGTACTTGTTATGAACCCCATTTTCTTCTTAACACCTGTAGCACTTAATAAAAAAAGGGTGTGAACAATTATGAGCAACCCCTTACATTACTTCTTGCAAGTTGCTCACTGGGCATACAGTACTACATAACAAAACATTGCGCTAATATGTGTTACGGTGCATTCGTCTAAGAACGTAGGCAGGCAGAGGTGTCTAGATAACCAAATAGGCCAAATTTATATGTTTTGTTGTTTTCTGGTGGTCGCAAGCGCTACTGCTGAGTATGAGGTACTGGTTTCCATTCCCGGGTCGGGCAGTGGTATTGAATTTCGTCCTGAGGTATTTCTTAGTAACAGCGTGCCGCCAGGACTTCTGTCCGGTTGATGGCAATAGGATCGATCACCCCCTGTTACATGCGTCAAGGTACTGTGGGTATACCAGGAAACAGGTTATGTAACCTACACAAACGCAAGTACAAATCACAACTAGATCCGATCACAACTAACTAGTTCCCACTTACGTGTGAATAGCAGAAACATTAAGAGCACACGGCAAGGATTAACGTTGCCCATTGCTGGACTGGACTGAAATATTAGGTGGCTTTCTAAATCAGTTTATGAGGTTGCAATCAGCGGCCAGCGTGTAACGTTTGTTTTACGCTGATTGTGGCCTGTTTGCTCCCGTGCTGGTAGGCCATGACACTGTAGGGGTCGATTCAGAAGGTCAACTTCATTCAATTGGCTAATGCAAGAACAATTGAATGGCTTTTGTATAAAGTTTGTCTTGCCATCATGGTTAATATTCGTTGTCTTAATAATCTTACTTATTGTCATGCGACTTATGAGAAAATTTAATTTATTGGACTTATGTGATGTCAACCGCATCATCTGAATCAATAATTGCCTATATTGATGTTCCCAATAAGTGAACAGACGTCGCAGTTGTACAACAAAAAATCTCAAAGTTTGGGAATCACGGGACGATTCTATCTGTACGTGTCTATTGAGACTGTAGCGGCACTATAATAAGTACTACAACAAAATAGTACAAACAATACTACAGCGCCATCTAAGCCACAAAGGAAGAACCCATTTCAAATTCCTAAATGGCGAATCTTGGCGATATTAAAGTTCTCCGCGACTTAAGACCATATAGTAAAACCCGACAGACATAACACGCGTCTGGTCGGAGGATCCTCCCTTCTCTATGGGGGACGAAGAACTTTACACCCTGTTCGTCCTACCCCTATAATAGCTTGGGTCATGCATGCTAAGCCGATGGTCCTGTGCCTGATGTCTCTCCAATCGTGTCGCGTGTTCGTTCTATCGCGCGGACTATGTGGTGGTGAGCTAATGTAGAAAGTGTCTATGTTTGCGGACACACTTGTCCACTATACAGGGTGATTGGTCTATTTCTCAAATGGGTATTCTGCAAGTGTCTCCTGGTTATCGCGGAGTGCACATTTGAACATGTCCGAATACAACGACTGTGGGTAATTAGTTTTGCAGCTACATTTTCTCGATTGATGTTACGTGCCGTTGACTGGCTTTTGAACGTTGGTTAGTGGTTATTATTTCGATATTTTATGCACGGTTTAATGTCCATTTTATGGTACGAGTAGATACCTAGATAGATATTTTATTAGATATAAGCCACAAATCGTAACCTACGAGTCTCTACATACGAACTCAATGTCCCACATAGGTACACAAAGAAACGACGTATTGTGTAAAAATAATATGGCTAGAAAGGGGCCAGAGGTGGTGACAGATAAGATGACTCCTAACAGAGAAGTATGGACGAAGAAGACCTGCAGCGCTGACCCCAAATAAATAAGGATAAGGGCAGGAGAATTACGATAAAGATGACTCTACACATACAAATGTAATTTTTGCGAATTTTAAAGTCAAATTTGTAAAAAAAGTGTACGCAGTCGGTAGGATTCGAACCTACGCTCCCAGAGGGAATCTGATTTCTAGTCAGACGCCTTAACCGCTCGGCCACGACTGCTACATGCAGATGCCTTAAAAAATGTCAAGAACATGAAGACAAAATTATGTAATTATTGATACAGGTACGCGTGGAGTGGCATTACCCATGCCCGGTATCGGGAACAGGGTCCAAGCTACAGCTAGGTCAGGGCTCCAGAGAGAGGAACCTCCTAGCAATAATATCCGTGTCCAGAAGTACCGCTTTCTGAATCAAGCCCTTCATAAAGATGATCGACGTAGAAAGCAAATATTTATTGATCTTTTTTTTTGTTTTACTATGACAAAATAATGCCATGATGTAACTGAAGACAAGGAAGTAAATAGAAACACATTGTCTTCCCTCATAGAATTTATTTGATTCTATTCTCGTCAGTATATTGCAGAGGCAGAGGCACATGTATTAATACTTGACGTCACATCAAAATCCGTAACAAAACACACAAGATAATCATATTGTACCTACTTGCTCGCTTCAGAGAGCTCTCCAGAAGTTTCTGTACAACACAATAACGCGAAAGTAACAACATTGCAAATAACGACATATTTGAACTGAAAACGGTGTACTAGGAGATAATAAAATGGAGGAGGAGTATGCTTTGAGTCGCGCACTAAATGCGAGGAACCCGTGAGTCTAATCGGCAAAGAGAATTCTTTAAGAGCAATCGAAATGGTTGCCTTCATTCCTGCTGTATGTTACTTGGGAGACACGTTTGTGTTGGACTTCAAATAATTGCAGTCCGACTTGGAACGTAAGTATCAAAATTTCAATGTTTGTATTGGTTATGAAACGACAATGTCGCTTATCACGCTCAATATGAAGTGTTTAGTTCCTACATACACGAGTACTTGAGCTCGACAGCGGTTAAAGACAATCTTCACACATCATCAGAACCAATCCCAACGAAAAATTAAAAAAAGTTCTTGCAAACTTCCACCCAATTTTGGTGTGGATCAGAATCCACGTATTATCCATAAGACTGAGGTTTCCCGCCAGCGAGTAGTTCCGCCGACGCGGCAGGAGCAGAGAGAGGACGTCTCAATTATTTCAATGGAGGAAGCCGTCGTTGTGTCCCGCGTAATGGCCGCCTGCTCTCCGATCCTGTGGTTACTGGTTCAATTATTGAAGGCTGCACGTTAGCTTTCTGCTTATCCCTCTGAAGGTACAGGTCGTGTTTGTACGTGCGGCCACTGATTGTTAGTGGCTGGTTAATTATAATTAATTCTCGTTCAGAATGGCGGGGTAATTGCGCTGCACACTTACAATGTCCAAGCCATTCATTTCGTTAACCACTAACTATGCGTTATTTACGTTTTCAAGCGGACAAAATATTTCTCAAATTTATTTATTTTTTATTAATTTATTTGGTTCACCAACAATTGTTTACACAGGTTGTATGCTAAAAGTAACATACAAAAATGTAAATGCAACAGTGCAACAATCACATAAAGATAAACTCCGCATGCATAAAGAAGTTGTACAGTTTATAATATTAATCTAGTTTTAAATAATAACTTAATTACTTATCTAAAAGTCTAAAGGTCTAAATAATTCATTTATACAACACAGGACATAATATATGAAGCAAATATTACTTGAATACCCTTCGGGTTGTGATAATTAGCATTTTGTGACCATCTTCAAGGTGGTCTCATTATGTATAGAGAAAAATATGGCCGGGAACTGAATGAGTCTCTTTTCTAACCATACCGTCTTTCACACAGTCCACCTATTGGCTTTTATAGTCTCCCCCTACTCACAGACCGATCCACATTCATACTCAAAAGTTTTCTGACGTTATTTATCTCTTTCCACTGCATCATAAGCCATGTAATGTCATATTTTTATGTACATAAATGTCATCCCTGTGTATGGCAATTTATATACTTTATGCCAGGAGAACATAGCATAAAGTGTCAATAATTCAACATGTTTTGAATGACTTATATGAAAGAAACTAGAGCAGTTGTGCCTTACAACAGTAGTATAGCCAAATCGGCAATGTTGCGTAATTTGAGCGTATGTTTGGTATGTAGCAATGATTAGAACATTCACTTCTTGCCAGCTGGTTCAATAAAGACAAGTAGTTACTTTCTACCCCCCCTTCTTGGGGGAGGCCTATGTCCAGCAGTGGACGTCTTTCGGCTGAAATGATGATGATGATGAGTTACTTTCTATTCTTCATTATGATTATATTTTCTGAGAGATTAGCATGTAGCAGTCGTGGCCGAGCGGTTAAGGCGTCTGACTAGAAATCAGATTCCCTCTGGGAGCGTAGGTTCGAATCCTACCGACTGCGTACACTTTTTTATACCAAAATTTAATAACAGTTAAAATATTTTTGTTACCTTATTTCATTTGTTTATGTTTTTTTTTTTAATCAAAATGGTTGTATTAAATATGACATTATTTGTATTTGATGTAATAACGAATGGTATCTATACTTGTAGAAGGAGAGATCTGGAAGATGCTGCATCGATAAGATAGAAAAACCGCTAGGCGCCCTCTGTCTGCGCAACCACGCGTTTGAGTCCGTGCTGAAAAAAATACTGTGTTCATGCGGCGACTGCTTTGGTTTGGATGGGGGCTTACACGTGTTAATTAACCTTAAAATGGAATCTTTTTTCATCTTTGACCTTATGCTAGGATTCAAGTTTTCTAGATTTGTAACTTTTTGTTAAAGTTAAAAGACTAAATTGTATAAAAATAGAACAAATTTTAACTTGTTGATCATGGACACTTTGCTTAACATTTTCTAGAAGAAATACACTTTTTATACAAGGCCACACCGCCAGCTAGCGAGCGAGTGAGCGAGCCGGGCGAGGCTCTTTTCATACTTCGTATCGGCTCTTCCGGTAGTTCGCGGTGTGAACCAAAGTATGAAAAGAGGTGAAACGATGCCTCGCCCGACTCGCTCGCTCGCTAGCTGGCGGTGTGGCCTGCGCTTTAGACTTGTTAGTAAAATAACTTGATCATTTGACTTATAAAATCACATTAAAATAAAATACATAAATAAATAAAGTCTTTATTTGATTCCTTAAATTTCATATTCATGAATAATCATTACAGACATTAATTAATTATATATTCAGCAACCCTAATAAACATGCACTTTATAATGCTGAAAATCGTAAACAAATATTTTTAAATCCATTATTAGTTCATTGCATTACTATTAAAATAACATCTTCTTTATCGTTTGGTTAGTGCCTAACCTGGTGTCAGAGTTTTTATGCCGCCCATGGGCCTCTGACTTGGCTTTACATGCCGTCGAGAAATATCTCTCAGGCATGCTGGTTTCCTCACGATGTTTTCCTTCACCGAAGCAAGTGATAATTATACAATACGCACATGAATCCGAAAAATCAGAGCTTTGGGTTCGAACTCGAGACCTATGACTTGGCAGTCCGACGGTCACACCACTAGGCTATCACTGCTAACCATTAAAAACTCGCAAAATAACATAACATTAATTAATTAAATTCATTATTATTCATTTATTATTATATTTATTCGCTTTAATAATTTAAATGTAAGGACCGCCTAGGGCGGTAAAAGCCTCCTCCTTGCTGCGCCACTCATATCGGTCTCTGGCTAATCTCGTCCAAGTTCTTCCTGCGATTTTCGCTGTGTCGTCGCTCAAGCGTTTGTGAGGTCTACCGCGCTTATGTTTCTTATTGAACGGGTACCAGTTGGTTATTGTGGACGACCATCCTCCGTCTTGGGTCCTCTGTATATGCCCCCCCCGCCCAGCGCCACTTTGTTTTAGAATGTACCGAATGACGTCTTTAGCTTTCGTTCGCTAATAATAATCTTGTCTTTGAGTCTTAGTCCCAAGTAATTTCTTTACCTCTTTAATATGCGCTAACTTTTTGGATAAGTGTCTTCGAGATACTCCAGGTCTGGCAGGCGTAAATGAGGCATGGTAGCAGGCATATCTCCATTGCTTTGGTTTTCAATTTTATTGGCTAGGTGGTTTTTAAGATTGCCTTCATATTCCAATATTTCTTCCAAGTATTTTCGACTCGCCGGTTGGTTTCTTTAGTTGTGACCTTATTGAAGGAAATTCGGTGTCCTAAGTATTAACGTCATTTACGTATTCTAGGTTTGACGACTCTAGTATAATTGGTTTGTGGCAACTGTTTGTCATTACTTTAGCTTTTTCTTGATTTAATTCTAAGCCAACTTTTTTACTTCGCGAGTTTAGCGATACAAACATGCATTGTAGTTCTTCAACGTCTTCTGACAGCAGTACTATATCGTCAAGTGTGATAGAAACTTGCCATATTTTTAAGTCCGACGTCGTTCCATTCTAGAGTCCCAAAAATGCTCTACAACACCGCTAAAAATAGCTTAGGCGAGAGCGGGTCGCCTTTCTTTACTCCTCGTTCCATTTTGAATTCAGAACCGGGTGATTCTAAGTTTACTCTAGCTATGCTGTTCTTATAGAGTTCTTTGATAATGTCAATGTATGAAGCGTTTACCCCTTGTTCTGATAGAGCGTTCCAATTCGAAGCGTGTGATATTGAATCAAACGCTTTGGCGTAGTCCACAAAACGTTATATTTATCTGTTATGTTTTTTAGCGTGTGGATGTGATCTACGGTTGACAAGCCTCGCATAACCAGCTCAACCGGTTGGTTTTCGTCCACAGTTCTTGTTATCCGTCGTTAAAGTGTGGACGCAAAGAGTTTGTAGAGTGAGTACAGCAGGAATAGGCCTGTAGTTTGTGATCTGTTTGGCATCGTTCTTTTTGTAGAGCAAGGTTATTTTAGCAACAGTTCATTGCCTCGGCAGTACTTTCTTCTCTAGAACTTGGTCAAAAAGTTTGGTGAGCGGTTTCGTTAACATTTCTTTTCCTGCCATAATCAGTTCATTATTTATACAATCTGGGCCTGGACTTTTCCCGTTTTGAAATTGTTTATGGAAATTAAAAATCACATTAATTGAAAAAGCCTCATATTGCCCATTTGACACCCGTATTGTATGTAATTTATCCATGACGAAAATGAACAATTATTTTAAATTCCGAATAAATTATTATCATCCTCAAATCTAAATTAAGTTAACACATAGGTACATCGAGGACCACGGTGTAGTATAAAACAGTTAATTAAATACTCAGCAACACGGCCGTGTAAACAGCGTGTTTGATTATTAGCTCGGCGGCACTTGATTATCTGTTGTTATTATAATTATCTGTAATCTCCCATTACCGCCTGCGGTGACGTTACAGATTACTATTTATGACATTGTATCGAATTTCAAATTATGAGTCGTATTTCAAATTATTTAATGCTTTTTTAGGCTGTGGTCTTGTTTCGATGGATATTATTTTTGGTACATAGATTGCTATTGCAGTACTTTGATATCATCTTTAAAACCATGACAGCTATAGTTTGTTTATAAATTGACCGTTTTCACAAGGTCATCTGGCAATTTGGGCGTTTTGAACCGTTCTTATGACGTCTGTGTCTAACTGTAACTGATCGACTGGTCATGGAGTAAGAGTGATAAATTATGTGAAATAATAAAGCTTCCTAAAAAAAAAAATTCCAACTACCTGTGATTGACTATTACAGTCAATCACAGGTAGTTGGAAGTTTTTTTTTACTAAGCTTGGTTAAAACGAATTACCGGAAAATTAATATGAAAAGAATCGGCAAAAAATGTTGTATTTAACAAACAAACAAGAGCTTATTCAAATTACAACTCTAATCAAAAATAATAAACTAAATTTCCAAAAAAAATACCAAATTTCCGAAAAAACTACTAAATTTGCGAAAAAAATACTAATGTTGCGAAAAAAATACTAGGTTTTCTTAAACATGTTACCAAATAACCTTTTTTTAAGCTCTATTACTTAGGATACAAGAGCGAGCGCTGCGACCTCTGGACTTGGGGCACCCCGACTTTAGGTTAGGTTAGCCAGCAGACAGAAACAGGAGACCCGCGTGGCGGGGCTACGTCGACTACGCCTTATTAAATTTTGATATTCATCTTGACGTTGATTTTATTCCTGATTTATTTATTTTTTAGGTTAAAACGCTATTTAAGCTGGTGGAAAAATATTACGTCAGCAATTGCTGTATCGATTTTCGGAATTTTCTATATTTTATTCGGTCGTTTCTTTGTCCTTTCAGTTGTCGCAAGATTAGTATATAAAGCAGTATATTCCATACTTTGGGTATGACCATTTTTTTTTCCGGTCTTTTATTACTACCCATAAATTACTGTAGCAGTTTAGATGTGCAGATCGCGTTCAATTTCATTGATAAAATCCGCTTTTATAACGATGGAGTTTAATTAATTCGTACATCCACCCCCTCGTGATTTCTAAACTCCACAAAACAACCACACACAGGTCCGCACTACCACACTACAGATTTGCATTTCTATTACTGAACAATAGTACAGGCTCACACAGTGGGGCCCACCGGTCCAACCGGGTCCCACACCGACCCCGAGCGGGCATTAAACGCATCGCTACAATCAGTGGAGCTCGTTAAGTATAATTCGATCGCTCACCGCCGCTGCTCACTAATCACCCGTTCATTTACATACAATTCATTTGTTTTGGTCAAGTGATGTGCCAAGTAAATCGATTGCGTATCGAGTTTTTAGGTATCGATAAAGATGTAACCGGTAATCGAATTAAATCATTCAAGACGAAGCACAAAGCCACTTGTTATAAGAATACGCTTTTATTAACCCGGAAGGTTAGATAGACGCGTAAACTCATTGTCTATGTCTACCCACATTTCCTTAGTTATATTTAAGTCCCATGTAATAGGGGACGAGGCTATTGCCTATATCTATTATGAACTAAAAACAAATCCAAACTCGGACCGGGGCTAGTTGTTATCAATCAGTTAATAAACCTAAGTAAGTGGCTATCGGGGGGATGGCCAGTAGTTAGTGGTTAGTGTTTACTTTTAATGCATATTTTTCTTTGTGCACAGTATAGTGAGAAACAGTAACCGATCTGTAGGCAAACTGAATACAGAAAGGTTCTTGTAGCTTAACCGAGGATAAAAGTTAATAAGGATTTGATTCATCATTAACACCTGTATGTGTTAGTTTAGAACTGTACGCAGCTAACGTAGTTACTGGCATGCTGTTCAATCTTGGCTTCATTTTCATCTCAGTCAAGAGTAGTAAAGAAAGTTATGATGTCAAAACATCATAATTATATTTTTCCTTATCGTCATAACTTGATTGATTTATTTGAAGTCTTTTTTTATGTTAAATAATCGATTTTCATCACATCGTTACATCACTAGCGTGTGACGTTTTCGCAGAGCTACAATTTGGCGCGCAATTGTTTGACGCCATTTTAGATTTGTCTACATATTAGTTTAGAAATTCCCTTATTAACAGGGCAACTGTTAGGAATTAAACATAGCTTTTGTAAACTATTTCATGTGTGAATGGGTGTTTTGTATTCTGTATGCAGTAACAGTTTTTCTAAATATTTTAATATAATTATTTTTGTTTAAAGATATTTTGGCGTGTGGCAAAAATCGGAACTAATACCATCTCGTTTTTCCGGGTTCCGTACCTCAAAAGAAAAAAAAGGAAACCCTTATAAGATCACTCGCGTGTCTGTCTGTCCGTCTGTCACAACCAATTTACTCCGAAACTACTGGACCGATTGAGTCGAAATTTGGTACACATATGTAAGTCACTGACCCAAAGACGGAGGTATAACCGAAATTAATGAATTTTAAACATGGGGTCACTTTTGGGGGGTAAATTAGAAAATGAAAAAAATGTTTTGCTAGCTATATCGTGTTACATTTCAAATGAGAGGGCTCATTGTGAGCATCCCAAATATAAATATGTATTATAATTTTAAGATAAATAGTTTGGAAGTTATTTAAAAAAATGAAAAATGACCACCCACCTCGCCCCCCTCTTAACCCCCTAACTACAGGACCGAAAATTTTGAAGAAAATACAAAAAAAGTATTCACACAGACATTCTCCACATGTTCACTTATTTCGACACTTTCTCCTCGAACCAGTTAAATCTACATAACATAGTTAGTAATAAAGTTGTAGCTATATACTGGGTTGGCCTTCGAGGGACATGGAGCGAGCTCACCAAAGTAAATTCAAAGGGTTTAAAATCTACGCAGGGACAGCGTGTACTCGGGCGCAGAAGTTACACTTAGAACAAAGCGCTTAGATGCTGGTACTGGCTGATAACAATGACCGCTAATACGTGTGAGATAGAGGAAAGAGGCGTTTGTTAAGCTAAGTCTAGCATATTATGCTGAACATTCAAAAACCAAAATGACCTTAAATTATCAAGACAGTCATCATTACGTCGTATTTCCACAACAACTAGAATTGTTGTTCTTAGGACGGATAACTGTTAAAGATTTGATAACTCTGTTTAATCTGAAATCACCGTAATTGGTGACAGAAGTCGTCATCATCTGCCTATATTTTTCCTAACTATTATGAGGTCGGCTTCTAGTCTAACCATCCAGTGTGACTGGCTATCTGACAACCAACCCAGCAACCAACCAGCAACAACCCAACCCAGCCCAACCAACCCAGTTACGTGAAAACACGACACCCCTAAGCAAGTTGTCAGATAGCTTCGAGTCGTGAGCTAAACTAGAGGAAGTTACTATAAAAAAATCGTCCTTCTGTATGTTCCACACTGTGCCAAGTGCGTGGCTAAAAAAGGCGACATACCTACAGGTACCTATGTCCCTGTCGTTGTAAAAACGTACCGTATTTTTGTAGGTTTTGTTACGCAAGCTTATCCAAGGTTTTCGTGTTCCGCTTAAAAATATTTTTTTAATAAACAGACGGTTTTTTACGTGATGAGTAATGTCATTGAGGTCAGAGGGCGAAGTCCCATGTGATTTAGGGTACGGAACCCACTTAAAAAAATGAAAATCAATGAAAATAAATCCCCGATTAAAGCTACTGAGCAAAAATGCGTACGTTTATTTTGAATGTATTTAAAGCTTATTTTTTATGGTTTCAGGTATGAATAAGTCTTCCAAAATCTTATTTAAATAAATAAGATCACAATTTATTTCAAAATATACTGCCATTTTCCCCTTTGTAAAAAAACTGAAATGCAACCCCAATTTCCCTCAGGTGTCGTAAAAGGCAATAAAAAGATTATAATCAGAAACACGAGTACCTGCCTATCGCTGAAAAGATTTCATAAAAACGCCAAACATTTCTGACAATTTAATATTACGCACAAAAAACTTTAAAGTTTCAATACGTCCTCGGAAAAGACTGATTGGGAATGAAAAGCAAAACGAAGCATTCAATTTGGTGCAAAAAATATAATAATTTTTAATCAGCAGTGTATGTACAAACCGTCATGATGATTCCAATAGTCACTGATTTAATACTACTTGCTTTCATAGCCTCGCAATTATCCGCGTCCCTCGGTAATAACACCCAATTTAAAGCCCAAATTAACGAGCAATCAATTATCCCAAAAAATATTCAGTTCGGGTGATTTTTAAAGCGATTATAAAGCCTCCGGTGTTCGTCGAATTTAATTTTAAAGTTTGACCAATATTTTCATAGTTCATATGTTAAAATTTGTCAATTTTGGGTAGTTTGTTACCTAATGTGACCTCTGGAGTGGCGTGGCCTGGCCAATTAATAACATTTCGTTAGGCACGTACGGCCGAACGTCCCTCGTCGTACCCGGCCCGACTCTCGAGGCCGACGTAACTTTTAATCAGTGTATTCGGTTTACTTTCATTGATTCCGGCGGATTGCCGGCTATTTTTGGAACAGATTGATTTTGTTGTTGTGGCTTGAAATTGAAACTGTCGGTGTATTGTGACACTGATTGTTTCCGGGCTGTAATTATTGTCAAAAGTTATTATTGTCATTTAAATTCGATTGAAAAGTAATGATTTTTTTTGCAAAAAGTTGCGGGTAACTTAGTACGAAGTCAAAAAGTAACTGTTTCCGCCCGGGATCGAACCGGGGGCCTTGTGCGTGTGAAGCACACGTGATAACCGCTACACTACGGAAACTTATTATTGGGTTGCAAAATAAGCTATCTATTATAATGGACGTTGAAATTGATTGTAACAATCTGAGATCAGGGTCTACCGGGTCATACCGGTTGGCGAACTTTGAAAATAATATTAACATTGTATCTGTAGGCACTTTATAGTAATTAATTAAATATTTTATACAATACTTAAACTGAAACTGACAAAAAATATTAGGAAGCTTATCGGACTGAAGGCCTAGATTCTAAGGCACAGAAATAATTTCATAGACACTGATGTTTAGAATTTTTAGCTCTAACTTTACTTTATGCAGGCATAAGATACAACGAACAATACATGAATGTATTAAAAAGCGTAGTAATTTATAAAGTTGAAATGAACATTGTATCTACTTCAAGAAGACTGTGTAAGATATTGCGGTAGTCGGTCCGCAATACCTTAAGCATGCTACAAAGCAAAGATTGCATCACAGCCCCACTTATTACAGCACTTTATTAAAGACAGCCGAAAGCAAGCGACAGTAGCTTGCAGCCAGCCTTTCTCTGCCTATGCCGCCTGCCGCCATTATTTGACTACAACTTAATGAGTCCTTTGAAGTCTTCTCTCTTTTGTTTGACTTTTCAGAGTAGACATCAGAATTAACTGCGTGCCTCGTCGCCCGGTAATTACCAATAAGAATCCCTCTTCACCCCCTCTTCGCCCCTCTTCGCCCCGCTTCACCCCTCTGAACCCAGCCAATTACTTCTGGTTTGAAAACACAGTTAAACGTATTTTATTGGCAGTAGCATTTTGTTTTCCGCTTGATAGAATTATGAGTTTGTTTGTATTGGTATTCGGGATTTGGGACTGAATGTCAGTCTGAGCTCAGGTTGGTGAATCCCCTTGTTTTTTGAAGGTGATTATTGGTATTATCTGGAGGTATTTGAGTTAATCATTCGTGGCCGCCATGTTTGTCGTTGATTCCTGAAACAAATGACAACAGTGTTTACAAGAGCCGTACAAGCTGGCGTCTTGTTTTATTGAAACTGCGCCCTCTAGGTCAAAATAAATGTTCAAAGTACCTGTTGCAATTGACGAGCAGCCTATTGTACCTAATATCAAAGCAAAAATTAAATATATTTAAAAAAATCTGAAATATTTTGCCGTTTCAAATCCCAGCATCCTTTATGATTCCCACGGAAACAGAAGGCATTATCTCTTCTAATTAAATCTCTTTAATTCCAGTTCGCCCTAATCTGCATGCCACCCGCCACTTAATTATCTTCACCCCCAATCGTCACAACTCAATAATCTAACCTAATATGATTTCAATCCCTAAAGCTATAAAAACAAAGAGTATCAGCATTAACGGAACAAACGAGGCAGGGATCACCAACTTTAATTGCTGCCTACCCACATTAACCCTTGCCAATTCCGACCAGATAACTGTAGTCAATTCTTTAAACTTTGCCAATGGGAGACAATCTGGACCAATTATCTTGGGCTTAGTGCGAGCACAAAATAGATGGGGACAGAAGGACGGGTGGATACAGAGAGTGAAAATAGGTGCTCGCACACATAGACGCGTACGCGCGGTGATCTCAAACAAAACGACAGTCAAGAGTGCGCTTGCACTCGCTTTACGTAGACCGCCGCCTTGTGAGCCACGTATACGTTCATGACCTCGTGCGTATCTTATGTGTGAGTCATGTCTAGGGTATGCAGAACCGGTTCTTACTACTGAACCGGAACAGGTTCTGCATGACCTAGTGTACTAGTTGTACAGCCGGAAAAAATCGCTGTGGACCACTTTTCAACCTTATTACCAAAGGCATAGAGGTGAAAAGTGGCCGACCACCAACGTTCGGGAATTCATAGACGCTTGTCTAAGAGAGCGTTCGTTCTCGCTCGCTGTATGGAGCTAGTCCTCTGTATGTATTTATTCTGTGTCGCGAGGTTTGACTTCGACGCTCCGAGATCCGTATTTAATTGTTCCGAGATGTGTGGAGCTGATTGATGGGCCGAGTTCCCAGTTTTGTTTTGTTTTTATTTTGTTTTGTTGCCTTGTTGAGTGTTGAGCTTTTCGAGGATTTTCTTCGGGAGTTTAGTGAGTTGGTGGTGGCTTATCTGTATTTAAAAGATGTAGATTTAGATTTAATTGTGGTAACTTTTCAAATCGAGCTTTCACTGTTTTTATCAAATTGCCCATCAGCTTGATACAAAACCATGTCTTGGTTAGAGTAAGTACGTTTTGTTACAAGATTACTGTGATAAAAGCTATTTTTTATTTTGTATTTTAAACTATTTTCTAGGAAAGAAACCACTGATGATGAAACCAGTTATTGTTTTTTTTCAGAATGCAGATACCGCTGGCAACATTCTGTACCAGAAAATAAATGACGCAGATATAAACATGATGACGCGTCTGAAATACGCTCACCAAATATTTATAGCACCACAAAACTGCGTCACCACGATCAAAAATACCAAAAAATATTGTTCAATTTGGCTCCTGAGGGCCCAGTAAATATACTGTGATCTTATATTAATAATAAAAATGGTTGGATGGCGCGAATCACTCAGCCCTGGGGAGCATCAATATCGCGCTTATCTGGCCCTCGCAGGCTGCTGGCTTGTTTCAGCTAGATGGCGCTGCCTGGATTTGGGTTGTGGTCGTACTGCACATAAGTGCCAAAGGACCAGTTAGGACGATACTGTTACAATCTGGACTTAGGATCTAGCGTAAGGTACTGGCACTCGATATTACTGACACTACTTTTCAAGACTGAAAACGGATTCTTTAATAAACTTGTATAAGGAATGTTCCAGGTATTTGGCTTGCTTCATCATCATCTTGTCGGGTCGGCACAATTCAAGCTCAGCCGAGCGACTTTTTCCCGAATAAAATACTTCCTACTTTAATATTATAAATGCGAAAGTTTGTGAAGATGGATAGATGTTTGTTACCATAAAAACTACTGACCGGATTTGGATGAAATTTGGCACACAGATAGTTTATAACCTGGATAGGACACTTTTTTATTCCGGCAGTACGATCCCTTGGGATATTACCGAACTCCACGCGGGTGACGCCGCGGGCATAAGTAAGATAGTGTCTAAATAATTATATCCGAATTAGAGGCCCGGCCTGTGGCGAAACATACCGTAGTGAACGTGTGTTGGATGATATGGTAGTCGTTTTATGGTTTTTCGTATCCCTTTCCATGTCAGCTCCAGTAAGTAGTTACTCTTCTGTATAATTTTGCTGTATGGTACGGGGATCCAGAATGCCGGTCAGGTTTCTAATTAATTTAACTTCAGGTTGTAACTGAGAAAGTTGTATTTGTTACTAACGTGTGTCTAAGATGCTAGTTTCTGAGGTGTTTCCTTTTGTCTATCATTTCGAAGGCTTCTGTAATTAAATAGAGGCGATCAGTTGATCACAAAAAAATACATCAAATCATCACGCCTGTATTTATACGAAGGTTTAGGCAGTGGACGGTGATGTACACCCAAATTGCCCGTTTAAGTTCATGGAACTTTAATATGGGGCGCTGACTGACACAAATAAAACGTAACCACCAGAATTTGAAGTAACTAGGGATCGTTCTAGACTGAAAGCAAACAGCTTTTATTTTATAAACCTAGCAACCTAAATATTTTGAGTCTCAAACCCATTCGTGTACATAATTTACGTTTCTATAATGGCACTCAATCTGGGCGCAAAACCGTTTACTTAGCACAAACGTTCCATCAAAAAATCAAAGGTAACGCCTAATGTGACCTTAATTGCAACTATTACGTTCCCAGTGGGCGGTTTTTGGAGGGCCCTAACGACGTAGATTTAAATCAAAATAACATCACGCTTGTAATTCCCCAAGGGTTAGGCAGATGTGTTCCTAACAGTAGATACACCTACATTTTGCCAATTACGTTTAGGTTTCATGTAAAACTGGCGAGCTTATTGCCATCAACCGGGCCGACCAGGTACCGTGGTTGTTTGTTATTGAGAAATTCCGAATAGAAAAACTCAATAACACTTTGCCTGACCCGGGAATCGAATCCTGAACCTCATGTTCGGCAGTAACGCTGGTAACTACTAGGCCCAACTACGTAGATTAAAATAAAAGTAAAACATATAAGGGCCCGTCAAAGAGCCCGAAGTTGGTAATCCTCATCGCATGTATCAACACAGTTCGGAAGTTTGAAACTTCCTTGGATTCAACGCGGCAGGAAAAATGTTGAGATTTATTTGTAAGTCGGCCGGTAGCCGTGATGGAAAGTAAAAGACTGTGTTGTTTTTTGTAAGAGGCGATTTTTTACCCTTGTCTGACTTGCTGATAGTAAATAAAAGTAACCAAAAAAATGCCCCGTCACTTTTACTGACCTTACTTCTTCAATTCGTGTGTCAAAGATTGAATCAATATTAGTTACCTACAGATCTATGTACATATTTTAATAACTCATTTAACTTATCATTACTAACATTAGTTTCTTATAAGCATTTATGTGTTACTAACACTTTAATGAATGTATATATGAAATAAATGAATATTATTATTTTTAAAAGAACGGGAACTTCAACGTAGCTTAGGTTTAAAATCAAAGACATGGACCAAAACACATCCGGTCTTTTTTTTTTATCTTAAAGAAAAAGAACACAATACGTTATCAATTAAAATGTTAAGCATAAACACACCACATCCCTCCACAACTCTGTCCACAAAACTGTTACCAGACGGTCTTCTTGAAACTACGCTGTGTAACTCTTTGTGAACGCGAGTTTATTGCGACAAATCAAAAGTTCTGCCCGCCCCTGTGCAGCGTTGACGCCGTGAATAACGTTCCACTCCACTGTATTATGCACTTAAACTTAATAAGTGAAGTGGTGTACCACTTCACTTATTAAAATGTAGGAAGTGTTTCCAATGCATGATCTACTCTTATGACATAAACATAACATCCATATAGTTCCAGACAACTTTGGCCCATACCAGTAGCGAAGGGTCAATTTTTGTAAGAGGTAAGTCGGAGTACATTTATCTTGATTGTGATTATAATATTTGTCTATATTCTACTGACTGTACCAATTTTCAAAGGGAATCTGGTAGGAATCGAGTTGTATGGAACCTTCGCCACTGGCCCATACATATATACCTTACGACATTATGAGCTTATTATGCTATGCAAAAAATAAACAATAAATAAGGAATTAGTACTAATTAGAATGATTAAATATAAATCGAAAAGTATAGACAAATGTTTATATCTATTAGTTTTCGTCGTGATGTTCTGACTTCTTATTCAGAGCTCCCCGTAGCAGGAAATAGAAGTGAATTAATCTTTGATGGCTAGGCAACAAAAAAACATGATGTTACATCTATTAGCACTACGAAATGCGAAATACATACTTATACTTATGTGCACTGTCTATAAGCGTTTCCCAGAAAAGCGCCTCGCAACGGCTTTTAAGATCATGTAAAAATCATCCCGTAATTCACAATTTCACAGAAAAATCCACGGGATTTACTCGCATCTTGCGATTTTATATAACATTATGTATATTTTCTGGTTTTATTGGAGAAAATCCCGGTTTTATATACGCTCGACCCTTCAATCATTTCCTTGTGTAGTGGATTTTGTTATTTTTGATGGAGCCAGTGAAGGGCTCTTGAATTAGCCCCCTCGAGATGAGACCTCTATGACAGTTCTAGACGAACATACCATAAATATTATGTTTCAAGAATAGACAACTGGCTACATAGCTATTTTAGTGAAGTGCTCTTAAAGTACAACAACAGCAGTCATTTGTATAGTGTTCTAGAACTGCGGACCATTATAACATAAAATATTGAAGGGTTTGCCTTAAATACTAACGAAGTATTTCTTCAATGGACGTGAAAATTGAAACTAAGCCTAATGAGAAGCTCCAATAAGCCTGATCGAGCATTTCAGAATATCAGATTATAATGGGTAAGAAGGTTAGTTTCCAAGATGGTATTTTCTCCATTGTTCTAAAAGATTAATAATTTGAGCAATTTAATTTTTATGTGCGATTAATTCGTCTTGCCTCCAGACCGCCATTGTTTTGGGTAATGACCCGATTAATTGGCATTTCGAGCGATTTGCCCGTGAGTGCCGAATGCCGAGAGCCGAGACTTGGCCTGTGGAAGAAACGATCCCAATTAACACTTACTTAGTCGTTATAACTCAGGAAGAAACTTAATAGTTAGATGGATAAAATGATGGAGTTCCCATGTCGTAATTATTACTGTGTATGTAGTTTTCTTTGCGTCGGCTTAGCAAAAGCTTTGATTGGATGCGATTTACCTTCTAATAGGATTATGACATGACAGAAACATAACATCACGCCTTGTAATGTATTTCGCCAGTTATGTGTGAGTCCCATGTCATAGGGGGCGAGCCTAGCCAATTCATTCCAAAAGTCAAATTTGACGTTTGCCCTGAAAAAATCGTCTCCCTTTCTTACAAGCTGTTATCATGTATCGTACGAGGTTTGATGTTTCGTCACGTCACAGCAAGACACGTTAACATACGTCACGGCAACTGAAGTACCGTACGTAACGTGTTGACACCGCGACACGGACGGATTCATCGCTCATGGAAACACTCTAATTTTTCCATGATTTCCTTCAGAACATAGAAACAACGGAGATAAGGTTTTTTAGACTGGTATAAGTATTTTAAGCTGTTTGGTAGCTCTTAGAGAATACGTTAAATTCATGAGTCATGTGGGAATCCCAGCCGCCTGTATATCATCGGCAAATATGTAAGATATTTTTCAAACAAAATGTTCATAAATCTTGTATTACGGTTTATAGCCCAGAAGTTTTACCTAGTAAAATAATTGACATTGCATAAATTACTCGAAAGCCAGTAATAAGATAATAATTCATGTTAGGATAACATAATTAATGTATAATTAGATTTTATCTCTGTCGGATCCGGTATGTGTCAGACTGTGACTCTTTCACGTTTTAACAATGACTGAACGGATTTGGTACACTGATATAATATACTAAGGATTAAGACATATTTTTATCCAAGTACAATCATAAATACAAATCATCACATGGGATAATTTCCAACATCAACGTGGACGAAGCCGTGTACAAAAGCTAGTAACTATTTAAATCTGAGCAATTAGCATAGACTCCCTAAAGCTCTTTGTTACTATTAAAATTTGTTTTTAGGTCTAGGTAAGTGATCTTTGAGCATAAGAAAGCTACATGGCGTCCATTTAAAATTTTCCCGTTCTCTCTTCGCTTCACGTTTTTTTCAAGACGTGTTTTTGTATTCCCGTTTTATATGATCCGATTCAAGCGAGGAAATTTGTTAGCGAGTATAATGTATCGACATTTATCGATGGAGTGTAGACATGATTTGTCGTGATATGTGGGAGTTGTCTCGGGACAGGTGGGCGCGCCGATAATGGTAATGATTTCTATTATGATCGGAATGAAAGGGAAACACAAGGAGGATCGACTGTCTAACATTGTGTTTGTAAAACTTGAGGGATTGGTGTGGAGGTGTTATTGTTTTTATTCCTGGTACAGAATATTGGCAAACATTTTGCTTCTTGTGGTTTACTCTTGTGGTAAGGTTCTTCGGAAATGAGAGACGTTGAAGAGACATTAGACTTACTAGGGCATAAAAAAAATAGAAAAATACGAGAAGGTAAGCTATTATTGCCACTATTGTCCCTACTATAAACGTAACTGCAGCACTTAGTTTTACAACCACAAAACACTAAACAAAAACTCAACTAAGCCCATCAGGACTAAGACCTCGGCCACACGTGCGGAGTGCACCACAAAACGCGTCCAAACGATTACCTAAATCGCCATGTAACGTCACTCAACGTAGAAGCGTTCCCGTGTCGCCGTCTTATGGCGCCGTATCCCGTCCCTCGTCCTCCCATCTCCGCAGTCTGTCCCATCCCTAACTTTGAAAACTGTAATTGCTCGTTACAAGTGTATCATTGGCTTTAGACGGATAAAAGCGTCTTTCAAGCGAAGAGTTCTGCAGATTCAGTTATGGAGTATTATGATAGCTTTGAAATATTGTGACGGGTGGAATTGAATTTTGATGTGAGTATCTTATTCTGGGGGTTGATTTAATGATAAGGTTGCTGATGTTGAAGTTTGTTACGCGTGTGAAAAAAGGAAATAAGATTTTCTTTTGGTTTTGAGATATATTTTTTGCTTTGTTTGGTTTATTTGAAACAAATTATATGTTTTAACTAGAATAATTTGTGCTTCCACCGAAACGCCGGGTGGAGGATAGTGTCTGTTTGATTTAAACCACTAAACATTCCAACTTCAAATGTCGAGGCCCCATTGAAAAAAACATTAAAAAAAAATTACAAATCTTATATCTCTCTTATTTATTTATATCTACAAAAATACTAAACTATAGCACCTACAAAGCATCTAGCACCAGATAACAAGTCCAATAAACTACAGTCACCCAATTTGCACAAAGAAGCGGCCCGTCGGATCTCGACGGTATCTGTCCAGTAGAGCGTTGTGCACACCTAACTGATTCGAATATTTTTACACAGATTCCCAGAAGAAACGTCTGTAAAAGGAAGCTGTTTTGTTGAGTCTGAGCTGTCGTTTGCACAGTACCTGGGGCTTAAAATAGCGATAGAAGTGTGTAATGTGCTGGGTTAAACTAAGGTTTTTACTGGACAAGACGTTTTTAGGGTTCCTTTGCCAAATGACTGGAACTGTGGTTGCTACGAAATATTTTGTACGCGAGTCCGACTCGCACTGACCAGTTTTCTTGGCCAGTTTTTATAGATATTTTGTAGGTGATGGCAGCGATGCCTCCAAAAATAACTGCAGTAGCTAATTGTAGAAAATTATTTGATGCATTCATTGACAATATTACGTAGGCCACCCAGTATAAATGTTCACAGAACCAGTTTAAATTCAATAGGACAATATAACTTCTGGATTGTGTCTTCGTTTTAAGGTAGTGGTAAAAATTGTGTAAGGTGAAGTGATATTAAAAATTGAGGGAATAAATTGGCAGATTTCACAATTTGTAAATCAACTCGGAATATTAAAAACATTATTCTATCAAAAACTTACATCACAAACGTTTACTTTAGAGTTTTGTGTAAAAAAGCTTTTTGGTACTTAGCAGTAACTACAGCTTTTGTGCGGAATTTAAGGCTTTTTACTCGCATTAAACTAATGTGTTACGCCAGTTAGGCTGTGTAGGGTAGGATTTAAAGGCCTTTATTGATCTAGATAAGTAGTATGTCTGAAAGATTCAGCTCAAAATCTGAGTGGTGGGAAGGGTATGTTAGGATTAAACATTTTTGGGACCAAATTAAACGAATGGACATTGGTGTAGACGAGCTTAAATGAGAATTAGGAAAACCTTGATAATAAGTTCAAAACTATAAAAAATACTACTTCTACAGTGTTGTTTCTCTTCAATTGTATACAAGAGAGAAACATTTAGGTACTTTAGATTAATTGTGTTAGTTCACCTGCCTCTCACGATACACACATTATCACAACAATTCAATTTTCTCGTTCTACTTTACGTCGACGACTTTATTTAGCAATTTTCTAACAAATTAACTCCATCTCACAGCCATTATGAAAATGAGAATATAAAACGTATGCTAAAAGCTAGCAATGAATACTGAGAAACAATATTTACTAGACTTTTAATTTGTCTTAAAAGTTGCGACAAAATATCTTTCTTTTAGAAAGTCTCGAGAGGTGACAAAGAGTAAGTGGGCAATTGAAAAAGAATCGCTCAAGGAGCGAGCTGCAATAGTGCATTTAATATTTTAAGTGAAATAAAAATAGCATGGAGTCGCTTCGTACTTGTTTTTGTGCCAATCTCCGCAAGTCAAAGGTCCGAAGTTAATAAAAACGTGGAGACTCGTTCGAGGCGTCACGGAGAGTGACGAAGAATGGCTTAGCAGGGAAGACTATTTCTCGTCTTTCTAAAAAGAATGTGCAATGGCTGAGATTTAATTTATTTTACGTATACATTTTTTACCTCCCACTAGGTGAACCGATGACCTGGTGACAGGTTGCAGGGATCCGCTGGATGCGAGTCGCACGGGACCGGTCAATGTGGAGACACTTGGGGAAGGCCTAAGTCCAGCAGAGGACGTCTTTTGGCTGAAATGATGATGATGGTGATGATGCCTTTTTTCTAACGCACGACACAAACAATCTCGTGCAGTACTGCTAGTTATTGATGACCTAGATATGATTTCATTGATGATAAACACTGCACAATTGCGCGTGAGTAAATCATAAATATATTTATTTCTGTAAGTTTGTTTTAAAAAACACTTTTACACGTCATTTTGAGTGTTATGTATTAAAACTAGACGAGGCCGGTGTTTCGTATTGCTCTGAGAAAGAACAGCCAAAACAAACTCAGAAGTCACTGGCTCTTTTAAAGTCCAGACATAATGTTCGTCATGTCACATGAACATTAGGAACACATGAGACTGCTCCGCTTTGCCCTTTTAACAGAAGTTCTCTGTTAGTTAACTTATAACAACTTAAAACACAGAAATGCTTACCAGGCATTACACACAGGCAGAAGTAACAATTTATAGTGTTTCCATTCAAAAATTCTTACTAAAAGAAATACAAGATATCACCCACACCTGTACCTATTGAATTCTTTCGTGAAGTAGGTATCTTCGCATACAATCGGTTTTCCCCACACGAAGCCCATCGGTACGTTGTACGCCGCTTTGCTTTCCTCTTGATCCGTTGAGCGGCGCTCGTGTGAATACAGCTGAATGCGGCTGAGAAGGAATAACAGCAGGTGGTGGGCGAATAATACTAGTTCTGGGTATTTTCTGAGTCCGAGAGTGTAAATAAATGGATTTAGAATTAGGATATATTGCGACGTGCCGACCCGCACCAGCATCGTCCGGTGACGGATTTTGAGGTTACAAAATGCTTTCTTAGGGGATGTCTACGTCATAATAGCTATCTCTATGACAAATTTCAGCCCGATCCGTCCAGTAGTTAGCTGTGCGCTGATAGTCCGTCAGGATAAACGCTTTACAACACACTTTATAAAAGCGAAGAACTATGCCCAATCGTCAGCAAAGGCTTCGGACAGGTCCCTCACAGTGCAGATGGAGTTGCCTAAAAAGCAGGACAGAAGGTGGGACATCGCTTGCAGTCACACTTAGTTTCCTCGGAGTATCTCCATCGGACTAAGTTACTAATGCAGCGGCTGGCTTATCGTGATGATGTTTTTGAAAAGGTGTCTTAGAAGCCTTTTTGTTATAATTGGCATATCCTTTACGTTTGAGAAGTTAAAATAACAATCAATTATTTCTTCATTTGATGAGGTAAATACAAAACATCTCAGGTTTACCAATATGGGTCTAAAGTTGATGCCTATTAATGTTAAATAGGAATATATTTCTAGCGGAATTTTTCCTTTTGCCTATATAATTCTTTTCAAAATAATAGGCCGTTGGAGAACCAAATGTATTTTTAGATCAGTTTAGACATATTTGGAATCTTGGCCACAGACCATTATACCTTCATCTAGATAGTTATGAATACCAAAGGAACCTTAATACTAGCAAATCTAAGAACAGAACTGTTATGACTTTATAGTTGGTCTAGTCGAGAGCGTTACTGCTGAGCATGGGGTCTTCCGTTCGATTCCCATGTCAGACCAAAATGATGAGTCCGGGGTATGGATTTGTGACAATGAACTCGCCCCTAATACATGGAACTTAAACATGACTGTAAAATTGCAGGTGTAGGTACTATAGATATGTACACTCCTGCCTAAGTATATGGATATAACCCGTGTTATGTGACATTACTACAAACAGAACTATATATTTGTTGATTTCTAACACTTTGACATTGTGTGTGATGTTTTTGTATCATTGTGGCTCATGAATACAAACTGAGCATGAATATGTATTGCATCGTGAACGGCCCCGAGCTGAGGATAGGTACGCACTGGGCGGTTGTGTCGCCACTGCACACTGGTAAGACGGTAGATAAAGCAGGTTGCGAACACAGCGAATGACTTGTCTTATTGTGTAGAAAAAAGTAAGTGAAAAGCATCAGTCAGTGTAGTAGCTTTAGTGTTTCGTGAACCTCTTTTTGCTGTCACTATAACGCATGTAACTCCTTTTCTAGAGTATAGTTTATCTATCAGGATTAATTGAATAAAACAAGGTTGAATACTTTTAAAATCTTTAATTTTAGGCAATCAAATAGCTTCAAGAAACCTGATACAAAAACACTTGAATTGTTCACAGTTTTCCTGGCTTTTCAAAGAGTTTTGAAACTAGCAGATCATCTAGGTATAGTTTGTTACTGTGTCTCCGATGTCGGTTGTATCGTTCGCTTCGTTAAAGTCCTCATCAACAATGCAAGGTCTGTTCAAGTGTTCTCAGGACTCAGACAGGATCGATAGCAATTTGTGCGTGAATATCTGAGCGGATTATCTTTTCATAAATATAACAAGATTTGCATAAAACTGAAAAAATAAAGCAATACTACGTAATGAAATGTGAGCGAAATATTTGTTGATTGTGTGACTTGTGATCAAAGAGATATTAATTTGATAGTCAGATTTCATATAAAAGTAAACAACTTTAAATTATTCATCACGCGTTGAATGTTAATTTTGAAATTATTTTTATCCTTTGTTTTAAAAGGGCTCACAGTGTTCGCATAAGCATTTATTTTTTCAGTGATTTATCTTAAAAACTGATCGATCCGAACAAGCCAGTTGTTTATCTAAACATGTAACACAGCACAAATAACTTTTGGCAAACAGACATAGACAACACGAAAGGAAAGTAGGTACTCAAGCAAGCAGTGGTTGTAGACCTACCTTATTCTATTTTGAGCACAGCTTTTGAACGGCCGGCGTATTTATTCCCTGGACAGATTGTTCTTGGGTTTCCTCTAGAAAGCTTCTGAAAACCGACTGTCATATAGAACTTGAAAAGGGTGCAAAGGCTCACCTTCATGAAACTTCCAGTAATACAAGGGAATGTTGTAGATAAAATAAATAATGATTTTACACAGTATGTAAGCTGGATAGTGAATTAAAACACACTGTAACTTGAAGTGATTTTGGCCGAAAAGTATTATTTGGGTTAGTGGGTAAGCGTTTCTTGTCACGGATTCAATATTGTCCTTTTTTCATGTGACAAGAACTCTTTTTCATTTGGTCAACTGTCTTAATTGCTGCGTTTTCTGAAACTGATTCTTTGATGGGTCCTTAATGAAACGAGATAATTGGGTTTAGAGCGCTTGTTGTGTTTTAAAAAGTTACGGGTCCACTGAAGTAGCCTTTTAACATCTCTTACGCAATCATATCAGTATACTTCAAGATATTGGGAAACAGTTTCTGTCTCTAACTCCGTTGTCTCCACATTTAATTGATGTTTCATTGTTAGAAAAAACTCCACACAAAGCCTTCCACCTGATCGCCTCCAACAATAACAGGAGTCCAATAAGATTCCATCACATTAAGCAGAACCCCTAAATCCGAAGCTACGTCCGCACGTCCACGATATCCTCGCAGAGCGCGCTATCCATCGCTGGCTCACACCGGAAGATTTATCACGCCGTCAATGCATTGCCCGCATGATGGATGGAGCAGTATCATCTCCACGTTTGAGTAAACGTATTGTGCTAACACTGCGCTTGCAAGATGGATCGGCTAGTGTGTTTAAAGGCTTTTAAGATACTTTTGTGGTACTTTGTTTTGATAGTAAAGGGTGGGTATGGTTACAATGTAATGGCTGTCGGTGCGATGAAGACAAATTGACTGAGAAATTATTGTTAAGAATTTTGATAGATTCATGTTTGATACGGATGCTGAGATTGAAGAGATTTTATTTTACTCAACATGAGGTGTGAACGAATGGGCGATTGTTAGACCCTAAATAGTATTGGTATACTTGTGAGTCATCCAGAAAATTCTGACATCGAAAATAGTTTAAAATTGAGCTGACAAGATGATTCCATAATTATATAATCGCGCTATAGAGTTTGAACTGCTGGGACACAGATGCAGAGAGTGGTCCTCCTCTCTATGAGAGGGAATGGGCTGTAATCCACCAGTGCGCTTTGGTCGATGATAGACCGAGTAAAATATTGGGCATAATTTTCAGTTCCTCCAAAAAACATTATGAAACCAAATTAACATAGCGCAAATGAACACGGCCATGTTGCGGCGTTGATATACCCCATCAAATCGTATGAAATAATGCTGGCAACCAGAACGCGGCAATTATGACGCCGCTCTCGTTTCGCACCTAATAATATATGCAATTAAGTTAATTGGAGCGATGTCGCGGGTACATGTACTACTAGTTATTAGTAGCAGGTGTTAAACGTTCATTTTGGTGGTTCGCGCGAGTTCGAGACTGCGCTACGAGCATTCTATGACGTCACTAGTCCTGTGAGAAACTACGGCTGGGAAGTTCAGCCAGCTAGCATAAGGAAACAGCTGACTTACTACTAAGAGTTAATCCCCATCTTTTGATAACAAACACCGTTGTTGATTTTGCATAAAACGACAATGGTAGTCATATTGTATATTGCCCTGCTATTACATTAGTTCATAAGCGGCCTGTTTGCCAATCTATAGCATCATCTGCCTAGCCTTTTCCCAACTATGTTGGGGTCGGCTTCCAGTCTTACCGGATACGGCTGAGTATCAGAATTTTGCATGGAACGACTGCCTATTTGACCACCACAGCCCAGTTAGTACTAATATGATGCACCTTGGTAAGACTAGTTGTCAGACTTTCGGGCTATTCACTACCAATAATCACTGTCAAAGATCTACAGATGACAGACGGGCCCAACGGCTTGCTTCCCGAGGCACGGAGGAAACTCGGTATGTTCTGGGTGGCCACCCATCCAATCTAGGCAAGCGATACATAATGATCGATCCGAGCGGCTGTTTTGTGTTTTGTGATTTTTTTTCTAATGTTTTCTTCCAAATACTTCTAGTCGGATAATATAAACGATGATCACACGTGTTTTTGAGAAAAAGAGCATTGACACACAGACATATGGAGTGACAGACTCTGCCTAAAAAAAGGGGGGACTTTATGTATATATGTAAAACAGTTATTATACTTGCAGACCAAGTTGATGTCGATTCTCGTCAGTGTGTCTCCGTGCGCCAGCAGTGCAGGCCCGTAATGAACTGGCTGCAGGCGCTCGACTGCGCGAGGTTTTGACGCCGCCGCGTTTGCCGAACGTCTTATATCAATATTTGTATCGCTCTACTCGAGAGAGGGGTAATACTCAGTCAAGGGTTATTCTTCTATATTCTTAACTTGCTCTGTGAAAATTAATGAGCTAATTAATTTAGGTAGTAGGTATGCTTGTTTCACTTGAGCATTGTTTCACCATTTTACTTATGCCAAGCAGCATTGTGGTATTCAGTTAGAAAAGTTCAACCGCATATTAATGGGAACACTTGCACTTTGCAAACTGACCTTACGGCATCGATATAAATGCACTGTCAGTGTCAAAATAAACAGACACCGCTGACATGCAGTTTTTTTTAACACGTTTCCCCACTCTAGGAACACTCACTCTCTCGCTCTCTCTCTCTTCTCACTCTAGTTGACTGAGCATTTTAAGTGAAGTCATACACACAACATGAGACAGGTATTAAGGAATTGTCCGACCGCTGACGAGGAAGCGATTCACTGTCGGCTATTTTCTCCCTCAAGAAACGCACAATAGATATACATTCCGTGTAAACAAAAGAAATACATATGTTAATAGTTGGTCGCTGACTGTTTACGCTACCGGCGAGGACTCGCTCCACTAGTTCGCCGCTGAGCGAAAACCTATCAAAGATATTACTCGCAGTATCGCCACTTGCTCAGCGATACTCGCTTGGCGGTCAGAACTCACGCCAAGTGACTCACCAGTCGTCATTTCTACTTAGAGTGCGGAGCTGAGTGCACATAATATTAAGAATTCAGAACAATTACTAGAACTATCATTGTTGTCCGGACGGGAACACCTGCGTAGCGCGTGCAGTGTTGCGCAGGACTAGCCGTCCTGAGCGACTGGTGCGAGTCATCGCCCGTCGCACTCGCACACTCGCTTATAGCCCAGCGACCTAACTATCGAAACTACACACTCGCTCCTCGCTGCTCGCCAACGCGTTTCTACTTCCTAGCTCTACTCGCTTCTCGCTCATCACTCGTTCATTGGCGGTAAGACAACTGCCTTACTGTAGGCAGGTATTAGTTCTCAAGCACACTACGATCACTTAATCCCAGATCTTTCAATCGAGAGCTTTTTCGTTCAATTCTTACATTATGAACTACTCTAAACACAACAACCCAATTGCATCTGAAACCTTATTCCTTCTGTAACTGTAGACTAATGAGAGCTACAGCCAACTTAAACTTTTGATTTATAAGAATAGCTGTAGTGTAGCTATCGTAGCTGTTGGCAGCCTCCCCACGTAGCTCACGAGTTAAGGACCCACTGACAAATGAGTCGTGTGGCAAACTTCATAGTTTCCTGACAAATACAACTTGAACTAGGATATGAAAGGAGCTATTATGAAATGAAACTCTGAACTGTGTTCTGATTGTCATAACAACGATATTCAAGTGACAGTGGGTAGGGCACATTGAACGTAGAATTGTTCGAGGGGGCTTAAAGGTTCTAAAGTGACGACCACGTACTTGAAGGCGTAGTGGTCGAAGGCCTCTTAAGGTGATACACGGACATGAAGTGACCGGTCGATGTGGTGAAGGTTGATGATTTTTTTTGTGTCGAGTAATGACTGGTGCAGATGCGATTATGCCACTCTAGTTAGTTTTAATGAATAATATCATGGCTATCATGCTAGTCGCATCTCGTTGCATCGCGCTCTAGCTGGGGCAGAACGTGGCACAGCAGGAACACTGTTGCAGTAACCTATTTTTCCAAGCCAACGATCTAAGCTATTTCTAAATTATTCGTTGCGGACACAGTTGGTAAACGTTGGTGATGGCTTATAATGTTGACCACACTCTCGACACAAATAAGAAAACAAGAAGCGTTACTTAGTAGTTTCCAGCAGCAGAAACTTACAAAAAGTGTTTAAAAAACTTTGACATTCATGAAAATTAAAGTAAAACAGAACAGATCATATAATTGAATTGCCACTAATTAACCAGATATCACCAGTTCCCGTCGTCGCACATTCATCGACATCTGATCGGCAATTATCGAGTAATTATCGACTTCTCGCGTACGATTCCAAACTAATGATAAGTTCGCTCATTATACAGTCCTGCGAACTGGAAATATAACTGAAAAATGTGAAATTTTAATATTCTTAGAGTATTGCAAAGCGGGGTCGGTCGAATTCAGATTCAAGTTGTACAACTTGGCTGTGTCCTCCTTAGGCAAACAGTGAGGGGCTAACCATTTGGTTCCAATTTGCCTGCATTTTAAGCAGTTTACGGCATTTCGCATCATCATTGTGCGCGCGTGAAATTTGTTACAGTTCGCTGTTCACTCGAATATATGACCGATTCACCGCTCAGAGTCAGTCAACGGACAGTCAGACGCTCACGATTCGCTTAATCGAGCACACCGACTTACGCAAACTCCGCGCAGTATGCGGGACGAAATTCTCGAACGCTGACACAACGTAAACTAACTTGTAAGCAAAATATTCAAACTGGTCTGAATTGTGGCATGACTTCCTAGTCATTAAAACGACGCAGTCGTGTCCCGGATCTCGCTCGGCTTTATTTTTTAGCCAGACTGACATCAAAAAGTCTGATTCATGTCGGTGAAATAACGCGTAACAAATTCAATACTAAACTGCTATCAAAGCTATAAATATTGCCAAATATAAATCATATTCATATTTTATAAGCCTGTTACTTCGGGGTATAAGGTCACCTGTCTACATTTTCTCTTTTCAATGTGATCGCTATTTATGTGCTTTGAAATGTCCTAAAGTAGGGTCTTTTACCATTTAATTTTTACTTACGTGGTAAATAAAATAAGGTAATTCATCACGCTTGTTAGGCAGTATAATACACCCACATTTCACCAGTTATGTTTAAGTTCCATTTAAATATTAAATATGGTTTTAAAAGACACCTACAGAACATATTATATATAACTCACACCTTTTACCCATGGGGGTAGGCAAAAACTAAAGAACTCCTCTAGCAACAATCATTACATACATCTTTAGATTCAGTTATACGTTCTCATTTCTGGTCGTAAATTCAAGTACATATTAACACCTAATACCGACCTAGTATCGATACACAGGGACTTGTGTACCTTTCCGAGTTCAATTTATACATACGTCTTGTGTAACGATTCAGTAAATTCAAAGTAAATGCTCCTTGAGGACTGAGGCGATCGTATTTAGGTCTTAAATGACGAGCCTAATGGCTGTCCTAAGGTTACATGCGAATATGGGCGCTATCTCGTGCCTCTGCTGGACTAACGGCAAAGGGTTGGCTGATAATAGGCATTGAAATTCGACATCTTCAGAAATTGGGCGAATGAAAATTTGTGAGGCAGTTCATGTTAAAATAGAATAAGTAAGTGAGCAAAAGAAAAACTGTCGTAAGTTATGGATCAGGCGTTACTTTGCGGAAATCTGTGACTGAGTTGAATTGGAATTACTGGTTTTAATTTCGCCGTGAACCAGATCGAGGCCTGGATGCAAAATGCAGCTTTAACCTCTGCTCGCAAAAATATGCACATGCAGAAAGAAGGCAATGCAATGTTTCTCGAAATTTCCCTGTAGGTAGTTATAAAAAATTGTGAATTATACTGACTACCTCGGTGGTCTAGTGGTCGCAACCGCGACTGTGATCGTGAGGTCCTGGGTTCGATTCCCCAGTCGGGCAGTGTTATTGAGTTTTTCCATCAGGAAATTTGTCAGTAGAATTTAAGCTACGGAGTCTGGATCTATGCCCGGTGGATGGCAATAGTCCCTCTGGGACTTAAACATGATTTGCGAAATGTAGATTTACTATTAGGTGTACCTCTGCCGAAACCTTTGGGGATTACAGGCGTGATGTTATGTTATAAATATTTGTCTTCATTCTGCTGAGGTTTCTTTTTTACGAAAACAACAAGTAGTCAATTGTTTCGATTGATGTTAAATATTAATACATTTTGACATATTAGCGTATCATGTACAAAACCGCATGCATCAGAACCCATGACAAGAGATACATTCACCCTCGAATTCGTCCCGGACATCTTACATAACCAGCGAAGCGTATTAACATAATAAGAACAACAAAAAAAATCGTATTAATGTTTGTATCTGAGGGTTCGGATTCCTAAGGGATCAAAGGGCGAAGGGGCTCCTGAACCCAGGGCGAAATGGAACGGGCAGAGGGGGATGTATGTAAATTTTGTCAAAGTAACATCTGGCCTGGGCCGATGCCCGTAAAAATAACGGAGACGCTGATTGTCTTCTCAAATATACATATTTCATTATGTGCCTATTTCTTTGCGTTTGTTCGTGAGATGTTACTCTCTGACTGACGAACTTCTTGATGGCAGTTTGATGGAGTTGGCGTGATCTTTTGCAGGGTTATGCTGTTCGTTGGCGTGGTAAATTAAAAGCTTTGCCGATGACCTTGAGGATGATTATAGATGACCTTGTCGGCTGGATAAACAAAATTTAATACAATTACAATAAGTTTCGTGAAGGTTATAAACTTGGAATATACGGTACCACAAATGGCAAGATGCAAGCAAACTTAAGATACTTCTTGCAGTAGAAGGTCACATTATGTTTTGGTAGTCTACGTTATCGTTCTTTTAATTGTTCTAGAGAAATAAATAAAAAAAAATAAAAATAAAATGCTTTTTATTCAGACTAAGTCCATTTGGTTATTACAACACACAACTTAAAAACTAGTGTTAGTACTTATATCTACCCGAAGAACTAAAACAATGAAATTATTAATTATGTGCCACAGTGGCATGTAGGCGCATCCAATGCCCCAGTATAGGACTGTCCCACCTGTCAGCAATAGTTTTCAGGATGCTGTTGGGGCTGACGCGTACCCTGCGCATGATGGAGGCGCATCGCTTGCGCATGATGGAGTGAAAGCCATCAATGCCCGCTTCTGCGAACATGCCAGAGGCACTGCAGTAGCGCGGCAACCCCATCAACACCCTGAATGCATTGTTGTACTGTACGCGCAGAGTGCTGTATGCCCTCCGCGTGTAGTTGACCCACAGACTGCATGTATAGAACGACTGACAGTACGCTGTGAACAGTGTAGCCTTTACTTCAGTCGAACATTTCGCAAATCTGCGAGCCAACATATTGCAGCGGACAGCCAACGCCCTCCGCTCACGCTCAATGTCTAAGTTGTCCTTTAGATCCTCGGAAACCCAGTGGCGCAGATACTTGAAAGATGTGACTTGATTCAAGGGACTTCCGCAAAGTTTTAGCTGAGGCGCAATCGGGTAGGTTTTAGTGCCTGCCTTGAATACCAGTACTTCACTTTTCTTAACGTTGTATCTGAGCCCATGGGTCTCCGCGTACCTTTCACATATCATGAGCAGACTCATCATTGAGTTAATCGATGGGCTCAGCAACACCATATCATCAGCATAACTTATATTGTTGACACATACTCCGTCTACATAACAGCCTTGATAAGTGTTGCTGAGCTCAACGATCAACTGGTTTATGTACAGACTGAAGAGGCGAGGGGATGTCAGGTTGCCCTGTCTCACTCCACACTCCAGCCTGTACACATCCGATAACGAGCCTGCCCTCCTCACACAATTGGTCTGGTTGCTATACCAGTACCGTAATATAGCGATAACTCCCCTGTCCTCTGTGGTCTCGTTCAACAGTTTCTGCCACAGTAAGTCGTAGGATACCAGATCGAATGCTTTGGAAAGGTCTAGGAAACATGCGTTAACAGGCGTTTTCCTAGACGTATAATACTGGACAGTAAAAAAGAAAAAAAAAAAAAAAAAAAAAAAAGCAAGCAGTGAAATGCTTCTGGTAATATACTCCTACGACAAGAGGCATCTCTCAGAAGTCATTTTTGCTCAAAAATGCTCTCGGGTCTATTAAACCATACAGTAACTTCTAGACGTTGTTTGCAAGTTATTATAACAAAACCACATTTGTAACAGAGTAAGCTCAAAATCCCAGCATTCACTTCTAGAAATTTTCACTCGATATATTTTATTTGAGCTAAATATATAGCTAGCCCTAAGAAATTGAGGAAATACGCTATAACAATATTGTGTGGGCGGAAAACTTCAAGCTATATGTAACTGCCTTCATTGCTTTTATAAATTGTGTCTTTCAGTACAAATTACGGCTCACGTCTTGAGACTGAATTATTTGGTTGCGTCAAAGGCTCAAATGTTCATGTAGGTAACAAATTACTACGGCTGAACAGAACAATGTAAGCATTATTGGTTTTAGCCACGAAAAGAGTATTTTCATCAAATTCGTATATGCTACAGGGGCTACAAAGGTTTATTATTTATCGAATTACATAGTTATTTGGGATAAACTTTATAAAACTATGTTGAAGTCGGTTTCTCATTAATGAACTTTATTCAATGTTAAAAGTAAGGAGTCTGTTAAGCTATGGCGTAGCCGAATACAGCGTAGGCAGCTACGCCGTAGCTTGGCGCGTTGCGAAGCGTAATTCAGATGCAGCTGAATACTAGTATTTTACTTGGACCGATTACCTGCCTGACTTCCACAACCCATTTACTGGGTATTTGGGTAATGTATCGGTTGATAAGATTGGTTAGCTTCGGGCCACTGACAACCCGCAACGACTGTCACAGATCTCAACATCACTAATCTTAGTTCTTTATTAAGTAAACCCATTACAGAATCATAATTAGGTAAACTTAATCAAATTCTCAAATAAATTGGTCTACAAATACCTTCACTGTGTAGATCAGACCAAAGTCGTTCACCGAAGCCTAATTCGACTCCTTTTATCGTCCACATTCACGACCTCATATGATGACTTAACAATACAAAACTATTCAAAGTCTCGAAAACAAACGCCTATTGTTTAGCCACAAAGCCAAGTAAGCAATACTTGTCAAGACTTCACGAATTTAAGTGCTTTGCCTGAGGCTGTTGGTAATTGGCGAGTAGAGGTACTACAGACAACACAGGCAGACACCGTGCCTATGGATAGTCTAGACTGGGTCAGACTGGGTTGGTCTGTGTTGCAGACAAGGTCAGTTGTATTAATTATTCTGTGAGTTGTGTGATCTTTTTGTTATTGATGGAAAACAATAGTGAGCTGGTTTTGAAGTGAATCAAGATTAAGTAATTGAAGGTTTTTCGATAAATTCTTGCTCAGCTTTATCTTAGTCACAATTAGAACCTAAGGGTACATGCTATTTACTTTTTGGCTCATTGAATCCCCAAAGGGTAAGGCAAAGGTGTACCTTATAGTACACCTACATTTCGCCAGTTAGGTATGTTTAAGTCCCATATAATAGGGGGCGAGCCTATTGCCATCAACTGGGTACAAATCCAGACTCCGTGAATGACTCCTAATGGAAAAACCCAATAACATTGCCCGACCTGGGAATCGAACCCAGGACCTCATGCTCAGCAGTCACCGCTATTCCAACGATATAATAATACATTACGAATTTGAAAATTCTCTGTCGGTCTGTCAAGTTTTCGCACCTTTAACGGCTGAACGGATTTTGATGTGGCTCACAGATAGACCATGACTTTTATCCAGGTAATATTATGTTCGCATGGAATAAACCGACCTCCACATGGAGAAAGCCGAAGTTTTCTAAACTAAAAAGGTTATTTTTGCTAAAAATTCAAAGAGAATACGTAAGTTGCTTTTTGTTTAGGAATGTATTTCTAACTTTATGACTTCTCTTCAATCATCTCACAGCTCGATATAAAGAATGTCCACATTGTCCACTGGATGGCCGCTATCTAAGTTAGCCCTCAACGTGGTGTGACGTCATAAACCGTCGCGTCGACTTGTTGGTGAGTCCCTCGGGGGAACTCGTGTAGATCTATGTGCGCCTGGTACTCGCACGCATTGTTTCTAACAAGAGGAGGATATTGTGATAACTTTGAAGGATCCTTTTTACCCGACTACGGCGAAGCCAAAAGGAAGGGTTATAATTTTAGCAGTCTATGCATGTATGTTTGTATTTACGTATGTTCCTCTGTAGGGCCTAAACTATTCATCCGATTTTGATGAATCAGGTGTCAATCGATTCTTTATTATGGCCCGGGTAACATAGGCTACATTTTAACCGACATCAACAATAGCAGTTGTCGATTATACCTCGCAAAGCCCGAATTTAATTTAGTAGTCGGGTTATTTAGTTGTAGTATATATACCACACAAATTCTTGTTCCCCAAAATATCATACAAACAGCGTTTTTTTGGGCATTTAGTTACAAGAATGCCCTAAACTTAACGAAGTAGTAGTCCTGTAACGTTACAAAAACTGAAAGCGCCAAACATGTAGCCGAATTCTGGATCGACTCAACATGGAGTGCCATCGATACGCAAGAAGTAGAAAGAAGTTCTTGCTTAGCATGTTCCATTTTAAGAATAAATCGAGTGCATTTGGAGGGACGAGTGTTCGGTAGCTGTTTAAAGAACATGGACTTGGATTTTTTTGTGACATCGAAAAAAGGTACCTTTCTTTAAGAGCAACATGAGCGATGCCTTTATCAGTGCTGGTGTAAGAGCACGCCATAAACCAGCCGCGTCGACTTGTTGGCGACTCCGCCGGGAATAGGACAAGCTCTTAAATCTACGCTTCCCTCATATTTTCTCATACGCACTGAGAGGGTAAAACGCATTGCTATCTTTTAAGGATAAAACGCCAAAAAATATGACTAGTAGACAATGCCATTAAAATGTCATTAAGTGTTGAAACACAACTTCTACAGAAAATAATACTTAATCTAGATTACTATTAATAATTTATTAACATGTTGAACCGACATTTATTAAGAATTATGCCTTTAATAATGTTAAATGCTATTTTGGTCTTTAGAAGCTTAAAATAGACTAAAATTGAGTCGTAAATACATACTTAAGCTTAAGACTTGACTGGTATGAGGAGGTATTGACAATATACGTACCGAAATAAACTATGAATGCTAACTCACCTACGCTTAGTTTCGACCTATTATAATATTGGTATTGAATTTGGAATACTTGACTCTAGTTTCTAGTCTTTTTTACTCATAATCTGAGTAAATTGACGTCTTATTCCCGTGGGGAAAAAGGTTTCTAATTATTTAATGAAAACTCCTTTTGTCTGCTAACCTATATTATCCCACTGCTGGGCAATACTTTCTGTCCGTCTGTTTGTGCTGAAAAAACACATGCTGCGACGTAATAAATAAATATGAATAACGGCAGGAGAATAATGAATGATGATGACTGCGTGATATTTTAATGAAAAAAGAGCAAATGTCTCTTAATCATAAAACTGAAACTGGCTTCTGAACAATAGAAAGGGTTTTATAATTTTTGCTACGATAATACGTCTCCTATTCTTCACACCTGTCTGCTGACCCAGTCCGCGGTTGTCAGTGAAGGATTCGGTAAGGCGTCGGTAGTAATGCGTTAAATGAAAAGGGCAGCAGTAACACCCATCACCGCGGGAATCAATTAGTGCAGGTAACATGGGGATATACTTGTGCAACTATTGTTGTGGGAAATAGAGGAAGCTCATTTAGGATATATTAAGGACACAATGAGCTGTCTCGTGGCTAAATAATAACAGCCGCTCGGGTCGATCTTTAGGTTAAGCCGTGCTTGCCTAGGTTGATCTGTGGATGGGTGACCACCCATTACATACCGAGTTTCCTCCGCGCCTCGGAAAGCACGTTAAGCCGTTGATCCCGGCTGTCATTTGTAGATCTTTGACAGTCGTTAGACTGTCATTTGTAGATCTTTGACAGTCGTTAGATAGTCAGTGACGGAAAAAGTCCGACAACCTGTCTTACCAAGGGGTATCGTATTATCCAGTACTAACTGGGTTGTGGAGGTCAGATAGGCAGTCGCTCCATGTAAAATACTGGTATTCAGCTGCATCTATTTAGACTGCCGACCCCAACATAGTTGTGAAAAGGCTAGGCAGATGACGAATGAGCTGTCGGATTGAGGATGGAAATTTCATAAAGTTAGCATTATCTAGGAGGAGGGAGCTTCATAAACCCTCAAGCAGTGAATCCACCAAGTGCGAACTCCCCTGTAGTGCGTACCACTAACTGTAACATTGTTCCGATTTACGATAATAGAAATATGAGTTATCAAGCGTGCGCCGGCGGCGGCGACAGAGGTCTTATCTCTCTCATTGTACTTGCAATGATCTCCGATAACGCTCTTATTGTCAGCCTCCAGCCGGGACAAATGGCTCTTTGCACCAATACTATCTGTTCCGATGTTTGTGGCTTCGAGTATGAAGATAAGCTGTAGAGCGCAATTGTTGCTGGAGTAGGTATTACTACAGTATATTTTCTAATGTACCAAATAGTAATACGGCAGGTAACATCAGTGCAAAAGCATGGTTGGCAGTTCTTTCTAAATTGCATGATTATCCATGGGAAGAGAAAGCCTCTGTACACGTATGGAATCATAAAATGCCAATGTGTTGCTTTTAATGTACGTTTTTGTTCCACTAGACTGTTTGCATAAATAATACCTACGTGATCCATTGAGGTACTTCCCATGTCCTTTTCTATACTTTGTCACATTAATACTCTATGGACATCAGAGATTCAGCGTACATCGAAATAAAGTCGTTCTGGAGTGATGGAGATGATTCCTGTTCTCTGTAAAAGATTATGATAATCGAATTGTTGATTTATTGTAGTACGCGCAAAAAACGAGCCCTGTATAACATTGTAATCGTAGGGGAGATGATGGGATGTGAATCGGGTAGACTTTTAGTTTCTTGTGTTTTGAGTAAGAATGAGATTCGTTGAGACGTTGTTTGAGGTAAACTTATACTGTCACTTACGGGATATCTTCCGTGATTGTTCATTATTTTAAGCTCCCGATGTTTCGGCGCTGTATTATCGGGAGCTCTAAATAATGAACAATCACGGAAGATATCCCGTAAGTGACAGTATAAGCTTAGTTGTAAACCGTGAAAGCTTAAAACAGTGGCTGTTTGAGGTGTTTTAAAAGAATATGATTATCGCTATGAGAACAAAAGTCGGTTCTGAATCATCAAATAGATTATTATGCCCTCTGGGTATTCATATTTTTAAACAATTATGTAACGTACACGCCTAATTCCCAAAATGTTCGGCCGAGGAGTACGAATTGTATAGTACACCCACGAGCACTAATATACACGAAGCAACTTGTGAAAGTGATTCTCTCCTGCTGTATCAATTTACGTTTTCACGAACTGTATAGTGTTTGGAAGCCATACTATTGTGAAATAATGTCTTATCTCATGTAGTTCTGAGTGTATGCGTATAAGTGCTCATGACTGTACAGTGTACACCCACATTTCGTCAGTCATGTTTAAGTCCCATGCAATATGCGACTATAATTAATTTCCCAAAAATGTTGAGCTGGTAAATAAATAAAAAAACTTTAGTACTATTTCTGTAAAAGTTTTCTACATCCTTAACCAATTTCCAGACACAGATTAACACGTGCCCACAACTCAAGAAGCGCCCAGCGGCATTCGACGTGGAGAGTCGCTTTGAGTTAAGAGCCTTACAAAGAAAATACCCTCCTCTGAAATAAACACAAGCTCTCACAAAAAACGGCAGAACAAAACTTTTGAGATCCGCGGTTTACGTGGAGGAGGTCTTACGAGGAGTCCTGTCTTTTGATGAATTCTTCAAACTTGAGAAACGTCGGAAGGCCGATCATTTTGGTTCTGTATAATTATTATTTACAGCATTAGGATGAAGATGTTTATAGAAGAAGTTGTGTTGTGATAGTCAAAATTATTGGTAGATATGCAAAAAATAATCAATCAAACGTTACCATTCTTCTAATATTTTAGGAGTTAGTAGCTCAATTCGCGAATTTGTATATTTAAATAGCACGATTTTGTAAATGCCTCTTAACTCCGCTACTGCTGATAATGAGGATCTGTTGATAATGGAGGGTTACTATGACGTCTTAAAGCAAGACTAACTCCAGTGTTGGATAGAGACAGAGCTATACAGGTCGTCTAGCGCCATCTCTTTCCCACAATGGAATTACTCCTGCTTTAAGACGTCAGGTGGCCACCTAGGGCACGCCACCATAGTGGCGATAAGTCCCCTCTTTGAGGAGTGGCTAGAGAGGCGCCACGGAGCCCTCACCTTCCGTCTGAAGCAGGTCCTCACCGGACACGGTTGTTTCGGGAGGTTCCTGCACTGAATCGGGCGGGAGGAAACGCCCGGGTGCTTCCAAGGCGAGGATCGTCCGGAGGACACGGTGCAGCACACTGCGGAGGTCTGCCCCGCTTGGAGCAGCGCCGAGTCCTCTCGCGCCCGGCCCTAGTTCAAGCCATGGTCCGGAGCGAGAGGGAATGGAAAAGCCGTCACCTCCTTCTGCGAAGCAGTCATGCTAGTGAAGGAGGTGGCGGGACGTGAGAGGGAAAGAGCCTCACGTCCCAGTCACCGCGGGAGATTCCCTGGGCGTCGGGGGTCACGTGGTGGCCCCCGGCCACCGTAGGCGCGGGCCTGTGGACGGCGAGTTATGGGCTAGCTCGCCGTCCGGCGGTCTTATGATGACAGGCCGTGTCGACGGCGCGTTCGTGTTCCACGCGCGCCTCAAAGAGATGTCAGCAACCACGTAGGGGTCCGCATGGGCCGATGCCTGCCAGGGCTGCGGGACTGTTCGAAAGAGATACCGCGGCCCTGGAACACAAAGGGCAAAGAAGGAACATGGATGGGTTTTAGTCAGTACAAGTCTGACACTCCCTTCCTGGGCTCGATTCCCAGGTCAGAAAAAGTAATTTTAGGGTTTTCCATCAGGACTTATTTAGTAGCAGCCTGAGTATTGTATCTGTGCTCGGTATATGGCAATAGGCTCTTCCCTTAAATGGGAATTATAAAACATAACCAGTATAATCCGGGTGTTCTAATATTCTTATATGTCACCTGTGCTTAATCCTTTGCAGACAGCAGGCGTGATGTAGTGTGGTTGTAAAGAAATAATAAACTCAAAGACACCTCGTTGGGTCCAAAAATAAAAATCAAGAACCTCACTTATAAATGTTCAACTAAACCTAAATAAAATTTAAACACGAGTCTTTTTTAAAGTTAAACCTTTGCGCAAAGTGATTGGTGCTCCGAAGTTTTGATGGTCAATGAAAGGGATTAGGGGGCTTGCTTCTTAAGTTCCATGGTTTTTCCTAACTTGTTATGGTGTTTTGTTCTTGTTGTTTGCAGGGAACTGTTCAAGTGATGGTTGCTTGATGTGTTCTCGTATTAACACAAAATAGCTACTCTTGTTTTTTGTGCCACATAAAATTAGGTTAAGTTAGGCAGAGAAGTACCTACAGTAGTTACGCACACATTTCGCCAATTATGTCACTTGACATAATTGCCCCAATTGAGCCCCTAGGTACTTACTTAGTGGCTGATTTTACATATTGTCTAGCGTATTTAGAGTGTTTCTATGTATAAAATAAATATTCAAAAAGATACACTCAAAGCTTTCAAAACCAGATTTTCCAACAAAATAAGAAACCCACTCCAATATACTTGTCCCAGGCGACACCAACTCGAGAATCTTATGAACCGACGGATCCCTAACTTCGACTGGTGTTGATTAAAACAACATTCTGCGTCAAACTTGTGTCCTCAACAGCTCAACTCAGCACAAAAGTCACTTTCACACAATTATGCGTTTAAACGCGTCTGATGCGAACCATTTTTGTAACTTTTCTCTTTGGGATTCAGCGCCGAGTTTAAGGGATCTACCCGAGAGTATGTTTTTTCGTATGTTTCTTGAGTTTTTCTTCTGTAAATGTTGCGGTGTGAAGTTTCTTTATGGTTTATTACTTTGCGCTTCTTAAGGATGTTGGGTTTTTGTTTTGCTGGATAAACGGAGGGGTGGATGTTGTAAGAATAGGTCATTTTATATTTTTTCCGGATAAGTAGGTATTGGCCATGCCGCTTTGATTGCAAACTATCACCCCCCAAACCTACCAAACAATCCAAGAAGCAAAGCATTTTTGAGTCATTCGCCTCACTGCACTGTCGTGAAGTTAACCCGCAAGAACTTTTAATAAACCAAAGACTCCACAATTTGTGTAATCACAAAACCCCGAAAAGTTAGCAACACATTTCCTTACAAAGCTCAATCTCCCAATCAGGATTTAAAAAAGACCAGAAACAAACGCAAGCCGTCACAACTGGCAAACGATCAACGATATTCGTGGCTCGGCAAACAACAGCCGTTCAGTTTCCGCCACCTATTCGACACCAAAAATACCATCGCGCTGGCGAAATAGGTCACCAGCAGAAAGGCATTGTGAATAGCAAATACGATGTAATTTGGCGGAGTGGGACGATAATGGGAGACGGGCGTTACGAACCGGCCCTACATGACCTTTGTAATAATTCTGATCATTTTTATTATACCTGCCCGTTCTACCTAAATAAATGTTAGTGTAGGCCGCAATAAACGTTTGCTTTTGCATTTACGTGATTTACAACGCGTTGAGGGTGGAATGATGGTCTTATGGCGGGATCTTGACTCTGTTTCTTTGGATGTGCACGGAATTTTAAAATGTTCAACGTGTAAACATATTACGGAAGGTATCCTTTTGGTTTGTATAAAGTTTGGATGGCCAGCATTTGAATACAAAATGTCAAATGGGTCTCTTAACCAAGGATGCAATTGTGAGACGTATGAAACACATAATCGAAGTCTATGTATGTAAATGTAAATCTTTGAGATCTTTTCATTTATCGTGGTAATCCAGGTCGATATTCTGACAATATAAATATTATTATCTCAAAACTTTAGTATAATCTAACTTGGTTCTTCGATTTAAACAAAACCGATACACAAAGAAAAAAATCCAAATATATCGCCTACATACATTACACGGTCCTCGAGCAGTCTAGGTGATTTTATTTCTAAGTTAGGGATCAGCATTAATTCTGCGCCGAAGATTGATCGGCGGCGTACTGGCGACGGACCGAGTTTTTTACTTCACTCATTGACTTACTGCTCCAAAGGGAGATGAATAGAGTATGGGATCTAGGTGTTACTGTATGTAGTAGACTACAATCATTATCATTATGCCTGTAATCCGTGAAAGGTTGGGCAGAGGTGTTTCTATAGATTACCCACAATATGTCAGTTATGTATAAGTTCCATGTTGTAGGAGGCAAGTCCTCTTTTATCTATACTTTTAAGTCTTCAGGCGAAGTTTATTAGGTACTGCGTTAATTGTAATCATTCTAAATTCGTACTTCAATTCATTTATTTAATTATTTATCTACCTACACACCAAAAATTTATTATGACAAGAAGTCAGAATAGAAGAGTGCGTACTGGGTTTATTTGTAAAGCAATCTCGTCTCATTATTTATGAGTATTATTTTATCTAATTATACCTACCAGTTACCTACGTGACATACTTATTATTGTTTTGAAGTGTTGAGGTGTTACTTTGTGCAACCACTGGTTACAGTGGTCAGTGGTCGGTCTGTTGCGGTAGGGTCGCGGAGTATTGTTTCCACATTATGCTTACGTAGTTCGAGAATTCTATTGTGGTTCATTTCAGTTACTTCTTCTTAAAGCATAAATAAGTGTTTTTAATCAACATAAGTATGTGCAAAACTTTCATGTTTGTGTCTGTACCGTGGTTGACAGATCAAATTATCAGATCATCTTTTCCAAACAGACCTGAGCCTAGTGAATTATGCCCTAGTACAAATAGAAAATTAATTCTACCAGCGCTAATAACGATTTAAAGTAAAAAATGTAATGGATTCGTACAAGCTACCAAAAAGCTTATGTTAAGTAATCCTGTTGTAAAGCATTGTAGAAATACAACATTTTTTGTCGACTGTCACTTGTAGGCCTTCCTTTCACGTAAAATCCAGCCGTTTCTCATCATACAACATCTAATACAATAACACTACTCAACGTTACGTCCATGTAATACAGAACCCTTTTCCCTAGTTCAACAAAGCGTGTACATATCATACCTACCTACATATTGTAGTTTTTTTTCAACATTTTTCATACACAATGCATTGGAAAATGTTGTTTGAAAGCAGAAGTAAGTTTTCCTTGCAGGTGTGGAAAATAAAAAGAGAACTGCTTGTAATAATATTACTAGTTATTTTCTGGAGCAAAATGTTTATGCTTATAAGCATTGGTCGAGCAATTTTTCTTGTGTTCACACGTTTTCCTTTTTACGCGGGTTGAACAGGATTCCAATCAAGTAGATGAGTTGGCAAGAATGTACGCTCAGCACAAATGTAGTGGCTTTCTTCTATTTCATTTTCACACCTAATTTCTAGAACGTATAGGAAAGGATCAAACTTTTCATAATATTATGAAATGTTCCAACTGCCTCGCAATGTCGGCCTCGGAATTGGTCTAGTGGTCGCAAGCGCGACTGTTGAGCGTGAGGTCCTAGGTTCGATTCTCAGGTCGGGCAAAATGTTATTGGGTTTATCCATCAGAAATTTCTCAGTAGCAGCCACGGAGTTTGGATTTGTGCCCGGTTGATGGTAATAGGCTCGCACCTATTACATGGGAGGGACTTACATTAAACGTAACTGGCGAAATGTGGGTGAACTATTAGGTATACCTCTGCCTAACCCTTCGGGGATTACAGGCGTGAAGTTATGAAATGCTGCAGGATGGGAAAACTTTTATTGAATTTTTCCATTAGGATTTCGCAGTAGCAGCCTGGAGACTGAATTTAGGTCCGTTTGATGGCTATAGGCTCGCCCTCTACTATGTAGGACTGAAACAAGACTGTCATTATTATTTAGATTGGAAACGGGATATTTATTTTATTTAAACATGGTAAATATCCCGTTTCCAATCTAAATAATAATGTTAGTGACCATGATAGTTTAAAAACTGTCAAATTGTGACTACAGTCTAACCCTTGTGTACAGGCGCGATATTACGTTTCAAACACTGTGCTGTAACTTACAGTGAGTACATACATAAATAAGGTATAATTATTTACTAAATCTAGATTTTGACCCACATTCTACTTCGGATTTGTTTTTCATTTAATTCGAATTAAAAAACGTCGTTTGCATAGAGGCGACCCTGTCCAGCTACTCTGTTACCACGCATATTTAAACGACATGCCATCATATTTACTCTAGTCCAAACAAAAAGGTTCAACCTTTTATTAAAATAATACTTTAAAAATCTCACCCTTCCATTTCACACATACGCAGATACTATACGTCGCGTCGGTCTAGTTTAATGCCAGGGCTGGCAGACTATTCCAACGCTTGTGCGAAAGGGACGAGGGCTAACTAATGCCCTGAATTTGTATGAGTCCCGAATATATGGCGACCCTCGCAGACCCATTGTTTAGAATACTACGCGAGTTATTCTTACGACTTGCAAATGTTCTGCTATGGAACTATTTTTGCGGGTTTTACCTTTAAACGGCTTGCTCAATGTTGAACATTTGTCTCTTACATCTACTTTTTTGACTGTCTTGTATAGTATGGGATATATGTAATCCGTAATAACTATGTTTTAAAGACAGTTTGGTGCTCAGATATCACTCTAGCTATGTATTATACTACAGCAAGAGGTGAAAAAGAAATAAGGAGGAATTAATTCTCTACTTTTTGATGAAAACGACCTTCCATAGAAACCTATGAAAAAAGGAAAGCCTCGGTAAATAAAAGTGCTACTAGACAAATGTCGCCATAAAGGACCAACATAATAATATCGTCTAAGTAAACTCAATTTCGAGACTCAAATCCTTTGTTACTCAAACATAATCTTACATATTTCTTGAGCTCATATCTTGGTATGAATATAAATTATCGGAACTACTCTGTCGGAGGCGATAGCTACTCAATGGGCAAAGTTGCGCTTGTGTTCGATTCTAATCCGCCCAACTATTGTGGATCCAGACTCCAGTGGATTAGTAAATACGAATGTTGGTAATGCATGTTTAATGTCACGCTATAAGCCTTAGTTAGGTAAGCAGAGATGGTGCTCGATATTTGCTTTCAGAAACTTAAGGAGCAGCTTTGATGAATTAAAATTCTCGAAAGAAATTTACAAAGTAAATAACTCGGAACCCGGAAGAAAACCTGAATGAACCAACTGATCACGACGCAATTTTCTCCATCCAGGAAAATGACTGGCAAACACCGTACAGAAGAGAATTTACAACATTTTCTAACAAATAAGCACTAAACTTTGTTCAAAAGTACCAGGACGCTAGCTCTTCAAAGGAGGTGGCAAAGTCCGAAGCTAACGCCGATGAGGCGATAGATAAATATTAAAATATTCATAGCGTGTGGAGAATGGCGGCCACCGTCGGACGAGTAAAATGGAGTAAATTGACAGACACAGCTATTCGCGGTAAAAGATTGCGTTTCAAACGCTAATACGATTTTTATACCAAATATCCGGCGCCTCGGAGTAACCGTGACGACGCACTACTGCTATAGTGACGAGAAAGCGCCTAATGCTTGTCGATGATTAAAATAAATGTTTTATTTTTTTACTGAAGTCTTCGATATTGTTGTATGTCTAAGTAATAGCTCCAGAGTTGTATACATACACTACAGAAAAAGCACCGAACAAAGTCTTCCATAATCAACTTTTTTATAACCATGTAAAAACATTAGTTATTTAATAAAATTATATGGAATAGATTCAGGTGTGCTGTTTTTATATGCTTGGAAACATCGGCTTTTGGTAAAATGCGTCGTTGTGGATCTACATAGTTTTACACAAAGGTATTTATTACATAGTTTCTACAAATAAATAAACAGTTCAAGTAAAAAGGTTTATTTACTTATTCTTTATTGCACACAAAACAAAAATATTATAATATATAATTATAATTATAAGTTATATAATGCATACAAATTCCAATAATTCACTATTTGATTTGATTATTTAAGTGACCTCCAAACACAAAACACTGGGTTTATTGTATTTTTTAATTGTTTTTCAAAAGTTATATGAATTATTTAATATATTAACATTTATTATTTTTTATTTACAGCGATGCGGAGGAGTACTTTGACGCCTAAGTGTCCTATTGTCTTCGTTGTATATATATAGGTACTTACTTTTAGTCTTATTTTTATCATTATTTTAGTTCTATTTGAAGTGTGTATGTTTTATTTAATAATGATAATGTTATGACCTACGTTGTTTTCAAACAAAGTAACCTTCGATTTCTGACTTCCTTGAACTTTTAAATTAGCTCTATAATTATGACATTACTTTCAATTATACCTTTGTAATTATAGTATTGTTTTCCTATGTTGTTATAAGTGCTGTGTGTAATTAAATAAAATTAAATTGTGTTTATTTCGGTAAAAAGATCTTCTAAGACAGTTTGATACGTCAATTTTTAAAAGTGCATGGCTCGTCCCTGCAACCAGAAATGCATTCTCTTCGTTTAGTGAGGTAAATGTAGACATTACAATTACTAAAAAAATTAAGTGAACGATTTTTTTTAGTCGATTATATATAATGCAGCGAAAAACAAGCATTCTTTTTTTTTTTTTTTTTTTTATTCAGTATGGGCTTACTCTTGACCTCAATCTAGTCCAAAGGACAGAGATGAGGTCGACGATGGAACGAGATAACCCAAAAGAAGCCTATTAACTCGCGATTTAAATAGATTGGGGTCATATGAACTTGGAAACACCGACGCAGGCAGGGAATTCCACTCCTTGGCTGTGCGCATAATAAATGATGTAGCAAAGCGCTTCGTGCGAATGTGTGGAACATCGACAAGGTATGGGTGATAACCTGCAGTACGTCTAGACTCCCGATGGAAAAAAGGAGATGGTGGAATGAGTTCGTGGAGCTCTTGAGCACACTCACCGAAGTACAATCTGTAAAAGACCGACAAACATGCAACTTTGCGTCGATGGGCCAGGCTATGAAGCCTGGTACCAACCAGCTTATCGTCACCAATGAGCCTCTTGGCTCTGCGCTCAACAGAATCGAGTGTGGCTAATTGGTATTTGGCTGAGCCATCCCAAAGGTGACAGCAATACTCATACAACAAGTGAGAAGTCAACAATAAGTGAGAAGTGACTTAACATAACGCGTAAGTGACGAGCTACGCACGGCGCTTACGACCTTTTTCTCGCGACCGAGTACGTGCGCAAAGCATCGGAGCGCCCTACAAGTCAAGGATTTAACGTAGGTAACGTGATAATTTCTCATTCGTTTATTTACGTTGCTACAAAAAAGTCGGCATAACATAATGGCAGATAATCCTGTTAAGTCGCTAAGTTCTGGAATGTTATGGGGATGTTGTGAACAAACAGCTGACAACGAAAAATACGCTAAATGCGTAAAATGTGTTAAGGCATATCATTATACATGTCTGTCTTTGGCTGACGACTACAATGTACCTGCTAAGTGGCATTGTCCTGAATGTCTAAACTCTGGCCCGAAACTTAGAAAATCCGATAACACGCCCTTACGTAACATCTCAACTACCAGAGGCAATAAGAGGCAAGCCGTAGGATCTCCACCTCAGGCGCCTGTTGAAATTGCGTTAGCACCTGACGATATTCGTCTACTTATTCAGGAAGCAATTAAAAAGGAACAGGCAGAGATGTTAACTAAGTTCATAGAAAAGATGAAACTAACCCTGAATCAACAGTTGCAACCTATAAAAGACCAAATGGAGAATATGGAAAAATCCATGGCTTTCATGAATCAGCAGTATGAAGATCTTTTAAAAGAATATACAGCGTCCAAGGAGAATATGAAAGAGTTGCAAAGAGAGAACTCTGAGATGAAAGTGTGTGTTAATGATTTGACTTCACGCATGAATCTACTGGAACAGCAAACCCGTGCAGACAATGTGGAAATTCAGTGCCTGCCGGAAAAGAAGCAGGAAAATTTAATAGAGATTGTGTCACACTTGTCTAAAGTAGTAGGGAGCAATATTCAAGACCACGACATTAAGCATTGCACAAGAGTCGCTAAACAAAATACCAGCAATTCCCGCCCGCGTGCCGTGGTAGTACAACTTGCTTCCCCCCGTAGTCGTGACCAATTTCTCGCAGCCACCATAAAATTTAATAAATCGAATCCAGGCAACAAACTGAATACAACACACTTGGGATACTCTGGACCTAAATCCCCGATCTACATTACAGAACATCTCTCCACTACCAATAAGGCACTCCATGCGGCCGCTAGAATCAAAGCCAAGGAAATCGGATATCAGTTTGTCTGGGTACGAGGCGGTCGGATATTCATGCGGAAGACACAGGAATCAGAACACATTCTGATAAGGAATAAAGACAGTTTGAATGAGCTGGTTTAATTTGTGTTTTTTCGTCTTCTTTTTTTTTAATTTCATTCTGGTTTTTGTCAATGTAACAGTAAATATAATTCATTAGCATTCTCGGATTTAAGGATATATTACCAAAACACTAGAGGCTTACGCACTAAATGTCATAATTTTTATCGTCAAGTTTGTTGCGAAAACTACGATGTTATAATATTAACCGAGACTTGGTTAAATGATTCTGTTATGAGCTCAGAGCTATTTGATAGCAGATATGTAGTCTATAGGCGAGATAGGGATAACAGGAAAAAAGATGGAGGAGGTGTTCTGATTGCCGTACTCAAGGGAATAAATTCAAAACGGATGACTCAATGGGAAAGTAATTGTGAAGATTTGTGGGTTATCATAGACATCTCGATTGCAAAGTCTGTTCGTCAACTAGCTGTGTGCGCAGTTTATTTGCCTCCGCCTCTACTTCATTCAACCCTTGAACACTTCTTAGACTCCTGTAATAATATATTTGAACAGTCTGGTTTGAAGTCGTGTATAGTTGGTGACTTTAACTTAAGTAATATTGATTGGAACTTGGCAAGTGAGTTGGATAGTGGTTATATGGCACCAGGTATTGGTCACTTGTTAACTGATTTTAGTCATATAAACAAATTATCTCAACTTAACAATATAACAAATAAGTCAGGACGCATACTTGACCTTGCGTTGACTAACTTGACTTCGGGTACCGTATGTTCTGCTCTAAATCCCCTAAGTATAATTGACCCTTTGCATCCCCCAATTGAAATTAATTTAAAATCATACACAGACACAAGACTTCCGTATAATAGTAACAAGAGATTAAATTTTTACAAGTTAAATTATGATATTATATGCAAGCACTTTAATGAGATCGATTGGGACCTTTTATTTGACGGCGCTCACAATGTGAATGATATGCTCAGTATATTCTACGATAAAATTAAAAATATTATAGAGATGCAAAATCCCCCTTTCACCCGTAAAAATAAGACATACCCTCCTTGGTTCGATAAAAATTTAATAAGAACCTTGAGAGAAAAGGAAAAGATACGCCAGCGATACAAAATATATAAAAACCCCATGGATGAGCTTGAACTGAAGCTGTTGAGTAAACGGTGCTCGGTTATGGCTGCTTCCTGTTACAATAAATATGTTAGCGACCTAGAAACTGTAATAACCAAGGATCCGAAACGATTCTGGGCTTATATCAAGGAAAAGCGAGGTGGTACCAGTTCATATCCCCTAGCAATGACTGACGGCATCACATCGTCTTCGGATGGCAACAATATCTCAGAAATGTTTGCTGCTCACTTTTCTTCCATGTACAGTCAACAGAATGTGACTCATCATTCATGTTCCTCTGAGTACATGCAGGACATGTTAGCTTATAGTTTACCTTTGACAACGCCAACGATTGAGATTGATGCCGTGCTCACTAAATTGAAATCTCTGGATCGCCGAAAAGGCGCTGGACCCGATGGAATCCCTCCTTATTTTGTCTCCATGTGTGCTTCGCCTCTGGCAGCTCCTTTATCACGTATATTCAATCTATCACTTACCTCTGGCATATTCCCAAAGCTTTGGAGGGTAGCAAAGGTTGTACCTATTCATAAATGCAGTGATCGTAATTATGTGGGTAATTATAGACCCATTTCAATTTTGTCGACCTTCGCCAAACTTTTTGAATCCTTGATTTGTCCCTACATCCAGTCTCATTTGAAGCTTTACCTTAGTGATGCCCAGCATGGCTTTGTGAGTTCAAGATCTACGTGCACAAACCTAGTGACTTTCATGGAGACCCTAACGAGTGCTATTGACTCTGGGAAACAAGTTGACGTGATATATACCGATTTTAGCAGAGCCTTTGATCGCGTCCCTCATAATATACTCCTTCATAAGTTAGCTGCTTACGGCATCACTGGCTCCCTCCTTGATTGGTTTAATTCTTATCTCGACGGTCGTTCTTTCTTTGTTGCCCTCAATGGCTACCAGTCAAGCTCCCACAAGGTTACATCTGGCGTCCCACAAGGATCACATGTTGGCCCAGTTTTATTTAACCTATTTAGTAATGACCTCGCCAACGAGTTGAAATTCTCTGAGTGTTACTTGTATGCTGACGACTTAAAGTTTTGCAGAGTAATCGAATCAGACCTTGATGTTAAGTTGCTACAGAAAGATATTGACATGTTAGTGGAGTGGTGTGATGAAAATGGTATGAGCTTAAATATTAACAAGTGCTACCACGTGAAATTCACTAGAAAAACAAAATTAACACGATCTGATTATTATATTAGTGGTAACTTGGTGCAGGAGGTGGAGCAGATAAGAGACTTGGGAGTTCTATTCGATAAGCAGTTAACATTTGTACCCCACGTTGAAAATGTAGTTAAAAAAGCCTCAAGAATGCTTGGGTTTGTCATTAGAAATGTTACCTGTTTTCGACGCCATAAAACTAAAATTCTGCTTTATAATAGTCTGGTCCGTAGCTCGTTAGAATATTGCAGCACGGTGTGGAGACCTCACTATGCCACCCACGCACTGAGATTGGAAAGGGTTCAAAAACGATTTCTGTGGCATTTAGCATACTCTTCCGGGATAGCAAAAAAGAAAATATCATATAAAGAGAGACTATTGCATTTCAAAATGATATCCCTACAGAAGAGGAGAGATTTACTGGATTCGTCATTTTTATTTAAAATTTTGCGACATAAAATTGACTGTCCCCAATTATTGAGCAGGATCAAATTCCGTGTGCCCACGAAAAGCCCACGAGCTCCTGTTACCCCCTTGCGTCCTCCTCTTCGCAGAACCGTACTTGGTGCTAATTCGCCTATCCCCCGCCTATGTAAACTATTAAATAGCTGCAGTGATCTCGTAGATGTGCACTCTGACTCACTTGGTAGGTTCAAAAGCATTATTTATAAAAACCTGTAAAATAATTTGTGTTAATTTTTAATTTTTTGTCTCTTGATTTTAATTTTGATTTTGTTTTTTTATTTAAATTTTGATTTGAATTTGAATTTTGATTTTTAATTTAATTTTTTAATTTTTAATTTTTAATTTTAATGTTTAATTTTGAATTTGATTTGATTTTGATTCTGATTTTAATTTTGATTTCAATTATGATTTTGATTTAAATTTTGTTTTTGTTTTTAATTTTGATTTTGATTTTAATTTTGATTTTGATTTTAATTTTAATTATGATTTTGTTTTTGATTTTGATATGTATTTGATTTTGACTTTAATTTCTATTTTAATTTTGATTTTAATTTTGATTCTGATTGTGATTTTCATTTTATTTGATTTTAATTTAACTTAAATTATGTATTTAAAAACCATAGTTGTGTGCGGTGAGTACCAACGACAAATAAGTAGTGCATGATGTGCTTACCTGTAAGAGGTTGATACACTTGTCTGTGACTCTATTGAATGTATCTCATATGTTTGAAGCAGTGTATTCAATTGTTGGTGAGCCAAATAAATAAATAAATAAATAAATACTCCATGCCGGACCGAACTTGAGCTTTATATAAGATTAAAAGCTGTCCAGGCTTGAAGTAACGCTTAACCTTGTTTAGGATACCCAGCTTTTTTGCCGCAGTTTGGGCTTTCGACTCAATGTAGGCACCGAAGTTCAGATTCGCACTCAACTTCGCACCAAGAAGCTCGAGGCTGTCGGTGACTGGTACAGATGCACCCCGGAAAGTAGGAGCCAGATTGAACGGACTCCTTTTGGCGGTGAACAGGCACACTTGTGTTTTGGTGGCGTTAAAAACAACCAGATTCTCATCACCCCACTTGGAGACGAGACTTAAGGTTGAATTCGTTCGCTCTACCATGGCCTCTCTCAATAAACGCACTTCATCACCGCTGGCTTTCGCGCTGGATGCATAACTCTCCATGACAGTACTGTCGTCTGCGTACCCTACAATACCAGGAGCCAGAAGGTCATTGATATGCAGCAGGAAAAGTGTCGCGGAGAGAACAGACCCCTGAGGAACTCCGGCATCTATAGCGATGAGGTCAGAGGAGCAGCCATCAATGACCACTCAGATCGACCGTTCACTCAGGAAGTCAGATATTCAGCGGCAAAAGTCAACGGGGATGCCGTATGCAGGAAGTTTGCTCAACAGACTTGCGTGCCAAACCCTGTCGAAAGCCTTCGAGATGTCCAGCGAAACGGCAAGGGCCTCGCCGTGTTTCTCGATGGCCTCACCCCAGCTGTGCGTAGCAAACACCAGAAGATCCCCAGTTGATCGTCCCCGGCGAAAGCCATACTGACGGTCACTGAGTAGGTCGTTTGCTTCTAGGTATGCCAGCAGCTTCGCATTCAGAACCCTTTCCATAACTTTACAGAGTATGGAGGTGATGGCGGTTGGTCGATAGTTACTGGGGTCGGCACGACTACCCTTCTTGGGTACTGGTTGTACATTGGCAACCTTCCATGACTCCGGAACCGTTCTGGTTTTAGTTACTCATCTCAGTATTAATAAAGTTATAAATAATAGACAATTCGGTTATCAAAAGGGTGTTGGAACTGCGGAAGCTATTAGCACTTTAGTTAACGATGTGGTTGATAAATTAAATAACAAATTTAGGGTAGCTGGAATCTTTTTGGACTTGAGTTCAGCTTTTGATACTGTAAATCACACTCTATTGCTTGCTAAAATGGAACACTATGGTGTAAGGGGACAAGTTCTAGGGCTTTTTCGGTCGTACTTAAAAAATAGGAAAATGTTTGTAGAGGTAAAAAACTTGAATAGGAATAATGCTCAAGTAGTGTACCATTCAAACTTACAAAACGTTACGACAGGTGTCCCACAGGGTTCGATACTGGGTCCAATCCTATTTCTGATATTTACGAACGATTTACTTAACCTAGCAACAAAGTTGAATTCAAATATGAAATTAATAGCATTCGCAGATGATACAAATGCTATTGTTAGCGGAGATACTGCGGACTCATTGAGTAATACTGTAAACAAGGCTCTTGAATCTTTTCAATCATGCTTTATGGCTAATAAATTAACCATAAATTCTAAAAAAACAAACGTCATATTGTTTAAGTCTACATCACGTGGCTGTGATAGTTTAGATGTAACATTAAATGGAGACAAAATAGATGTCGTAGACTCAGTAAAATTTTTAGGAGTTCATGTTGATTCACTACTAAACTGGAAAAATGAACTAAAAGCCATAGACGGATCAATTTCATCAGCATGTTATGCCCTCAGAAGCCTGCGAGATGAACTTTGTGTAAATATTTTAAAATCGGTTTACTATGCATTGGTGGAGTCAAGACTGAGGTATAGTATTCAACTATGGGGAAATAGCTACAGGTATAACTCAGATAGAGCATTTGTACTACAAAAAAGGGCGATCAGAACAATAGTTCGTATTCCCCAAGTCGAGTCATGTCGGGAATATTTTAAAAAGCTTTCTATCCTTACGGTACCAAATCTGTACATATTAACAGTCTTGACCAGCCTGGCAAAGCACATTAGTGAATATGAAACGGAGGAAGAAAGACACCATAGGGAAAGCACACGGAACAAATACTTGAAGCTTGGAATTAGTTCCAAACTGAATATTGTGAGACATTGTGTTAGATATCAAGCGGTGAAACTGTTTAACTGCTTGCCCAAAGATTTAAGATGCCTGTTATATAAAACCACTTTGTTTAAAAAGAGGCTTAGGGAGTTTTTATTAGAAAAATGTTTTTATTCCGTTGATGAGTTTATAACTCACCATAAATCTTAGGTTATCATACGTTTAGATTATTTGAATTAATTTAGTTTTGACATGTTTAGATTATTTATGGAAGTTTGTGGACGTGTATTAGATTTTAGTTTACTGAAGTAACCATTTCAGTGAAGTAATGTTAAGGATTATTATTTTTTATTATTTAGTTTTCATTTAAATTTAAATTTTTATTATTTTTTTTTTTTTTTATGAATTCATGCAAAATGATTTTGATTATGTGTTAGATCTTAGTTGTGGATTACTTTTAGGTTGTATTTAATTCCTTTTTGTAAAACATTCAGACACAATGAAAATTGTTAATGAATAAATAAATGAAATGAAAATGAAAAGAGAGAGGCGGTACAAGCGTGTCAACACAGGAGACAACTCAGGCGCACAGTTCCTCAAGACTCTTGCTGGTATGCCGTCAGGACCGCTAGCCTTGTTCACGTCTAGGCTAAAGAGTACTCTACGAACCTCCTTCAAGTGTATTGTGATCTCCGGCATCGAAGAATCACAGTGAGGAATCGTTGGTGGCTGTTTTGAGTCAGTAACTAGACGTGAATTGCTAGCAAATAGAGATGCAAACAGGTTTGCCTTCTCGGTAGCGGAGTGAGCTAGCGACCCATCCGGTTTTTGCAAGGGAGGTAAAGTGGGCCGGCAGAAGTTGGTTTCGACCGATTTGGATAGGGACCAAAACTGTTTACCACCAGATGGGTAGGACGCAAGTTTAGCCCCTATACGGCTGACGTGGTCGAAACGCGCCTTTCGGATCACCCGCTTACAAGACTTTGCGGCAGAATTAAAAGCTCTTTTCTTCGCGCGAACCCGTCGAGCTCGTACTTTGCGGTCACGGGCTTGCACCCAGGCTTGGTATGCAGACTGCATCCGAGCCTCAGCATGAGCGCAATCCACGTTGAACCAAGGACGGGCTTTGTGACCGAGCGGTATGACGGAGAATGGAATATAGTATTCCATTCCCTGCCGTATCACGTCCGCAACCGCTTCAGCTGAACAAGTGGGGTCGCCCGAAGAAAAGCACACTGGACGCCAAGGGAAGGACGCAAAAAAATGCCGCATCTCATCCCAGTCTGCTGCTTCGTATCGCCAAACTCGCCTCTCGCCCCTAGGGCTATCATCTGGAGGAGAGCTGACAGACACGGACTTCACCAGACAGTGGTCGGAAGTTCCCAGTGGGGCTGATACCGATACTGAGTGCCTGTCTGGGTCAGTGGTTAGCAGTAAGTCTAAGCAGTTGGGTGTATGTCCGTCAACATCAGGCACCCGCGTTGCTTCAGTCACCAGCTGGGTGAGATCTAGCGACAATGCAAATCTGCGCGCCTCTCTCCCAGCATGGTCAGTTTTCTGAAACGGGAACAACCACTCATCGTGATGGGCATTAAAGTCCCCCAGAAAAAGAAGCTCCGCCGTCGGGTACCGTTGCTGGGCACAATCTGCCATCTCCATCAGGTGCTCAAAGAGCCTGGTCGTCTCCTGGTCACCGCTGTGCGACCGGTAGACACCGACGTAGAGTGATTTCTCCACCCCGGTATCCACCAGTATCCAGATAGTGGATAACCCGGAATCCTCAAAGCAACGGAGACGCCGAAAGCATATGTCATCGCGGACGTACACACAGACCCCAGCTCGTTTTACGAACTTATGTTCAAACGAGTAACCTGGGTAGTTGAGGTACGCCACGTCTGACGGAGTCGCAATCTGCGTCTCCGTTAAAAAGAATAGGTGCGGCTTCTCGGTCTCGAGGTGGTGGTGGACCGGATCGAGATTTGAGTGCAACCCCCTGATATTGGTGAGGTGCACTTTAAGTGGGAGGAAGTGCTGCCGCTTCAAAACCTTTTTCCTTTTATGCTTCTTCATTTTAGTGGAGTATTTTTGTGGGGAAACAGAAGGTTGGTCGAGACGCGGCTCGGTTACCCAACGGGCCTCTTCAGGTCATCCGACCTGTGGGAGACTCATCTGGAGACTGCGGGGACGCCCGAGCCCCCCCGAAATGGCCACCGGGTCCTCCCGCCCAGTCGCCAACTGGCACAGTGGAGCATTTCGGGATTTTTCGCGAGTTGGCGGGGCAGCCTTTTCCACGTGGCTGGCGCAGTACTTGGGCCCCCTACTAACTGCGGTCGGCCAACGGCAGAGACCGTGCCTCGGATCCCGCTACCCTCCAGCATGAGTCTCCCGGTACAGAGTCACATAGAAACCCAGACTGGTGCGAAACCGCGCAACTGACCACATCCATCCCCCAATGGCACTGGCACTCCCGCTCACCGACGGAACACAGACAAGCTGTTTGGCGCCGGACTCCGGCAGGAGGGTGGTCGCGCGCCAGGCGGCCGAAGCCTACCACCGCTGTAAGGGATCTTCAGCCGTCACCACAGTCCGTGAAGACACGTGGTGCCGTTGCCCGGGGTGGACCGCTAGGAGGTAGATCCCAACCACCCCAAAAGCCATTCATCGACCAGTTCCGAGAACAATTAATTAAAAAACTGTAAGAAGCTGGCGAAAACGATATTTTCGAATACAGATCCTGGATAACTAGCAAAAATGATAACATGAAAGAAGCAAAATTGGATTTTGGTATTTAAATAATAGCAAAACAGTGGACACAGTGGCACATTCACCCTAGTCAAACTTATCGAGTATTCAAGTAAACTGGCTGTGTCCCATCACTAGCGGGCGCTGGCGCACATTTCCGTCTGCGTGATGAATAGTCGCGGCGACTCGTCCGCTCGTCATATAGCGAACATCTATTATGTGTGAACTGGCCCCCGTACAACTGTACAATGTTACGTTTGTGTGAACTCGGCAGTGAGCACAAAACTATCAGTGTTATGATACGAGTTATGTCAACTGGAACCTAAACGAGATGGCATAGAAAATGAATACGCTTATAAATTTCAACATGAGGATTTGGGTGTGCTTGAAATTCATCTGCCATTTAGAATTAATGGGCGCAAGTGCAACTGCTGGGCAGTCGTTTCTGAGCCTGATGCAAAGGCTAGCCTATAAAGCGTTTAATTATGATTTTCTATAAAGGATAAGGAGCCTTTAATCAAATGAGGATTTTTTATGCTATGCTTTCCTCCCTCCCAGCATCAAGTGTATTACTTACAAATTAATCAAGATCAGATGGTTTGAGAATCTGTTAAATTAAAAAAACATATAGTTCAATTAATTATCAGTAAAAATAATTTTACGCGTCACACATCGCACAAAAAACTACACGTGATTGTCACATTACCATCCCCCATCGTGACTAATCGTGATTTTTTCTAACGCCCCTTATATCTTTTACAACCATGTGATTCAAGGACGACCCCTAATGAATATGAATATATTGCTGCCCTGGCCTATTAGAACACCTCCATGGAACTTAAACATAACTTGGCGAAATATTCGTGTACTTAACACCTCTGGCTGTTTTTGGGAGAATTCGGGCGTGATGTAAATGTTCTGTTATATTTTTACGTAGGTACACAATGTTTTAGTAGTACAATGCTAGACACTGCATAATTAATCTAAAAATAATATCCCTTTCGATCCAGAGTGGTCTATCATAACCTGCGGACTACAAATTAAAAAGCTACTTATAAATACACAAGCGCAGGTCACACGCTTTCAGAAACATATTTATATTTTTACATTTTCAAAGCGTCAATTGCCAGTACATTCACGGTTGCATTAATGCCATATTTTGTATTAAAACTTTTCATTAAATCCGTCAAGCAATTTCAGTGTTTCACTATTGAGTTGGGGAGTTTATTTTGCAACACCTGCTTAAAACATACAGATTGGAGAGAACGAATCAGTTCCGTAATATCCCGCGCTCAGCTATTCATATTTGACTGTCGGCAATATAAGTGCATACGTAACGTCATTATTCCCGGGGCTACGTAATTCCGCTGAGTTCCGTGTGAGGTGGCCATGAGATATAATAGGGCGATGATAGATTTTGTACAAACATATTTAAATATATACGTATGATAAGCGTAAGAGCAGCGGTGGCCCAAGAGCAGCGGTGGCCCAGTGGTGGCGGTCCCGACTTGCGTGTAGTAAGTCGTGGGTTCGAACCCAGGCAGGCGCATTACTTTGTGTAATTTATTTCATCACCACTGCTCTCAAAACGGTGAAGGAAAACATCGTGAGGAAACCGGCATGTCCTAGAACCAAAAATTCGAAGACATGTGACATCTACCAACCCGCACTGGGCCCGCGTGGTGAATTTATGGCCCATTCCCTCTCATAGAGAGGAGGCCTGTGTCCCAGTAGTGGGAACATTATAGGCTGATTATGATACGATTATGATACGATACTGGACAACTTGAACGCAGTCGTAATCTACTTGCAAGCGCCTAGTGGTTGCAGTGCGTACAAGTGTATCGTGTCAAACTTAGCAGTTATATCATTATGCCATATGAGCCAGATCATATTTATCCTGTGTTTTCTTCTGTTAACCTCTCTGCCTTTAATTTTGTAGAAGACAGGCCAAAGATTTAGTTGTGATTGACTATTTAAATCACTTTTTTTTGTCAATTTTTATTTTTGTAGGTATTATTTTTTTTTGGCTGCTAAATAAAAGATATTGTGTTACAGTTGTGATTGATGATAATTAATGCAAATGCAAAATTCCGGATAATATATTTCAACACAATTTATATCGCTATGAAAATTATTTTAACGATAACATATCGTTTACATTTTATTACTTAAACACACATATTCAAATTTGCGTCATTAAAATATCCCATAAAGTTGAAAAGCACAGTGAACGTACAGGGCGGGGGCAGTGTATTGCTAGGGCGGGCGGGCGCGGAATCTGACCGTAGCATTTTTCACGGACCAAATCCTTCCGGGAATATTAACGCGATCTCTGGATACTTTGTATATACTTTATGTTCTTCTATACGCTTGATAGTACACGATCTTCAATTTTGTGAAGTTTAGAAAATTGAAGGTAGTTCTTTATGTGTTAGTGGGACAATGAAATATGTTTATATAGTATTTTAGAAGGTATTTCAGTTGGTGTTGTTACAATACGGAGTATTTTTTGTTTAGTGGAAATATTATGACGTCTGGGAACGCAATACTATGGACATTACTCGCTAATGATATTTTTCAAAAAATTTAAGCTATAATGAATCTTACATAAAACATGAAGTACTACTAGAAACTAAGTCAAATGCCAATCAATGTGAAAACAAAAGTAAAACCTGTTCAGGTGGATATTCATAGATGACTCTGCTCTAGAATGTAAATGTGGTGTTTATACACTGACCTGCCTGTCCTGTCGTTTGTACATTACAGGAAATCGACACGCTGAGAAAACGACAGTCAGATTACTTTTTTTTTCGTTTTTATATTAATCTCTTCGAAGTAAAGCTATCATTAATGTATCATCAAGACATCCAAACCCCCTGCAAGGGAAACGCTAAAGTAAGTAGGTAGGTAGGTTGGTAGGAGGTAGATAGGTATGACCACATTTCTACTATTCTTTCAGCTCCGGTTAAATTTTAATTCGGTCCTGAAAAATTAAATGTGGCCCTTCCACAATAAAAAGAAGCGCTTTTTGTGTTACCGGGTTTTCGCAGATTAAATCGCTAAGCCTGGATATGCAAAATTGAAAAAAAAGCTAACGAAAATTATATTTTATGGCACATTTTAATGTGTGATGTTTGTTTATGAAATGGGTCATTTTTCAACTGTGGTTTTTCGAGTTCAGTGCACAGGATTTTGCAATAAATTAAAATTGTTTTAGTTGGGGTATAGTGGTCCAAATCAAGCATTTCATTGAATATCAATAGACAAGGAACTGTCACATGTTTATTTTATACTACTATACTATTACTGCCCATTAAATGGAACTTAAACATAACTGGCGAAATGTGGGTGTACTATTACCCAAACCTTCGGAGATCACAGGCGTGATGTTATGTTATGTTTCTGCCTCATTGGCCTAGTGATTGAAAGGGCTACTGCTGAGAATAAGGTCCTGTGTTCGATTCTCAGATCCGTCAAAGTGGTATTGGGTTCATGAATTTCTCAGTAGAATTTGGGAGGCTGGGTTTGTTCCCGGTTGGTAGCAACAGGCTCGCCCCTATTTCATGGCACTTAAACATAACTCATGAAATGTGGGTGTACAATAGGTACACATAAGCATAGCCCTTCGAAGTTTACAGGCGTGACGTTTTATTTTAAAAGTGCTTACTATTTTGATCTATAAAATCAAATCAAGGTCAAAGAATACAGACACCTCTATCTCTCACAAGTTTTCAAATACCTACCAAATTACCTTAAAAAGCGTCAGATTTTATAATATGAATAATTGAAGATTGTCAAAGTACTAGCTAGTAATTAGACGAGACGTGTAACTCAATTAATATTCGCAAAGAATTACGCGTAACTAACTTAGCTAGGTACTGATGGAATTAATTGTAATCGTATTAAATTATTTACGTAATAATATGTACCTACTTACTTTCATCGTACTTTACATATTTTAAAATTGAAATCTAGACGATGTAATTATTTTATGAAAACTAGATACTTAGGTACCTAACAGAAAGTTGTCATGCCAAGGATGAAATGCCTGGTAATTTGGTAACACCACATACCATGCCAAAAAAAACTTAATCTTTTTTCTCCATGAGTGTAGACAGAACTACAGAACTCCACCTGCTTTGATACTCGCATACTCCTTTTGCAATGTCCAGGGTCCACATTCATACATCTGGTCACACACGCATGCCCCGGTAGTGAGTCTCACCTAACATTCCTATAACTGCTCTCTCTTAACTGGTAAAATAAAAAAAATACAAGGAAATCTGAAATCATATAAGGCATTAATATCGATGTACCAGGGAATTAGGAAGCCTTAGGAGTCCCTACGCACGTTACACGCCTTTTTAACAAGCCACTTAGTACAGTCAATCAGGATCAACAGATTAACAAAGTGATTGTACGCAGTATCGGGTTTTGTTTCGATTTATTCTTTTGTAGACGTTTATTTACTGAAATACACGATTGCTTTTGGAGATAGGTAATACTTACTTCAGAAGATATATGGATTGCAAAAAATAATATGACTAGATAGGAGAGTCTAAAGTAGCGTTTGATAGATATTTTATATTAAAACAAAAGATTTACAGCGCCTATCGCAAAATAAGTAGCAGGGCGGTAGGAAAACCTGTTTCAAATAACAAGAATGCTAAAGTGTATCTAGTGCATAACTGACAAGGCTATTAAGTGAAACTTTAACCTATTTCGATATAACTGCAAACCGACTACTCCATAATGTCAGCCAAATAATCGAACGCTATGAATTTGATACAAAATCCCTGTCCGAACTTTATATATTCAGCGTGACACAATATATTGTATACAACACAACATGATACATGTTACAGGATTAAAAAAAAAGAGATTTTTGTCATGAAACATGGGCGAAAATGTGCCAGTAAATGTTGTAGCTGAATATGCTTCGCTGCCCAACACACAAACTAGATTCGGTGATTAAAAACGTATTTTCATGACTCGTTTTTGAAACGGAGATTTTTATTTTCTATTTTTATATCAGCCCGTGGTGTCCTACTGCTAGGTAAATACCTCCCTCCACGCTTTCCATTGTCACCACCATTGCAAGGATTTATAATTTTATTTTCCACAATGATCTAATAAGCATCATGATAAGATACACAGACAAGCAAACACAAAGGTATAATTAGGAGTTTGGTAAGCCCATCTAGGTGTTTTTTACACTACAGAAATAATTAAAGCATTATCATTTAAATAAATGAACCTTGTAATTTTTTTTAATTTTTTTAATAAAACTTAGGAATTTCTTCTGTATCGTGGGTGCGTTTACAAACATTTAAATTCACATACACAAACAGCCAGACCCGGAACAACTACCTGTAGGCCATACAAATATTTGTTCCGTGCGGGAATCGAACCCGCGACACGAAGCGTAGCAGTCAATCGCTCAGCCACTGCGCCAACCGTGCCGTCAAAATGTACGTAACTGACGACTGTTTATTGTTATTGCACATTTATTACGAACTTGATTTAAAAGTTATGAAAAGAACCAATTAAAAGTAAAATGTTCTAACGTTCAAACTCACCAATAACCTACCCAAGCTTATTACTATAATATAATAATGACAACATTTCCGAACTAGCTCCGAATAATATTGGAACTTAATCAATTTGCTGTCGCACGCAAGTACTCGTACTTGCGGTACGAGCGGTTCCGGGCGCTTTCCATATATTATTCAGAGCTGTATCGGGCAATACCGCTCGGCTGATATTAGACTACTGCCGAAATAAGGAGCGACATGACTAACAGCCTGTCGGAATGAGAATATAACCTATGTTTAGATGTTTTGGTCTGGAATTTTAAATATCTCACTTGATACAAACTCATTTTTTGTTAAAAAAGAATAGGTATCAATGATAATAATAGGTTTGATCGCAAAAGTGCCAAGCTTTAAATACAGACGAAAGAATGGATGATGAATTTCATGAATAAACCGCCCGAAACCAACGGCTACTTCACGCTTTTAAAAATATGCATTCGATGACAGGAATATGAAAGCTTTTTTTGTTTAAATAAAATCGATTCTGTATATTAACAGGATCGGATTTTTATTATAATTTGAGCAAAATATGAACTCAATAGTTCGTAGCACATTGCTACGACGGAGCTACGGTGAAGCTACAGCGTAGCGCGTGTGCTACAGAAGCGTAGCCTACCTCTTCGGAATATTACATCGTTTAGCTATGTATACATATAGCAAAGGTTGTTGGTTAATGAGAGTGCACTGCGTTATCAAATTTCCCACCAAGAGTATATACTATTACATGTAATAAAATTAGGGCAAATACGGGGAATTTAGCCGTAATCGTCACACAATCAGTCACTACTGCAGACTGCACAAGTGCACACGTCCCTTCAGAGCTGGGGTCATTACACCGCGGAACGTTTTTATTCCCCACGTGTACAATAAAGTGCATTGTTTTTGCGGCCGCGGGCTAACGCACCCCGCTATACATCCCGCCACACAACGCCGTCCCGCTGAAATATTCGCACGTCCCGCTGGATCGAACGTGCATAGCTTTACGTGGATGGTTTTTTAATGATATTTTAGTGGTTTTGTCAAATCCCTAGTATAACATATCTTCAATCCTGTTAGTATCAATCATGATTGTGGCCCTGACCAACAAGCTGTATGACCTACTACTACTAGTGTTTGTTTGGCAATTGGACCTGCTAACGTAGTGCAGCAGCAGATCACCCGGCTACTGCACCAACAGTACCGCCAGTGTTACGATGCATTTTAAAATTTCAGTGACAAACTGCTGCTCTCAAAACAGTGAAGAAACCTCGTGAGGAAGCCGGCACGATGTAGAACCAAGAATTCGCAGTCCTGGGACTTCCACTAACCCGAACTGGGTCCGCATTTTGAATACCATCCCACTCCCTCTCATAGTGGGCAGGTCTGTGTCCCAACAGAGGGACCGTTATAGGCTGATAATCCCACATAACACAGTATGTCAAATAAAAGAAGATTGGTAAGAATAACAAACCCACAATAGTGTACAGTGATATGCACAAACATCCTCACTAAGAACAAATACCCAGAGGGCCGCAAATATTGGTCTTTGTGTGGAATCGAAGCTTACATGCGGGGAACAAAAACGATACGCAGAGGCAAGTAAATAAACATTTCCTTGTAGGGAAAACAAGGATTTTTTCCATGGATAAGATAAGTGAGCTTAAAATAATTTCAAGATACTTGAGATTAAAGTTTCAATACAATTACAAAAGTAACGTATCATTTTTATAGTCAATTTCTATATTGCACTGCACTGCTGACCTTTGTCGTATATTTTTGTATTGTAATGGTCTTAATTTTGATAAAAAAAAACTCCCAGTTAACTAAATCTTTAAAATGGTTGAAAAAAGAAATCTAACTATCCCGTTGGTATAATAGCAAAAACAGACCTCAATCTATCATGACGTGCAAGTCAAATTCAATCCTAAGTAGAGTGATAAAACAATTCATAGATCAACTGTACACAAAATACAACCATATATATTTTTAGTCTTACTATTAAAGTACGTTACAATTAATAAGCTTCAGTCCAAACCTGTGTTACCAAAAATCACGCTTTGTTAGTTAAATAAAACCTATCTATTAACGACATTGGAACAACTCATTTCAAATCACTTCCGCTTCCGTTAATCAATTGGAAAGCTAAATAAAACAGCCATTGCCGGAATTTGATTCGTTTTGGTACAGTCGGCTGCGATTATAGTGAGAGACTGACAGCTGACCTTATCACCGCATGACATACCTGGAGGCACGCGAATGTCACGCTGACTGTACTGAGGAACTATTTCTATGGTTCTAGATGTTTCTCTGGAAACTCGGGTTTTAAATATTTAGGTTTTGTTGGTTGGGTACCGAAAATAGTATCGTGATTAGCACATAAAGTTGCTGCTAACTAACTTGTGGGGCAAGACAAGACTATCGGTTTACTTTAATATTCCGTAACAGGTTAAACAAACTAACAGTTTATTTAAGAACTACTGCTTACTGCTCACTGAAAACATTCTATTATAAACTGGAAAACTAAATATTCAAATTCCAACAGAACTATTCGTTGTAATATGACCCAGGTAAGATATAAATAGCAGACGAAAATGGGTCTTAATGCCTCTTTATAGCCCGTTAGACTTTCTTTTCATTAAACAATTGCTTTTCTCTGTTCCTTCATCTTCTGCCTCACTGACATTAAAGGCGGCGATCTTCTTTTGTCAAACAATTGTAAACACGACTCAACTGGCTCAGTTGAAACACACTAATTTTTCATTCGCGCCGACAGGTAGCCGTATCTCTGTTTGCATCCTATTTACAGCTCCCTCGGACAGTTAAAAGGAGTCAAAGAAAAGCCTATCTTTTCCGTTTACACGTTTGCTGTGCTAACTTCGCCGGGGCACTCTCTGCGCGCGTGTGGGTGTGTGCACAGTGCACACTTGGACGGTGCACGACACACGCTGCGCTGCTGAACCAGGGCTGCCACTGGCCTACTTTTCTCCGCCGTGTCCGGGAAATGGAACGTTTGTGAAGATCCCTGGCGCTAATTACAAGCTTCCTTTCACACGCCCGATGGAGCTTTTTCGAATGTTTATCACGTATTCCGTATGTCGCACAGTTTCTTTGGAATTCGGGATTTGTTTAACGTTTTAATCAAATTTCAGCGGGAACCCTAGGCGCGTGGCTGTGTGCTAATGTGTGTCGGTGAGGGTTGCTTTGTCGTAATGCACACAGCGTCATTAGCATGGAGCAAGTCGTGGGTGCAGTCATAAAAATTTCATTTGTCAATCTACAGCTCGGTCACTGTAGGCATAGAGCAACTTTGCGAATTCGCGGGTGGAGGCAGTCTATGTTATAAGCTTTTCTTATTAGTATTTAAACTAATTTTTAAAGTAGGTAGAAATGTAAAATTTTAACTGGTTCACTTTCAAATTAACCCCGAGATAACCTAGTAGTTCTGCTGTTACATACTATAATCCTGAAAGAGAAGATAGATAATACCTTATTAATGTGAGAACATAAAGATTTTTGGGACCTCCTAAAGCTCAGCTTGGCTTGAATCTGAAAAAAAACGTGAGATCTAATATTCTGGTCGTTACTGATTTCTGAGACAGGGCGAAATGGAAAGATTGAGCGGCGGAAGTATGGCTCATCCCGTTACGAACCGGAATTAATCAACCCGACCTGCAGGGATAAGAAATATTATCATAGGGTACGAAACATTTGTTTGCGCATCAAATATAAAAGTTGAAATAGGAGTAACCTTTGCCCTACCATCTGATAATATTATCTATTTCATAAAATTTGTAAAACCAGGACGAGATCTAAAATGCCAATAACTTTGTTGCCTTTTAGTGACATTATACTGAATAATTTCTGTGGTTGCTATGTAGCGCAAAAGAAACAGGTAAAAAATATTCAAAACTTCGCAAATGATTAGTGAGCGCTATCATCTAACAATTCTACCAATCCGAACGGTCGAAATACTCTTTGACGCGGGCCGCAGAAGCTTGCGCCGCGCCGGGCAGTAGTCGCCGCGAACCCGTGCCGAGCGGACGCGCCGCGCGCTCCCACTTCGCCTGCATATCGCAGCGAGTGAATTGTGAAACGAAAAAAATAAAACAACACCGCAGTGAAAGTGCATGTGTCAGTGGATTTAGATATGCATTGTGTTTGATGTGTATCACAAACGTGGATTGAAGGTATTGTGCTCGATAATTCTCTAGTTTAGTGTCGACATCCCGTATCCCAGGTAGGTACAGATTTAATCTTAAATGAAATGTTTTATCAAATTGTGATTATGTAAAGCGGTGTTAAAAGCTGTATCGTAAGTAATGGAAATTCGATTGCAAGCCTTTCCCATTAAAATATCACGATGAGTATGCGTGTTTTTACCATGCACGCTTGAAAGGAAACCAACTTAAATAGCGAGCATGGGTTAACTACGTGCGGTCCCACGTTGGGCGCCTATTTTCTTTGGTCCCACGGTGGGCGCCAATTACTTTCTGCGAAAAAGGTACCCCATGAAACCTTAGGGGGAGTTATTTCGTTAAAAGGCAGACATATTTTCGGTGTATGTTACGACACAATTTAATTCCCTAAACAACGTAAAAGCCTTTTTAAAACAAATTATTTTCGGAGTATGCATTATCTAATGCTTTGTTAAACAACAAAAGGCTTCATAATCGAGTAAATAAACCTTTTAGGCCTGTTTTAACATGTATTACGTGCGTAAAAAGGTAAAGAACGTCGTTAGTACTTAAACGTTTATGCGAATCTTTAATGTATTCGCGACATTTTATTTTCAATTTTTATTTTAGCGATCATTTTCGTCAAATTGTTTTACAAGAGAGAATGTGAACCCTTTGGCATCTACTGTAAATACTAATAAAAATAATACGATGAATAATAACCGTGCTTACATAATTCCATGCTAAGTGAAACTGAACTCGAGAATTAGCTTTTCTCAGAATTGAACTTGACATTGATTAATCAAACCATTAATTAGAATAACAGATTCTTTATTATTTGAAGTCGCTGTTGTTGAATAGAGAATAATTTGAAACATTTAAAATAGCAATACAAAAGACTAGTAATATTTTGAAATCACTTTGATTTTAAGCTTAAAATAATTTCTCTTGGACAAGGCTATTCAGATTATAATAAAGTGCTTGTTAATTGAAATTGAACCTGAAAATCTACATACTAGCTTCCAGGGCTCACAGGCTTTCTATTAAATTACCAGTTCAGGCACAATTAAGGCTACAAGACTTTCAGTGGAAAATTACCGATGATCTAGAAATACCTAATACCACAGATCAGAATAATATCCTTATTTACTTTGAGTGATTGTGATCATAATATCATCATTATTATGCTTAACACGTAAGATTCAGCTAAATTCAGCTACCGACGCTTCAATTTCGGTTAGACTGGGAGCCAACTCCAACGCAGTTAGGAAAAGGTACTCAAATGATGACGTTAACTCTGTACTTTTCTCTGTGGTCACCTCATTTTAAAAGGACATTTATATTTAAGCCATATTTGCATAAAGGCAGCAGAATGATGATTTGCACAAACATACAATTTCAAGTTCAGAAACTGCCGATTCTTGGCCTAAATAAATGACTTTTAATTTTGTTTCGTAGAACTCCACCGTATCTTTAATATATAATTTCAGGACTTTCTGAAACACCAGTAGGTAAATATTGTTGTCTTTATCTAAACTCCTGCAGTTATAACTTGGATCGTTGCCGAACTTTGAAACGTGTTTTAAAATATTTGATCAATGACTTTCTTCTTACTTTTTCTTTAGCATCGAGCGTTGTTTCGAAGTTCAATTTTATGTTAAAACGTGCGACCAGGCCAGTAGGTTAAGGAAACTTTCATGACATTGTATTTACTGAGGATGTTATTAATGTTGCTTTTGAGTTAAATGTATTTACTTGTTAAGAGTGAGCTTTTAGATATACCTGTACTTTATTTCATATGATATTAGTGGAAGCTGTGCTTACAAAAACCGCACTTTAATAGAATAATTGTTAACATGTCATTAGTTTCTTTACTTTTCTTAATCATCATAGTAAGCTTTGTTTAAATTAGGAATTGTTACCTATACTCATAATTGAATATAATTATTGCTGTCACGCAAGACAATTCCTAATCAGATAAAAATATTAGCGTAGTAAGTCGATTTAGATCATGACCTACACGCGGACATAGCCTTACTAGATTTTTTTTTCAATATGTGAAGATAATCTCTTCACATTTTGAAACTACGTAAAAACCAAACCAAATATTGTCAAAATCCTGTCATGCATATGAAATATATAAATATAGCTGTTCTGAGATTAGACTGCTTAACCCGTAAAGGGCGTTAGTGGAACTAGTTCCAAGTAGTAGTCCCAAGTTATGTGTTTAATAAATGATTAATTTCACGCCCCGGGCCGACCTCGCCCACTCACTTATGTATAGAATGTGCCTGAAAAAGGACACTATATTGCTCTGGTTCTGCTCTGAGCGGGAAATTGTGAGCTGCTAATTATATTGAAGCGATCACATTATAATGTTTTGTTGGTAACATTTAGGCGAAGTTTTCATAATATTTATGACACTATTAACAAACAAAAGCGTTGGTTTTTATAAGCTTATTTACAAAATTAGAAAGATAGTGTAAATTAGTAAAGGAAATTGCCCAATTTTGTATGGGAGTTTGGCTGTTCTTGCGTTTCGATTGAATCATCGGAAAATATAGGTAAGTTAGTCCGGTTTATGTAAATGAAAAACCATTAATTATTCGATGGCAGTTTTTAAAAATCGGACTTTTAATCTTCCAATTATTGTGATTTTAGCGACTGCAGCTTACCGGAGCCAAAAGGAGTAGTACTCAGGGTTTTAAATTAATATTTAAAACATGGCACATGCATAGCTGCGAAACAATACAGTAGTTATTTCTTGTTATCTTCTTGACCGGGGTTCAAGAAGATAATAAGAAATAACTGATTAAAATTTGATTAAAATGAACTGAAATGATAATTTATAGGAAGATTTTTGCCTGTAAATGGAAAAGACACAGCTACAACCTGCTTTATGTCATTCTCCTTTCATCTATTATGAATTTTGATGCGGTTTTCAGCATCATTGAGTTAATACACTCTGGAAGGTTTATTTGTACAAGGTCGGTGGTCGCGATGTTTTGACATGTCGCCACATTTCTAAATCGTACCGTGCGAAGCAAAGGCGGATCGCTAGATTTTTTATCATGATTTTGTATTCTTATCTACATTATCAAAATAATGTCACCAAAACCAGGTTAAGTTATATGAAACTTTTGTTTTTAGTGCACCAGTATTTGAGCCCTCGCGTCTGTGCCGATACGTGCATCGCGTATTTCGCGAGCTCCTATAAATAGGTCAGGCGTGTCATCTTCATATTGACTGGTATGGCTTCAAGTCAGACCTCACGTTGTATAGCAATGTACCTACTCCTTGTGTGGCGTAGGTAGGATAGGTAACTTAGAAATGTCATATAGAAAGTTTCCGAGTAAAATTTCTGTGAATAAAATATCGTATGGTGACTAGAATGTAAACTAATAATTGAGATACTATGTAAACTGTTGTATTGAATGGACGTTTATATCGCAAAATATGGACGAGCTGATTATCAGTACTTTACGTCTGGTCCTATCTAGTTTCACAACCCAGTCGATACCACTTGAAAAACTGGTTTTTAAACTTTATGGCTATTTATCTACAGAACAATCTAAATAAAAAGGTTCTAGAATTCGATAGAAAAAATAGTAAAATCACAAAATCGTTGTTGAAATTCTAACACAAGTAAGTCGAAAATAGCAACATTACAGGAGAGTGAAAAAACTGCATAATTATACCTAGGTAATGAGAATGGTAATGGTACAATACCATTTTATAATTTGTGTTCACTTCCAATTAGATAGAGATGTTGCTAGTTTCTGATTGGCTGAAAAAACGCGTCTTCCGATTCCCGAGCAAACCGTATCAAAGATGAAAATTACAAAACCGTTAAAAATTTACTTACGTAGTGTTAGAACTTCAACGACGAATTCCCTTTATCAATTTGTTTAAAAATATAAAAAAGATATCCCCACATAAACCGAATCGGGTTTTTCAATATTTTTGGCCATACGTAAAAGATATTTGAATATAAAGTTTTCGAGGGCCATCCAGTCCTGGCACCTCATCGATTACTTTCAAATTCAACTTGAGCCAAACTTGTGGGATGTCGATAATTTCTCCATTGATATTAGAATCCCGAACTTCGCTCCCAAACCTCGATCCAAATATTTTTATACGAATCTAAAGATGTTTTTGAATACTTTTTGATGATTGTATCAAATATATTTGGATTGGTTTGAATTTCATTTAGAAAAAATGAGTTGAAATAAAATCTTGTGTAGGTTTTACTTTTTAATTTAGTTTTTTTTTGTATTTAATTTGTGAATCGTTATTGCTTGTTGGAGTAGTTTGTCTTAAATTATTCAAATGAATTAGATTCTCTCTGAAATTAAACTCGACTAAATAATCTAAAGGGTGTAAATAGACCCTTAACGAAGCCGAAAGGCACTTTGTTCTCCCCGTCTTTTCAATCGTTTTTTTGTTATAGACCATACCTGGAAACCTTCTAGTTACGGAGATATTGGGGGTCAAAGTTTTAACTTTTACACAAGCTTTTTTTAAATACATGTTTTTAATGTAAGACTTTTATTTTAAACACCTCCACGACCCCCGTACTATTCTAACCATCCATCAGCACAATGCTTTGAGTGCGTTCCATCGAGTCCTACCGTAAAACGTGCTTTTTCACCCCAAAAAAAAGTTCAGCAATAATTTCTGATGTACAGAATGATGGGTTGACGGCTTCGTGAAGGGTCTGTTTACACCCTGTATGTGAGAGTGGTTGGAGATATGAAACCGACAATTTTAGATATCTTTTATTATTTTCTCTATTAAAAGAAACATAATATTTTTCTAAAGAGACCGACTATGAAATTAAAGTCATCATCATCATCATATCAGCCGAAAGAAGTCCACTACTGGACATAGGCCTCCCCCAAGTGTCACCACATTGACCGGTCCCGTGCGACTCGCATCCAGCGGATCCCTGCAACCTTCACCAGGTCATCGGTCCACCTAGTGAGAGGCCTTCCAACGCAACGTCTGCCGGTGCGCGATCGCCACTCCAGAACTTTTCAGCCCCATCGGCCATAGCAATGTGCCCTGCCCACTGCCATTTAAGTTTGGCAATTTTTCGGGCTACTTCGGCAACCTTGGTTCTCTTGGGGATGTCCTCATTTCTGATTTCGTATCGTTGTATTCGTCCACTGAGCTTCCTAGGCACTCGAACGATTCTGGAGTTCAAGCTGAAAGCTCTCGGGGTTTTGGATCTAGATCTGTGCTGGACGGAGCGTTAACTTCATCAGTCGAGAGCATTCAAGCTTGACATTGATGTTCAATGTACCTCTTACCATGCGGTGATCGCTCCCGCTCCCTCCTTCTCCATAAAACTAACCAGTTGATGACCCCGGTGATTCCTTCAATCTTCACCACGTTATTCACGAGGGACTTGTGGACGATAAACCGAAAACCACACTTTTTTTTTTTTTTTAATGTGGGAAATCATCAAATGACCCCCCATTTGATGATTTCCCATCCTAATCCTTGCCCTTTGTGTTCCAGGGCCGCGGTATCTCTTTCGAACAGTCCCGCAGCCCTGGCAGGCATCGGCCCGTGCGGACCCCTACGTGGTTGCTGACATCTCTTTGAGGCGCGCGTGGAACACGAACGCGCCGTCGACATGGCCTGTCGTCATAAGACGGCCGGACGGCGAGCTAGCCCATTACTCGCCGTCCACAGGCCCGCGCCTACGGTGGCCGGGGGCCACCACGTGACCCCCGACGCCCAGGGCGTCTCCCGCAGCGGCTGTCTGTCTCTGTGTGACGTGAGGCTCTTTCCCTCTCACGTCCCGCCCCCGGCCCGGAGGTGACGGCTTCCCATTCCCTCTCGCTCCAGACCATGGTTTGAACCAGGGCCGGGCGCGAGAGATCGCCGCCGCCAATCGCCTCTACGAGGACACGGCGCTGCTCCGCCCATGCGGGGCAGACCTCCACAGTGTGCTGCACCGCGTCCTCCGGACCACCCTGAACCACCCTGGGATTGCCGGTCACCCTCTCGTAATCAGAGCAGGTTGCCGGATTTCAGGATTATCGTGTCCTTCCCCTCTCTTCGGACTTCTGATAATCCTACAATACTCCACCGCAGGCTGCTTAATTCCTCTTCGAGTTCCGTTATCTTCTCGTCGGTCCGGAGTGTGCGCGTGTTGTATGTTGCCAGGTCAAGTCATCGATATAAGCAGGCGGATCCCTTCCGGAGATTCTTCGCACCCCTTGCCACGCCGTAACCTCGACCGCTACCATAGTCGAGGGTAGACTGACGGCCTGCCGGGCTACCGGGTACTAGGGGCCATTTTTGTGTTGCGCTCATCATTAGGGGGGGTTTTGCCAAAATCGCCACGCTTGGCAGGCGGGTTGGCGATCGCAGTACGGTTGTTACAAAACGCACAGAGAACGCTGCTGCCCATTCTCTGGTAAGTCCCTTAGTCGCTTCTTACGACACCCACGGGAAGATATGGGATGGTGCAGTGGTGCTATTCTTCTACGTCCGACACCATACAGTACCGAAACCATACAGTAGATATTAAAGTAAACGATTTAATTTATGAGAAAATTTTGGTGCTTTTTGTCAATATTCTACTTTTAGTAAGATTATATATTTACCAGCAACATACAACTGGAGTTTATACAACATTAGTTTTAGTATATGCGACACCTGATACACGTGTCTAGTATTTTTATGTAAAGAATCTATGTACATACAAGACTGTATCATGAAAAATCACAAAGTTATAAGCTTGTTCTGTTATCTGGTTGTCCGCATAAAAACCTGGTCACCACACGCACGCGTCTCCAGCGTCGTCTTGAGCTCATTGATAACAATAATTTAGCAGCAGGTACCTAAATTATTGCGATAGGTACTTAGTGTCACTCGGAGTCCAACTTGTAACTTTTTAAAATATTTTTGGGACAAAATATAACATAGTTTAAAAATGATTGGAATCGATTCAGTTACTTATTCTGAACAAACTATATTCAGGTTTCGCATATACTAAAAATAATGTTGTATAAAAGAAAGAAACGCTCTCCTTTGAAGCTAACCCCGTTACATCAGCAACAACTAAATCATATAACATCACATTTGCAGTCACGTTCTCATTACGACCAGCTTATATTAGTATCGCTAATTAAACAGTAGGCTTAGTCAAAATCAATGTAATCCTACACCATACCGAGCGATTTAGCACGCTATATCACGACACACGTTAAAGGTTACATGTCACATGGAAAATATTACTTTTCAGCCACACCCACAACTCTAAAAAGTTTTACCAGTTTGACATTTGATATACGGAATTATATTATAGCTATTGTTGACAATCTTATGTCCACGGCTTCGTCCGCGTGGAGTTCGGCATTTGTCCCACGGGATCATACTACCGGGATAAAAAGTATCATATGTGTTAATCCAGGTTATAAACTATTTATGTGTCATATTTTATCCAAATTCGTTCATCGTTGAAATATCTGTCAAGTCAAGTCAAGTCTGGTGTCAGTAGGCAGTCCGGTGGCCGTAGCCAATTCGCTTTGCACCGTTAGTGCGCTTTGACTTACTGTAGATGTTAAAATCTAGATAACCGAACGTTTAAGCTAACTATTACATGAATTGATTAATGTAAGAACATTTAGAATTCGTTAATAGAATGAAAATAAGCAATTTTTATAACCAGTTTTTGTCGAATGTCTGAGAAGCGTTCGTGTTACCGAGTTCCGGGGCTGGTAGGCCTGATAACAATTATCTTGTAAGTAAGATACAGATATTTTAATATTTCAAGTTATACCTCCTTGAATTGGGAGTAGTTGGGAATAGTGGTAGATGATAAGTGCGACTTGTGTGTAAACGAACTGATACAACAGTTAACAGGGCCTAGCACGTTTGATTTAGTGACTTTGGTCGTTCGATTAACATCGATGGAACCTTTAAATTATGTCGTACTGTACTGAGATTTGTAAGTAACGCTACTCAGGCACGCAGCAGAAATATTGAGGGCACTTCATAAGCTGAGGTGGCGGCTTAATAAACTCAAGATGACGGCGGGGCCCGGAAATGTTGCTATTGTTGCCATTTGGAAAATAAAAAAAACTCATTCATTCTATTTTTTTCATCCGCGTTCTAACCTGCAAGTGAATGAAAGCTCAATGACATAGATGATGGAGTTAAGAGGCCAAAGGTATTGTTTAAAAGCAGTCGCGATACGCTGGTATTTCTAAAATGGTCGTTTCGCGTAAGCCCAAGAAGGAAGTCGTGCTTTGAAATCTGACAAGCAACGATGTGTCCTTTTCAGTTTTATGGTGGTGTTTTTTGTTATCCTGTTATTCACGCAAAGCGTAACATCGGCAGAAAAGCTGGACTTATAATCATCTTATAATATTAAGTTACCATCAAAGTCTTAGCTTCGTCTTACGGATGGGCAGTCATTCTCATATTATAAATACCCGCCCAACGTATTTTCAGCGAGGCTTCCAAAATTTGCAAGCCAGCGTGTGCAATGTCACCCACTAGTTGAAAACTTTGAGAATCTAATATGGCGCTTGAAATATAAAAGTTGGGGAAACTACACAGCTGAACCAATTTGCGTATGTTGCTTTGGGTGTTTTCTATTTATACGAAAGTCACCTCATTGGTTGAAAGGCGAACGTGGCTTCTGTACGACGAGTAGCTATTAATGTTTTTGAAATTAAATTCGATGTGAAGCAAAACTAGGTTTAGATTAAATTCTTGCCAGATCAGAATCGAGGTCATAAGAGCCTTTTCGGCTTGATTCATTGATAGTATTTTGGATTAATGTTGGCAAGTTTCAGTTTAAAATACAAATTAGTTTTAAAACGTTAATTGCCGCAAAGGGCAAGTGTAGACCTTACATTTTATTACAAAGAGCTATTTGAGAAGTATGAAAGGATCAAATCAAGATCAATGATCGCCTGTTTGAAGTAATTAAAACAAAGCTTACAATATAAATTACGATCTCTAGATTAACCAGTTGCAGCTGAATACCGGCATTTTGAACAGAGTAGCTTCCTACTACCTCCACGACCCAGATAATGAATAACACGATACATCTTGGTAAGACAGGTTATCAAACTTTTGGGCTGACTTCCCGTAACATTGCAGCAGGATACAAACTCAAAATGGCTGCGCCTGACAAAATAATATCCGCTTTCTCTTTGTGTCTTCCACACTTATTAAAAACTCGGTTGTTTCGTATTCACGATAAAGTTTTATAGCTTGAATTTATGTGAAATCCCTTATCCGACGATTAATTGTGTGGATTATTCGGCGCCCTCAAGAGAGCCTGATATTAATCTTAATGAACTCGCTGCTACACATCGGGCACTTTGTCTTCATTTTTGTATTAAACTTGAATTACTGGTTTGGTTACACTAGGTACCTACCTATAGTACACCCACATTTCGCCAGGTACTTTTAAATCCCATGAAATAAGGGGTGCGTGTGTTGCCATGAACAGAGCTCAGATTTGCCAGACAACGGGCTGCTACTCAAAAATTACTGATGGAACCACCCAATAAAATTGCCCGGCCGGGGATGAAACACAAGATTTCTAGAACGACTACGCCTCGAGATAGTCTCCATCGGTAATTATGGGCGTGGTGTTACGTTCAGACTGGGTTTGACTTAAGAATAGCTAAGGTTATGATGATGATCCACGATGGAAAAACCTGACACACTGAAACCATCTTCAAGATCCAAAGCCGTCGAAGGGTTCTGTCAATACTGTTGAAAGTCGTAGCAGAAGTACAAAAACCTTTGAAAGTGATTGAAACTTGTGTGGGCTCTCTCTCCTTGTTCGTGGTCACGCATGCTGGATGTCTTCTTTCATGGACCGTTATGCATATCACTATCACCCGTCATCTCAGTTCCTGTTCACTCCATCTCTAACGAAATTATAAATCTTCTTAATAATCTTTTTATTCCATTGAACGTACTACTTAATATTGTTGGATGCGATCATATGCGAGTTGTTTAAACTTGCATGGTATCAGGTAAACAAAGCTAGAAGAAAAAGTACCTAGTTATCCGTCTTATGACGCAAAAAGAAAATGAAGCGGAACTTTATAACAAGTCTCATTATAAGGAATTGGAAACAATCGTTCACGTAATTTCGAAAGATTTTTGTTGTGAAGATGCAATTCGAGAAAGGACATCAGTAGTCAGTATATTGTAGATAAAATGAAATTTTATCCTTATAAAGAAGATGAAAAATATTCTAGGATAGTTAAAATGTCAGCGTGATGTTGAAAAAAATGGAAGTATTTGTTTAATAACTATGAGATATAAAAAAATGTTAGTAAAAGTTTTTCTCATATTTTATTTTTCGTGCATGTAAACCCTCTGTGGAGTTATTAAAAAGAAACAGAAAATCTTAAGAAATATTTCATTTCAGAATTTGTGGAATCGGTCTCGTTTATCATGATTTTAATAATTAAGAAAGACATTTTCTTGGAAAAATAAGAAATAGGTATTCAGTTGGTTGAGATCTGTCTAAAAAGCGCTCGCTAAACCTACACCGAAATAATATTTAATTGAATCTAATTTAAATTAAACAACAATACTTACATATTCTAGAAATAATTAAGTTTTTCCTTTGTTACGACCAAAGTAATTAATTTATCAGAGTAATTATAGTCCAGTTTTGTTTCACGTATTATTTTACTTATTATAACTTGCTTGGGCAAGTTTTAATTGGGAGATGTACAGGTATCGGAGCGTGAGAAGTTCATGGCACCCATTAATTGGGATATGGAGTCGTGCACTATGAATAAGTTCCCTCGCAAGGAAATGCGACGGCTTTAACACTCATTAGTGGAGTTTCATTTTCTTGTTTTGTTTCTGCTTCGTCTATCTACTTTTGTGACGTATTTTTCTGTGTATTTCTGCTGTTTTAATAGAACTCTTCATACGAGTTTTTTGATACTCGCAGTTTTAGGTTTAATATCTTTGTGGGAAATTTTTGAAATACGGTTTTCAAAATATTTTTCATACGTCCAAAAAACGCTATAATGAAGGAAAGAGAAAATGAAACAAACAATTCAACTCCTTTGTTCGATTCACAAACAAACCCTAACATAAAACTAACAGAAGTTCTCAATAAAGTATAGAGAAATAAAACAGCTTATACATAAGCAAAACATCGGACCTATCCTTTGATCCTTATGTCCATTTTCCATATTATAACAACGAATAGATAAATCAAAGCAAACAAAGTACGTTATTCTGATGCAGGAGTATAATATAAAGAGAATGTTAACAAATAAATAGGTACGCGAGCGAAAAAATATTCTAATATCGGTATTCTCCGGGGTTTTTCGGCAAGATGGTATTTTTAATTTAACAGAACACGCCCGTTCCGCTCCTAAGTAGTTCTGTTCCTTTTGGATGTGCAGTCTGTTCTATAAGCTCATCACGCTCTGATGCTGCCTTCTTTTTAATTTAATCAGGCTCCGGATGTACTGTTGTTAATTAATTCAGTTGTATTTACATGTGTAGCTCAGCAGGTATATTGGGGTAGGAAAACAAGGGAAAAAAACATGGCGACTCTGTCCCGCATCCCTGTTGCCGGTCTTAATACGTGCCAGTGGGATTATTTTATTCTCTACGTAACATTTTGCTGTAGCCAGTAGGTGAGTCATGTAGAGTACATATTTATGTTTGGCTCGTAGTGTTATCAAAGTCTAAGTAATTGTATCTATCCACTTATAATAATTACTCTTAAATTATAATATAACATGTTATTTCAAATTAATAGACAAACAGAACATGACACTCTAAAGCCACGAAATAGACAATTTCGTTAACACTGACGACGTACTCCTCGCCCCTCGAACAAAAAACAGCCAACATTCCCCACATTTGCGGTTAACAACTTTACACCATTCTATTTTAACGAGAACTAATTATATACCGTTCTCGGCACCCACTTAAGGCCTACTCAGCGATACATCGAGGGCCTGCACGCCCGGCCTTTGTTCGCGACCTAAACTTGGAGGAAATTTGACAGTTTTACGGTATATAAAGGCAGTAATGGATGAGCGGGTGTTTAGCGATAATTAGCGAAGAACGAAGCGTGCATAAATCATGCGACCGACCATTGTTGGGATGCTGCGAGATCGGGAATGCCTTAGTGCGTGGGGTGCTTTGATCCGAAAATCGTAAATTCGTCATAAATTGTATTACGTGTATTGACTCTTAAATTAGTACAAGGTGGGGCAAAAGAAATGTCACATTGTCTAAAATTTTATTGAGTCTTAGATTAAGCACTCAAGTCCCGAATTAGGTACCTTAAACAGACGGGTGTTTTTATTAAAAAAAATATGATTTTCGCGAAAAAAAATCCAATAATCCTGTAACATAGACACGATTCAATTCAAAACAGTTCTACTGTATTCACGACTACTGATCACTGCAGCACTTCCAGTTAAACTGTTTCATCTTACTGAACACAGAGAACCCAGCGCGACTCCCAACAACCAACAACTCGCAATCGTTTCGAGACCTTTCAATATCAACACTTTCCGGGAACAAAATGCCAGCAAAATGATACAAATTCTCAAAGACTCCTTCAGACGACCTTTCGCGTCAAAATATCAGAATAGGATTGTAAGTAAACTGTATTTTGTGATGTATTCCTAAACATTTTCTTTGTAGTACATAATAGGCTTAATGCTTAGAGTTTAGTTATATAGTACAAATAGGAACGGAAGAATTGAATGAGAAATTGAGAAGTACTTATTTGCGTAGTTTGTTTGTTTTATTTACTTATTCCTTGATCAGACCAGCGAGTTAGTCCATTCCAGTAGTTTCGTTCAATCTAAAATATTGCTGACACATTAATATTCTTTAAATATAACATTTCTTCAGCATTTTCTAGCTAGAGGTATCTTAAATCTTCATCGCCTTTTTCCGTTATCAGGTGAGACTCAATCCAAATAAGATACTGCTCGGTATTTTTTACTTAATGGACGTTTTCGGAGCTTAGATATTAATTTTTATTTAAAACGGTTTATGCACCCCCTTTAAAATAGTAAATGGCTTTTATAATTGATGGGGCATTTCAACACGACCTTATGAAAATGCGTGTTGAATGTAAAAATGGTGGTGTTATATGGAAAAACTATTGTTAAATATTATCGTTTTGAATGTACAATCGAACAAGATATTTAGTATGCAACCAGCTAGATTTCAATACATTTTAAACTATGTTGTGAGTACGTAGAGTACTCAATTCTGTTACATGACTATTTTGAGTACAACCTTAAAAACTAATTACACACGCACACGAATAAAAATAATATTGACAGTGTATTAGAAGTATAAATATTTTTGCCTGTACACCAAATAACTTAGCTCCTGGACAAAGTGATATTCAAGCAGCGACAAAAATAATGAAAGCCAGCATTTTATGGGATTGACATATTATTATAATCTACCGAAACGCTTCCGTCGATCCGGTTGAAACGCTTTGAAATCGATTACAACTGGTCCAAACCTTTTTGTTCAGGTTACTGGATAAGCAAAATTAAATAGCGTGACAGGGAACAGCTTGTGCATGTAACTAAATAACCAAAGACGAGACTGAGAGATGATATGAAAAGTTGTGCTCAACATGAAATTTATAACGATGGGAGCAGAAACTGAGGAAACCGCCGCGTCACCTCGTTAGGCAGTGAACGACGGGTGACGGGCACCCGTCACTATAACTATTAACGATGTACACTTATCTGCTAATTTATTAAGTGTTGCTTTACAAGTAGTAAGAGTTAACTGGAGATGCTGTTGATGATTGAGTGATTATAGATTTAAAATAAGTACCCCGTTCTTCGGTTTACGTTTATGTCTGTGGAGAACTGTATTCGATATTTATTTTTACAGTTTTTGGATCATTCATTAAAAAGCATAAAAACTTTTCCCCAATTTCACTAAAACTATGCGACACTTCATCATCTACCTTGCCTTTTCCCAACTATGATGGGGTCGGCTTTCAGTCTAACCAGATGCAGATAAATACCAGTAGTTTACATGGAGTGACGGCCTATCTGGACCTCCACAACCCAGTTAGTACTGGGTAATACGATAACCCTTGGTAAGACTGGTTGTCAGACTTTCGGCCCACTGACTAAATGTAACGACTGTCAAAGATGTACAAATGACACCCGGGACCAACAGCTTAAAGTGCTTTCCGAGGCACGGAGGAAACTCGGTATGTAATTGGGGGTCACCCGTCCACGGACCAACCTAGGCAAGCGGGGCTTAACCTTAAGATTGACCCGAGCGGCTGTTATTATTTAGCCAAGCACTTAACCCTTAAAAAATAGAATACAGGTACTATATTGTACACCAAAATTGAAACAACTGTTTTACAATATTGCTAATTCTATGGTTACAATGGCGGTCTTGTCGCTGAGAGCTATTTCTTCAACACAAATTAAAAAAAATGCAAAATGTTATATTAATTTTTATTTACACTTAAATGAATATCCAAATCATCATCATCATCATCATTTCAGCCGAAAGACGTCCACTGCTGGACATAGGCCTCCCCCAAGTGTCGCCACATTGACCGGTCCCGTGCGACTCGCATCCAGCGGATCCCTGCAACCTTCACCAGGTCATCGGTCCACCTAGTGGGAGGCCTTCCAACGCAGCGTCTCCAAATAGTGCGCTTTTATTTAGGCATTATATAAGTGTCGCTTAATGTTAGTAAAAAAGAGCACAAATGACTTTAGTTGCACTAATTGTTGAATAAACTAACTGATAAAAAAATGGATATGTTATCAATGTTAACTCCCTTATCATTTGCCATTTCAACATTTTCACTGGCACTTCTATTTACTCCCTAAGGACTCTCTCGGCGTCATAATACGCACATAATCCAAAACATTAATTACGGCAAGTGTTTTCGGATAGTTCCTCTGGAGACCTCGTAACGAGCGGACCCTCCGAACATTGTTGTTATTTACATACCTTTATATTTATTACACGAAACAGGGTCAGGAATATGTTATCTTGAACTTTCTAGACGTTTGTTTTTGTTGCTTGTAGTGTTAGTACAGAATCAGTGATAATAAGAATTAGCTGGAATTTTCATATTCTTATAGACTTCTTCATCACCTCATAAGCTCACACAGGCTGTAACAAGACCCTTCACCAAGCCGTCAACCAAGCATTCTGTACATCAATCTAAGTACCTTTACGCAAAAAATATTGCTGGGAAACGACTATTTTTTGGGGTAAAAAACACGTTTTACGGTAGGACTCAATGTAACGCACTCAAAAAATTGTGCTGATGGATGATTTCATCAGATTGAATAGTACGGGGGTCGTGGAGGTGATTAAAGTAAAAAAAAAAAAATGTTGTGAAAATGTTGGAATTTTGACCCCCAATACCTCCGTAACTAGAAGGTCCCAGCTTTGGTCTAGAACAAAAAAAAATATATCGCAATAACGAGGAGAACAAGTACCTTTCGGCTTCGTTAAGGGTCTTGTTACACCCTCTATATGGGAATTATGATTGTAGCAAAACATATTAGGACTCCAGCAGGTGGTGATCTGTAGTTTCTGCCTACCCCCAGAAACAAGTTTATGTTATTTTATGTTTGTCAGTATTATTAAAGTCAGGCTTTCTGATTCAATAAAGACCAATAAATCGTCGCAAATACTTAGACATAACAATTACGCTCCCATAATAGCCCCACAATTCCCAATTTCAAAGATAACAGCGAAAACTAACAACCGTTCTATTTTTATCAATCTACCCTCCGTCCGCATATCTTTATGAATGCAATATATCAGAGCCGTTCCATCTTACGAGCTCTGAAGTGATCAGATAGAGGAGGCGAGGGTCGCAATAAACACATAATAAAGCGTGGCCACTCGGGCCGCACCTCCTCGCAAGAAATGCGGCCGTACGTGGCGGCTCGCGGCCGACGCCGACGTGCGTGGAATCGTGTGCGGGGCAATTGTCGGGAATAACGGCCGGTGATTATTTGGATCGGAGTTTGATTTTCAAGATTGTGGGTAATGTAAATTGTAACGAATATTATTGCACAGATCAGTGTTTTACACAGCTTTCACTGACTGACACGATTGGTTATCCTTTAGTGACCACACTTTTTGTTGAAAGGAGCTAGGATGGGCTTGGGCCGGTCAGTAACATGTTTATATGCCTTAAAAACCGAAAACCATGTCATTCGCCTAGTTATCATTCATTTTGGGAGAACCAGAGTAGCAATAACTCAATTTTTGCACACTTATCATCAAAAAATAAAAGCTCTTTGGTTAATACCAGCAGCAGAATATGACAGTTGTTCATAGAACTGCCTGGCCCAACAACTTAGTAAATTGTGGTAGTGCATAAACTAAGAGTAGAAGGCCCACAGTTTACAAGGACATACAGGAACAGAAGATTATTTTAAAAGGTCCCTTCACAGGCTGTCATCTAATTGACAGCCCGCCAGACATCCGTAACGACGACGGAGGTAGGACGGAGCTGTATACCTACCGCTACATACCTTTGTTGTCACACTCATAATCTGTAAGTATGAAACGTTGACCAACAAATTCCAGACTAACTTTTGAATATAATTAATTATGAAGACAATGATCGCGTGATGAGTTTATGAGACACTGTGATATTCTATTCTCATACAAAAACGTGTTCATAAGGTCTTTCACATAAAAGTTGGTTTAGTGAATAATCGTCACCAGCCAAGCCTTTTTTCAACTATAATAGGGTTGACTTCTAGTCTATGCCGGTGAATACCATCATTTACATGGAGCAACTGCCTATCTGACCTCCTCAACCCAGTCATTAGATAACATGATACCCTTCAGCCTACTATACAGATCTACAAATGATAGCCAGGATCAACGGCTTAACGTGCTTTCCGAGGCAAGAGGGGGTCTCGGTGTTTATTCAATCACAAGCTCCTTCCTATTTCATGTAATATTTGCACTATCTACTTGTGGTTCATTTCTTACTCTTCACATTGTTTTCATGTATATTACAGTTTTAGACCAGAATGGGCCTACTGAGCCCTCTCTCTATAATCTTGTAGCTATAGTACCGTAGTCAGGTGGTCGTGTTCACGGCCATAACCGCCGGTTTCTTGGAAACCCTCTGACGCGAGGGCAGAGGTCGACGGTTAATCATAATATACCGAGCTCTGGGACCATGCAGGAATGTTATGAACAATTTGTCTATGTTTGAACCTTGAACTGTTTTCGGTAAAGTTTACCTGGATAGATATTCAGAATTGTAAAAAGTTTCTAGACAATTGAGTTACAGTATTTAGATTTTATTATAATTCAGTAGTTAGTTTTTTTTTGACATTCAAAAGCGCCTAAAATGGTCTAAATGAAATAAATGCTTTGAGATTTCTTTCACCTCGATGATCACCATTATTGTTACCTTACTTAGCCTCGCTAGGCACAACAATAACTTAGCCATAGCATAGCATAATCAGCCTGTTACGTTCCCACAGCTGGGTTGCAGGCTTTTTCTCTGAGAGAGGTAGTGCGCCAGAATCCACCACGCGGGCCAGGCGGGTTGGTGTATGACAGATGTTTTATATTTTTTGAGATTTTGAAAATGCCTTCACGCTATTTTCCTTCACAGTTTTAAAAACAACGCCTATCTGGGTTCGAACGACTTGCTGGTCGTTCTACGACCACCAAGTCGAAAGTCGGTGCCACTGGGACACCACTGCTCTAAATTTGGCAGGTTACCTCTCAACATCATTCTAAAGTCCACAAAGATTACCAGGTTTCCTTATCCCTAAGGAAACCTGCTTATATTAGGGCAGCATGGAGTCTGAATTTGATGGCAATAGGCTCGCCCACAATTATATGGGGCGACAATTATTGGGACTAAAAATGGCGAATTGTGAGCTTTGGTACTATGGTACATGTCTGCCTGACCCGACGGCGAAAACAGGTGCGATGTTGTGTTAATTTTTAATAATATTACTCGTGAGTACAACAAGGAATTGTTAATTTCAAATGTTCGTGGAGCACCCCCTCTACATAATTTAATTGCTGAGAGACCAGAAGCTTGACTTAAATAATTGATATATGACCGAGTAATACCCGAATATTCGCGTAAACTCAACGTTTTTTTACTTGTTTGTTAGGTCACAGGTAGGTTTTATTTATAGTATGATGATGTCGGTAATTAATATGAGGCTGTCCGGCGTCGTTTTATGGTTACAAATTCAATTTATAAAAATATTATTATGACTTTATCAATAACCGTTCATGCATGATGCATTTTCATAGTCATGAATTCTTTCAGCTGCCTAAATCTTACTAATACATAGTTAATAAAATCTTTCATTATGACCCGAGGCTCAGGCACGAACGCGGACGTAAACATAACGTGCACTTTTGAATCGACAATGCAAACCCTATTGCACATTGGTCTAAAAATTTGCTACTTGCACGATGAGTATCAATAGGTTATATATTCGTATAAAAGGAATCCTTGAATCAAGGATACTAATTCTGCATCAATTATTTCAGCCAATCACAGTCGACTACTGAACATACGCCTCCCGAATTGCACCACAATGCCCAATTCTCAGCCTTTCTATCCCAGTTACCTGTCAAAATCCCTGCAGCAACATCCATTGATTTAAATGAATTTAAATATAAATAATATGACGTTCATTTTGCGCGGGAATAGTGCGAGTATGTCACGAGAGGAGACGCGGTATTATTTTCAACGTGACGACGAGAGAACGCTTTTAAAATTGTTATACTGTTAATAATTTTACGCAGGTATTAAAAATATACGAGTAACATTTTGTAGCTGCTGTCATAATATTCTTGCTGATAGGAAAAAAGGTACAACGACTGACACACTTTGTTTTTTTTTTCATTACGTTTTAATAGCTCGGTTTAGTTTCGTGTCCAGCGTGCCAGCAGTGGGAACGTAAGGAACTGATTATTTAACTTTACTACAAGATATTAATCTAGATTTTGTCTCCTTAAAAGTTATGTCTTTTAAGGAAAGTCTACCTTCTAAGACCAAAAAATACTTAAGCCTCACGCTGCCATTATAACTTAAAAGCATATTGTAGACAGTCTAAAAGTTAAGTGCCGTTTGAGAATTCGGCCGTTAGCCCCCAAAAGATCAACGACACCCATTACGCGCCCCTTAAACTCATAAATATCTTCACAACAAATTCTTACTTACCTTCCCGTATTATTAACATAATTCACATGGTAGTATAAGTCATTATTATCGGTGTGTGGTGGGTACTGGGTAGTGGGTATATATCAGTTTATTTTGGCGGCCGCGAGCGACCGGCCTTTTATTGCCTCGGTTATGGCTTATGGACATTTTCGGCTCCCAAGTTGCGTCACTACTTGCCAGATATTGAGCTCGGTGTGGTGGCCAGGCTGGTGGAATACGGGAGACTTTTTAGTTTCGGAATGGCAACATTTTTGTTTTCAATTCAAGTGGCTTTTTTGTTTTAAAATATTCTTCAATAAGGCAGGTCTCTTTCCTTCTACTGTTTTCTTAGCAAATAGCCTCGTTGGCGCACCAAGGAACGTAACAAGGTTCAATACTCAGGTCTATTAGAAGCAGCCTGAAGTTGGATATATGCACGGGTGATGACACGAGCCAGCTAGACAAACCCCCTCCCGCCGTTTCATTGAAATTCTTTCAAGTTATGAAAATTCTAACTCATCCACAAAAATGAAATGCCAGTTACTCGAAAGTAAATTCTTGCTGGCTGTTACCATACGTCATTAAGTAATCTTCGCGCTCTATTAACTCGACTAACTTCAGAACTCTAAATGCCTCCAATTAGGCGTAAAATTAACGCTCCAAGTTGCTAAGTTACTAGATTTAGAGCGATTCATAAACTACCCTCCGATACCGCTGGATAAGTTTCAGCTCAGGGACAGATTCGGGGATGAAACCGATTTGTATTGCGATCTGAGTAATTCAGTACTAGATTGTTTATTAGAACTGAAAGTTTGAGACGAAACTTAGATTTGCTGATAAGTTACAGCTGTTTAGAATATCAATCGCCGAATAACGGAATCTGTTATCTGTACAAAATGTAAAGGATGGGCAAAGGTGTTTTTTTGTATTTATTAAACTGTATGCAACAATGATATTATAAATAAAAAGTGGTACATATCTTACAATTGTTGCAGACAAATTCAAACAATTGTCGTAATTTAAGTACTTCAAACGCAATAGCTATCTCTTTCTGTATCATACGTTCCGTATTATCTATCACATTCGTAACAACGCAACAATATTTGTACGCCGCTCAGAATGAGCGTAGCGTATCTTCTTTATAATATCATTGGTATGCAACATAAAAGATCCAAAAGTGAACTTGATGCCTTAGACATTCTTGTGCAGTAAACCAAGGATGTCACCAAGATATATTGTATGTATATACTTATTTGATAAACTTAGTGTATTGAAAAAAATTAGGTTAACAAGTTTTTTTTTAAAATGAAAAATCTTTTATTTACCCCATGAAGTGAAGTAATTTACAGAATAAAAACCCAAAGTAACAGATAGTGCAAAATATGCACATAGTAAAAAACCTACTTATAGATATCGTGTCTTTTTAATTAATTATTTATCACTGTGTTTTCTCGCAATCAACTCAACACGCAATAATAATCTCACAAAAACTGCAACGGAATTTACACAAACAATCTGGTCACCCTACTGACATGTCGGGAGTAGGCCAGGGGAATAATATATGAGAAAAAATATACACCGTATAATACAGTATACAATATACAGCGCTGTATAACTTCATGCAGTATACAGCGGTTATGTTACACGGCTGATGAGATCGCACTTGTTATGTGCGTCGAGTCGAGCTGTGGGTTCTTAGGTGTTGCTGGCTGTAAAATTTGCATTTCTGTTGATTCTAGAAATTGTTACAGTTTTTTTGTATAGTCTGTTCATTGAAGTAGAAAAATATTGTCGCATTTTTTACTGTGAATAAACCTTTGTGGAATCGCTTTATCGTCAACATCGTGTGTTTTTTCACGAAATCAGACAGCCAAGTATTTGCGTAACACAACTACGCGCCTAGTCCCATACAACATCGGTCTTCATTATCGAACTAATAGCGCTACGCCCGCCGTAACTAATCGCTACGTGCGTAGCTGCTACGAGGCTACGCACAATGCTACGAAGAGCTACGCCACAGCGGGAACTCATTCAAGACTTCAATATTTATTTATTAAAACTTTATGCACAAGTAAAAAACCTGTACAAAAGCGGCCTTAATGCCTTGAGCATTTTCTACCAGTCTACCTTAGGGTGATGCAGAGACACAGTATATAGTAATAAACTTTTTCTAAACCGGAGCGGTGAAAAGGACATCGTAGAAGACAATTATTGGCGGAACGAAGACTCTCATTTATAATAGACAACTCCTCGTTAAATTATTTCTAAACGAGTAAAACGAGAACCTAATTTCAAAGAGCCGATTGTTGTCGTTACGCGTTTTATTATCCGCTTCTAGCTACGAATTATTTTGTAGAAGAAAACTTGCGAGCCTCGTGTTTTTGTTGGCAATTTACCTAATCATGGTTTCCTGTTAGTATTGACTTCGGGAAAAAACCTTCGAGCAAGAAAATTGTAATTATTTTGTGATAAAAACGCTCAAATGTGGTCCGAATTTTCAATAGATCGTAACTGTGAATTTCAGAAAATTCATACACTTTTTTATGTTTTTAGGTAAAGTACTTAACTAACGAATACAATTTATGGGATTATAAATAAAAACTTCACTGATAAATTACACCACTTATAGAGTTCCGTTCACTATCTAAATATTCAACATCAATTTTCAGTACATTTATAGAATTCCCATTTTCCTAAATATAGCGCAAATACACCTCAATTACATAAATTAGTAGAGCCGTACAATGTTACTCGCGGTACGATTTTCTACATCGAAATATTACCGAATATGACCGTAAAATAACCGAATTTAACTAATCAGTCCTCTGAGGACTTGTGGTGTAAAACAGGTCAGCTATTCTGATTTAGAACTCGTTATTAACAAATAATGATGCTTCGATTTTATTAGTTGTGTGGGGGGAAACCACACAAGTATTCTTGTACTAGTTTACGTTCGGATTTTTGGAGTTCAGTAGTTGTCTCACAGGATCGTACATCTGAATAAAAGTAACCTTTGTGGTTAATCCAGGTTTTAAAATATTTGTGTGCCAAATATTATCTAAATCCGTTCAGTAGTTTTTTCGTGAAGGAGTAATAAACATCCATCCATACATCCATCCATCGTCATTTATAATAGAATAAGATAGTTCTTCTATTAACCCAACTACTAATTTGGGAAAAAAAGTTCTATTTTAAGGTAAAAGCTTCTTTACCTACACAGAACGTAAAATCATTGATCATCAGCTTAGTGCTGGTTTCCGATTTTATCTCAGGACGTTTTCTGATTGGCCGACCTTTTGTTAACCAGCACCGTAGATGGTAAGCAGCTGCAGCCCGAAATTGTCGGATTATATTGGCTTTTCCCAGAAATGATTACACGAATACCAATTATTTATTTCTATGTTCAGTTAACAGCTATTTACAAATTGACGGAGTGGGTGGAATCATGTTTTTAATTCTTTTCTAATAATAATCAATTCTGAACTGAAAATTCCGTTGCCTACTGATTTCCTCGTGGTTCGAAATTTGCTCGAGCGCGCTAGAAATAGATTCCTTATTCCTCCATCTGGAGTGCGACGTAAGTAAGATAGGCTCCCATATTGAACTTTGTAAGCCTCCAAATTTATTCGCAGACGCGAACTCGCATGATTATAATGGGATGAAGATAAGCTTAAGTTTAATGGTACAAAGCCAATATAAAACGGGGTTTAGTTGCGTACTTAGGCGATGCAGCGAAAGTCCCCGAAGGCGGCATGTGCTTCGGGCGCGTTCGGCGCGACGAGCATACTAACGCGTGTACCCCTCCTCCCCCCTCCCAGCCACCCCGCGCCCCCAGCAGTAGGGCTGTCGAGCATTTTATTATATCATGTGTGTGTAGAGGAATTTAGGCGGATGTTGTTTAGCGAATATTTGCTTTTGTGTACTGGTTTTGTTCGTCATTTTGATGAATAAATATTGGTGGTAGTTTTGCGTTTCAGTGACGTGTTAAGTTAGTGTATACGTTATTTCTAAATCGCCATCTTTATTGTGATTAACATAACTGTTCTTGAATTGGTCGTAATCAACACTAAGACAAACAACACTTGTAACATTTATCAATTGAGCCTTTACAGCACAAAACTAAACTCCATTCAAACCTTTCCCTACTACATAGTTGTAGTAGATCATAATGGACCACACAATAGAAATCCTAAAATACCATTAGCCATGACGAACAATGAGAATAATAGGCAGCCCTGCTGTCCTACGCTCTCCCCACACGGCACATAACGAGAAATGGCTAAATTTCAATGATGCATTAACAAGATACAAATGTGCGGCGAAATTTATTAAATATCATGCGCGGCTTCCTTATTGTCGTTATCATTCGTATCTCCAAGTTTTGATAGCGAGATCTTAAATGCACGTGTCGCCATCTGCGTGGGATCTCAAGATTTAATATACATGTACGTTTTGCTGATCATTGTTCCTTCGGTTGTCTTCACTTTGGGCAATTTGAGGAGCATGGTTTGCTCTAAGGCAATAACTGTAATTTATTTCTTCTATTTCAATTTCCTCATTGTTTTCTCTTACGTGTTTCCTCCTTGTTTTTCTTTCAACTGAATATTAATTATCTCTGTGTTGTAACTGAATCTTTCCTAGAAATTGCTCATTTTCATTTTCATTTAAACTCTTATTGACTTTATTGAAATATTCCCAAATTTTAGACCCTTTTACATTTACAATAACCTGATTTACAGCTTCCATAACGTTACCTTCATTATTCCATAAATCAGGGACATCCTTTTTTATGGAATTACAATATATTACGTCGTTGTCATCATCCGTTAATGGGTTGGCGAATTTTAATGTGGAGCCGAGGTAACGAGTGGGTCCCATCAGAATAAATTCATACGAGGCGCTTTTTAGACACTCTATTACTCCCGCCTGTTGGCTGTCAAAAGCTTCTGCTAAATCAAGTAGACAACAATAAAAAAGATTTTTATATTCATGAGTTCGTTGGGACAGATGCTATAGCTAGAGATTAGTGATTTGATTATTGTTTGCCAGAAAGTTTCAGGGAGAGAACTTTCTCGTAATGCTAGTTCTAAAGTTTAATTGACTACTCAAATAAAATGCTTCAATAATTCTGATAAAACATAAACGCGCCAATCTCAAGTTCTCATAGCGTAAAAGCATCTTGGAAGTTCCTCTTCAATTTTATCTTTCGTCGTCTTTATTTTGATCGAAAGCTGAGCAAAAATATTTACACAAACTCCGTCGCGAGCGTCGTCTGTATCAGCCGCACGGATGTTTTATTTAATAACGTCAGACATGATGAATTCAAAACGCTGACAATTACAGGTGCGGGTGACTTGTGACGTCACATCGCGTATCAATTCGCTGAGCGGGAAATATAGCGGCATGTCGCGCGCCCGCCGCCCCAAATATACTCGCGTTTTATTCCATCCGTCAATTTATCGAATTTAGTCACAATTTATTGTTGTGTCTCATCGATAAAAATATTTATTGGTCGTTTGTCAGTTTTTGGAAAATTTAGGGCTTCATATTGATATTATGGGTTTGCGACTATGTTATTTGATAGCCAATCTGTTTTGGCAAACGTATTTGTTTTTAGAGGCATAACTTTTTAAACTGATGTTGCAATGTTATGCTTTGACGTAATCTAAATTGAAGTAGATACTTATTACGTAATATGGTCGAAGAGGCTGCCGATGTATTTTGTTGTACTAGGTACTTCGTCTTGTTACGTAACAGAGTAGATAACGTAGTGGCTGTAGATATTTCCAACGCTCCAGGCCTTAATATAGAATCTATTTTGTAAGAAAACTTCCTCTTTTATTATAAGACGTAGGCTTATGGGATTAAAAACTGAATGGCGCTTCTTTGTGGAGAGGAGGCTTTATAGGTAGCTGTGTAAAATGTTGATGATAGCGTTAGTCTTAACGATGTTGTAATATTTAGACTAGGGAAGCACTAAAGTCTCATGACAATCTAACTTTTGCAAGCTTTTACAGACATGGAAGAGTCAGTCTGCTTGAATGTTTTTGTTTTTTATTGTTACAGTGAGAATCTCAAGACATTATTCTGGATTTCGTATGAGAAAGTAATAATGAATTTTGAAGCGAAGTTGTGTGTGCTGGTAGAAACAAAGTGTTGATACTTTAAAATTTTATATTTTTCTTTTATGAAGACAATTATAATTTCTGTTATTCTATACATTTTTAACAGCTCAGTCTAGACGTAGTAACTGTTACGAGCTATTTTGACTTTTGAGAATAGCTGCCATTTTACGAATCACCATAAAGACGAAATATACTGGTCATATAAACATTTGCGCAGTTTCCAGAGTAATTGGACCCCTAGGTTTATGGTGCTGCAGAAGACGCTTCTCCGCCAAGTTATTTTATTTATGTATATTATTTAAAAGTCATTATTTACATATTGCATTTGCGCAAATAGTGTGGCAAATAATTTCAGAAAATTTTGTACATTTTATTAACCAATCGTAATAAGATGGGTGTGTAACGGTTGATATAATAACAAAAAATCTAACGTTCACTTGACCTAATTTCAGTTAATATACTTTTGTTTAATATAACGATCAGTTGAGATAATGAATTGTTGATATAATTTCATTTTATCTAATTTCTTATGATATAATAAACATTTCCTTTAATGCACATTTGACATAATATTCATGTAGTATATTATTCATTTACTATAATATTCATAATCTCTAATAACTTTTAATATAATTTAGAAAATCTGTTACGATTTTAAACGAAAACGAAACGAATCGATAATATTCTTAAAAACAAAAAGGAATACACTGAAATTGAATTCCTTCGGGCTTTGGCCTCTAACTTAAAACTGAAATAAGATGTAATATTTATGTGATGCTATGTTATGATTAAAAAAATATTGTACTGTTTTTTTTTTCTTCGCTTTATACCCTATACACCTACCACCCTCAACTATTGTAACCAGTAGAAATTGGATGCAATCTGGACTTTAGGGCACCCCGACTCGGACAGGTTAGGTTAGAAGGGGATGGCGGGGTCGTGTGAGAGAGCGAAGCGAGCGAATAGACCCCGCCATCCCCTTCGTGGTTATTTTTTTATAAACCATCCAGAAGTAGTAGCCCCGCGAAGCGGGGCTCCGTCGACCAAGCCCACCCTCGACCATGCATTGAATATTTTAAGATTTGGTTAGGTGCCATTTGAGTTAGGTTAGAACTGTGACCATTAAACATGAAAATTAGGTCAAAAGAACATTAGGTCAAATGAATGTTATATAAAAAGAATATTATACATATTGAAAATTATATAAAATGAACGTTATACTAAATGTTTTATATTAAATGAAAATTATATCATATGAAACATTAGGTCATATGAAATTAGGTTATATGATTTTATAGCATATGAAAATTATATTATATGAACGTTATTTCAAGTGAAATTAGAGCATTTGTTATTATATCATACATTACACACCCTAATAAGATAGTATTGGATACAAAGTTTAGAACTGATCTAGTATAATTTTATAACACCGCTGCTCAATAGTGATATCTGCGACCAAAAGTAGTCTTTTGTTAATACAAAAGACTACTTTAATTATTTACCCAGTTGGTCCACTCCATTTATGGAAAGCAACAATGCCTATCGATGTTTTCTTTATAACAAATCACAATGGAGATAATTAAAACCAGAAAATAACTCATTACTTACCACATTAAGTCCATGGCAGCATTTCATTCAAATCTTTAGGCAATAAGTTAAAAAGCAATTTGTTGAGTCCACCTGGCAGCGTGTCCTGCCACTTTTTACTTCAATCCTCTTAATTAAACCGTTTGAGGGGTTTCAGGAATTAAGGCCCCTCCTGCTCCGCAACTTCCCTTTTCATAACTTCTTTAATTTCGCCGCGGATTTGCGGAATAGCAATGCCCGTTGAATATTCCATCGCCATTTTATGCAGGTACGAATAAAAGTTTTATCGTTTTAAGAGTTCCGCTGGTCGCGGTCATCTTTTTATGTTTTTGTGCATGTTTCAGTGTTCGCCCGCTCCGGTATGCGTCCTAATGAATCGCACGGCTCGTTCGGTTTTGGAGGTGCGATTTTACAAATGCAGTTTTGTATTTTAATCAGTTCAGTGGATTGAGTGTATTTTTAAACAAAACAACTTGCGACTGTGCGACAATGTGCATGTTTCAGTTTGAATAGATTATGAGCGCTGAACAGTTTTAGCTTTCAGCGCTTAGTTCGTTATCGCTTTATGCACTCTTTACATTCGCGTTTCGTCCAAATCTCTTTAATATGTGAATACATTCAAGTTAATTTTGAGTTTATTATCCATTTAAAAGTACATTCCAAGTTCCATTTTTAGCAACGGAAAAAGCCTACATACGATTAAAAGCTGAATATTGTATGAGAGGAATATATAAACTGCCACGTACTCACGTAGTTTTATCTGGAAATATATTAAAAAGCTCGACTCAAGCCTAGTTGAGGCTAGTAAATAGGCCAAGCTCGGGCCTTATTAGGATACCGTCGTGTACGGAACCCATGATCGGGGTCACGGTCAGCCGTAGCCTTTCGAGAATGTTCTAATTAGGTAGGTGGCATCTGTCGGAATGTTAGCCTTCAAGTGTTGCTAACGGGGTGTTACTACTTGTTACCCAGAGCTTTGGAATTAATTTTAGTTTTGTGTGACGTGTGTGAGTTTGACCTTTAAGGCACGAGGTTTTAGATAAGATAGATCTGAGTTGAAACACGATTCTACTGTACTTACATAAAGTTTGAGCTCAAACTTACTCACCTACTCACAAAAGTACTTCAGTACTTCAGTGATTGCGACCATATCATCATCATCATCTTAGCCCAGAATCACCGACTGCTGGGTACCGGCCAATTCTCCTGCTATACTTCTACAGTCCCAATTTAAAAACTAATTTACTATCACTACTGGTGAATTCTAATTATGTAATCATGACAACAGCTTCTCTCATCTGATAACAAAAGCCCGCGCATCCCCAGTCTACTACATTAACAATTCAATCCGCAATTCCCAAAAGGCACGTAACAAACAATCGGAGGCAAAAAATGAACGAACAACAAAACTAGATAAGATCCTATCTCCAAACTCCGGCCGGTCTATAAAAACCGTTAATTAAAACGATCTAAAATTAACTTTACCCTATTTGTAGCGCAGTATCATTACGAAATAGATAGGGGCAGAAGACCAGCGCAACACAGTGAGTGAGTACAGGCGCACTCACGCGTTGACCCGAACGTACGATGATCTCATCATCATGCCTAGCCATTTTCGCTAACTATGTCGGGGTCGGCTTCCGTACTCTCCGGGTGCAGCTGAATACCACTATTTTATTTGACATGAAGCGACTGCATATATGACCTCCATTACCCAGTTACTGAATTTTCTCCACATTCCTATTTAAAGCTGGTTGACAGATTTTCGGGCTTCTGACTACCTGTAACAACTAACAAAGGTCTAAAAATGGGAGCTGGGATTAACGTGCCTCCCGAGACAGGGCGAGGTCACAATATGTAGTGGATAGTCTCCCAACCACGGACTGTCCTCGGCAAGCGTAGCTTAACCCTCGATAGACCCATGCGGCTGTAAATATTCAGCCACGACCACGAGCACCTCTCTTACGGTGATCTCAAACTGTCAAATAAATAACAATCGCCTCACGAGAGGGCGTAATGACATACAGACATGATGTCTATGTGTGTGTACGTACATTTTCACTTATTGTATTAAACTGGCCTTCCGTTTTATCTATTTAATGGCAGTATCACTGAGTCAAAAGTTTCGCTACAGCAGAGCGTTTGAATGGCGCGATCGGAGCGTTTGGAGCGAACGAAGCGAACCGAGCGAGCAGTGACGTAACAAATTAGCGGATTAATTTCGTTATTTACTGTGTGAGCTTTTGTTTGTTAGCTCCATAGCTATGGTGAAAGGTTGATTTAATTGTGTTCGCGCCTTGTGGCTTAGGTAGCGGTGGGGATAGCTTATGTGAGTTAGAAATAGAGCAGGGATTACAATTTAGTCGGTAAAATTATAGTTTCTGCTGTTTACTCGCGTAGTTCCTGAATTGAATTGCTTATATTAAATAGGAAGCTACTTTGTAAAGTAGGCCTTAAGTTAATGGCACCACTTTGACCTGAAGAAGGCTTAGCTTACGTACGTAATTTCAGCAGAATACGAGGCAAGCTTATACTGGCTCTGTTGCCACTGGCGTGTCTATGGTACTTAGAATTATAAAGGAAAATCTTTCCTTTCGGTTATGTTATTAATGTATTATTGATTCGATAATCTTTTTTCTATACTTATAACAAGATACAAGAACAAACTATCTGTAATACGATTTCCTAAAAATATGTTATTATTCGATACTGATAACGATAAACATATATATCTCATTAACGATCATGAAATCCACCCCAAACACAGCGGAGTGTAATGACATCAACATGTTTGCACAAGTACACCCCCACATAATCCTTCGGGAAATTATGTTACATTACGTTAATGAGAGCGTATCATTTTGTTGCTATGTGGTGGCAACTTAGATACCTTCGTTTTATTACAACCGCACTGGAGTAACATGTTGTTCATTTCAAAAAGCAAATATAATTTGATAACAAATCTAAACAGATATGTTCAGAAGGCTCCGGAATCCAATACAAGATGAAGTCCTTCAGCCAGCTCCACAATGACCGGTGTTGCACTCCTTGCTTCCTGCTGCTGCTCCTGGCGAAGCTTTCACAAGATTATTTTACTGTTTTTCTTAGCCATTTTCATCAGGCAAAAGTTTTGTCCGACTTTTAGTATTCATTATTTGGTTTGTTTATTATACTGATTTGTATCATACCTAGACGCAAAAACACCTAGATCAATTAAACAGCATGCACTAAATATGTTTGATAAATAATGTTATTCATTTCCTCTACACTTCTTTGAATTTGAATGTTCTTTCTTTATCGTGTGGTTAGTGCCTAACCTGGTGTCAGACTTTTTATGCCGCCCATGTGCGTCTGACTTGGCTTTACATGCCGTCAAGAAATATCCCTCAGGCATGCTGGTTTCCTCACGATGTTTTCCTTCACCGAAGCAAGTGATAATTAATGTTAATAATAGCATTTGCTTGCTTCCTGCTAATTTCTGCTCAAAATTAGCATGCTACTGCACAACATGTGTATTCCAGGCTTTAAAGTTCTAACGTATCTCTGTTTTAATTCCACGCGCTAGTCCTGTCACTACTTCTACCCTGCAACAATTTGAAATTCTCTCCGTTATTGCGTCCTATGTAAAAAGTTTCTCTAGACGAGGGTCAAACACTTCTAAAGGAATAACTTTTTACCTTACTTTACTTTACTTTTAAAGGTAAGAAAGCGCGCGTCAGGTTTTATTCTTGGTTATTTTCACACCTTTTAGTGGTTGTTTCGGTGAATTAAAATCTCGACGGATACAGTTAAATATGAATGTACAAGAAACTCATTTAATATGATAATAACATTGTCTGGTCCCTATAATGTCAATTAACAATACTGAATTCATGCCTACGGTCTGATCCTATTTGCCGGGTGTCTATAAATGTAATTACCCTGTCTTTTACCTCTCCGCGGGCCTAGAAAAGGTGAATAAGAGATCATAGTATTATTTTTTAAATATATTGATACACAGGTCAAACAGCATTTCAACAAATTATTGAGAGATGGGTAAAAAACCTTGTACCTACACCATTTCATCAAGTAACAAAAAATCAAGTCAATTTGGTAGCCTAGTATTGGTAAAAGGTTCCCTTCAAGCCGCAGCGCTTAAAGCCAGACCTTCTAACTCTAAAGAAAACTTTACACCCATTAGCAACAAGTACCTTCAACGTGAAAGAAAAACGCCTCTCCTTTAAATCAACACAACTGTACGTAAAACAAACTCCTTTGAAAAGAACTCTCGAGTCAGATGTTTTTCTTTCAAGGCCGGCTCTAATGCTACGTCATTACACATACTTCACTTTAAGTAAACGTCAAACGCATTTCTTGGGTGTAATCGATCACAATCACCATGCGGCCATGCCCGACCATGCCCCACCACGGTGTACGCACATTTGGGATGTAAATAGGCCATCCTTATCCCGCTTTTTGCGAAATTTCCAAACAAATTTATTCAGTGAAAAAAAACAGGCAGCGTGAGATAGTCGGCGATGTATTGTACTTTAGAGGTAAAAAATCATTGCGCTTATGTCTTATTGGAAGGAGGCAGAGTTAATCGAGTGCGTCATGGTAAATGTTCGTTTTTTTGTTCGGTAGTTTTTTATCTGTACTTTGATGGTGTCATTTGTTTAGATGAGGTTCGATTTAATGGGTTAAATCTGTCGCGTGTTTGATAGTAAAATGAATTTCGTAAATGGATTTATATTCTTAGCTTTTCTCTGTGGTGATCAATACGAATCTATAATAATTACAGTGTAGGTATATCTATTTAAAAATAGACCTATCAATAAATTGGTATATACTCGTATATTTACAATCCAATTAAATTTCAACTACCGTAAATAACACAACGTTTAAAAACAAATGAACGTAGGTGGAAATTAAATTAAACTCTCATATTATTTTTCTCATTAACTCTTCGTTATTAATACAGTTGAAATAATTTTTAGAACCACAATTACCAGGCTGTGAGTATTAAATATCGGGCGTTTAACTCTGGCAGTTATAAAGTTATAACTATAGTTAAATAGGTCACCCTGTATAGCAGCGCGGTTAAACGGCCTCCGCTTGTGGATGGAGTTATTTACTTGGATATGGTTGTGTTATTATTATGAAAAGCGGTTGTTTATGTACATGGACTGTTTTTTTTCTCCAGTCAATAAAAACAGTCAGTAATTGCCTATTTTCAAGAAAGTTCCAGTTTTCATGCATAGAAAGAACGTGGGTTTCACGATCACACGTGACAAGGCAAACAATCTCACTATTATTTGAAAGAAATCTGGACTTCTAAACTGTCATTTGTATTCAATCCTTGCTAGAACCGTGACACAATCCAGTCGAAGAAGACTTCAGTATCTCCCTATCAATCATGTAACACGTATCACCCAATCTTCATTCACTTCGTGTATATTAAGGCGCTCTCTCACTCCAGCATTTGTTTCTAATGTAATTATTCAAGATTTGGTTTTGTACAGAAACTAGTCCTTGTAACAAATTGTATCGTTAAAGGTTTCGCACTGTAATGCTCGGCTCTCCTCACTCGCAGATGTAATGCTCAATCTCAACATCTGTTACATTACAGTCAAATACTCCCGGTGAGAGAACGCCTTTATGAGTCAGGCCTAGCAGTGAATACCACCTTCTCTTCTATGTTAGGGCTTTGGTTTCCGCACTTAGTCCTTAAAGTGGACCATTGAACGTGATCCCTTACTGCCGCCTGGTACTCTACCGCGACGCAATGTAATGAGATGAGCAAAAATCACTATGAAAATGAGGTCTCTAGGGTGATGACAGATGGAATATAGCTGTGACCAAGTGCAGTCCAAGAACTGGAAAAAGAAGTTTGGCGAGATGGGCATAGTTGTCATCGGGGGAAAACCTCTATGAGATTTGCGCGGGACGTTGGCTCAAGAAAAGAGAGGCCTGTACCTAGCAGGGTGAATTCAGGCTGTGGGAAAAGAAGTCTCTGCACTGTCATGCATCCCAATCTTAAACAAAACCTTGTCAACATTCAGAATACCAGTCTATAAACGCTTGAGTTACTCCTCATCTCGATTAATCAACCCAATCTCACTCGTTCCCTTCATGTATTTGAGGAATATTTACGAGTCACGTCAGACAGTGAGGCCCTACCCTTCCTACCAGACTGGTACTTACGGTAAAGCCACGCGACATAATAAGATGAGCTAAATTCACGTTGAAAATTATTCTACTTATAAAAAAGTAGTTGGAAAAACTAGAAAACCCGTCTGAAAAAACTGAAAAGCATAATAAAACAAACACATTTTAAATTAAACAAAAGTTGGAAGCAGGCGGGGCCCATTTGAATATAAAATTATGAATAAGCCGTCTATAGACAAATCTAACGACGTATAATTTATCCGAATCCGTTCTTTCGTTTAGGAGTTACGAGGGAACATAGAAACAGACATACATACATACGGGTCAAACACATAACCCTCCTTTTGGATTTCGCCGCAGTCGGGTAAAAAAGGACTTCTATGACTTTTTCTACACTTTTATGTATCTAATTTTTATCAAAAATATGTCAGAATTTGAGCTGCCAGTCTATCACGACACTTATCAATCATGTAACAAATCTCAGTATCACCCAATCTTCACGTATATAATGAAGTCACCTCAGGCAGTAAGGCCTGGCTGTGAACACCGCCTAGCCTTCCTACGCGCCTGGTACCCGCGGTAAGGCGCCGCGAGGCAATGAGATGAACCGGGTTACGGTATCAGCGGTGGATGGATGAATGCAAATCAGTTCGAATATGTTCAGAGTTCTAGTATGTTCTAAAGTTAGAGGTGTTGCAAATAAGTAAGTAGGTATATTATGAGATCTCTCCACAGACTTCTAGGAAATCTGAGGACTCAACTTCACCATCATCTCTCCTACCCATTGTCTCGACGGCATGTAAAGTCAATTCAGAGGTCCATGTGCGGCATAAAAACTCTGACACCAAGTTAGGCACTAACCACCCGAAAAAGAAGACCATCATTTAGAATTTTAGAACATTTATTTCGAGAGATTTTTGTACCTATTTATAATACATTTCTATCTAATTTAGATATGTTGCCAATGTCCATTGGAAAAAAGGACTGGTCGCTGGTTATCCATAAAACGCACTAAATAAAAAAATAAAAAATATTTACAAAAATAATGCCCACGTTTCAACGGCCGCGGTCTCACACTCAACGACCTGCCACCGCTGCAGCGACGCGGCTGTAATGAGTACATGCCTACTGCCACATAATTAAAACATCGAATCGCATAATGATATTATAAACAACAAGTGTTCATAACTGCATGAATTTATTTTAACTTGGTTGAAAACACTTCATAAAATTGCGAAGTGATTTTGTGATGTTGTAAAGAGGAAACTATTTTTCACTTTTATAATTTTACTAGCGACCCGCCCCGGCTTCGCACGGGTGCAATATATATATACTAGCTAATGCCCGCGGCTTCGCCCGCGTAGAGTTCGGGAATTGTCCACGGGATCTTACTTCTGGGATAATAAGTAATCTTTGTGCGCCAGACTATAATCTATCTCTGTGCCAAGTTTCATTCAGATCTGTTCAGCCGTTCTGGCGTGATTGAGTAACAAACATCTATCCATCCTAACTTTTGCATTTATAATAATTTATGTAAGATATATGTATGTGTAATATTAGTTTTTAATTTTTAAGTTGAATAGGTAATAAAGAGTAGTTAGTGTAAGTATTTAATTTTATTTGAGTAATACGCTACTCGCGTTTTTTTACATGTACTTACTTATAACTTGCTAATATTAGTTCATAGTAATATCAATTACATTACATAATTATGTGAAATATTGATACCTTGGTTTGACATTAGACACCGGTGACGACAATCAAATGATTCACTAGGAGTCTATTTATAGACATAATACTATTACATAATATTTAATATCAATGTCTCACGCACGCCCTGCGCAACACTGCTCACCATACGCCCGTCTGCGTGAGTTTTGAAGCCCTTTTATCTCTGGTGGGGGATGATTTTGGAAAAACTGTGATACACTTATCTCATAATTTTAACTGAAGAGTATGTACACAAATTTTTAAGTCAATCGACTCCGAGAATAAAAAGTTTCACAGAAAGTTCAACACCCCATTTCACCCTCTTAGGGGTGGAATTTCGAAAAACCCTTTCTTAGTGGATACCTACTCTTCACAAAAAATACTACCTCCTAATTTCATGTCTCTAGGACCAGCGGTTTGGGCTGTGCGTTGATATATCAGTCAGTCAGGACTTTAAATTTTATATGTATAGATAAACCTTCCTCTTGAATCACTCTATCTATTACAGAAAACCGTAACAAAATCCGTTGCGTAGTAGTAAAGATCTAAGCATACATAGGGACAGACAGACAGAGGGAAGCGACTTTGTTTTGTAGTGATGAAAACTTTTGCTTTACTTCTTTTTCTTTTTATGTGGATATCAATATTGATTCTACTTGTGTTGAACGTAGATACAGGATTTATTCATTACAATTCCTGCACTCACAAGGAAAATCTTTTTATTAAAACTGTAAACCATATCTCTCTGTTTATTAACTACTGGATTAATAGTGTCGTAGTTTTTGTAATTAGGTAACTTAGTTATTTTCTATTCTACTTTTATTGAGAAGAGTCTTTTTAAGAATTACAATAAGGATTGTAAGGCTTTCTTTAAGTATTATATTTCCTAGTCTTCACAGTGATATTCATTCCTGAAGCTGTCTATGAAGGCTCATATCTAATGGACATCAAGGTGCATATTTACTGACTGGAAAGACAATGAAAGTCACTCCAAAGCTCTAATATAATTTTAAAAAGAAATATTAAATTCTCAGTCCTTAGCAGTCCGTTCACCTTGTTTCAAGGAGTATCTCGGAGTGCGAAAGTTTCAAACAGACATAATTTGACGTCGGATCACAGCCCTCACGCCTCTTTTTTTATCATTATTCTAAAGCGTCCCTCTTCAAGTACACGAAATAAAGAGCGCCTCCGTGATTAGAATAATATATTTCTTAAAAAGTAGGACGAGAATAATTCTAGAAATGTGCTCGTATTTCGTTAGCTTTCAGACTTGTAAAGGGTTAGCGGGGGATACCTACCAAATTATAATGTGATCTAGAATTTGAATATAACTAAGTTTCAAAATCAAAATCAAAATCAAAAGTCATTTATTCAAACTAGGCTGAAAATCAGCACTTTTCGAACGTCAAAGTTACATAAGACAGTCCCCCAAAAATGCCCGCCCGTCACCGTTTGAAAAGAGAATCTTATTTCTAGAGAATAAACTACCTAAAACACTAGAAACACTAAAAAACACTAGTTTTTGCCCGTGGTTTCGCCTGCATGTGATTTGGAAACTGTCTCACAAGGACGTTGTACCGGAATATTTTTTTTATTAAGTCTTTGCTCACAGGTAGATTGTGTTCCAGATTCCATCAAAATTCAGCCGTTAAGGAGACTTAAAGGAAACGAAAGTTTTGTTGATTTGTGTTGTAACTCATACAGACAAAGTCAGTAAATTTAAATTTGATATTCTACTAGTTTACCGTCATTGTACAAAACAATAAAAGTTTCCGGAACTATCTCTGATGAAAATCGATATTAAATGCTCTGGAAATCATTACGTAAGTATAATTATAGTTCCCTAGAACACCACAATACCTCAGAACAGTACACCTCCTAACCACATTTCAAGTCTCGAATTATACCACATTAATGTTACAAGAGAAGCATGTCTGAACACGAGAGCAACTCTAAACTAATCCGATGTATCAGGATCGGTAATAACACGAGTTTGAGAACACACTCTGTATAACATATAGTGAGAACAGGCTGTATAACATATAGTGAGAACAGCCTGTATAGTGCGCGCGGAGAGAGAGTTACACGTACAAAGTGTAGTGTGTTCTTCGAGACTTGGCCCACATATGTATTTATACTAAACTTGTTTCTACCCACGGCTTCGCTCGTGTTATGCTCAAAAATAATCCTACGGTAACGTTTTAGATATAGCCTATGACACTCGGGGATAATGAAGCTTCCCAGTAGTGAAATAATTTTTTTAATCAGATCAGAACTTACCTACAAACTTTAGCTTTTATGTTCGTATGTATACGCTAATCTCCGAAACCACCCAACCAATTTCAATGAGATTTTGTGAATTTGTATGGTATTTGCAAGCTTGAAAGATAAGAGAAATTTTGGACCCCATAGGTGGCGCTGTTGTTAGTATTTTTTATATAAAAATAATTATTAAAATGGCTAGGCCTGGCCTACATATACTATGTACGGCTATGCCTGGCCTATGTACGACACGTATGGTTAGACACAGCCCACATTTATATAAGTACTACGTATGGCTAGGCCTGGCCTACATAAAGACAGTATTACAGCGCAAGGGCTTCGAAGATCATCGATACCGTGTTATTTCAAGTTTCGGCTGAACAAATTGGAGAGGCGCGAGCTAAAAGGAATTGCGGTTCAAGATCGCATATTTAAAAAAAAAACTTTGGTGGTCTTCGCTTTTAGTTTCCAGTGGCTCTATTATGTTTAAAGCAGCGTGTTATGAAAAAAAAAGTATATAATAAAAAAAAGTATCTCTAGGCTCTTGCAATACTAGTGTTCAGCTGCATTTAGTTAGACTGCACCGAATAGTCTAGGCAGATCATGATCTCTTAACTCTTACAACATACTTAGATAAATCAAGTTTTATAACCTCTTCAGAATTACTGACTATCAGAAAATGTTTCAAAGAGCATACAAAAACGATGCAATTTGTCTACTCTACGCAAACAAGTGAATAATAGTTGTTGTCATACTAATCCATCATTTAATTTAACCAATCGCGTTCGCTCATGCCTTGTTCTCAGAACCCAAGCACCGCAGTTCCTGGCTAGCGGTCGGGCGGGCCGGCGCCGGCACAGACCTCGTGATCCAATATTATTCTATGATAAATTACTTACCCTCCGCCGAAGCTTTGTCCTTCCTCCCACTCCTGATCCAATGGAATCCTACGCCATTTGTCTTTCCCTCTATATCTGAGCTAGTACTCCTAGATTTCTAACAAAGTCTGGGCTATCTATCTTGGATGAAACTTCACTTAGATTGACAGTTGCCCGAGATTCTTTGTGCTTTCGATGCTTTCATGTTTTTTTGCTTTGACATTTTTCAAATAAGTCGATGTTTTCCCTACAATAGATTAGAGCGGTGAGAAGGAAAGTGTGTGGGTGTGTTATTAAGAGTCCTTGTGTTTATTTAACCGTCTACGCTATATTTCTTGAGAGAATAGCTGGTTTAACAGCTAGTTAATATTTTGACAACTACGAAAATAGTTATTGTATGCGTAGTTGCCAAGAAGGATCAGTGTGCTGATTGCGCCTTTATCATGTATTTACTTACTGTAATAATAAATTAGAAGACAATCGGAGTGTTCAACAACCGCCATTTTATGGCTGATACGCTGATGATTAAAACATTTAACATTTTGATTGACAGCCCCTTCCAGAAATAACTTCCAAAACAGATTCAATTTCCGTTATGTTCCGTTATGCTTCCATCTTATCCCTCCGTAAATGATTAAGCCACTGCTAATATTTGCATTAAATACCGAGACTCCATTCTCTGAAGAACAGGAAGCATTTCAGAAGGCGGCTGACGGATAACGAACTCACAATCAAATAGAAACAATTAGCAAGTTGTGAGGCAGTATTTCCTCGACAGATCTCATCTCCCCGAAGGCTCCATACATTAGTATCGACAGATGTGATTGCATATTCAAGCACGCCCTTGGTTAAGGACGTGGGTCCAAAACACTTATGTGGACAACCCTCCGTAGGCCCGCAAATCGAATCAGGCCCACCAACCCTTGGGGCACTCGATGGACGACATAATTCCCTATTTGCTTGCCCACGAGATTTCACCCGCATCTCAGAAATGACAACGTTTGTCTTCCAAATAAAATACACTACGACTTATGAGAATATGGAGAATTTGTATGGATGAATAACATTGTTGTTTCCGATGGTCCGTTTAATGACGTCGACGTTTGGAGATGTTGTATCAAATACGAACGAGGGTCGCGTTTCAAAGATGTTCGGAATTAGCTGAAATTATTTTACAAAACTGGCCTTTTCGGATGACGGAACCGACAGGCCTCCCTCAGTTCTATTCGTAATTTTATGCGTTTCATATTTAATAACGACAGTTATAATGAGAACCATTCATAATTGAATCTCATTAAAAGTTGCACTACAATAATTCAACACAAGTTGTCCGTACATTTGATATAAAAACTGCAGATCCGACTAAACATCAAAAGTTTGAATGTAACGCTACCCGTCGTCAGAATTAAAGCGCTGCGAGCTGCGCGAGCAGCGAGAGCGACGGGAGCGGAGCGAGCGAACCCACCTGCGATATTAAAAGTCACGTCTTATCCTGAACAAGTGGTAAAAAGAAAGGGTAAAAGTTCCCGTTGCCGGTAAAATATTCACCTGAACATATAACGCGCGCGGACCGTGATCTTCACTCTGAAATTAAACAAGTTATGAATGGGAAACTTCCAAGAACGGGATTTAATAGTCGTGGATAAGTAATAACTGAGTTTCATTAGTATTCGAAACATTTTATGAATAAAGTTGTGGTTATTAATGGCACTATTCGCTGTTTCGTATCCGCGCGCTCGGCTCTAGGTTTATAATTTAATTTGTGAACAATATTCGGGCGGGAGCTTAAATCAATGTAGCTTGTTACGTGTGCGGTCGGATACGCGATGAGACCACTGTTTAGTGGCACTAATTATTGCTATGAATATAAATTCTATTTTCTCGTCGCTGCTTTTTATCTATTTAAAAATAAAAGCTTTAACTTTGCTCATATATTTCTGCAGCAGAAAATAAAACGAAATTAACATCTATTGCTGCGTTAAACGTCGCTGTGAAGGCTACGAGAGCCATTTTGAAAAATATTGTGCTCTCTTGAGCGGACGCTACAAAGGGAAACTTTGTTGCGTTTTTACTTGAATGCATATTTATTATTTGAAAGGCGTAGTAATGAAACCTGTGAATTTATGAAATGAATGAGTTAAAAAGAAAACTTTCATCGTTTCAAGCTTTATTTTACACGGTGACAAAAGAAGATGTTAACAGTTTTTGAATGAAATAAAACATTTTCTTTGTTTTTTTTTTTATGTGATAACCAGCTAACTGTACAACCTAGCTTTTGTCACTTTAAAAGCTTTATTTTACTCAAATTGTTTCTCTAAAGACTACTTTATTATCGAACTAAAAATATCTTTCTTACTCCCAACTTTTTCAAACCAAAGTTTATTTTTAGAGACCTTAGCATTAACTAGGTCTTAAATATCCTTATTAAGTTCCTTAAACATGAAGTACATTGCAGTGCATCCAACTGTCAATTGAAAAAAACAAATGTTTCAAAAGAGGCTTCGGGTAATCAGGCAAGGCTTCCTTTATGGAACTCGCGATTAACTATAAAACCTTTTGGAAGGAAAGTCAACAGCACGGGGATTTAGATTTGTTTTATCGGTGGCATACGGAAGGACGGCAATCGGTGCTGGCTCCCTAATGAATTGACCTGGGCCCAATGGATCGTGTAATGTTTGACTGATTGCTCGCCAGCCTTGTAATGCTTGTACCTATGTGATTTACTTTGCTTTTTTATTGATTGATCTGAGTTTTTGTTGTTTGATCGTTTTTGAGATGACGAGTAATAGAGAAGTATGGAAGAAGAAGACATGATGCGCCGACCCAAAATGAATTGGGATAAGGGCTAGAGAATGATTATGATGATGAACTGAGTTTTTGTTTTTGTTTTTGTTTAAGCTGAAAAAGACTGAAAGTTGTAAGCCATTATTCAGTCAATATAAAGTTCTCACTTTGCCCTCTATGTACATCTACGAGACAACAGTATTTGCAAAATCAAACTTAAATCTCTTTCAAAAACTTAGATCGAAGCGACGCAATAGAGAGATTTGTGCTATTCCACACAAGACTGCGCTCTACTCAAAAAGCTTTTTAGGAATGCAACCAAGTTATATAATAAGTTACCCATATGTATAAAAGATCTTGACAGCATGCACCATTACAAAAAGGCTCTTCTTAATTTACTAGGCGAAAAAGCTTACTACACAGTCAATGAGTACCTAGAAGACAAATTGTAATCTAATGACATTTTATTTATTTTTATTAAATTTTTTATTTTTTATTTATTTGTTAATAATTGAATTGTTTTATTTAATCTGATTTAATTTTAATGTTTTGATATCTAGTTTCATTTATTGTTATTTTGATCCATTATTAATTTTGATTTATTATTATTTTTACCAATTAATTTGACCGATTGTTTTATTATTTTTACCGATTGTTTTATTATTATTTTTTACCGATTGTTTTATTTTTATTTTTACCAATTACTCATAAGAAATTATAATTAGAATATTTGTACGCCGTTGAAGGCAAGACATAGCGCTCATTTTATTAATATTGACATCTGTACTTTTGTTTACCTATGTTCTACAAATAAAAATATTTGAATTTGAATTTGTTCACTTTAGACTACTCTATGCAGGTGTAGGAATAAATTGCCTTATTTATTTTTTATAAAAAAACATTGTAAGGTAAAAGCACCCGCGGCTTTTTTTTTAAATTAGTACTATAGTATTAGATCTACCTAACATCACGTCTGTAATCCCCAAAGGGGTAGGCAGAGATGTAACTAATAGAACATCTACATTTCGCCAGTTATAGTTAAGTCCCTTGTAATAGGGGGCGAGACTATTGCCATCATCGGGTATAAATGTAGTGGCTGCTACTGAGAGATTCCTGATGGAAGTACCCAATAACAATTAGCCCGACCTGGGAATCGAACTGAGGACCTCATGCTCAGAAGTCGCGTTTGCGACCACTATACCATCGAGGCAGTAATAGATCTAAATAAGTCTAAGTGAATCCAGTGGGATTATTGTCAGCCCTGAAGTACCCCACTATGCCACTAGTACATACCTATGTCGCATATCAAACTCAAAACATATACCTCAAAACTTTAAAATAATTGTCTACTGACATCTTCCAACTCCTTTTTAAAATGTACATTACAGTTACACATGACAACAATATTAGTGTAATAAAAATTCCGTCCAGTTGGAGGGTGTCCGGACTGCCCGAAAGTGTCCGAGGGTGTCCGGAGCGGACATAATTTAATACATTGACGACATCTTCGTGCTGGCGGGTCCACGTTGCGTGACCCACGTACCTAACCGTTGACCTGATAAAAAGGTGATCGGAATCCTGGATGTAAGGGATAAGAGGTAGCGAGAGAGAGTCTCAAATAAGTTTGCACTTACTTTAAAGTTCTTACAAACTGGTTGTAACCTGTTCTAAACTATATTCTTAGATCAATCGGTTGTTTAAATGATTATTCTCATTATTCCTTTACTCAGTGCTTGAAAAAAAAACTTGTAAACATCCTTTAAATGTAATTCGTGTAGTTTGTCATACAATAAATTTCCCCAAAACTTTTATCCCTTACAACAGATAAATTAAACTACCAAAAACAGTAGATCCGCTTTCGTATGTCTGTTTATTAACGTAGATAGTTTATAAGTTTAATTTGAAATGTTAAACGGTTTGTCTGAGTTCTTGGGTAAAGCAGTAACATATCAGAAGCATTTAAACAGTATTAACTTATTGGGTTGTTACTAAGGCAGTTGCTTGTGGTAATAGCGGTGGCATATTCTATACATACAGGTATTTACTGTTGTTTTTTCTATATATTGGTAACTAAATACTTTATGATTTACATGTGAGATTCTAGCTTGAGTGACTGACCCAGCTTGTTCTTATTTTTCGCGTCGCTTGCATGACATAATTTGGCCCAAACTTCACCAGCTCCACGGCGTCGAAAATCGCATAGTTCTTGTCGCAGATACCAGCGCCTAAGGTCTGCAGATACAGCAATCGAAGCGATTCGGCCGGCTCCGAATAGATTGTCCACTCACTATCTTTTGTGCCACTTATCAAGGGCGGCGTTTTGTGAACAAATTCTTTACTTTTTCCTGCGCTGCTCACTCGCATTTATTAAAATAAGGTCTGATCCAATACATTGTGCGTAGTAAATTACGTCACGATTGTTGATCGCAGATTTTTGGGAGTATCTCGAAGGTGGATAGATATACTTATCATGTATTTTTGGGAGAAGGAAGACCGTAGCTGAATGATATAAATTGGACCACAATGTCTCTGACGATGTTGTGGCCCAATATAATTATATCATTCAAGATGTTCATTGTGGTACAATCTCGACTAGCCACGTCTATTTTGGTCTGTTAGGGCCTTGCAATATTTTGCTCTTATGACCTTTTCAACAATAAATCCCAATTCTCGCATGAGCCATCATGGATCATCTTAAGGGAAAGAGGTCGGCTTTCGGTATAATTGGATGCAGCTGTATACCATGATTTTACATAGAGCGTCTGCCAATCTGACTTCCATAACCCAGTTACAGGGTAATACTAGTTGTCAGAAATTCAATCTAATCGTATAAAAATGATTGGAAAAGCAACCGAGCGTACCTATAGCGGCAGTCGAGCGTACGGTCCTAGGTCACACTACCAGTTCTGGCAAAATGTTACTCTAGTCTTTAGTGAGTTTCTCGGTTCGGCTTCGGCTCCAATCATATTAGAACTGGATGCCGAACACCTATATAGACGGTTGCTCGAAATAGGATATAGCTCTTTCTTCGGGGAATACACACGCACGCAGGTACGGGCTCTCCTCAATACACATGCACGCAGGTACGGGCTCTCCTCAATACACATGCACGCAGGTACGGGCTCTCCTCAATACACATGCACGCAGGTACGGGCTCTCCTCAATACACATGCACGCAGGTACGGGCTCTCCTCAATACACATGCACGCAGGTACGGGCTCTCCTCAATACACATGCACGCAGGTACGGGCTCTCCTCAATACACATGCACGCAGGTACGGGCTCTCCTCAATACACATGCACGCAGGTACGGGCTCTCCTCAATACACATGCACGCAGGTACGGGCTCTCCTCAATACACATGCACGCAGGTACGGGCTCTCCTCAATATACATGCACGCAGGTACTGGCTCTCCTCAATATACATGCACGCAGGTACGGGCTCTCCTCAATACACATGCACGCAGGTACGGGCTCTCCTCAATACACATGCACGCAGGTACGGGCTCTCCTCAATATACATGCACGCAGGTACGGGCTCTCCTCAATACACATGCACGCAGGTACGGGCTCTCCTCAATACACATGCACGCAGGTACGGGCTCTCCTCAATACACACGCACGCAGGTACGGGCTCTCCTCAATACACATGCACGCAGGTACGGGCTCTCCTCAATACACATGCACGCAGGTACGGGCTCTCCTCAATACACATGCACGCAGGTACGGGCTCTCCTCAATACACATGCACGCAGGTACGGGCTCTCCTCAATACACACGCACGCAGGTACGGGCTCTCCTCAATCCAATTTCTTAGGTTCTACAACTAAGAGACTGCGGCTATAAGTAAAGAGTATTCCCTAAACTCAGCGAACATCTAAGTATTATTGCAGATAGCGATTTAATTAAGACGTTAATTTAGTGTTTAGGTACATGTTTAGGTTAAAGTGTTATTAGTTTTGTTTTTTTTACACTTTTAGATATCTTTAATTTGGTATATTTTGGGGGTCATCAATAAGTATCGGACTCATGCCTTACGGAACCCTTTATTCATAAGTTCTCTCTCAAGGTCAAGGTCAAGGGTCGTAAGCCCTACTGAATCATAACCGTTTATTTTCACTATAGGCGAAAGAAATTTACTGAATGACTGAGATCATCTACCTAAAGATGCATTATAGTAGTTTTAAGAAACACTAGACAACCTCTAAACGAATCTCTAAATAAAAGAGCGCTTTTGGATTTTGAAAGCTCGTCTCAACGCCAAGAGTTCAAATTAGAAAAGTGCAGTAATACTTAAATATCACTATTAATGTTGGTGAATATTGACATTAGCCGGCTTTTGGGTCTATGACCTTTGAAATTATCGTGGTGGAACCATGATTACTTTGGTCATGCACTTTGTAACCAAGAGAAAAATAGAAAAACGTTTACGATGTACCTTTTAGGGTCTAACAGGGTTTAATTATTCCATACTCGTGCTACTAATGGACGTTTCTCAGAAATACGTCGCTTTTTATTTCTTTAAAAAGTATTTTTCACCTGCGTTTTTGTCACTGTAATGAATGATACTGGGAAACATATTGCAATAATGTTTAGCTTTTGTTTATTCTTTAAATTAGTTTGGTACTGTCTACATAGTTTATGTGAATAATTTAAACTAAACAATCTGTAATAAATGCAACCTTATAATAGGTTGGTGTGGACAGCCGTCTTCAACATATAACATATAACTTGTGAACGATATAACTTCAAATAAAAGTATTCGCTTGCATTTCCCTAAAAATGTTCATTCAAAGTCAGCAAATCAAAGCTTTCTATTTATTAAACACTTTGTTGTACACCACAAAGATCAAGATGGACAAATGTATATTTTTATGTACCTGTTTTACTTTAAAAACTTTTTTAGCTTCAGACTTTCACATTTTTGCAACGATGTGCTAGCTTTCTATGACGTTCTCTGGTAATGTCGATGTTGCTTCGAAACTGTAGACAACGGTGGAAGCTTGAGAAAATATGTTCATGGAGAGAACCAATATTTATTCTAAACTAATCTTGGCACTGCAAATTCAATATAAATAATCCTCCCATAACAATTTCCTCGTAAACCAACAGGAACTGCGCCCAGCCGTGGATCGGTAACTGACTATCTATTAATACAGCAACCAAATTTCCTGGCTTCCACTAGATATACATATTTCGCAGCATTCACACTTCGCCACACTTCCAGCGGTATCTCTCGCAATTTATCTGCCTCCGCGATAAAGTAAAATACATGTCAAAATTGAGTTTACGTCTAAAAACCAATTTGGATTATCTGATTTGCGAGTTTATATATAAAAATGGATTTTCTGTGCTGCGGATACGTTGTTCGACGTGTTTATTTATTTTGCTGAGCAGCTTACAGGATGGGACTAGTCGTCGGTAATGAAGTTTTCATGTAACTGAAACTGAGCCAGATATTATATGAAACCGTTTTTACATAACATTCGATAGTCTTAAGAACCTTTCTCGAGGGTCGAAGTAACAAACTAATCAAACAGCAAATTGCCCTTAATCATCGCCGAAGGTCGTTGACCACTTTATGTAACTATCGACGTTTCCAACAGTTCTTGATCTTGTATAAACAGGCACATATGTTTGTTTCTTCATTAATACCACATTTGTTTGTCAATCAGAACATAAATCTTCTATCATAATTTAGATAGCTAGACCACAAAACAAACACGAATTCATCACGACACCGACAGCTGATTATGTTTGTATAACTCAGTCACGCTAGTCTGTGTAGCGTGTTAATATTGCACTTTTAACCCGAACGTGCAACCCTAATCGGGCGGTTCCGATCAAGTGCCGCTGAGGGCGTGAACCTACAAATTCAAAATCGAAACTTCGCCTATCGCAATCGATCCTCGCGATCGTTCGTCAGTATCGAATTGACTCGGTATACCGACCCTGGTCACGTAGGTACCGTATCTTTATTCCGCGACCTATTTGCCGTATCGCCTCCCAATCGTTTAGTTCTCGATTGACTTTATTAGTTTTGTATCGATTCAGCTTTGTTACCGTCATTAACGCCGAGCGTTGAATCTTTTTTGTGTTTCGTACTCGTGCTCGTGTGTGATTCGGTTCGTGAGCGAAGTACTTAACAGTACGGGTATCATATAACAGTGTTGTTGTCTTCGCTGTAATGTATCCCGGTATAACGTCTGATGTATACATTCTATGAGAATACACGAGTATTTCGTACTCTGTTTTATCATATATGAGTCCCTTGTTTATGAGTTCTTTGTGAAATGGCATCTATTTGCAGATATTTTAATTATTTTCCAAGTTAGCATAATTTTATTATTTCTTTGTTCATGTTTTTCTATGATGTTGCTTTCTAGTTTTAGTTGAAATATCACGATTGTTATTTAAAGTGTTTATTATTGTGAGCGTGTTCACAGCAAATTGTCGTTATACGCTTTTGTTGTAGTGTCTCGTTTGATCCACGTTATATATTTTTATTAACTTTATTAACTTTCTCCGTTGACAGCGATGCGGGCGAACTTTTTGACGCCTTTTAATTATTTTCTGCCTTTGATACATGTAGGGACATATTTTTATTTTAAACCGTGTATTTTTGGTGTATGTTTTGTTAAACATACACAAAAATACATGTTAAAGTACCTGTTAAAATACCAAAGCCTGCCACGGTATGCATTAAAGATAGGAGTTAGAAATGCAGTTACAAAACAGATTTTACTTATTTAGATAGATTTGTTTTTATGTCTGTATAGTAACTAATGAATACAATATGTTAAAAAGCCTGAACGATCCGTAAGTGTATTATTAAGTATTGAAATTAGATTCTATTTATGTAATCCGTTTTGGATAGCAAGTAAAAAAAAAACCCCGATGAAAATGAAATAAAACGTTCTAAGATGAGGACTTACATGGCAACACAGGGGCGCGAGCGCCGACACTCCAGTCGCTTCACGGGTAGTGACGTCATAAACAAACAATTTACGATCAACCATACTTATGATGAAGATGGTGTTGTCACGTTATAAAAGTTTGTTATAATTTAGGAAACTGGTGTTTTGGGACAAAAATCATGCATTTTAAAATTCATTAGTATTTTTATTTTCATGAATATTTTATGTTTCTTATTTTATTTGGTAATATCATTGGTATACCTATATGCCAGATTCGGATCGGATAGGGTTTTTTTTTAACATATTTTATGAGAAAATTAAGAAAAAAAAAATCTTGCATTTAAAGTTATGTACGGGATTTGAAATCTTCTATAATATAAAATTCAAAGTCCAGACTGACATATCAATGCACAGCCCAAACCACTGGTCCACATGTAGACACATGAAATTTGGAGGGTGTATTTTTTGTGAAGAGTAAGTATCCACTAAGAAAGGGATTTTTGAAATTCCACCCCTAAGGCTGCCTGTCCATTGAAGCGGAGCGAGGCTGAGGAGCGGAGAAACGGAGAAATATTAACCAATGGGATTGCATAAAATCTCAGCTCCGCTCCAGTATGCATTCCTATTGGTTAATATTTCTCAGTTTCTCCGATCCGCAGCATCGCTCCGCTTCAATGGACAGGCATTCTAAGAGGGTGAAATGGGGGTTTGAATTTTCTGTGAAACTTAATATTCTCTGGGTCGATTGACTCGAAAATTGGTGTACACACTCTTCAATTAAAATTATGAGATACGTGTATCACAGTTTTTCCAAAATACAGAGTAAATTAGGGCTTCGAAACTTACGTAGACCATGATATTAAATATTATGTAAAAGTATTATGTCTAAATAGATTCCTAATGAATCATTTGATTGTCGTCACCGGTGTCTAATCTCAAACCAATATTTCACATAATTATGTGCAAGATTTAAGTAAGTACATGTAAAAAACCGCGAGTGTGGCTGGATTACTCAAATAAAATTAAATATTTACACTAACTATTCTTACTACCTATGCAACTTTAAAATCTTACATTAACTACTAAAGTTTTAATGAATAGGTGTTTGTGACGCAATCACGCCAGAACGGCTGAACCGATCTGGATGAAACTTAGCACAGAGATAGATTATAGTCTGGTATAGCACATATATTACTTATTATCCCAGAAGTAAGACCCCGTGGGCAATTCTCGAACACCAAGCGGGCGAAGCCGCGGGCTTAAGCTAGTGGATCTATATTACATTTTTTCCGACAACGACAAAACGTTAAGCCTCCGCATTGTAGCTAAATGAAACAATTCTCCAAAGAAAAAAAAACCAAATCCGAAAAAATAATGTAAGTACAAACCGGTCACCCGTGGCCAACATTCACAGCCCGGTTGAGTGGTGATCGCTTTGTGCGGGAGTGGACTCAAACAAACACGCCGCTCCTCTCTGTACTATCGAGCTTGTGCCGCGCGCCGGCGGGATGTGGTGTAGCACGTACTTAGTAAACGTTGCTGGAAATCTGGGAAAATTATTATAGATCATTCTGGGAGGTGTCAAAGAGTGTTAATGAGTTTAAAAATAAATAGAGTAAAAGTTATAAAGGTGGGGTATTTTTTTTGCTTTATTAGGATACCTCTCTACTTAATAGATTTTTTCTACGATGAGATACTAAGTAAAAGCTACAAAATTGCAAACATCGAAGCCATTTTTAAACTAATTTTCCTATCTGCAGTTTATCGTCACTCGTTCACGCATTGAGACAAGTTCGAACGAGTACACAGTCCATCTGGATGCTGTTTAATTTAATGCCAACGATTTCCCCTCGTCTGTATCAATTAGGTCCCTGATCCCCGCCATGTTGAGCGAAAATTGTGAATGTCCAACAACTAAGTTAAACAAAAAGTTGGACGCGGGTTGTATTGACACACTTCGACACAACTATTCCTGCGTCAACTATAACATATTTCGTATTTGATTTGAATGAAAATAGACGTGCTTTTCACGTTGAATATACATTGAATTTTATTCGAAAAAATCGTGTATACCGACGTGTTTCTATGAAAATAAAATATAATTCAGATGGTAGCAGTACAGGTGAAATAACATGTCAAATTCAAAAAGTTGGAGTGGCGATTTGATCGTATATTTTTAAGCCAAATACAAAAAAAAATGTATGAAAAACAATGACTTACGAACGCCAAAGGGCACCTTTGGCTCTCATTTGTCGTAGTCAACCTTTACTCTCGCGTCTAAATCTGCGATTTCAAGCCCCGAAATCTGTGCGTAACAAGGCAGCATCTATTAACAAACATAATCCCCCGGGCGGTCAGTATCCCCGCATATCCCATTAAAGAGGACAAACAATAAATTCGGGATAAAAGTGGGCAAATCCTTCGGGCGGACGGACTCGATCCGTCGACCCCGAAAGACTGTCCAGTGTAGAGATAAACATCGATAAGGGAGGGACTATCGGGCGCGTGTTCATCTGCGTACTTTACGAACGGTACCTTCTATTTATGCAAAGGTGGGAACTTTCCACTTTTTATGGCAGTAAGTTGGACTGAAATATCGTCAGTTTGATGTAGGTAAGCGTCGACGTGAGCAGTCGAAGGTTCGGTTGAGATTCTTGCTCCAACTTTCGACGAAGTAACTGTATTTTTTGTGCTTGCTCTTTTAAGGGGCGGAGCACTGAGTAAAGGTGAATATTACATTGACGAGTAATCTTACCGTTTCGTTCTAGAACTTTCGAGATTTCGTTTCAAATCTGATTTGCGACAAAAGATTTCGACCTAAAAATAAACCTCCTCCAAAGAGCCCTTAACAAAACGTGTAGCACTCCTGTATCAGGGCTTCGCGAGCTAATAATCCTCGCAGTGACAGGTTGCTAACCTTCGCTCTCTATAAGTACCTCGAGAGGGAACCCATTTCAGTTAGTTGACTCTGAATACGTGCTCAGCGAGCTAAGTACTAGGCGTTGAAATGTCTAGACCCGCTGAGACCTGATCATGATATTGCAAAGATGTATCGTAACGATAGGTACACAGTTCCTGTAACTAGGTCGCACGAAACGTCTTTTTCACTATAGTGAGGCGTTTGTTATTTTTTGTGACATCATGGGTTCCTAAGTAAAAGCGATAAGTTGGATTTTCATCAGTCGGCTCAGCAGCAAGAGCTCAATTAATTTTTCGGCACTAATTTTTGTGTCTCTTAGAGTTAGTGCAACCGGGCAGAAGTTTTTATCTTGGAATCAGTTTAGAAATTAGGTGCCTGATTTGCAAAACCTAAAAACCAGGCTGTTACAAAAAGTAGAATGCTCATTTTGTATTCATATTTTTTTTGTATAATTTAAGTTCTCCAGATTTATGCTTATTGATATCAAACGTACTAAGCATAAAACAAATAAAAGATTAACATGCTTGAAGATCAAATAAAAAAAATGGTATACCTGCTAGTTTTTATTCAAAATATTTATTTTGGAAACGATTATAGTCTTATCAACCTATATGTATATATAGTCCTTCTTACCGATTTCTGTAACGGCGACCCTTTCAAGCTATTATTTCCTTGCGTGTGCCCTTACATGACTGACCAGACCGAATTTTCTTATGAATACCCGGTCACAACTAAGCCAACCTATTCTTTGCTTAGGATAAGATTAATTTAGAAGATTTGTTTAAAACCTTTATAATATTAATCAAACAAAAATTTTATAAAAAAAATGCGAATATAATAAAACATTTAACAGACATATGTTTTAACATCCATCCTAAAATCGTCAGTCTGTCTGTCTGTTACCTTTTCACAACTTAACCGCTGAACAGATTCAAATGAAATCGGGAACACTGATAGACCACAACCTGGGATGCCCCTTAACGGTAGTACATTCCTAAGGGATAATGTCCGCCATCCACGCAGGCGAAGCCGCGGGCAAAGCCTAGTTAGAAATAAAACTTTCGCGAAAATACCAAATTCCTAGTTTTATATTCATAAAGGACAGCGGGTATTAGGGAACCACTCCCGCCGCCAGCGATAAGGGAGAAGAGCTGTTAGTAACGAATGATGAGTTAGACAGAGTTCTTACCGAGGTATGTGAACAGTCATCTTCCTGCCCTTGCTCCATTCTACTTGGGGTCGGCCCAACACGTTTTTTTCTTTCATTCTCCCCTGTCAGACGTCACGGCATCATTTACTCCTTTCTCTTTCATATCATTCCTAGTACAAGCCATCCATCTTTTCTTTGGCCTGCCTCTCTCTCTCCATCCAACAACATGTGTGTGAACAGTCAGCGATCAACTATTACTAATTATGTATCTCTTTTACTTACACGGGACCTACAACATTTTGTGCGTTTCTTGAGCGAGAAAATAGATGAAAGCTAGTCGCTTCATCGTCTGTGGTGGGACAGGTATCAAGTGTATAAATTAATGATATTTTCTGTCAGTCTTACTTTTGTTGTTCTTCATCATTCATTGTCAGTTGGTTAGTGAGTGGATAAGCTGAGTTCCAATGAAATGGGGATAAGTTCAGCTTTGTTGCGCGTTCATCATTCATCATCATCACCGTCAGCCGAAAGACGTCCACTGCTGGACATAGGCCTCCCTCAAGTGACGCCACATTGACCGGTCCCGTGCGTCTCGCATCCAGCGGATCCCTGCAATCTTTACCAGGTCATCGGTCCACCTAGTGGGAGGCCTTCAAACGCAACGTCTTCCGGTTCGCGGTCGCCACTCCAGAACTCGTTCAATTCACTTTAATTTAGTTATGGATTCTATATATTATGGTTGGCGTAGATTGGCGTAGGTTTGTCACCTTTGTGACAAAATTTCTTGAAATAAAAACAGGCTTATGTTATTTTATAATAATTATGTACAATAACCTTCTTCAATAACACTTAAAGAATGGCGGTTTTGACTATAAGTAGGTTTAAGACTCGATACTAAATATTGTAAAGCCAACGGTAATGATATAATTAATAAAGTTCTAGAGTCTAATGAAGAAGTCGCTCGCTACTCTTAATCAAGTAAATATATTACTAACTTATGCTTCAGTACCTTTCGTTTTCTGTCTCAAATAAGATTGCAAATCCTTCTATCGAACTTAGTTACTCCCTTTGAAACACAGGCCGATTCCATAGAATGATTGTCACAAGATTTACGTCTACATTTTCCGAATTTGAATTCTTTATCTTACTAAGCACTTAGGTCAAAGTCATTTTTTGTGCCGACCCTCTCAAATTGGACTCTTTATTTTGTTGACCTCCTCACTTGTGACTATTACGGAGTTACGCCCTCTGAAGAGTGTTAATAAAATATCGATTGTTACCCTCTTGCCCTGGAGGACTACCGCCAGTTCCCTCCGAAAACTCCCATGATTTATGAAAATTATTTTCTTTGTCTTGCCAGCGCCGCATATTTTACTAAAAGGATGGAAAGTGTTGAAAACTTGTTGAATTGCTTTTGGCTTCTGTCATTACCATAGCAGAACGTATTCTTTTTATGGAAAAGCTCTTTACTTTTGTTCTGTTCTACAAATGAGTCATCTTTTGCTGGAAAATTCGCATTTTTGTCTGTTTATTTACACATTTTTACTGTATTCCAGACTTTCTTTGATAAAGCTTATTTATACTGAAAATTGATTTAAAAAAACCTTTTTCATGCCAAAATAAAACAGACGGGGTCGGTGTTTGCTATCCGTGAACTCTTGAAAGAAACACTGAAACAAACGCAGAGCTCCCATTTAAAGTCCACTAATTATCTTGGTCTAGTCATAGGTATGTATGTGCCTACCTTGTACTTAGTGTCTGAGAAGGTATTTTGAGGGAAGAACGGAGTGAATGGACCTATCCAGACAGTGTACGCATTTGTCAGAAATCGTGTAGATCAATTCAAACCTCACGGAGCTTAAGCCTACAAGCCAATCATTTCAAATACTTATCCCATTTAGAAACTCTTATGTCAGCAACAATAACAGCATTTATCACTGTAAGAGAGTCTAGTCAGTTTTTTGAACTGTTTCAATATTCACATCTCGTAGACCATCAATGAATGGCACAAGTTCCACAATTTATTTGCCACTCAATCTAAATGTACATCTTGTAAGTAAACGTGTTTTGGATGCTTTGAATCTACGACTAGTAATTTAAAATTGGAGTTGTAGATGCATTGGAAAAAACCGGATCATTTAATGTTGTGCAAAATATTTAGTGGAATTTCTTTTTCGTGGAATTAATACTGTGTATTACTACAGGAAACGGGATATTTACCATGTTTACTATTATTTTTTTTTTTGTTTTTTTACTGTTTACATGGTAAATATCCCGTTTCCTGTAGTAATAATGTTAGTGACCATGATAGTTTAAAATCTTATAATACTGTGTATTTTGCATAGCATTAAATGTCATGTATTTCAGCAAAGTATCGCCTGATTCCATAACTGATAAAATTGTTCCAACTTTTGACAGCGTCTATACTTGTTATTTAACTGGAGGCATAAGCTTGGCTTGGAGATAACAATATCTCTTGTTTAAGTATCTACAAGTATTTCTTCTTTTAATTTTCTCATTTTGTGCTTCCCAAAATAATATTTGAGAAACAGTTAAAAACAAAGTTATGAATAAAATTCGCGAACTCTATATGGATTCTTGGCTATATTTGTTTTTCCAGTTACCAAAAATTCTATTATTACAGCACAAGCAAATTCCACTGGATTTTGTTAAGACAAACTTCTAACTAAAACTGTAGCAATAAGTTCATAAAATGGTACGTTGCGAAAAAAATGTTTAGTGACTTTCCTGAACATAGCTTTTCCTCCGAGCGGCTTATTTATTTTCCGGTGCTTAAGCATTGTTATGACTTATTTTTTGTGATTATTTTCCTCCTATACGCTGTCAAATGCCATAATTATTAACTGTATAACATGAGGGATACACAATGGGGTGTTGCCACGTTTTTGTTTCTATTTTTATTGGCTCTTCTATCTGAGACGCCAGTTTTGCGTTAGCAATTTTCTGCATATGTTTTAAGTGTCAATATTTATGAGAGACCTATGTAGGTAACACAGAATATTAAATGGTAACAGTGTGTTTTGTGTAATTTCTATATTTGAAATACCTAAATCATTTAATTAGGTATTCGGTTTGAATATAACTCTAGTCTATTATCATAGTCGTTAAAATAAAATTTTATGAATTCAGTTTCGTTTCTATTGAATGTTCGTTAAACATGAATAAAGAACAATTACACTTTGTTACATAAATAGTTTAAAGTTTTCCATAATTTTACAATATCGATAAAATTGTAATACTTTTTTAATACCAGAGTCAATGTCCCGTATAATATAAGCAGGTTCCATTTATATTACTTATTCTTTAGTACAGCAATAGTGTCGAGGCTAAAGTTAACAACGGCTCTCGACCAAACTTCGGTCACTTGTTTGCCAACAAACTGCGTAATTTCATAGATTTATTTCAACGAAACATTCTACTATTATTGAAACTCCCATTTTTCTATTTCATGCTGAACTATGAGTGATATTAAAGCAAGGAGAATTTGTAAAGTGAAAGTGTCTAAACATCGCCAAGAGCGAAGAATAAAATGGAAAAATTAAAATGGTTTTATGATGTTACGAGAGCAAGAGCTCTTGCTTTTTATAACTCGAGTGATTCGTCGGAAATCAATTTCAATCGGAGCAGCAGCGAAGATATTTTTTCAATTTTCTCTCATCCGAACATCTTTAAACCAGTTAAGTTATTAAACCGCCATAAACTGTCATTAGCTTATTTAGAAGTCCGCAGTCGGTTGCAGTCAGTCGTCGCGCGTCGCTCTCGGCTTCACAAAAATTAAATAACGCCGTGAATGGGACAGCGCTTCAATTCGCCGCCTCGCGACAAGTGTATAATTAAGAAAATTACAGATGCCAACTAAAACAAAACCGCGCCGTAATGGCGGACTGTGAAAAGGCCCTTTTATACTTTTCCATTTGGAACGATCCTCATTTGAATGGGTTTCAGGTCTTTGGACGTGAATCCGTTATGTTTAATAGATTCAAAATTTCAAAGACCTGTTAATTCTGTAGATTTGTCGAAAAAAATGTTTTGCATTCCCGCTGAATTACAAGTAGGTTTTTGTATTTTTAAAAGAGTATATTTATATCATGTTTGCAACAACATTTTTCACGTGTTTATGAATTTTTTAACTTGATTGTGCGTGCGTTTCAAATTGAATTTATTTGTGCCAGTGGCGAACAAAATATGAAATGGTGAGATCTTTGTAGCAGTTGTAAATTGTGTTAACCGCAGCTTTGATTTACAGTTTCCAAGTTTAACCAGCGGAGGCTCCTGTTGTCTTTAGTCAGAAGTTTGTTGATGTGGTGGCCTACATAATTCCCAACTAAAATACATAGTATATGTATAACTATATCATCAATTAAGTTTGCTCCTTTGTTTGTTAAATCTTGAGTAGGTTGCCCAAAAGATTAATGTATATGATTTTTATTTGCAATAAATATCATTCAGGGTGTAAAAGAAGGAGAATGATGATTCTGAATCACAGAGTGGAACAATGTTTCCAGTTACGCAGGCATACATTGTGGAAGGGACATCGACGCACAAACTGTTACAACGTATCAAAAATCTGCTGTTCCGTACCTTTTGACCGTACGTATTGCACTTTTGTAGGAAACAGCTGTTTTTTTTTAAATAACCAATGAAAAATTTGTGGTACACGTGGTAATGGTTTGTGCGTCGATGTATTCCACACTGTATGCCTGCGTAACTGGAAACATTGTTCCACTTAGTGAATCAGAATAATCATTCTCCTTCTTTTCCCAATTTGTTCGGGGTCGTCGCAGCATGTTTTCTTCTTCTCAGCAGTCACCTCTTTTCTAGTATCATCTTTCACAGAGTCCATCCATCGTTTCTTTGGTCTTCCTCTTCTCTTATAGGCATCCACATTCATACCCAAATCTTTCCTCACCAGGTACGTTTACGTCATTCCTCTACACCACATGTCCACCACGATAACCGACAACCACACAACAATCCATACAATAACAACTCTTTTTTGTTAGGTAGGCTGTTGTTTAGTTGTTTGTGTGAGCTGTCACATTGCATGGAGAATTCAGGGCCCGTTCAATTCCCTGCAGGGCATACGATTTGTCCTGATGCATACCCAATACAACCCCCCGAGGAAACACTTCATTTAATTTAGGTCATTCTCCATGAAACTCGACGTTTTCTAAACGAAAATATTGAGTGGGTCGCGGCCGGATTCCACGTAAATAAACGCCAACGAAATCAATGAATTTTTAAAATGTAAATCATTTCTCTTCCGTAATACTTTCATAAGCCTTTTTCAAAGGTTTAGCAGTTATAACGTTGTTTCAATTTTATAGAATTACACCCAGCTTTTCACTCCAGTTCGTTTCCCAATTAAATGGAACTGGATGCCTTCAAAAGCATTTGTATCGAAATGTTCAACTTGAAATTTCATTTCAATGAAAATTATGTCATTTCTAAACATGATTTCAATAATATCTGTAGCTGTTTGATGTTTATTGGTTAATATTTGATTTTGTTTGTTTCGAATTATGATTAGAATCAAAAAGGTATTGCCCACGATATGCTTTGTGTCTAATAGACCGACGAAGGGTACAGTTGGTTCGTGTCTGAGCTTCGCTTGAACAGAACTATTTATAAATTGATTGAAGCGTAGTCTGATTTGGCCAGATATTGCTTCGGTTTCAATTACCGCATTTATAGGATTTACATTGTTTCTATTACCTTTTGAATTATACTCTACATTCGACTCTGCTTTTATTTACTAAACTTTCAAACTATGTACTTCATTAAAAAGTTTCTGCAATTCTTCTCGGCACCAATTATTAAGTCCCAGTAAGTTATCGAATAAGGTGAGGTCGTGTAACCTTGTCATGAGGCACTTAACCGACTTTACTGAAAGGTGCAGTGACCTTGCGTGCGCTGCGTATCGGATCAGCAGGTCACACGACCTGCGACAAGGTCACACGAAAAAGCAATCTTATGTAAAACATTTAAACGTTATGTAGTTGGTAATAAGGAAATATAGCCTACTTACTCTTTAAAATGGCTGTTGTTCGTTAGTGCGAGATTTCTGCAACCCTTTCTTAGTTTTTAGAGCTTTACCAGAACATGAATTTTTGAATAAGATTCAGAAACAGAAAACAAATCTTCTCAAAGCTCTTGTAACACCTAAGATTTAATATTCAAAGACGATTGCAGCATTGGTCGCAACAATCCGCGGCAATGCGTTACCAACATCACACACTTGTAGCAAAATGTCGTCCGACGGTCGGCGTTCGCCGGTTAGCGTCCGGCGGCCTGAGATCGGCGGTCAAGCACCACCGCAAACGATTACCATAACGAACATCTGCCTAACAAACAAATATTGAAATCCCAAGTTTAAATGGAATTTTGATTTGATTTCTTCGCGGCGAATTATAATTTCAAATAAGTCGGGAGATGAAAAATCTGGATCGGACCATCAAAGTTTCGGACTCACCCGGATGAGGGGAGGGAAGAGGCGCGCGGGGCGCGGGGGATGGAGCGACGCGAGCTTCGCAAATACTTCGTGTTTGGATCGCTTTATGTCTAAACTGACTTTTAATGTAGGTAATGTTAAAAGTTTTAATGTAATACCTATTTGTAAGTTGAACGCGATTTTTCAAGTTATTTTGTGAGTGTACCGAGCTGCTAATGAGATGTTTTACAAGCACTAATAGGACTAGACTTCATAATGTCTTACGCTTTGTTAAAGTACTAATGCAATTACGAGTTCGTTGAAGTTGTGAGACGTAAACTCAGTAATTGGTGATTGAGCGCGTTGTGAGGAGTACAAAGTGTCGCAACTGGTAGTAATAGGCTTGATCACCATTTAACTTAACAGTTCTACGAAAGGGTTCATAAGAATCTCGCAATAAACCTTCTATTCTCTTAAACAGCCTCGACGATACATAATTATACGTACATCTTAAACGATAAGCATTAAAACCTGATGGTTTTCGTGATGGAAACAAAATACAAATTGGAAAGAAACGCAGAATAAAATAGCGGAATGGGGTACAACGTAGAATGTAATGGGGAAACGGGGAAAACATGCACAATAAAACGAAACGACGATCTGCTTAACATTCAGTGACCGGTCATTTTAACAGCAGTCTACGGATGTACGTATACAGCTATACACAATACTTTGCCATGAAATAATCTGTGGTAATAATTTAAACTGTAAAAAAAAATATTTCTCTCTCTGTATGTTACTCTTACGCCAAAACGGCTGAACAGATTTCGACGTTTGACACACAAGTAGTATGATCTGGGTTGAGACTTGGAATACTTTTTCATACTACTATGGGATAATTTCCGACCTCTATGCGAGCGAAGGCTAAAGCTAAACTTACGATAAAAGAAATCATTACTAAACAAGTTTTATTAAAATTGTAAAAAGATAAATGCCAGTTCCCAAACCCAGACCTAGAAAGTAGGTTAAAACAGGTAAAAAAGAATAACTAAACAAAACTTTCTTTCTGCCATTTTCTTTAATTTAGTTGGAGTATTTTCTCCGACACAATTTCATTTTCCATCTTACTGCGGCCCCGCTGAACCACCCAAGAGGATATTTTAAAACAAATTCTAAAAGCAACGCAATAACTTATGAACTCATCGCGATCTCTCACAACAGGTCATCATTCATGCATGCTCTGCACGATGCAGGTAGACTCATCTTTCTGCTGAGCCCCAGTTCATTACTCCAGCTGAATGTATGATGATCGCTCGCTATATTTAATTGAATGTGTAATGAAAATGTTTTACTGTCTGTCTGGTTTGTACGATCTAGGATAATTATCTGGACTCAAGTTATATGTCTCTTGACAGTTCTCAGATGTCTAGTTAATCACCACTGACGTTTAAATCCGGTCATCACAGTTTGAAATGGACCACAGTTGAAGTTAACGTTATTCAGGTATTCTTGATTTCCAGTATGTACGCTATATACAGTCGAATAGATCCCCTTCCCCCGGATTATCGTCCAAAGCTGCCATTACATTATTTCCTCCACTTCAAAGCAATTGACGGACTCGTAACGGGAACAAATTCCTAATCCAATATTAAGAAAAACAATGATCAGCAAAATGGTTCTTTCAATATTTAATGGCCGCTTACGGGATTGGGATCATGACTCGAGTATCTCCATCAAATCAACTCGAACGACTTAAATGAAACAATTAAGATTGAACTGAGTCGACTTGTGAACTTTGCCGAGTGGGCTCCGCCGCCCCCCCCCCAGGCCGAGCCCATTAGATTCTTTATAAAACAATTTATGAAATCTTCTCAACTGCGGCTAATCAATTAAGATCGATCTCCGGTAATTGCTTCAAGCTCGTCCCACCTTAGTTTCAGTTTTGGTCTGAAGTTTGCTCGTAATTATACGTTCGTGGGAGCTACAAACGCTCTTTGTGCAGGAAGTTCACATTTTCTCAGTTTGTGAATTTCTTTTGTGGCAGCAACTTCATTCCGATAAAAGATTCGACCTTTTGAGCAACACACGGCCAATATACGTCAATATGGTATACGTCGCAAGTGGAAAATACGATTATCATCTTTTACGACTTAAATAATGCTGCAAACAAAGAAAATATCTTCTGAACTTCTGTACAAAACGAATGTTTCACAACACTGGATACGAAAAAAAATAACGCATTTTCTTCGTCTTTGACATACAATTTCACTTCGCTAAGCTATCAATAGCAGCGAAAATTCTTTAATGTCTCCCGAGGTATTTGCTCTCGCTACATAATATGGTACTTACTGTACACAGCAGCCGCACATAGTATTCCATTTGGTCCCAAGTCTCGTAGTGACACGCTGATGGATGGATATTTTACTCCAGTTTTGCGGTCCGCCCCACAGCCACGTGCCTAATACACAACACTGATATGTAGGACCCCAAATAATTTAACACTACGCTACTAGAAATTTCTGCCATAGCACTTTGTTCATGATCGTCTAATAATGTAATATTCAGCTCAACAATTTAAATTAATAGTCGATAATGTTACTATGCTGTGATACGTTTACGTGGCTGTAATCTGTAACAAGCAAAATGGAGTAATTCACATGTAAGTCTAGACGAGGAGCATCAGCAGGAGGGAAATATTATCTTCCTTAGAACCTAGCTTCGCTATGGATTCCGTTAGAAGGTCGAGGAAAGTGTGAGCGACTACCTTTACTAGCTGATGCGGATCATCAAAAGAGCTGAACCCTTCCGAGAAGTTTTTTATCTCCTCAGATTTCTCCCGTGAGAATTCCTGATTAAACTAATTTCTGAAAAAAATAATCTCTCCGCGTTCCGCACTCGGAGTCCTTACATTTTTTATCTTCGCGGGAACCCTTTTAAATCTTCAGAGTTTTATCATTACTTTAATTATTTTAAAAGATACAGACCCATTGATTATATGAAGCGTAGCTTTTATCTGAGTCGTGAGATGTCAGGAGCAGTCGCGGTTGGCTGCCTTCCATCTGCAAATTGCCAAGCGATTAAAGTGCTTACTCAAGTTTAATTCTTTGATTATAGAGCAGTCGAAAGTTTGCTTCTAAACAGCAGTTGAATAAACCGACTTACATATTCGTGGGAGATCGGGATTTTAATCAAGATAATTAGAATATAAGAAGTTTGGAACTTTCGCTATTTAATTGTCACATTACAGTCTCGGGTTGATGACGTTGAATTAAATTACTTTGGTACTGACTAATTTATTTTGGAGAGAAATTAAGTTCTCGGAGCGAGTTTGTGAGACAAACATTTTGTGATAGTCAGGGACTGAGTTACGCAATGGAGGCGTGTTATAAATGGGGAGAAAAAGCGTCGAGAAACTTCAATATCAGCAACACGCTCGTACTGTCACGTGGGGCGGCTGCGTGGCTTGTATTTCTTGCGTAATTTGTTTTTTTACTCAAATGGTAGCTATCAGTATAATCGTTTCAACGATACATCACGTTCCTCTGCTTGAGCTAGAACTTGAGCTGAACGTAGTCCGAAACGCTTCATTAATCAAAGCGCTAACAAATTACAAGAAACACCACTATTACCATAAACAAGTCTCAGTAGTTCGGAAGCGCTCCAACATGCTCCAAGTATCCACTTTCAAAGTCAAAGTATCCATATTACCGTCCCTGCCCGCCCTCCCGCTCTGCCCCGTGGCCTCACCCCCTGCGTGGCCCGGCTGTCGGCTATAATTTGGCGGCGGTCACGAAGAAGCACGCACGCAGCACCTCGCAAGCCACCGGCGGAAGTTGTTCGGAACTTTTCGTTCATACACGCCCTGTGTGTTTATTGGTAAATATTGTGGAAGAATGTTGATGAGGAGGTGGCGAACGTTGTTGTGTTGTTATTTGAGGAAAGTTATGTGGATATTGTAATGGTTAATGCCATCAAGGAGACGGCATTAAAGTCGGATTTGCAACTGATACACAAATGAAGTCGAGAAAATTGCGTTAATACCTTCTAAAGAGCCTGTATATGCCTGCACCTTAGTTATCGAAACCCGTCAAGCAGGTCGCTTCTAAACTCTCAAATGCACGACAAGAATTTCCTCCAATCATCTCCCTCTAATTATCAAATTCCTCCAATCACGTCGAAGCCGCAAGGGTAGGATCATAATAATCCAATCGCTCTTCAATATTACTCCCGCAGATGAGTACAAGACGTCCGGCCGTTGATTAAAATTGATGAATAAAGTTACCGCAAGTATTGAGTGCGGGTAGTCGGACGATGTTCAGATAATCATATTTAAACCACCACTTGTGATTGGAGATTATTATAGGTAGCGTTTAGGATCGATCACTCAAAAGATAGTTGATGAAGAATATCTGAAATTTGGATGAAACTGATTTGCACGAGCAAAGACTGCGCTGGGTGAATAAAAGCTGATAAGTGATGATGTTGACGACTTATTTTCTGTTAATAGTCTTGTTAAAAATTCAATTGATGTGATATTACGGGCAGCCTAAAAACTCTGACACCGGGTTAAGCACTATAACCACACGAAAAAGAAGAAGACGATACAAAGTAATAAAATAATGGTATACGAGTAAGTAGTCATATCGAAATAGTCGTGTGAAGGATCTAATTTTGGTAGGTAATTATATTGTTTGATATCTGAATAATGACTCAGAGGCAGGTGTATTATTAGTATATTAGTTATTGTCATTGTAATTTTAGAATTTTAGTTTTAATTTGTTTTATTTAATTAATTATTTTTATAAATATGTGACTGTGTTTTAATTTTTTTATAATTGTTTATTTAGTCATATAATAATTTAAGTATTTTAATTTTAATTGATATTTTTAATTGATCTTAATTGTAACACCTTGTCTCAAATGTATGCATCATATGATCCTTAATGGATTGAATTAAATGATTTTGAATTGAATTGATATCTATTTCAGGACAAAACCCTGTAAAACAACACTCGTGCCGTTTAATAACAAATGCTATTAAACAGTCATTGAAACCCTCGTGACCTAAACCAATCAATCAGTCTCCTACCACCACAACACCGGTCCTCATTACGTATTCACGTCGTAAACTGCGCAATTTCTTTTAATTGCCATAAGCGATTAAATACAGAAAACGGTTGTTAGTGTCAGTTACGTGTCACTAACCGACCTCCCGCGATATAAACGGTTGTCATAGCGCGATAACTATTTAAATAATAACACCGGGCTATTTTATTGCCCGGGCGATATAAATGACGATATTAAGGTAATTAGTTAGGGAAGGAACCGCGTGGATATCCCTCCCCAAACTATTAATTGAACACTCCATGTAAACGGAAAAAGTGCAAGTTTTGGGATTGCTCCCATTGGTTGGTGGTGAATGCAATTGAAAAAAGAACAATTCCGAGCAAATTAGTCAGGGCGTGGTTGCTAATTCTGCGATTATGTGCAGCGCGCAAAGTGGATCGATAATAATTATCTACTTTATGTTTCATTAATAAAGTGTTTCTAAGTAGTTCTAATAGACAGCATGAAACCGGATTACTTGATAATCTTCGGGTGCACAAAAGCATTTCCTGTTAAGGGACCAAAATAGCGTCGAGTTCCTGAATTTAGTGAATGGAATTGGCATAGCTTCCACATATCTGTATAATCGTATACGATACGGAACCCGGGCTTGTTTTGTCACGACTCCATTGTTTGTCTAGTCAAAGGTCTCAGAGGTACGCAGCTCCGACTTCGGGAATATCCGAGTGTCTTTGTAGATAGCATGCCGATTCATAACCTTTAGTGTATAATAGCTTTTCAATAGATATATTATTAGTAGGATACCTTGGAAGCAGTAGCGTTTTGTGTTGAACGCTCCATGGTCATGCTTTGTGCTGAATACGTAATCAACTTCATATTGGCTGTATAGATCCAGTAGGACTTCTAAGGAGAGGCGGGGGCTAGCTATCCAAGAGATAGCGTGTTACCCAGTAAGTGGCTTGTGGAGGTCAGATAAGCAATCGTTCAATACTGGTATTCAGCTACGTCTGTTTAGAGTAGAAGCCGACCCCACCACGGTTGTCAATTTTAATATCTAAACCACTTCATACTTCCGTGAACATGTCAAGCTGTCAAACAGAAATGACACGTCCTGTCAGCGGGAGTCAGAAAACTGGAAAATTGTGGCGACTTGGTTCATACAGATCATCTCTTTATGTTAGGCCAGAACTTTTCATTCAGGTATGTTATATTGTAATTATAATAAATTGTGTTCTAAATGCCTATCTATTTATTTGATATTATATTAACCGTAGGTATGGGCCTGGTTCGAATTACACTCCCACATAGGTACAAGCTCGGGAGGGTACCTACCTATATTCCCTCGTAAAGAGAACAAAAGGCTTCTCGTATTTAGGTTATGATTTCAAGGGTCTAAGACATTGATCAATTTACAAAATGTCCTAAGCTATAAAACCGACTGGGACCGACTATACAACATTATTTTTAGTATATGCGAAACCTGAATATAGTTTGTTCAGAATAAGTAACTGAATCGATTCCAATAATTTTTAAACCATGTTATATTTTTTCAAAAAAATATTTGAAAAAGTTAAAAGTTGGATACCGAGCGACTTTGAGTACCAATCGCAATAATTTAGGTACCTACTGCCAAATTATTATTATCAATGAGCTCAAGACGAAGCTGGAGGCGCGCGCTGCGTGGTGACCGCGTTTTTGTGCGGACAACTAGGTAACAGAACAAGCTTCTAACTTTGTGATTTTTCATGATACTGTTTTGAAATTTTTTACATAGATTCTTTACATAAAAATACTAGACACGTGTATCAGGTTTCGCATATACTAAAACTAATGTTGTATATTCATACTCGTAGTTTCATCTCATAACTCGGACTTCAAAACTTCTCTTTGAACTCACGAAGTAAAGAAATACGTCGAGGTCTTGCTAATCCAATCAAAACTGTAGTTTCACTGAAGACATTTTGATTTCATTACCCACACTAACGAAACCAAATCACATCGCGGTACATTCATCAATCCAAAAGCTCATTGATTTCTTACCTATCCACACGTCCTGACTAGTCGGTCAAGGCCCTCCCCCCTCCCCCTGTCCCTCCGCCCTCCACACTGAATAACAGCTAATAGAGGGCCGCGATGAGCCACTGTATCAATCCGATTTATTTCGTTATTAGTCCGGCCTCCGTGATAAGAATTACTTATACTTATCCATGGCGATTTATATTGCCTACGAGTTTTCACGCCGTATAATTTTTTTGTAAAAGGTAATAGGCAAACTTCAGCCAAGTTTCTGAATGAAACGATTTTGTAACAGTTTGTTAATGAATCTGTCGGGCGAAGTTGCGGGATAATGTCTGAGAGGCTGGAGTTTCTGAATGCGTGTCCTTGTGAAGCAGTTTTTTTGGATACCATGTAATGGAAAATTAAAGTGCTGTCAAGTGAAAGCGATGAGATAGAAAATCGGTGCTTTGATTTTGGGTCCTTATCTAATGTTGAAATTAAACTTTCGCGTAAAAAATGGATACCTATTTGTAAAGATTTTGTGAAAGTATTCGATATCAATATTATACTCACCAAATTCTACTACGTCCCATTTTTTTTCTTTGTTATAAACGTATACATAAAGCGTTCTTCAATACCATTTCAGTCAGGTTGAAAAATAGACTTGCAAATTAGTTAAACACAGAAATATTAGCCATATTTACGTTCAAACCGAGCGCAACTAATGATTCAAGTCACAGCTAATAACTGTTAATCAGATAAACTCAGCAGTCACAACCTTTGCTATGCAAAATGGCACGTTTTCCTGTTTCCATAAGTGTTAGTTTACTAAAGTGTGGCTGCTAATTTGTTCCACTCGGTGGTGTACTCGAGCTGGCGAACGCTGCTGAGGCAACACGTCACTTCTAATAATTTGATGGAATCTCTAAGTACTTGGAAAACGGTCATAATAAATAATTGACTGTTCTGTCTTACATACAATCGTATAATTGCTGACATTAATAATAATCACAGTAGGATGTGACTTCAGGTTTTGATTGATTGTTGAATCATTAATGTCATTTTCATTAGGTAACGGTATTTTCTTTCAATGTAATAACATGTGTTTTGCTTTGGTATTGGAATCCTTATTTACTTGGTCTCCATTCAAAATATTTTGTATGTGTACTATTATATTTCTTTAATCCATAAAATTATTATATTATTATAGTATTGATTCTAGATTTTCTACTTGTAAATTGTATACTTAAATCGCGTTTTTCTCACAATATTAATAAACTTTCAAACCATTTCTGTGCAATTTCTAACCAATCCACAGATTTATACAAAATAAAGCAGTACGACATTCAAACAAAAAACATGCATTGTTCCGCATACTTTAATTTGCCGCGTTCACCGCTAGAGGGCACTACAAACGATTGTTCCGATTATTTCTAGAACAATTTCATTGGCTCTCGATCTGCCAGCACCGATGTTACAACCAGCTTAATGGGAAATTGTTTAAGTGTCCGTTGCTCAACCCAGCTATTGTATTCAGAGCTGTGTTTTGAGAAATTCCGGATTCTGCTCTACAGTATTGAAACAAAAACATGAGCTTGTTTGTTGCTCTTTTTATGTTTTGTGTTGTTTTGTTGTTGTTACTATTAGGCCCAATAACTTTTGGTTAGTAACAATAATCCTTGCTCCTATTTCACATGAAATAACTTCAACAATCACAAACTCCATTATATCCGAACCCACTTCATAATCATCAACATCCCATGTCATATGATCCCCACAAAACACATCTATCAAACTACGAACACAATAAACAAACATCTGCGGCTTCGGTTTAATCAAAATTTCAATCGCATTTGCATTGAGACTAACAACAGACGAGTTTATTAGAGTTTCAGTCGGTGATTTATAATGATTGGCCGCTGTCGAAGCAAATATCGGGAGCGTCTCGCCCATAAATGTCACAATCCATTACGCCGGCGAATGTCCACATGAGTACATTCGGCCGGAGACTCGACATGGTTGGTTTATGGACGAAAAAACGCTGACGAAACCGTTTGTTGGGCGGTGATGAGATATACGTGGAGGCGGTAGTTTTGTACGACTATTTGTTGCGTTTCGACACTGTGATGAATATCTGCGGTTTTGCTATTTGGTGTTTTTGAAAAAGAATTAATAACCCGCCAGTCCCAAGTTTTATGGAGGACTTTACGATCATAGATAATGGTAGGAATATTCCTGTACATAATCAATTCAACCTGATATCTACTGAAATTTTGGTTCGGAAGCTAGTAGTTGAAATTACCGATATAGTTCAGGATGAATACAACCAATTCCAAGCTAAACACAGTAATCTAAAATCACGAAATTCCCAAACAAATGACCTCATGCATACAGAACGGGAGCCACTTCCTACACGTATCGGCTTTCAATTATAAATCAGCTTTGTTACCGAAATGCTCTCTGGTGGTGTCCATGGCGCGGCTTCGGTTTAATTAAACCATGTGACGCAGCACTCGGGCGCCACATTACGGCTAATATCTCAGCTGGTAAATGATGCGGAGGCGACGCCGAGCTCAGCTCTGCGCAACTAGTCCAGGAGTAGCTGCATATCGATGATAACTTGCTAAGGTTACGTTGTATGAGGTTACGTAAGTTTGCTTTTTAATGGATGAGTATATCATCTAGATAAGCTAACCAGTTTTCTCTTGGATCCTTAAAAGCATAATATATAATGCATAAGAAGTTAAGCTTTTTATTCTTATTTATTTTTGTAGATAGTCAAAGGCTTTAAGATGATATAAGACAACCGGCCTGTTGAGCTATTTAGTGACTCTTTATAATTTATCTATCTATGTATATAATATTTTATGAAACTCTAAAATATCAGATCTTATGAACAGAAACCAAAGCTATAAAAATCCCTCGTGCCATCGGCAGAACATCGATATAGTGGCCGACCGCAGCACTAGAAGGCGCATCGCCATCACTCACCTCGGCCGCACAAAATGCGCTCGCCTCCCAAACATAAACTGAATGCTAGTGTTCCTATGTCCACATTTGTTACACTTCCAGTTATTTTATTGTTGTGGTCCAACTTCGTTCTAGCTGTCTTTAACAGATACTCTTGATATAAATTGCAGATTTTTTTTCTCTTATTATGCCATGTCATCATTATGTCCATCTTAAACGAACATGGTTACTAACACCACACCACACCTTATCATTAACACTGAAAACGAGACATTTACCATGTTTACTATTTGTTTTGAGTTCCCGATATTTCGGTGCTGTTGTTCAGTTTATCCGTGATCATGGTGCTTGCAACAGCGAAATATCGGGAACTCAAAACAAATAGTAAACATGGTAAATATTTTTTCAGTGTTAATGTTATGTCTTATTCTATTTCCTTTATTTATTTTCCTACACACTAATTACATTTTTAAATATTTCTATTATTATTATTTCTATCTCTTATTAACAAAAACCATATCAAAAAACATTTAAAAATATAAAAAATAGTAGCCCACCGGTATCGGGAACAGGGTCCAAGCTACCGGCGGTCAGGGCTCCAGAGAGAGGAACCTCCTAACAATACGAGCCGTGTCCAGAAGTACCGCTTTCTGAATCAAGCCCTTGATCCAGCTGCCTAACGAGAGCCTCCTCAGGTATTGGTCGAGGCTCTTGGCAATTAAGCCATGGGCTGAGACGACTATCGGCACAATGATCGCTGAGTCCACATCCCACATGTCGACAACCTCGCGAGCCAAGTCAAGATACTTGATTTTCTTATCTTTCTCGGCTTTCACGAGGTTCTCATCATGCGGAACCGTTATGTCAATAATCATTGCGCGCCGCTCTGATCGATCCACCACCACTATATCGGGCTTATTGGCTACAATAGTCTTGTCAGTGATGATGGATTGATCCCAGTACAATGTGATACTGCCATTTTCGAGAACTGGGTCGGGCACATACCTAAAGTCCGGCACTTCCGATTCCACAAGGTTGTATTTTAGAGCAAGTTGCTGATGGATAATCCTGGCTACAAGGTTGTGTCTATGCAAGTACTCTCCGTTAGCCAGACGAGAACACCCGGAGATAATGCGACGGATTGATTCGCCTGGATGGTGGCATGCCCGACATATGCGAACCGTACCGTCCTTCACAATAAATCTCCGGTAGTGATTCGTCATCATAATTTCATCCATAATTGCACAGACAAAACCTTCGGTTTCTCCGAAGCGGTCCCCGGAACGTAGCCAGGCTACGGACGCTGATAGGTCTACATCGGGCCCATGCAGGGCCCGGAAAAAGCGTCCGTGAAGCTCCTTACTCTGCCATACCTACATGCGGTCGTTAGTGTCAAGCACTACAGGTTTGCGCCAGTTCTCTTTAGCCAAGGAGAGCGGGGTGAGGCCCTTGTCCACCGCGACCACATCTCGATGCATCCCCACGTCGGTTTCAAGAAAATATTCCCTGAGACTGCATATCTGGCGATTGTGGAGAGTCTTAGCGTTTAAAAAGCCTCGACCCCCACACTTCCGCGGGATATACAGTCTCATAACAGAAGAACGCGGGTGATGCATTCGATATGCCGTCAACAATGTACGGACCCTCCTATCCAGAGCGTCTAGTTCTGTTTGAGTCCATTTGAGTATGCCAAAAGAGTACAACAGAACCGGCATGACCCAACCGTTGAAGGCACGTACCTTATTGCCGCCTGATAAAAGAATAAGTAATAAGTCTTTATTATTATTATATTTTAATGAAATGACTGGGAATGTAACAGGGACATTTGATATAATTACTAACAATTAGGTACCCATGTACATAATAATTATTTATGATACCATTAACTTAAATTATTTAAGGCAACATGTAGCAGTAAAGTATTTGGAATTTATTATACTCTGGAGACAAGGCTATTTTAATACCAGAAAACTAAGGCATACCGAAACAACGACAGCAACAAAATAGGTGTGTTTACAGGTGCGAAAACTTAGCTAATTGGAACACCGCCGTCTCCCGTAAACCAGTGAAGGTATTCCTATCAAAAAAGGTAGTAAAGGTTTCAATAATATTGATGAAACGTAAGTCGTGAGCTGCGCACGTTCGAGCTCCACAAACAGGCCGTCGTGGCTTATTTGTCATCAGAGAAAAAACACGGTCTTTGCTCAGAATTTCTGGGAAATATTAATTAGACTCCAGTGTATGTACGGCTTTATGATTTGAAAAGGATCCATTTTGTGAATGAAATGTGAATGTAAGAAGAGTTAGTGGTTTTGAGTTAAAATCCGTCTTTAAAAGTACTTTGTATTATTTTGGATTTATCTGGTGCTCTTTACTTCATTGTATAAAACTATTTCAATAAAAACATACATTAAATTAAATACTTTTAAGACCCACGTCGTAAAAATATGCTATAAAGAAAATTCCGTCTGAAAACTTAGTTTTTCAATATTTATCTAAAATTATCGCATAATCGTTTCGTCTTACAAGTTTTGCTTCACTTATTTTTACGTTCGGAATATAAGAATATTTTATCTGAGGACTTGAAAAATATACTTTAAAATATAATGACGTTATTTTATGAGTACTTAATTTTATATGTGCATATTAAAAATTCGTTATCAGCCAAGACTGCGTTGTGTGTATTTAATAATATGTTATCTGCTTTAAGTATCATACCCAAACCCTAACATAACACAACAAAAGATTTTAGATTAAATAATTTAGTAATCAGCAGTTCAAGCAAACACCTACTGTGCTTTGTTAAGAAAACTACCCTCTCATTCATTATTAATTAAAAATGAACAAAATGGTTAAATCTAGTCTTCTTCTTCTTCTTAGCGTGTCGATGACAATCTATATTAAGTCAGTCCAAAATTTTGACACTTTCAGCAGCGTCCATCAGTTCCTGGTATTTACGAACAACGGGACAGGCAGGACGGGATTTTAAGTATCCTGTCGTTTTTGGAACAATACAACATTTACACTCCAGAGCAAAGTCCACAGAATCTCCACTTGAATAGCATTTCCTTGCTTCGGCCACCCTGTGTCCGAATTCGGCCAATCTCGTAGTATTTCCCAAAAACATAAATCCCTTCTTAAGATTCACAAAATAACTGGTGAACGCTAAATGAAGCAATAATTATTTTTACAACGCTATTTTAAATAAATCTTACAGAAACTGTAGCAATAAACCATCCAGTAACTGGACCGCAGGCTGCGCGCCCTTTAACACAATAAAACCCTTTTTTAATGATCAAAGATAAGGGCAGTCACAAAATTTTTAATAACCATAAAATTTGGTCCTTCGCACCAAGGTTCCGTAAGTAAGGACCAGGAAATATCTGATGACGTCATAAAGTGCGACACGACACGAGCGAGGTGTTATTTAAGTTGCAAATACACTAGCAACGTTAGTTTTGTAGATTTAGTAGATGCAATTTTTAATGCAACGTATGCTTTAGGGACCGTGACAGTTACTAGGCTAGGGAATGTTGAGATGGAAAACATCGAGTTAAAATAAACGTGGCAAAATTAGAGGGATGCTTTCAAATGATAGAAAACATAGTTTAGACTTAATTTAAAGTCAGAATCATCACTCAGATTGCAGTTTTCTACTAGGTTGAAAATACAGTTGATAGCCGTAAGGGGTGTAAGTAATTTAATTTAAAGACAGATTAGAATAAAGAGTTAAGCTCATATCGTAGAGTGCTTCTTGCAGTCGACTTAAATAAAAGTGGCACCGACATTAATAATTCATTAGTTAGTGGTGATATTCTTGTAAAACCGTCGATGTTACTCTGAGCTAAAATGATTGCTCCACCCTTGAGAGAGGATTATAAATTATAATAAATCTCTCACTTCCATTGAGGGTCTGTGTTCCAAATAATCACAAACTGAAAATACACAAGTTCCATTGGTTGTGTGTGCAGCTAACACCCAGCGGGAGTTCCCGTTCAATAAAAACCGGGTCAATGCCACGGAAGTGATTGATAGCGTGTCCGACTATTAGTAACACAAACCGCAGCCACGTGCCTTTCCTCCCCGATGTGCTAACGCCCTTAAAATCAGCCCTAAACGCCTGAAATAATTCGCTACCACAGAACCAATCACCCGTCGACGATATAATGTAACACAACATCCATCGCTGCGCTAGTACGCCACATGTTTATACCATCGCGCACTAAAGCGGCGCAGTAAATCGGTCCGAGGGTTTAAAGTGTCGTTATAATTTACGAGGTGCGACGCGGTGGTCCCAACGGTGGAATTTATTCATGGCGGTAATAAAATCTGTCGTTGTGTCCAGGGAGAGAGTCCAGGTTAATTCCTTTTTGAAATTCTGCTGCGAATAGAACTTGGAAGTTTTATCTGGCCTTGGAGCGGAGTATGTTAGTGGAGCTCATTTGAAATTTAGACACTTTATGTTTCTGTGTGGCTGCATGTATTGCGAGTTTACATTTACTTGCAATGGAGTTGTTTTCTTTATGCAGCTTGAGTTACTAAAAATCTTTATGCGATGCTAATGTCGGAGCTATGAAAGAAAATGTATATTTAGTACCATTTTGTGCACGCGAGCAATATGGAACGTGTGTATAAAAATGTCGCGTAGTAAAATACGATGCAAAATTTGAAGCATATTTTCGTATGAATTTTAAGTTTAAAGTCGACTCACTAACTTAATAACAGCTCATTAATTCTGCTTAATTTTAACAGGATATTGTCGTCAGTTACCAAAACTTAGCGCGACCCCCAAAGGTCAGCTCGGAATGAACTCGGCATCAACTTAATTCTACTTTTAAGTTACTCACTTAAAACTTCAAGTTAAGCTTAAATTAATAAAAGCTAGTATCATCTGAAGCTTGCAAACTCTCAAAGTCTATTTTCTGTTCCAATTAATTAAAATGTCCATTTTTTGTTAGTTTCTAAAAAGCTAAATTAAATATAAATATTGATCTTGTGTTATACTTTGAAGGTTTTAGTATATTTAGGGTAATATTCATTCGTTGCTATATTTATGACAATAATTAATTTAATTCTGTCTGTCTATCAGATGTCGAGTTTAATTTCGAAGTGAAATTGAATCTAGCCACAAATAGGTTTCTGACTTGGCTATGGTAAATAATTTGATTAGATTCGTGGCATAAATATTTTTTTACGGTTAATGCGATGAAAATTTCCATTGCTTACTTTATGTTAAAATAAATTACTTTCAATTATAAAAAAAAAAACTAAGATAGAATTTTTTTTTCGGTCTTGATACAGTGTCTAAAATGTTATCTTTGTTTTATTTCATTCCATAATCACTAATATGCTTTATTGACATATAATCCAGGTATCCTGACATCATTTTCTTCTATTACAGTGAGGCATGCGCCGTCTCTGGCGCAGCGGCGCGGCGCCCCCCCGCTCCCTGCACACGTGACCGCACCCCGCCGCCGCCATGGCGCCACACGTCGCACTCTTCCTCATCCTTTGCCTCGTCCACTGCGACACCAAGACCGTGCTGCAGGATAAACTTGGTAAGTCCTTCTTTAAAATCAAAGTTCTAGAAGTTTTATGAATTTCTCTTGTTGATTGATGAGCTATCTTCTGTGCCTTATGGTAAAGGTTTGACGTAAAACAAACCAAGTTTCTTTTAGATTGTTGGACAATCTTAACATCTTACAACATACAAAATAACAAAACGCACGCCATTAATCATTAGTGCAACTACATCATGTAACATTCATAAGATTCCAACTGAAAGTTGTTTGTTATTTCATGAATAAAATGCCAGGAAGAGTAATCTTTCCCGTCCACATAAAACTTCGCTAAACATTCATACGGTCTGCTGCAGAATGCGCAAATCCCGACTTGATAGTAGCACATTAAGTTCACGTAATGCACCCAGCACCGGGGAGTCGGGGACTACGGGACTGGATGGAGAGACTCTCTCTCAGATCTCATTAGGAACAACAAATTTATACCAGCTTGGTACGTAATGCAGATGTTTTGTCCCAATGCGCCGGATGAACGCAGAGTGACTGCTTTAGAGAGGTAGTAGTTAATGGTTTTAAGGCTTTAACTTGGGAACATAAACGTTGACAAAGGTTTGGTTTGTCAAAGTGAGTAACTAAAGTGAAAACCTGTTGCAGTGGTTACTGTATTATTAGCTGTAATTTTCCAGTGCTTCTCTTACTAGCTTTTAGAGTTTTTTAGCTACTGGAAGAGTTGTGATCACCTTACGATTATATGTTTTTAGGGTCAGAATAATAACGCAATTTATGGAAAACTTCAAAAGGAAAGTAACTCTTCCATTAAATCATTACCATAAACAAGTTTTCTAAAACGTTCAAAACAAAACTCACACCTAAACAGGAGTGGATTCTGATCATTTGACTGTCGTTCCTAATAATAAAAACTTGGTTGATTCTGACTAAAAGCGTTTAACAGCCATAAAAAGGCTGGTCGTCGCAGACGGTTCCGTGCGAGCGATCAAAGGCAGCCCGTCACTACAAGTGCTACGCTCTACGTACGTGTATAGCTAGCATAGTGTAGCACATGCTCACATGTGGTAGTCACAGTACGAATGGGAAACCGGGGCGGTGCGTTAGGGCTTCGAAAAACCTATTTTTAAAGTATATAATTGATTTTGAAAATGATCAATGAAAATATGAGTTATTGTCAGCACATTTTTCAGACCCCCATCCAAACACTTTCTATTTAATCGGAAATGTTGACTTCACAAATGACAATAAAATAGTCTCAGCAAATAGTCCACCCTGTCGTGAATATCTGCGACGAAGGCAAACACCAAAAAAGTCCGTCCAAATATATTTGGAATGCGTAGCGTTTGACGTTCTGAGCACGTTCCTCTACTCTTATGGGGATAACGCGTGATCATGGCGAATATCATGCGAGGATGCAATTTGCTAGGTTTTTTGCCCTTTTAGATATTTCGGTAAGGCGCCGACTTTGCGATTCCCCCGCGACGTAACGAATAGTTGTTTAGATGCGGGGCATGTGGAGGTCGCAGCAGCCGGCTCTGATGCCGCCTGCCTCTGCCGCACGCCTGTGATAGATTACACACGTCCATTAAGATGTTACGCACATAATGCCTACAATCTCTCTCTCCAACATAACGTTTTGTGGATAGAATTCTCCAGAATCGCATTAAGCTTTATGGGGTTACAAAGGAGACTCGTATTAAACTCGACTTGATGTATTAACATTGATTTTTTCGACTTCGGTGGGCGTAAGTTATTTGCAACCCTCGATGGGCGAAAAAGGTTTATCTTTGCGTTTGTTAATAGGCTCTGCCAAGTCACCAAAATCGCCTACGTGCTTTTTCTTCTCAAAGCAAACTTAGAATATACACTGTAAATATCATAATTTTGAAATAACTCAAATGTGATTTTAAACCAAAAATTAAACTTGAAAGTTTTCTTAACGTTCCACTTAGAATTCATTGTTTTCTTTCAACGCTGACAGTGTCTAATTGAACCAACTAAAATGGACATTTTTTATAAAATAGAATTTGATAAATATCTCGTCGCTGTCCGGAGTGCTGTTCAAGTAATAGCTCCGTCATTTTTCTCAAGTGAAACACGCCAACAAATCTAGTCTGATAAATTAATTGTTGAAAGAACAGCGAGAGGGCAATTCGAGAGGGTATTATGGCCCCTGGCGGGCCTCTAAACCGGGAACATGGCAGATGGCGACTTCGTGCCATAAAGAACACACAGCGGGAGAAAAAATTTGAAAACTTGAAATACGATTTCCGAATGTTCGTTTTATTGCATTGAAATGCGTTTGCGGCTATAATCTGATCGTTTTACGAGCACGGCTATGTTCTAAAATTTGCAATTGTATTCTGTACCACCGCTCATTTTGCTATAAAAACTGAATTTATTACTTTACAAGCGTCGAGGCATTAACGTCTGATATTATTACGGGCTCTAGGTTATTTCCCGTTGAATAAATCAACGAATTTTTAACTCGGCCCTCGTGAAAAATTGACGAAGTTTGTTTTTTCATTACATTTCGTATTCTTCCCTTTGGGATGAGCAGAGCAGTAAAAGGCGATGGGCCGGCAACCCTTTAATAATTAATTATGTACGGCTGTAATCTTTCAAGCCAATGGGCTGCTGCTGTAGGTAGCCTTGAGTTTCAAGCCAATGGGCTGCTGCTGTACGTAGCCTTGAGTTTCACGCATTCAAACAATGGAGTTCTGCACGTAGCCATTCAGGGGAAATTTCTTCAACCGAATCTGAATTACTCCTGTCAACGAAACTTTAAGTGATTATAACTAAAAATTTCATAATGGTATATTTACACACAAAACACTTGACATACCTTCATTACACGTCGTAAAAATAGCGCTAGCATACATACAACAGGTAATTAAGCGATCCCTCGGAGCATTGTAATTAAACCTTGTCATTTATTAATTAGGAACCGTGCTAGCCACGAATTACTTACTTGTAGCCATCGTCCTCTACAAAATTTTATTTCTTTGGTATTGTTTATTGAACTCGATTCGATTTGTCTTCTATAAATATCTGCAGACAAGTGACATTGAGGCAAACATACTAATAGAAATTACAAAAATAAAATCCAATAAGTCTCGTTATGTTGGTTAGAAACAGAATTCCATCGTTGTTACGATGAAACTGTTTTAAATAAATATTTAAATGTAGACAATTTTTTTATAACCGATAGCTTTTCACATTGTCTTTATAGCTTTAGATTTAGTTAGCAACGGGTGCAACGAGACGGTAACGAGCCGGTCGCGTGACGAGAATTCATTTTAATTTTAATCGTTTCACTTAGTCTGTCTGCATGTTCAGCTTATATTGTTTGTAGTCCTATGGTATCAGGATACTTGCGCGAACCCACTTGCGTTAAATGACATATGCGAACGGACTTTTGCGCGCATGGACACTTGCTCGACTGGACTTTTGCGCGACTTAATGGCCACTGAGGTTTACTCTGTAGATTAAATACAACATCACGCCTGCTACAGATGACTACACCGCTTATATTAACCTACATTTTCTTGTTAAACTATCTTGTAACGTATGTATAAGTTTCTTTAAATAAACGTTATTATTATTACTTTAAGGTGGACCGAGTTGAAGAAAATAGTTAGGATCGATGTTTGCTGCATTGCGCTGACAACGAAAATCACAAAAACGACACCCATGATGGAAATCCCCGAAAATTTTCGTCGGCGCCACCATGGAATTTCATTTGAGCTCATTTTCGTTATCAGCGACCCCGAAAACCACGAAAACGACACCCATGACGGAAAAATCAAAAATTTTCCTCGGCGCCGTCTTGGATTTTTTTTTTACAAACACTGAAAAAAACACCCATTCAAATTAAGAATAAAAAAGAGCGATCCTAACTATTTTCTTCAACTCAGACGACCTCAAGTAATAGCAGGCGTGATGAGTTTACTCGACAGAGTAAACCTCAGTGGCCATTAAGTCGCGCAAATGTCCAGTCGCGCAAGTGTCCATGCGCTCAAAAGTCTAATCGCGCAAAAGTTCATGCGCATATGTCTTTACGCGCAAGTGCGTTCGAGCAAGCGTCCTTCGCGCAAATGTCTTTCGCGCAAATATCCCAGATCCGGCGATCCACGATTTATAGGATAATATAAATTATAAAAACATACAAAATGAGCAAACGTTGAATCCAATGATAGAAACGTAACTCCACGAAAACAAATGTACAGAAATGTAGGAAAAGGTAAAAAATAATTAACGATAATGAATATTTATAAGGTCTGTAATGTTTCCGCTTGATTGTGCACAGTCACGCACACTCGCGACTTCGCGGCGAATGATTGGCGAACTGGTGTGTGCCGTGTGTTAGCGGCCGCAGGAGCACGCTACTTCGTGTAGTTTTATGTTTGAGTGCAACAATTTCAGGGTTTCGAAATATCTTACAATTAAAATAAACTTTTATGTACAAATATTGATAAGTGTCATCTCTGATTGTGAGGTCTGACAAAGAAAAAAGAGACACCACATGACGCCACATGACGCTGGCAGAATAGTCAACACTGGATCAGTTGTTAGAAGGAAAAATTACTTGAGAAAATACCCAAAAGTATTCTTTAGGCAACACCTCTTATCCCTTTGAGTAACTTCAGAATCGTAAATAACAAAAAAATATTCTTGCATCAAATAAAAAACAACAGAAAATCATACTACAATCGCTAATCCACAAAGCAGCAACAATACGGCAATAGCTTCTGAACAAAATAAGCTGCACAGCAACAGACCGATAGAAACAAACAACAGAATAGAAACAGGAACACGCAGAACAAAAACAGATTACATTTGTCGATTTAAAAGTAAAATTGTGCATATTTCACGAACTTCCTCCGCAACTAGGTGTGATAGCGAGTCTCAATTCTTTTTTATAAAAGAATAGATGGTGTGCAAGTTTTCCGTGTGATAAAAACTGCATACAATGCCAAGTTTTTAAAGTTTTTACTTTTTCTGCTGGAAACTGTATTGCATTTTGTAGTATTCGTACTTTGAGCAGTGGGTAGGAGTGGTATTAAAACGGTGATAAATGTGGGTAGCATAGTTATTTGTTGTGGGGAATTAAGGAATGTTTGTCTCATTCTATAATGATTTGCAATAGGAGTAGGAGTCTGTAGAAACTGGCTTGAGGAAACTTGACAAAAATGACAGTCTATTAAAATATTACGTACATATAAATAAAACTACTCTAGAAAACTGTGAGAATAAAGAAAGTTATTTCTTTATATCATGAATGAAAAAAAAGCATCTTACAATCCGCCCTACAAACAGTAAATCCAATACCATTTTCTCAACCCTCAAGAGCGAACCCGCAGGCTAAAGCAAGTCTTAACAAAACCGCTGACATAATTGGAGTCACAAAATTTGTCGCCACAAGCGTCTAGCGGGCCGAATGACCCGCCTTCGATGATCGGAGACTTCAGGCCACAAAGTAGACAGAGACAGAAGATCTACTCTATAGAATGAGGGAAAACACAAGCACTCATTACTGGAACTGATGGACGCTACTAAAGGCGCCAAACTAGTAGCCAAGTTCTGGGCTGCTTTCATTTAAATTGCCTTCGAGATGCTTAGAACATAGACATGCCGTCTAGGTAGCACTCGCGAGGCGATGGGCAGTTGTTTGGCAGTTTGAGAGAGTTATCACACTAAACCTATCGAAGCAGACTTAGCTTGAACCGTCAGTTATGTCTTTAGGTTATGTGAAGTTTATTGATTAGGTATGGTATGTGATCAGTCAGAGAGATTTACGCAACAAAAACACCCACGCGGTGTCGAGTTGCGTCGTCCGAACCGGCGAATGACTTTTTTTTCGCTTATTGTGCATGAATTTTTTTTCTGACCAGCTCAACCCAATTTTGTCTTGGTAAGAGTGGTCATTCGCTGAGCTCGTCGTTCGCACACCTGCCTGTGCGTACGCGCGACTGTTTTCACTCGTTGCTTGCAGCAGGGCTTCTGTACTAGTTTACATATTCTGTGGCCCAACTCTCGGCTGATATACCCGATATTCTGCTTACGTCCGCGGGAGCAGTCGATATGCAGTAAAATTGAATTGATAGTCGTCTACAAGACGCGCAGTTTAGGGGTCGCGGCAATAGAACGGGAGATTTGCTTTATGTGGCGTTGCGACTTTGTTGGATTTCGGTTTAAAGTCGGTTTGTTGCTGATAGGATGGACAGAATGTTGGAGAAATAAAAACTCGGATTTATTTACAAAATTGCTATAAGCTGGTTCAAAATTTGAAATATTTAAGGTAGTTTTCTTTTAGGGATGATAAATATTTGTATCAACAAGATAGACCAGCATAAAAATCGGTCATGCTAATGTCCTCTTTGGTGGGACACAGGTCTCCTCCCCATGAAGCTGTCATCCACAACAAGGGCCCAGTGTGGTTAGTTACTAGATGCCACATGTCTTCAAATGTTTGGTTTCAGGACATGCTGTTTTCCTTACGATGTTTTTGTTTACCGTTTTCAGACCAGTGGTAAAGCATTAATTTTCTCAAAGTATTACGCGTGCCTGGGTTCAAATCGAATTGGTGTACCTTTAATTTATTGAAGCGTCTCTCTATTTCGCACTAATGAAGGACTTTTATAACGCTATAAAGACGCCATGCCTCCATAAAATATAAATCTAGCATAAAAATAATATTTATAGCAATAAGCGCAAAATTCTTGGGACATAGCTCAGAGTACGTCTGGGGCCATTAACATCCTGTGCTCCGACGCCCATTACTTCGCATTGTGCATTAACTGCGCTTTATTTAAATAAATATGCCGTAAAAGCAATTAAATTAAATCACGCGAACAACCACCTTACATTAGATGGGCCATTTATAGGAAAATATTTATTTATTTATAGGTTTTTCTGTAGTGGCTGATGTTAAGAGAATTCTGGCATTAAATTTAATTCCGATGATAGAAAGCCTAATTCCAATGATTATTTTAAGTTGAAAACTATCAGGATATTTTTGTGTTGGTCCAAACTTTGTAAAGAAATTAAATTTTACGTGTCTGATTTTTTTTAAAACTATAATCTCTACGAACTATAATGTCTACGTCACCTCCCCTGTGACGTCACACTAGTACCTTGGGTTACCATCCATCCGGATTTCTATGGACATGTGCAGGTTTTTGGCCCCAGTCCGGACTTTGTCCAACTTCTTCATTTGCTGGGACCTCGACTTACTTACTTACTTATGAAAAAAAAAAAACGCAAGTTACTGACCAACTTCTTCACAAGAAAAATGACTGCACATTTTTTTTAAATATCAAGCGTTTCGCCATGTCTTTTCAAATTTCCGTATGGTAACCCTACTGGTATCTAAACACCATAAATATATTCTTACATATCAAAGGACCAAGTTCCCCGATGTTTTCCTTCTCCGATTAAACGTGTGAAGCAATTTATCAAAATAAATTGCTCACACGGAGGAGAAATGTGTTAATGTTCGAAGTAAATGTTGTGTTACAATTATATGAGGTATTACTATATAATTGTATATAAACTGTTTGGCCCGATAGCTGAGAAGTATCGATTAGTAAGTTGAAGGTTGTTTAAATGTTTTTCTGTGTTAATGGTAAACGTGTACAAGTTTGATAAAGTCGTTGTTATTTTACACTTTGCTCATCTAGTTGGGTAAAGTTGACCGTGAAGGTTACAGTACGAAACAACTGCACCAAGGCAGAACACGTCAAGTTATCATCTTCGTAGGTACTTATCGGGTATTAAAATTCAATGAGATAGTAATCGAATTCAAAATAAAAATAACAATTTTAGCTTACTTTAAATTACCAGTTCTACTTTTTGTTATTGCTAGTTTTTATGCAAAAAATTACCAGTTCGTTTATTTAAGATTAAAATCATTTGGTTTAACTTTTTACCAGACTTAATAAACATTATATTGTTACACTAAACTATTCTTTCAATGTCCATTCTCAGAAATGTTAGAACACTACGTGTTACCATCCGTACACGTGTTACCGTCCGCACACGTGTTAGAATTAGCACACGTGTAAACTCATCTAACCATGTCCTCACATGTGGGCATAATTATATTTGTATAAACGTGTCGTTTACCCTAGTTTAGACAGCTCATTACCTCTGTACCCCTAAATTGCTCAAATCCAAAAATACCCGAGACTACTGTAAGTTTCTCGGCAAATATTAAACCGTCACATGCCCTCTGGTTAAACGTTGATTCAATAAATTGACCTTTTAACCTCACTAATCTGTGCACGATTCTCAAAGACATCTAATAACTAGCTCTACTACAAGCCTCTCTAATAACAATACACTTCGATCCAAACTTTACATATAAATTACATAATTACACACACACGAACTCGCTCAACGTCGGTAATCTTACTTTAAATAAGCACAAACACTGTAATATTAATTACTCAACTGAAATTACACTTGCTAAAGTGGTTTTGTTAAAGTTTGCAATTGTTGATTACGAGCCTAGGAGTCGATTACAGGCTGTAATTACAGCGAGTGCCAACTTGTACTGATTGTAATCCTGGTAATCTGTTCGCCTTTTCGTGTTACAAGTCAACTTTACTGCAAGTTGGAGTGGGTTGAGTTTTCGCGCTTTTTTGTTGGCAGAGTGCTAAATAAACATATAAATTTTGTGAAAATATTTAGTGTATCGTATAGCTTACATACAAGTTTTGGAGGTGAACGCTTGCGATGGGTTTCAACGGGAACACCCAAATACTCCAAATTTTTTTATTCCGTATTTCGATGTTCCGATTTTCAAAAGTCCGAATTTCATAATATAAGTATTATGAAATTCGGACTTTAATGTCTATTATTAAAAATCACAAAATTTATTTTACCGAAAGTCGTAAATCCGATTTTCATATATTCGAAGAATCAAATGGTCGATAGGTTGTCGGTCCGAAAAACGATTTTCCGATTTTCAATACTTCGAATAAACTGATAAAATTAGGATTCTGATTGTGATTCAATTAGTATAATATTCAGTTACGAATATAAATTCAAAATTCAAAAGATACAAACATTGACATTTTTATAAAAAATATTTTTTTTAGTTTTTTTCTTCTCCTTATATACCTGCTTCGGGTAGGGTTCCCTCTATCTGGCAGGATACTGTTGCTCCGAAATTTATTTGGCATAACACACTTGGCATAATCTTCTTTAAACGAAATTTTTTTAAGTCTTAAAAGTTATTTAAAATAATTATTGTTTGGCCGAATGTTTTTATGTCCGAATTTACAATGGCTTACTTTTAAAATGGCAGAATTTTATTTGGCATAATTCCCTTTGGCAAAGTTAAAATTCCGCATAATTTCGTTTAGCATAACGTTTATTTAGAGCGACAATTATTTGGTAGAATTTTTTTGGTTATTTTTCTTAAATTAAAATTAAAATATTGTCTTAAAAACTCAATATGTTGTGCTATCAAAGTTAGTGACAGAAACGAATCGCTGCAAAACCGTCTCCACGTAATCTTGTCTGCCCTACCCCTAGAGTGTAGTTTAAGCCCGCGTAGGCGCGGAGGGGCGAGGCTGCCCGCGAGCTGAGGAGCAGGTGGTTCTGACGCATGCCGCCGCGGCAGAGGCTAGAGCAAGCCGAAGCTGGTGCTGGTGGCGTCAAACCGGCTGCGACGATAAGCTCGCGTGGGACCGCCGAAGCCACGCAGCGCCGGAGCCGTGACAGAAACCATTCCTGCTGCATTTTGCATGCTCGCTTGCATGCTGCATGCTTGCTTGCATGCTGCATGCTTGCTTGCATGCTGCATGCTTGCTTGCATGCTGCATGCTTGCTTGCATGCTGCATGCTTGCTTGCATGCGTTTTGACCATTAACGGATCAGATCCCCAGATCCCCTCTATTGTTGGTTATGATATTCAGTTATACAAGGCGGTTTTATTTCGGAATTCTAATTAATCGGTATTTTAATAATCGGAATTCGTACTATCATTAAGTTGGACTTTTTGTTATTCGATTTATTGAAACTTGGTATTTTGAGAATAGTAATAGTAAACGTTAGATATTGAAATTTAGAAATTAAAAAATAGGATACAATTGTAAAATGATAAATCGGAGTTGTTATATTAGAAATTTTGAACCATTCGGAATTATGAATATTGGTATTTTAAAATTCAGATTTGTGACTGACGGAATAAAGTTTTTCGTATTTATGTAGTGTACCCGGGTTTAAACATTACATTTCTAGTCCACGTGTAAAGAATTTCAGCCCTATTGACCTTCTAACTTCAGTTTAAGTAGACTCTGACCCGGGAAACACAGTAACTGACACCACTAATCAGCCTGACCTTCCAACTCGCCTCAGATCCTCGCCCATAAAACACAGGTGCCCAAATCGCAACGCAACTTCCTGCAAAGGGGCGTTTTTTTGCAAATCATCTGGCTCGCCTGTCACTATCAATCTTAATTACTGAAAGCGCTTTCTTTTACGGAAAGGGCGCGAGCTCTGTCAATCTCCTGAATTATGACCCGAAGATTAAAGTTACCTCAAAAGGTCAGCTGAGCAATGAATATAACAAACAAAAATGTTTGCGATACTAAAAGAGTTGTATATTTCCCCGTTGCCTGACATTTACGTAAATATTACACTCGTAAATTGGAATGGTCAGTCACGGTTAGTCAACCTGCGGCTATGACTGCTAAAAATGCTTGAAACGTCAGCCATTGTTAAAAGTTATGTTGCCCTCGATAGCGTCCGCAAAAAGTAATTCCATTCTATTTGCTCCTGTTATTTCTAGCGGTTTCAATAACGGAAAATATCAACGATACCGCAAAGCTTAACAGTAATTCGCATTATAATGCAACTATCAATTTTTTAATAAAGCGATGCCCTTCGTGAGCTGATGTACTTTCAATAGAAAAGTAGCGACATTAATAAATTGAAAACAAAAACGACCCCGGAGCGGTTCCACACAGATTACAATCACTGAACAAAAAAGGCAACAAAACGGGCAAGAGCACGAAATTGTCCCGGACAATGCATATTGCGGGCCCGGGGGGACAGGGCTACCGGCCTTGAGTAATGGATTGCACTTTAGAACAATTTATTCAAAAAACCTTCCCATTTTTTCATTAACAAAAACCGAATGTTCTCCTCACCGATACTTCCTGTCCATGTAATCATCTCGTGCAGACAAAACCGGGGCAGCGGGACTTACGGGTTGCATCCACCGTCTGGCACATTTTTTGAACAAGATTGCCTATTACGATTTCCTCGAGCAAATTGGGCAGCCCTGGAGGATGTCGGGGCGCAGTGTCGACCTCGGCTGCCTAACGAAATTGCATTTTGATTGTGTTCAACCGCCTTACACGTGGTTGGGCGCAATTATTTGACATTATTACTTTTTATTACAGCTGAAACGTCATTTCGTTCGGATTCATGCTCCGCTTGTAATTTGAATCTCGTCTCGGTGCGCTCTCATTTTCAAAAGTGGAATTTGGACTGAGAGATTTCTGCATTGCAGAGATGTTTGGTCCCGAGCTATGTTATGTTTTATTGTAAGTAACATACTTCGTGTTTTCCACATTTTATGGTTTGTGGTTCTGTGCTACGCGAGATCCTATCCCAGATTTGTACTCCTATTTATTAGAATATCTAGAAAATGTGGTTTGCGTTCAGTTCTGATAAATTGTTCTCATAAGGTTTTATATTTTTGCCTAGTGTTTCAATTTGCATTCGATGAACAAACAGAGAATATTGACTTTATGTAAAACTTGTCCAATTTGAAAGAAATTGCTTTCTAATTTTAATATCGAAACCGTGGCTAGAATGTTATTGCATTTTTATAATTATGTATTTAACATAACAGTCTTTGTCCATTTATTCGAAATTCTTTTGTACAGTTTTAAACGGAACGATAATTGCAGAAATTGTGTCGCGCGCAATTTCTCGCCTAAGGAGGTGCGAGCGTTCTATAGACTCTTATTAAATATTAAACTGAACTGAATAATAACACGTGTAGAAGGAAGCCTCTGCATTTTAATAAGAATTAAAAAGCCCATTTTCCATAAAGCCAATTTGACTCAAATGGCGTGTTTCCTACAAAGCAAGTTATAATTAGATACCTACGAATATTTACAGGTAGCTAACTACTTGCCAGTATCACTACCAAACACTAACTCCATTACCAACTGAGAATTTACTTCGAGACGAGTGCTACGGGAAGTATCTAAGTTTGAAACCGGCTGATGTTAATTTTAAGTTTTATTAATAGGTACGTCCTCGGCATTTAATACCATCGTTTGTGCTGTAAAGATACGCTTTACAGAAATTACGAGTGAAAGCTGAAACTTGGCGAATGATGTAAAAATAGTGAGAAGTTCTTAAGAAATAATTAAGATGAAAAATAAAAAAGAAGATTTATGATGAGTTTTCATGGTGCTTGAGTAATTTAAAAATTCCCTAGAATACCATTGCTGAACTGGGCCTATTTGGTGCAGCCGTGAGACGCACAATATTATCTCTTTTTATTTTTATTTTTTATTTTTGTTTAGTTTTAACTTTTTTATTGTGTAAATTTAAATTATTTTTATTTGTTTGTTGTGTGTACTTGTGGCATGTGCCAAATAAATATGTTTTCTTTCTTTCTTCTTTCTTTCTTTCAGTTGGCAATGTTCTCACGAGTCGGCGTGAATGTTTGATAAAAATAAGGTTGAAATATTAACAGTTTGTGGAATTAAAAACATTGAAAGAACACGGCTCGTGCAATAACAACGCGGCAACGGTGCGCGCTGTAGCTGTCAATATTAAATGGGACCCGGTTTGTACCCCGTCTACAGAAGTGTATTCGAGTATTGAATCAGTGATTCTGCTGTGAAATTGTTAATACCAACAACGATTAGCTTACATTTATTTCTAACTGCCAATTTACTAGTCAGTCAGAGAATTGATTAAGTTTTCTTACTGTGTTCAATACTAGTCAATTTTCTCATCATGATCTTCATAACAACAATCACTAGCTATCTTCATTTATAAATGTAAAACTCCATTTCAATTCGCAATAACTTAGAGACAGCCAAAAGGCCTACTTTAAGATCTATTATCCAATCTCCGTACAAAGGGACCGAAAAAAATGACTCGTTTAAAACAACCCGAAGAATTCTTGGACATCTCTTCAGAATATCTCGCAATTTGCGACCGGGATGAGACATTGATTTTCAATCCCCAAGTTTTTCACTCCACTTACTTAAGTAGTCGTGAAGATAAACCGGATGAGACGGAAACGGTCGGACGGTCCCCTTTCCCAGCTATTTGGGCTATTTACCGCCCCAGGCTGTTCTTGGCTATATTTGTGTTGGAGCGACTCTTCGGTAATTTGCTGATGTAGATGATAGCGAAGAATGTGGTTGATTGAAATACTTCGATCTTTTCAGACGGTTGTAATAGCTATTTTTGGTTAAGGATTGGGGTTGGTAGGTCGTTGCTCTAAACGTTTTAAATATAGACAAAATGAACGTTAAGAAAGTTGTAAATTGTTATTTATAACTTTCTTAACAGAAAGAATCTCGTGAATTCGTCCTAATATGTTTATTAGGACGATTCACGAGATTCTTTATGTAAAATTATGGTTCCTAAGTTACGCGATTACCTCATCATAAGTTAATTCTGTAAAATTGGGTTGAATACACTTTACCACGGACTGCGTCTGAAGTTGCCCTCGTTGACGTCTCATGGGTTATTCAGCCTAATTTACTTTCAGCGCCGGTCATTTCTATTATTGGCGCACCAATTTCTTAGTAAACCCGTTTTCCTAACGAAACGAGGTGATCGCTTTAAAAATGTATAACAACTAACTTGATAAGAAGACCTCTCGTTTATTTTTAGCGAAGTGAAACATACATTATGTACGTTACAATTTGGACAGCGACTCCTTTGTTAGGCTATAGAACAAAACGTGGCGCAAAAGGACGCGACCCGCCAATAAATTATTTACCTGAAAACCTAACACCATAAACCGGTCGGAACAAACCCGGCCACATTTGTTAGCTACAGTGCAAATGTCCACAAATAAATAATAAATCGTATTTGGGCGAAAAAGATCCGATGGCATCCATGAATAAGAATAAACAGATGGTATAACAATATTGTACGGGTTTAATACGCGGGAGGGACAATACGCGTCGTGGCACGCCCGGGTACCCGGGTACCCGGGTACTCGGGAACTCGGGGCCCGAGTACTCGGGCGGAGGAGCCTTCCGTTCCACTCCGCTGCCAAGATCGTGGCCGACAGCAGAATTTCTAGTTTCGTACACTTGAGATTTTATTTTCAATGTTTACAATGTTATATTTTTAGAATTGAATTTAATATTTGTGTGGCACATCTCTGTACTGTGTTGCAGTTTGTTGTGTTAGCATTTTTGTTAGAAGTAGTGTTTTATGTTATAATTTGTCTCTTTAATCAAAATGGAGAATTATTATTGAAACACCAACCTCAAAATATGGTGTTATTCGCTGATGACACTTCCCTAATTTTTAAGATAAATAGACGGGCCCAAAATCTAGATGACGTGAATAATGCCCTACTTCAGGTCCATAACTGGTTCACAGCAAACAATTTAGTATTAAACTTGTACTGTCACTTACGGGATAACATGGCGCTTGCAACAGCGCCGAAATATCGGGAGCTCAAAACAATGAACAATCACGGAAGATATCCCGTAAGTGACAGTACAAGCTTAGTTGTAAACCGTGAAAGCTTAAAACAGTGTTTAATTTAGTATTAAATGAAAAAATAAACGAAATGCATTAGATTTGCTTTACCGAATGTTAAAAGTAGCGATTGTGATATAGTATTGAATAAAGAGAAGCTTGAATTTGTAGATAAAACAGTTTTCCTGGGGATTACGCTTGATTCAAGGCTACAATGGGGTTCTCATTTAACATCTCTAACGGGGCGGCTAAGTTCAGCAGCATATGCTATTAGAAAAATCCGTCAATATACTGATGTAGATACCGCTAGACTGGTCTACTTTAGTTACTTTCATAGTATAATGTCTTATGGCATTTTGCTATGGGGACGGGCTACAGACATTGAGTCTATATTTATTCTGCAAAAAAGAGCCATCAGAGCCATACATAATCTTCGAAGACGTGATTCTCTAAGGGAACTGTTTAAGGAAATTAACATCATGACGGTACATTGTCAATACATCTATGAAAACATAATGTATGTAAGAAAAAATCTACAGCTTTTTAATAAAAGAGGCGACAGACACAATTACGGTACTAGAAATAGAGACCAATTAGTTCAGCCAGGCTTCAGGCTCGCTAAAGTACTGTACTGCTGGGGTACTGTTTGAGATGCTATAATAAAATTCCACAAAGTATTCTTGAACTGAATGAAACTAAATTTAAAACATGCATTAAACGCACACTATGTAAGCAAGCATATTACAAATTGAACGATTATATCGCTGATAAAAATGCTTGGCTCAATGCCGGTCCTGCTCCACAAGGACAGGGGCGCATAAATGGATTATGCATTAAACAGTATGTTGGAGCTGCTGAAGATTGTACAACTATCTTTGCAATGTATAAATTCAATCTCTTTAGTATTATATAACCGCATAGCCCATATTGTGTGAGCACTCTGTACTAGAAAGCTGTCATTAGCTGGAAACCTACGTATTTTCTTGACTTGAATGTGCCCAGGCGGTTAAGAGTTTGTCATGCTCACTCAAATGTCTCGCTGATGGTGGCGCGTGTGTCGGATCATTTAGTTCCCTTCAAAATGGTTGAGTTAAATGGTGCCGATACATGCGTCATGTTCGTGAACGGGCGCTGTCAGTTGTGACTGGTCATCTCTTGGTAGCCACGGTTTGTTTGAATTAATTATTTTATTTTTACTAGGGACACTTTTAAAGTACACATCTTGCTACATCGTTCTCACATAATGTACCATCTCAACATAAATGATGTAACCAAGTTATTGTAAAAGTATTCTGATTTAAAAGAGTGTCGATGGAGCTTCTTGCCCGTTCTTCTCCATAGAGATCTACGTTAGGGAATGGGCAACTACAGTACTTTCACAGTTTTTATGCCTTGCCTAGCCTTGTAGCTATTTTTCATTGTTGTCTTTGTTTCGACAATTCAAAAGTGCCTGTAACTGGCCTATTTGAAATAAATGCTTTGATTTTGATTTTGGAGTAGGTAGGTTTGTATGCGTAGTTTCGTTATTATAACTAGACACAATACTGAGATCATCATTGTGTACAACTCACTTATAAACACTTTATTAGAGCTTATATTTAGGTTTTTTCAGTAAACAACTTCGTCAAATTTGAAGTGTCGTCTGAAACTAAGTTGTATACTGCTCACTGGGCACTTCACTAAAGCTATCGGAATGGCCCGGTAAGGGGCTCGGCTTGGGTGTACCAAACGGCGTCACTGTGACGAGCCGTAACGGGACACGCGTGACGAGCGGGACACACGTTTGGTACACACGACGCCGATGCTGCCACTACTGTACCATACATTATTGTACGATATAGTAATGTTACATACACCTTTGTTAAACTTAAGCTTAACTGCCGTTGTTCGAGAGTAAAGCAGCCATGTATTAGAAACAAAAAATTTAATGCATGTATCATCTACCAACCTGCACTGGGCTACCGTGGTAGTTTATACTGCACTCGTTTTCACAGAGGTACAGCCTGTGACCCAGAAGTGGGGCCATTGGAAGCAGTTTTTGCTACTTGTTTAGCTCATTAAGTTCTGAGTAGCATTGGCAGGACACGTACACTCAGGACAGGAGAATACAGCTTACTTCTCTTTTTTAAAAATACCAATCTAGATGTGGTTCTCATATCATACAATCAAAGAGTTTAAAAGAAGTTTATTTTAGTGCTCAGAAAGAAAATAAACAAACGGAAACTATGAGTAAAATTACTTAAGCTCTCCAGAAATAAGTACACGCTATACAAAGAAAGAATGCAATTGATCGACTTAATAGAAAGTTGTAGACGTCAATAACATTGCAGTCTCTCCTCACAAGTAAAAGAAAACGGTTTCTTTCATTTAAAAGATGAATGAACGAGGTATTTTTAAAATGAAGTCATTAAAGAATTGTGAAGATTTCCCTAAGTAACTTGCGCAAGGAAAGATTTTATAATATTTTTCCTGAATCTCAAAGTCGCTGCGGAATCGTAGAGTTAATATTTCTAAGTGAACGATAATTAATATTATTACTAAGGAAAATTGAAACACTTAACCATCTTATTTCGGTAATTTCAGTGAAATATGAGAAAAGCCCCTAGTTCACGGGAAGGAGAAACCTGAAACTGATATTTTTATTAAATACTAGCTTTCACCAGTGGCTTTGCTCGCGTGGAGGTCGGGAATTAATAATATAATGTTTATTATCAAAAAGCCAAATACAATTTGTCCATCTCAATCAAAACATAAAAACGCGATTATATGAAGTAAAACGCTATGCATTATTTGAGACAGAGTGAACGTCTGTGTCTGTGCTAGTAAAAACTGTGTTACAGACACAATTATCCCACGAGAACGTTCTACCTGGACAAAATGTACCACTATATCCCCACCTACGCAAGCCATGGTCCATCCACATACCAATTTTCTAACTAACAAACAAAGTCACTTTTACATTGGGAATATTAATAAGACTAAATTTTACTGCGGGTTAATTTTAGCTATGCAGAAAATAAATTAATAAAAAATCTAATCGCCTGGATTCAGACTTTACAACTGTATAATATATAATATTAATGGTCCATGTTTGAATAGTTGAGTGTAGTATTAATGATTATGTTTATAATAATAAACTTCCGGCTATACGCACACAGTATTATGAATGCTAAATATTTACCCACAAAGTCCTGGATGAAATGTTTCTGTGAATTGTAACATCAGCTCATTTAACTAAGATAAGATAAGATAAGATAAAGATTTATTTCTCACCACAATACATAGGTACATCATTAGGTTTCGTGAACAATACATACGTTTTTTATACTGTGGGAGACTGATGCCTAAGCTAGACAAAAAGCCTGTATTTCAGGACACCAGGTCTCCACCCCAACGGAAGCACTTTTAAACAGAATTATGCACTCGTACACAAATTAATGTAGTATGTAATATTGAGCAAGAAAAAAATAAAATAAAGGATAAAAATATAAATTAAATTACAACAATGGCGACAACTAATTATTCAATCAGGGGTTAGTACGTGGGTGTATGTGTATGTGAGTGTGTGTGTAAATGAAGGGTGTGTGTTTGTGGTGGGTGTATGTATGTGGTGGGTGTGTGTGCGTGTGAATAAGGAAAGGGGAAAATTGTTTAAATATGGATGCACAGAATTGTGAATATATTGAATTCTTCGACAAGCAAGTTATTTCGGGGCAGCTAAAAGTTTTTCCGTAGCGTCATAACTTAACTCCAGAAGCCAGCTCGTAATTTTCGATTTACACTTAGTTTTGGCAAGATCATAGATCGGGAGCGTTCTATTTATTTTATTATAGAGAAAGCGACCCAGATAACAGAAGAAACGTTTCGAGAACATGGTAGTTAGTCGTTTACCATGGCGATCTACTGGGTCAAAACGTCTTTTACTTAAAAGTGAGGAGTTGAAGACAAGGAGTCCATGTTGTTTCAGGGCTGTTTGTAAAACAAAGAGTTGACGCACAGTTAGGACATTAGCCTCTTTGTATAAGACTGCTGTGGGATATCTAAATGGTAGAAAGGAAGATACCTTCAAAATAGCTCTCTGCGCTCTTTCCAGTTGCAAGATTGTGTATTTAGGTGCACCACCCCAGGACGTTATACAGTAAGTTATTAGAGACTGGGCGAGGGCAAAGTAGATCGATTTCATCAGCTTGAGGTCGGCTACATGTCTTAGGGTCTTAAAAACAAATATTAATTTACGTAGTCTATTGCTGAGGGTGTTGATTTGTTCATTAAATCTCAAGTTGCAATCTATTATAATTCCTAGGTATTTTATACTAGTTTCTATTTGTAGGCGGGTGCAGTCACAAGTGTTTGCGTGTTGATTCGAGCAGGAATGGGCTGTTATTGAATATAATGGTGTCGTTTGCGATACGTGTGTATTGGACTTTAGGGAAAAGGCAATATATTTTGTTTTATCTGTGTTTAGTGTAAGTACATTGCTATGAAGCCACCTCATCACATAATCAAAACCTGTCTGAGCATGCATATAAACTTCATGCCATGAATTTGCGCTAAAGAGAAGAGCAGTGTCATCTGCAAAAGTGATAATTTTGCCATTGGGGACAGTGAGCATACCCAGCTCGTTAATGTATATGAGAAAGAGAGTCGGACCGAGTACGCTACCTTGTGGCACACCATAGGTGACGGTGCGCTCTTCACTGATGATGTCATCTATCTTAACGAACTGTGTACGCTCACTCAGGTAGTCCTCAAAAAGTTTGAGTTGAACCCCCCTTATGCCTATTCTTTCCATTTTGTGAATGAGCATGGGTACAGAAACAGTGTCAAACGCTTTGGCAAGGTCTAGAAAGATACCCAGGACCTTCTGCCCCCCATCCATGTTTGTGACAACAAAGTTAGTCAGGTCATGAACCGCATCAGACGTTGATCTACCAGCCCGAAAGCCATATTGTGAGTGTGACAGTATGTTAAACTTTTCTAAGTAGTCAATGAGCCTTCTGTTCATGATCTTCTCTAGAATTTTGGATAAGGCAGGGAGTACAGCAATAGGTCTGTAGTTGTTGACACTGTTTCTGTCCCCACCCTTAAAAATTGGATGAATAATGGATTTTTTGAATGGTTTGGGAAATTGTCCTAGTTTGAGAGCGAGGTTGCAAATATATGTAAGTGGTGGTACAATTGTAGCCATGTGCTTTTTTATTAGGCCATTAGAGATTCTGTCCCATCCCACAGAACAGTCGTTACGTAGGGACAGAATAAGATTAACAACTTCATTTTCGTCCGTAGGTAAAAGTGACATAGAATGTGACAAGCTGCTGTTGATTACCTGCGGTGCTTCAGGAGTTGGTCTAGAGACTATTTGTTCGGCTAGATTTTTACCAATTTCTGCAAAGAATTTGTTAGCCAGGTTAACAGATTGCAGTGGTGTAGCTGACATATTTAATAATTGTGACGGGCTGTCTTTCTTATTAGTACGATTGGATATTGTGTTGATGGCTGCCCAGATTTTTTTAGTATTACTGCCTGCGTTTTTAATTTCTTTTTTCTCAAATTCTAGTTTAGTCTTTTTTAGTGTCTTGTTGCAGAAGTTTCTATATCTAGTAAAAGTTATTTTTAAAATTTCGTTGGTAGGTGACTTTTTAGTTTTTTTGTGTAGGTTGTCTCTGTGCCTAATACATCGGAGGAGACCCGGTGTTAACCAAGGTTTTAAGATCTTTTTCCGATTTGATATTTTAACAATTTTTGAGTTAGAATCAATCACCTGTGTTATAAGGCTGATCATCAGTTCTGCAGCTATGTGGGGGTTTTCAGTTCGATAAACTGTTTCAAAGTCAATTTGCTTAATTGCAGCGTCTAGTAGGTCGTAATTGGTTCGGACAGATGTTTTATTTACAGTTATTTTAGGCATTTTTTTGACTAGGAACAGTAAGGTGGTATCATGATCAGTCAATGCAGAGTGGGCAACATAAGTAGACGCCGGTAGGCTAGTTTTTAAAATAAAGTGGTCAAGGCAAGCTTGAAGTCGCGTGGGCAATGTGTGTGCTGGTAATAGGCCATGTGAAGCAAGTAGATTTAGGTAGCTATGTTTGGTTGGGTCAGGACACTGATCACTGATGTTTATGTTTAGATCGCCGGTGATGATTATGTTTTTATAGTTCGCGATACTCAACAGGATCAGATCAAGTGAATTAAGAAAGCTTGTAATATCTTTGTTGGCCGGCCGTCGGTAAATAGCCAATAGGATAGTGCTTACGTCAATTTTTATAAGTAGGCAATTAGCGTCCTCAATCGATGGTTCTTCCACGGACACGTTCAGATTTTTATTGACATAAACAACTACCCCCTCATTTTGTGTCAAATTGTTATCAGTTTTGTAGTAGTTATACCCTTGGAGGTCTGGAATGTAGTTAGTATTAAGAAGCCAGCATTCCGTTAACGTTATTACGTCCCATTCAACCTTTGTTCTAGCGAGAATAGTGTGTAGTCCTGCCATATTTTTTGTGATACTTCTAATATTTTGGTTAAGTATTTTGAGCGAATGATTTTGATTGATGTTGGGTGGGACACAGTTATCTAAATCACAGGTAGATGAGTCAGACACAGAGACAGAATCTATGTTGTATATGTTATTTTGTGTATTATCGAATTTTAGTTAATTTTATCAACATTTGCATTTTTTATGTATTACTGTATATTAGGCAAGTCATTCTAGTAGTACTGCTAAGGCATGTTGGGACATGGACACATTGTGATACTAGATCAGAATTTAGTGCACAGGCTTTCATTTCATATGAGTGTTGTGCTTTAGGAGCATGAGTAAAAAATGAGATACATGTGTAGTTTGTATTTTGTATCTGTAAGTAGTAATATTGTAGATGTATATTAGTGTAGGTGTAGTAGTGTAGGTAAATAAGTGGGTTAGTAATTGATTTTTGTACATTTGGAACTAACGATAATAGCATATTGCAGTTAGTAATTGTATTCAAATATTTATGAAAAATTTGTGGGTATTTGTAAAAAAGTAAGGTACTAACAGATTTTAACACAGGTACGTAACTTATTAATAGGTAGAGGAAGAAATTTTTGGCTAATGTGGTACGGCGAGGTAGAATAGGTACTAGTCATTTAGTTTTCACGTGACGTAATTTAGCCAGGTCTTCTTCGGATTTTATGAGCCGGCTGGGCATCCCTTCTTTTTCGCGTACATATACCTTCCCATTAGCAGTCCAACATTGTTGGTACTCACTGCTTTTTATAAACTCCCTGGAGAGATAGTGCAGGCGTTTGGCTGAAGAAGTAAGGGCTTCCGATACGTAGATCGGTTTCTTAGGTCCTGCAGCTTGCAAGTGGGTAGTGTTAAGACGATTAAGTGTATTTTGTTTGTTAAAGTTTTTAGTGGACTGTATAAATTTTTCTTTCAGTGATGCGGATGAGAATTCAACAATGATTGTATCCATTGCCTGTTTTTTGGTTCTTAAACGAAACACATTTTTGACCTCAGATGGCGGCACAGGTTGATTAATAATAGTACCGAGTTCTTTAATTAACGCAGTCAGGGATTCTTTGGTCTCGGGGTTTGAGGTTGGGATATTTTTTATTTCAATTGTTGCAGATTTTAGATTTCTCTCCAGAAAGTCTACCTTCAGTTCTAGTGTTTTTATAATTTTTTCATTGTCTTGACACTGCGTCTGTAGTTTACTTATTTCTAACATGGCATCGTCGTATTTATCGGACAAGAATTGCACAGCGTTTTGAATTTGAGTATTCTGAGTTCGGATCTCATCATTCTGGTTTTGAATTTCTATGTTTTGGGTACGAATTAGGCTGTTTTGAGACCTAATTTCCTCAAGGGCCGAGTGTAAGGTGTCAATTTTATTGTTGTGGTGTGTTTGATCACGGACAAAATCAGAGAACATAGACTTCATCTCCATCATCATAGACTCAATGCGTTGCAATTCAACGTTATCACCTCGCTTCCTTTTTCTCTGATGTTGTTCATTTGTTTCTGTGTTGGAACTTGTAGTTAAATCAGGTTCCGAGCTGTGGAAAGGCGATGATGCAGTTCTCCCAGGTGAACGGAGCATTTCTGTTGTATGGCTTACTATTAATTATATTTGAATGTAGGTACTCAAAAATAAGCACAACTCGGAATAAGATCGTATAGTGTACTTGGTTTGCTGTATGTATGAATGAAGCGCTTTACTCACTCAGCGATCACAACATATACTTGTTTGCGGCGCAAGAGCACACAGTCCTGATGTCAACACGTTCGTAGATCTTCGGATCCCGATCACAGCCGAGGGACAGCCGAACGACGAATAGCGCTCGTCCTTGAGCGAGTGTCGAGGACAGACTTTGACCTCGGGGCGCCGCACGTAGGATTCGTTAACGAAAGAATAGCACGTTATATTTCGCAGCCCGTATTTAACACTTTGTTTATTTAGCCGTCACTTTATTGAATCGTAATTAGAAACGCGCACTTGGCTTCACAGTCAGATACATTACATGGGTAAACAATTACTTTCCAGCCAACAGGGAAATTATGGTGTGCGAGCGCAGTAGTTTTGCGTGTTTACGCGTTGGAGTCCGCGGGTAGTATGAACTGAAACTGGGGGTCTTAAATGGCTGCTTCAGCAGAATCATGTTAGGATTATAAATCCATATTATAATACGTTACAATTCGTAAAATGGTCACAAAGTAGACAAATCATAATATTAACTTCGTCTGTGACCATTTTAATATATGTGTTCGAAAATAATAATGTTTATTCTGACAATCGAGAATAAATAACCCTTTTAGTCATATCTGCATGACGCTCGAAGAATAGTCGACTTTGACTTAATTGCCAAAGTGGAAAAAAATCCCACCATCCAATCCCACTTTATGGGATTCTACAGGACCGTGAACAGTATTATTATTTTGTTCCGAATCGATATACGTTAAGCTCTAAATGCATTTTAAACATCGATTTGTTACTATCAATCATTTCAAGTTAATAAAGACAGAATGACGTTTTATACATGATTACCGCTAAACGTATTTAGGGCGAATTTCACCGATGCAACTGAAGGCGACCACATTTAAACGCAGTTCTGCAGCTATCAATGTCATTATTGGTATGGAATAATGACATTTACAGCTCTAGAACGCGGTTTTGATGATCGCGTTCAGTTTCATTAAAAAAAAACACTTTTAATGATTTGTGGTGCAAGCAGGCTCAAGTCCACTTCAATCAGAATAAATCAAAACCATACATCCTATACATATTATCGTAAATAAATATAAACTTAACATGACTCCTGTACCCCCGAAGGGTTAGGCAGACGTATTCCTAATGGAAAAACATATAGCACTTTACCCGACCCGGGATTCAAAGCCAGGACCTCATGCTCAACAGCAGCGCATGCGACCAACCACCAACGAGGCAGTCAATAACTAAGTACCTATAAACTTTGGTTCAATAGAAAACCATGTTACCAACAACCAACATCCTAGTTTTCAACCTCCCCCGTGTCACTGGGGTAACATATCAACTGTCTCTAAAACACGAAGTCACAAGTGTTTGTGCCGTAATAAATTAGCGGCCGTCATACGCTGTCAGTCGGCTGTCCAATTGTGTGTGACGTCACTGATGTCGCGACGTGTATCGTTATTGTACGCGTCCTTCGCTTTTATGGGCTCTTGGTAGTTTTGGTTTTGTTTATGTCTTTTTTTGTTAAAATTGACGGATTTTTTATGAGTTTTGCTTGCAGTGCTTTTTACAGCAATTTATTATTGTTTAATGGCAAGGTTTTTATTAAAAAAATATTGTACAAAACAGATAACTGTACAGACAGTCGGTTTGCGGATTTGTGATGACCATCCATTACACACTGAGACCCCTCCGAGCTTCGCATAGCACGTTAGATGAGATGCAGATGATCCGCTAGTCTAACAATCAGTCTCGTCAAGGAGTTTCTATCGTGGTACTCAGAATAATATGGTTTGTAGAACCAAGATAGGCTAGGAGGGATCCTTGTAAAATACTGACATTCAGCTGAATCCGGTGAGACAGGTGCCTATCCCTACGTAGTTGAGAAAAGACTAGGTAGATGCTGAATCTTGGATCATTCAGTTTGCAGATGCCATGGAATTAATACCACGGAGGGAACATAAAAGAGGCGTTCACTCCGTAATACGCAACTACTACCAGTTTATATTTACACAAAAGTAATTCGAAAAAGTTTATCATAACTGTACCCTAGGCAACAGATAGGGAAAACACTAACACGAGAAAAAGAAGCCAACAAGGCAATGTTTCCCCGACCACCACTTGTTGTAATAAACAACGTATCCAGGAAAATATCGAGTACATTCTTAAATAACTTTGTTAAGCTCTCCAAACAAAAGCTGTGATCCATTGAATGTAACCTCTAAATAGGTAATAACAATGCGAACGATATCCTTCCGATGTTAATCACGTCGTATCAATAAATTGGCGACTGTAGCGACCAGCTGTGTCGGTAAAATGTTGGTATTTGTGTTTTAATATATGCGCGGTCACGCTACCTTTATTGTGCTTTAAGCATTTACATACATAACCCCGTCAGTTGTAACAAACGAAATTGGTCCTTATCTCCGGGGGCTAAGAACGTTAGATGTCGCACGACTAAGATGGTTTTTCAGTAGCTGCATTGCCGTTGTGTAAACGACGTTGGCTTTTCAATACGGAACAACAATACAATAATTATCGAGAGCGTACAGCGGTGTCATTTTAACGTAATGAAAATTGATATGACAGCGTTTTTTCCTTCCGTCGCATTGCTTTGAAAGGTGACAAGAACAATGCGACACGTGCAGAATGGGACGAGCCCTTCGACTAATGTAGCATATATTTTCACTTACGACGAGTGACGTGCTTAGGCTTGTTTAAATTTTTCTTGTCACGTACGAGCTAATACTTTCAATGTTCTGACGATGTGATATGGTTTTATTTATATTTATTTTACACATTGCTCGTAGTTCGTACCTAACTGTTTTTAATAGCCAGAAATTGTCGAATCCTAAAAAATCGGTTGATAATTATTAGTTAATTACAGACTCAAATCCATCTCTCAGCTATCATGGTAACAGTCCCTGGAAGGTGTAAGTCCAGCACTGTATCCGTACAGTCTTCTTGACGGATATCCCCATATACCTCGCCCAACATAAACGGCTTTACGTTGAGAGTACAAAAGGTAGTTTATTATCACAGCACCGCATGAAATATGTGTCAGTTATTTTTCCTCATTCGCGCGTTATTCCGCCCTTATGTCATGGCGTCGTGAGGGGGTCACGGCAACTTTCCTCTTATAAGTCATTACAGTAAATTGCTCATCGTCTTGTGAATGTTTTTCCTCTATTTGTCTTCTCATATTTTTTGCGGAGTTGCTTATTATGAGTGGCGGGCGATTACCGTTTATTTAATAATGCTACAGAGTGGAATAGGTTTTCATAGTGCGGAGGGTTTGTTATTGCATAGATTAGGAGTTCATGATTACCGCGAGATTGTAACAGTTCCATTGGCAATAATGTTGAGCTTCTATAGTTATCCGCTATTCAACCCTTTTAACTTTCTTTTTAATCCTTGTGCTCATCGTCGCTGTGTAAAGAACCTTGGTGCACATTCCATGCTGCTAAACCGAGCGGATTAGGCTGTGCTGTCAGTAGTTTAAGATTTTTACAAAGTTAACTTGGTTTCTATTATTTCGTTGTTAGTCAATGATAACTATAGAGCCAACAAAAGACGTTGGTTTAACAAAATTCTGCTTGTGAAGCGATTCCACAGATCTCTAAGCCACCACTTTCTTATTATTTATAATGGTCAGAAAATATAAAGTTGAGTGAAGTAAACACTTGAACGTCTGGAACTTGAACTGTCTACTTCTACGAATAGTCGCTGGAGCGTTTTCTCAGCAAAAAGATCTTTAGATTTCAGATTTCTGTGAAAAAATTAAGAAATGTTCGCATATTTCTTGTTGAGAAAAGATAGTTCGTTGAGCAATTGGAGTAGGGTAACCAGGGTAACATATCAATTGCAATGTTTATTTAGTTTATTATTCCTTCTGACCGTTTTAAACAAGGGTGGTGAAGCTCTGCGGAGACTTGCCATACATGAAATACTTACACACTTGACTTAGTGTACAAGTGTGCGTCCACTATCGCTTCCCTCACTCTCATATCCCGACGACCGGACGGACATCAGACACGACTGGAGATTCATCCGGCGCAGGACCAATTGCAATGACATAAGGAAGAACCTCTGACTGCTAACTCATCAGATGACGACTTATAGGCAAATATGGAAGAAGAAGAAGAAATGCTGTGCCGACAATAAATGAATTGGGATTAAGAAAAGGCGAACGATGAATATCTGAACCTCTTGCTTAAAATAATTCCTAAAGGTTTACGAAGGACAATAGTAAAAGTCATGTCCCTAAACGCATTCGCCACGGGCCCATTTCAGGTGTCGCTATCCGTATGCTATCTTATGATAAGCTGCCCTTTGAGTCCCGCGGGGAAAGCGCCACTGCTTGCTCATACATATCGTGGGTTATATATTGTAACTTTAGCTGACATCTTTCACGCTTTATGTGGGTAGTCAAGGTCCACAGTAAGTAATGATACGTCATATTATAATATAACTTAGTGTTACTGACATAGTGTGCTTTAATACATCTTCTAATAACATATTTACGAATATTTGTGTTTACACATAAGTTTTCCAATAAAAATTGTATTTGATTAGGTACTTCATAGGCGTGTATTTGTTTTAAGTGTATTGGTGGGTGGGTTGACTCCTACAATACTTTCATAGACAAAATATTTAACAAAGACTTTTGTTATGACTATGAGAAAAACTTTACCTAAAAAAGAAAGACTAAACAAAACAGGTCAGGTTTAAAGTCAAACAAACTAGAGGTAAACAAAACAATAACCTAGTATTTATGATACCTCGTATTTTCAGTGTAAAAATAGAAGAAATGCTAGTAATACATACTTACAAATACGCAATAGTACAAAGCTAATAACGAGGTTCTACTGGACTTAAAGCTGCGTTTAACTTAATGGGCTTACTTTTGGAGCACTACACGTTCTTAAGTGGCAATTAAGATATCTCTTTTCTTTTTGTATCCAGCGTAACTTGTATAATTAGCCTAACACGGTCGCACTGCTGACACACCGACATCCCCCTTGCGAGAGGGAGCGGTTTCCAAATCCTATTTCAACACGCAGGCTCAGTGCGAGATGTCACAGGTCCTTAGTTGTTGTATTCTAGGACATGACGGTTTCCTCACAAAATTTTCTTCACCACTTTGAGAACAGTGGTGATGAATCAATTCACACAAAGCAAAGCCGGAATTTTCCTAGAGTATGAAATATTCTGAAATAATTAATATAAATAAAATACGCACACAAAATTGGCGAGAGTACTTTTATTAATTAGTAGTCAGTGCTGTAGGTAATACAAATATTGTACTTCACCCTCTAGTGGCCACAACAGTGCAAGTGCTCACTGTACTTTTGTTAAGTGGTGTGTTGCAGTACACACGGTAAGCACTGGGGCAATTACTACCGTACAGCAAAGTGGGCGAGTTGAGTTGCAGACGAATATTTGTGAACTATCCTAAAGTAACTAGCATTGCGCTTACGGTTACTCCAGCAAAGTAAGCCAGTGTACTTTGCTAGTGTAAACGGGTCTTAATAGAAAATATCACTTCTACGAGTTCCGAGTAATCCTTGGATGCATGATTGTGAGTGAAAAGAACACGCTTTTGGGTACCATTCATATGTTTTAATGCGTACAGATTGTAAGCCATTAGGCGATGAAAGAGTTTAGATATAATACTCGTTGTGTCTGACCTGGTCCTTTGATAGTTTTTGGTCTTTTGTAGTTTTTTGTAACGGATTATTGAAAGGGATTATAGTGATGTTTTTTTCAATACAGACTGAAAAAGGGATTGATAAAGTATGTTAGTTTACATTGTTACTTGTTATAATCAGAGATTTCTCGAAGATAAAGTAAGGACCAATGCTTTAAGAGGAAGAAGAAACAACGTTTTGTTACAGCTGCACGAAGATTTAAAAGCAAGTTAAATCTTTTAAAATAATGAAACCACTCACTTTTCAAGAAGTTTACAAACGCTACTTTGTTTTTTGTTAACATTTAACTCTATGTTGTCTCTTTGATAAATATAGACCTGGGTAAAGAAATTTACATTAGGAAAATTAATTTTCTCACTCTAAGAATAGGAAGTAGTTCTGGTCCAGTATTACGCTTGCAACCATTAAATAAAAGACGCTTACTTACAAAACAAACACACGTCACAACATATTATAGTGCTGCATGGATTTTGGCGATTGGCCTTAATCGGAATTAACGTGCTCATCTTTTTTTTCCATCCAATTTGCCAGTCAATTTTTACAAATATTATGTAACCATCAGCGCCCTTCGGTCAATGTCATTCCAGGAGTAAAAGACCCACAGCGCTGTTTAGCGAAATCAATTTTATTAGACGCAACCAAGCACACATCACATCACACGTACATTTATTAAACTTAAATAAAAAAATATAGGCAATGCAAACAGTCGGCAATGATTTAATAACGAGAGCTATTACAGCGGGTCATCATTCATTTTCGCATTAGGAAGGGTCGTGGGTGGGCCACGCAGGGATAGGGCAGCGGGGAGGGGTGTGGATGACCCACGTCGAGAACTTTACCACGGAATAAGTAGTTACAGAAGACCGGGCTTACACAACGAATGGAAGCAAGCACACACACATAGACGTGTACTCGTGTGTGTGTGCTTTGCAGTGTGTGAGTCGACCAATTTTTGTTCCAAGTAAAAATACTGGATGTTAATACTAACATATCTACTGTGAAGGTGATCTCAGACTATCACAAATCTTTGCCAGTCGAGAGTACGCTTGCTATCTCTGTACGTAGACGCGTGTCTGTTTTTGCTCGTTGGTATGCTAACCTTCTGTATCCATCACTTGCGTAACTTGAGTCCTGTGTCGCCAGTCATGCGGCAGTTAACGTACCTTCTAGGCGACAGGCTTTGAGGAACTTGCTCTAAATGAAGAGAGGTTGCGTGGTTGCAGGCTGCCGGTCATGTGTTGTGTGCTTTAGTGCTGTTCATATTAATTGGTTTGAGTTTGATAAAGTTTTGTTGCCCGGGTGTCATTTGGTTTACAGCCTTTTTGTCTTCTTTGAAACCATGTCTGTTTGCATTTCATCTATCATCTATACAAAAAAAAGTATTATACAAAATTGAAACAGGCCAATGTCTGTACATTGAAGATATTGAAAAAAAATAAAGTATGGGGGTGTTTATTAAAGCCACAGAAGCCAAAACAATAGTTTTTAGAATTTTTGTCTGTTTGTTTGTACGCGCATCACGCAGAAACTACTGCATGGATTTGAACACGGTTTTCTCCGCTCTACTGCTAGATGCTTAACTTAAAATGTAGGCAACATTAGATATAGTTTTGGACCCGATAGGTGGCGCTGTGTGAAGCAAGAGTGGCTCGCTAGTTCATAAATAAAAACGATCAAATGCTTGAAAAATTTCCTGACTTAATTTTTATCATGTTTACACCTTGAATGTCCAAATACTTCGTTAATATTTTCGCAGAACCACAAGGACCAAACAACGCGAGAACATGCAAGTCATTGTTGACCTCAAACTAAACTTAATTATAATCAAGTTATGTTTACGGGACGGCAACTTGAAACAAACCATTCATGCTGAAATAGATAAAGTTACTTTGATTAAATTCACGAAAACTTCAAATCAAAGGACAAAGTTACAAGTTGCTCGGAATTCTGTGAATTTGCCAAATTCCTAGTTTCTGGCATCCTGAGTGGGACTTATTTTACAAGCACCCGACATACGGGTCGTGATGTTTGGCTAACATTAAAATTGGTTTATGCAAATGTAAATTACATACATTAGTTGTCGCGGGACGGCGGGAAGGTGGGACGGCGGGACGCATGCGGCGCGGGGCTCGAGCCCGCTTGTTCGTTGCTACGTGCTTTATAAAATATCAGTTTTAATTGTTAATTTTTGTGTTGCTGTTCCATATTCCATTTGCGTAAGTGCTTTAGTTATTTAACTTGCTTCATCTTGAAATGGAATCATCTCATTATTAAAAAGCTTTTCATTTTATATTGTGTTGTGTAAAATCGTCTGTGTTGAAATAAAATACTTCCAATAACAAACAATGCCTGGTATCCACGAGCTTAGAGGTTCTTGTAAGAAGCCATTCCGGGTGGTCGCTTTTCTCTAGATCTAAGAACTAATTCAGAATGTTTACACGCACGGTATTACTATAAGTGACAAGTATTGGTTACTCCGAACTCGCATAACCCATACATAACATTAACAAAAAATTGTTACAAAGAATATTTGACCAAACAGCAGTTAATCAACAAGACAACACTCGCAAGTCCACTCAAAGAGTGTCACGCCCCCCACACGCCCCGAACAAAGTGATCTGCATGTAACATGTCACAGCAACGTGTGACAAACGAGCCGCCGCCGATGACGCCAGCCTTCGCTACCGACTCAATCACACAACCCAACCAGCCATACTTAAATCAAAGAAATACTGGTGGATACTGGTGAGATGAGGTCGTCATCTATCCAGTCAGTATGTTGGGAGCTGGTCTGATTTCCTCGATGCTTCATGTATCTATACAACAGTTGGCTGTCTATATGTGTTTATAACCATGCAAACTGAGGAATGCCATAGAAAAAATGTATCCTATGTCTCAGTGAGTTAATTGCCAAATTTATATATCAGGCTTATATCGACAGCAACCAGTCGTCTCTTGCAAGTAGATAATGTTTGTGTACGCGTTGTCTCGTCTTTCGAAGGTAAGTACATCTAAAAGTCTTTGACTTTAATTTCCGAGTTTACGACCCGCCGACATCTTTCGTGACCACCAAATATAACCCCGACCGTTAATGTACAGAATTCATTTTTTTATTCACAATCCGATTGAATATTCCGTCTAGAAATCGCTATCGGTTTAAAAACGAAAGCTAAAACGGATCGCATAAATTTGCATGACAAACGCGCGCCGCACCGAGGGACATTACTTTTTTTTAAGAAAAATATGACGACCTTCCCCCGATGGAGTTTCCAGGTCTATTTCCATAAATAATAAATAACGATCGAGGACGAAGCAAAAAGTATTCGCTGATATTTATTCTGTTCGCGAATTTTTATCCACTTATCGGGTTTTTCTGTCGTTTGAAGGAATTGTCGCGCGACCCCTGACTGGGACGGCGGCCGCGCTGCACTGCTATCAACCCCATGGAGTGGGTTACAAATACCTACTTAATATGTTTTCTCAATACAGGATAACCATATGATGAATTTAGTGACACCTACATAAGTAAACAGCTCCCTCTGAAGATACTTGACTGCATAATCATTTTATGGACAACAGTTCTATTGGCAGTGACATTATTTTGTATTTTCATTTACAGGCGTTACTGAAAACAAGTAACTATTTTAAAATATGAAATGTTTCCTGACAGCCGATACAATACTGATAAAACTAATTACCTACATAGCTCAATAAACGCGTATCATTATCAGTCCTACAAATCAACACGGTCCATTAGTATAAAAACAATATTAAATGCCCCCACAGTAGTCCGATGACCGAAACATTGATTGTGAACAAGTTTCGGTAAAACCGACAGCCCTCGTTAATTCGTAATAGTTCCGAATTATTAATATTTCATGTTTTATTGACGAACAAAGAATTACAGGCGTTGACAACGAATGTACAAATATTTTCCATTAAATACTTCTTATTATGACCTTTGTTTTACGGTAATCACGATTAATATGAATAATTAACTGTAAAAGTCGTTTTTCACATTTTATTTTATAAAGAAGTTTATTACGATCTTATTTCTAGATGGCAGCTGAATTTTATTTCGGGGAAATATTTTTTTAGTCTGAAGATGTCAATTAAACGAAAGAAAGACAATTCTGAAGTGGCATCAAAGAGCGAACTAAAACGAAATACTACATTTTGGTTTAGATAGCTCTTTTGTCTTCCTGTTTAGCATCAAAATAAGCATCATAATGGTAAAATTACAGTAAAATTAGCTTGAGCATTCCACACATACAAACAGTAATATTACAGTAACATTTTGGTGGGAATTAACTCACTAATCTAGTTTAATACACGCATTTCCCGCAGTCTACTGAATAAGCAGAATATTCAAAATATCATTAAGCTGAATAAACTCGTACTTACTAGTTAGTAAATATGTGCTTATTATGAGGCAATAATAATGTAATAATTTAATGCCTCTTTAACGCATAATATCACGCCTGTAATCTCCGAAGTACTTCATAGTACATCCACTTTTCGCCAGTTATATCTAAGTCCCATGTAATAGGGGGCGAGCCTATTATCATCAATCAAGAACTAATCCAGATTCCGTAGCTGTTGCTGAAAAATGTTTGATGGAAAAACTCAAAAATACTTTGCTCGATGTGGTAATCCAACCCTGGGCATGAGCATGAGGCTCAACAGCAATGTTTGCGACCGCTAGAAAACTTTTTACACGGATTGGGTGGATTTTTCTTAACAACTTAATTTATTTGGTAAACGAATGTTACATTTCAAGAAACAATCACGCATACAGAAGATTCAATTGGTTCATTCAAAGTCAGTTCATATAACTGTACCAAACATAATGCTTTTTTTTAACAAATACGAAACTTTCATTTCAAATCTAAAGTGATGCAGAACCCGTGATTTTCATACGACATTCAATTACCACACGTCTAGGAAAAGACACAGTTTGTTCCCATTAACAGTACCGCAGACTGAAGCACAATGTCCCCATTAACAGCAAGAGTTAGTACGACGACAGCATCAAGCCACTAAGTCAAATGCCCGCGGTAGTGCCAAATAGTGTGCGATGAGCGGCCACAGCACACTGACCCAGTTCGGTCAATCGCCCCGGACAATTTGTTCATTACGCCCCGGTTCCCCCGCTTATACATGGTGTGGTGGATGGTGGGTATTAAGCTATTCGCGGTATTATATGCTGGAGCGTGTGGCAGCACGCTGTATTGTGTAGCTATTGATATGTAGTTATTAAAGCCATCCTAAAAAATATGTGCGCAGTTTTCACGTGGTTTTTCAGAATATTAATTAAAAATGAATAGTAGGATGAAAAAACTACTATGTTCTTTTTTCAGTTATGACATTGTTTTTGTTGATCTATATATTTACATTTCCAATAAAATAAAATTGAAATGTCTGTTTTTAAAATAACAGCTTTATACTGAATGTTTATTATTAAAGTATAATACGGTCATTTATAACAAAAAAATCACTTCTTCAACTTTTGTCTGTCTGTCTATTTGTTCCGGCTAATCTCAGAAACGGCTGGACCGATTTTGTCTACTGGCAGATAGCTGATGTTATAAGAAGTAAGTTTTATTTATGCATTGAGTTCTTAGTTTACAAAATCCGATTCAAATAGGGAAGTAACATTTTTATATTAATTTCTGGCGGACGAAGGACGTGGGCAACAGCTAGTAAACAATAAACTAAGACACGATGGACTGCACTTATTTGTTCAGCTTAATCATTAACTTCCGCGAGCGCCTCTGCTGACACCTTTACTATTAAAGGACGTTAATGTTTGATTCCCCTTGATTATCACGGAAAAACCATCGATTATTCTTTTGTTATCGCACTGTGTCGGCAAATTAACAAACAAGTTAATTCGGCTCCGTCGCTAACCAGTCAAAGTTTCCTGACTGACGATTCTGACAAAATGGCTGAAATAAATTGGTTCAGAAAATATCATTAATTGACGATGATGTCATGAAAAATTATTTGAAGTGATTTGACTTTAAATTATCTATCGCAAACACTTGTACATAATTCTGAACAAAAACTAAAAGGGAAACACAAAATATTCAAGTTGGCTATCTTAACATTAACTTGTGGCGATGACGTAATCAATCAATTATTCCGTACAGAAATAGTTCATTAATTACATATAATTGGGTATTCCCTGAAGAAACTGCTATCTCCTGAAAACCAACATTTATTCCCAAAAACTCACAGGTACATAAAAAGCACCTTTAATTAACACTACAATAAATTTGCATCGAACTCGTCCATCTCTGTTTACCAGCCGTCACGCCGGTGGCGCCCTCTCGCGCAGCACGTCGTGTAATTATGTCGAGAAGCGATTCGCCATCAAAGCTTCTCCGCCAATTACACACGGAAATTGGAGCGAAACCTCTCACCTGCGCCTGCACTGCTCAACTGGAGCTGAGTTGCAGTTGGGGTTAAGGAATTGATAGAGATTTGTTTCTGGGCGATGTATGATAAACTTGTGAAGGGACGCAAGGTCGATTTTCTTTTGCTTATTGTGCTCCATGACTCATTATCATCACTCGCTGAACTCTTACCTGATAATTGTAAAGGCTAGTTTTTAAACAGATGAGCAACAAAGATAATCACCATGCTGGTTGCGAATGTTTGGTTCTAGGACATGGCAGTTTCCTCACGATGTATTTATACACAGTTTTGAGAGTAGTTGTTACAAATTAATTTACCCTAAAATAAATTGCCTCTGTTTCTCCTGTGTCTGGATTCGAGCCTATAAGTTGTTAGTCTCCACCAATGCTTACGTACAATACGTATTGAAATTATTATAATATTGTTCTACCTCTATCTATCGAAATGTAGCTTAAAATAAACTCTAACACAACACCCCACACCACACCACCCCACACACCCCACACACACCCCACGAATGTCTACTAGAACTGCTTGTTGAACGAAGAGGTATCCTCCTAGCCCGTGTGGTGGCCCACTGGGTACGGTGGCGGCCAACTACTTTACAGCCCTGGGCGTGTTATTTATATGACATACAAACAGGCACATAATCACATAGCGTACATAATCTTGCCTCAAAAAGATTGAGCGATATTTTTTTTAATGTAATAATTGCATGAATGCATTTGGAAATAAACAGATTGTTTTTTTTTAGGAAATTTTACCTTTTGAAACAATAATATTATACAGTTGTGTAGAAAATAATTGAGCCTCATTCTCATTCACCAATAAATTATTCACATTATAATTGCAGGACATAAAAAATATGAGGAGAAAATCAGCGACATTTTCTGAAATTCATAGTAGATATTAATTTTTGGCTTTATACTCACCAATGCGTCGCACTAGATGTGCGGTTTGCACCACACAGTGGCACAAATAATTAAGAATTAATATTAAATTAATACCAACCGCGAATAATAACACATTTGCGTTTATTCATGCACGGTTCGTAGGTTTCGACTTTTAAACAAACTATGTAAATATACGAATCCGTCTTGTTCTCATTTACATTGCTAATGTGGTCATACGGCCCGGACATGGTCCGGTGACGGTGAAACAATGCCCGTTTTCCGGATAAACCAATCATTTTGAGTATAAATTGTAATGTCCTGTAAGGTTGATTCATTACGCACGCACCGAATGCTGTCATGCACTTGAATTCATATTTATGATCATTGGGAGCAAGCTTGGCAGATTACTACGCCGACTGCATGGCGTAGCACGAGCGTAGCCATTACGTAGCGGCGTAGCTCGTAGCACAGATCACAGCTACAAGTTCCGTAGGCGTTACAAATGGCGTAGCACGTAGAGATATTGTACGTCTGCTACAAAACGTAGCTTGATTCAGTTTTTTGTATTGCTTCGTTCGAGTTCAGGCTTTGTGTTGGTTCTGTGATTGGATTCTGAAGCCTTGTGGAGTACAATGGCCTTTGTAATAATATTTGTTCTCTTAATTTATTATTGGAAACTCTTTGAAAACAATTGGTTTAGTCAGAATTCTTTGGAAAACGATTATTGGTGACTTACCTTTCTGGTTTATTGTTATGAGGGTCTATTTTTATAAGCGCTAGCTTGGGGCTATCTTTATAAATTCGCAGAGCTAACTCACCTCAATAGAGGTCATCGCGAGCTCGTACATCAGGTAGATAAATGAAGAATGGAGGCTTTTTCATTTTCATATAATCTTGATAAAACTTGTCAGTATTATTAATAGTCATTATTTGTAAGAATTATTTTCTCTTTAAAATGTATCCAGCAGCGTCGAGAATTACGAGGCTTTTTCATGTAAATTTATTCCATCAACTCAGACGTTTTAATAGAAAAAAAAAAACTTAAGAAACGAAAACTGCATTTTAAAACTTCTTTACGAAAAAGGTAAAATGACAACGGAGTAAAGTAACGGAATCCTGTAGATAACTCAGTTTTCTTAGTAAATAATACGTTAACTGTGAAAAGGTACACAATGTTAATGATGACTAGAAGTAAAATAACAGTGACTTTGTTACTGCTTCATTACGGAGAACATACATAACACCACGCCTGAGATCCTCGAAGAGTTAGGCATCGCCGTACCCATAGAACACCCAAATTTCGCTAATTATGGTTACGTCCTATATAATACGGGGTCAGCCTATTGCCACCAACTAGGTATAAATCTGGACTTCGGGTTGCTACTAAAAAACCCAATAACACTTTGCTGTACCTGGGAACTTAATCAAAAACCACATGCAGAACGGATTATGGAGAATTTCTTACTAAAAACTCCATGCTTTAACTTCACATCGAACTCTCACGAACGACGAGACAATTTAACAAATCGTTCACAAATTACAACAAAATTAATCGGAAACAAGTTCCAAAGTCCATTTCGGACTTCATCCGTCTCTTGAAGATCCATCGGACGAAGTCAGACGCGGCTTATTTATAGCGAGCGAGTGCGGACAGCCAGTGACGTCATCGATGGTATTTAGAAGCGAGTAGTGACGTCACAGGCCTCGGGCCCACCTAATCTTCAAATAGAGCTTGGTGTTATTTCCACAGAAGGAGAATACGCTCATATTTAGGAGGCGGATGAGGAGAGAGATTTCTTAAAGGATTGAGGGTATTTTTGTAATGTTTGTGGCATGCGATGTAGTTTTTCTTGTTTTTACTCACTTCTGGCAATCAACGACACAAAAAAGGCTTTTTTTGACGCGGAAGAGTAAAACTAATTATTTTATTATTTGGGTGGAGTACAAACTTAGCTCACTCTTTAACAGGTAAGCTTTTGCCGCTTAGATATTTAAAGGCCTTTTTTTCCCACCGACCTCAAATCGCATTAATTAATTAGCTCTTTAATTATAAAAATCCCATTTTTTTTAATTCTCGAATAACTATAAAATCTTTCCTATCTCTTTGAAGATATAATACCGCTGTGTCTAAAACGGTTTAAAACTGAACTCTTTTCAGAGATTAAAACTTTTATCCCCAAAGCTCCAAAGTTCAAGTGTGTTTCTTTTCAACTCAAATTAAAAATATTTCTATATTAAAACGGTTCCTTTTGTATAACATTATAACGAGTTCAATGTTTCAGTTGTAGATTGCGAAAAAATAATAAAAGGACTGGTTCGAGTATCTACTCACAGGAATCGATAAAAAATAGACGATATTAAACTGTTCCAGAGTCACTAAAATTTGAGTAAATTGTATTAGATTGGTGGTATAGAAAATCTGTCGGATCAAACTATGCCTTACCTGCTGGAGTGTCCCAGGTGTCCGTTTACCAGCACTCTTGACGACCTGAATAGCGCCTCTGCCGCTGTAATAAACGTGGCCACCTACTGGGCCCAAATTGGTAACATGAAAGTAGCATCGATACGACAAGAAGAAGATAAGAAATCTTAGTGGAAAACGAAAAAATAGAATACGAAAATTTTATATTTAGATTTAAAAACATAATTGGTGAAATTAGAATTTATTATGGGCCACCTGTGCTTAACCCATCTGGGAAAACAGACGTATTGTTTATCGTCCGTAAGTAAGAAGTACCTATTTCAATTCAATTCCTAAAATGAGAAGTTTAATTCCAACAATCTCTGTGTCCTCCTGCCTAACATAATCAACTGTAACATCTCATATGTGTAACAATAACCTTTATATTACAATATATTCATCGTCGGAGGCTTCCTCAACCTCACATTATTAATAATAATAAAAGGGACATAAATCCCTTTTATAAAGGAACGGAGTAATAAATATGAACAAAAACATTTTGATATGAAACAACTCGATTCTATGTGACATAATTGACAATACCTGTTCGCATCAAATGCATTAGGGAAATGTGTTGCCATCATAAAAATATGGGATAAAAGCCTTTACGTATGTATTGGTGTCACAAATATACGGGCGGGGAATCGTTACATTTTTGAATGTGATAAAACCATTGTTGAGGTTTTAAAATGTTGTATATTATAGAAAAACGTGTTCATTCAACTATGACGAGACTATGCAATTTTTTGTCATACAGTAGTTGATAGAAGAGACAGAAAATAGACATAATTATTCGAGTATTGCCCAACTGCTTGCGCATTTTAGTTTTTCTGTAGCATAAGCATGGCATAACCAGCCTATAATGTTCCCAATTGCTCTGCTGGGACACAGGCCTCTCTATGAGAGGGAATGGGCTATAATCCACCACGCGGGCCCAGTGCGGATTGGTAGATGTCACATGTCTTCGAATTTTGGTTCTAGGACATGCTGGTTTCCTCACGATGTTTTCCTTTACCGTTTTGAGAGTAGTGGTGATGAAATAAATAACCAAAGTAATGCGCTTGCCTGGGTTCGAACCCACGACTTACTGCTCGTAAGTTGGGGTCGCCACTACAGCGCCACCGCTGCTCAGTTGTTTAGTATACGAAAAAGATATTATAGTTGTAGGGGTTAATTTCAAACTGCCTAACAATTCACGGTTACACCTTCTCTGCTTCTACACCAGTCTGTAAATATAATTCACTTGATCGACACAACAAACCACTTAAGTTAATCGTCTACCAAAACGCCCACCTTGTACCTACCTCAGCCTGTCTACCGCGGCGGCCTACCTTAGCTTCCTACCGCTGTTCCCTACCCCTGCTGTCTACTCCGATGGTATCAATCTTAATTACGATACCTCGATATTTATTTTACTTACTTCCTTTATGTCAATCATGGCAGGTTCCATTTTGTTATCGATACGTATAGCGAATTGTAATCTGTTTATTTTTGTGACCGATTGATGTCGCTTTAGGTTCGTTGGGATTTATTGAAATAGATACAAGGGTGCCGATGATGATGATGGTAACTCAATCACTAGGGTTGATTCGGACTATCGATTACTAAGTTGGTAGGGGAGCTAAATTAGTGATGCAGTGATTAATCATTATTACTATGCTTTTTCCTATGCTTAATCAGTAATAGCAAGCAATAGGTGAGCCTATTAAGCTCGCCCTATGTGACACCTATTACATGGGACTTAAACATAACTGGCGAAATGTATGGTACTATTAGATACACCTCTGCCTAATCCTTCGGGGACTACAGGCGTGATTTTATGAACAAAGTCGTTACTGTTGTGGGTATAGTCTATATTGTTGGTAATGGTATCGAGTCAGTGAAAAACTAGCTCTACACGTTACAAGTCCTCCGTCGGAAACCCAACACACAGTTATTATAATACCTACAAGCCACATTTTCACGAAAACGAATCCTGGATTTTCCGAAATCTCGGCTCAACTCTGCGGAACACAGAATTCGCCGGGAAAACTGAGCCGATTACATCGTATAGGAGCTCCGTGAAATACGATATTTTATTCAAACTATTTTGCATATACCTAGCTTACTTTGATGTAAACTTGCAACTTCATTACGCCAAGTCTGCAATGCACATCAATAAAGGCCTCCCCACACTAGCCTGTGACGTCACTAAATTACACTAAGGTGTCTCACACGAGTGGGCCGCACGGTTTACTTGACAGTTATACGTTTTCTCGTGCACTATATTTGCGAGCCGCAAATGGGTAGGGTGAAGCGTTTTAGACGTAAAATTCTCTTTTTATTGCATAGTTTGTTGGAACTTAAAATTCAGGTTGATATTTGTATAGGTAGCTAGACGAAAATACTTGAATATGTTTAAAATATTTATTTTACATGCAATCTTTTTATTCTTGTATTAACAGCAAATATTATGTATGATGAATGAGTCTGCGCAAAATAAAACATTAATCACTATCATATCAGCGGGTCTTTACAATTTATTGAAATCTTTAGTAGATATTTTAATATTGTAAAGACGGGACAGAGACTACATTTTTAGATAACACTCGATCCATCAAATATTTCACTCACTAACGTCGCGATATCTCGACGAATTAAATATAGCTTTATTCCACAAAAACTTTGAAATTTTCACATCGGTAATCTGGGCAGCATACGTCAGTATATTCTATTCAAAAATTCTTTTTTAACCTGACCCCAAAATGTTCGTGAATCCTGTCGTGTCAAAAATGACTAGAATATCAATGACTGTAGAATCGTGCAGATTTTTAGCGACGCGATGTTCTGTGTGAAGTCGACACATTGATCGTCACCCGGATTTATCTGATGACGGCCCGATTAGATTGTTCCTATGAATACATGTTACACCGACGTTTTTATTGTAACAGTGTTTCTAAAAAGTATTGTACTGTAACAGAATGTTTATGAATTCACTCTGTGTGTTCAACTAAACAACGCCTGTCTCGAAAAACAAAACAATTTACAATTCAAGCTAAATTGTGACAGGGACGACTTCATTCCTCAGCGTGATGTCATATTTTCTCATGATCGCGGCTCTCTGGAGGGCACGCTCGTGCGAGAAAAATATTAAGTACATCCCGCGTGAGTGACGCGGCGACGTGCGATGCGACGTCACGTCACGTGACGCGACGCCAACGCGACGTCAGCTCGTGTTAGCGCGCTGTTTCGCTTTCGGCGCAAATTAATTAATATCGTATACGTTTGATGACTGGCGTTAAACGTCTTATTAAATTATTTTGATACTTTACTTGTTTCATTTGGGCAATAAGGTTTTATATGGACATTGATTTATCTTCTGTCTATATTTTAGGAATTTAGCTCTCAGACAGGGCAATTATTAGAACACAGTGCGTCGAAGCACGTAATAACAAACGCTCTATCTTCATAATAATAACATTTGCTCTTCCATCGGGCCCCGAGAGATCGTCTCTGATCCTAACGCAGACATCATAAAAATGGATAGATCATAAATAATATTTTTTTACGAAATGAACCTAGATATTTGCTTTGACACTCGGCTGAAAGGTCACAAGTTTCAAGTACTTAAGTGTTCATAACTTTTTTGTCCATCGTAAGTACAGAATTATACCATGTCGTATTATTGCCTTTACAACATAAAGGAGCTGAAGTTAACGCTGTAATATTAAAAGGCAGCTAACGAGTGGCAGACACAAAGCTGAGGAACTCCTTATATAAAGTTTTAGAGTCGACGACAGCGAGACGAGTGCGATACTTGGTTAACGTTGTTATACTGACATTGGCTTTAACGAACTGTCGCGTGATACCGCGGTGGAATTAAAGAGCGATCTGCGATTAAGAATAGGGTTTATTTTTGTTTTCATCTCACACGTTTTCTGTATTACTCTAGATTCCTGTAAGAGACTTCGGCCAATACACACTCTTTCTAAAAATAACATATTTGCCGTCAGCTGCGATTGGTTGATCAAAATAGTAAAAAGTATATTACGTTAGATGAAGTGGTGTTTTAGAGCAAATAAAATCAAAACCGTTTTCAATATCGAGCGAGGCTTTACCAGAAAATAAATCATAACAATGTTTCACTTACATAACGCTACTTCATCAAAAGTGCCTAATGGCGTTTCAATACTGACACTAAACGAAAACCTTTGTGAACGATATGAAGACTTTAACGAATGCCAAAAAAGCTGGCTTTATTGCTAACAATTTGACATATTTCACTCGACAGATTTGATCTCCACTTCGATAGGAAAATGTTTTTTCCCCAGTATGCAATGTAGCGGCGCACAGTGCAATCTGCTTGATTACCTGTATATAGCCCGTACTTTTTGTGAAGCTTACGGATCAGATAAACCAACGAACATTTTGACAGGAAACAACAAAAGCGCGTGTTTGTGCACACATCATGCCCAATTTTTGTTTATTTTTTAATTAATAATTTTATTGAGTTTTACGCGAAGTATTTTTGATTGTTTTAATATTTAATAACAAGCATAGCCATCCTGTTATAACTTGACTTTATGTCAGTCAATATTTTGATAATAGATTTGGGTTTAAGTATCCAGATCGGAGCCCGCTAGTCTCTTCTTCTGTGCCCATCCGGGCTAAGTGAAAATAGCAATATCTTTTAACATTATAACGAGTTACATTATACAAAATACGAAGGTCAGAAGTGCAACTCTCTACAATGTAAATATCAGTTTGACATCGTATAGACAGATAATCAATTAAAGAACAGTCTTGGCTCAGTCGTAAGGGCTTTGACTTACAATATCATAAATAGGACGGGTGTTTGAACCCAGGCATGCACTTAAGATTGTGTGATTTATTTCATCACCACCTCTCAAATTTTTAAAGGATATTATGTGAGGAAACCAGCATGTCCTAGAACCAAAAAATCGAGCAGCACAAAGTAATGTATTGCACTTGACCTTCTGTGCCGTTCCATTTAGTGCCAGGTCCTCATATAATTAAGCCTCGTCCGGACTGTATGAGCGTATTCTTGATGTGTTCTCGCAGTTATCCATTAAACGGACAGTTAATGTAAATTAATGAGACGTGGAGGCTCTTACTGCTGTAATGACGTGTAAGCACCGGCTTGGTGACGAGAGAGAGGGAACTTATGTTGGTATTTAGCTGCTTGGGTTTAAGTAGTCTTTCAGGAAAGTGCATTATATGTAAAACACATTTCAGGAGTCGACGCAGAAACGAAGATAATAACGTGAAGTTATTCTCTCCATTTTGACTTTAAAGTATTGCTGATTTTTGATGCAATTAACTATTTGATACTACTTTTCCCAATTATGTTGTTACTGTTACTGTCGGCTCCAATTCAAAATAAGGGTGAAACATGACATAGATCGAAACATTTTAACATAGACATCAAGCATTTCTATAACAAGCAAACTAACAGAACTAAAGCATCACGTATTTCATGTAACACATTGTTCACTAAAAATAGCGCTACACAACAATGTTATATCTGTACGCGAGTGAACTGCATCCCAAGTATAGCATTACAGCTCCAAGCCGGCTCGCGGCGCGGGTCGCGTCTCCGATGTCACTCTCTGCACTTTGTTCCGTCGTCCCCGAATATTGTAGTAGTGATACTATCTGTGCCACCTCCGGGCCAAGTATTCTCTGTTGTACTTTATTTTTGAAGCTGTGAAATGTGTAATGCGAAAGGATGTGATTTTGGGCATTATATTTTGTCCCAATTGAACAAACATAACATCACGCCTGTTTTCAAGGATTAAGGGTTAGCCGGAGATGACCTTATAGTACACTTATATTTCACTGGTTATGTTTAAGTCCCATGTAGATAGTAGGGAGCGTACCTATTGCCATCAAGTGGCCACAAGCAACAAGACTCTGGGCGGCTGTTGAGAAATTCCTATTGGAAAAACCCAATAACACTTTGCTTGACCCGGGAATCTAAACCAGGACCTCATGCTAAGCAGAAGTGTTTGCGACCACCAGACCAATAAGGCAGTTTTAATTTCGATAGATCATACCATTCGAACCGTGCTTTATGTAATCAGCTCAAGTTGTCGGAACAATAAACTAACCTCTAACAAGATCAAGTTAAATTATAGTCATTGCTTCTAGAAGTAACAATAGGTAGGTAACTTAAAATAAATTTTAATTGGTACACACGGCGACGCATCAAGCTGTACATATTTATTATAACCTGGCCTCGCTTTATATAGATTTCCAAAACCATAAGAGATCGGCATAAACTGGTTTAGCAAGCTCGATTGGTCGCCGTGCCTCTTTACATTCTTCAATTCATGCAGCATTAAAAGTACTCATTGTTTCATGTGCAGTGATTATGCTACACTTCTATGACAATTCATTGTAACCAATTTTCAAAGGATGTTAAAATGATTCAGTTAAAAGGATTGTAACTACTGCATAGCACAATAACAAAGGCAGCTTGAAATGCGCATCGCGTTGTAAGAAGATTATTCGAATTACTATAGACGATTCATAATTTAATTACTTTAACTGTCAAATTTTCTTCGTAAGTATTTGTGTACCATTATTAAATGATTTACTAGTCACCAAGCAGCAAATTAGCAGGATTATTAAAAGAGCAGTGCGTGCTACCCAACGAGTTTAGCTAATTAATTAAAAACATTATTTTATAAAATACATACACGCTTTCGATGCAAATGAAGACTTAATTAACTTGATTTATTTCAACACTTAATTTTCATAATCATTCCCTTAATTTATTAGTTCAATTTATTGATAAATTATATTTATTCTATACACAGGTTTTACAAATACTAATTAATAAACCTTAAAGTACTAGTCTCTTCAAAGTGGGGTGCTTCGCCTCATGTCTTGCGGATTACCGCGCTGGCGCTATCTTTTTCAGCGGGTGAATTTGCGTGCCCCGTGTAGGGCCTTTCAGCCCATGCAAAGTTAGTGGATACAGCTCTGAATGAAACGTGCCGGAGCATCACTGGTTGCCTTAAACCGACCTCGGTACAGATGCCTTACCCACTGGCAGGAATAGCGCCACCAGAAGTTCGCAGAACAGTTCCAAGCTCTAGCGAAAGAGCCAAAATGATTTCAGACCAAGACACCCTTTACATCTGAATACCCTCGTGTCGCAAAGGCTGAAAAGCTGAAACAGCTTTCTGAAGTGTGTCACTCCTCTCACTGGCGAGCGGTCTACGGAAAGACAAAAGCAGTGGCGAGGTACTGCATCCTTAACTAACCCATTCGTTCCACCTGCTGAAAATCTCCCTCCTGGACATGAGTTGCCATGGTTAACCTGCAAGTCTTTAAATAGACTCCGGGCCCAGGTCGGTCGCAGCAAGGAAAACCTGCTCAGCTGGAGATTCATTAATGACTCTGCCCTGGAGTGTAAATGTGGTGCTGTTCTACAAACGATGGGGCACTTAATATCCTGTCCTGCGTGTCCTGTTGTTTGTTCACTACTGGAACTGATGGATGCTACCGAAAGCGCCAAACTGGTAGCTCAGTTCTGGGCTGACGCAATTTAAATTGCCATCGACACGCTAAGAAGAAGAAGAAGAAGTACTGTTCAAGTAATTACGAAATCACTCTCAGATTATCCATAACCTAGACAAAAATATGTTGTAAAACCCTTTTGAATACTGAATTGACGTTACACTGTTTCTCTAATTGGGAAATCCAAACTGAAGAGGCTCAACCTGCTTTCCAGTAAAAGCGTTAAACCCTACGTGCAAAGAAACTGCCAAAATAAACCTCACAAAGCACTAATATTTGAACGAAAGTACCAGGCGTTCATAAATCCGCAGCAGGTTAACTAACATCCCGTGTAACGAGTGGTCGCGATCCATACAAAGCTCGCCAATTACCGCACCCAGCAAATTGCGTCCTCAGACGTCCCGGGTTTGAATCCTGCGCGACGACGTGTGAATGACGACGCTTGCTATGTAATTATGCACTCCCCTCTAGCACATGATTGCGTTGGATTTAGTTACGCGATTTAGTTTAAAGTTTAGTAAAGAGATTCAAAATGTTGGAGAACATTTTTTGTTCTCTTGAGACATGCTTCACAGTTTTGCTCTTTTTCAATTGGAAGCTTGCAGAATTCTTCTACAGTCTGATAATATTTCATTTTCTACAAGAATTAGAATTTATCTGAAAGTCTTTTCATTTAAACCATTTTACAAAAAAACAGCTACAACTTATAAGTTTTTCTGATCGAACAATCATTAACTTTTTACAAGCAATATGAGATGTATAAATGTCATGCACGTCATTATATCTAGATTAATTTGTGTGCTATATCTAAGTCAAATAAATGAACTCTGAACTTTGGTTTATTCCACAGATTTTCACGTTGGCTTATGATACGCGACATTGATATTAAATATTATGTAAAAGTATTATGCCTATAAATAAATTCCTAATGAATGATTTGATTGTTGTCACCGGCGTTCAATCTCAAACCAAGGTATCAAAATTTCACATAGGTAATTTAATTGATATTAATATTTCCTTTATTTATATTTTTACAAATTATTTACATTTTTAAATATTCCTTAAAAAAAAATATAAAAAACATTTAAAAAATTGTAGCCCACCGGTATCGGGAACAGGGTCCAAGCTACCGATGGTCAGGGCTCCAGAGAGAGGAACCTCCTAACAATACGAGTCGTGACTAGGAGTACCGCTTTCTGAATCAAGCCCTTGGTCCAGCTGCCTACCAAGAGCCTCCTCAGGTATTGGTCAAGGCTCTTGGTAATTAATCCATGGGTTGATACGACTATCGGCACAATGATCGCTGAGTCCACATCCCACATGTTGACAACCTCACGAGCCAAGTCAAGATACTTGATTCTCTTATCTTTCTCGGCTTTCACGAGGTTCTCATCATGCGGGACCGTTATATCAACAATCATTGCACGCCGCTCTGATCGATCCACCACCACTATATCAGGCTTATAGGCTACAATAGTCCTGTCAATGATGATGGATTGATCCCAGTACAATGATATTACTATTAACTAGCATTATTTTGCAAGTTATAAGAAAGTACATGTTAATCTATGTATGTACTATACATAAGTACATAGAATACTTATTATCCCAGAATTAAGATTCCGTGGGCAATTCCCGAACTCCGCGCGGGCGAAGCCACGGACATAAGCTAGTATTTTATACTCATAAACATTTCGGAATAAATTCTCTTAATTATGAGGAAAACCACATCTTAGGTACTCAAAACGTGTAGAAGAGCTAAGCGGCCTGGAACACAGATGCGTAAAGTGTCTTTGGTTTATACAATGTTGATAGATAAAACTTATTTCACTAGCCACAACAAAAACTAACGTAGGTACCAGACTACTCAACTTTAATACCCGGTTACGCCCAAATAACTAGAGTGCTACTAAAACGCACATTTAACTACAAAAACAACACAAAACAAATTATAAATAGTAACTGTAAGTACGCTCTTAGTGTTAACTTGAATTTGACACAGTTATAAGTCAGACGACATTCTACCAATGGTCCTAAATAAGGCCTAACTAATCTAGGCCCTTAGGTATCACTTAGGGCAGTGATACCCAAGTTGCGGCCTAGAGGGCTCTCTGCGGCCCACTGGGCTTTTCTAAGGCCTGAAACAGGGTAATTAATACCAGTATAGCTTAAAATTATTGTCGTAGTACTTGAGCCGTATTGTGGCACAATTTACGAGAGGCCTATGTACTAATTGTTTACTGAGACTGAGTGTAGTCGGAGCAGGCAGAGGTAGACGTACTTAATTCTTATGTGCTTTGGATTACTCAATAGGCCCGCCCCTATTACATGGGATTTTAACATTACTAGCAAAATGTGAGTGTACTATTAGGTACACTTCTGCCTCACAAATATTTATGTTGTCTTGGCTTCCGTACGTTTTTTCACGGGTGACCACTGAAAACCAGCGTTGTGTTGTGGGCCCCCCATAGCACAGCATCATGCTGAGTGGTAACCTGCTTGTCGCAGTCACGACGTGCAAGCTGTTATTTTTTTTTCTTTTTTATTCCGTCCTGTTGTATTTATTTGTTTTATTTGTGTTTTGTTATTTTTTTTTTGTAATTTTGTGTGATGCACGTCATGTACCTGCGGCAAATAAATATATTCTCTTTCTTTTTCTTCTTCTCACCCTTTTGAATGTATACACAGGAAATTAAAATTTCAAGTTATTTTTGACTTTACTCTACTCTCATAGCAAAGTGTGTAATGATCATAAATGTTATATTCGTGACGCATTTGGATATCCTAACTACTATGAAATGATCGTTAACTGCAAAATATGACTCAGTTTTAACCTTGCGTTTTAGTGATATTGGGTATTGGCACTTACCGTAGACAACGAATAAAACAATAATATGTAGAATGAAAAGTCCCGAATACTAACTTTTGGTGTATGTTACAGTTAAGACTGTTAATATGTACATATATGATAGTTATTGCTACAAAAATAATACTTTTGAAAGAGTAAAGATATATATTCTAGTAACTGTACAGTACAGAATCAACCAGATGTAATCTCTTAGCCACCCTTTACGACACCCGCACAGTATGTTATATCGTTTCACAAAACACGTAAAACACGCGTGTGGTTGACGAAAAAAGGTTGAGCAACACAGCTCAGCCATTTCAGACACAAAGTATCCCTTGTAGACACATTATGATCCTTGTGTATAAGTGTGCGTCAATGTGTGTGTGCGCGCTCATTACGTTACCGCTAATGACACGGTGTAATGAGCGGCGCGAAAGTATCAAGTTTAGAGTGATGTGTTGCGGCCAGATCCCGGCTTTGTGCGAGCTCTCTGTTATGAATTAGTGTGGTGCGACTGATTTTTGGGTTACTTGGACTTAAACTTGTTTTATTGTATGTATATTTTATAGGTATATCAGAGTGATGTCTATTGAAAACACTATTTTGCAATGACTGAGTGATTTGTATCTGCAATACGGATCGTGGTTTTATTTCCAAAACATAACAAATGGCCAACATACAGGAATTCTCACTGTTCTTAGGCAAAACATAAATACGCTACCATTCCGAGATTTCTATGCAGTATTTTCCTTAATTTCGATACACCAGCGTAGCTGATAAAAAAAACAGTCTTACTGCAGAAGCAAATTGCATTAATAGCTTTGTACGTCCATGCAGAACAAACAATGCACAGAACCTGTTTGAGCGCGAAAAATAAATACGGACTAATTTATACTTTCTGCTCTGTATAAAATGACCGGAGCGAGTCAAATAATTGCTTAGCTCAATTTTAAAGGCTGGCGGTGTCCATTGGACCGTAGCGTTAACATCGCTGGTTAAAGCTGGACATTCATTGGACGACCCTGCAGCGTCGGTCGTGCGATTTCGTGCAAAATGTCGGAGAAATCCAGTGTAGTGAATGATCAAGGATTGCGCGGTAATGGATACGGCGCCATTGTAGTTCGGCGTTTCGTATCGAGGTCAAACGCAATGTCATGTGAACAGAATGTCATGGGAGGAATTGGGTTCGTTTACTACCGCTACGATTTTCCTACATTCATTGAACCGGATATAAACTTAACATGAACATCGAGCGAGTTAAGTTTTCATACGCTATAAATCAAAACTAAAATAGTTTCATTGGATATTCAAATCGGGTTCGACTTGACACTGTATTGGTTTCGTTGAGACATGGATTTCTATTTTTAACTACAGCAAAGAGCATCTGATTCTTCGAAAATACATTTGTGTCTGTGGTATCCCCACAGGTTCTAAACGAGTATCCACATTCCCTGGAGAGAGAGAGCGCAAGATTTAAAGTGCACTACTTTTTGCATCGACTTTTTCCCCCAAACATTGCTTGCGACACTTTTGTCTCGTAACTGATGGTGTGCTTTACTTTCGATGTTTTTTCTATGATATACACAGTGTAGGTTAACAAAGTTAGTCTGTTACAACAAAGATTACTGGTGTGTTAATAGACACGTGAACTATGCAGAGTTAGTTCGTTAATATTAGGGTAGTGGGGATAGTGGGTTCGAAGTTTGGAAGTGAATCAAATATTTAGGTGTCTTCGAAGTTCGCGAGGTTTTGAATCTTTGACTTCTTGGCACGTCGAAGTCAACTGTGGGTTCTATAGTTTGTTAAATAGACTTTGTTTATTTGTTTTTGAATTCACTATGATTATATACAAGATGGACCGATGATCTTTTGAAGGATGCTGGTTCAGACTGAAAGCGGATGATGGAGGAAAGAATGTTATCGTTGTGGCCCAGCTAGGGAGAGGCAGTGGATATTGCGATGGGTTGAGTTGGTTGACTATTTAATTGCTTTTACCCGTATCAAGAACAGGACGTAAAGCTCTTCATCCCCCATAGAGGACGATAGCAAGAGGACGATCCTCCGCGCAGACGGGTGTTGTGTCTGGTGGAGTGGTGGTCTACTGCTCGACAGTTGTTGTCGGGTTTTTCTATTATGGTCTTAAGTCGTGGAGACTATTTAGGAATTTGATGTTAGTTCTTCACTTGTCTCTTCCATCTTACCAGTGCAACTATTCTGGTTTTTGACATTATAATTTGTCTACAGTCCTTTTACAATTATTTCACTTCTGACAGCAGCTATCCAATAGCCACCTTATCGTAACGAGAATAAGTGTGATTGTGACAAACTAACAGTGGCTGCAATCCAACAGCAACCCCGACGTATAGAACATAAAGATCTCGGTGACTTTGACAGACAATGCAAGGGTGTAGGTAGGCAGTTTAAACTAAAATACGTTTTTACTTTATAAGGCAAACCCCAACAGAAGTGGCAGTGTGTCCACAATAACAACGGAGTGAACAGCCCGACATCGCAACTCACGGGAACGACCCACTAAGTATAATTTTCTTCAGGAAATGGTAGAAAAACGTCTCCTTCCCCTGGGAACGTTCCGCCTGAATAAAGTGTATCGTATCGTAGTGTCGGACACCCGAGTGTCGGCGATACAACGGAGAGTCGCTCTCGGAACTGTCGGCTTTACTCTAAAATGATCAAACAATTTATGGCTCTGTCGATAAGGGGGAGAACGTGAAGCTTTGAAGTGGTAGTATTTGCGATTGCACGAGGTAGTTTGTTCTTTACGACTGTAAGTCTTTGCGCTGAAGGCCAATTCCCGTTGTTGAAACATTAATTAACTATTCACAATATCGTGTCCACGACAATCAATGTAAAAAACAATTAATACATGCCATAGCTATAACTTTAACGCGTTTTATTTATTTAAACTTAGCTTTTGCCCGCGGGCTCACTAGTGTTAATTTAGAATTTGACAATCAATTCGGGTAGTACTCTACTTGTAGTAATTTAACTCAATCATGATTCGAAAGACACGTGGCACCATCTATTATCATAAGAACGTTATTGTTGTTTTCCTCGGGTATAGTACTTTTATTCGGGATGAAAGGTACCCTATGTCCGTTGCTGTACACCTGACAAAGTATATGCAAAATTTCAGGGTGATCGCTTCAGTGGTTTAGGCGTGAAAAGGTAACAAACAAACAAACTTACACTTAAACTTACTTTCGCATTTATAATATTAGTTAGGATTAGGATAGGAAGTTAGGATAACATTAATAAATCTTTAACATCCTCACAAATTGAATAACAATATTTTTCTTAGATTCCATTCCATTTAAATACCTACTGTAGTAATTTTTATCCGGTAGCGAGTATTCGTGTCTATAAATACCTGCAAGTGGTAAAAGTTTACGCTATTGGAAAAGTGTATCAAAAACATCTCTCAATTATAAATAACTGCATATCGAAATAAACTACCATCCAAACAAAATGTTCCATCTGTTAAAGTTGCATTTAATTTAGTCTGTCCATCCAAAGAGATATACGCAAGCTCTCATTCGTTCGCTTTGAGCTCAATCATTGCGGATATGTTTCCTTTGCCAGTCGGTTTGCGGTCGCCAAAAATACTCAGATGCACTTATATCCTAAATGTTAGCAGTTTCTACAAGTGTAGTGTGTTTTTCGAAGTCGAAGATCAAAACCACTGCTAAAGTTTGTCGCCCGGTAATCGGTAACCATGGTTATTATCGCGATTTCATTACGATAAAAAAACTTATGGTATTTGATCCATTGGATAAGAATTGACGGCAACTCATATCTGTTTCACAAAAAATCTCACAGAGTGTATCTACTTAGTTCATAATTTCAAGTTATAGTTATGATGATGATGATGATGATGCCATCTAGCCGATTTCGGCCACAGCGACTCCATTCGATGGCTTTCTAGGAAGGTTGTCGAGAGCTTTGGTGTGCTGCTCTAACATGTGCTCTCAAGCATACCCGTGTGTATACTCAAGTGGCTAGCATACCCAACTTTGGCCGAAAACACCGAGCACAAAGCGGACATGTCAGAACACCATTGATATTGTAATTGTAGGGTGGCCTAGCTGTAAGGTCATCACGCTTTAAGTCTAGCTGCGGCCTTCTTTGCACACGACGTCTCCACTCGGGCCGATTTTGTGCCTGGTTTTCCCACACTAAGGGGTCAATTTCGCATCTTTTGAAGTGTCTATTCTGAACATCCTTGAACCGTAAAAACTGACCACGGTCCGTTTTCCTTCCTGGAGTTCAGAATAGAAGATGCGCTTCGCCAGTCTCTCTTCGTGCAGTCTTCATTTCTTCCCACACCACCTTAGCTGACGCAAAGCAAGTTATAGTAACTGATTAATAAAACAAGCAAAATATTTGATAACTACTACGTTGCCAACTTACAAAATGCACGCTCTTAAAACATAACTTGTATCGTAATTCGTATGACAATATACTTCATGATCAATAAATTAAAGTAAGCGGAAGCGTGTAGCGTGGCGTCAGTTGTCTAGGTTAAGCTCGTTGTTGATCGTTGTTGTTGATCTACACTTATATTATAAAGAGGAAAAATTTGTATTTTTGTAACGAATAAACTCAAAAACTACTGCACCGAATTCAAAAATTCTTTCACCACTAGAATTCTACATTATCCCTGAGTAACATAGGCTATATTACACCCGTGCGAAGCCGGGACAAGCCGCTAGTAACCTATATATTGTAATTTTGTATATCTTTTAATTTTGAGTGTAATAAAGAATAATAATAACCCAGCAAAAGCACGAGCACCAAGGTACATTTAAAAATGGCATCGTCAAATTCAGTCTCTGTAGCAAACCGACGAATTGACGTTGATCTTTACCCGGAGCGGCGGTGGTGCGGCGTTGCGGTGCTGGCCCGGCTTGCGGTGCGGCTATCGGGGGCTCCGGCCGTGCGCCCGGATATTTAATATTATTACAGCATTTCCGCCCCGGACGTCTCCAGACCTGGCTGTAGGACTGACTCAAATTTTCCAGCTTCAATTATTCTCAGACACAACTTTGAAGTGGAAATTATTTTCCAAATTGGTTGTGGTCTCTGAAGGTCTAATTTTAAAGCAGATATTCTAAGCTTAATTTGATTTACCAAAATGTCCTTTAAATAAGCAATTTTGGTTCGAGCTTCTAAGTGCCCCGGCTGAGTACCTTCTATAATATTTAATAATTATTTTATCTCAAATATTAATTATTATAGCGCAGATGACTTTGTGATATCAGCTAAAGTTGGGAAATGGAATACACTCAGCGTAAAAGACATCTGACACAATGTTTTATCATGGATTCAACACATGTCCCCCAACGTTGAAATTTTTCTTTAGATAAAAGAAGAAAATTAGCAATTCCGTACAAAAGTGCAATACCCACACAGTCAAGTTTGTATATTTAGAATCATGTTCTTACTTATAAATCCATGGTTGAACCATATCCTTTTCACCGTGTGTCTGGAATGTGTAGATAGGCTTAACTCCAAACTTATGTTGATCTACAAAAAAAAAGACACAATTAATTACAAATTGCACAATTACCCGCTTAATCCTTCGATTAGCTCAGTGGATTGGTTTGCTTTCGCGCAGTGTTTGCATTGGCTGAAACAATGTGCACTTGAATGTCGCCGCTAGTACGTACTCCAACTACAAGCGACGGACCCCGACCTCGGTGCTACAGATGTCGGTGCTATTGTGAGCTCGCTTTACAATATTATAAAAAATCCTTTTATGGGTTTAATGTTGTAAGTTACTAAAGAGGATGAAAGATTCTATTGCTTTGTGGTTTTCATGAGATCACGAAATATTAGCAAATGTATATAGGTATATTTTTTTTTTCAATAGTCTTGAATGTCCCATTTCTGGGCAAAGGTCTCCACCATATCCTTCCAGGTACTCTTATCCGGCGCCACCTCGTACCTGCCTTCGTGATGCGCGTCTAGATCATCTCGCCACCTCTTTCTAGGCCGGCCTCGGCGCGGCGGCGGCGCCGTACATCCTCAGGCATCCATCGTGTTGATACCTTAGCATTTATAGGCAATTTTTTCCAACCATGCTTTAATATTTTGGTTTCATAATCCACATCTTGAATACTTATAATTATACCAATAAGGCCTTAGTATGTTCTATGTCCACCTATTATTCGACTGTACTTCTTCTGTTGGAAACAATACACCTGATTGAAACATGTCCGACCAAGAAACCATGTTTACTGAGGCACGCTAGAAAATGGCGGCCGGTTTGTGCATGACAACCGTGTTTATTACGCGCACTCATTCCATCGCCGACTCGATATCGCGGCTGAGATGAACTGATTCAATTGTTCGAACAAACTGCACAATGTATACGATGTACCTGCAAACAATTTTAGTTCGAAATAGGGGTAAAACTTTTTTATCCGCATAAAAATCGGGAAAACAATAACCGAATTCCTTCCAATGTTCCAATTATGTATACATTTTTTTATTTGTTAAAAGCGTGCAAACAAAACTGTTTCGAAATTGCTCGAATCAAAATGGACATTTGGAAAAATAAATATCGACAATGCTATATTTGCTAAATGCAAAGCAGTATTGGGTCGCATCCGGGCGCGAATCACTCCGGCTATCAATCTTAATAACCGCTTGAAGCCATATTTTTCTTCGTTTTGTAGGCGCGGCCCGTGTCAATCAATTTGATAGACTGCTGATAATACCGCGGGGTCACTGATACTGCACAGTCAACCCAGCTAAATTGAAAAGGCTTCTGGGTAACCACGAACTTTGGCTCGAAGACAGGACATAGGTATACAAAAAGGTTTGTGAAAACTAAACAAAATTGCTTTTCATTGCTCAAGTGATTGCTCAGTTGAAGCTTGCCCAAAAAGGTCTAGATTCGGAGAAATCTATGTACATTAAAGAGCAACATCATGGTCATTAGAGTACCCTTTCACACTAGAATGAGTTGTTCAACTTCAAATGAGCTGGTAAGCACAATTTAAAATGGCCATTTGAACTGAGATCGTGCTTTGACGGGCGTTCTTTAACACGATAAAAAATGGCAGACTGTGCTGATTATTCCGTATGTTCAATAAATCGGAAACACCTACAATAAAAGTCACAAATTCAGATATTTTTAGGGTTTATTTGTTCTGTAGCTGTACCCTGCGTATTCCGAGGCGAGGCGGAGCAAGGCGGCGGCTACGTCCGGCGAGGCGGCGAACATAGAAACAATAGCATTGTTCGCTTTGTCTTCCAACTCCTTTGTGTTTATTTATTGAGACGAACCCACGGCAGCACAAAACGATAAATAATTGCGTCTGAATTTCGCGGCGAGTGATTATTCAGACATAATGCAGTCGTTGGCGTTTTGATTGGCCTGTCAACGTTAGTTAATTGGCTCGGAAAGGGTTAGTGAATTGATAAATTTATAATGAATGAGCCGTGAGGGGGTTGTAAATGGCGGTCGCGATCGATCTGTGGGCCTGGCAGACTGGCAGACGTGGCAGACGTGGACGAGGCTTCACAATCTGACTGACTGACTGATGATAATTGGTATGTCTGAAAAGGCTGAGAGAAAGATCTCCTCAATGTTAGTGACTTTATTAATTAAATCGTTCTTCGTCGAGCTTGTAACTGAAGAGAGGTGGATTTACGATAAAATACAGAGAATAGTGTTCAAACTCAGGCCTAAAACTAAACTAAAGTGATAATATTACCTATTTTGTACTGTAGTATTATCTATTTCGTTCTTTGAAATGAATTAAATTAAATGCAGCTAAAATGTTACGCACATAAATGTGTCCTATGACAGTGATAATGTTAATATTTCACAAATTATAAACACATCATTATTGAAAACCTAAAACGTGAAATAATATTCCTTTCATTTATATTATAGGGCTGTGATAATCATCATCATCCCCCTGCCCTTATCCCAAGTTATTTTAGTTCAGTTTATCCGTAACCATGGTGCTTGCAACAGCGCCGAAATAACTTTAGTAAACATGGTAAATGTCCCGTTTACAGGGTTCATGATAATGTTGGGGACCACGTCTGGTCAGATAATGTTAGTACTTTTACATAAATAATAAGTTACCTTACCATTGAAACGAAAGAAAAAGAACATTTACACTACTTATAAAAGTTACTTAACGAGCTAGCTAACAGGACTGCATGTAATACATTTTCATATTTCCAACCGATAATAACATTTCACCGTCTACAAAGCGTTAAAAAAAGAATGTAAGCAACCCATCTACCAGTCTACCCGACGCTACAGCATGTGCGCTATACAAAGCGGGTTTTGAGGGCAAGAGGCGTTACATCTCGAGTGTGCGCCATCGATGTTCCGCGGACAATGCGCTCCGCTCGCCACTTCACTTTTTCGATCACTCGTATTTGTAATGGGGGCCTTTGCTTGGCGTTTTATGTTACGATTTGGATATGGCAGTGCTTATGAGTATTTCTTTTGTCATTCTAAGTGTGTGGCGTGTTTTGGATGTGGATTTATGTCCAAAGGTTTTGTCAAAACGGAAATATTGAAAGGTTCGGTCAAACCTGTACGGAAAAAATATTGCAGACGTGGCTCCGGACAGTGACAGATTGTCAGTGTAATTTGCTGGTCCGTAATTTGTCCGTATCGATATCACCGAATTTCTTGTGTATGAAATTACAAATCAATTGCTATTTGATAATGAAACTCTTTTTTCAATATATTTATATCTCGAATTCGTTGAATGAAATAATTAAAAAGAAAATCTGGTTATTTTTTTAAACGTTGAAGTTCATGTTTTCGCTGTTTATTAAAATGCTTAAATCAAGCTTTGCTTTATTCTATTTTTGTACCAGAATATGGCAGAAATAAAATCGGAAATCCTCATCGTTTTTTTTAGGTTTCGCTGCTTTAGTGTTGTAGTAATAATAACATCCTCTTGTGTGTTTAAAATAAACGAGATTCATTAAATTATTATTAGATTTCTTCTTTTTACATGCTTATGAAAAGTTACTAGAATATGGAACAACACAGTTTATGTATTTAGTGGTGCATTAAGTCATTATTTTCTGTTTTCGGAGCAGTAGTGAAATTTATCCTATCGACGTCATATGCAGGTTCAATTTTCAAGTGGGCGTGGATGGCCAAATCCGAAACTGTGACGAACAGCGAAAAATATTCAAAAGAGTCTCGAGCCCGATTTTGATGAAATCTAAAACTGCATCATTGGAGTTTTGAAAAAACAATATTCTTAGCCAGGAATACAACACGTTGTGTGCTGCACACCATTTAAATATACAGGTTATTTAAATGTTTGCCTCAGCTGTAAGGCAAGAAAAAGTTACATTCTGGCGTCACGGAAACGTCAAAAATCTATCAGATTGACATCACAGCTCTACCGAACACCTTGCGTCAATCTAACCCTATCGAAAGTCGTTTTAGAAATACGGAACCGTTTAAAAACGATAGTCATTATTTTATCCAAGGTCTAAGGTGCACTTAAATTACGGCAAAATTGTTGTATCAACAACATTCAAAACCCACCGTAAGCTAATCATATATAAACATACCAGCAGACATCCCCGGAAGGTTAGGTTAGTTATCTATAACCATACATTTTTTGAGCTGTCAAAATGCGGGTCCCCATATATTTTGTATAGCAACAGCAATATGTGACGTCTTATAAGTGCCCATCTAGGCCTATGTAAAATAAAATATTTTGATATTGATTTTGATTTCTTAAATTTAGCAACTCAAAGACTCGACTATTTATTGATTTTAAAGCAAAGAAAACTTATTTTACAATAAATTCAGAAATTAATCGGGATTTCAGGTTTAAAATAAAATGTTTTAATTGAGCAAAAACCCAATTATAAAGTATTTCTGATATCCTACATCTCAGCTTCCATCTTCATGCATGTCAGGCATGCGTGCATGACCTAATTGCAGCGCACTAGGTCCTCTTATGCCGACGTCACCCAGCGCGTGCCGTATCACGGCGCGCGGTGCGTGCGTCGTGCCACTTGTCCCAAGTTCCCCACTCTCCCCTACCACTAGGGAAGTAATAAGCGCTATAAATGTTCAAAACTAATTTGGGGCAGGATAGAGATGTAAGGGGAGTATGGATGGCGTTCAGATTGGGTGTCGAGATTTGGTGGTGGGGTTTAATTTATAATTTTATAAAAGAAAGTTTTGGTTTTTAATAAAGCAGGCTGCATGAATTTGAAACTAACTGGTTAATTATGAGGGGCAGACTTTCGAATTTGATAACATTCTCTTAGGGTGAAATCATACTAAACATGGAAGTACTAAGTTTAACTTTGCAATAATCACGGAGTTTTGGTTTTGGTTATTTTTCTTTTTTTACTTGGCATAAATAAACTCTCGATACCTTGGGAGAAAACACAAGTACTATCAATGCAAATAAAAAAAAATACATGTGTCTGTTTGTAATATCAAAATAACAGCTGTTTACTGGATGCATATGAAAATATATAAAAAAAACACATTTTTTTCAATTTATGACTTTATGTCTGTCTTCATTTGTGACTGTCTGCTTGTTCCGGATAATCTCCAAAACGGCTGAACCGATTTTGACGGGACTTTTATTGGCAGATACCTGATGTTATAAGGTCCAACATAGGCTACTTTTATTTTTGAAAAATACTTAGTATTCCGTGAAAAAAAACCCTTAAAATTGTTAATAAAATCCGATACAAAAAAGGGAAGTAATATTTTTTATAATTATTTCACGCGAACAAAGATCGCGGGGAAGTCTATCATAAAATCATGTCTGAACAAATTTCAGACACTATTAACCTGTACCCGACTACCTTTGCACCTTTTAATCAATTTCGTTCATACACGGCGTAATGAAGTAGTGTCTAATTACCGGCGCGAGTGAGAGTGCCTCTACCTTCCCCCTTCTCCCCTGCACACCCCTGCCCCCCCCCACCCCCGGTTCAAACACTTCATTACCGGTATTACCGGGACTTACCGCCGCGATATGCTGATCGTGTCATAAATTTGTATAGCTCGCTGATAAACACTCGCGCCTGTAGGTGTACAGCAGGTGTGTTCACTTTTAAGTGGTTTTTGATGTAGAGCTGTTTAAGAGAAAAGGTGTAGTTAGTTTCTTATCTAGTGTGAAGGTTGCACCTAAGGTTTAATCAGTAATCTCAGCTTATTGCAGTTACCAGTTATCCTAGTATTTTACATGGAGCGACTGCCTATCTGACCTCCACAACCCAGTTAGTACTGGGCAATACAGTCCCCTTGGTAAGACTGGTTCTCAGACTTTCGGGCCACTGACTATCTGTATCGACTGTCACAAATCTACAAATGACAGCCGGGTTAACGTCCTTTCGAGGCACGGAGGAAACTCGGTATGTCATGAATGGTCACACATTCCCAGACCAACCTAGGCAAGCGCCGCTTAACCTAATGATCGACCCGAGCGGCTGTTATTATTCAGCCACGAGCTCCTCATACAAGGCACAATAATAATGTTAATTATATTCCTATCTTACAGTCATACACTCAGTACTTATACTGAACCGGTATATTTAATAGTAAACATGTGAAAATGTAAGCATCTAACTTGTCTACATTGTCCATAATTCACTAAAACTATTTGGAACTTGTATTTTAACAAGTTTAATAATATCGTGTGAAGTATGTTAAGGCTTTCCAAGTTTTAATATACCTCGCCTGAACTTTGTCACATACAACTTATTTATTTTGATGAAAATGCAATGAAGCTATTTTCAACCAACCATTTTCCTGCCATAACTTTTGTTTAACAAAAATTTTGCATAATGGGTGTATTATATAATATTGCCATTGCTGGGTCTGTCTCTATGGTAGAGTAGTTCATAACTCACTATGCTGCCCACATTGTAGCTTGTTAGGTGTCTTTGATTTTTTCGGTTGAACAAGGACTGCCTACATCCGGTTAGATACCATTGAACCAGTAGTGCAGAAGGGAAAAAAATACCCTCGACACAACCAGTAGTGCGGCTTAGTGGTGTGGAGGGGAAGGAGGGGACGCCAACAAAGTTTAAAAAAGGCAGATATGGCTGCCTATGACAATTATGAATCAACAACATCTTGTTGATTCATAATTGTCATAGGCAACCCCCTCGGTTGACTGTCTGTTAGAATAACTAGATGCCCATTATAATCAAGAATAATACACAAACATTCTTTCTGTTGAACACAGAATGCGTGATAACGTCACTTAACAGGCGCCATGTTTTAAACAGCTCCATCAAAGTGCTCTTAATTGCTCACATCGCAGCATTTGTTATGTACACACTTAATAATGGCATTAACTACATGTATGGGAAATGAGAATCTGTTGTTCTCCGAACTTAACGATTTTGTCGGGGCAATATGCGCAGGTCCTGTAGTGAAAACAAGGACTTGTAGCGACGTATATGACGAAAGTTAAATACTAAAATCCTGCATCGCGCAATATTATAAATACTCGTACAACATCCCAACCAAACCGTCGGCCCACCAGACACATCTGGACGGATGACCCTCTCTTCTCAATGGAGCTTGAGGAACTTTACACCCTGTTCCGCGCACCTCTAAAGTATAAAAACATCGTCATCACTTATACTTACATAACATCACTCCTGTTTTTCCCCGAAGGGCTAGGCAGAGGTAACCTATAGTGCCCCCCTTTCGCCAGTTATGTTTTTAAGTCCCTTGTAATTGTAATAGAGGTTCGCATAGGAGTCGAACTATTGCCATCAAGAGGGCACAAATCCAGACCTCCGGGGTCTAGATTTGTTCATTAAACAGTACATATTTTTGTTAGTAGTGTAGCAGCACCACAAAAAGTAGTATTAATGTCAAAAATCCTATATCGCGCAGTTAATGTTATCCAAGACTTAAGACTATAAATAATTATGGAGAAACCCGACAACAACTGTCGGGCAGTAGCCCACCACTCCACCAGACACAGCACCCGTCTGCGGGGAGGATTGCTTCTCTGTGGGGTGAACAACTATACACCCTGTTCTTCAGACCCCTAAAGTAGCATTACTTATAAACAAAGTTAGTAACTACTTCTCTTTTATAATTTTCATGGAACCTAGTCCCTTGATCCCCTTCCTTTTCACCCTGCCTATATTATTTTGCTATTTATGTTTGCCATCCAATTCTCAGGATAATATTTTAATAATCCGAGAGCATAGTGTACGAAACAAGGTATTACCGAGAGCCTCGCTCCAGCCTCCGTCCTCTTGAGTATCGTAAAAGGCAATAGGCTGTACACCTCGACATTACTGCTTTAATAACATCTGGAAACAGTCTGGTCCCTGAGGAATTCGGACTTTTCACGGTAGTTTCTTTTTTATGTGAAAATAAGTAAGCAGGATTATCTGTAGCCGAGATGGTAAACGGGTGTTCAGTCAATGCCAAAGGGCTTTACAAAGCCGCTGATTATGTTTGTGTACCCACCTAACGCTTCCGACTGTTTCCGAAATAATTTTCGTCAGAAACAGATAATAATGTTGAGTCTGGGTTCGATTCCCAGGTCGGGCAAAGTGTTATTGGGTTTTCCATCTCGAGATTTTTCGGTAACATACCGGAATTTGAATTTCCGCCCAGTTTATGGCAATAGGCTCACCCTCTACTACATGGGACTAAACATAACAGGTGAAATATGGGTGTACGGCCTCTGCCCAATCCTTCGCGAAATGCAAGCGTGATGTGTTAAGTTTTAGGTCTGCTAATATTAAGTAAACTTTTAGCGCTAAAATTCTATACTATGAAAAATAAAAGTAACGTCATGTTTAAAGCCGTTTAATCCCTTAAGACTTTAGCACATAGCACGTGTTAGCTTTACAGCTTGCCTAGCAGCTTGTATGTCTAACAGTTATGTTGAAACAGCTCGTGGTTTGAAAGAATTACAGTAGAAACGTAAGGTCTATTAGTTCCTTGCACAGATGCCAGGCATGTGGTCCTGAGTTCAATGACCAGATCTTATAATACTTATTGTAGATTTTATTTAAAAAAAAGTTATAAATGTCGTCTACCGTGTTCAAACGACTACAAATCAAGCTATACATATCCAGTATAACCTGACCTCACTTTGTATGAGCTTTCCTTACAATAAGAGCTTAGCTTAATTTGGTTTTGTATAGCTTAATACCAATCAATATAAATAATGTTTTTTTTACCAAATTAAATTGATTGTAACACAGTTGTAAAGTCGCTTGACAAAGAGTGACGTTGACATTTTGCCGTTCTTCCTAGAATTCTGTTGGGCAACGTGTTTACGTCATCCTTGACTTGCTTCCAACCACCAGCGGGGACTTAATATTACTAGGAATTACGGAGTATTCGATTAGTAGGCCAGTCACTACAGTGAAAAAAGCATGGACGTTACTGTGTATGAAATAGCCTGGCGCTGAAACCCGCCATCGCTCTTAATGAAAAAACAATTCCATCCCATACCTACCTAAATAAATAGATTATCTGAATAATTAAAACAGAGGTATTAACTCAAAGGGAAGGCGTCAAAGAGTAAACAACAATGATAAACGATGCCTAAGTGGATGTTGGCTCAGTGAGGCAAAAACAGGCGCTCCGCCATTCAAACGATAGCGCTCACAAATAAATATAAAAGGCAACTCCACTTTGAAGATAAGTACTGCTTTACTCGTATAGAAATTATTGCATGAAAACCAAAGGAAATGGACTTTGGTGAAGGAGCTTTAAGTCCTCTACGTAGAAATCGTCTAACAGCTTCAAAGATTAGCCGGAATGTACGACTTAATGGTAGCCTGACTTCGATTTCTAATAATATTGAGGAAATATCACAAAGAGAAGCTACTCGACTTGCAAGTTTTTGTTACAAAGTTCCTTTACACAGCCATCTTGACTGTTTCTGCTGCAAATTCATATTTACGATGCGCCAGTAAAAACAATATTAATAACGAAATTACAGAACTTAATCAATTAGGTGCCGAACAAAGCGACGGCCGTTCGCTATTTGAGCACAAAATTACGATATAAAACAGTTAAGATGGATAAACTGCGGTTTCTTTAACGCGATTATAAATATTAATTAGGTAAGACGCGGCTGCCACGCTGGCGCCCCGCAGCCGTCCCGCAGCCGTCCCGCAGCCGCCCCGCCGGTAAACAAAAGCAGATGCCCCAATTCTCTAAGTGCTAAAGAATTGTCTGGTTCCACCAGTTCGCCGGATGCGTCGTCGGTTGATAAGCTCTTTTGTTGGCCGCACAATGGTGACTGTATCTCGAGTTATTTAAATTAAGGATAGTAGCGACCGCCGCGTGGTTCGGTTGTTGCTTGCATTCCGTTTGATAAGGTGCCAACGTGCGGCGAGCTGGAAGAGGAAACAAACTTTAGATTAGACGTGAAACATCAACAGAATTATTAAGAACCCTCGTAAATGTAGTATATTCATAGCTGCCGACAGATATAGCTAAATACAAATATCTTCCAAATTGAACCTATTCTTGTTACCGCGCTAATATTGTCAATACCGTAGGACTCTTAAACCTAACCCAAGGTCCTTTTCAGTTTTATTCATATTCAAAAATAAGCGATACTTATCTTCAAAATAAACAAAAATATTTTTAGCGTCGAACAACAATAGAAACCCTTATTAATAGTCCAAAATAATGATCGGACAACGTTCCCCTAATTGCTTTAATAACACTATAATTACATGGCTTGTTCGACAAACAAGCGCGATATTTTTGTTCCAAGTTTGTTGTAAAACATTAATGAAGATGAATGTGGGTGGATGATCGGAGCACAATTACTGCCTCGTCTGGTCCATGGGGGAGGAAGCCATCCCCTTAATATCACCATATTTCACTCTTAAACAATCGCGGTATTTTGTGATTGATTGCCGGTAGCGCTGCCACAATGTAGGAGGAAACAGAAGGCCTACTGTTGATTAATATTTACACTATAAATAAGTACTTTATAAGCGTGTGCTTATAAAATATTATAAATTAGACGAAAGAATTTAGGTGTCATCATCATCATCATCATTTCAGCCGAAAGACGTCCACTGCTGGACATAGGCCTCCCCCAAGTGTCGCCACATTGACCGGTCCCGTGCGACTCGCATCCAGCGGATCCCTGCAACCTTCACCAGGTCATCGGTCCACCTAGTGGGAGGCCTTCCAACGCAGCGTCTTCCGGTTCGCGGTCGCCACTCCAGAACTTTTTGGCCCCATCGGCCATCCGTTCTGCGAGCAATGTGCCCTGCCCACTGCCACTTCAGTTTGGCTATTCTTCTTTAATTTAGGTGTGATATACAATAACAGGCAAAATTTAGCACGCTTTTATTTCTTAGTTTTTGATTATATGATGCTACAGTCGACCACTCGCCGCTGGTACCACTTTGACCTTGAGCTGGCCGAGCGTTTCATAAAAAGAAGACACAAGCTTATTCCGCTATTTGTTATCACTGACGTCCGGCCCACTGTACCTGATATAATTCTGCAACTATTAACTTTTTTTGTCGTAAATTGTCTGCGACCGATTTTCGCTTTTTACTGGATTTACCTTCTGAATTAATAAATTTCGCTGTTCCACTGTGCACCTAATTAATTACTTGGTATGACATTACCTTTCGTAATGCCGCAGTTTGTAACACTCGAGTATTTTTAGCATGAGTAATGCGCGAAGCAAATACAAATCTTACTCGTAAGCCTTCGTTACGCGGTTTGTTTACTGAGTTAAGTGAGTATCTAAGCTGCCGGTAGGTAGTATCAATACCGGTACTGGTTTTGTTTAAATACCTCATATCTGATAGAAAAATCTCACCATATCTTTTGCCAAATAGCAAAAACGAAATCCTTATAGATTCGTCATATCCGTCTGTCTGTCTGTCCGTCCGTATGACAGTCACTTACTCCGAGATTGTTGCCACCACACACCATTAAGTATGAGACACTTAACACCATGTTCATTATACCTCTAAAAAGACATAACAACAGTGCTCTATGAGTAATAGAAGTAGACGTCTTCCTTATACTTATTCACAAGATGCTTTGCTACTTCTACAGCCACTGTGCAAACATGCCTAGTTTGCCAAAATCTTTACAAAATAAATCACTAACTTTTCTCGAATTACTGGCCATACAATCACGGTAATACCGCTAAATATTTCGCTTTATTATCAGTATGAAGGTTCTAATAAACCTTCAGGGCACTAGTTAAGTTGGGAGCCTGAACTTTGAACAAGGAAGGCTCTATTATAAGTTATCTAGAACATTTTCAGCTATTAGCGAACAATCCGGTTCGTTACGAACAATGACTGAATTTTTGTGGGTGTAAAGTTTCTCTATTCGTTTTTTGTTTGTAATTAATGAACTGATCTTATAGATCGCATTTACCTTCAGATTATGTGGATGTGAGTCAAACAAACTTACTCCCATTTTTTTAATTTATCGATCATCCCACAAATAATATTGTCAATGTAATACAGTCATGAGTACCAATGTGGATACACTTTCTTAAATTCAAAAGCTATTTTCGCGCAAAATAACGATTGTAACTTGGAGATCGGGGTCTTTTTCATAAAAATATGAGTATCAGAATACTATTTTCCTAACAACATGAAATTTAAATCAGAACAGTAGGTAGTTATTAAGTGTTTACATATTAGTGCTCGTGACTGTACCTATGAATATCATCACTCTCATCAAATTATAAATGGCTTGCGTCATTTTGTTTTGTATTGACTGAGTTCTGATGTACTATAAACATTTTTCATTTATTGTGAATTATTAGAAATACATATTTAACGCCAAGAAGACAAATCTGTGGAGCGACTTGTAGTATAGCGAAAGTTTAAGGGCACAAGAGCGCACGCACCAATGCGTTGAACCGACCAAGTCAAAACTGGACTCAATGGTCCACTCCACGCATGTCGTCATAAGACGGCCGGACGGCGAGCTAGCCCATAACTCGCCGTCCACAGGCCCGCGCCTACGGTGGCCGGGGGCCACCACGTGACCCCCGACGCCCAGGGCGTCTCCCGCGGCGGCTGGGACGTGAGGCTCTTTCCCTCTCACGTTCCGCCACCTCCTTCACTAGCATGACTGCTTCGCAGAAGGAGGTGACGGCTTCCCATTCCCTCTCGCTCCGGACCATGGCTTGAACCAGGGCCGGGCGCGAGAGGTCGCCGCCGCCAATCGCCTCTACGAGGACACGGCGCTGCTCCGCCCAAGCAGGGCAGGCCTCCACAGTGTGCTGCACCGTGTCCTCCGGACGATCCTCACAATGGAAACACCCGGGCGTTTCCTCCCGCCCGATTGATTCGGTGCAGGAACCTCCCGAAACAACCGTGTTGCCACCACCCCTGATGTGACGATCACGACCACTCTGAAGAGTGGGACGACGACGAAGAATTTAACGCAACAAACGTTTTTTTTTTTATTTCAAAATCAAAGCATTTATTTCAAGTAGGCCAGTTACAGGCACTTTTGAATTGTCGAAACAAAGACAGCAATGTAATGTAGCTACAGTCCCAGTCACAAGGCATAAAAACTGTGAAAATACTGTAGTCGCCCATTCCCTAATGTAGATCTCTATGGAGAAGAACGGGCAAGAAACTCCATGGACACTCTTTTAAATCAGAATAATTTCAAAAATGCTTGGTTACATCATTCATGTTGAGATGGTACATTATGTGAGAACGATGTAGTAAGATTTGTACGTTAAAAGTGCATAGTAAAAAAAAATCAACAATAAAATAATCAATTCAAATAAGCCGTGGCAACCAAGAGATGACCAGTCACAACTGACAGCGCACGTTCACGAACATGACGCATGTATCGGCACCATTCAACTCAACCATTTTGAAGGGAACTAAATGATCCGACACACGCGCCAGCATCAACGAGACATTTGAGTGAGCATGACATACTCCTAACCGCCAGGGCACATTCAAGTCAAGCAAAGACGTAGGTTTCCAGGGAATGACAGCTTTCTAGTACATAGTACTCACACAATATGGGTTATGTGGTTATATAATACTAAAGAGACTGAATTTATACAATGCAAAGATAGTTGTACAATCTTCAGCAGCTTTAATATACTATTTAATGCTATCCATTTATGCGCCCCTGTCCTTGTGTAGCAGGAGCGGCATTGAGCCAAGCATTTTTATCAGCGATATAATCGTCCAACTTGTAATATGCTTGCTTATAGTATAGTGTGCGTTTAATGCATTCAGTTCAAGAATACTTTGTGGAATTTTATTAAAGCATCTCAAACAGTACCCCATGAAAGATGAGTCTACTTTAGCGAGTCTGAAGTCTGGCTGAACTAATTGGTCTCTATTTCTAGTACTGTAATTGTGTCTGTCACCTCTTTTATTAAAAAAAATTAGATTTTTTCTGACATACATTATGTTTTCTTGATGTATTGACAATGTACCGTCATGATGTTAATTTCCTTAGAGAATCACATATATGATGATGAGATGGCTCTTTTTTGTAGAATAAATATAGACTCAATGTCTGCAGCCCGTCCCCAAAGCAAAATGACTTAAGACATTATATTATGAAAGTAACTAAAATAGACCCGTCTAGCGATATCTACATCAGTATATTGACGGATTTTTCTAATAGCATATGCTGCTGAACTTAGCCGCCCCGCTAGAGATATTAAATGAGAACCCCATTGTAGCCTTGAATCAAGCGTAATCTCCAGGAAAACGTTTTATCTACAAATTCAAGCTTCTCTTTATTCAATACTATATCACAATCAATCGTTACTTTCAACATTCGGTAAAGCAAATCTTATGCATTTCGTTTTTTTTTCATTTAATACTAAATTGTTTGCTGTGAACCAGTTATGGACCTGAAGTAGGGCATTATTCACGTCATCTAGAATTTGGGCCCGTCTATTTATCTTAAAAATTAGGGAAGTGTCATCAGCGAATAGTACCATATTTTGAGGTTGGTTTTTCAACTGGGACTCTTCCCACGCAGTAAAAATGTGCTTTAAAAAGGTTACACCGGCGTACTGACGCCGGTGTAACCTTATTAAACCAACAACGACCAACAGTATGGTTTCACCAAGGGACGTTGTACAACTGTGTACAACGTCCCTTGGTGAAACCATACTGTTGGTCGTGTAAGATTCTGTTGGTGTTAAAATGATTGAGCATAGCAGAAATGATGCTTTAATAACGAGATAATAAATGTATTATTTAACTACAAAATATTATCTTGCCATTTCAAACTCAAAACTCTGGTTTAATCTTCAAACAATCCAGCAAATGATAACCCAGACACACAGCCCAAATCAATCACACAGCGAGAGCATCAACCGCAACAAAACTCCTGCGTAAACCGATCACCACCATCTTGAGTCTATACTGCAACGACCTTCACCATATCTTTAAAGCAGGATCCATCGCAGCGAACTTAGTACATACCCGTCGCGGTTCGCTGGGATTGTGATATATAGCATGGCCAGCCAGCGATGTATGTCGCCCGCGTGATTTAAATCGCAATCGGGCGCGACCGAGGTGTCAGCCCAACAAAGCGCCACTCGCCAGTAATTAAAAGCACGGAGGCCGCACGTCACAACATACACACTCCATTTGTTAATTGGAATCCGCAAAGATACGCGACTCATTTGTGTCCCATAGGCGATGTGCTCACGTGCTCACGTGCTCACGTGCCGGCGACCGACCCATCGCTTGCCTTCTATGCTTCGCTTTGTTTGTGGTTGTCTTACTTTGGTTGTGTGTAGATTCAAATTGAAGTTGTATTAGAAAAGAAAACATAAGTATCTTCCTCAGTTAAAACGAAAGTCGTATTCCAGCAATATTTTTGTCAGTGTTACTTGGTTTAATGTGCAGAATGTGTAGATAACGGCTATATGATGAGTCTTTTAACACCAACACGTACAATATATTTTTAACAAGAATCTGAAATGTTATGAAATTATTAGCCAACAAAAATTAAATCGAAATCACATTTGAAATAAGCCAGCATAAAACTCAAAAACAATCAGAAAACAAATACAATCAGAATATACGAAATAAGCGCACGACGAGCACAAGTGGTCAGTAATCGTGCACACTGCTCGTGCATGCTGAGCACACTCGGCACAACGGACGCTCAATTATAGAGCATTCATCTCGCAGAGCTAAACTAAACGCGATGCGGACTTTATTTATACATATGTTTGACAAGTTTATGGCTGCTGAATGTAAAGCTTGAATTTTTATCGATTTCTATTTTACAGTCAAAATAGGCTTCTGAAGGTCGATTCGATGTCATAGTAGAACTAAGTGTCAAATCAGGACTGATTAAACGGTTAAACTTGCGGTCAAATTGAAGCCCGGCTACGGAAACTGAAAGTAAATCATCAAAGTAAAGTAGTATCTAGTAGTCAGTGACCGGAATCCTCAGCCATGTCCGACATTCGTCCGTACCAGTTTGACCTCACCTTTAGCCAGTCTCATACATGCAAACAAATAAATGACGGAAGACTTTTTAAATATCAATATAATGTGCTCTATGCTTAAGCCAAAAAGGCAGTTTCTATTGGACTAGTGGAGCCATTTTCCGTGCGGGTAGTTTGGTCCGCAATCACATCGCCTTCTCAGACGTGGTCACGTCTCATTCAACGGTAGTGCATGTTTATTCTCAAATACCTCGTACATATCACAAAATGGGGGATGTCTGCATTTTTAAAGACACGAATTTGGAAAATAGGACCTGTCTATTCTGCAGACTTTTTGGAATACCTTTACATCGTCAAAGTCATTGTATAACAAACACTAGTGTTGTGGTGCTGATAATTGTGAGGCCGAGTGCAATTAGACAAAAATAATCAAAAGGTGGAACGAAGTTTTATAGTGGTCGGATTTTCATGGGACTTTTTTATCAAGTTCCTAAAATAGTAGAGAAGAAAGTTAAAAAGAAAAAAAAAATTTTCACACGCAACTTTTTTTTTTTTTCCTTTGAAATATTTTTACCCCGTAACTCGAAGGTTCCCAGGTATGGTCTAGAACAAAAAAAATGATCGCAAAGATGGGGAGAACAAGTGCCTTTCGGCTTCGCTAAAGGTCTTACACCCTTTATATGGCGTAGCACAGCTACGGCGTAGCGACTATTGTGCTACGGGCCGAGGTTATTTTATAGCCCCATGTCTGTGACACCACGAGACCAAACAACATTTTTAGTCTACCGGTTTCACTATTACGAACTCTGAAAATAAAACACAAACGGCTACCGGCGCGACGGCCGTCTAGGTCACAAACAGCCCATTTTATAATTCAACAGTGAGTGCTTACGGCCTATAATCCGAGTTACGTGAGCAATTATCGAGGCGTAATTAAAAGCTGGCTGTACCCTCGCTAATTGGCACTGTGTAAGTGGACAGGCAGCAACCCACGGCAATCCGGTTGCTCTCCGGCAACACACCGGCAATCCGGTGCCGGCACCGACCGATTAATTAACACTACTTCATAAACGACTGTATCCAACGGTAATCCTTTAATGAGTTTTCATGTCGCACTCATTTATTTTAGTTCAAATTTTAATTTTAACATACCGGAATGATTGTGAAAAATAATATTCACATGTACTTCTAGATTTTCCGAAAAATGCCGATTGTTAAAAGCGTTCGCTCAAAAATCCGTAACTGCCACGTGCCAGGTTGACTGATTCCTAACAACACAAGCAACCTTAAAGCCACACTACAATTTTTCCGAAACCCGTCTGAATCAATTATACTCTATTATGGGCCATTTGTGCGTGATGCGTCATTGGCGTGTAATATAAATTATACAAATGGCCGCGGCGTCTGCTCCGATGGCGGTGATTAAAAAATCATTCATCTGGAGGAGCCGGCGTGCGGGTGGGGCCGGGTGATGTACCGCCGGTGACAACCCTGGAGCCTCCTCATTAGAGGTACAAATTCGGCGATCGCTCACTACTGTACTGATAGATAGGGCTGACGCTTGATTTTCTGCAGAGTGCAAAACGGATCAAAGTCATAAAGGCGTTATTTTTATATATTTTTATGTTACAAGAAACTACAATCATAGTATAACCACCAATGCCAAAACACTTCAAGTCATACGTTTATAATCGTGACTAGGCAGAAGAATAGAATATCATGGAAAAAAATTGATACCTTAACTCAGTGACATTAAAAAAAATATATAATTGCCAAGCACGCTACACCTATACCGACAACGCCCAGTTTGCTTTTACTAGTAGATTATAATTTTGTACGCGTAGTCCCGCCAATCCTAAGATTATCTAAATGTCTTTGTGACTAGGCAAATAAGCCTATAAAATTACAATTCCTGTATCAACTTCACATAACCGCACAGTTATCTTTCTTGAAGCCACGCACTCGTAGCAGTAATCTCAAGGAATACCACAATCATTGAATAACATTACAATACAAGTACGAAAACACTTCAAGTAATGCCATGTATCTTCCGAATTATCGACGCTACAGCGGAGCCGTATTAACCCAGAGATAGGGACGTGACTGACATGAACATGACAGATACATAATATTACTGTATTCATGATATTCGTATCGTCAGCGCCAGCCCTGTGAACTGCAGTGACAAACTGACGCGGGGGGCGGGGGGGGTGTCTTGTTACAAATAACCTGTGGAATGGAGGACTTTTATTTATTGGTTATGGGTAATTTTTATCAAAACGATTTAAAGGTTGTTAATTTCGTAAGGCTTCTATCTTATTTTTATCGAGGGTACTGGTAACAAAGCAATGGAAATCAACTAACTAAGTTTGATTATTATTGAGATAAAAAACGCACTATTATTGGTACCGCGATTCAACTGCTTCAAAATTTAATAATCGATGTCATACAAATGCTATCTTCATATTTGCATAATATACGAGTGGTTCCGACAACGTGTCAACAGCCTAGCTAGCGTGCAACGCTCTAATGCAAAATTTATCAAAGCCATTATTTAAACGATTACTTCCCGCAAAAACGTGCTTCAACAAGTCTCTCACAAACTCTTTCATAAAACGCAAATAAAACGAACAAACCGGCACGTGCATCACTCTTTGTAAAACAATACCGAACCGTTTGCAACTGAATAATAGGGACAAAAGATTTGAACAATCCCCCGTAAGTTTGTCTGAATGGATCGGCTAGACAGACAGGCTAAACAGATGCTGGGGACATAATTAATAACCTAGGTGTACAAAGCGTCTAGTGTCTGCGGAGTCCAGGCACAATGGGTTACGTGGGATTACCCTGAATGGATTTAACACACCGGCGGATAATACCGGCGCAGATGTACAAGTGAACGAAGGGACTGCGACCCAGCGAGTTTAAATTATAACGTCTGGCGAAAGGACCAGTGATTTATTTGGCAGGTGCCATGGGAGCCACGGTACCTGTAGTTGGTCCTTTGGAAGGCGTCGAAGCAATTTGGGATCCTTCCTGTTCTAATTAAGGGACTTTGAAAATATTTTGTCGGAATAGAGAATTTTAGTTGAGTATAATTAATTACTTTCATGTTTTTTTATATTTCTTAAAATATCATTGAGAAACAGGTATAAAATAAATGACTTTTAAAAAGTGTGTGCAAGGCAATTTGTAAATCCAATTGACATTCTGGCAAATCAAGAAGCCTCTCGTCAACAGTCGATGCCAAGACTTGGCGTTGTCTCCAAATCTCATACACATACTCACACAGTCACAGCTATAATACATCATATACATACAAGGTTGTATAATTGTGCGAATGTTGAGCCAAGTTCTCTGAATCCCGGGGCTCCGAACTTGGATCTCCGTCGACTTCCGTATCTCGTTATCATACTAATGGACTCTCGGGGAGTGTACATTATTGTACTGTTGCCGCTCGCTCTCGGGACCCGTTCGAGCTGCTATAACTATAGCCAGATGATATGCTCGCCGAACTCATGTGTACTTTGATGAGATCTTGGGCCGAGAACATTTTCGGGGCACTTATTAAACTTTTTACCCACAGGCCACGAACTCAGGCGACCAACGTGCTACCACAGCGACTGTGGAGAAAAAAATAATAAAGCGTTGATAGGAGCACGCCACGTGTCACCGTGACGCGACTTAATGGTCACCGGTGCTCATTTGAATGTAGCGTCTTGTGCGTCTGTCTCTTGACGTACGTCGCGTCGCATATCGTATACCTCACGGTTGTGATCGCGGCCCTAAGATCAAATAAGATCTATGTACCACGATGAGGAAGTCTTCAATTTGGTATATTGATTTACTTTTGTATAGATTCTTCAGTTAAACATTGCCTTCGTATAAAAATCCTACCAGCTATGAGTGGAGACTCATGTACTCTTCCCAGAGCTGTAGGTATGCTTCACATTGAATGCAAACATTCTATTAGACTCGCCGCTCAAGGAATGCATGGGGATTTAGGTATAATACTACGGACAGCTAGTTTCTCTGGACGTTTAGAAATCTGAAATGCACTACATTTATAAGATTTAGGACTCTTTACTTTTATTGAGACTTTTTCCTGTACTTTGATTAAATACAATATATAATAAATGATAAATAATTTATATTTCTGTAATTTGGTTGAAAAAACACTTTAACACGTTTACAATATAAAATACTAAATAGCACCTCATAAACCAACTCTTCCGGCAAGAATGACACCAATTTTTTTCCACTACTTATCAAGATTGTCCACAATTCTTATGCTCTATCAACAAAGACGTAACTCTCTTTACCTTGTCTGCAGCGGGTGTCAGGACAGTGGACGTGCAGGCGGTGGAGGGCATGGTGGCGCAGTTCCCCTGCGACCTCGGAACTGCCGCCAACGACAAAGTCTACATGGTGTTCTGGTTCAGGGATGATGCCGGGATACCACTGTACAGGTACGTGGCCTAGATACATATAGAACGAGATGGTACAGAAGATGTTGTTATAGGATGTGTGTTTACAGCTTAGCCATGACGTATTTTCAGGGTCAACTTATTTGCTGAAAATCAAAAATAAATGATACTTGTTCAAAACTCCGAAAATGAATTTGAATTGTCGTAGACACGCTAAGAAGAAGTAGTAAGTAACCTATAAGCGCCCATTAATTTTTACCGATTTTGACTGCAAATTGATTTCGAATAATGAATAGTTGTTACCTATGAAATCATGAATAATTTGATGATTGTTTAGGTAATTGCTGAACTTTGTCATTTGATTTATTACGTTTATTTTAAGCTCTTGTCTAGACTAGTTATAATATTTGTTCTAAACAAACAAGAAACACAGCATTCTAGTTAGTTAAAAAGTACAACATCATTAAAAAATATACTACCTTGACTTTTCTCATAAACCAGTCTGCTCAAAATACCAGACACAATCTTTCCTTCAAAGAAACTATTTCCAAAGAAAGTTTTCTTATCAGCCGTACAATGTAAAAGTTGGCGTAATACTTAAAAGTAGGGTAGTTAGGGCTTGTTTTGTTCTATGGTGGTCCGAACAAACGCGATCGGGCTCGACAGCGGACTTTTATTTGTAGTAATGTCATCAACAAAACTATGGACAATGACAGAAAATGGGGACGAGTCGATGATACCCCATTTGGCCAGATACAATGCCAGTCCCAAATACAATGCCAGGGTGGAGCCCTCTGCAGGATATGACTCCTCCTTCCTTGCCAATTTTGCACAGTCACCTGGAAACACACACAGAAACCTTCCAGGATTTAAATAAAGCCAACGAAAGAGCTGTGCATGTAGCATATACTGGTCTGGTATTATTGTTATATGTTCGTTCCGGTTTGATCGAATCTTTAGAGAAGAGAAAAATAATATTGTGCTGACCATACTACGTCAGTGAAATTCATGCATATACTGTCCGTAAAAAATCAATGCTTCCAAAAGCCTTACGTTAGCAGCGCAGTACCTTGAGTAACATTTGCCTACCCGTGTTAACACAGTGATTACCTACACACTACACGGCTGTATATAAATTACTCACTTGCGTGCTAATTAGCGCTAGTACGACTGTTTTTTCATTAGTAACACGAACCTTATTTGCTCCCCGACATTCCTACGTATAAATCTAGTTACTTGTTAAACTTCCTCTTTGTACTTTTTGTCATTTGTGTTACATCATTTCCTGTCAATGTTTCCATTTGTTTGGCACAGCGTGTGTTCTTCCATACTTTTCTGTTAGTCTTTATCTCAGAAGTCGCTCTTTGTGATTTTTATCTGTTTAGGGCTACTAATACACAGATAGACAGGCAGACTGTCCGATTATCAAATACTAGTGCTTTGGTTTGCAGGCGTTATTTACAGTAAACTAGTCACATCAATAAACATGGGTGTGTCAATATGTTAGCTAATTCATTTGTTTTGGCGCTCTTGAGAATGTGGTGTAACTATTCAAAAAGACTTTAGCTTATTTTTATTTTATTTTATTTTTATTCAAAAGGAACAACAAACAGCTGCAATATAAAACATAGAAATAAGAAATACACAAAAAACTTGGAAACAATATTGCAGCCCACAACGCTTTTCACAGACTAACTATAGGATACATAACAGTGACAATAAGCTTGATGCTTCTTTAAGGTTCACGCACATTATGTCGGGCCGCAGCAGGTCGGGTCGCAGCGCAAAATTCCGCTCCAATCGCTAGTATGTATTTTATTTGCATTATCGTACACTATAACCCGGCCGCTGCGCTTTGCGTATTTTTGCACTATGCCGCTGGGGCGCAGCGGACCGCATAGTGTGCGATAGTTTATATAAAATACATACGAGCGATTAAGGCGGATTTTTGCGCTTCGACCCGGGATAATGTGCGCGAACCTTTACAGCAATGTAAAGAAGCTATCAAATAAAAGTCATAGAAATCAAGCCATGTCTCAGTGACGTTTTAAAGCAAAATGCTATGCGCTTTGCCCCATCTATGTTTCAAACTAGCTTATGCCTGCGGTTTCGCCCGCGTGGAGTTCGGGAAATTATATAGTACATACATAGATTTATATATAACTGATACACTTGTCTCATAATTTTAATTGAAGAAGTGTGTACACCAATTTTCGACCCAGAAAATATTAAGTTTCACAGAAAATTCAACCCCCCATTTCACCCTTTTAGGGGTAGATTTTCCAAAAAACTCTTTCTTAGTGGATACTTACTCTTTACAAAGAATACACCCTCCAAATTTCATGTCTCTAGAACCAGCGGTTTGGGCTGTGCGTTGATATATCAGTCAGCCAGCCAGGACATTGAATTGACTTTTCTTTTTTATAGAAGTCTTTGGCTGTATTTTATAAATTATATACCTCCTAGTTTACACAACTAAACAATCTTATTTGTAATTCTACATACGTACATATTTCACATACATGCACACGAAAAGGAAATTAATGATTTCTATTTCCAGAACTATGCAAGAATTTGCAGTGTACGTTAAAAAAGCCGCCTTATTTAATTTAACAGTTAACCATGGCGGGTAACAAGTTACTCGCGACAGACATGCGATTAGTGACACAGTACGGGTTAAGCAATTTGTAAGAGCGACCTCGCCTTGGTGTTGTATGCAAGTTCTACCCGACACTGGGGAGTTGCGTGGAGGGTGCGCGACGGGGGCGGGAGCGGGAGCGGGAGCGGGAGCGGGAGCGGGAGCGGGAGCGGGAGCGGGCCGAGTGGGAACTTTGAACACATTGAGGAGATATTTTGATGATCCGGGTACAGTTAGCGTTTAATACATCGTTCGTTCGCTTTCGTTACATTATCCGTGGGTTGGTAAAAGAAAATAAGTCAAATATCGAATAAATCAAATTGTTATTTGTACACAAAATAAGGTAGACCTTTTCCATTCAAACTTTTGTTGAATTACAAATGAAGTAGGCGCGAGCACCGAGCAGCCCTTACATGTATTGTAAACACAAAAATAGCTGTTATTATTTAACTCCGACAAACTCTTGTTTATCCGCGAAATTCGGGCAGCCATAAATACTAAAAGTTCCGGCGCATGTTTTATTTACATCACCGAATCTGTGCCACTAAGTGCACAAGTTTAGCTCGCGCGACAAAACTCCATGTCGGAAGAAACAAGAGCTGCGCGCCATAATTAATTCATGGCGTGTCTCGGCGCGACACGCGACTGCGACTCGCGACGCGGCCGCGACAAGTCGCTACCTCTGCAAATAAGCTCCGTAATAGAATGCCGTCAAGTTTCGTCTACTTAGTTAAAACTATTATAGCAACTTAGCATTCTATCCGCCAACTTCACAACATATATTTTTGCGCGCGGCGTCTACATTTACATTTTAAATAGTTATAGTAGCGCACATCTGCGCAGACTGATAAACAGCTCCTGAATGTAATAACTGTAAATTATGACGAGCGCGGTGACGAATGGAGGAACTCGACACTAATTTATGCCGTGGAATGAATACGCAATAAAACAATTTAGGAAAAAACACTCGGTAACACGAGCGCCGCTATCACGGTAAACACACTTCTAAGCCGCTTTGCACGGTCCCTTTTAATTTATTCAAGTCAGAAATATTTCATTCGCATAACGAGCTCATTGTCTAACTTTATGATTCCATATTTCCCGTATTTATAAAAGTTACCCTCGGCGGAATTAAGAGACGCGGCGCGCTGAGGTGTCGCCTCCTGTTCATTAGGAGCCGTGTATTTATATAATTAAAGCGCACAATAAAGCGGGCCCCGGCCCCCGGGCCCCGCCGCCGGACGACTAACTTTTCGTATTAATTAAAAACGAGGCGTAGAAACGCGTCATCACCTCTGGAAAATCGCGGCTAACCGTCCCGTCCCTATCGCTCCTCACATCTACAAAAGGTCCGGCTAAACTTTAATACGCTTTAAAAGTTCCCGAATATTTCACTGTTTTAGCCACTTAAGACAAATTGCTTCGCCCGTTTTGAGGGTTATTTTTTCTCGCGAGCAAACTCGTCCGCGTCCGTAATTTCACCGTTCGTTGGTTCATTTCTGGCGAATTTTGGCGTTTTTCAACGCTTCAGCGCGCGGCGGCTTGCGAAGGGTTAGGAGTGGCGCGCACCAACCGACACGATAATGTTTTTAAAAGTTAGTGTTTCTGCTTCTCAGTCGCACGTACACTGCGCACGTGCGATTAATCTTATGAATGCTTTCAGTACAATGAATGCGTTCTCTTGCAGATTAGTTTTCTCTTAAATTAATGTGATTGTTACATCTATTGAATAACTATCTGGACATAAAATACTTAATCTTGAAAAACAAGCCAAGTTAGTCTTTTGAAATCGACTGTTCACTTTCCGAATGCAAAACAGTGGTAGGTATTCCATTAGAGTTTGTGTCGAGTTAAGGTGCATTAGTCGATAAAGCATGGTTTGTGCGCTGCGTAAACCGTGATCTGGCTAATAAAGGCAGGTAGCGATACAGTGCCCGTGACGTACGACGCACATGAATCACGGATTAGGCGCACGTGCGATTATTTTAATCGCACCCACTGTAACTGAGCATTTGGACGTGTTAGGTTAAAAAAAAAAGTATATATATTTTTAATAGTAAGAAAGATCTTTAAAATTGAAACCATTAACAAAATAGTCCGCTCAGAAGCATAACAAAAATAGAAAGTTCGTTATCGGGCTCACCTTCTGGGTACATGATATTATGACAGACACCTTTGATTTCCAACTAGTCAATAAAATGGAGAAGGAATTTTAATTTCATCTGAAATTCTAAGAAAACTGTACGTATTGGAAAATTCTGAAGAATAATGTGTAATATTTTTTGTTTCTACGGAACTATCAAGTGATAAAAAATCTTTGAATTACTATAAAATTGTTATCAGTGTAATCGTTATATGCAAAAAAAGTGCTACATTGATTTTATTTTCATATTTCTTATATAACTTCGCTTTCAGACAACAGAATTTTGGAATATTACGAAACATTATAGAACCTGTAATTATATTTTTGTAACAAGAGATATGTTAAGATCTGTTACGAACATCTTTAGAACAATCATTGAAAAAAGAAGTCATCGGATTCAATACCGTAGGAACAGCAGCACAATGTTCACTATGCTTTCAGCAAATATCCCGAATTAAAAAAAAGCTATTGTCACCGATACAGGTCGCACGTGACTTCTTCCACACGCGTTTACAAGCGGGAGTCAACTTTAGACCCTTGTAATAGAGCTAGTAATGAATAAACAAGCAGCTCGGGTGTGACACGACTTATTTACGAAGCTTATAAAGTTGACCAGGTTTTTGCTGGCGATGTTTTATCGCATGGTTTGTTTCATTTGATATTAGAAGTTTTTGGTAATAAACTCGTTTTAAATGTAGTTTGAAAGTTTCTTTGAAAATGTCACAGCAGAAAAGACAACTATTGCTAATTCAAGTTCAAGAATGAGTGGCAAAGTATACGCAACTCCCAAAAGTACCCGTTTTCAGCAGTTTCTTGTCATACTGTATTCTTCTGTGAAACGTTGCTCTGCTGCAATTCAACATAGTCACTATTTCTTACTACTGCACATATGACTAGCGCTAGTGTCACTCTACTACTAGTTATCTAAATGCCTCTGTTTTGGCGTAACATCGATCGCTGCTCAATACGTGTTCCATAAAAACTGATCGGCTTTTGTTTTGAATGCTACATTACGAACCCTAGCGCTGGCTCGCACTGTTTTGTTCCAATTTTAACTGATTGAGTTACGCAGAATAATCCACAGTGAACTAAAAAAAGGTTTTATTAAAAGCGATTAGGTTAATAAATTGAAATAAACACTGGCTAAATTAAAATGTAGTAATATCTTTAATCCGGTTAAGCTTACGAATGATGAGAAAGCAGTCAACGGTGATTACATTAATTTATAGAACTTATTATGAGCAAGACAATCGCATATGACTAAAAGAGTGATGAATTTAAATGTTGATGGATGGAGAGGGAGAGGAAGACCAAAGAAACGATGGATGGATTGTGTGAGGAATGATATAAAAGATTAAGGAGTAAATGATAAAGAATGGAAGAAAAAAACGTGTTGCGCCGACCCCAAGTAACATGGGACAAGGGCAGGAAGATAATGATTATGAGCAGCCCAATCTAATGGAGAGCTATATGAGAGCAGCGGTGGCCCATTGGTGGCGGCCCCGACTTACGAGCAGTAAGTCGTTGATTCGAACCCAGGCAGGTGCAGCATTACTTTACAGCACTGCTGTCAAAACGGTGAAGGAAAACATCGTGAGGAAACCGGCATGTCTTAGAACCAAAAATTCGAAGACATGTGACATCTACCAACCCGCACTGGGCCCGCGTGGTATATTATGGCCCAATGCCTCTCATAGAGGCATGTGTCTTAGCAGTGGGAACATTATAGGCTGATTATGCTTATGCTTATGTAATCTAATGGTACGAAACATAAAGATGAAAATTTCCAATCTAACAAAAATCTATTGTTAACTCTTTCTATAATAACCTGTTTATGAAAATGAGAAGATACTTGAATGTGAAACTGTGAAAACCACAAATGTGGACGGACAAAGAGAAAACCCAACACGGTTGAGAAAAGGTAGATGATACCGTGAAAGTCAACCCCATGCAAACACTTTACGAGGTAATTATGACGTCACACGTACTCGGCTTACACACAGTTATTATTTCTCCCCACAGGAAGGCACATTAATCTTATTTATTCAGGATATCGTATTAAGCGGCCCTTGTATCGAGTGACGGTGGGCCGGAAGTGCGGGTAAGCGCAGCTCTTCCGATGGAGGGCTAACAGCTCTGGTGGTGGACTAGTGGTGTCAGGGATAGGGGCATGGCACTCCTACATGAGATATGGATTGTGAAAATTCTAAATATAGTTATCTACAATTATAACGCCTTTGATACAGCAAAAACAAAAGTGTCTACATTGACGACGACTTGATATTAACTTCTATCAGCTTTCTGCCAACTTTCATCAAAACGTAAGCACGTACTTCTCTCGTCATAATTATAGCTTTGATAGTTTTCAGTATTTTAAGAAAATTCATAAAAGTCCTTTGACCCGTAAGTTTGAAATTCTTTTGTCATTTATAAGACACTAGCTGTTGCTCGCGACTTCGTCCGCGAGGAGCGTATGTTCTTCCCCGGGATATAATATATCTCCTTTCCAAATTTCATTACGATCCGATCAGCCGTGTAGTCGTGAAAGGTAATAAACAAACAGAGTTACTTTCGCATTTATAATATTAGTACAGAGTTTAACCCAATTTCTGTTTTCCATAAAAGAAAATAAACATTCAAAGCAGTGCCTTATATTTTCCCCAATACTTTCCCACATCGTTGCAATAAGGATCATCATAAAAACTATTTATTTCTCGTACATACGTATCTCTATTGAACGAGCGATGGTTTGTTCGCGGATGGCCGAACAAATTGGCTTCGGTGAGGCGCTGCGTTGCCATGGCGACGGTGACGTCACTAATCTGCGAATCACACGCCGCACCAAACGCTCTTGTCAATCGTTAAAAGTTTAACGGCTTATGAAAGAGTTTCTATTTGTTTTGGAAAAAACTAAAATATGTTTATTCGTTTTATCGATTATTTTTGTTGAATTTGCACAAACAATCAATAATAAAGGGCTGGGCGAAGAGGGACTTACTGTCTGACTCTAAAAATCTCATAAAATTAGCATCATTCTCCTGCCCTTATCCCAACTTATTTGGGATTGGCGCAGCATGTCTTCTTCTTCCATACTTCTCTATTACACGTCACCTCCTTTCTAGCCATATCATCCTTCACACAGTCCATCAATCGTTTCTTTGGTCTTCCTCTACTCATAAAGCCATCTACATTCATAGTCAACATTTTCCTCATTCCTCCGCATCACATATCCACACCACGATAACCGATTACCACACAACTTTTCAGTCACCGGCGCCACTTTCAGAGTTCATCTTATGTACTCGTTGCTTATTTTATCCATTCGCGTTACACCACACATTCCATTAGCATTCTCATCTTAGCCACATGCAAATGTCTTTCATTCATCCTTTTTGTGGCCCAACATTCTGATCCATACAAGACAGCAGTTTTAAATCTCATAAAATTAGGAAAATATTTTTGGTCGTGGAATTTATGTAGGTAGTTACTCCATGTGATGGTATTCAGCTGCATCTATGTATAGTGAAAGCCGACCCCAACATAGATGGGAAAAGGCTACACTGATGATGATGATTTATGGGAAGATATTGTACCTATAGATAGGGACGGTAATAGGATGGGTAGGTGCCTAGCAAGACCCGTTGTCATCTCGGTAGGCAATTAAATCAAATCAAAATATAACTTATTCAAACTAGTAGAAAATCAATTAACACTGTCTGAACGTTTAACAATAAAATATAGCCCTTTAGTTTGTGTTTTAAAATTGATTTTGCTTTGATTGATTACTTGTCTAAGTTAGAAACATACTTATTCGTTATCACTGATAATTTTAATGAAAAAAGTTATTTCCCCATATGATTTTGCATAACTCACTCTTATAATCTTACTAGTCACAAGTTTCAAATTCCTAGGACTGTATAACTGAGACAATCAAATAAATCGCCACTTTGTCTTTGGCCGTTTCAGGTACTTAGATTGGCAACTTCGTTAGTTCCGCGCCTGAGACGCGAACGTCTCTCATAACAGTATTATCGGCTTTAAATTAAACAGTTCCCCAACTAGATAATTGTGAACCTCCTGCCAATAGAACTGCTCCTAACGTAATTAGCTATCGAGCGCTTGTAACGGGAACACAGCCCTACGTACCTAGATATAAAGTATTTAATATCTTACCGCTCTCTGTGCTTCCAACACATTGAAGTAGAATTTTATCTTTGAGAATGTTTTCAGTCACTTTCGTGTTAGACTTAATTTATTCACCAGCGACCGCTACATAGTCTAACATTATACCTTCATTAATATTAGTGTCTTCATCAACGACACGACGTTCAATATCCCTCCTTGTTTTAATTACTTAATTACAAGCTATGACACTACTCATTTATATTCCAAATCTTTAGAATTTACTCATTAAGAAGCAGTTACTCTTTCTCGAGACATGTTCTAATGTCACAGAGGCAGGTTTAATCTCTATTTTTCACTCAAATGCTGGTCCCAGCCAGGCGGTAGGCTAGCTAATTTAAAATATTCGCGTTCAGTACAAAGTTTAATTGGAAAACGCGAGACTTAGTGGAATTAACGCAGAACGAGAAACTCTTAGGTGTGTTGCTTCCGCGCCGTCGTGGTGTTGGTGAGGTGGTGCCACCACCACCGCCGGTGGCGGGGATTTATTACACAAGTACGCATTCACGTATTTTGTTGAGATTCTACTATTATTATAATTGGAAGTCACTGTTATAATTTTGGTGTCGGCAATTCGCAAATCGAAATCACTAAATCCAATATATAATATATATGTTCAATATTCCCAAAAATGATTGATCACAGGAATTATTCAGTGTTACAATAGCTTTATCCCTAATAAGTTAAGCCTATTAAAATCATAATTTACATTTGCCATTATACTCGACCGACCAGGCGACCACAATCTGCTCTTCTCATTACAGTGATAAATGACACTTTCAAAACATAATTCAATCCGGTCATCAATGGAATGAAGAACATTGTTCATGGCGTCAAAAACTAGTTCAGAATTAATAATATATTTGAGCGGGTAATGTTTCAATAAGCGTGTTCTGTATTGAATTAGGTTTGCGTGAGTTATGTTGTGTTGTTTGGCCGGTATAGTATCATTGTTCATTATTCAGTGTTCATTACTCACGGGCGCGCATTCATTGCGGGCTCGAGTGGCTGGGCGGATCACCCACTCTAATATAATCAGTAATGTTACTCCTCCCAGCCATTCAGTCGAGTTTGTTGTTTAGAATTTATTAGTGTGACGGTTACAATTTATTTGTAGCTATAACAGTTAATATTTTTGTCACATTTTATTAAATAAAAGTACCTAACTACTTATTGTTTGGGAAAACTTTGAATTACTTAAAAGAAAATGTAAGTAAAATCTCGTCGTATATTACTTGTTACTAAGCGCAGGGTAACATTGAAATCTAGGAATTCTTGTTCAATTTACGTCTCTCGGAAGCCCCTTGATACTCTATTCATCAACGTTGCAGAGAGGGCAGAGGATCAAGTTGAGAGTGAAATAAACAGAACTTGCAGCTAAAGTTACGCATAGAAATGAACTTCAGCGCGGTTGTGGAAATTCATTGAAATCTCTTCAACGGTACGATCTTACTTGGATTAGTACTAGACAATTCTATGAATAATGTGTACTGAACATAACATAATATCACGCCTGTAAACTCAAGGCATAAGTGTACTGTCACGCTTTGCTAGTTATTTATGTAGGTTAGTCCTATTGTCTGAGTCTTAGCTATAACCAGGGGTTATCGATAAATCCCTCAATGTGCAGACTCTCGTTTGCTCAAAATAATGAGCCTCGTCGATTGCAAGTGACGCGTGATTTGATACCTGCCGACCGTAGTCGGAATAAGGGCTCGCCGAAATAACTGCGCGTCCTAATCTGGTTTTTAATTTAGCGTTTTAATTGTAAGGTTTGTCATTCATTTTACGGGTTACGGAATTTTATAGAAGGTAAAGGATGGTTTAATTTTTAGATTCCCATTTTTATACAAAAATGGGTAGATTTCCATGAATGCTATGCCAATAATGTGTTATTATTAGAGACCGGATTGTATGCAAATGCATGCTTTTGCATATGAAATTGCACGCTAGGGCTGTTTTTGAAGATAATGCATATTTAAGCTAAAATCGGCAAGTCGTGCAGTTTTTGTCCATGTTGCCTTTCATTTTATTCCTATTGACCTAAGTGGATGTAGAACGATCGTATTCAAGTTATAACTTCGTCCGCAATAACTGCAATAACTCGGCTGATATGAACGATATAAATATGATTTCTAGCCTGTAGCACCCACGAATAATGTAGTTTTCTGCTAATGAAATAATTTTTAGAAATGTATCATTAGTACCTGAGATTACCCCTACATACAAACTTACAAACAAATTTTACCTCTTTATATCATTAGTGTAGATTTTAATTACCAGAAGGCTCAATCGTGCTACCTGCTGGTAATTTGAAACAGAACTTGGTCATCAATTTAAAAAGAAGCTTTATTTTGTATTATTTAATGTTAATTTAATATTGCAAATTTAAGCACTTTTGTCGCATATTTCGAGCATTTATGATACATATTTCGACGATTTTAAGTTGCCTAAAGTCTGGTCTCTAGGTACTATGTTTCATAATTATTGGTGTAGCCTTCTAACACTACTCACATCACAATCAACGTGAATAGGCACATATCGGGGATCACGATTTCAGTATTCGCAAAATCTGAAACCTTCCACAACAGTTTCCATACCATTATTACAATATCTTCGAGAATCTTCGACACCGTTCTACTTAAGGACTTCCCTAACGTATTATCTAACCCCAAATAGTAGAACTTACGCAATAACTATTGATTTAATTGGTTTCATACAAGGCGGCATGTATGGCTCGGTTCGACTCAGCCACGCTACAATAATCCACGCCATTGTTCTGAACACAAAGCTTCGCTCCTCAGGTATTAAACTGTTCGGACTTAAATTGAAAATTTTCCTCGTATCGGGAAATAATAGCCGCCATAGAACAGTGGCACCTCGAGACACGTTATTGAGTTTTGCGCGTTTGTGAACAAAGATTGTGAGCGTGCTCGCTAACGAGTTTAACACTGAAATCTAACTAGTGTGTAGGGTTTGCCTTGTGGACCAAACCAACGCTGAGTTCATAAAGATGAAAGGTGAATGGAGTGTTCATTTTTGTGTTGTTTGATATCATGTATGATACGTATGGACTCACATTACAGTAGTAATTAAGCTATTCAAGCATTATTGGAAGTTCGTATTCCGTATAATTATGTCTATCTCGTTATGAGTTGAAAGACTCTATCCTAGGCCCAGGCGGAGATGGCAGGATGAGCTGGACTCCTTTGATTAGAACTGATCCTTGAAATGTAATATATGAGGGTTCCAATGTAATTAACTAACTAAAAATTATATCTAGCTTATGACTGTTGTATACTTTATATCCTATTACAATGGTCTTACGCCGATTTACGTTAAATTAATTCAACAAAGTAATGCCAATCAAGGAAATAATTACAACTTTCGAAAATGTCCCATAACAATACAACTCTTGGTGTTCAACTAATCCGTGTAGGATTACCGTTATTGTTAGCTAACTGTCTAACCGGAAGTGACGGAAACGAGCGGCGAGGCTGATAATGGCGGCGAGTCCAAGGCGGAAGCGCGTCACACATCTGACCGGCCGATCGTGAGGAAGTGACAACTTTGTCTCCCATGACAATGTGACAAGCTCTAGTTAATTAAGGAGAGCTGGGAAGCTTTTCATGGTATTATGATTTTTATAACACAATAAATTAGTCACAAGTGGCTGGACATGAGGTTCTGGGTTTGATTCCTCGGTCGAGCAAAGTACTATTTATTTACTACCTGGATTTTTTTTTGAGCTCTGAGGCTGAGTGTTACACGGGATATAAATACAACTGGTGACTAATGGTGGCTACTGGCTGGTGATAGTTTTCTGCCTTACTTTTCGGGAGATATCACGTGATGCTTATGTTAATAATTTTATTATTTGTAACAAACAAGACTATTATAGTTCTAGATTATTCTTGATTAAACAATTAGCTCCCATTAAGCTTTATTAAGATATTACACTAACGAAATATTATTACGTTATGACCGTAGTTTTGTTTAAAGTTATAATGAGGCACTTGGCAATTTAAATTGTGATTTATTATACAGGGCTATGGTTAAACGTGGGCAATGCTTTAAAAGAGTGAAGTACTCGTAACTATGAGCTACTTTTACTATGGGACTGACTATGAAATATGATTTAACAAATCTGCTGTTACCTAGATTATTTCGTGTATATTTATATAGATTTTTTTTTTCGAGATTTTATGGTCGGTCCTAAAGTAAAGTAAAAATTGTTAATTTTCTTTCGTTAAGTACTACACGCAAATCTGCACTCCAAAATACAAATAGCTGACATTGCTCATAAATCTCCTAAGCTGATAAGGAACTGGACTAGCCATGTCTGCAACATACACAATGAGCTGTGGTCGAAAATAGTCACTTTCTGGAGTTCTGGTACAGCCGGAAGGCGTCCTCATAGAAGATGGTACGACTACCTTGACAAGACCAGCGACCAGTGGTCCACATTGGCCCTGGATCGAAACAACTGGAGGTCATAGGGAGCCTTTGCCCAGCAGTGGGATGACGCAGACTAAAACTACCAGTATCAGTACTACACGCCCCTAAAATATTTCCAACGTTTAACAAATCACTCAGTATAAATCAAAAGAAAATTATTTATTGCCGACAATGTAACATTTCATTTCGAGACCGTCTGTGTAGATTACATGCGTGAATTACTGTAGAACAAAGAATCCCTACTACATAACGATATACGTGTATTGTTACATTGTTAGGTTTGAGGCCATTATTATCTAAATTAGTATTTAAACATAACATCACGCCTGTAATCTTCGGGTTAGTCAGAGGTGTTGGAATAATCCAATGATACTATGCCCGACTAGGAAATCGAACCCAAGACCTCATGCTCAGCAGTAACAATGATTCAAACGCAATAAAATAACACCAAGATCAACCTTTAAACGTACTGAGGTATACGAACTATTTTATGAAAGACTAGACTACCTCACTCGGGCATCCACAGTAAGCGTAGTGAAAGGTACGAAGTTCAGCAACTACACCCAGGAATCCAATTCCATATCGCTATAAAGATGTGTACATAGATGGAATTCATTCGCTTTCTCCTGCACTCAAGATATTTGTTGAGAGCTTCTAAACCTCTTGCAAATTGCGCAATTCTTGCACTTAAACATATTAGTTAGTATAACATTACATAATACTGTTCACGGTGGACTGTGTACTCCTGGGTTCGATTCCCAGGTCGGGCGAAGTGTTATTGGGTTTTATATCGGTATTTCTGAGTAGTAGCTCGGAGGTGACGACGTGTGGGTATGGTACCCCTCTGCTTAACACTTCGGGGATATGCAGGCGATGGATCAGCTCTCCACCAGCGGAGATAACATACTTAGCCGACAGGATTCCTAATCTCGTGTCCACTAGGCAAGGGTTAAGGATTCGTTCGTAATGTTGTGTCCGCTACAAGGTTTAGCCTCACCGATGAAATATCGCGCACAATCTCGCCTGAAACCCTGCAACCGGAGTAATTTAAACAAGCATGATTTATGTAAGTAGGCGGGCATGATAACGTGTTCCACTAAACTCTATGTTTATATTTTAGGTTGCGTTCGTAGCTTCCATGAATGTAGATTTTGTAGTGTTAGTACTAAAGTTACTGCTCTGTATCTTAGCTATTTTTTGCTGATAACGTATAACTATACAAATTCATTATTTGTGTTATTAACAGAGTTTTAAAGTAATTCTTCTGTGAATATATTATTTTTGTAACCTTGACTACTTTAAATCTTTTACCACTGTAGTAAATATGGACACAAGCCTATAATTAGAACCCAACACTCCCAATTTACATGAACAAAACTGTTTGACAAAGATTATGAAGATGTAAGTTCATCTAATGAATGCTAACAAACTGTTTAGTATCCCTTATTATACCAGTTCATAGAATAATATTAAAGTGCCCTAAATCTATTAATTACACTTCAAGAGCTTCAGATTAAAGCCTACTGCTCATTTTGTTTCTAAAATTTCATTAGTTGTTAAATAGAAACATGGAATTTTAATAAATTACCGTTATATTCCAGTGGCAATTCCCGTTCCATCGTATTCTTGTTGGCAAGATATTATTCTAAAAGCAAACGAAGCTCAATCAAGTCAAACGTCGAAAATCAAGAAATTAGAGTGTCAAAGGTCATCAAAGGGAAGTAAGCCCACACAAATCTGAGTGGCGGTAATAATTCGTAATGAACATTCCAGACGCGTGCCTCGGAATATGAACAACGAATTACTAGCTGAACTCCGGCGCGTTCGGCGTGCCGGTGCCATCGCGGAACTTCTACTTTATTAGCGACTAATAAAACTTTACGACTGCCTCATTTTCACCAGGGCTCCCATCTTGATTCCAATTTATACAAAATCAATTCTTCAATACCTGGAATTTTGGATCATCTTTGTACGTATCGTCTACATGAATGTTTTACATGTAAATATTTGCATGGAACATTTGGTTGCCTCGGTTTATAAGCGTTTTTTGTACATATGTAGGTGTAAAGTATCATCATGATCATCATCATTTCAGCCAAAAGACGTCCACTGCTGGACATAGGCCTCCCCCAAGTTTCGCCACATTGACCATTGGTGCAAAGTATATATATTTTTTCATTGTTGTTTTTATCTTTTACTCCGGACGCTCTTAATGTGCACGTCTTTCTACATCGTTCTCACATATATGTATAATCTCAAAATGCACGATGTAACCAAGATTTTGTATCTTTCTCAAGTTATTATGCCTTGTGACTGTGACTGTAGCTTCACTTTTTTTTGTTTTATTTGACATTCAAAAGTGCCTGTGATGGTCTAATTAAAATAAATGCTTTGAGTTTGAGTTTATAAGTTGCCAATCAGTGAAATGCTCCATTCCATGATACCAAAATACCTACGTAAACGTAGGTAGGTAAAGAAATAAACTCAAGAAATGAAAGGTAAAAATTATGTTTTAACAAAAAAACGTTTATTTTATATAGACAAGCACTCCTCTCTTAGTTCTTTGAATTCTATTTGACTTTAAATTCGTCTGAACAAACTAGGTGACTTACCAAAGTTTACCGGCTGAAGAGTGCTTCCATGATGGGCTGCTCGTGAAGGGAGCACAACTTACAAGTGGACCCTGGATCGCTCGAGACTCTTCACAAAGCTTGGAAATTACTGAATTTGATCCTGTTTGAACTAGTTACTCACTGTTTCTTAGATTTCAAGTACTTCAGTCTGTAACTTGCAAATGAAAGGAGCTTCATCAAATCAAGCTCGAAGCGTTTTGACTAACGAAGTTGTGTCTATTTTAAAAGGTTTTCTAATGCTATTATTACCTGGCTACACTTTGGAATCCATTTTGGTCGTACTATACATTTTATGAAGACAGTTTAAAGGTAGGTTAGACCCAAAGCTAGCTTTGTTTGTGTTACTGCAAGATTCCTATCACAAGTTATCTACCATCATTAAAGTGTAATCGGTTCTTTCTATTTACTGCTCCACATTTACCATTATCATTAGAGCTGAATATAAATCTCTGTTGTAATTCAGCCCCATAAGAAACGGCGTTAACGATCCGCCTCCCGCGATCCTACAGATTGCCTGCGATAACATGAGCCCCATTGTACACCGCGTTATTTTACTTAGAGGTCACACAGAAATGGGGCACTCCATAAATTAGTTCCGATCTCGGATTATGAAGCTCAAAATTTATCCGAAAAGTTATAGCTGCAAGATTGGTTCGTCCAAATTTCAACCGATGGAGAAGACACTTTTGTGGATTAATCTGATCATTAATTTGGAGCATTAAGCCCCCTCAGATATTCGATTATATGTTACTCGGATTACCGGATCATTTCGGTGGATTCCGTTCTTTGTGTTGCGATGGCTATCGTGTTATTGAGTTGGCTCGTGTTCAACTTAACAGCAATATCTGGTGGATCATATTTTTTAAATTTATAAAATATATTTTATATTTATTTTGGGGATTGTGCTCAAACAGCAAAAATGTCCTTTCAAATCGTTACTGTTTATTTTTAAAACATTTTCCTCATCGTGGTATTTTTGTTCAGTTGTTATTGTTTATCTATGTTACCTTGCTCATTTTAGCAAGTTTCAATGAAAACAAAATTTGGTTACTTTTTATCTGCCTTATTTATTGAACGCGTTTATAAATGGCTATTACTTCACCCAGTTCGCGCATATTTGACCCCAAGTTCAAACAGAAAAATTTTACAGATGACTCCCAGTACGCAAATATGGAATAAACTTTAAAACTTCAAGCAAAGTGATACATTTTGCAACAAACCCGAACATTGCACTTAAACTATAAAAAAACTATCGTCTTTTGCACCCAAGCGTCTAGTTTGATAAAACTGGCTACAAAAGCCAGACAAAGTAGGAGACAAGTGTGTAATATATATTTTTATACCCAGTGGGCACTGTGGGCATTGTGCGGGTCCTCGCCGGCTTTGTCTCGGTTTAGCGACTCGTTAATCATCGTGACGCGCAGTGGACGCGCTGCCGATAAGGTCACACACTGATGGCGACTGTTCCACACAGTCAGCCCAGTCACCCAAGAATTATGGAGGAAAAATATTTTTATGGGCGCAAGAGATGTGATAAGAAATGATATAGAGCAAATCCGCTTTTCCCTTATCAACTTCCAAATCGATTTAGTGAATGGGGTCTGCGAGCGATAGAAGCCGTTTTCTTAAGCTTTGGAACTCCATAACGTATATTTTACAAAACGTGTGAACGTACTGCGTTAGTAGGGCAGGTATAGGCTCCTTCATAAGTATTGTAAAAAAACAAATCAAACATCCAATTTGTCTGTTACCAAGCACAAAGTAAAATACAAAATGTTGTTAAGAATTTTCAAACAGCCTTTAATAAAATTAATGAAAACCGTCACAACAATCGCAAACTTTCAAAATATTTGACTGTAAACCAATATTAATGATACAAAACTAGCAGCATCATCTGGCAGATTACTTTGTAATAATTCCCGGGCGGATCCTTCAAAGTCCTAATATTGTCTTTTGATAAATAAACTAAGGCGTGCTCGCAGCTGAGACTCAATTATTATTTCATTACAAACTGCCGTTATTACGTTGTACAGCGCCTCGAGATATCGCGAGGAAATGAATTGTATCCTCGTACTGCCGGTGCTCTGCCTCGCAGCCGCGCCGCCAGAAGTATCACACTTACTGCTATTTGCGTCTATTTCGTTTGTTTCAAGACGGTTGTTCGGGAATAGAGAATTCACTACACTATTAATGATGAAGTACTTGAGATTGAAATAGACTTCCGAAAAACAAATAATAATATAACATTCATCAGAATGTACTTATGGCATGGAAATTCTTCCAGAATGAAACATAATCTGCACCATAACACTAAACATAACTGGCGAAATGGGTGTACTACAGGTACACCTCTGCCTTACCCTTCGGGGATTACAGGCGTGTTTGTTATGCGTTATGTGAAACAAAATCGATTTTTATTTTTCTTCACAGTTAACTAAACAATCAAATTAAAGGCGTGGGTCTCGTTTCCATTTCAATATCAAGTTATTGGTACTAAATACGTAAACATTATCTTCTGATTGATTTGACCTTACCTACAATTTTCTTCCTGATCACGTTAAGTAATTTACCGTATCATGTCGTGAAAAGGAAGTATAAGTATATTATCAAAGTTTTTAACTAATAACTGTTTTTTTACATCGTAACTTTATCACGATTAGTCTAAAGCCCTCTGCAAGTTTACGGGACGTATTGGCGACGACTTTGAGACTGATTATTACTTAGCTATACGTTCTATGGCAGAAATCTTGGGATTCAACTCTGTTTTTATTATAATACGTTACTATAGAATACAGACAGAGATTTAAAGTATTTTATTTACAGTATTGGTCCTAAGATTGTTCCTTGGTGCACTCTATCTCCTGCCCCCCATATTTGTGAATCTTGACAGTAAAATTTCACTACTAAGTTGCATACCGCATCGTAGAAACAAGAGGTGTAAACTGCGTTCAAGATTGTTTTACAATTATGTAAATAAATATTAAATACATATTTTTGGGATAACAACTTTAGGACCCATTCATAAACCTCTGTTTGCACTACTGCTTCAAACGTTGTTGGTGTAATTTTTTTAATAGTGTAAATAATGTCTGAACTCAACTTAATTGACAAAGTCATAAAGTTGACACCTTTTTGCATAATTGTCAATAACGTCAATCGAAAACTAGGATCTGAAAGACTAAAGAAACAGGAGGAATTGAAACAAGGTCAAACGTGCAATGTCTCGCACTTCGACGTCCAGACTTTACGCAAATAATTCCAGAGGGATCCAAACTAAATTCAATTTCAAAGCATGTTCGTGACAGATGAAAGAACATTTTGTTTGTATTTATTGCATGGTTATAAAATATACATATGTTTTAGTTTTATTGCGAATATTTACAATATATTAAAATTTATATTATATGATTATTTATATTAAAATTCAATCGTATCGACGTGAATTCCGTAGGCAATAACATAATTTAGCATATTTAGCAAGAATTCGAGCTCGGCTATTAAAAAAAAATTAAGAAATAATTAAGAATTATTTTCAATTTATATTGTGTTCACGCAAAAGTTTGTTTTCATATTCTGAAACGTAATACTAACATAGTAAGTAAAGTTTTAATAATTAAAAAAAACATATGTGGCGTATCAAAGAAAGATGTTAGAAAATAGTTTGTATGTGTTCAAATTAGTTTTTTTTTTCTTTAGATTACTGTTTATTTACTAAAGCCACACTAATATAATTTGAGCACAAAACAATCTGCAAAAACAGTGTTATTTATTAACAACACATTTCTTCAAGAACACGGGAAGGAGGTAACTTGTATTTCTCGTTCTATCCACGTCGAAACGAACACGAAGTCCAAACATTTGAATGAAATGGAAATGTTATTGTTTTAAGCGATTGTTGGATGCAGCCCGCTCCGGCTCCCGCCGGCGCCGCGCCAGGCTCTCGCGGGACCTGGTAATTCAATGAGTCCACCTCGGCCCGTGATCCCAACACGACTTGGATTTTAGATAGGAACTACGTTTAAGAGTTTCTGTTTACTCTAAAAGTTTGCTTTTGCCTTACTTTTAAAGCGTCAATGTATACCTCACTATACCTACACTCTACGTAATGAGCAGATGGTATCTTCTTCTCAGTCGTTCACTCTTGACAGAGTGGTCGTGGTCATGGGGGGTCGCCCACAACCGCGGTCGCTGCCTTCGCGATCCTTTTCCACCGGTGTCTATTGGCAGCATGGCGAGCATATTCTGCCAGAGGGGTTCTCTTGACAGAATTAATGGAATCTGTCCATCGTGTTGGTGATCGCCCACGTGATCTTGTGCCTTCGACTCTGCCCTGAATCACCAAACGCTCTATGGATTCATTGTTGCGGGTAACGTGTCCAAAGAATCTGAGAATTCGTAATTGCACAAGCGACGACAGTCTTTGTTTAATATTAAGTTCTTTGAGTATTGACACGTTAGTCCAATGAGCGGTCCAGCTTAACCTGAGCATGCGCCTCCAACACCACATCTCAAGTGCGTCGATCTTGGTCCTGCATTCTCAATGTCCATGTTTCCGCTCCATATAGAAAGATCAGGCGTATTAGATTAGGCGTATTTTGGTATTTTTGGTTATTCGGCGGTCTCTCCAGATTTTGTCCAACCTTTGTGAAACCGATCGAGTTATGGCGCAACGTTGTCTAATCTCGGTGTCACAGCCCCCACAATTGGTGATAGTGGAGCCCAGATAGATGTAGCTGTTGACGACTTCACAGTTGGCAACTGGTGTGATATCTGGGTTGTGTTCGTGAGCTCTATCAACTATCATCATCTTGGTTTTTTCGCGGTTCAGGGGAGTTCAAACTTTAGACTTGTGGTTTCGAGTATCCGCAACAAATTGCTGATATCCTCCTTAGATGACGCCAGGAGGGTTGTATCAACAGCATATCTCAGGTTGGATATCATCCTGCCTCCGACCGACACACCTTTATCCCAGTTATCCAAAACAATTCGCATGGTGTATGTTGAACAACAAAGGTGAAAGTATACATCCTTGTCTGACACCAGCTTGTGTTTTGAAGGATTTTTGCGAAGATTCTATGTATAGTTTACGATTCTAATCTACCAATAAATTATATTTCGACACGACATTGCATGTTGACGACCTCTTGTCTCCATCGATGTCAATAAAGGCGTTTGTCACCTTTCAAGCTTCTCAAGCCTCATACTACACATTAGCAAATAATCGTGAGCATCAGTGATTAGTGAGCGGGCAGCACTAACGTGTAATTACGATAATTACGTTACCGACTGATTAATAAACCAATGATTGTGTGCGCGCACTGTTTGTTGTTTTTCGAGCTCGAGCCGACACAAACAATCCGCGTTAATCACGGTCCCACGTCGAAATGCGATGTTTTGATTTCAAAACCAATAGCAGTGCGTAATTGAATGGAATATTGATAGAATAAATTAGAAATTAGTCCGAGACCGAGTCTTCACCAGATTATGATCAAATTCTAACTTTGAGGGTTGGACTTCGTGACAACAGAGCGAGTTCATGTCACCTTGAAAAATAATGAGAGCAACTCCATCAATTACGAGACCCAAATCAGTTGTGACTGGCATTCACCATAAAAACAACGCGCTTTGAGTCGGTGACATTACACTCACCTTGTCGCAATCAGTGACGTTTGTTACATCAAAGGAGAAAAATAAAAAGCTTAAACGATAACGTGTATGTAACACAAATAACATGGCGGGCTGGGCTGTCACCCCTTCCGCCTGTGGTCGCACTCGGGCGCACCATAACTCATATTTCCAAGCGACGGGAGCTATTGTGGCGCTTGTACTTTTTTCGGCATTCGGCTTCGCAACATGATTGTTTAAAATCACAGAGCGTGTGCTCCCTGATAAGATTTATGTACTGCTTCTGACACTTAATTTTGTTCCCGTTCGCCACTTGACGTCGCGACGAGGATTATGTTTTTTTGTTCGCTTTTCTATTTTCATGTTCAATGTTTAGTGGCGTGAGATATATTCTGAGATGGTAATTTTGTTCGGTTTCTTTGATGTTTAGACAGGTGGATTTTGAGACCAAAGCGGATTACATGAGTTTATCAGTTACATGTTTTAAAACACTACTGATATTTACTACTGCCATAGCAGATTCGTGGCAGATTTCGTGGATACAAAATATTGTCTTCGTATAGTGCGTATTTGTCTTAAAGAGGAAAAAATATAATTATTTTCCTTGAGAATACATTTTTATCAAAGGAATCCTCCTCATATTAAATTCATCGTTCTTTACATAATTAAGCAGTGCTGGCAATTATTTTTCAAAGAAAAATAATATTAAAATGTAATAAAAAGCGTTTGACTCAAAGGCAGTATTAACATTGAATCTAAAGCAAAGATACTTTCTGGACAATGGGGGTGATGAAACGACCATCTAAGATTTTGCCTTTTGCTAATTAATACATCTAATTAAAGAGGGGTTCCTCAAAGAGAGCGGCGTCGAGTACCTCCTCCGATAGAACTCATACCTGTGGCTCGCCTCTTATCTATACTTATAAAGGTAACATCTTCAAAACCGCTGATTCAATTTTGTTGAAAATTTTCCCTGCAAAACGTTATACTAAGGATTGATGAGTTTTGATGATAGTACCTACCTTGTATAAATGAGAGATGAGATTATGCAAGCATCAGCGGGCGTCTTGATAAAATATTAGTTCGAGGCGTGGGTGAAGTACGTTATTCAGCTGATAACGTTAGTAATTTAGACGAAGCTTTAGCTTTAGACGAAGAATAAGCTAAAGTTTATTAATGTAACATAATATTTTCTAAGCCTCAAGTCATTTCTCAAGATAAAAAAGAAATCTATCAGCAGATAGGAATGGAAACTTATCAAGTGCTCACAGAGCGCCTAAATTAAAAAAAAATACAAGTAAATGAAATTTAAGCTCGCTGCTATGATTAGATTGTGAAATCGCCTCAAACCACTACGTATTTATTTTCAGATCTAAGGTAACTAATCAATTATTTACCTAGATTAAAGACTCTCGGAGGTAAATTACTTAATCCACGAGGCGAACTGGTGCAACTTGCTGACTAAGAATTTTAGCTTAAGGCAGGTAGGTATATTATTTTAAGCAGAAAACACCAGGAACATGCGAAACGAATAATAATACTCACCACATTCATATAACACCACCATACTAAGGAATGTGCAGACGAGGATCTTTTGTAGCGACTTCTAATTAAATCGTGGAAGAATTTTGGATTAGCATCTCACGTGTCTGCGCGGATTACTCGTCGCGTCGGTTCCGGGACGACATGTTCCTTCACGGCTCCTAATTAAATTAATTAGCTACCCTATTGTATGTATTTAATCTGCCTTTCCGAGACGAGAGATTTGTTGATTATATAATAGGAAGCACTTTCCTGTTTCATTATCAATTTCAATTGAACATATCGTTCGGATTTAATTATGAGCGTCTTTTATTGTTCCGTCTGAAGACATTATATTAGGTAGGTACTTGCCAATGATGGATGTGACAACAGGAGGAAAGAAATAATAAATGGCTTCAAAAGATTAACATAAAATACAAACAATAAGCTGGAGTTTAACACCGAAATTGTACTCGCCATACATCAGGACAGAGTTGCTGTTAAAATTCAAAGGGGACGGAACGGCAGCCATATTTTTTGGCAACGTATCATTTGTTGTTTAGACTACACTGTAATACGAGAACGCTACGAATACTTTACGACGTGAAATTACGATGCGGAGGGGAAAAAATTAACATTCTAGCTTCATACGTTTTGTCCAGTTATTCGACGAATGCGGGCTTCAGCGAGGCCCTGAAAGGTCTACAATTTGGGTGAATTGGTGTTATGAGCCGCTTCGCATGTCCGCGCCGAGTTACACCCTCGCCCCCCCCCCCGCACTAACTGGTAACTGTTTAAAATGGCCGCGTTCAACATTCGCAAACTGTTGTTGCCGACGAGTGCTATTAGACACAATCTATAACTTCCTGGAGGAAAAAATTATGCCGTCGCGTTTCGTCATGTCCTGTTGCAGCATAATAAAACTGAATGTGTTCCGGAATAGGGGAAATAACTTTCACCTTTGTAATAATGGCCGCGCCACTGGAACCTAATACAAAGTTATACATATATTAGCATACGTGACAACACATGCGATACGTGCAAAGTGCTTCGTACGACAAACTACTGCATACGTAGAAATGAACAGGAGTATAAAGATGTAGATAATTCTAAAGTTCGAGATGAAGATTTATGAGAAAATAGTTCCGTGCACAAACTAAGTAAAGATGGAGGAAGGAAAGGAATCAAGGAATCATATTTCATAGCCTTTACAGTTCCTAATAATACAGTTTCTGTCAGCAACGTAACATTTTAAAACAATTACGGGCGTCCAAAAGTGAATTTTAATAAATCTGGAGCAGCGTTCGTTTCTTTCGTCGGCACCTAATAGGTGTGTAATTTCGCAGTAATTCAGCAGTGCGTTGTGCAGGCCGAGGCAGCAGTTATTACGGTGCAGTTTCAATTACGCTGCGTCACTCGCCGCTCGTCTGGCGACCACTTTACATACGTATGAGCTGCGCACCGCTAGCATAGGACCACCGCGGAAAAATTATGTCGTCGAAATAATATTTTCCACTTGCAAGGTTTGAGTGTGCCTTTATATTTATTTTCACCAGAAAACATTTGGATTCTAAACAATCTTCTGTGCTTATTCATGAAAGCTTGAGTTTGACTCCTAGTTGGTCTAGTGCCAGGTACCTGATGCTGAGCAAGCTGTTTTTCAGGAAATCTCGGAAATGGCAATAGGCTTAGCTTTACATGATATGTGTGCCTATGTGTGGTTATTAAAGCCTCTTTGCCCAACTCCTTGCAGAAAACAGGCGTAATGTTTTGTTATATTTTATAATAAACAAACATCCCAGCACATTGAACAATAGTAGATCCACTTTTATGACACGAGCTTTGCACCAGAAGGCTGTGTGATCGTCTCCCCCTTGACCCAGTGGGCCGTGGGCCGGTGTGCCGTGGTGGGCCACTGTGCGGTTCCACCCTTCTGCGCCGTTCACCGCAATAGTTCGATGTGCTTGTGGTACCGTTGGAGCTGCGTTTAAATTGATTTGAGTTAGTAACATATTTGTGCACTTAAGGGACTTGGTTAATATTGTTGACAAGTATTTAGTTCAAATTACTCATTAAGAGTAATTTTGGCATGTGCTACTAAATGTTATGAATCATTAGAACTCATCTGGAGGAAAAATAATAGATGTAAGCACTTACATTATTTTTTGCAACCAATTTTATAATTTCATTAAATATGAAATCAATTATAGTAATTTCTTTACAATTACAGTATTGCATTTTTGTTAGCATCACAATTTGAACAAGGTATTAGGTACCTAGTATACAAAATACTGCAAGGTACAAAAAATAAATTGCAGAAACTAAAACCGAGAATAAAGCGAAAAGTAAGAGCAACGCAAGCAACTTGTTAGTACCACGCTTGTTACCGCCTGGAGCGTACCTTGCTCAAACGTAACCTGCGGCCGCGACCAGGTCGCTAGGTCGCGCGGTCGCAAATCCGGTCGCAAGGTGTGGTCGCTAAGCGGATCCGCTGCGGACTACAGCGGGTTTAATGGTCGCCTGTAGGAGCCGACCGAAATGTGCTGTAATGTAGGTGAAATACAAAAGTTTTCCCGCGTGACCGAACAAAAATTGTTTTGTGAAGGTTGATTTTTGTTGTGTTCTGCGGTCTGTGCTGTTTTTGTTTTAAATAAATACTGGTTTGCTTGGTTAAAATATACTGCAAATATTGTAATGGTAAGCATTTCAGGACTTTTAAAATGAAAAATACAGAATACAATTTTTTCTGACTAGGTATCATGGCTAACTAAATATGCACGTAGAGTACGTACACAATTTGTTCCGTACACCGGACTCTCACAAGTAATATTCTAAAGTGTCCGGAAGTGTCCAGTGTCCGCAGCCAGTCTACAATCTATTGGAGCCAAATTGACTGTAACTTTAGTGAAAGCGATGAGATAGTTGCTTAGTAACATAGATTATTGGTTTTATAAGATTACGTATAACGATCGTGCACATTTTCCGGATCTGGTTTAATAATATTAATACGTAGCATTACTCGAGATTGTGCCGAGTATTAGCCCGGATAATGTGAGCACTCTCTTATTGATTATTGAATAGTACCTTTTCTGTTACTTTCAGCACTTCAGCACAGAACCGTAATAGTCGGAAACTGCTATGGCATACATAGATTTTAGTTTATCATTCTGTTATTATAAATATTTATTGATATTTTTTTTTTGGGCTCCTTTCCCAAACCACTGCAACTCTTAAAAGTCAGACTCAACAGTGGCGACCACCTGAAAAGTACCGAGAAAATGAAGCGTGACGAAGTCGCAGCGAAAAAATATAACTGTCTTGGATCCCGCAACGAAATTAATCAGAAGAGCATAGCGGAGGAGTAGGATAATGAGGAACAGAGTGTCAAGTTTCCTTATACTGCTTTGAATTGTGTGGTGGGTTACTGCCCGACAGTTGTTCCTGTATTCTTGTGCCTGTTTCTATACTTATCTTTAGCGCTTTAGTTAAATGTTATTTTTTTATTCAAAGTACAAGTTTTCGTTTGTTTGCTTTTTCGTCATAAAAAATGGGGATGACAATGGGTCCTACAACACAGTTTCAACTATCGTAGGAGTCCACACCACATACCGTGTACAATGTTTTTATGTCAATAAATATGTTTTTTTCGCGATGCAGGATTTCTTAGTTATCATCTTCTGTTACAAATGTCGCTGCTAATTAGCAGTAATGTTGGAATTTTTGGCTTTGTTGCTATAAAGACATTCTAAATATTACGTTATTTTGAATTATAATTCTGTATAAACCAACATTCTTGATATCAACTTAGACCTTAGTAATCAGTCAATAAGATCAGATCAGTCAATGCTCACAAAGCTTTATATCTCGTTTATTGTGAGAGCTTGCATAAGTAATTCGGTTTAAATTGTTATCTGAGATCAATTAAAATTCGTCAGTATTTTTACGTGGTATACGAAATAATATAAAAATCAGTTACCGTGTAACTTGGCGATTTCCTTGCGAGTTGTGCGGCAGTACCGCTCTATTATGTCGCGACGTTCTATTACCGGCGCGCCTAACTAGTACCTCTGCACACTAACCTTATAAATACAGTATACAGTACCCTGGTTTCACCTACCTATACAGTGTGTACTAGTAGCCTGCCTGTACTTATATTAGGTACTAACTTCTGCCTGCGATTTCGTCCTCGTTGAAGAAACATACCCCTATGGCACTCGGTAGTATGACTAAACTTTCAATATTAGTGTAGATAAACAAGTACCTACGCAAATGTAAGCTACGCTACACTTTCATGTCGCCTCTGTCTGCATGTGATGAACTGCCGTGGATGTGCATATGTGTGTGTGTGTTTGTGTGGGGTGCAATAAAATAGCTTACGCAAGACGCAACTTAAATCATACGTCTTAGGTACATCTACATCCGAAGTTTTTTTTGTATTGTAACATAGAGCAAAGTTTTGCGACTTTTTCTGCAACATTTTGTTGTCCGTTGTTCCCCACTAAGTAACACTTGCGTTTTTAACATACCTAAAAGACAAGAAAAATAAACTTCATACTTAGAGATTAAAATATACTTTGTGTTATTAACTTTAACTTTTAAAGAATTGCACAATAAATGTTACAGTACAGAAGTTTCAGCAAATTTTATATTTTAGGGTTCTGTACCTCAAAAGGAAAAACGAACCCTTATAGTTTATAGAATCACTCGCGTGTCTGTCTGTCTGTCTGTCACAGCCAATTTACTCCGAAACTACTGGACCCATTCAGTTGACATTTGGTACACATTATGTAAGTCGGTGATCCAAAGACAGACGTGTAACGTAAATTAGTCAGCCTGTTTTTATGTTTCGGATTGTATATTTTCTAATTGTTGTGAATAGAAAAAAATGGATCATTTAAAATTAATAGCACAAATCAATAATTGTAACTATATAATCTTGACCCTTTTGGCTGAGTAAAATGTTTGTACGAAAACATGAAAACATTAAAAAACTTAATATCTACATCTACGCAAAACATGGTGTAAGCAATACTTCAGTAACCGATATTCAAAACATCCATCAGCAAACTATCCAACTGACGAACATTATCACTATATGCAAAAGCTATATTATAATAAAATCTCTCCTAAATAATTTTGCTAATAAACCAGCTATCCATTATCATAGGGGTACAAAACCGCGCCTGCTTAGCACGTCCATTAGGAATAATTGCGTCCGCCCGCCGTCCCGTGACATGGGACATTGCACGTACCGCGTCCGGCCCGCGCTGGGCCGCGAACGGGCCGCAAGCGGGCCGGGAGCGGGCCACACGCGGCCCGGGAGGACGGGACAAGCGATTAATGAAATTTCGAACCGTGGGACACTGTTGACATTAGTAGGTTGTCGTGCAAGCCACTTGATTGATATAATTTTCGAAGTCGCTTACGTTGCTGTGAGCGATAGAGGTGATTTGTCAGCCATGGTGGATGTGTTAAGTTTGTAGTTGTGTCGCCTGATTCTGTTACCACGTTCGTATTTGATGGAGTAGCTATTTCGTATCGTATGTGTTCAGGTTTCGTTGCAGATTTGGGATTAAAAGTGTGACAGAATAAGGATGATTATGTTGATAAATCTACTATTCATTTTAAATCACACAAAATGTTGTTTTAATGAAATATTGTCCAAGCAGTTTGTAAAAACTGATTAGGTAATATATTTAAAAAAAAAAACATACGTAACATCACGTCTGTATCTCATCATCAGCTCCGAAGGGTAGGGCAGAGGCGTAAATAATAGCATACTCACATTTTACCAGTTAAGGTTAAGTCCCATGTAATAGGGACGAGCCTATTGCCATAAATCGGGCGCAAATCCAGATTCGCAAGCTGTTACTGGGAATCCCTGATAGAAAAACTCAATAGCACTTTACTTGACCTTGTGATCACTTAACCGAGACAGTAGTATTTCATAAAACATACTAAAGATATTTTGATTTGTTTTATATCTTCGTACAAAAAGTAAAGTCAGACAAAGTTATAGTTACTTATTAGATTTTTCCAGATGTGATCTGATATGACCTGCGTAGGTTGTAAGAGATTCAGCTTTCCACGAAAATCTGTTCAAAACAAGTTCTAACTAAAAGTCATGACATGCTAAAGGGCAATAAATTACTTGAACTTCAATTATTTCACTTCAGCATTTTGCTTCTACAACTCAATATTGGTATACCGCGTAGGTGCCCTAGAAATGCCCAAAACATAATTGCTGGTTGAACCAAGGTGAACAGTCGCATTCCGTTCGAAGCAAACAGTTTCTTTATTAAATCATAAAATACTAGGTCTATATTTGTACGTATTTGATTTCTGTGTTCCATTTGACCTCCAAGTGGAACGATTGATACTGAACATTAATCATAGTGCCCGACTTTCGGGGTCACTTCGTTCAGCCAATATTGAAATAGCGAACACTTAGATTTATGACTAAATACCATAATTTCATACTTTAATAGACAATTCCAATGAAGTTTACGATAAATTGTGAAATGCTGACGTGAATAAAAAAGGACAGAATAGTGTATTCTTCTTAATAGCAGAGATAATGTTGTTTTAAAAGTTCAGTTGTATGCATTTGTTTGAATAAAAATAGGATCAGTCACAACTTATAATTTTGCTATTTTTTGTGATCAATAACCAAAGCAAACACGTTTGATACAAATGATTTAATCGGATTACAACCGTTCATCGTCTTTTTTGAGTATTAAGTGTAATATCGAGAAGAATTTCTTTTTTTTTGTTGGCTTCAAAATATGAGCTGATTACCTGTAATTTTAATCCAACCGTACGGCATGTATCATAAGAAGCATGTGGCTCATCGGAAGGCTTATAGTCAACCAAAGGGCAAAGAAGAGGGCTATGCTCGGAGTTTCCTTGCGTGATCAAATCAGAAATGAGGACATCCGCAAGAGAACCAAGGTTACCGACGTAGCCCGAAGAATAGCCAAACTTAAGTGGCAGTAGGCAGGGCACCTTGCTCGCAGAACGTATGGCCGATGGGGTCGAAAAGTTCTGGAGTGGCGGCCGCGAACCGGAAGAGGTTGGAAGGTCTCCAACTAGGTGGACGGAAGACCTGGTGAAGTTTGCGGGGATCCGCAGGATGTGAGTCGTACGGGACCGGCCAATCTGGCGACACTTGGCGGAGGCCTATGTCCAGCAGTGAAAGGCTTTCGGCTGAAATGATGATGATGATGATGATGTATGGCTGTAAGCACAACAGCTGCGTTTGGTAAAATATTTGATGTACCCTCCTCTTTGAAAAAATTCCAAGTAGCTGATTACTTATGAAAACAGATTACATTTAAGTTATTGTCAATTGCCGCTCTGGTTTTATTTTCGTAAATTACGACACGAATGTGGTTAATGTTCCATTATTCATTGTAATTACTGTGATCGATGCTCGTAATTGCTTTGATAACCTTAGTTTAGTGGTAGTACTAATACCAATATAAAACCAAATGATTATGCTGTGTACTATGTACAACCAACACAAAGTGAATATAATACAACAATAAATAACATGTGTCAGTGCTAATGCCTACTTTTCAAATTCAGCTTTATCAAAAACGTGATTTTCATTTCTTTGAGCAGCCTAAATAGATCATCCGGCCTTTTATGCGAGCTTTATCCGACCATTAGGTGACCGGGTTTTCAGTCAAGGAAAGCCCTTTGAAAATATTATAACTCACGCAAGGAAACATGTGATATAGCTGGATATGCATACAAGCGGAGTATTATATAGCAGGCGGTACGCAATCAGCGTGCGAAGTGGTAAACCTTTTTTATATTTGGCGAGCGTACGTGCCGGACGGGCGCGAGCGTAGGGACGCGTGCCGCTCGCGTCGTCTGCCCAATCTGCCTCCGTACTGACACTTTGTTTTGACGTGCAATACATGTATTTATTGCATGTGGAGGATATAACGCTGGACCGCCATTCGAGGTGCTGATTGTGGTGATTTCAGTTGAGCGGCATCGGTGGAGGAAAACATGATTTATTTGCTTCACAGTTTGGTGTTTGTAGCGACGTTATACTAGTTACTACAACAGCAGACTTATAAATTAGTATCCCACGGGGTTTCCGCTGTTCTATACCCTTGGGCAGTAAAACTTATCAGCCATCCTGAAAACAATATAAACTATGTTATGAATTGAACTTATTCATAAGTACTTATTTATATTCTTGCTAGAATCCGTCTGCCTCATCCGAAACTCACACTCGTTATAAAAGTTGTGATCGGCGACATAATTACATCTGGTTCAATATTCATGCTGCCACGTTCCGAAGCCACTTGGAAAACATCATCGCACACAAAGAGTTCAAACTGTAATTATTGTTTAAAACGTTGTGTTTGTTGTTCATTGCTAAGTAGTTAAAAGTTATACTTTGTCCACGACAGTTATAAAATTCTATGTAAAACTTGACAAAAGGTTACTAAATAATTTCCCGACCACTTCAGAGGCGTTCCGTTCTAATAATTATGGAGACTGTTTGCTGGCAAAATTAAATTAATATTAACATTTGTCGTACTGTTAGAATTAATTCCTTCACCGATACAGAAGTTTTATGGAGTCAGAAAATTTTACCAACGCCAACGTTTCACTTGGAGGCTTCGTGCTAGGACCAAAGGGCTCTAACTTTTGTGTGGTTATTAAATTGTTTTATCACAACTACAAAAATAATGCAAATTTATAATCACAACTTTGATCAAAGTTGTGAATTTTTACTAATATAACAATAAATAAACATTTATAAATTAAAATAGCCTAAACTAATTTAATAAAAAACTTAAAAAATGGCGTCATAATACTTCTCAACGCTGTCAACTGCTAATGTCCCCAAGAGACTAGCGGCGTTGCCACGTGGTATGGCAACGCTAAGCCTTTGGCCAAGGTATTTTTATTTAAATATGATTTATAAGTAGAAAGCTAAACTTGCATTTACCAAAGCCAAACTGTAAAAATCAAATAGCAACTAATGGTCGTAAATCTCGTTCAGATTGTATCGTCATTAAAGCCAACTCCCTACGGAAGCTGCTTAGAGTTAAATTAAAAATATCGAATGGAAAAAGCTTTTCTAAAAAACGAGGATAATTTAATCAGGTACTTGATCAATAATTTTGTTTGTTATGGTCCATATTGACGTCGAGTTCGACAAGCACCTCCATTACTTACCCCCGAGCATTGATTAAAAACAATACCAATCTATCGTAATCATTTCAGTAAAAACAAACTGTATTGTGTTACAATTCATTCGCAATATCATGCGATCGTTTTAAGCCGATACGATTAATAGATAAAGAAATATCGGCAAATATTGCCGCCGGCCACAGGCCACCCGACAGTTGGACACAATCGAGCCGCGGCTCGCAAAAATTGTGTAGTTGAAATAAATTGGACATTTTATTTTTACATCGAATATGACAAATAATGTATTAATTTCTCATTGCGGTCGTTGTAATGTGATGTTGTACGCTCTGAGCGATGGAATGAGTCGCGTTTCTCGGCAATTACGGAATATTTATAATCAGTTTTGATTTCGATTTCGAGTTGTTAATAAGATTTTTAATCAGATTTGCAATTGATGTTGATGAAAAACAACTTATTTGTTTTAATGAAATATTGCGTTCATGACAAATAATGTAAAACAAAGCATACAATTCCAACAAGGGCAATGTAGTTGGCGCTGGCAGATATTTTTATTAAATCGGAAGTGAAAGTCTTTGTCTTCTATTTCAAAATGGACAATATAAAACTTAAGCTCGCAATCCAAACTAGGCACGTTCATCATTCTTAATTGAAGACGAACCTTAAACGTCGAAATCCACAATATTGGCAACAAAGCGTCGTGGGCTCATAGATCATTACAGCGGCCGGTAAAACTGTTAATTTATGTATTCCGTGCGGATGATCGCCGACGACTGCTAATTGACTCGGATGTCGGTGAATCATACCCGCTCTAGGTAATAATCACCTTAATAATTGTACACTGACGGTAAATATACGAAACTAACAGCGCAAATCAATAAATAGTCACAAGAGAGCACATTTATTGATTTGCGCTGTTAGTTTCGCATATGAATTAAAAGTCGCTGAAAATTATGTTTTTGTAAAAAGAAGAAAAAGTGAAAGTTATCATCCTTTTGAGTCTCAGCTTAGGCTCTGCTAAAAAAACAAAAGCTTTATTAAATGAACCTCCCATGTCACGATGTTGTCTTCTAAGCCAAGTATTTAGAGCCATAAAAGAGCGATAAAGTCGGCTCTTGTCCAGTAAATTCTTCCTGAAGAGACCGAACGATATAAAAGTGCGTTTAATCACACCCCACTGACACGTAACCACCATTATTAACACTAAGGAGCTCATACAGATAAACGGGTCATTCATCCGCTCGTCGCACGCCGCTACAAGCACACCGCACTCGGGCGCCGCACCGCGCGCGTCCTACATTGTTCCTCCTCCAATTGTAACAAGCGCTGGGATGCTCACACAACGAGCAATGTGGTTTGTTTAAAACAATAGAGTAGAATGTCGAGCGACGTGTAAGTAGCGTCTTCATGAAACTCCAGCCGGGAAACTAACAATATAATGTCGTCCGTACTTGTGCGTGTGGGCCCCATTACTCGTCGCGCCCCGGTGTTGGTGACGAACGTTAGATGCGAGAGCGCAAGGGATGACGTGTTAGGCGTACTGTTGGGCGCAGTTGGAAGTTTTAGTGCGGGACCCGGAAACGGGCACGTCTCCCGGTTGTGGTAAATGGTTTCGTGGAGGACGCTCGTACAGTGAATTTCTCTAGCTTTTATGTATGCCTTTAGATCCCGAAACCCAAGAGCTGCGCTATAACACTGTTAAATATGCTGGACTTAAAATAAATGTGTACACCTTGTGGGTACAGAGGATGTTCTAAAAATATTTTGTTGGTAGTTCAACAGTGAGGTTGATGATGATGGTAGTTCAACGTTATCTGTTCGTTTCTGTTGCTTTTATAATATACAAGTTATTCACGGCTCAAGATCCTTAAACTTGCCAATTTATATACTTACATATAAAAAGCTACACGATGCTCAAACTATACCGAAGCTACGAAACTCAAATACAATGAGAATCAACTTCTTTTCCGATTACAGTAATCGATTCCCGTTCATCGCTAACCTGAAATGCAATCGGAATAGCTGCACAAACACAGTGTGCACGCGACTGATATCATAATCGAGAAGCGAGCGAGTTCAACGAAACGATTTCCGATTGTACTTCACTTATCGGGTGCATCTCCATTTCCGTGAAACCTGTTCCCAACTGAAACTCAGTATGTAAGAAGTTGTGGTTCTATTGGTGGAGTCTATTGGGAGTTGAATGGTAACGTTATACAGGGAAAATGTTTTTGCACTCTGTAAACCAAAAGTTTCGAGGCTTTCGTATAAAATGTGCTTTCTATCGATGCAAAAATAAATTTGTTGAGGTAGTAACACATTGCCACTTGTCTAGGTGGCTTGAGAGACTTGAGAGCTTCAAGACTAGTTCTCACTTTAGATGACACTGAAGTCCACCTGAATCCTCCTAGTATTGGGGTAAGTGTGAGATGGTTGCAAACCAACCATAGATATTATATCCCACAAATTAATCAACAAATTCACACACATGTAACCCCACCCGTGTAATCTCCACCAAAATTCAGACGGAGCTTTGTGCCGCCTTCACCCCCATTACGACCACCGATCCGCGATACACTGCCAGACTTACCGGCGAAGTATATGTGACATCATTTACGTACCGTTTTGTATGCACTTGTCAGGGTAGTGATGTTTTGTTTGAAGAGGTCCTGCCTAGATTTTAGGTAGGTTATATTTGAGCTTAGAAGGGAAAGCGCAATATACAACGTATCTGGCCTCGTACGTCATTGTCATCGTCTGGTCTTGCCTCGTTGACGTTGGTATAGTGTTCGCAAGTGGTTCTGCTGAGCAGGATGTCCTGGGTTCGATTCCGGTCGGTCAAAGTGTTACTGAATTATACCGGCAGGGATTCTTTAGTAACAGCCCGGAGTTTGTGCCTGGTGGATAACATTACGCTCGCTCCCTATTACTTGGGACCCAAAGATAACTGGTGAAATGAGAATATACGACTGACCGTCCCTTCGGGGAAGACGAGCGTGTTGTTGCGTTATGTTACCTATCTATACCACACTAAATAATTATTTTACGTTACGCACCCGTGTTTCGTTCTGTTCATGAACCCAAACTGTGATTCGTGTATCGTTATTTTAAGGATAATGCCCGTAGTTGGAATTAAACACTATCTTTTTGAATAATAGAAAGATTTGAAAAGAAATTGGCACTCAACTTTTAGTATTTGGATATGTGTGATCATATAAATGCAATCTTATGTATGGATCGTTGTGTCTGATGCAAATAAATAAATAATAAAAGATGGACATAAAAACACAAACAAATCGTAAACGGATTCGAAGCCAATAAACCGACAGCACTAACAAAGCATACATCAACGTGTCGAAAGTGAGTGTATGTTTAATTGGACAAACAACCAGCAGCTCATGCGGTAATTAATAGCGAAATATCATAATACACGCGGACAGAGACAGACGGACGCATAGCTACCGGGACGCATGGATGCCTGATTAGGAGCGGCATTTGTATTGCACACATATTTGATGTGAATTTCACTGGTTTAATGGAATGGTAAGTGACTGAACATTGAACAGGTCAATTAAGCTAGTACTTGGAGAGATCTAGCGAGCTGCGAGAGTAGATTTCCTTCAACCGACATAATATTATGTAACTAAGTAAGTATTCCGTTTGGAATAACAAAATCTCTACTGTGCTACAAGGATTTGTTGCCGCTCGAATGATGTTGACACTTAAGAGAAGGGTGCTATGGGGTTGTTGCTAATCATTTGTTACACATTGATTTGTGAAATATAGAAAAAGCATGATGAGACGATGAAAAAATAAGACATAAGATACACCAGCAACAAGAGTCACACGAGATACCAAAATAACATTGTATTATTATTTTCGTCGCATAAATTAGATCCCTCGTTTTCTACAGTGTATATCAGAAAGTTGTTCAATTTGATGGTCTGCACCACACCCTTAACTATGACCACTCCTTTATAGCCCATGAAATCTAAATAATTTGCCACAAATATCTTAAACTATTTTCAAACAGCTCCACATGCGACTGTTTCCACAAAACCACAAAGTTATATTTAACAGTGTCTGCTCGAATCATATGCAGTATATTCCAGCAGCCCCATTGCGTAGGCGGTAGGCACACAAGCGGCGGCACACGCGGCGTCCACAACCGCCTGCAACAGATTGTTGCACAACAATGTTTAGACGAATTTTAGCCACGAGCCACGAGCCACTGCGCCGTGTTCCGCTAATGAAATACAGCCGCGTTGTGACTGTGGCGGCGCAAGCGATCGAGTACAAAACAAATGTTTTATTTGGGTCAGGCTTAATTTGTGAACATGTTTGGTTTTATTAGGAGTTTTACAGTTGGTTAAGATTGAAGGAAAAGTTACAGAAAACTTCTGTATTAATTCTTCAATCGTGTCTGTAAGAGTTATACGAAAGTAACTTCTGATGTGGTAAAAACTTAACGTGGCGGCGAGATTGATACCGAGACTTATTGGCGGTTTCTGATAATTGTGGTTTGTGAGTTTGAAGTTAAGAACCTTTAAAACTCTACTTGAGCAGTATAGGTGCCTCACGTCCCAGCCGCCGCGGGAGACGCCCCGGGCGTCGGGGGCCACGTTGTGGCGGGCACACCGTACGCGCGGGCCTGTGGACGGCGAGTAATGGGCTAGCTCGTCGTCCGTTTATCATATGACGACAGGCCGCGTCGACGACGCGTTCGTTTTCCACGCGTGCCTCAAAGAGATGTCAGCACACAGGAAGGGGTCCGCAAGGGCCGATGCCTGCCGGGGCTGCGGGACTGTTCGAAAGAGATACCGCGGCCCTGGAACACAAAGGGCAAAGAAAGAACATGGTTGGGTTTTAGTCAGTACAAGTCTGACTCTCCCTTCCACTCCGCTCAGTGCGGGGGGGGGGGGGGGGTCATTTGATGATTTCGCATGCGAAAACAAAATAAAATGCATTAGGTACCTACATAAGGAGATTCCTTGGAAATTAAAATTTAATGTGGATTCGTATGTTTTGTCACTTTCTCAACTACAAATTCTCAAAAAAGTAAATGTCCGACATGATGGAACTGACTTATGGTCATGGCACGCTATACCGGCACCGCAGCGACACTGCTGCAACCCAGCAATTAACTTGTCATTCAAATTAGAGCATTAAATCGTGTGTCGTATAAAATATTTTATAATGTCAATATGGAAAAGCCAACGGCGGGCAGTCAGCGCGCTTGCCGCTACCATACTACTCGAATCGCAGGCCGCGCGCTGTTAGCGAGCGGACCGTGTGCTTACAGCGCGCCGACAGTGTGCTTACTGCGCGCCGACTCCGAGTCGCCAGCGAAACAACGTCGATCACAAATGCCATATAATAATTGTGTTCGCGAGGACAGCAAGCTTGCACCACACGGCCAGCAGGTGGACTGCGAGTATGCACCTCGCGGATGACGCGTAGTCAGCGTGCTGGCGGCTAGCCGTAGCCTAAATTCGAGGCTACGCCGTGCTACAGCTGTGCAGTTGCGGTGCCGGTATAATGTGCCATGACCTTAAAATGTCGTCGTTCACAGGGGATTTTGAAAGCGCCCAACAAAAAAATATATTCATCGTAGGGCACTAGAAGCTATCGCATCCATAGTTCGGCGTTACAATAAACACGAGCGAAGCATTCACTCACGTAGCCATCCGAAAATCTGTAGTTTATGCGGCCGTATACAGGGTGTTCAATGTTGGGGTCGCCGCGCCGGCCGGGCGTATATCGTGACCGTCATAAACAGGGGTGTCGCGAACTTTAGAAGTTAGGATAAAGGTGGGTGCTATATACCTGCTAGCTGGGTCAGCCGTGAGACTAACATGGGCACATAATACGGATAGTGTTTTGCAGCCTTTGTTGAGCTTGGGTCACAACCAAACTTTTGTGTCTTCTTACAATGACAAATTGAGAATTGATTTTATCGGACTATCCAAGAACCGAACCACCAATTGTAGGTATATTAGGGGTAAATTAATGATGTTGATAAACATCCAACAAAGAAGAAGGTAATATTGTCTACCTTATTCATAACCAGAGAGTAGAACTATGCCTAAAATTAATATTCAAGAGCTATCGTCGTCAAAATACTAAAACAACGCTGTTAGGTATAGGTACAGGTCAAATTCAGTTTCATTGCTTTTCAAGAAGAAGCAACTACAAGCAAAACAACGCTCAAAAGCACTTGGTTGGATGACTGAAATACCGCCACTCGCTTGTAGCTCGACACCAAGAGACGCGAGACGCGAGGTGACTACCTGCACTGATTACCTGCGTGCGCTCCGCTAAGTACGGCAGGCGGTGCTAATTGCCCCAGGTAACTTACTGTGTCTCTATCTTGACTCCTCGCTACCATTAATACTGGGAAACATCTATTACTTTGCTAACGTTGGAAGTAAATTATAAACGAATACCCCTAATTTAAAGAACAAAAAGAATCCAAAGCATTTTCATCACAACGGCGTACCTTTTGTGACATTTCCTCGTCCAAACCCGAATTGTTCTCAGAATTTCAATTCGCGGAACATCGAGAACGATTGCTTTTATGACGGTAACAACAGAAACCGAATGATCGCTCCGACTCATAGATCCCGCGAAGCGCACACACGGGAAAAAATACATCGCCGTCGGTCCGTAAAAAAGAGGGAAAATACTCCGTAGCTTTAGCAATAAAAACCCCGCTAATACCAAAACTGGCACAATAATAATAATTTGCATGTGAAGAAAACGCCCTGCCTAAGCGAATTTATTCTCTTTTTCAGCGCGAAAGTGGGAAATTCACACGCCTCCAACGACGGCCCGACTCCAACGAGTCGTCTTTTATTACGGACGCCAACGAACTAGTAAAACTGGGCTCGGTTTTATTTCTGGACAATAATGTCGCAGAATACAGATGTCAGTTTTGACGCGAGGACTCGTGAGCTCGTAGCGCGATATGCTAGTTTGTAAACATGAGGAATTTACACTTTTCATCCGTGGAATCCGTTCTAATTTGGAATGATATTTCGGGTTCGAAATCACTTTTCGTATTCACAATAAATTCAATTCGCATGCTAAGGTAATGGATTTAAGACTTCAAGAAAAGGAGTTCATCAATAACAACACCCAAATTAGCACAAATAAAGTTCAACAAACGCTGCTAATTTCATTTCTACGACTTTACGGTGAAATTAGACATAATAGCCGTACGCAAAACGTTTCCACGGACATTCTAGCTAACTTATAGCCACTTCCTTTCTTTCGATTACATTTCGATCAGACTTCATCCTTTTCTTACCAGGAACTTGGTCTTCCTTCGACCTTCCTGGGTCCTCATTTTCTTTAATTGCCTCAAATCGTTTGGTATTTTGAGCTCTATTTTCTCTGCTATAAATTTTTCGGGGATTTTCTTTTATAGTGTTATCGTCGTCGGTTCCATTGCCTCGCTCCTTTCTTCACACATCTTGGTTCGCGTTTTACTTTCAATTTTCGCAATGATTCAGCTCCCTCGTTTATTTCCTCGCCCTCTGAGCTCGATATTGGAACTATTTTTTGGCTGGTTTCGTCAGGATGTGACGTGTGTTGTGTGACGGCGTCGCTACTTTCGCTACTGTGGAATGCGGATGTATATCTGTTTGTACACGTCACCGTGAGACGATGACAAAGTGAGCTCAACGCAAGAGTTGTGTAGTAGTGTTATTATAAATGTTTGGGCACAGAACATTTTTCGGTATTCGCAGTTTGATTTCGGTTTGTTCTTAACCACCAGTATGAAACCTTATAGTCAAATTGAGTATGTTAGAAATTATGATTTCATGAAAACTGTAACTTTAATGCCTTTAAAGCCTCCAAAGAGTACTTATTTGGTTGTCAGTACGCTGTGCCGTCTTAATGAAGTTAATAAATAAGAAATTAAACAAGGCTTTGGTGTAATTTATAAGTATACGAATAATACTAGTTTATAATAACTCGTAAATAATTGTATAATGGTTCTAAGATTGTGTTCTATTAAACATTAGTTATATTTCTCGTGCTACATTTACTCTACAATTTAACTGAAGTTCCGAGCAAGCACGACATGCACTGAGTTGATTGCTGAAATTCTTTCAAGTACTTTCTATAATTATTTTTTTCAAATATGTAAGTACTTGTTGTTATTACGACGATTTAAACTTGTTATAACAAAAGCAAAATGAGTAGATATTCTAGTGTTGTATTATTTCAGTACATTATAATTAGTGTAAAAACACCCTTGAGGGGGAAGTGCCAGGGTAGCCAGCAACATTCAAATTTTCTTTAGTTTTTTGCAATTTGCAGGACAACGTCAGGCTGTATGTTAAACAAAATATAATTCGCGACAGTAACACAGACAGAGTAATAATCATTCAAATCATCAATACAACCCTGTAAGTTCATTTTATCACCTTCAAATTAAATTAACTCTAAACACACAACTTGAACAAAATTTGAATCTTCGGGCTACCCTGGCGCCTTCACTTCAACGAAGCCGAGAGGCACTTATTCTTCCCGTCATTGCTATTTTTTTTTTGTACAGGAAAAGTTCAGGCCAAAGTCAAACAAATTTTCGTTCACACGTTTTTTTTTAAATGTTTTTAATTTTATATCTCTTTTAATTCTTCGGCGACCCCTGTACTATTCCAAGCATCCGTCAGCATAATATTTTGAGTGCGTTACATTGATCGCTATCGAAACCGTGATTTTTCACACCAAAAAATAGACGTTTCCCGGAAATATTATTTTCGCACTGTTAGGTACTTAGTTTAAAGAATTTGCTTGGTTGGCGGCTTTTTGACGAGTCCTTTGACACTCTTTATATAAGCACTACTTTTAGTGACTTGGTTAACCGCCGAATATCAAGAAACATATAAACAAATGTCTTCACAAAACTCTAACCAAACTTACTCCATCAAAATTAACCTCAAGAAAAAAAACACGTAATACGGCATGAGTTATGTCGTGTTAGTAATACAATAAAACTCGAAACTATTGCGGTGCTATAAACCGATCCGTCACCACATAGGGAGGACCTGACGACTGACAGCCCACCTGATGCTTCACCATTATTCAAATACGCAATATATGAATGTCAGAGAAACATAAAAACCTTCTTTATATTATCAGTATGGATTACCAGCTGTGTATGTCTACCTCGTTAGTCTAGCGGTAGCAATAGCAGGCTACTGGTGATCATGAGGGCTCGGGTTCGTTTCTCAAGCCGGGCAATGTGTTATTGGGTTTTCCCATCAGGAATTCCGCAGTAGTAGCCACGGAGTCTGGATTTGTATCCAGAGGATACTCGCCCCCTGAGTAACTCTGACGGTTCGGCAATTATGTATGTATGAACATACATACAAAAAGCTGTAAACTCTATTACTTTCTTTGTAGTAAAATGTAATACGCTTTGTGCTTCGTAGGTTTATGTACTTGTTGCAAGAAAAATGTAGACTTTCTTGTACTTCACTGTTTTGGTAGCAATTAATGGTTTGAAACACAAAAAGCTATCTGTTTTCACTTTTGTACGTTGAAAATAACTTACAGAACAAAACCGGAGCTAAAAAAATAACTAATTGATTTCCTAATAATATTTCAATTCTATCTAATCTAGCCGGAAAATTAGTGCTAGATTAGATCTAAGACTATTTACGGCTATATGCTATATCTAATTTTAAATAATGATTAAAATATCACAACAGAGAACAGTAAGTTAGCATATGAGTAGAACTACAACAATAAATGCTGTTCAAGTATAGCTGAACAAACGTTCACCCTGTTCATGAATACACGAGTAACTCCTACAACAGACTCACAACTACTCGACATCTCCACAAACTCACACATTCAATCTCACTGTATTATTATAATTCTCCGACAATTTGCTACAGCCATCCAAAATGAATTTGTCTTTCTGCACACGCTATTCAAAACGGCACTCAAGTAAATGAAAACGTAATGATCCCTACAAACGAGAGACGCTTCGTAACTTGTTGAACAATAAGTTGCCAACCCACTGCGGCGACTGTTCGGCAGACAGACAGATAAACAACACTGACATATTATACCATATTAAACACGTCAATGATACATTTCGTTATGAGTTCTTGCTATTTTTATGTCTTTATACACGGATAGTGGCTCCACACGCGATATGGGCCCACATATTTTCATTGAAATGTCATCTTCGATGTATTCCGAATATTATATTTGTCTTTATTGATTTGTATAGAGAAGTTTGTGAATGGATGTAGATCGAAGGATTTTAATGAAGCCATTCAAACAGTTTAAAATAGCAAAATGTAGATGTCGTACACAATATTGATGAACGACGAATAAAGGAAACGTTTATCATAACACAATACAAATAAACAACATTCATTTTGATAGTCATTTTCTCACAATAACTTAGATCTTGCAGTGGTGTGTTTTGTCGCCATTATCAGTGTTTCATTTTATCGCAACCCTTTTCTGGCACGGCGATTCGTTGCAATGCCGCCTCATCATCGTATACTTGGGAATTTTGAACGTAGCGTCATAACACCTGAGCTCTCCATTTTGTGACATTCTTTTACCTAGTGACGTTTGTCTGCGCTGTTGATGAATGTACCAGCGCAAATAAAGGTAAAAGTTTATTCTCCCGCGCCGGAATTGTGCGCCAGAATTTATGAAAGATATTCGAAACACTAAAGCGGAATAGGCAAACCGTAACCGTAAAGGTTCAGTCGTTAATAAAGCTTCCTGATATTACGAATGTATAATTGGACCCGCAGTTACAACATCTAAAATTTGGACAAAAGATATAAAATGTCTCCCTTCAGGGGTCCAAGGACACGATGGCACTAAAATCTACGGCGAAGGGGTGCGGCGGGGGGCGGGGGTCTATTCAAAAACTTTCGCTCAATTACTCGCGCGAGACTCTAGTTTAATTCTGAGGCCGTGTAATAAGATTACGTGTAATGCGATTAGGTTTATTACGCGGCGTTTCGTTTAGCGCCTTCTATTGTGAATGTGGCGAGATAATCATCTGTGTGACGGTCATCATTCCGTGAGTGCGACACTTTGCAGGTAATGTGTGAGTGCGGAACAACACGCGCTCGCAGGTAATTCGCTTGTAAATAATCACGCCATTTCACTTTTATGGTTCACGTTTGTTGTGACCGTAGATAAAAGTTGAGTTGTCCAGATTTCCTCCGCTCCATAACAGAAATATATTCTGTAGTTTATCTGAAATGGAAGGAAACATTCCGCGTCAGCTGGTTGTTCCCACGCACTTGTCAGCGCCATTGTACACGAACACACGGGTATTTTATTGGAAACTAGCTTTCGCCCGCGGCTTCGCTCACGTTAATTTAGTATTTGACAATCAACATTCGGATTGTACTCTGCTTGTTATAATATAATTCAATCATGATTCCAAAGACACGTGGCGCCATCTACTATCATAAGAACGTTATTGTTCTTTTCCTCGGGAACAGTACCTTTTTGGGATGAAAGGTACTCATGTGTCCGTTTCTGTACAGCTCGTTGTCATATGCAAAATATCGGAATGATCGTTTAAGTAGTTCAGACGTGAAAAGGTAACAAACAAACAAACTTACTTTCGCATTTATAATATGAAGTATGGTTGGCGAACAACGTGTTACTGTTGCAATTTTTATAATCAATATTATATCTTTTGAACGGCAGCACACCACTCAGCTCGTTAAAAGTGGAACAAACCTGCAAACCGTAATCGTCTATTAAACTTCTGTAACTTGCGAACGATGACAAGTGGGTAACACACAGACTCGTAAAATAACATTTGGGTATAATTGAAGCCTAAATCAGGGCTGGGCCACCTAACGTATAAAATGCTAATTACAGCACCCTAGAGGTAATGTCGCCACATTTATAGGCGTTTGCCAAACGAGTACCGTTTGGCATCAAGCAACCAAAGTTTCATTTAAACTTTTAAGTGACCATTCAAACAAGCCGAAATCGTGCCACAGGCGCGTTAAAAATATTCTTGGTAAAGATAAAACTAGTCACAGTTGCAATAGCGTGATGCATAACTATAACCGTAAAGTATTGAAGCCGTCTCGTGTGTTCATAAAACTATAACTGCCTCCTATTCCTGCTGAATGCAAACAGTTACGAATTAGACTTTGTAAAATACGCTCCAGTAACATTTCATTATTCTGTACTAAGAGTGGCTCGATTGGAATTTTATAACGCTGATACAACAGGAGCGTCTGCCCCGTACCTATATTTAATGCTCTTTGGTGACCACGGCCGGCGTGTGGCACCGACACAGTCTTACGTCTAAGTGTGATAGTGCAAGTGTCTGTAAATTACTGTAAAAGCTTGCAGACACAATGCGAAGTGAATTTTACCGGTTTTAGATCCGAGTGCGAGCTTCTAGGAACGTGAACATTCAATCACTGCTGGAACAAACGTAATACGAGACAACGTAAAGGCGACCGTCCACTGCTAGGTAGGGTGTGCACGGAGAGGTTTGCTACGTTTGTTGCGAGGTTCGTTTGTTAGCCCGTGTGACAGTGTGTACCGTGATGACAGTGGACGATCCCGCCTACATTGTACTAAAGTACATGTGTGTAGCTTCGCCGTTGGCTTCTTTGGAACAGCGCCTTAACTCTCGGCATTCTCAAGGTGTGATGAATACAGTATTACTCAGTTTTGATATACTGTTTCCAGAAATACTTTTTTCATTGGTTTTTGCGCATCAGTTGTTGTCGCGAGACGCGTGTAGCTTGTGGCCAATTTAATTGTTAGTTTGAAAACACTGTGGCTTTAGTGGAACACTGCAATTGGAACTGTTGTGTGCTGTATTGTGTGTAAGTTTGGGGTAATGATGTGAGAAGTCACTCAGTTAGGGTAACGTTTAAGTGAAACGCGTAGGATAGGACACGATTATGCACGTTTATATGATGATCGATAGTATATGTTCTGGGCCAGAGATTACTATTACTATTGCTTATCTTGTATTTTTGAGATGGTTATTTATTAGTTAAATAAATCGCGCAGCTAACGAGGATAACCTGCACATCTTACGTAGCCGTGGATGGTCGACTTTGGGCACTGTGTTATTTATTTTTTAGAAATAAATCTGTGTCACTTCATTCGTCAAAATTACAAAGTTATTTCAGCCAAAAACTCCAAATTTTGTCTTTCCACGAAAAAAGTTTTCCACGAAAGGCTGAGATCCAACAGTCTCGCAAAATATTCGCTTAATATCAATTACCAGAATGATCCATTTAAATAAACATCAGCTATTTTAGTATTATTTCCACGAATTGATGTTAAATCTTTTAGTTTACGGCGCAAAAGCCGAGAAATGGATTGGATACCAAAAATCGCACCTCAAATCGTATAAAATGAATTTGAAACTGATTCAAAATCAAAATATTTTATTTCACATAGGCCTAGATGGGCATTTATAAAACGTCGACAAAAAGGTGCACGGTTCGGATTGGTCGTTTGCTATGGAGAAGAACCGGCAAGAAACTCCATGGTTACTCTTTTCAAATCATTTGGTATTACAATATTATCATGGTTACAGCATTTGTACTTAAGTATGGGGGATAGCGTAGGCCCGACAATAAGTCGTTGCTTATTAAACAAAAGGTGTAAAAAAAAAAAAAAAGTTAACAAAAGTTAACAAGCAGCTGATCTGCAAAGCCTGCAATGTTCACTCATTCACAAACAATCGGTAAAAAAGAATCTATACAAAGGTAAAAGAATCTATACAAAGGTAAAAGAATCTATACAAAGGTAAAAGAATCTATACAAAGGTAAAAGAATCTATATAAAGGTAAAAGAATCTATACAAAGGTAAAAGAATCTATACAAAGGTAAAAGAATCTATACAAAGGTAAAAGAATCTATATAAAGGTAAAAGAATCTATACAAAGGTAAAAGAATCTATACAAAGGTAAAAGAATCTATACAAAGGTAAAAGAATCTATACAAAGGTAAAAGAATCTATATAAAGGTAAAAGAATCTATACAAAGGTAAAAGAATCTATACAAAGGTAAAAGAATCTATACAAAGGTAAAAGAATCTATACAAAGGTAAAAGAATCTATATAAAGGTAAAAGAATCTATACAAAGGTAAAAGAATCTATACAAAGGTAAAAGAATCTATACAAAGGTAAAAGAATCTATACAAAGGTAAAAGAATCTATATAAAGGTAAAAGAATCTATACAAAGGTAAAAGAATCTATACAAAGGTAAAAGAATCTATACAAAGGTAAAAGAATCTATACAAAGGTAAAAGAATCTATATAAAGGTAAAAGAATCTATACAAAGGTAAAAGAATCTATACAAAGGTAAAAGAATCTATATAAAGGTAAAAGAATCTATACAAAGGTAAAAGAATCTATACTACGGTAAAATAATCTATACAAAGGTATTAGATTTGACTGAATATGATTGGTTTCAACATGTTGATAGTCTTATGACGGCGCCCCTCTTTGCAAGTTTAAATGGCGTTTCAATGAAAAACCTTTATACGACCTATGACGTAAAGATTACCCTAATAGCTGATGACGACAACCCTAATAGCAGCATGTGCGTCACCAACCCTGTGTGAACCCTTGCATGCGATCTGTTATCAGTCGCGTCGTTTCAGTATCTTTGACTTTTACGACTCAATCCCATTAGACCCCGCCTGAAACGAAACAAACAAAAATTACAACTTAATTATTGTTTCGTTGGAAAGTTGTTATCTTTTTAATTGTTTTTATTGTGATTTAGGGTTGTTTTCACTTTCGCAATCTCTTTGTTTGGACACGCGGCGTCGGCGGCGGTTCTTTCTTGGGCGGTGAGTTGTGACGGGTTCAATGTTTGGCACCTCAAGTATGTTTAGGATTGTTTGTTCAGTGTGAACGCAAGCATCAACAAGATGCTTGCGTTCACACTGAAATACTTTATTTATTAATCACCTATTTGCCTGCTTGTTAATGGTGGATACTTCCTACGTTAATATTTTCTCTCTTGGGTAATAAGGTACGCTCTTGATAGTCGGTGACTTGAAATCTAAAACTCAATTACATATTCAGTTAGTTCAAATTCCACATTCAAAAATTCAATTACAGTTTGTAAATATCAAATGTTTTGTTGAACTTTTATAATACCTTGAAAACTTGTACCTTCTAGTGTTCCCTGTTACTAGAAGTACCAGGCTAACATAAATGGAAAGCATTACCACACAGAGCAACGCTAAGGAAGCGACGAACAGCACAACTATAAGATAGCTCGAAAGTCGTTGAAGCAAAGTAGCACAATTAATTTGCAGCATTATCTTTTCAATACGGAGCCTCAGTTAAAAGTTGGTCGGAAGTTACTTGGAACTAACTGCTTCACAGTAACTAGTTGTGCTGCATAGCAGCGTAGTTAATTCTCTAAAATAACATTCATGGTGTAGCAGGAAATACCGTAGTATAACTACACAAATAATGATTGTGAAAGTAGGTACTTAGTTGAAATGAAAGCCAACTGCATGATAGTAGTAGAAAAAAAGGAGAAGAAGAAAGATGACTGACTGATGCTGAGTATTGCTGCTGGATAGTCTAGTCTTGCGCAGTTGCAGCTTACCTAAGTTTACTTTTAACAATCTTCTGTCAATATTCTATATGAATGATGACATTGACAGTTCTTAAACTCAGTTTAAATCGTGTTCAATCAAAATTCACTCTTAGTATCAGTGAGACAGGACGTGACCGATATAAAAGGTAGGACAGCTGTATAGTTATATGTAGTTGTGTGTTTGCTCGCAGCCAACATTTAAATGAAGTTGCAAAATATTCAGCGACAAACATAATTCAAACAAACAAATCTCTTGTCAGATTGGAATCAAAACATAAAAGTGCGGCGTGGCGCAGCTCTCACAATATTTCGTGTCGGCTGTCAGCGCAAACTTGCCACTATTTATCGTTTGGCAAGTTTCCTTGTCTCCTCACCCCTCACCCCCTCCCTCTCTCCCCTACGTCGTACCCCTTCCCACCTCTTGCACCCCTCTAACCGACCGGAAAACTATAGCGAGTTCCAAACTGATGTCTCACTTGATAGGCGACGTCAACAAGTTCGCTGAACGCGCTGCACAGCGCTGCAAGCCACTGAAAGTTGCTGCACTTTGTGTGAACGTTTAATTGGAAGCTTTATGAGTGGCGTGCACCTCATGGTAATGAGGGCCGCCGGCTAATATGAGCATTCAGTCGGAGCACTGATTACTGCGAAATGGAAAAGTCTTGTCCAACTAAAGTTTTGTTAGGAGCACGCAAGGCAGAAAAATAGTTGCAGAAAATAAACATTACGGGACACCATCTTATACATACAATTTTACCTTATTTTTGAGTCATTAAAATAAAAATACATACAGTACAGAATCATACAATAATTCTAAAGCGAGATTACAGCGACAGATTCTCATAAAATGTTTCTTTGACGGCGCTCCAAAGTTTTCAATATAAATTCCTATAAAGGCTTATCTTGAGCTTCAATGTAGGCCTAATCTTGTTTATATATGTATGTATATAAGGAGAGATTACAATAATGTAGTGAGCTATAAATCGTAAGATCCCGATATGGCTATAAAGTCGATTTACGAGCGTACCAAGCAGTCGACGGCGCAGTACCAAACATTTTACATTTTATTGTTTCCTAATATCTGGTTTATTCCGTTATAGAGCTATTTAAACACTTCCCGGATTCGGAGCCGAGTTCTTGTAATACGAGCGGGATTGTTGTATTGTTTGGTCGCTGTTCCCATTTGGGCTTTGGAATTTGAACCAAAATTGAGAGAATTACGTAATTTCGATCGTCTTAGGTGCTTAATTGAACGCAATAATTTTGTGAAATCGCTCGTTTATGTATTGTCACTGACAATTTACTACTACATTACGCCTGCCTGGAACATTATATGCAGGAAAAAAACTTATTAGAAGTACTTGCTAGAGGTAGAGGTAATAAAGTTCGCATGTTCTAAATGAACATAAATTTAAATAGAAAAAGGTGTTCAACCAAATTAATTTCCTGGCCGGCCCGCCAAGTATTTTCCTAGAAATAACCCTCGACGTTTTATAAAAGCGTTGTGCACAGAACAGTGACTGGGAACACTGAGACTAACCCTTAAAGTCGGGTATAGTCTGATACTATTCCCTTACCTTCGCTCTGACAGATGTACCATATTAGGTATTGTAAATTGGTACTGATCAGAGTCTGATGATAACTTATCTCACTCGAAAACTGATACATGAACAATTGGTCCTGTAACAGTGTCAGTAAGTCCTTACTTGGGAGCCCAGCGGTATCGGCCCCAATTTACGAGTGTTCGGTCGTTGGTTCGGACCCAGGCAGGCACATTACTTTGTAGAATTTATTTCATCACCACTGCACCAAAACGGTGAGGGATAACACCGTGAGGAAACCGACTATGTCCTGGAACCAACACCTGCGATACACCTACCTGCACTGAGCCATAGTGGATAACAGCCCACTCCACCTCATAGAGAGTAGGCCTGTGTCCCAGCAGTGGGAACATTATAGGCTGATTATGCTGGTTCTGAGACCTTCCTTAGTATTTATTCTTGCAAATGATTCGAAACACGTTCTAAGACAGTGATAAAACTCTACAGTAAAACCTCTAACAAGAGACCCACAATATGCTGAGAAAAGCAACAAAGTGCAGATCCAATTAAAATGCAAGTTGTTTTAATGAGACCCTAAAGTTAATGCCAAAGTTAAGATGAGTGCAAGATACAATCCTTACGTACGATGAAACTGTTTGACTGCTGGAATTAAGATTATCTCGATGGCCGGGTTTAGGCGCGGTGTTATTTCGTCGATTCTGGACCGTTTTCCTTGTTTGTCTAGTTTTCCTATTGTTGGTTAAAAGACGTGTGGCGTGTGGTGGTTTGGAATGGAGTTTAATTTTGGAGAAAGGAATTTAACGCGTTGTTGTCACGTAGATTAATTTTGGGGAATTTCTAGTTGATTTAGTATCCCTTTCTTGCTTAAAAAGGGAGTCATTACTTACTTGGGTCTAACAAACAAAATTTGTCTACCTACATTGAAGAGCCTACAACATCTTTAGGTGGATAAATACAAATACCATGAACACTGACTTTTAAGGCTTTGAATGTAGCATAAAATTCAACTCTGACATAAAAAATAAAAATCAAAATACAGTAAAACAAAAAAAACATCTTTGAAATCACTCCTACCAGTTACAACCGGAACAGTTTACTTGAACATAAATCAGGCATCGGGCGTCGATACGCCGAATCCACCAATATTACCGAAGTTCCCTTCAAATTTGCCCTCTTCTAATTACTATAATTTCTAGATGAACTCACACTCGCACCGCGTTTGATTTCGAACGAATTGGCAAAACTGAGGACGAATCTGCTCAACTATCTGTTCACATTTTAAGGAATCTGCTTAACTATGGGCGAATCGTGAACTTTCACGTGAAGTTGGGGACGTATGATATGGTAATGAGAATCTTGAAAATACTGGTGTCAGTTACAAATAGTTGATGTCGCATTATTAGGGTGGGTTTAAATCCTTTTGTCTAATATATTTTATTTGATGTGAACTGTGCATGTTGCCTTACCTATATAAGGTCTAACTATTCATACACGAAATATTTTAAGAGTAACTTCTGTAAGTCGTAAAGTCGCCACAACAACGAAAAAAAAATATTTGAGTGTTTTTTTTTTTACGAAATTATTATAATTCTAAAAAATTTTGAGACTTTTTGCATAAAATCTTTACTCCCATATTCTAACAATGACACTAGGTAAATACGACTTAGTAAACTAGCGTAATGGATGTTCAATGTCAAGTAATTTTAAATTATTTATTTTTTATAAAAATATACTCAGATAAAAAAATAATCCCTTGAAATGGCTTCGTTATAGCCGTTAGATGATTCCCTGAAAATATTTCGTGTATGAATAGTTAGACCTTATATATTATCTTGGTCTAAAATTGATTATGTTCGCTGAAGTAAGCACTAGGTAGGTACATTATATTATTATGCTTTAATTTTGGCTTTCTTAAATCCAACATTTTTTAATACTATATGATAGTGCTAGTCTTTTATACATTGAACTCGGGACCTCAAGTCTCAGCCACATCACCGCTTATAAAAGGGGTTTGTTATTGTTTAAATCAGTTCTGTGAATATTTTTGCACATTTACTGATTGTCACGGACAGGTCCAATAACCGTAGACGTAAAAAGACCAGCAATGCTCAAAATGACTCTAACTATTTTCTTATCTAACAATATTCCTCTTCCACCTCTTAGCGTTTACCTGTAGTATTCAGTGCTCGGCCATCACACTAACTATCAACTTTTAGATGTTTCATAACGGCCGTGAGCCGACCCTCTATTATACAGCTTTATCACATTTTAGCGTAAAAAAGTAACACGTTGTCATTTCGCGAAGTGGCCGTTTAAGATGTTTTTACGACAGGGCGGTGATCTCGGCTAATGTCCTCAAATCTCTGGCCTGTCCCGATCTTGCTGGCTTACGTTGATTCAAGTTATATTATGCTAGACTCGCTATCTTTCTCTGCTTTGCGCGGTCTTCTCCACATGTCATAACATCTAGATTTCTGTGCTTTATCTAAATTAAATATTATTTAATTTTAGGCATCAATCTGGTGGAACATATTTTCCACATGATAAATTAATAACGCGCTCGCACATACGGCCACGAAAGGTGACATTAAATTATAATATGTAAAGATATAGATGACGTTTGTTTCACTGGCTACTTCCTTGAACATTTATTTTAATACTAGCAAGCTGTATGATTTACACACACATGCGTGTATTTCTGCAATCCAACGGCTGAAATACAGCATACCTTGGCACATGCTTTTACCGCATAGTGTTATACATAATTGTGAATGACCAAGGACTAAGGACCTTGTCAAGGACCTTTATCTGACCTGTGACCTCTAGGACTAAGCTAAGCGTCTTTAAATTTAAGATTTATAAACAGAAGATAGGGCACGTAATTAATTAGAGGTATTTATAATTAACACCAGCGATGTCAAACAATGACACAGAGTCGTTGGTACATACACCTCAACATAATTATATGGTTGCATACATGGTTTCAACTTACGGCTTCTTGTTCACTGACCAAAGACGATAGATACTATTATATCTCCTTCATAGTATTATAAGTGAATGATGACTATAACGTAAGTTTATTTGGCAAGTTATCAACGGCTAAAGTACAAAAATGGATATATCTTTACAAAAATAAGAGCCCAGGACAAGGTAAAGCTCATTAGCCGTACTTACTCCTTGTGTTGTTTCAGCATTATCAATCTGTATTCTATCAATATAAAACTATCGTCATCATCATCTGCCTGCCTTTTCCCAACTGTATTAGGGGCAGCTTCCAGTCTTACTAGTGGCAGCTGGTTACAAGTATTGTACATGGAGCGACTGCCTATCTGACTTCCACAACCCATATAGAACTGGGTGATACGACACCCCTTGGTAAGACTGGTTGTCTGACTTTCTGGCTACTCACTACCTGTAACGACTGTCAACAATTTACAAATGACAGCCGGGACCGACGGCTTAACATGCTTTCAGAGGCACGGAGCAATTTCGGAATGGTCACCCATCCACATACTGACCTTGGCAAGCACTGCTAATACTTAACCTTGAAGATCGACCCGTGTGGCTGTTATTATTTCGCCACGAGCTCGTCTATTAGAAACTATCGTCGTATCAGTTATAATAATTGCCGACGTGTCAGTCTATTAGAGCGCTCGTAAACACACAAGTTATTGCGACGGAAAAACTTTCTGATTTATATCGCACACCGCATGCCAACGTACATAGACACGATAGCGGTGGCAGTTGGTTAGGGAATGGAGAGGTGAACTCACTTTCTGTATTAGAAGATTTTATATGCATATTGCGAAGACTTTTAATATTATGTACATACTTAAGTATTTTCTTATTTGATACTAGCTAATGCCCGCGGCTTCATCCGTGTGTTGTTACTGGGATAAAAATATCCTTTGTGATAGTTGAGGCTAGAAACTTTCTGTCTTTCCTATACGTTCAGAAATTTCGCGTGAAAGGTTTTCATTCATTCATAAATTCAAACCTTAATCCATTCATCTTCACAAACTGTCGCGTTACCCAGTAACTGAGTTGTTGAGGTAAGATAGGCAGAGGCTAATTGTAAAATACTGGTAATTATCTACACCCAGCGAGACTGGCAGCCGACCTCATTACACTAAAAGGCTAGACAGCGATGAGCTCAAGCTTGAAAGTAAGTGCTAATTTCAACATGATCAATTTTGTTCCCCATCGGTCGATTGCCTGAAACATGCCTTACAGTAAACTGCAACCATTTCCAATACTAAACATACATAATTATAATATTTGTAAAATACATTTGTTCCCTCTCAAAGCTGCATTTCGTCCGATATACGTCCGATACATTGCAGTCCTTAGTACTCGCAAGGCACTTGCGCGCCCCTCCTCCCCCCACCCCTGCCACAGGAACCTCTAAGAGACGATACAAAGGAAATTAATCTTCCGCCTTGTTACCTCGCGTTATGATAAGCGTATGCATAGGTCCCGCTAACGTTGAAATTGTTTTGAGAAGATATAGGTGCTGGGTTTGGAGAGGGAAATGAACACGTAGTGGTTATAGTTCAATTATTAAAACTGCTTCCTAATATAAGCAAACATGGCCGTCGCGTTTATTTTTTTCGATGGACCTTAACGCGTCTTTGCGTCGACAGAGGAGAGGCCTTATTTCGTTATGAACGCAGCCATTGCGTATTTGCGCGACCGATCGCTTTGGTTAGGGCGCGGCGTAAAATGCTAGCAAGCGAAAGGTCGTCAGTTGAAACCTGTAACTCTAACGTGTACTTAGTGGTTGGTTATTAAAAATCATTTCATCTTTTGTTTTGTTTTGACACTCTACAGAACAGAGTAGGCACTGACAAAGGCCTTGCAAACTTGACACGTATTTTACTCCCTGAAGTATAACGGGGGAGTTTCAAGTTATTATTGGACAGAGTTTCGTACCTGATTTACTTTACAGTTCTCTTCAGGGACTCAAAGTCAGCCAGATTCTGGCTAACGTCCTGTGAACACTGATTTAAGTTTAATCTTTAATATACATGCAAATCGGCGCAAGCGTGATCCTTAGGCCTCAGGCAGTTACCTGTTCTGATGCCAAGTGCTTACGCAGTATTATTTTATAATGAGGAGAGTTGTGTCGTAACAAGTTTCGGTTATAACAAGCATCAGGTACAGGGTGACGATTTAGTCACTTGCATTTCTGTCAAGGGGATTATTATACTTGCCATAAACTACTTTCGCTGTGAATGTCATATCCTATAAAATTGACAGATGCTGGTGAATAAATAGCCAGTCTGAACTATGCGATAGGCTTAATGTTTATAAAACCCAACTATTTGTAGTACCGGTTCTGTATGGTGTCCGGACGTAAAGAATAGCACCATCCCATATCTTCCCGTGGGTGTCGTAAGAGGCGACTAAGGGACTTACCAGAGAATGGGCAGCAGCGTTCTCTGATTCTACAACAACCATACTGCGATCGCCAACCCGCCTGCCAAGCGTGGCGATTATGGCAAAACCCCCCTTCTTGGGGGAGGCCTATGTCCAGCAGTGGACTTTTCGGCTGAAATGATGATGATGATTTGTAGTACCACTGCGAAGTACTGCAATTTCATCATCTTCTTGCCCTTGTCTCATTGAATTAAATACATTTAAATGAAAAATACAGAATACGTACAACTAAAGATTAGTACTTTCACAAAGTATAATATTTATCAAAGGATTTCTAAGTTTTCGTAACTCCCAAATAACAATATGTGACTTGGAAAATATTTTTGGGCTAATGTAACAAGTTCTCCAACAAGAAATAAGTAGCACAAAACTACGCAAACTAGCAAAAGATTAGCGCAAAGCTAAACATAACTCACGATAATATAGTCCAAGGTAACATTAGGCAGAAAATCTCCAACACACACCCTTTAAATATTCTAATTGTTCATACAATTCGTAAGTTTGGCGGCCATGACACTTCGGGACTTCCACCAATTTCTAGTTAGACACTCAATTATCGTGCGTCTACGTTACATATGTTTATGTTGGTATATTTCGGTAATTTATGTTCTAGACTTTGTTTAGGTAGTGTTACATACCTATACGTACACCTACCTGTGCTTGGTCCCTAAAGAACATTTTGTTGGAATATTTTCAGTATTATGTGCGCGTAGTTTGGTTGGACAGGGCTACTGATACTACAATGACAACGAGTTTAAGACGAACATTTATTCTTCTAATTTCCTTATAAACTTTTGTCGTAGTTTTTCTTCTAAACTAAGCGAGTCTGCAGTTGACATGTTGGAATTGGTGCGCGAACGAGGCGACGAACTACCGGTTGCCTTATACTTAGCTATTTTTATTCCATGCGTTAAATAAACCAGGTAAAGTTATTTTTATTAGACAGCTTACATTTAAAATGAGTTGTTCAGGCATACTGTAACGGGGCGGTTAGTGGGCCGGGTGCGGACACCGGACTCCGATATTAATTTCAGTACATTATCTGTCACAGTCTGATGACTGAATTCTCATTCTGGTTCCAAGATTTTGTGTTATATTGTACCGTGTTTTTATCTTCATTTAACTATTTAAACCACTATAGTAAGTTTTAATTGGGTTCAATACTTTTAATAATGTACTAACTTATACCCGCGGCTTCGCCCGCGTGGATTTCGATAATTGTCCCAGGGGATCATATATCGGGATAAAAAGTAATCTATGTGTTAATTCAGGTTACAAACTATCTGAGTACAAAATTTAATACAAATCAAACAAATTTAATACAAGTAGTTTTTGCGTGAAACAGTAATAAACATCCATTCATCCACCCATCTATCTTCACAAACTTTCGCATTTATATGTATATATATATTTACATATATACATATGGTAGGATTATTCTATTATCTACACAAATCGGCCACGTGTCCACGTTTGACCTTTCCAAACATTACGGAAACACAAATAGCCGCTAAACATGTTGTCTTTAAAAGATAAGGGTAGAGCAAACAATGGAGTTAATTAGCTTAGCTCTGCCTCGGAGCACGGCCTAGCGTGACTTTATTAAATTGTTCTAGCAATTAGGCGCTGATTCAGACAGTTTCATGTCTACGCAAATAGTGCCCGCAGCTAATTCCACTAGCTGTTCTTTTCAAATTAGAGCAAGGAAATTTCGAATGAATAAAATGAATACAGAATTTCATCAACGCACCTAAATACGATCAACGATAGATAGCTATTGTTTTATTGTTTTATAGAACGATATTATCTACTTTCTAATTAATATACATACAAGTTACTTTTTAAGCTGCATAAAGAATGCCATACCATGGTTTATCTGAAACAAAATCTGTTGTTATTATTTAAAAATCCGATGATTCTGCAACATTTCTTAGTGAATCTTTGACCGGTTGAGAAAAATATAAAGATGCCTATGACTACCTCAATAAAAATGTAAATAAGCATAAATTGATTCTGAACGAGAATGTATCGGTATCACATCTACACTTTAGGCTGACACTCACCCGCACAGCGTCACTAGATTGCACAGTTACGTAATAGAGGTGTCACTCGCTTCTACTGCTAATCCCGCTTTACCGCCACTAAGAAATATGGCCACTAAAGTTGCCAATACACGTGCGTGCAGCCGTGCAGACTATTTACGATCGAGCACATGTAAAAATGTAGTATACTACAAACTGAACGAGTTAGGAGCTATGTAATGCTGATCAGTTCGATTCCGAGTGCTATGAATTTTGCACATAAAAAGGCGCTGAATGCGATATACACTTACAACATACTTATATAATCTTTTTCATTTACTTACTTGCTTAAAAAATGTTTTTCTAAAAGAAATTGCATTGCATTCTTGACTTTTTTTAGAACCAGTCTGGTACTAGCGACACAAAACTTCTACCCTAAGCACTACTACATTTCAGACCCCTAAAAAGGTAAAAAAGAAACAACAATTTCATGACCTAAACATATCCTGAACACACATTGTTAACAAAACACAAACGCTCGGCTGAACCACCTCTCTACAGCGGGACAAGCGAAAGAAAATGTAAAAAAAGAATATCGTAGCTCGTAATGCGAGCCGGGAAAAACGGTTCAACAAGCCGAAAGTGATTTTTCATCCGAGTTAAGGCGGGAGTCGTCAAAACATCCCGATAAAGAACAAAACATCGCTGACTGACTGCAACGAGCGGCGATAAGAGCTACCAGGCGCGCAGGCGGGGGGAGGAGGGTGTCTTAAAACGTAGTTATGACGTAAGGGTGCAGATGGATCAGCGGATCGCAAGGGATCTGTATAAGGGCGTGATTTGGAAAGTAACTGCTATTGTGCATTAATGCAATGAAGCCACCTCGTTTTACCAGTTTGTTTAAAATTTTTCTTTCTGATGAAAACTTACATAATATTTTTCCGGTAGCTCATATTTTTGTAAAAGAAAAAATGCTTTAATAACTTAATCCGGCAAAAGAGAGCCTACTAAGTCGTCCTCTACAAAATCTATCATACCCCGCTTCACCCGAAAAGATGTCGGCATTTTCAGTTATAAACCGTTTCTCGTTTCATGTACCGGATTTTCTGAACAAGAAAACTAGATCTTTCTTTTTTCGTATAAAATTGTGGCGACTCATAGGTTGAGTCGACAGTTCCACTAACAACCCGCCAACTATTCGTATACGAGTTCCCACTACACCCCTGACGGTAACGAAAAATTTCATTATAAGAAACTTGTAGTAAAATAAAAAGATACATGTATAATGGAAACACTTCCATTGCACTGAGAGCTGCCATACATAGAGTAGTTTGAACCCAGAGCCGCAACTTTTTGGTGTAAATCTCTCGAGCAAGGATCGCACACCTTCTATATCTAACTATGAGTTGCAGATGCAGGCAGGCGACAGACGTGACCAGCCTTCCTCTCCTTTATTTCCGTTACGTTCCGGGAATGTGGAAGCAAAACGTTTACGGTACCCTAACTTGTTAATAAAATGCATTTTTACAAAATCACAAGATGGTTATCGCAAAAAATAAAGTTCGTAAAATTTTGTTTGGTGCGATGAATCACGCGATGAATATAGTGCACGTAAAGGCAAAACACTATTTTTAATATCTCAATTAAAAAGTGGTAATAAAAATATAAACAAATTGGCGGGAGCGGTCGTGACCGCGAGCAGTATATCACGCGAGCGAGCGCGAACGCACCGCTTGCTCGCACGCTCGCGCGGTCGCTCGCGTACATTCATAACTCTATGATTATGTGGGAAAAATAATAAACCTTCAAGTGTACATAATATATTCGTACATTAAAAGGAAATGTTCACTTTATTAATGCAAACTTTTAAATACACATAAAACCTACCAAGCCGCTTCGTTTTGTGAAGTTTGCACGAACGTGCTTTAACATTTACATCATTAGTACTGCAACAGAAACAGTATGTAATGACAACATGCTGCTATTGTTCATTCAAATTCAAATTTATTTATTGGTGTGATTTTTGGTACATTTTACATGAGATCTTAATAATAAATAATTAGTTCCTCAAAAATCTACCTTAAAGGTGTACACTCTTTTACATAATTAGTAATTATTATAAAAAGAAGAATAATCAACATTTTAAAATAAAATAATTGCAACAAAACACAACATAGCTTAAAACAGAAAAAAGCAAGCAAAACATTAACAATTGAGTATACTTATAAATAATTAATGGAATAAAGATAATAGTACAATGTCAAAATTAAATAAGTATCAATGTCAAAATTCTTACAATTTATCATTAAGGAATTCGTCAATAGTATAATAACATTTTTCCAATAATAGACGTCTTAATTTATATTTAAATTGAATAATATTTAAGTCCTTAATTCCATTTGGTAATTTATTAAATATTTTTGGGGCCATGCAAAGTATGCTTTTGTGCATCAAGGCGGTCTTCGATGGTCGAACGCATAATTCATGTCTATATTCTTGTCTAATCATTTTATAGCGATTTATAGCGATCTATTCAGATGCTTTTCTGAATAGATGCATGTTCTTTTTAACAAATAAAGCAGTCTCAAATATGTAGAAGCAAGGTAAAGTCATTATTTTTAACAATATAAAATAAGGTTCGCAGCTATCAGTTATTTTTAAACCGGTAATAGCTCGAATGCATCTTTTTTGCGATTTGAACACCATGTCCTTATTGCAGGAGTTACCCCAAAACATGACTCATTAACGCAATTCGAATTAATGAATCCGAATTGTATATTTAAATATTTAACTGATGAGTTTTACTCAATTATTTAATAATCAAATCGAATCTAAAATTCTTCATTTCATAGGGGACACGTTTACAAAGCAGATGTGGTTCTGTCAAACTAATTGTGTCAACGAGGCGTCAAAGGTAACCCGGCAGGTGGGTAGGTAGGTAAGAATTCGAGCGATGTAATGTGGCAGTGTGGCAGTGGGTCGGCTACTCATTACGGCGGATTCAGACGCCGCCCGATAATTTACCGAATGACAATGAGCGACAGTCGGCCTTTGTATTAGTTGCGCCGAGCGGCGGCCGCGTAATGGCCGAAATTACACCCTCTCTGATTGGTCCGGCGAACTGATTGTGAGCGATGGAGTGTCCAACGTTTCTTGCTAACGTGCACCCGAATCAAACGGTACGAGTGTACGACCTGCGGTACGTATGTCGTATTGCATATGCGGTCACAGTGAACTCATGCTCATACTGATTTCAATTAAGGACAAAAGGAGTGAAGTAGCTTCATTGGGGTAACTCGAAATTCATTCATGAGTAAAAGCTTAAAAATCGCGTACCGAATTGACTGGCTGGTTTAAACAAACGCGTTTAGTTCGTCGTGACTACCGGGAAAATTTTAATATAGCGACGAGGACAAAAAATAAGAATAAACACAAGACACGCCCCCACGTGTAAAGTGTCTAGTATCTCGTTCAGCGCGCCTGTAGTTGCAAGTTGTAACATTGCGTGGGAGACAGGCAGCTGACAGCTTCTATATTTGAAATCTGAGCACAGACAAGTACCCTACCTCACAACTACTGTGAGATAAAAAGTACCAAACAATTAATATTCTGAACTTATATTTGATGACTTTTTGTTGGATATCTGTTTTATTTATGAAGCTAATATTTCTTTTATCAAGGTTTTATAGATCATGAATTGAGAACTGTGAGTTTATGTTTATTGTTATGTTGGTAGAATGATTTTCTTTTCTTTTTAAAAGCAGCGGATTCTAGCTGGATCATAACAAGCACGACAGCCTCGTAGGTCTGGTTCGATTCCCATGTCGGGCAGAGTGTAGTTGTTTTTTTTTCCATCAAGAATTTCTCAGTCTCAAACGGTCATATATCAAGACTCTGTCGCTGATCACATACGGTATTTGTGTCCATGTGATGGCAATAGGCTCGCCGCCTATTACGTGTTTTATTAGGTATACCTCTTCCTAACCCTTTGGGGATTACAGGAGCCATGTTATGCATAAAAAGCACGTCAACACACTTAAAATCTGAGTTACAAGTGAAGTCAGAATATTTCTAAAGCCCGGTATTTTATTAAACAAATAGTATTGCATTAAGCTTCAGGGGTAACAGAACAGTAATAAGGCTTTACTTTGCCAGTTATTTAGGCTAATGAACTAAAAAACCAGTGCCGTGTAGTTCGAGTCCAGACAGACTAATGTGCCCATTACCCTTCGCCGTTTGCCTCCATACACCGTGACTGAAAGATTTGCCCGCAGGCCAGTCCTGAACTTTAGGAAATTTGTTAAAAACGTTTAGTCCCTTGGAAATAATGGAATACATTATTTTGTTATGGAAAATAGCTATCAAGAGATTTACTGTTTACATACAAAAATATAATAAAAACAAAGATTGTGTTGAGCAAAACAAAATAATGTATTATTTAGGCCAGGAGCGTCTAGACGCTTTAATTACATATCATTTAAAATTGACATCGAAATTATTACACTCGATGTTTGTACATTAAAATAAATCACATACAATTATCACATGTCGTAATATTTCCACTCGAAGCTTAATTTTTGAAATCACTAAAATTCAGAAAATTAGTCCGACCGTCAGGCTTCACCCTTATCTGAGTGGCGTGTTGGTCTACGCGTCCAGGGTGACCTAGCGACCAACATTAGGGCCGCGCCAGCTCTGCGGCTATTGAATCGTAATTCACTTAGGCTTACATGTGTCGATTTGAGCCACAATCGCGGCGCATTACGGCTAACTTGGAACAATCACGCTACTTAGATTATAGGTTGCGGTCAGAGAGCTTTGTTTCAAATTGTAAGTTTGTGTGCTTTTCATGTAACTACGTAATTGAACAGTAATTGAATTTAGTTGGAAAATTCTAGTAGGAACCGTTAATTGGTTTTTCCCTGAGATTTTGATGATCCACGGAACCTACAATATACTGCTAATTACTGAACCATCCAAATCTTTTCAGATTATTTAATATTATGGAAACATTTAATTTATTCGAACTGAATCAAATTATTAATTTATTTAGAAAATATTTTACCCATTTTTCAGCAGACCTTTATAAAGGGTGTAAATAAACACTTAACGAAGCCGACAGGCACTTGTTCTCCCCGTCTTTGCGATATTTTTTTTGTTGTAGACCATACCTGGGAACCTTCTCGGAACGGATATATTAGGGGTCAAAGTTACAATTTTTCACAGGTCTTTTTTTTAAATACATGTTTTTAATTTAAGATTTTCACTTTAAACACCTCCAAGAGCCCGTACTATTAAATCCATCAATCAGCACAATGCTTTGAGTGCGTTCCATCGAGTCCTACCGTAAAGCGTGATTTTTCACCCCAAAAAAAAAGTCGTTTCTTGCGTAAAATTACTTAGTTTGATAACACAGAATGTTTGGTTGACGGCTTCGTGCAGGGTCTGTTTACACGCTGTATGTAACTAATTATTTTTTTTGGCTATATTTTTCTTCATTACGTAACACTTTTTTTATTAAATTACTTTTCCATTTTACAAACAGATGCAACCGTCCCTTCCCCTCCCCCTCCCCCTCTCCTCTTCCCTTACTCTCGGCGTGTGAACAATGAACTCACATTTTTAAAGAAAACATTGGTTAATTTATTATTTTAAATGAATCATAAAATTATCATGTAGGTATTGATGGCAATCTATATTGTGTCGGTGCAGAATTTGGATACGAGTATGGCGCCATCAATCGCTTCCATTAATTCTCCTTGCGTGCAGGCATCAGTGCAGCGTCTATAAATCTTCGCCTCAGCAGATTTTCACTTCAAGTTCCTCGAAGATGCTGAAAACACTGTATGTAAAAAGACTTTGACTTTAAAAAGATTTGATGCTCCTAAATAAGTCAACCCTAAGTATGCAACGATGGGTTCGTGGAAACTGTCCATACGACTGGGTCTAAGTTCTTCAAGACACGTCGTGCACACAACAAAAAGCTCTCTGATCATACTCTCGAGCTCATGAAGGAGCGGCGTGAGATGATCCTGCAGTCTTCAGACGAGGCGTGGAAATACCGGCAGCTCAATAGACGGATCTCTAAATCCATGAAGAGCGACCTCCGCCGCTTTAATACCGAGCGTATTAAAGACGCTATTGAGCGGAATAAAGGCTCCAAGGTATTTTCAAGAGATCTGGCTATTGGGCAGAGCCAGCTCACGAAACTGAAGACCGACGATGGCAGGATCGTATCCGCCAAACCGGAGCTGCTGAGGGAGATCGAGAGTTTTTATGGGCAGTTGTACACTTCAACTAGAAAGCCCGTTGCAACTCTAGCTAACGACCCAAGAGCTAGACTGACCCGACACTATACCGAAGACATTCCGGATGTCAGCCTGTACGAGATTAGGATGGCTCTTAAACAGCTTAAAAACAACAAGGCACCGGGTGATGACGGAATTACGGCCGAACTCCTGAAGGCGGGTGGAAAACCGGTGCTTAAGGCCCTTCAGAAGCTGTTTAATTCCGTCATACTCGAGGGGAAGACGCCGCAGGCATGGTGCAGGGGTGTGGTGGTACTCTTCTTCAAAAAGGGCGACAATGCCCGGCTGAAGAACTATAGGCCCATCTCACTTCTAAGCCATGTCTACAAGTTGTTCTCAAGAGTCATCACGAATCGTCTCGCGCGCAGGTTTGACGATTTTCAGCCTCCCGAACAAGCCGGATTCCGAAAAGGCTTTAGCACCGTAGACCACATACATACGCTGCGGCAGGTTATACAGAAGACCGAAGAGTATAACCTGCCTCTCTGCTTAGCGTTTGTGGACTACGAGAAAGCCTTCGATTCGATCGAGACTTGGGCTGTACTGCAGTCTCTCCAACGGTGCCAAATCGACTATCGGTACATCGAGGTGCTAAAGTGTTTGTACAAAAACGCCACCATGTCAGTCCGACTTCAGGACCAGACCTCGGAACCTATCCTTCTGCAGCGAGGCGTGAGACAGGGAGACGTCATATCTCCGAAACTGTTTACCGCTGCACTGGAGGATATCTTCAAGGTTCTGGACTGGAGAGGGCTAGGCATCAACGTCAATGGCGAGTACATCTCTCACCTTCGATTTGCCGACGATATAGTGGTCATGGCTGAGACCATGGAGGACCTCAGTACAATGCTCGATGACCTTAGTAGAGCTTCCGAAAGAGTGGGTCTTAAAATGAACATGGACAAAACCAAAATCATGTTGAATGCCCATGTAACACCCACTCCTATCAAGATCGGAGACTCTACACTCGAAGTTGTAGACGATTATGTCTACCTGGGACAAACGATCCAGTTAGGTAGGTCTAACTTCGAGAAAGAGGTCAATCGTCGAATCCGACTCGGCTGGGCAGCGTTCGGGAAGTTGCGTGGTATCTTCTCGTCCAACTTACCGCAGTGTCTCAAGACGAAAGTCTATGACCAGTGTGTGTTGCCAGTGATTACATACGGGACCGAAACGTGGTCGCTCACAATGGGCCTTATCAGAAGGCTTAAAGTCACCCAAAGGGCAATGGAGAGGGCTATGCTCGGAGTTTCCTTGCGTGATCAAATCAGAAATGAGGACATCCGCAAGAGAACCAAGGTAACCGACGTAGCCCGAAGAATAGCCAAACTTAAGTGGCAGTGGGCAGGGCACATTGCTCGCAGAACGGATGGCCGATGGGGCCGAAAAGTTCTGGAGTGGCGACCGCGAACCGGAAGACGCTGCGTTGGAAGGCCTCCCACTAGGTGGACCGATGACCTGGTGAAGGTTGCAGGGATCCGCTGGATGCGAGTCACACGGGACCGGTCAATGTGGCGACACTTGGGGGAGGCCTATGTCCAGCAGTGGACGTCTTTCGGCTGAAATGATGATGATGATGATGAAATAAGTCAAAAACGGGAACCCTGATGGTTTGCTTCAAATACATGCCTAATTCACAGGAGTGTAAATTAGGCCTTAAGTCATAATGAACCAAAGAATGTAAGTGAGAAGGTAAATAAAAGTGTGTATAATCTAGGTCACAGCATTATAATAAGTGTCGACTCCATTCGAGACGCTGAGTTTAGTCAAATCGATCACGTAAGAGGTGACTGTTGCCGAGGGGCTAATATTTCATTGAACCTCCTCAGAGAATTCATCTCCAATAGAAATAAAAAGTATACAGTCTAAATCTTTTCTTTGCGTAAATATAAAACTTCAATATTCTTTTATTGCTCACTTGATTTTTTTGCCATTTAAAGATTCTGTATTTTTCAGAAGAGAAATTTCTTCTTTCATTCAACGAAAATGTTTTGATGATCGGTATATTAAATCGTATGAAATAGAAATAGCACGATTATCGAGAAAAGTTGAGCATTTACTGAACATCGTGCAATAAAAGGCAACCCCAGAAAGTGCCCTCCATGTCTAGCCGAAACACATAAAAACCACGATACCTTCATGAGTGTAACACAAAAACATTTATTCCCGAAATAAAAATACATCAACTGTAATAAAGTGTGATATAATTATCGCAGTCTATTACTGGCTACACACGACAATGTTCAGCATCGTCGCCTACCAAACGCGCAATGGTCACGCTCCTAATCGGTTCGCTCAAACGCGAGCGGTTAATCGGTCGACGCCCATTGGATTTACGGTCGCTAATTGATTAATTATTACCTCTGGTTCGGGTTGGCTTGGTCTTTGGTACAACTATGTAGAAATAAAGAAGTTACAGTATCAGCTATTGTATTGGACATGTTTCTGAAACATTGTTCTTGAAGTTCTCTATAAACAAGATGATAATAAGATATAAACAAGCAAGGCGTAGTAACACTGTATAGACCCTAAAACTGTTTCTAGGTAAGTGAAACTATTAATCTGGTTAGTTAGTTACTGTAATAGTCTCTGCTTGTGTAACTTGTCAAGGAATAGTAGTGGCCTTGAAAATATTAAAATGTTCCTACATCGGTTTTTGTTGAGATTTGGTCGATACAGAGCCTTGCGGGCTGCTGAGGAGACAACGGTAGTAGGTTTGCTGTTCAGATGCTTAGTGTTTATTTTTCTGTAACTACTACGTACATATTTATGATGTTCTTGTTGACAAAGAGACGGGATTCTGCCACAGATTCCTTATTTATTATTTTAAAGCATCAAATAAATTGTTTCCATACTAAAAACGTTATAAAGTGATTGAATATTTCACGACATCAGTGCCGAATACACCAGTACCCTCATCTCGTAGTAAAATAATTGAGATTAAAAATTCAGATTGCGTAAGTTAATAGCATGTTCTGTTGAGGCCCACATCGTCGTGACGTGCGGCCTGATTGCCGACCCGGTCTATATGGCGGCCAGGCCCACCCACCACCGATGTTACGGGGGGTTTATGGACAATTTCTTATTCAAATTAAAAATATAGTAGGTCTCTCCCTCTTTTTTATGAAGTTGGAAAGGGCAAAATAAATGATTTACTACAACAGTTACCATAAAACACTCTACCAATAATTTTATCTTACAACTATTATAAACGCGAAGGTTGTAATGGATGTTTGTTACTCAATCACGCTAGAACGACTGAACGGATCTGGATGGAAGGCACAAAGATAGATTAGTCTGGAAAAGCACATAGGCGGCTTTTTTATCCCGGAAAACACATAAAAAAGTTCCAGCCGACCGAAGTCGCGGGTAACAGCTAGTATACCAAATAAAAGTAAACAACGAATACGTCCAATAAAAGTTTGGGAAAAATCGACGCAAAAAATATTTTGTACCGTTTAGTAAAGTTAGCGGAAGAAGGATAAAACGGGCCGCTCTTAACCGCGACCACCTCTCCATGAAATCCAATCAAAGCTACGTGTGGGCACACTCGCTCACTCGACTCTATCGCGTACAAACAGACAAGCGATATTAAAAACTTAATATCCTGAGCGAAACGTTTTGCTGTTAGCCAAGTTACGGTGAGTACGAGTAGTGGAGTAGGCAAAATGCCCGCCTATCGGACAAATATCCGACAGTCCGACAGGAAGGGATAACCTAGTTCTGCAGAGATTTGTTTCAGCCAGTTTGCAGTTGCGCCCGCGTGGAGTGCCTATAACAAAGCGTCCTAAAGTGCCGGTACCACGCACACTCGATGCAACTCGGGCGCACTGCTTCCTCGCACTTTAATATTCGTTCGTTTTTGAAAGTCGGACCCAGACTGTCCGGAGATTAGTATGTAGTGTTGAATTAAGGGCTGGTGTCCGTAACTCCACGTCCAAAGCGCATATATTGCGTGGGGTTTGTAGAATGACAATTTATCAGTACTTGCTTAATCAAAAACTCAAAAACTCCCCAAGAACTTATCACGTTAGGCTAATGTAATATTTGGAACGTCAACAAAACTTGGACACAGTACCCAAAATGTAATAAATTTCACAAAAAAAAAATCGTTTCAGTGATAATGTGGTGAGAACTGGTATAAGTTAACATTTCGTAGTAGTTCCCGGGACAGTTTTGCACTGTCGCGCGCGCTTCGCTCAATCTGATCGTTTTGAGCGAATCAGCCAAGCGAAGTTTTGTGTTCTAAGCGCGGGATTTACTAAATCCAGCTGTATTTCCATATACTGCACTCTGAATATGAAATTCTGTTACTTATTTCTAGTATTGTTTTGTGGGAAATATCTGATTCAATAAAACAGTAGGAGCAGTTGTGCGAAGTTTTAGCGAGTCGGCGGCGATAACATGTTATCATTGTCGTTTCTGAAATGTTGTCTAATATAATGCGACTATCTGTGCAGTGCCTGAGGCAATATGCGTTGGAGGAAAAATACTTAGCTTTGTTTTAAGGAAACTGGAAATCATTAAAGGCAAGAAATATACCGATGAACTGAGCCACCACAAAATAGCAAGCAGGCGCATATAATTAAATAGTAAAATAAGCCTGACCCGAGCACTGCAGACGACACGCGACGCCACTCAATTAGACACACATCATTAGACAAAGGCCGGTAATGCGATTATAAGCTGAACGCATATTATTACAGGCACAATGGCCTGATTGTCTGCCGGTACCGTGGACTGACACAATTACGATGCTCCCGTAAGATAATCCGCTCGTAATCAGTCGGGTGCACCCGAGTGACACCGAGCGTTGCCGAGAGTTGCCGAGTGGTGCAGCGGACCACGCAATGCGTACAACAGAGTTGCGATAGTTGGAGTGCGTGTTGAGTACGTCTGAATGAGTTTATTATGAGGTCCAGTGAGATATTTTTACCTCTAGCGACACGACTACTTCAGCCCGGCCGACACACTCTGGGGTAGTCAACGCCGCTACTCATAAATTCATAAAAATAAAAAAGTACTCATAGAAGCATAATTATGAAGATTTATAGCCCAAAAGAAAACTTTACTAGAAAGACAATAAGTGTACGTATTACAGCCAAAAGCCGAAACTGATGAGGCTATTTAAATAAGCCGGAGAAGCTGATATATGGAAACGGTTCATGGAATTCCTCATGAAAGGCCAAATAAATCAGTATTCAAACTTAACAAAAATAAACGACTACGGTCAATGGAAATTCAATTCGCCTTTTTTCTCAGAATACTGCAGGTTCATTAAATTCCACTCCTTCATTTCTTTTAAACAAAATGATGACTTTCAATAACCATTTTCCGTGGAAAAACAAAGCGAATGTGTGAAGCTTATCTGTTCAGAGAGCAGATGAAAGTGGGTTAATGCCGCGCCGTACGTTAGATAAGCAGCATCCACTTTATGCTAGCCTGGTAGCCCCGAAATATTAACGAGTTTACCTACTACGCTGAAAGAGCAAAAATAAAGTATTTATTTTACAAAAAATCTTTGTGTTGGTGGATGATGACCACAGTAGGTGCCCTTGTTGTTCTTAGCAGATAGAAGAATGGTTTGAGTAGCTCATTATTTTTGTCGTTAACTATTTGAATTGTTTACGAGGTTGCTTTAGTTTGCTTCTAAAGCAACTTCGCATGTATGTTCAAATATAACTCCATCAAATTATTTTTTTGTTCCAAACTCTTCTCTCTCTTACAGATCTAAAAATGATTTATTTATTTATTAACCGACTTCAAAAAAGGAGGAGAGGTTCTCAATTCGACGGAATGTTTTTTTATGTATATTCACCGATTACTCGAAGACGCCTGAACCGATTTGGAAAATTCTTTTTTTGTTTGAGTATACTAGAGTATACTTCCAAGATGGTCCCATAAAGATATTGTCATGATCTGATCATGAACTTCGGAGATATGGAACAGAACTCTTCAATAATAGACAGCAAATCTGTCGTAATTGCTGCAATCGCTTGGATGTTTATTGTTAACATAACATCACGCAAAAACACAAATAAGTAAAAAATAACTTTAGCTTCACAAGTCTGTGACTTATGTTTGTTTGATTTAGTTATTTGTGTTTTTAAAGTCGGTTTTTTTTTGTAAAAAAGTTTTTTAATAAACACTGTTTTAAGCTTTCACGATATACAACTAAACTTATACTGTCACTTACGGGATAACTTCCGTGCGCTCAAAATAATGAACAATTCATTATTTTGAGCTCCCGATATTCCAGCTCCCGCATTCTCCAGTCAACCCGCGATCATGGCGCTTGCAACAGCGCCGAAATATCGGGAGCTCAAAATAATGAACAATCAGGGAAGATATCCCGTAAGTGACAGTATAAGTTTAAGTTTTTTTTTTTTTTTTTATATGTGAGAGCTTAAAACATGTAAGCATGTAAAGCACAAACAGGATTTTTAAACATAGTATCTTGTCTATCTGTGTTCATCCACGCGGTTCGTCAATAAATGTTTCTCCCTACCATCCACCACTTCATGTGGCCAGCAGCTGGGGTACATGACACGGAATTTTAGCAATTGATGGCGCGTGGTAACAAGTGGTTGGTCCCCACTATTGAACCGGTGACCGCAATCGATGGGCTGTTCCATACATAATTGAATACCCGTGAGTGGGTCGCTGATCTTAAACCCTAAGAAGCGATAAATCATGAGAGAATACCAATGTTATTAGGTGGTGGTTTGGTTCTGATATATCTATGCCTCATAAACTGAGTCCAGCATACGTTACTTGATCACCGTAGTAACAGAAGAAAAGAAAGACTACAGAATAACAAATTGCAGAATTAATATTTTTGCAGCGTCAAAATTCCATAAATAAATGTATCACTTCATACAATAGAAATAGCAGTGGTCATGCTACACGGAGTGCAGTAGCAAAGTGTCAAAATTCGAATTATTTATTATTTATCAGTCCTTTTGAAGGTTAAGAATTTACAAGAATTAAAACTTTCACAGGTCATAAGGTGATTTTTAAGAAGGAGAACGAGCAAGTAACATACTACATAGTTACTGATAAAACATGTAAAAAAAAAACAAATATGTAAATTACTCGACATCAGACCATTTTTCATTTTGTCCTAAAATTCAATTACCGCTACCGCTCATATCTCAGCCCACACATGATCTCGTGTTCGGCGATTGTTAAACCTGCAGATGAACTGTTATTCGTTCGCAGGCTCTCCGGCTAATGAATCGCGCGTTATGACGTCATAAGATACGAACACTCTCCACCAGTATACGCCCCATTCATAGAAATATTTCTACAGTTTATGGGATTAGGCGCTGGCATGATATGAAAAACATTTTGCGGGCTAAGTGATAAGCTTCATGTATTATGATAGACAACGTGTTGCTAACCCCGGTAGCAAAATTAGCTACGAGTGCTACGGCGTAGCAGAAATATATTGCTACGTCTGCTACGCGGCCGTAGCACATCGAGAATCCGTTATGAATCAAGTATTCTTTTCGATGAAGTTTGACTTGTACCTTAATCATAGCCTTCGTTTATATGTATTAAATTATATTATTAAGTTGATATTACAATCCTTGTAGCGAAGGAGACATAAACACTGTACCATTTCTGCTCCAAAGCATATTAATAAATGACCACATCACAAACAAAATCCTTCCAATGTATTAGCCTAAAACCATATTCACATTTCATCGCATAAACTGTTTTCTTCAGTATTTTTTCACGGAATGCATTGTCCGGCGAACGGATTAAGCTTCAACACATTCAATACCCGATACGGACGTTTGCGATGTCAACAGAATTTCAGCGGAGCGAACCTTCAAAAAGCTTTGTTGGAAACATTTTAAGAGCGTTGTGTACCATCAAACCGTTGAGGCGAATGTTCGCGTAAACTCAGCTTTGTAAATGTGCAACACAACACGGGATTATATTTTGGATTGATAGGTGGCGAGTGCTTGCACCGCGCTGATCTGGGGCTTAAGAATTGTGTAGTGGGATAGAGAAGATATGAAGGTTTTTATACCTGAATATTACGTTGAATTCTATCGAAGCGGGCACGCTTCGGATTCAGCGTAAATAAAACATCCACTGTTGTCTTTCTACATAGGTGGACATTTTGTCACTCGCTTCCATAGAGGACGTATAGAATTAGAAAACTAATCGAATTATTGGAATAAGTGTTACTACAGTTAAAATATCGTAAAAAAATGGTCCTTCGAGGCACAAAGGTGTTGGTGTTTATTACAAAAAAAAACAAAACACGACGTATTTCTGTCTGCAATCTTTTCACAGTGTATTCAAAAAATTACGAAAAGCAAATGTTCAGTCAAGCTAACATTTCCCCTTACCGTTCCCTCGTACGTTTCTCTCCAGCTAGTTCTCGAGAGTCAAAGCCGCGTCTTCTCAATTCCGAGTAGCTGCTTGTTATGCGCTCGGTGGCGAAGGCGACGCCATTACCTGTTTGTTCCAGCCCAGCCTCCCGGCGCCCATCTCCCAGCCCTCACTCGATACCACTACACCCGAGAACAGCTCATTATGGAAAATAGTTGGCTTGCTTTCTATTTAAATTGCTCTTGAAGGAGATTTAAAGCGGGATATGTGTTCAGTAAACATGTTCTGTTGGGAAGGATTCTTCTGGTGTTTTGCCGAATTTACATGCTTGAAAAGAAATTGGTAGGTTTTCATTTTTCTCAGCTGTCGAGATTGCTTATCCTAATCACTGTTAGACCACATCATTATGCACCATACTTTGAAGAGTTTAGGAGTATAATGTATTTTTTCGTAAATGTATCATCATTTTCTTGCCTTTTTCCCAATTCATTTGGGGTCAGCGCACCATATCTTCTTGTTCCATACTTTTTTATTACTTGTCATCTCATCAGACACTTCTTTTTTTTGCCATAATTATCATCTTTTACTCAGTCCATCCATCGTTTCTTCTCTTCTTAAATGCAAATAATAGAATAAAATAGATGTAGGTGTTTACTGGACAGCTACTGCAACTACGACAGATCAAAATTGGCAACAAATAGCACCTCTATCTCTAGTAGATTTTCGCTACATTTTAAAATATTCGCCACAACATTCAGTTCCATATTTGTCAAAATTTTCACTACAAAATTGCGGATAACCGCGAGGGAAATGACATAGGTGTGTGTAAATTATAATAACAAAATACGTATTTTTCGCAAACAGAAATACCGAGATAATATGAAACTTGACGTCAGTACATACATACGTCGTTCTCGTGTCGAATTATTGCAATTTACTGTGTCACAGTATTGACATTCACAATTATGCAGCACATTTGCGAGACTCGTGCCACTGATATTTGTGACCGAATACTTGTTCTGTGACTCATTCGTTTCATCGACATTTACATGAATATAAATAATGGCGTATGTCATGTTGTAAGCTCTGTATGTACATACCCGTACATAAAAGGTATAATGGAATTTTAATGGTGACTCTGTAATATTTGAGGTTTTTATTGTCTACTATTTGAACAGAATCCAAATTATACGCTTCAAAACTTTCAATGAGTTAAATTGAAAGTTGATTTGAGTAACTATTTCAGACTAATAGCTATGAGCACTTTATGTTATCTCTATTGTCATGCTAGATTAATTTAAGCGATGAAAGGGTTTATTGTTTTTTCTAATCAGCTTACGTCATAGTACTCATGCCAGTTGAATTAACTGTCAACAATCTGTGTTTAATGTGATTGCAAGTAATGCTTCGCCACGAATTGTAATTCTGCTGAGCCGTAAGCTGTTATTATTAGCAAATTACTAATCAAGTTTGTGATCTTAATATGAGCTCTAATCGCTAGTTATTTGCGAGGATGACATTACGTCTTTGATTTAGTGACCGTAGAGGGGCAATGTTCTCAAGATATATGTTTTTTACGTATAACCCCTGCGGGTTGTAAAGCATCTTCGTAAAGACGTCAAGGAACAGTTAATGTGTGGCGGTGGAGCTTCGTTTGTCGCCGCTCGCCAAATATTTAATTCAGCGCTCAGTGCAGTCGATACCGTTCTAATGGAGCCACTCTGCACTTATGTGTTGAAGTATATTTAGATACCTTACGTAAACTTACATATCTTGTTATAACATAACTTGTTTCGTGGTGTCCTGAAATACAGGCTTTTCGTCTAGCTTAGGCACCAGTCTCCCACAGTATAAAAAACGTATGTATTGTTCACGAAACCTAATGATGTACCTATGTATTGTGGTGAGAAATAAATCTTTATCTTATCTTATCTTATCTTATCTATCTTATAACGTCATTTATCAGTTTCTGCGTATGATAGAAACTAAATATTTATAGATATAGGTTCACAATTCCAATGATGGCAAAACACTGTAAATAATTATCGACAAAATCTTTACTAACAAATCGATATTTTAATGCATTAGGCCATACACTGAAATTTTTCGAGACAGATTTCATTGAATGATAATAATACAAACTGAACTACAAAGTGCAACTCCTGGCTCGAGTTACACAAACATTATATATAATGTAATCTAAGTACAGAATAATACATGCACTACTCCACAAACAAACATGAACAAACATTAATATTTATGTAAATATCAATTAACATATTAAAAGGAGTTTGTAAGCAAATGTAGCGCGCGGCATAAATCGGGCGGCGGAAGCGACGATGAATCATGCGGTGACGTTGTGGAGGTACACAACACAAGTACACACTACACACGTGTGCTTGTGTATTGTGTTGTGTTGTGTCGTAAACTTGCACCACGGCAAGGGGCGGAGTTATGATCGTGAAGACTGGGCCCATGTGTTAATCATAATCAGATAGTGTTGTATTATGCTTTACGAGTGTTAATGTTAATTTACTTTGTTAATGGCAGTTGTCACCCTGTTATAGTTATTAGCTCAAAGGCAACACGGTCTTATCTTGCCTGTATCACAAATGTATTGATAAAACAGAAATATGTGTTGTGAATCCCTCGTTGGTCGCAAGGGCTACATAACTGATGAAATCCAGATGTGTTATAGGTATTCTCGGCCTAACCTCTTCAAGTATTACAGACGTGATTTTATGTCATGTTTTGATATTATATCTACATTTTGATCCTAAGTGCTCCTTCATGTTCTATTCCCTGGCATGGAACTTACGACACTTGCAGCCACATACGACGCCGCGTGTATGAACTTCATGATATATTGCATCTGAACTTTGTTGTGTCGTCGCGTTGTAAACTTGCCCCAGGAACTGCCTCCGGCTATAAAGACCAACATTAGTCTCCTGTATGCGTTAAAGATCCTCCATGTTTTACTATGTTAGTAACAAAGAGAAAATTAGCCAACGTCTTGGGACATCAGCTATCATACTAAAATACCAACAAAACCATTTTTGGACCACTGCACACAATGTATAAGATATTTTCGAGTGTTCGCGTAGCTAGTTTACCTATAGCTATGACAGATGAAAATTATAGCGTTGCGCTTTAATTTACCTAAGCCATTAGTGAAAGTAATTAAATGCATGTTTTTTTTCTGAAGTACTGTTTTCTTTTTTTTGGTCTCTTATCGTGCAATCAGACCATTGACTATGAGCCGATGTGTTGTCAGTTCCTCACTGGGATTGACTCTTTGTCGGTAGCTCACTGTAGGCTATCCAAGTTCAGGATTACTCTCCAGGCGATTCATGGTGTCAGGAATAGTGAGCTGCACTGTTGGTGGATTCGTATGTTGTTGAAGAAGTTTTTGTATCCTTTAGGCTCTTATTTCGTCAAGTCAGAAAGTACTTAAACGTGACTTCTAGGTCGGTATTACTGGAATCAAACTGAAATGAACTAATACAGGATTGGATTGAAATTCCTGGTAAACAGCAATTGAATCCGTTTCCATTGTTGTATAAACAAACAGTATCTAGCATTACAAACTGAGATACAACTCTAATTAGGCTTTTCACGGAATCCATCAGAGTTTCTCGTTTTATTGGAAGATATAAAGTTACCGTATCTAAAGCAATCTTGTTATTATTTTGTTTCCAGGCAAGACTGATAGCGTGGTATGAGGTATGATATATCATTTTTAATCTAGACAAATTTTTGAGGTTTTCTTACAGAGAATGGTTTAAGACCAGCATTCCAGCATAGACTAATAGTGCAGTGAAGTAATAGTGGGCTTCTGCCAATGACAATAAGCAATGAAGTAGCACTGGTAATCTGCGAATAGTTAACATTAGCAAATCTAAAACCAGTATCCAACATCGTGTCCAGCGTATCCTGTTGTCTGCAGGTTACGGGAACTGATGGAGGCTCTCGAACGTGCCAAAGTCATGACCATTATTATCTTGGGCCGACTCAATAACGATTGCCATTGATATGCTAAGAAGCAGCTTGCGCTTCGATGTGATCACAAAATCATAAAAATTGACAGTCAAGTCAACCTTAAAAACGTGTACTCCTAGTACTAATTCCGAGCTCCTTCGTATGACCCACCCCACGGTAACAAATGAAAACATTCATCATACGCCCGTGTCTTACGTGGCAGCGTGTCCCGACTCGCGGCAGTTCTTCGCATTTGCATCCGTATCTGGAGGTCGTTTGTTCGCATCGGCGACCATTTGTAATAACGTACAGAGTATTAGTAAGACAAGCGTGACAAGTGACGTCATGAGTGTGACGTCATGTGACGTGAGTGATCTGGTTACAGGTGTAATTAGATTGTTGCTTGTAATTGGCTGTTTGTAGATTGCTGGTGTTTTGTATGAGTTGGCTTTGGTTTGACATTATTAAATTTCGCTTTGGTATTGATTGTCTGGCTCGAAGAGTGTAACTTATTAGTTGTATGTTGTAGTTTTGCTAATATAATCCTTTCCTCTGGTAGACGATGAAAATATGACTTCCTAGAGAAAAGGTTTTGTTTTCTATTTATAAATAAACATATGTCATCATCTGCCTAGCCTTTTCCCAACTATATTGGGGTCGGCTTCCAGTCTAACCGGATGCAACTGAATACCAGTATTTTACATGGAGCGACTGCCTATCTGACCTCCACAACCCAGTTAGTACTGGGTAATACGATACCCCTTGGTAAGACTGGTTGTCAGACTTTTTGGGCCTCTGACTACCTAACGACTGTCATAGATCTACAAATGACAGCCGGGACCAACGGCTTAACGTGCTTTCCGAGGCATGGAGGAAACTCGGTATGTAATGGGCGGTCACTCATCCACAGACCAACCTAGGCAAGCACGGCTTAACCTAAAGATTGGTCAGAGCGGCTGTTATTATTTAGCTACGAGCTCCTCCTGCTTATAAATAAACATATGTAATAAATTAAAGTCAATCTTCGCGTCTGTGTGGTCACATTGTTATTTTAAACTATGCAATCAATTGTGAACCACTTCACCCTCATATTACCTATTGTATTCTGGAAGGTTTTTGTATATAATACATGAATATTAAACTCACACTTAATAAAGACAACTCGGATGTTCTGCCAAGTCGTAAAAACTGCGAGGCGTGTCGGATCGCTAGTCGACGCATAAAACAATAGATGAATGTCGAAATATTATGTTACGATATTTTAGGTTAAGCTCATTCTCTATCATAACAAATATTACAATGTTAGAGTTATTATAGTGAATTTCACTCAAATTAAATGAGAAATTTATTATGAATCAATAATTAAAGCCCGGTTCACTGAGCACACAGCCACAACTCGTAAACAAGCATCGAATATCTCACGTTACAATAATACTATCAATAACGGTAATAAGTGAAATAACACCATTCCGTGTGTTGGGAGAGATGTTTCTATTAAATACAACAAAACTTCCGCCTATTCATTAGTATTTGAAATTATTTCTATTTAGGGATCGCTTAGAAAAAAAAAAGGAATAAAAACACATTTCTAAAGGCATGAGACTTCCTTTTGAAAAACCCAATAATTATTTGGCCGACCCGGGAATCAAACCCAGGCCCTCGTGCTTAGGCGATTGGCGGCGGCGACCTCTCGCGCCCGGCCCTGGTTCAAGCCATGGTCCGGAGCGAGAGGGAATGGGAAGCCGTCACCTCCTTCTGCGAAGCAGTCATGCTAGTGAAGGAGGTGGCGGAACGTGAGAGGGAAAGAGCCTCACGTCCCAGCCGCCGCGGGAGACGCCCTGGGCGTCGGGGGTCACGTGGTGGCCCCCGGCCACCGTAGGCGCGGGCCTGTGGACGGCGAGTTTTGGGCTAGCTCGCCGTCCGGCCGTCTTATGACGACAGGCCGTGTCGACGGCGCGTTCGTGTTCCACGCGCGCCTCAAAGAGATGTCAGCAACCACGTAGGGGTCCGCACGGGCCGATGCCTGCCAGGGCTGCGGGACTGTTCGAAAGAGATACCGCGGCCCTGGAACACAAAGGGCAAAGAAGGAACATGGATGGGTTTTAGTCAGTACAAGTCTGACACTCCCTTCCGCTCCGCCCAGAGCGGGGGGGTCATTTGATGATTTCCCATCCAAAAAAAAAAAAAAAAAGGCCCTCGTGCTTGAAAGTAGCCCTTTCGAACACTAGACCAACGAGGTCATCATCACACAACATACACCATAATATCACAACTACACACTGTAGACACATAAGCTTGCTTATCGCTTCAATAAATAAGCTCATTACATAGTCCAATTCTTCGACTCTCGACTTACGCTGATTCTCTGATATTTGCTGTTTTGAGTAAACGGTATAGTAATCGTCAATATAACGTTCCAATAAATACCTAAGTAGATATCAGCGGTATCTAGATACTTAATTGTACATCCACTTACATCAGTAAATACATCATGAATAAGGAATGAGACCGAACGCTTAAGTTCTGATAAATTAATTTTAATATTAAACACGGTCGTCTTACCGATCGCGTGATATTCTCTAAAACCGCACTAAGTACTAAATTATCTACATAGCTTATAACTGCTATGTTTATATTTGTTGCTTAATCAGGAATATATACACTGGTTTTAGCATATTTATCTCAGCACGAGTGTTTATTTAGTGTTAACAAGGTTTGGAATATAATTAACCTATTTTGATGGCTTAGTGGGCATTTTATTTTCAATACAAATATTGTTTGGACTTAATATTTTATCTATATGTCGAATATGTCAGAATTTATTCCGATGGTTCTCGTACATCATGTGGGCAGACGATGGGTTTCGTGCATTGAAAACACACTGGGTGCGATACACTGTTTCTAGGAAAACTAACGAATTACTTGAGATTACAACTTAACACAATAACACGGGGCACAATGAATTGGGTACAGTTCCAAGACGTCTCAACTGCACCGTGATCAGACATTGAATGTCGCCCTCCCTCGAGTTGAACATCAGGGCTCTATAGAAGCACGCTATGTTGTGGGTAGACTGGTAAGTAGTTCGCGTGATGTCACCACTGCACACAGGCGCGCTTTCCAATTAATTTTATGTCCATACTAACGACCGGATCCGACATATAGTAAAAATAATAATACAGGGTGGAAACAGACCCTTCACATAGCCGCCAACCAAGCATTCTGTACATCAAACTAAGTAACTTTACACAAAAAATATTGTTGGGAATCGACTTTTTTTAGGTTGAAAAATCACATTTGAAGGTAGGACTCGATGGAAAGCACTCAAAGCATTGTGCTGATGGATGAATTGAATTGTACGGGGGTCGTGGAGATATTTAAAGTAAAAATCTTACATTAAAAACATGTAATTAAAAAAAAAAAATGTGAAAAAGTTGGAACTCTGACCCAAAATATCTCCTTAACTAGAAGGTTCCCAGGTATGGTCTGGAACAAAAAAAATATCGCAAAGACGGGGAGAACAAGTGTCTTTCGGCTATGTTAAGGGTCTATTTACACCCTTTATATTTAAACGATACTAGTAATAATTTCTGTATGGTGTCCGGACGTAAAGAATAGCACCATCCCATATCTTCCCGTGGGTGTCGTAAGAGGCGACTAAGGGACTTACCAGTGAATGGGCAGCAGCGTTCTCAAACCCCCCTTGGGGAGGCCTATGTCCAGCAGTGGACGTCTTTCGGCTGAAATGATGATGATGATGATGAGTAATAATTTAAGACTCGAAAGACCATTGTGTGATTCAAGTCATTCTTATGGTTTTGGCTTCCAATAAGAAATAATTATTACGTAGGTAGTATGTACAGACATTGGTGGTAGAATTAAAGCTAGATGCATCTACACGAATAGAGGTCCCCCTTTTTTTTGCTATCGGATGGAAACCTACAAAGGAGTACCTCTTACAAGATTGACCTGGAACCGCCTCTGTGCAACAAATGCTAGGCCACATCGGAAAATAAGTTATCGATATCGACTGCATAACTTCATAGTTTTTACCTGACATTAGCACAGGCACAGCCAAGTGTTATCAAATTACCATCTCATAGGCCTTCTAAGATAAACTTAGTAACATTAAACATTGCAATAAATAAATATTTGCTCATGACAATAATCTTTTGGTCGCCACGTCAATAACGAAAATCTGTGTTCTCTACGGCAAGCGTCTTGAAAGTGCCATTTTCGACGTGCCATGCCGTCCCCTGGCGTCGTGAGCACTTTTTGATTTGATGTCCATGGATATCCATGGCGGTCAATAGGATAAGTAACATAGATTGTTGCGGCAACTTGTCTGGCATTGTGTGACGAATAATACAACTTGTTTGTGAATACATGAATATTGCGAACAACTGATGTGCCCCGACGTGCATGTGGCAATATCACGCTTCTAATGTAATGATGACATCTTGTGATAACTAAACTCTTGTTAGTTTGGTGTCTTGTTTTGATAATAGCTTGCTATAAGCATTTTATAATAAAGTAGAAGCCTCCTTCTAGTTTTTTGTTCTGACGTTCTAAATAGGCTAGCTCAAAGTTTAGGACGCCACTCCGTCACAGCTTTACTCCACCTGAAGTCGTCGCACCTTGCTAGGTGTCCTGCTCTGCTTCATTTGAGTACCATAACGCGATTTGCAATATCGAAGAACTTCATCCGCTTTCGTATTTCGACGTTTAGAACTGAATTCCTATTTAGCTAGCTCTATAGAACTTGCTTCTATTTCGTAACCAAATTCCCTCTTCGAGCCCCAATCCACTTAGGCACGTTAAAAAAGCGGAATTTTTTGTTCTAGACTAGGAATAGAAACTTTAGAAGAAAAGTGTCTGTTCACTTACGAAGGTGAAACTGTGATAATAAAAACAAAGATTCGCAAAATTATTTTGATAAACGTAAACTCTCTAGTCAGTCGAGATTACCGTCATTAGAGACAAATACAAAAATATATTATCCACAACAGGACGTTATCTGATATTACTCCTACTTCCACCACTAATGATTCGTAGGAATAGAATAATACAAATAACAATAAGCTATTCCCAAAGATACCTGGAATTAAAACAGAAGTATTTATTTGTTTTTTATTTATAACAGCTTAGACTATCTTTACAGGGTTACCCTAATGCGACAGTTAAGAACTTAAACTAATATACTAGACTATATACTTACAATAAAAAAATACAAAATTTAAAAATAACAACATTATTAAATAATTACACCATTAAAACACACAACAGCATAACATAATTACTTATATAAACATAGCACAAAAACCTAAACACAAACATAGTTTACTTTAAAAAATAAAATAAAAATTAAATATTATTTTGCTTGTAGCTTAATATAAATAGTCTTACCCTTGCGAATTCACTCCAACAACATGATTATGATTTAAAGGTAACACAATAACACGAAAAATGTTTACACAACTCAATGTTTGAACACTGAAAACCTTTAAGACGAAGACATTACACAGACCGGACGATAAAGCAACATGAACAAATTTTTAAGAAGAACGGGCGACAACCTTACGAGCCCCAGACGACGGCGCGGCGTTGATGATAGCTCGTAACATGTCCCACCGACGTTGCATAAATTCTTTCATCAAGCCGCGCCAAAAACATTGTCAAATATCCCTTTCATGTTTACTACCGAACAAACAAGTTTGTTTGGCTTCAGTCAAACGACCCCTTCGCATTATTTACGATGTTGTGAAAAAATTACCCAGTGTGCGAGCATAAATTTCAGCTGACAAAGAACATAGTAAAAAGAAGCTTCGAGAATTACTAAAAAAATCTAATAAGACGGAGGGAAACAATAGACCCGCATACGTTGGGCCTAAGAGGCGCGGTAGGCCCCGGAGCAGGCGTCATGTTTAAATTTGCAATTCAACGAGAGCGCCTAACTACGAGTGTGACAGCTCCTTCCATATTTGATAAACAAATATGAAAATGAAGAACAACAGAGCTCTCTCCTTGTATAATAGAGACGATTGTCAGAGTGATCGATGCGTGAGTGTGTCTTAACTGTCGTAGAACACTAACACAGTGTAATTATTAGTAATATGATTGAAGGAACACTTAAAACGGTATTAAACGATCACAGCTTTTTTTTTTTAATATCCCGAGTAATACCAGATAATAAATAGTTTCAATTGCTGCTACAAGACATTAAAATGATACCACTGGTCTTTCCTAAAAGTCATTTGGTCCGCAAGGACCAAATGACTTTAATGCAATAATATCAATTGAAATGCAAATACAAATTTGCATTTCAATTGATATTATTGCATTGGATATAGACAAATAATAAACACTAAAAATGAGACACTGACTTCTTACTTTCCAAGTAAATAATTAAGGCTTCTGTCTTCACAATGTATTCATGTAAAGTCAGATCCTATCAAAAACATAACATGTACAAAAACGCAAGTCTCGCAATGCAGATCTTCTACCGTTAAAATTTGTGAGATCTAAATGTCTTTAATAAATAGAATGACTTGTCCATCGCACGGCAACATAACTTTGACTTGCAATAGTTCATAAACTATAAGGTTATATTTGACTACTAATAGGTTATAATTGAATGTTATTCAGAAATATACCTAGGTATAATATGCCCTCTTAGTCACTGAAAATTCAAGCTTCTAGCTTTATCTACAACGGAGTTACAGGAGGTCGGAATTGTCCTGAATGGCTTCGAGAAAAGGATAGTAGGGCTTGTCTTTTTGTTTGCTAGACTTGGCGGATTCCTTTTAGTCATATATAACTTCAAACGGATGAAGCCACAAACGTGATGCGCATAAATGAGGAGCAAGGTTGCAAGCTAGGGAAACTTTTCAAGAGATAAGTGGATCGAGTGAAGCAGAGTATTATCCGCCGCCTGCGCAGCTTCAGTTACATGGTGAAGAAAAATATTATATTATTATTCAGAGTATCGACCGAGCAGCAATGAGCCGATAGCCTGGTAATCCTAAATGAAATTCTGGAGTGCCGGCTTCTTAGATAGCTTTCTGAATCTGAAGATGATAATTTGTGTTGAAAATTGAAGTCCATAATCTGTACAGGTTTCACTGTAACAATAACGACACCATGTTGTCCTTTTACTACATTTTACAAAATAATTGCTCAAATGTTTGCCAACAGCGAAAGCACCCAAAGGTCCTTGTGGCCCCGTAAGTCATGGGAACAAGGGTTTTCCTAGCTAGTCTTTTCTCAAAAACAAACAAATCTAGTAAATGTCCTTATTATATTCCTAGAACCAAACTTTATGAGGGTATACAGGAAGGCGAATATTTTAGCAGTAGCCGAGTAGATTCGCATTTACGATATCATAAAAACAAACTACATTATAGTTGAACAAAACAAGTTACTTCGTACATATGTGATTTATTTATTTGTTTTTTATTACTGTATAGTCTTATTGAGCCGTGCTCGTAAATATCAAGATGCAGGCACTGATATGTGCCGTTGTGCGCCGTTTTGTGCCGTAAGTTGCTGGTGGACGGCATTCATACAACTCGCTACATTATTGCCCTGTTGAGTTCCGTTCCGAATGCCGACATTATTCACCGATATGTTTATTGTATGTATTCCAAGCCATATATTTATGAAATGTTTGAATGAAATATTAAGTAGGGCTTACAATTTCTGTATACAGTCAGTTTGCAGTATCGGCATGAAACAGTTGTTTTGTTAGCAGTTAACAGCAGTTTTGTCCTTTCATTTAATAGCAATCACGAAGTCACCGTATAAATAACAAATTATAGAGATAGTATATTATAATGTCTCTGAAGTGAAGCAGATGATGGAGAAGAGTGCAGAATACAATCGGCCACTGTGTTTAGCTTTCGTCGATTATGAGAATGCATTCAACAGTGTCCAGCAATGGGCCGTGTTTAACTCTATCCATCGCTGCCAGATCGACACTCGGTATGTAGACGTACTCAGGGAGTTGTACGATGCGGCAACAATGCAGATTGCACGAACTCACCGCACCGATTTCGGTCAAAAGGGGAGTGCGACAAGGTGATACCATTTCGCCTAAACTTTTCACTGCTGCTCTGGAAAACGTGATGAAAACACTGAAATGGGACCAAAGTGGTGTAAACGTTAATGGTGTCTACTTGTCGCACCTTCGGTTTGCGGATGACCTCGTGATGTTCGCCGAATTCCTGCAAGACCTGCATGCAGAAACAACTTGTTGATGCTTCCCTACAAGTTGGCTTAAGAATGAACATGTCCAAGATGAAGGTGATGTCAGGCATTCCGGAAAACTCTGTCTCAGATGTTATGGTTGCAGATGAGCGTCTGGAGATAGTTGATCATTATGTTTATCAGGGACTTGTTCTATCTTTTGACAAGGAGCATTCCAACAAGGAGATTTCTAATAGAGTACAACACGGATGGGCGGCGTTTGGGAAAGTGGATTATATTTTTCGGTAGAAAAAGAGCACTCAGTGCCTAAAACCCGTCTTTTCAACCAATGTGTCCTGCCAACAATAACCTACGGTGGCCGAGACATGGATGCTCACAAAGGAGACTGTCCACCGAGTACGAGTAGCACACAGGGCCATGCTTGGCATAACCCTCTTAGACCGAGTGCGTAACACCGAAATTCGCCGTCGAACGAAACTCTGCGACGTCAGGGACCGGGCGGTGCGCCTCAAGTGGACCCGGGCAGGACATCTAGCTAGACGCGGAGATGGCCGATGGAGCAAGGCTTTGATCGAGTGGTGGCCGAGGTTAGGCCAAAGAAACCAGGGTCATCCTTAAGCTCGTTGGATCAATGATATCGTCAAAGTCGCGAGAACTGGGAAATGTGGAAGAAAAAAGGGGATGCCTGTACCCAGCAGTGGGTAATTCCGGGCTGATATGATGATGATGATGATAATATACGTACATCTGGTCACAAAGTGACCTTTTCATCTGACTATGGTCTAAAATCTTTCTCTTTAACCTTCATAGATAGGTTATGCAGCCCGATCCACAAATAGAAGTCACTACAATATATCATTTTCTAAAGTAGTAACAGAAAAACACTTTAAAGTGTACTCTGATTTGATTAAAAGTGCGAGACCAGGCAGAACTTTGCGAAGAGGTGCAGAACGCGATGTTTCTCCGAACTTACTCGGTAGTTCTTTTTCATATAAATCCGTATGTTACTGTATGGTGTCAGCACGTCGTCGTGTTGGACGGAGAAAAACAAACGAATGGGAACAATGTGGCGGGGTTTGGTGCGAACTTGTGCTAAAATAGTTAGTTACGTGAAAAATGACTTTAGAATATTGATAAAAAAATTACACATAGACATTTTTTGTCATGCTGTCTGTTAAATATCCAAATATGGGAAAACAAACTTTAGCCCGCGGCTTTGCCTGCGTGGAAGCCTGGCTAGCTATGATCACACGGGAATGAACAAACTAACTAAAAAGTGTCCTGCCCTAATTCAGGTCAAGGCAGAGATACTTTCGGATTTAAAATATTGCATGCATTTTGTAAGTCACAGTAGATGAACATTACAGTAATTCTTCAACATAACACCTTTGAAACTACGCGTAACCCTTCATCACATCACAACAGTGATTCACGTATCCCAAATCAAGTACCTACCATAAAAAAAACTTACATTCTTGCTTGCTCACTCCTTCACAGCTCTGCCACCCGCAGCGCCACAGAGCCACAGCGCCAGTGGCGCTCTCGGCTCAACACGTCGAAACAATGTTTAACTCCGAGAGGAATGCTCGGCGCCATATTAGAATAGCGACTTCAATGGTGCCGCTGACAAAGGACCACTGAACGTCATTCCACGCTGAACAGAATACGCGATGAGCAGTTTCAGGCAAATGGTACACGAACGAGTGAGTGAGTGAGTGCCCACTGATTAGCAGGATTTCGGATTAGTTCTTTTAGTCGGTTGCGGTACCTTCATCTGTTCAGCATGACGCATCATGTATTAAACGGTAGTTGGGCAATGGTCAAAACAAATCCTGTTAATTAAATACGATAACTGATTACTTACTTGCGAGGAACCGTACGCAAAATATGTGATGTGGCCGTTTTTGGATTTGCTGACACCAGCCAACTACTAATGCTAGGAACTGTTCATAAAGCCTGGTTATTCTTCCTCATCACAGTATAAATGTATAATATGTAGGGGTAAGTAACCAAATGTTTTTGTTTACTTTGTTATTATCATTGAGGAATTCTTTCTGTCCATTAAAGTGCTCTATTAATGGAAAATTATTAACTGTAGGTGTCTTAATGGTTTATTAATAGGTGTAATGATGAAGACGTTATTTGAGTCTAGCGGAAGTAACAACTACACAAAACAGTTTATTATAATTGCTAACTTAATTACTACTGGACAACAATTTCGAAATTAATTCCCAACGTGTAAAATTATAATTATCCAATTAAAACAATTCACTAAATGTGGCACATTAATTATAATCAAAAACGTCAAAAAAATACAAGCGACGACGATTTGAATACTAAAATAATAACGTGAATGTTAAAAATATAACATTTCAACGTAAAAATAAAATCTCTCGTTACATTTTTATATTTTTTCTTTCCCTTTTGAATTTTCCACGTAAGCGGTTAGACATTAAAATCATGGAGCATGTGAGGTTTCGTATGATTAATGGCCGCTCCCGACACTTAATACAGCCCTGTTTATTCTAATGCTCGCGAACATAATGTGCCCACCGGACCCGATACAATACAAACCTCATAATACTACATTCATACGACTTTTTATTCAATAACCATAAGAACAAAGTTGACATTCCTATGTCATTTAACTTTGATATATTTACGCAATTTTGACATTTATATACAGTGTGTTAAAACTGAAAATAGCAGCCCCACACAATGTTAAGAGAAACTATAACGTCTATGTTAAACTAGCGTATGCAAAGCGTATGTGAAGGCATATAAAATAAACATTTTAAGTAAAAAAGGTAATATTGGGAGCATTTATTAAATTATTTACGGAGATGTTAACACAACGCGTAGGTGTAACAATCTACGTGTTACGGGTAAACATTTTACATTAAATTACAAAAAGAGTTTGGTAAGTATTTGAGAAATCGCTATTTTGGCGTTCATGTTTTATAAACCTTAACTAAATAGGTACATACAGACTAAATGTCTAGACATTTTGGGGCTCACTGACAAAGAGATGACTTATAAAGTAAGCTCAATTCAGGTTCAATTTCTGTTAACCTGTAGTACCTGTTTGCCTGGCCAAAAAACCATTTTATAAATACTATAGTACCATGCATGCACTGTAACATAATAATGATGCCTCTACTATTTTTATATGATTCATACTTGTCAGACGTAGCGACTTGTTGCCGACCCACATAAAAGAAAAAAAGGAGTTTGTTAAGAATTAAATTTATCTCAGAAAGGTTTTTATTAACCTAATTCAAAGGGCTTACAGCGAAGAACCAGCAGTTTATTACAATTAGGCTTGAGTTATTCAATGTTCCGCCGGCGAGATTTTGTAAATGTTTTTATTGGTTGAGAGGGATCACAGTTAACAGAGTGGTTTAATACATTAACATTATCACTTACCATAGAGGTACAGCTAGCATATTGAAAATTAACATGATTAACTTTCGTTTACAATTTGGCATTTTATATCTTATAGGTCAAAACCCAGTTCTCTCAATCCCAACACAGAGTTTAGAATTTCACTTATCGTTAATAGTTATTTATTACAAAGATGGCACTGAATATCATCCCGTTTCCAATGTAGGACCTATATTATATAATGGATTGATTTGGTTCGATTCAATTCGGTTAATTTTCAAGGTCAAGCAACGCTTGCTGAGGTCAGTCCGTGGATGGGTGACCATCTATTACATTTCGAGACCCTCCCCCCGTGCCTCCTCGGAAAGCCCGTTAGGCCATCTGTCGTTTGTAGATCTTGTCAGTAGTTCCGGATAGCAGCACGAAAGTCTGAAAATAATCTTGATACGCAGAAAGATTTTGATAATTATAGCACAAAACTTAAATACTACGTATATTTGAAAGCTCAACTAACATACAAACCTCTCCACCCGGATGTTCTTCAAACCGCACTTAATAAAAACGCATCCCGCTCTGTTCAGAGCTCAGTGCACTTCACTGGGATGGCGGCTCAAAGCAAGCGATGCATAGTTTCATCAGCTGGTGGTTATGCCAGCCAATAAACCGGCCCATCCGTACTGAACCACATTCGGGTGCGGTAGCCGGAGCAGAATATTAAAACGTTTACATTTCAGTGCTGTGGACAAACAAAGATGTAGGTTGAGCAAACGACTTACATTTTAAGAATTCTGACTCTCAAGGGTGTTCCTTAAAAAGATTATTTTAAGGAATAAGGTCATTGGTATTTCTTTATAAGAATGTGGGAATCTATAGGTGTTCTTTCTCATGGATTTTTCCTTTTTCCTGTAGATGTTGAAATCCTGGTACTGATTTTGAATATAAGACATATTTAAGGGTAGAATTTGGGAAAATGTATCTAGGTTATTGCAAACGACTTCTTGGATTTTAGGGTAAAACCATCACTGCTTACTCTTCACGGAAACCATGCCACGTTATATTATGATAGGAAAGCTAACAAAGATCTGTTATCCAGATTCTGGGAGACCTTAAAATCTAGGCGAAGTCGTAAAAGTCCCAATATCTCGGAATCCTATCAATACGGTTGGAACGAACGCCAGTTATTTTGTTTTCTCGGTGAATGGAAAAATGCGGGGAATATTTTTGTCAGCGGCAGGACCCGGCTCGTCGGCCTCTGTTCCGCAAACCGCGGCCGCCGCGGACCGCAGTGTTCCTGCTACGAATGATAGATGATAATTGTACGAGATATATGGCTCGCGAATATTTGCGAAGCTTCGTGGAATCGCGCGGGGTTAGAGGCGTAGTAAGTGGTTGATCTATTGATGGTAACTCGAATGCTCTATTTGATATACCTGAAATTTTCTTACTAGGCTTCTGGATTTCAGTTGTCTTTACTATATAATTTTGATTTTTGGTCATCAGTAACCATTTAGCAAATGCCCCGTTAAATTCACTAGCAAAAAGAAATAGGACTATATAGTTAAAGACAAAATCTAGATTTCTTACTTCAAGCGTAACGGAACATTTCTTCCAGCCGTCTGTCTTGTATGAAAGAACCCTGGGTGCGGCACACAGGCGCACGTCGGACCTTGTCGTCCGTCACCGATACATCACACGTTATCTCCACACGTCACGGCGTGATACCGCGCGACGCGACTCAAACTTTATTGATGACCATTGTGCGCGCCAGTGGACGCCCGCGTGTGACGCTTTTTCAATGTGAACAGATTTTAGATTTCATGTGATTGTGTATTATTCAAGGAAGTTTGCTAACTGGGTATGCAGTAGGGTGTGGTCATACCGAGCGGACTGGCTGAACTGGAATTCAGTTATTAGATAGACATCTAAAGATTTATGTCTTTGTAAATGTTATTTTGAGATAAAAACAACTTTTATCAATCTCCTAACGGAAATCAAAACAACAGAATAATTTGATATTTTTACAAATAAATCCATGTTCAATAACAACAAAGAGCACAAAGCCTGGTCCTTTTATCCGCAACATAACCTCTCACAAATATTCAAAGCTCTTTTATTCTGAGTGTATTAGATTTTTGGAAATCCTCGGTAAACAACCGATGGCTACTGCTTTTCTTTCAAGTCTACGTGTTTTAATGCTACGCGTGGGGCTACGGCGTAGCTAGCCGTGCTACGCCGTAATCTTTGCACGTTTGGTCGAGCACATCAGTGAAAATGTTTTGTGAGGATAGTATCTAACCAATGGCTGATGCAGACGCTTTTCTCGATCTTAAAGTGTGTGTTATTTATGTGCGCTGATTTGTTGGTGATGATTAAATAATAACGTGACTCCTGTTGTAGATATTCGCCGGAGGATCAGGCAAGGTTTATTTCAAACTTCGGTTCGCCTATTTTTCATGAATTTATATTTCCACTCCAAAAAATTCTCTTAGAGTGAAGACTTGTGTCACGGAAACCTTATAGCTTAAGAAAACATGTTGTTTCAGGTATTTGTAAGGCATAATGTCCGACTTTTAGAGTACCATTATCATCAGAGATATTGGCAATTTTGTTCTAACCTACTCTTTATATTTGTTGCAGCTTCGACGTCCGCGGCAAGCACCTGTCGGAAGCGCGGCACTGGTCGGCACCGGAGGTGTTCGGCCCCCGCGCGCACTTCTCCACTGCCCCCCCTCCCGCGGCGCTGTTAGTGCGCGACGTCAAGCGCCGCGACGAGGGCGTCTACCGCTGCCGGGTGGACTTCCGGAACACGCAGACCACCAGCTTCAGATACAACCTAACCGTTGTAGGTCAGTGGACACCTTTCATTTTTGTCTAAGATCCAGAGCAGATGCAGAAAGGCAATGAACGACTGTTGACTTGAAATCAGCAAAATCAACACTTGAAATATGTTCTGAGGGCATGTGATGTGGACGAATGAAAAAAGCTTTGAGTATAAATGTGGACCGCTCTATTAGTGGGAGATAACCATACAAACAACGCACGGCTGTATGATATGACTTTTACAGCAGTATGGTATACATATGACGACATGCAGGCTGCGCTAACCCCAAGCAAATTGGGTAAGGGGCAAGTTAATGATGATGATCACCTTTAATTTTAATACACTACAGTTAAATTAGGTACGCACGGCGATCAGTCAAGCTATATAGAACCAGTATATGCTGATCTCCCATTGTACCGGAAATCTATACAAACCGAGTCCATGTTAAGCAGGAAACGTGTATCTTGATCTGTCGCCGTGTGTACTTGCTAGACGTGAAATTATAAAGTTTCTAATAAGAATCAAAATCCACAGAAAACTGACCCAGTTGGTTAAAAGTAAAATTATGACAAAATATTATATCGTTTCGTGATTGGTCAGGAACATTACTCGGCTGTTCGTGTCTCGTAAGTTTCTTTCATACAACATTGTTCCTTCTAAACGTCCGCTAATACCTACTTTCAAAAGTTAAACAAAAAAAGCTGAAAGCCACTCTAATGAACTCGCCATCCCTCACTCGCATCAACACAAACAATTAATCAGTAGTCATCAATTTACCGATCTTGTTTGCCCATACGTATCCGTGCAGCTTAATTGTTCGGTACTGCGGTAAAGTCGGTACCGGGAATTTACGCGGGACGCATTGTTCGCCAGATAAACGGTGCTCCCAACAAGCCTGGAAGGTGTCTGACTTATGGGATAGACTTACTGCGGGCTTTATTGCCAGCAGCCAGTGAGTAATGCGTCCCTGATAGTCGTCTAATGATCTGACGACTGCTTAGCTGTTTTGTTGGCAATAGATAGTGCTGTTGAGGACTAGAGAACTACGTTCTACCGCATTGTAATCGTGCTTAAGGCGAAATTTACCACACAAACTGAACGAGATCGTGTCATGATTGCTATGGTGATTGTTAACCGTGACTGCTCTTTAACGTGGTTTAGATGCACTGATCGTGTTCAATTTCACTTCACTCTCTTAGTTTCGTTATAATTACCATTTTTTTTTTCATGCCAAGATCAGATATAAAAACGCGAAAAACAAAAGTTAACATTAATGTTTTCTGTCAGCCACGCCGTCAACGCAACGGAATTAACGCGACGTCTGCTGTAGACATCATAATTTGAATTGCCAATGTTCGAGCTTGACTTTTCAACATATCGGTACGTACCGGAGTAGTACCGGTGCCACGGTGCCGTGATCGAGACGGCTCCCAAACTTTTTGCAGCAAACTCAAAGACGTGGCGAATAATCGATTGCCGACAAACTTGTGGAATGTTCAATCACTGTTCGCAGTGTTCGGGGATGCTTCATCATCCCTGTTAATTAAATCGATTTATTAATTCTATTAGAGCGCTCGTCAATCAGCTTTCGATGTGTGACACCGACTTTTCCAATCGAGTTGGAGAGTTTACTCATTTAAACGTTGGCAAACATGTTTACTGAAATTCGGCGAATGAAGTTGATCAGAATCAGTGAGTATGATCGACGTGCATATTGTGTTTGTTTTTACATGCGACAGTTAATTTCGGTAATGTAGTCCCGCTGTATGAAATGTTCGTGTTCGACAGTTTGTGAGGCATGTTTTTCTTTTACGTTTGAATCGGTGATTGAGTTTGTGAGTTCTGTTGATGATATGACACAACTTTGTTTTCAATTTGGATATTTTACGTACATAATAATGCTCAAACCGAACGTATCTCCTACTAGTGACGATTCATCGAAAAGCTCAAGTTTCATTAAAAGTGTGCTTATTATTTTTTTTATTTTTCTATACCGCCTCCACAACGAGGCCGTAGTATACGAGGTCGCCATGTGGGCTTGTGTAAAACACGCTGTATTGTTATATTTACAAAAACTCACGCTGGTAATAACACTAACGTGGGAGCTACAAGTACAATAATAGTTGGTACTGACCTAGAAAGTGTACGAGTTTGTTCTTTCTTAGTACGTATAGAGAGTGATTGACTCGTTGAGCTACTGCTGATCATAAGGCCCTGGGTTCGATTACCAGATCGGGCAAACTATTATTGAAATTTTCCATCAGGAACTTCTCAGGAGCAGTCACGAAGTCTGGATTTATGCCCGATTAATGGCAATAGGCTCGGCCTGTATTATATAGGACTTAAGTATAACTGGTGAAATGTTATGTGGGTGTAGTATTATGTACACCTCTACTTAACCCTTTCGGGGAGTACAGGCGTGATGTTAATGTTACGTTTATAGAATGTGAGTAATTGTCACGTGATAGGTAAACAGCAGTGCCCTTAAGAAATGCCATGTAAATGCTAATCGTCGATTGCTCACTCGCTGAAGGTGAGAGGATCGCGTAAAAATGTCAGCCGTGTTTATGTACACGCGTGCACGCCGTAACTCGCATCACCCTGTACGTGCTGCGTTATACAGGGTGCGGTAATGTCAGTGATAAAATTCAACTACCCCCTGTAGGTAATGCTTGATAATCAATTATCGCGCTTCAAGTTTACGAGTAGCTTTTTATGTGTGTGCGTTTGAAAACAAATATTTTTAGGATCTGTTAAGAACAATCCAAGCGATGCACACGAATGTTATTTCTGTGAAAACAATTTAAAATATGAACTGGGTTCAGCCCGGCCTACTCCTAGACAAAGGCCTCTTCTAGGTTGCTTACAAGAAGGACACCGTAGGATTACATGTTGAGTTGTAGCTATTGCTTTTGCACGGCCTTGTCGTTCTTTGTCGGAGAAAACCTCATGCTCAGCCGTGCGCAATATCAATGAAGACCTACAAAATCTTTCCGTATTCTGAGTAGTATGAAATAATTAATTTTGTTATAAACTCAAAATAGAGTCATTCATATTTTCAAGGGCAGTTATGACAAAATTCTGTGGTCCAGTATCGTATTATTATTGAAGTGGAAAGCAATTTTTGCGCGCTAAAGTGCGTAATTATAATCGGATGAGGCTTGTCCCTCGCATCGAGATAACGGCTATTCCCTCTCAAACGACACTCCAGCCCCGGAGCTTACCCAAATATCTTACAACGGCCTCTTGACAAACAATTATGTAGATTTTATACACTTTTGGGCAGTCTTAGACGTTAAACTTGCTACTTATACAAGTACTTCGCGATCACTGTACAACTTTACACTGATAAAGAATTCATTTATTTAGTTTTAAATGTAAATTATAAGCTGTTGGGAACTGACGGAGATATGAATTTAATTCAATTGGTCGTTCACTGTGATGATTATAGCAATATCTACCGGACAGCACCATTTATTGCGATGTCACAATATTATATTCAGAAGTTTTTAGGGTAAGAAGAAACACACAGACAAAAAAAAGTAAAGCAACATTGACATGTTGCTTTACTTTTTGCACAAATAAATCCAACTCTCAATTTTATTAAAAAATAAAAGCAAAATTGTACCATATATATCAATATCGTAACAGAAAACATTCAAAGACAGATCAGCAAACTGAAATACTAATAATATGTTGTGTATTCGCTCGAGTACGTTCAGGTCGATAGATGTCTTGTCCGGCGGCAACAGATAGTGCGGACAAAGCTAGTTAGTACAGCTGGAGGGTATTGACCTACATTTTTATTATGTTTTCCAGGCATTTTGTTGGAACTTGTAGTCGCAAAACTTGGTGGACCCGGCCCTTGATCGATGCAAGGTCAAGAAAAAAGAACCTTTTAACCTTTTTTTTTCGTTTGGTTAGTAACATTGTCTATGAATAGCACACACAACACCGTATTATAAAGTTAAGTTAAAATTTTGCAACCTAATTCTGAAAGTTTACCACAGCGCATTGTGTAGGTGACAATTTAGTTTTTACAGACAGTTCTTTTCATTATGGCCGGTAGTTCGGTGGACACTGCGATAGTTTGACGCTATTAAGGCGGATCCTAGCACCAAATGTAAATATTGCTGAATAGAAACAAAACTATCGTATGATCAAGTTAAACATAATGAGCGTGAATCGTGTGATCCCCACGGACCGCATGTAATCGTGCCGAATATGGCGCACATTAATTGGATCCGTCCCTTCCAGCCGTCCCAATGTTCCTCATTACGACAATCGAGTTTAGTGCCGATTCTATTCGATATCGAAAACCAATCTCATCTGCCTTGTCTACTCACTGAACAATTAAAAAGGTAAAGAGACTGAAAGTCTTTATTATATTTCGCTGTGACGTAAATCGCTTCAAAGGGGCGGGGAGTGCCGTCCAACTATGTAACTTAGTTTCCGTGAATAAAACATCAGGCAATAAGCTAAACTGTCAGCTAACTTGTAAAAGGTAGTTCTCGTATACGGTAGTACAAACATTTGCAGCCTTGAGTCTGACGCCACGTTACGTGTTCAATTGTGGAGCTCGTGTGAGGAGGCCGGTTCCCTCTGCCCCTATGAGCCGCGGTACGATGTACACAGTGCGGTATCGATGGCTCGTTGTTCCATTTCACGGCAACTTTAGCAGGCTTGTTTGTCCGTCCGTCGCTGGAACGTGTTACATTCGTTATTGAACGCGATCGTCTCACAATTGAGTTTTAAACTTTAAATCACTTTGCTCTGAGCCGCCGGCGCCTGTCGCCGGTCGCTGCGATCCCGAGGGTCGAGATCTGATTACAGACTGTTGTCTTTCTGTTAGCCTCTGTCGTTTTTGAACAGTGTCGAACGAATTTCAATGCAGATTATGTCATTCTTCGTTATCACTGTAAATTGATTTCAAACATTTCTGTTCCTTATCGTTTTAATTTGCTACCCGCGTACTTAACGCGCGGGTTGATCGCTTTCCCTCTTAGCGCCTCCTTTAATCTGTTCACAATTAACGGATAAAATAAACCTAAATCTGAAAGAGCAATTTTGTTAGAGCATTTAATGAATGGCTTGTATCTGACAAACTGATCGCTAAAGGACATATTTTGTTGGGAATTGGGAATTGGAATAAAAAGCGCTGTAAAGCTGGTAACGGTTTTCACTGACCAGAGTCAAGCGTTCAGTCCAGTATTAGAGGCTAAAGTTAGATTGGACGAGCCCGCTGCCCGCTGTGTCGAATGTAAAACCCAATTGGGCTTTGATGCTTTAAACGGCGCCGACCGAAATAGCCCACCAGCGTGGCGGAATGGACACGCCTTTTGGTGCGTTCCAGCTGGGTGACTTTGAACCTTATGGCGTTAGATTAAAGGCCGTGCTGGCGCGGTAGTGTGGTGGACGGGCGATGGGTAGGCCGATGCTAATCGGACGGAGCTGTTAGCGATCACCTGCGTTGTATTGAACTGATTAATTGCTATTGGTTCCGGCTGCTCTCGTCCGATATTGTTTTACGTTTGATTTAATTAATTTGCGTAGTTAGATGTATTATATAACGTGCACCTAACGTTAATTAATAGGGCGATCAGTTAATTTTATAATGAACTCTAGTTGCAGCCTGAAAATTGGGCCAGCATTTTGATGATCAATAGTTATTTTAATTAGAAGCATATTTTAGCATTTAATAATCGTTTTGTTGAAGTACAAATGTTGTTATTTCAGTTTTTCCTGTAAAATATAAGTAAAGAATAGAATTTCCCAAGAACGTTAAAACATTCGGAACTAAGGATACACATACACTTACACAGTGTAGAATTAAAAATATCTTCGGTAACATTAATGCAATTAGAAGATTTATACTATGTTGCCGTCTGTAGAGCGGGCGAGGGAATGCGTTTCTCGTGTTGACTGTTGTCGGCGACGAGGTGGACAGACGTCCAGGGTCTTTTTGTACAAATTTGTTGGATTATTTGGGGAATAGCTGTGGACAGGCAATCTTAAAATAGTCCTTGACGAACGTTTTTTAAAACCAAGGTTTTTATTTAGTCACTTTAAATAATAGAACTTTGAAGGCTATTCTAATTAGGGGTTATTCGTTTGTTCAGATCTTCTTCTCAAACCTTTTTGTTGTTTATTTTATATCATTCTCTACTTGTCATTGATTGCATCCAAAAGAAGCCTACGGAATAAAGATTACACAATATGTTAAAAAAAACCCTGTCCGACCCGTGAGGGTATTAAGAGTAAGCTGATCAAACTGCTCTTTCTCTGTGTAAAGCAGTTTTTTGTTTTTTTTTTTCAAAAAGCATGCAAAGGCAACCCTCAATATCAGAGCCCTTAAGGGGCAGCTTAGTCTAAAAATATAGCAAAAAATTACGAAATTTACGTAAAAAGGTAAACGGTACAAATTACTTGACACAACTTTTCTCACCGAAGCTTAAATTGTTTATGTGTACTTAAGTGAAAGTCGTTTTTATGTAATCCAAAGTGAAGTTGGTGGCGTGAGCGGCATGAGAGGCGTGAGAGATGTGAGTGGCGTGGGACTTGAATAAACCCTCCTTAGAGAGGCTTAAGCATAGATTGTGGCTCCGGGGAATGAGGCAGGGGGCACAGGGGCAGGTTAGCTGACAAGATTAGTTCCCCGCTGTTACAGGAGTACTGACCTCAAGCGTATTTATTTCATCAAAGTAATGTCTTCTTTTGGACTTAACGATCTATCGGTCGCGGGAGTGCTTGTTTACCGAGTATTTTAAATAAATGTTTTTTTGTACTCGCGCGGACATTTTCGGTTTTTGTTTAGGAATATTGAAAATTGCTAAAATGCTGTGCCACTACTACTCTGTGTAAAATGCTGTGCCACTACTACTCTGTGCCACTACTACTCTGTGTAAAAACTAAAAACCCTAAACAATCTACTTTTGGTCTTTTCAGATTCAACCAGTACAACAAGTTGTCTAATGTGCCTCTTTTGTTACAGTTCCTCCAGAGAAGCCAGTGGTGGTGGACCGCTGGGGGCGGGTCATCAACACCACGACCCTCGGGCCGCATGAGGAGGGGGACGATGTGTTGCTCACCTGCAGAGTCCTCGGAGGTAAGACCTGCACTTGTTAGTAAATGATGGGGTAGTATTACGCATGTTTCTCCCCGAAGAGTTAGACAGAGGTGTACCGAAAGGTAAACCCACATTTCACCAGTTATGTACTTCACCAGTTAGGTACTTAAAAGTACCATGTAATTGGGGGCGTGTGTATTGCTATCAACCGGGCACTTATCCAGACTAGTAGCTGCTACTGAATTATTCCAATATTATGCCCAACCAGGAAATCGAAGCCAGGACCTCATGCTCTGCATTAACGCTTGCGACCACTCGGCAAATGAGGCAGTTGATGGGATATTTATCATAAACATAACTCGCGAAATGGGGTACAACGCTACTCGCAACTTGGTAGAACACTTGGGGTTTACAGGCGTGGTTTTATGTGTTATGTTTTCTTATCTAGTACTCACCGCCTTTAAGTTAGTTACTCGTACTAAGCCTTATTACTCACATAATTTGCAACACATTACGCATTCAAGGTAGATTCTTCTTACAAATTAATCCACTAATGAACGAATTCTGTATCGTTATACATCTCGCATTGTTTATTGTCTTAATTAATCCAAAGACAACGCTACTCCTCGAGGCCGACCGGCGGCAGTTTCAATCACTTCCATCTCGCAAATTTACTCAGATCTAATAAATTATGATCCGCGCACAATGGATTAGCCTGATGAATTAATGTATCCGACTCTAGGAGCTGCCGTGATGAATTCCTAATAAATTGTTGAGGAACAGGTGGCCGTGTTCCTGCTGTGTCGGATTGTTTCAGCGGTTTGCTGCTATACATCTAGTTATTTCAATTAGACTACCGTTTAGAGCTCCTACTTTGTTAATTGTTTACTTCTGGGACCTGAGACCTGTCTTGCATTTAGTTTGAGAATTAATTGACAGCAATGGATTGTGGTGAAGCAAACAAGTAATCAATATGACGCACTCTGTGTGGGCACTGCCGACTGTGTCAATATTGGAGATAGTAAACCAAGGACGTGTAAACACAGAGCTTACGATACCGCGATACACCTTGAACAAGTAACGACAGTGTTGTGTATAGGTCAGTTATTTTACTAGTATTCGATTTAATATAATCATTTTAGGCAAAAAATATGAAACCTCGCCATCAGAGTAACTCGATTCTAACTATTCTAAGCTGGGATTATCTTCAAGTATACTTCTAAAGTATTTTCAAAATTCTTTTTCTATGAACGTTCTATCTCTTCTAGGGTTTCTGCCTCTTTGCAGTTTTCATTTCACAGAACTTATCCAACTACATTTTCACTATGAGAAAAAGCTTTAGTTTTGCTAAGCAAAATGCTTACAAAAATTAAAGCTTTTTCGGTAATATTCTATTTCACATAAATCGGTTAGGCACTCTTATATAAAAGTCAGGGAGCTAGGCGCACGGTTCGAATTGGCCGTTTCCCATGGAAGACAACTGACAAGAAAAATTAAATGGTGCTCTAATAATATCTGGAGCGTTTGTATCATTTCCATTTAACATAATATCTGGAACACAATGCGTTACGACGTCCCATTACGAGCAGTAGGCATTGTCGTACAATAACTGTATTGTCTGGTAATGGCCGCTCCCCGCAATGACCGAGTCGTGGCGAGTGCTGTAAATTTCCGCGGTTATGTGATCGTAATGTGACGCTCCGTCTAACACCTGAGGGGGGGGGGGGGATGCTGCGGGTCTCTGGCTTTTTTTATAAAATTTGGATCTTCCGTATGATAATAATAGGTCAACAATGTTTTTATGGTTATCTCTTATGCATAATTTGCTTTGAACAAGTTTTGGGGCTTTCACAATAGTGACTCTCTGTAAAACTACGCTTGACACAATAATATGGAATTCAACTCTGCAACTGATATTTTTTTAAATTGTAAAATTTGTAGTATTTCCAAAAGGCTTACTGTTACTTCGTTTAATATTCCAATATTTAATACTTTTAGGAATGAAAACTCTCTTGTTATTATAAAACAAATTCTATTTCCATGAGCTAAAAACTCAACCGCAACACAATCTCTCGCGACCACTTTACGTTTGACATAAATTTCAAAGCAGACTTAAAATAATTCAGGATATAACATTTGTAGGCTACGATAATGTTCATCTGGAGTGTTGAATAAAAGAGCAGTTGCTCCACTCGCGCGTGGCTCGTGGCTGGTAGCTGGGGGCTCGTGGGTACATCAACAATAACATGCTTCTCGTTTTTATGACGTCACAGCTCAACAATGCCGAGGCATATATGAGCAGCACTTAAGGCGTATTTCAAATTTTCATTCTCTTCTCTTAGAATTAAGAAATGCGACGTGTACGTGTAAAAGTTATAGGCGTCGCCGTCGATGATCGTAAACTCTTGTTTTTACGTTAATGATGGTGCTGACATTTTTAAAGCGCTCCACATATAAATTTTCTTATGTATGAGCGATGAGAATGCAACTGCTGCCTCTAAAAATATCTCAGAACAAATAGTCTCGTATCAAGTCTTACCCTACCTAGTATTTTTCTAACTATGTCAGAGTCAGCTTCAGCCCAATTGGATGCAGCTGAATAACGTTATTTTAAATGCAGTGACTATCTGTACACTCCCACTCAGTTACTGAGAGACAGGATACCACTTACTCGAAGGTCTTAACTAAGGATGCAGACTTTCTGAGACGGGCATTCTGAGCCCTATCTCGGCATTCGTTGCTAAACCTTTAAGATTGTTACAACTTAGCCACAAGTCATAGTTAGTAGTAGCCACAAGTTAATTTGGAAATTAAATATCATTTCCTTATACCCGAAATACCCTTATATCAGAAATAAATCCCGTCTTACCCTAACGCCAATTCATATCGATACATTGAAATAAAACCGTGGAGCGCGAAGTCTTGACGGCGCCCGGTGTTTGCCCACCTCTAGACTAGCGTACATAGGAACGCTTTTATCGCGCTACCCGCTTCTTACTCAGATTTATAAAATGCTCGCGAGAACTCACGAAAAACATACTTGGTTTATTTAGTTTGAATCTAGCGGCTCTGGTGGATTGTAAGAAGTATTCAATACTTGGAAGGTTTATTTGAATAATTCTGAAGAAAAAGTGATTTACTCTTGGCCAAAATCAGGATTAATATCGCCAACTGTCATATGATAATATTCTTGTTTGTCACACATTTTAGAAGATAACAATTACAAGAAACAGCTACTTAGTGTTCATTTATCGTGGAGCTATGTTGATCGTCAAGGTTTTTCGGTGAACAAAATAATTTATAATATAACAGAAATGGAATTATACAATATCGAAAAGTTACGAGATTGCATTTTATACATTCATAAAATGCCTCCAGCCTTTGTCCTCCGCCGCGATGGAAAATTTTAATTCCATAACAAAAATACGACTGCTCCAAATGGAAGGAGAGAACTCAAACTCAAAGACCAACATTATATTCTGCGAAGTTTATATTAAAGTTATGTCATTATAATTTTGTGGTAATACTTGGTTGCTCAAATTATGTATGTAACATAACGGTTTGGTTATAATAACAACAAATAGGTATTATATTATTAGGGAATATATTTTTAACTCATTACTAAAAACTGGTTCGTACATTTTTGTTTTTAGTTTATAATAACTTCAGATTTCTGCGAATCTTACAACTGAATTTCAAACCAGTTCCTCCCACCCTTTGGTTTTGATGACAATACATTTTTATGACAGTCATGGCTTGATCCTGCAGCCAGGATCGACTCCTCACGAGAGAACTCCTTAACGGTTAATGGCACATTATTTTTATTTTAATTAAAGCCTGTTTATTTTTTATTATTTAAATACTAAGTTTGGTGTACAAATTGCTCTTATGGAACATTACCCAGAAGGGAAAGTCTTGAAGCAAGTTATTCCTGGAATGATCCACAAAATCATAATAACACAATTTTGTATTAAAATAAAACGGATAGGTAGAATATTTAGCTCCGGATATTTTTAGTTAATCAGAAAAGGAATACAATCGGAAAATTCCGTGCTATAATATACAGGGTGTAAATAGACCCTTCACATAGCCGTCAACCAAGCATTCTGTACATCAAACTAAGTAACTTTACGCAAAAATTATTGCTGGAATCGACTTTGTTTTTTTGGGGTGAAAATTCACGTTTTACGGTAGGACTTGATGGAAAGCACTCTAAGCATTGTGCTGATGGATGGATTGAATAAGTACGGGGGTCGTGGAGGTGTGTAAGGTAAAAATCTTACATTAAAAAAACGTATTTAAAAAAAATTGTTAAAAAGTTGGAACTTTGATCCCCAATATCTCCGTAACTAGAAGGTTCCCAGGTATGGTCTAGAAAAAAAAATCGCAAAGACGGGGAGAACAAGTGCCTTTCGACTATGTTAAGGATCTATTTACACTCTTTATACATTTATATTCAAGATCGAAATATTTAATAGACAGCTGCGTAGCTCAGCAACGTATACAGGGTGAAATTGAATTCATGGGCATCCTTTTAAGGGGTCATTGTACTCATCATTATGAACAACTTTTACTATGAGATCAAACCTGAAGTCGCGAAAAAAAAATCAGCCGTTCCATACATTTTGACGAGTTATGCGAACATAAATGTAGGGATAATTGCCAAAAAATTGACTGAATTATTGAAAAATCAATTGCTCTTGGTCTAAAACTTTGATTCAATACTTACAATAATTATTACAAAATCAATATAAAGGTCTCATAACTAGCCAGTTTTGGTCCCTAAAACAAATATATTTATCAACACAAGTAACTTAAGTGACACATCACACCATTTGATTTTTTTAAATAAATATTCTATAAACGTTGTCATAACCCAAATCGTCAAGAAAACTCTCTTAATATTATACCCACCTCACCCTCGCCGATTAACATTTTCCCCTCTTCGTATACATACGTCTGTGTAGATGCACTGAGTGCCAGTGAGCACCAGTGTGGCCCGCTGTACACCACTGAGCGCCACTAAGCGCCAACCTTGAAGGTATATTGTTCTTCCCCCTCTGCTCGACTGCAGACACTGAAACGCTTTTATCCGACAAAACAGGATTCCGTGGATACAGTAGGTATCGCGGCGTATCAATACATTGTGTGGAGGTTATTACGCGCCGATCGAATCAAACGCGCTCGCCATTCAGCGCTGAGTAGGACGAAGCTCACCGAGCGGTGCTCAAGAGGCTTACCGATCAAAGTAGGCGCCTATTATACAGGGTGCGGCGCGGGAACTTCCGTGTGTAAAAAAAGTCATAAAAACAAAAGAATTAGATACATCGTTTTGATTTTCCATACTTAAAGTTTTTTTGTTACTTCTAATCTCTGACTCTCTATCTGAAATAAATAATATCGTGGCATCCGTTCTGGTCGAACCCAAAGTTGGTCGACTATTACTCGTAAACTTGTAAGGCTTACTTAGATGTGATAGTTTTTCTTTTAATTTCGTTATATATGTTACCACCGTGAATTTTTCAGACTCCCAAACACAAGCGTTTAGCTGGTAGAGGGGGGGGCCACTTGAGTCTAACAAAAATTAGCACTTAAAATCTTAATATTTCACAAACCAATCCTTTAATCGAAAAATTTTTGAACAAACTCGTAACATTTTTGAAAGACCTGTCCAACGACATACCACACTATGGGATACGCGAGAAAAAAAAACCACTTTACGTGTACAGGAGATACCCTAAAAAAATACGTTTCGAGATTTTATTTTACCACTTTGTTGTTTGTTTATTTTATAACTAATCTGTATATATATTCGTGTCAAATTACAGCTTTCTAGTACTAAAAGTCTTTGAGCTAAGCTGCGGACAGACAGACGGACATGGCGAAACTATAAGGGTTCCTTTACTTGTTGACCACGAAATCCTAATAAAAAGGATGTATCAGTAAAATAAAATGAATTAAAGTGATGTAATATTTAATACTTTTTGTTTTATGATTTTTTTAAATAAGGAAGTTACCGCGCCGCACCCTGTACATGACATGTTACATAAACAGTATGAATTGATTTTGTCCTTTGATAATAGGTTATCCTTGAATGAACTTCAGATAATGCTTCCCCCGAAAATTAAACATTGAACAGTTGACAGCGCCAAATGTCGCGTTCAGTTAATTAATAAAACGGCGCCTTATTTTCTTGCTATTCCAGACAATTTCCTCTGAAATAAATGACGGCCTCATAAATATTTTCTTCATTGCTAATTAAAGGAAAAAATATGTAAATGATCATTTAAAAATCACAATTTAAACTCTCAATTTAGTTAAATTCTCAATCAAAATAGATTTCAAAAGATTACTGTATACTGTCACAAAACGAAATTTGAATTGACGGAAGGCCACCACATTTACATAATCGAGAAATTGATTGAAGCGTATTCCCTGAAAATACGGACGAGAGAAAAAAGATATTCAATTCTTGTGAACGCAGATGCCTTTCTAATGACGGGGGCTCCGACTGCTCCGCGAGCGACCGGAGCGAGCGGAGCGGCTTGTGCTCCCGCGGCGGAGAGTTTTATCGAAGAGCCTGTTGCTCTGGCGCGCAATGTGCCGGGTGTAATGTTCCGAGTTTACGAACACCTTCCGTCAACACAATCAATTTGGACATTTAGAGAGGGTGAATACTAATAGATGTTTATTACATAATAATGTAAACAGCTTTTGTAACTTTTATTGACTTAATGTTTTCTCGTTCTAAAAACATTAATATTAAAGTCTAGACCAGGAGCTCAAGATTGAAAGACAATATTGTGAATGGCAACCGAGCCGTGCCTCGTGCTTCAACTTTAACAAATTAATAAATCTTGACGGACGGCGGCGAGTGCTTCGTTTGTACAGCAAACACCGAAATCCAATACAAAGAAGCGCCGACGTTGTTTATCAAAGGGAAAAACAAGCGAAACAATAAGCCAACCGGAAGCTCTCGCCCTACGACTTCTGATTTAGAAAACGTACCGCCGGAGCTTCGGAGCCCGCGATAAATTAGGCCGACGGCACAATAGCCCTCCTGACCCCGATCCGCAATTATGAAAGGTGAATTGAAAACTGGATCAAGTTAGTGCAGACAGTTAGAGGTATAGTTTGTTCGTGGGCGAGTCACGGACTGTTGAGCAGAACGATGTTGCGATGTCACTGCACCTCTAAGCTAAGCTTCAGGGTTTCATTAAACGTTAATTTGCTCTCCTCGTCTCTTGTACGCAAGCAGCTTCTGCCGACACACGCTGCATAGCTCATCAAACCCAAGCTCACGTCAGTAATACGCTGCAACAAACTGCTCTCGCGAACACGCTGCGTACTGAAAGCGAGTATCAAACGTGTATTTAGTACACAAATCCGGATTAAATCCATTGACATTTCGAATTAGATCTTCGTGCAGTGCTCGAAACTTGAACTAATTCAATTTGGCCAAAGTGGATCCTTGGATAGTGGAGCGGTGTCCGGGGCTGAACAAAAGCGCACACACTCCACAAATAAACAGGCAAACAAAGGACAAAGGACGCTGCGCTGAAAGAGAATGCCTTCACTGAAATTTATTTACGTACCGAAGGACCAATGAAAGCATTGGAAATTGCGTTTGACGTACTGTAATCGTTATGTTTGCGTTTCGTAAAACGAGTGCCTCTAAGATGTTTCGTTTTATTTAAAGCACAAAGCCCTGTTTGTAGTTGCGGATTGAAAGAAATGATTTGTAGTTGGAACGCTTTCTTTCCCTTTTATTCAATGTGGATCTAACGTATTTACGTCGGTACACTCCTTTATATTATGTCGTGATCTCAGGGATCGTATATCAGGGAATCTTTAACAAACAAAATTAAGTATCTAATACGGTGTCGTTGATTAAGTATTTTATGTAGTTTTTAGGAAAGAAAGGAAAAATATATATACTATTTCGTATAAAGATAGATCAAACAAAAGAATACGCAACCTGTTGGAAAACTTAAATTTTTATATTTGTAACCTGCCAATTTCAAATGTTTATTTTAAATGCAAAACGGCATTGTATACGCTTTTTCGTTGCGTTTTATGTCTGTCCTGAAGAAATTAGCAATAAATCTAGTTCTACCTCCACTATTTGCTCATGATTGGCCCTTATCCCTTCGTCTCCTCCCGCAGGTCGACCAGAACCTTCGGTCCGCTGGCTGGTGAACGGCGTGCTGGTAGACGAGGAGTACGAGCACAACACGGGTGACGTGATCGAGAACCGGCTGCTGTGGCCTGCCATCCGCCGCGCGGACTACGCCGCGGTCTTCACGTGCCAGGCAACCAACTCGCATCTCGTGCCGCCCAAGGAACTGTCGCTTGTGCTGGATATGTTTTGTAAGTCATTCCTGGTATTCTTAAAACTATGAAGTAGAAAAGATTATCGTCAGAAAGATAATTATGGCTTGGGGCAGTATATCCGCCGCACTTACACTTCTAGATGCAATAAGATTGCGCCTACCAACAACTAAGTAGGGAGGTATTTAAACATATTACAAAAGAAAAAAAAGATAAAAGAAAAACAACATCAGTGGCGTGCAATTGGAGAGATCAGTACAACTATATGCGGGAAAGTTTCAACAACAACCAAAGTTAAAAACTCGAAACGTATCAAGTCCATATTATATTATGTTCAAATCAGTTTACAAATGATGTTATTTCCACTTATACAAATGTCAAATTTACAGTTGATATTTGTTTTTCTGGTGTAAATTAAGTTGGTTAATAGTAGTTTTGAAAAATGTTTGCAGTTTAAGAGTAAATTGAATTTTATAGGTGGGTTTTAAAGTGCAACTGTCTTATTAAAGCCTCTCTTCCACAGTGAGACCTCTAACAGTAGAGATAAAGAAGCCGGCAGAGACCGGTGAGGGCGGAGTCCTCACAGCCGAGAGGAGGTACGAGGTGGCCTGCGAGTCGGCGGGCAGCAGACCTCCTGCCGTCATCACCTGGTACAAGGGCAAAAGGCAACTCAAGAGGATAACGGTCAGTGGGCTTTTACTTTAGATGGGTCAACCAGTCAGCGACACTTGAACTATGAAAAGTACGTTTATTGCAACACTGTCATGGTGTTTTTACCATGGACAAGCGGTTGACTGTATAATGTACCTACATCGGGCAGCTGTGAGACTTATTAGTATGCTGGCATGCTTTAATATTTGTCAGAAACAAATAAATGCTGGAATTTTTAGTTATAAATGAAACTTTTTTTCTAATGAGGTAGGTCTACCGCCAGAATCACAGACATTTGTAACTACTCAAGATTCGAACTCAGAGAAGTTATAAAGGAAAGTGTGAGAATCGCTTGAATTCTGCGAAAACTATAATAGTTCCAGTCATATCATAATGAAATATCTGTGAAGTACATACATACGTCATATTATGTTATCTTTCAAAGCAACCCTGTATTTAGATAAAAAGTTTAATTTCAGTCACATTTCAATATTACAGAGCAAGTATAAACCATAATAGTTATACGGAATTAGATCCGGACTAGCCACAAATCCATTATAGATAGATTTGAAATTGGCTTCAATTGAAATTCAGGCTATAGGGATCGATCTATTGTTTCCTAGAAACGGCGAAGCGGCGATTTTAGACGTTATTAGTTGTAACAAAAGATCTAATTACGTTAAATGATTGGTCTGTGTAGCTAATTAGGCTGGTCTTTACACCATGGTCCGTATTCTCGAGATAGCGAGCTCATTCCGCGCGGATCACTGCCCACTAATTGCTAGCGGTAACTCCCGGCGCCGCTCGCATTATCGGATTACTGCAGGCTTACACACACATGCTTGCATGCACATCAATGGCTGTTGTGTCAATGTTACCGTATTTGTGAGTTAACCACGTTGTTTGCCTAACTTTGTCAAAAAACGTCATGATTTTTGGTCACGGCATCAATACTTTACCTGGTTCAAAGTACATGAAATCGTTCCGATACATGGCAACTCTTCGGCATTCAAAGCTATTAGCGTTCATTCTTTAGACCTAATATCGTCGTCTACCTAGCGACGTGAACATGAAGAGTTTATGTAGGTCGTAGTAATCTCTTTTTCAGGGACGAACAAATCTAAGCACTAGGTTTAACTTCCAAGCCATTAGATTACTTGGTTTATGCGTGACATAAAGATATCGGATTTAAAGAAAAATTATTTGAACGAAATGAGCCTTTTAATAAACAAAGGAATTATGTAAAAGCAATTACCAGATTTCTTACGAGACACGAGCTACACGCCCAAGTGATACGCGTGATGCGACATCGACTGCATCGCTCCCAGAGCGACTGTACCCTTGCGAGGGAAACATGTGACACAAGCGCATGTCGCGACCAGAACTGGCTTTGCAAGTCATATTATTAGAGGTCGGGAACCACCTGGATGTAAATAAAACGCTTTTTCATTAAAACCAACTTTACCTCAAGTAGGTCGGTAGCGGCTGTTAATTGGCGCCGATGCCGCTAATCCGACTGTCCGACCGTCCGGGTCTATGGGCGCTAATAGAGCAGCTAAACACCGGACAACTTCCCAACTGCGAGCGAAAGAATCGGGAACTTCGATAGTTCGACCGGAATGCTCTTCGGAATTAATTTTCTTTAAAAAAATGTAGTTCCGTGCCTTTTTTATTTATTCTTGGTATTTTGAAGGAGTATTTTCGTCTTGATAATTATAAATAGTATTATTTACTAGATTAATCCTACTTGGAATTGAATTGTGTTATAGGGATAAGAAAGTATTCAAAAATAATCCATTAAGGTTCTCAATTCACACAATATCGCAAGTATTTCCTCTCAAATACCTCTCAGATAAAGTTTTAAAACGTTGGCCCACTAACAGCCAATCCAAGTTGGGAACACATCCCCGCACATGATCACCGGATAATTAATACCCTGCAGCGCTCAGCGGTCCAGCGTCTATCGTCTAACGTGCGCCGTAGTGAACAGCGCTGTCAGCGCCTCTCGGGCGGGCACTGGTGAGTTTTCAGCTAAAGTTTGTCTATCGATACTTGTATCGTGCTTGAGGCACGTTATGAAGCGTGCCTGACGACCAGATAGTTCTAAATGCAGTTGTATAATTTACACTCTGATGTACCTACTTAATATTTTCAATACCTACTCTTAAAACTCCAGATTTTTTAAGCTAAACTTTTACGTAACATATAAATATATTGTCTATTTTATTTACCCACATTAATTTATTCGTAAGTAAACAGTACATAAATTTATACTTTCTCAATATGTTGGGAGACATGGAAGCTTGATTGATTCAAATAAACATGTAGGGCTATTGTTATAGCTTTCAGATTAATTTAGATTCTTACGAAGTGGCTAAAACAATGTTTTGTGTTAATTTTACTCTGTTACCGTAGACAGCAAAAACTTAGTATAAGCAGTATGATAGGTTGACAGCGGTGTTGGTTGGAGGCCGGCCAGCGCGGCAGAGTTGCCGGACGTCCATCACGGCCGGTAATGACCGCCGTAAGCGCGCCTCGTAAAGACGGCGGCGGCCGGTCCTCCCCGGTTCGGGCCCGTTAGGCAGCCGGTCGTTACTCACCGAGATTTAAGCCAAAGGACGCCACATGCGCCATTGATTCCGGCTTCATCATCCGGATCATATCTGCACTCTATTTATCACTATGGGAACTTTGAGGCTACATTTCATCCGTTAGCACGCGCAAACTTTTTTTGTCCATTTCTTTTTAAAAGTTCGGATTTTAATAACTCATGTGAGCTTGGTTTTGGGTTAGACGTCCGAAATATTTAGAGTTTTTCATAAATAGATTTGAGAAATATTTATGAAAACAAGGAACCTGCGATAGGAGTACGCTGTTGACGATTATATCATTATTATTTTATTTTAAGAACGTTAACAGATTCAATTTCTTTTACGACGACCATGCCTACATAAGAACATAACACCACAAAATTTGTAAACAGGGATCATGTGAATCGGCTTTACTGCCACTAAACTCATTTAGGAAACTCATCTTAATTTAGCGAATAAATAAAGTTATAAGTGAAGCTTACACATAACAACATTTAAGGCCATCGGGACCGTCATAAAACTATTTTAATAGCATTAGCGGCTCGGCAGCAGCTTTAATACTCAGATACGCCTAGATGAAAAGTTCAAAACGGTCTTATGATAGACAGTTATACACTCGTATAAAGAAACGAAAACATTTATATCTCCGCAACGTCTTTTATAAGTTTACATTCATAAAATCACGTCTTTAGTCGGTACCATGCTTGTAGGCATAGGCTTGTGTTCTGTATGGTGTCCGGACGTAAAGAATAGCACCATCCCATATCTTCCCGTGGGTGTCGTAAGAGGCGACTAAGGGACTTACCAGAGAATGGGCAGCAGCGTTCTCTGATTCTACAACAAACATACTGCGATCACCAACCCGCCTGCCAAGCGTGGCGATTATGGCAAAACCCCCCCTTCTTGGGGGAGGCCTATGTCCAGCAGTGGACTTTTCGGCTGAAATGATGATGATGATGATGCTTGTAGGCTGAAACTACAGAATACTGGTGGCATTCCTCGACTTCTTTTGTTAGGTCTTCGTTCTTATTTCTGGTCATACACGTACGCCAGTTGCAAATACTACGCACATGACCTTTTTGAAGAACATCACCTACAAGGTCAGTGTAGTGGCGCTTTAGGATCTACTAGTGTTGCAGTCAGTCTGCAGCATACATTCCTATACAGCAAACAGCATCTCTAAATCCATTAAACGCATTCAAGCTTAAGCATATGAGGTACAGCGATGCGTCTGAGATATCGTTCATACGCTCCTACCTGCGGCCGCACGTGCTACTCAACTCTATTCAAATTGGATCGAATAAAAGTTTTATCGTATCGATTATCGATTTAGTCGCAATCGCGTGCTTCCACCCAGCCGACCAGCGGCAGCGTTGGAACGGAGCCAGCCTTCTTCCGCTGCGTTATAATAATCGAATGCTGTATTCATGATTATTACCCTCACTTTAATTATTATTGCGCACCGTTTTGTGCTATTCTATTCTCATATTTTATTGAACTGGCTCTTGATAATTGGAGGTAGTTTGCGGTTAATTCTGTGTAAAATGGAATCGTTATTAACTAAAGTTCTTGGCTAAATATTGTGCTTTTCATCGTAACGTACACTGTAGGTCGGTACATTAAAACACCATAACATTTATAAAATCGTCATCATCAACTTTTCTAAAAGACGTAAATAACTTAGGTTGTCATGGCATTACAATAATACATTTTGATATTTTGATACAAGTGGGCAAATTTTGTAGTTGCAGCCGTGGCGGGATTTACGGAGGTGTTATGGAGCCGAGAACTGCAGTGACAAATGCCCTCGTGTATTCAATGACGTGTTTCCATACACTTACGAAGAAATAAAATAATAGAAGAAAAAGTATTTTTGTCATAAATTATTACGAAATTATGATTTCATTTGCTTTTTTTTCGCGCTTTGTCTTCACCGTTTAAGGCGAAGCAAAGATATGAAGTCGGAAAACCGCCTATTATAAAAAATACAATACTTTTTAAATTATAATACATAAATGTTAATTTTTTGATAAAAGCAAATCCTTTTACAAATAATAATATTGATTTATTTTAATTTATTTATAAACCTAATTTAAATAAAATAAAATATTAAGGCCTCAAGAGCATGCACCTTTTTTTTTTTTTTTTTTTTTTTTAGGATGGGAAATCATCAAATGACCCCCCCCGCTCTGGGCGGAGCGGAAGGGAGTGTCAGACTTGTACTGACTAAAACCCATCCATGTTCCTTCTTTGCCCTTTGTGTTCCAGGGCCGCGGTATCTCTTTCGAACAGTCCCGCAGCCCTGGCAGGCATCGGCCCGTGCGGACCCCCTACGTGGTTGCTGACATCTCTTTGAGGCGCGCGTGGAACACGAACGCGCCGTCGACACGGCCTGTCGTCATAAGACGGCCGGACGGCGAGCTAGCCCAAAACTCGCCGTCCACAGGCCCGCGCCTACGGTGGCCGGGGGCCACCACGTGACCCCCGACGCCCAGGGCGTCTCCCGCGGCGGCTGGGACGTGAGGCTCTTTCCCTCTCACGTTCCGCCACCTCCTTCACTAGCATGACTGCTTCGCAGAAGGAGGTGACGGCTTCCCATTCCCTCTCGCCCCGGACCATGGCTTGAACCAGGGCCGGGCGCGAGAGGTCGCCGCCGCCAATCGCCTCTACGAGGACACGGCGCTGCTCCGCCCAAGCAGGGCAGGCCTCCACAGTGTGCTGCACCGTGTCCTCCGGACGATCCTCACAATGGAAACACCCGGGCGTTTCCTCCCGCCCGATTCGGTGCAGGAACCTCCCGAAACAGCCGTGTCCGGTGAGGACCTGCGTCAGGCGGAAGGTGAGGGCGCCGTGGCGCCTCTCTAGCCACTCCTCAAAGAGGGGACTTATCGCCACTATGGTGGCGTGCCCTGCACGGGGTTGCGACAGTCGCTCTCTCCAGGTCACCATGAGATCGTGCCGGAGGTCTGTCCGCTGAGCGGCGATTTGCCGCGGCAGCGGAGTTTCCCCCCGACGTAGTGCCTCCGCGCGCCATTCGTGAAGGCGCGCGAGGACTATCGCCTCCAGATCCCATGGCGGCAATCCGGCAAGGTGGCTCGCCGCCTCACCGGAGATCGTGCGGTACCCCCGGACTAGCCTTAGGGCTATCCCCTTTTGGGGCGCGTTCAGGTAGCGGGCGGCTTGCCGCCTCAGAGAACGCGCCCACACCGGGGCCCCGTAAAGGGCCATGGACCGCACGACCCCCGCGTAGAGCCTCCGGCAGGAGGCGTTTGGACCCCCCAGGTTGGGCAGGAGCCGCTTGAAGGCAGCCCCGGTCCGTTCCAGTTTGGGGGCCAAACGTCGGAAATGCTCCACGAAGTTCCACCGGCTGTCGAGGACGAGTCCCAGGTACTTCAGCGTCGACCCGACGCCGATGGAAACCCCTCCCGCCGTCAGTAGGGATCCCGACGGTGGCGCATTCCGAGGCCCATGAAAACACATGGCCTCGGACTTGTGCAATGCCACCTCGAGACCCAATTGCCGGATCCTCTCCACGACTATCGCAACCCCGCGTGTCATGTTTTCGGCCGCCGCCTCGTGCGACCTCCCTTGTGCCAGTACCAGCGTGTCGTCAGCGTAGCAGACTACGCTGACGCCGCTAGGGAGGTCGGCGCGCAGCACCCAGTCGTAACCGATGTTCCACAAGGCCGGCCCCAGAACCGATCCCTGTGGAACACCGCACGACATCTCTCGCCGGTTCCATTCTCCGCTCTGACCGGGGTAGATGACGGCCCTATCCGTCAGGTAGTCCCCGACCACACGACGAAGGTAGGTCGGCACCCGGTGATACCGGAGTGCCTCCCCAATGCAGCTCCAGGGCATGGAGTTGAAGGCGTTGGCGATGTCAAGAGACACCGCCAATACGACCCCGCCCCGGGAAACCACATCCCCCGTCGTGAGGGCTCTCACGCGCATGATGGCGTCCACCGTCGAGCGCCCCTTGCGGAAACCAAACTGGTGTTCCGCAAGATCCGGCCCCATCCCCGCGAGGTGCCCGGCGAGGCGGTTAGCAATAACTCTTTCAAAGAGCTTGCCCACCTCGTCGAGCAACACGATGGGCCGGTATGCGGACGGAGAGTCCGCAGGGCGCCCTGGCTTCCGGATGAGGACCAGCTTCCCCGTCTTCCAACGAAGCGGGAACTGGCCTCTCTCCAAGCATGCGCTTAGGAGCCCTTCCAGTCGGGGCCCGAGAGCCTCACAGGCCAGGACCCAGGCTTTGCCAGGCAAGCCATCGGGTCCCGGGGCGGTATTTCTGGCCTTCAGCCTGCGTACCGCCACTCTCAGGTCTACCCCAGTCACCTCCGGAACGTCGTCATCGGTGTGGTCCGCTTCCGGCACCGCAAGCGGCGGCGGAGCCATAGGCGGGGGAGGATGCCTCCCTCGCGAAGGGAACAGAGCGCTCACCACGCCCTCCACGAGCTCAGGCCGGAGACTCTGCGTCAGCGGGGGGGCCCGGGTGCGGAGTTTGTCCCGCACCATCTTGTAAGGGCGCCCCCACGGATCTCCGTTCAGAGACTCCAGCATCTCCTCGCGGGCCAGGTTCTTGGCCCGCCGGACAGCCTCTTGGAGGGCGGTCTTCGCCGCTCTGTACCCCTCGTAAAGCTCCGCCTCAATGGCTGCCGCATCCGGAGGGCGGATGCGGAGCCTGCGATGCCTGGTGTACCGGTGCCGCGCGGCAACGCACGCCTCACGCAGAGACGTCAGCTCTCGCGACCACCAGTACACCTGACGTCGGGCGCTTCCTGGCCGAACTCGGGGCATTGCCACGTCGCAAATCTCGGACATGGCCTCCTGGAACCAACCCGCCTCGTTGTTGATGTCGGCAGGCCTGGCTGGTGATGACACCCAGGCCTGCACGATCGAGGCTTCCAGGAGGAGCTCCCGGTTCAGCTGCTTCAGCGCCCATCGCGGACCACTCGGGGCCTGTAGGACCGGCGCGCTTGAGGTCTGGGTGGAGACGTCGAACCGGATGTACCGGTGGTCGGAATAGGTCTCCACCCCCTCCATGACGCGCCAGTCAACGACACGCGGCGACAGAGCGGGGCTAGCGAACGATATGTCCACCACCGACTCGCCCCGCATCCGCACGCACGTGGGGACAGAACCCCGATTTAGGACGACCAGGCCTGTCTCTAGAGCCCAGTCCTCCACCATTCTACCCCGCACATCCGTGTAACGAGAAAGAGCATGCACCTAATGGCTGAATTTAAAAAAAAACTGCAAACTGCACCACCGGCTGTAGGAAAGGAACCACGTTGGACTTAATTTAATAGTTATCTGTGGAAATCAAACATTAGTAGAAATAAATGAAAAAAAAAACATAAGTGTGAAATAAACTCCATTCTGAAACTAATAGTGGTGCGATAAGGGTCAGTTTTCGAGGAAGTGATATTGAAAATGTTTTTAGAAATCAACTAAAGTAAGACAATACACCTCTTGATATTAATGAACGAGCACACACTCCTGCAGCACAGCAGCAGTCCCGACTGCCCCCGGTAGCGGAGCAATTAACCAAAAAGTTATACCTTTATTTAAATGAGCTCAACTCCGCCGTTTTAGTTCCCAACAAAAACACATTTTACAGGCATTACTGATCGCAAATTATCATACATGAACAGTTACTGTTCAAAGACAACTGTTGTACTTTCCTAATAGACTATGTGGGTAAAGGAAAACAAACAGCTTTAAAATGTTTCCTTCTTTATGTATCTGGCCGTGGGTAGTAAAGTTTGTGTAGGCACTTCCTTTGAGTGAATTCTCGGTACAATCACTGGATTGTACCGAGAATTTACTCAAAACAAGTGTAGGTGTGAGGTACGGGAATGTTGGACAAAAATATGTCGGGAATTCGACACCTTTCTTTAACGTAGGTAGTTATAATTTTTATCCAGAAACATAGATAAATATACTAAGGAATAAAAAATATTCCATGTTTGATACCTGCAACCGATTCTTCAATCGATTTGCCCGACTTGTTAACTGATCGCATAAGACATACACATACTTAAAAACACATGTTTTTTTCCTGTAGTCAGGAACTACAAAACGCCACCTGCTGCGATCCCTTCGGTTTATCCACGTTCATACATCTGGTCTTACACGCATGTTGATTGCGTGTACTACGCCACTGACGAATAAGACCTTCGTATTTCCTAGGCACCTAGGTATTTCTACTCACCAGCCTTGTAAACACGGTTTGTTACAAGACCTCACCAAGGCTTAGACACTTTTGTAAAGAGGCTGCTTTTGGCAGAAGACTGATAGTCTTCCTGATGAGTTTACTCAGCAGTACTTACCTTCGATTCACGTTGAAACTTAACATTCTTCTAAAAGCTACTAACAATTCCCGAACTGTATAATAGTGAAGAGCCCGTACGAGTGGTATTACCGGCACGGACCTGACCGGGTAAAACCGCGCACTGGCCGGGTAATATCGCGCTCGTTAAACCTCGGGCGCGACCTGAACTGCATCCAAATGCTCCTCTCCCCAAGACAAACGGCGACCGCTACGTAAATATACCATTATTTTTCGTAGAAACTGATTATTTTGGAATGTGGCAAAGAAAATGGTTGAAAAAGCAAGATCGACTACTTTTTAAATTGCTGGCCTATCCTTGATGAACGTATTCCTTGATACGATAGAAGATTTTTTTTCTACTTATCCCTGTTAGTTGCTAGCGTCTCCAAATTGCATTGTATTTGGGTAGCTAATTACAAAATGACCGCTAGTGGTATATTAACAGTACCAGCAAACTCACTTAGAGGTTAATAATATTGATGGTGAAATGTTTTTCAAAATTATTTTTTATTTTTTTATTCTGTATGGGCTTACTCTTGACCTCAATCTAGTCCTGAGGACAGATATGAGGTCGACGATGGAACGAGCTAACCCAAAAGAAGCCTATTAACTCGCGATTTAAATAGATTGGTGTCATATGAACTTGGAAACACCGACGCAGGCAGGGAATTCCACTCCTTGGCTGTGCGCATAATAAATGATGTAGCAAAGCGCTTCGTGCGAATGTGTGGAACATCGACAAGGTATGGGTGATAACCTGCAGTACGTCTGGACTCCCGATGGAAGAAAGGAGATGGTGGAATGAGTTCGTGGAGCTCTTGAGCACACTCACCGAAGTACAATCTGTAAAAGACCGACAAACAAGCAACTTTGCGCCGATGGGCCAGGCTATGAAGCCTGGTACCAACCAGCTTATCGTCACCAATGAGCCTCTTGGCTCTGCGCTCAACAGAATCGAGTGTGACTAGTTGGTATTTGGCTGAGCCATCCCAAAGGTGACAGCAATACTCCATGCCGGACCGAACTTGAGCTTTATATAAGACTAAAAGCTGTCCAGGCTTGAAGTAACGCTTAACCTTGTTTAGGATAACCCAGTTTGGACCCAGAATGGACTGTAAATTTTCAAAATGGCTCCGAGAGAACCCGAAACGAGAAAATCGACAAGTAACATATATTACGACAAGGGGGTGTGCTATGAACAGGCATTCACCTGATTGCTCCCTGGGCGATGCTGACCAATCCAGAACCTCCATGAAGGAACCTTTCCAGCTAACCAGAGCTGATTCAGACTTACCTAGGGCCGGTTCCGTTACCTTCAGCTCAGTTCGGCTGGAATCCAGGAATTACGCGACGAGCACCCAATTCAATGCACACTCACAATTAGACGAGAAACTAGCGTTATTGGCACAACTTCTAGGCAATTTTGAAGCGTCACAACGGTTTTATTAATTAAACGAGAAATTCTGTGTGCTCACGCGTCACACCAACGAGAAGCGGCAATACGTAGGTACATGAGATTTTCTCTCATGTCTCCTAAGTAATAAAACTGGAATACCTCAATGTTATCACAACGTGTGGGAACAGCCTACCTGCGGCAGTGTGTCCCAAGTCCCCGCGGAGACAGTAACCTAGTTTGTTCCTACAAGGAGCAAGTTATGTGGGACGATAACCAACCAATATACTTCTTGTTCTTGTTCCTTCAACTCAAGGATCAAAGAAAATATGAGAAAACGAATATCTCACATAGTTGTGCCGAATGTTTGTGATCCCTTCCGGACTGATTGATGTTCTGAGTAATGTTGACATACTCCTGATGAAAACCTTTCTAGGATATATATCTGGGTCAAGTAACTTTGTTGAAGTAAGTATTTTAATACAAACGAATAGATACATCTGATTGGGTTTACTACTAATACAAATATATAATATATTGACAGTTATGAAAGGCAACTATAGCGAGGGATTGGCTCCAGCCAACAGGTAGGTTCTATCACCTAATAAAGTATGGCACTGCAACATGTAAGAACATCATGTGGCCATGTCTCACAACATACCCATTAGGAGCCCCACTATGTTATCGAAATGTCTAGATACACTGTCCTTTCTATTTTTATCCAAAAATATTTAGGAAACCTTCAAATAGGCACCTTATTAACTTTCATGAAGACAATAACAATACCCAATCAAATTAGTTCGATCTAAACATCTCATTCAGTCCGGAATGACTTAAAATTAGCGCCTGAACGGAAGCTGATAGTTTTTCCCTGGCACGGGGGCGCGGTGGTGCGGTGCGGGGCGGGGTAGCCAGGGGTGAGGGTTGGCTCGAAGCCAGCGCACAGATAATTATCCCCTATTAATCTCGCAGCCAAATCGTTGAGAACGACAATAAAAAACGAGTGATAGCGCTCACGGAGATCGCTCTCTATTGCCACTAAATAAACACTAATGTCTTATACGGGGGTTTTCTGTTACAGATTATTTTGGTGGCCACGGGAAGAGTGGGGTATTTATCACTACATTATTGACTCTTATCGTTAAGTAGCTTGTGGTACCTACATGGGACTTCAAACGTTACTGGCGAAATGTGGGTGTAGGAACACGTCTGCCTAACCCTTCGGGGACGACAGGCGTGATGTTATTACATTCATAAGATCACGCCTGTTTACTGATAGTTATATTCATAATTAGCCACTATCTTTCATTTACTGACCGACAGCCAATTCAAAAGTGTCTGTATATGGTTTCATTCAAATAAACACTTTGAATTTTAGTTAGTATTTCTCAGTGTCAAAACATACCCTTGTCGTTTTGCATTTACTAGTCGACAACTGTTAGCTCAAAGTTCACGAATGTATAATAAAATAAATAAAATAATTCCGTTGTACAGACATAATTTATACGAAATAAAAAATAAATTAAAAAAATGGCTTTTGTCCTTATCTTATGATGAAACAGAAACTATATTGGTTATAGACTCATAACTTTATCAAACCTACTTTAAAAAGAAAGCTAATAAAACATTCACACTTCACACACTCACCTCTCTACACACACTCTACACTCACATACACACCCCGATGCACAAACACAATCACTCACTTCTTTTGCTGTGTTCACAACCACTACAAACAAATAGAAAAGTCACGGTTGTATTATATAAATTGAAGCCGCAAAATCTCCGACTCCTAAGATACAGGTCTGCGTACCTAGTTTAGGAGCCCGGAAAGCTGACAATAATTTTAAACTTGGTAGTACAACCCACTGTTTCCATATGCTATGTGCTGTGATGTTGTTATTATGTACTAATAAACTTATTATTTCCTTTATTTAAATTTTTACAAATTATTCTACATTTTTAAATATTCCTTAAAAAAATATATATAAAAAACATTTAAAAATATAAAAAATTGTAGCCCACCGGTATCGGGAACAGGGTCCAAGCTACCGGCGGTCAGGGCTCCAGAGAGAAGAACCTATTATTATTATTATACTTACTGACATACGCGAATAAGATACCTTGAAAAAAATTATAAGTATCTTTACACCATTTTGTGAGAAAAACACTTAATTATATCGTTCTTAGAACACAAAGTAAGTTATTTTTAAAAGACCCTGAGATAATGGAACACTTGTACAAAATAATATTCTAAGTATTCATACACATTATAATAATTTCGGTACCCGCCTACGAGATGAGCGTGGGTAAGCCAATGAACACCAACATAGACATACCTACTTACATGTGATAAGGTTAGTGGAATATGTGCTGTAATCTATATCTATACATATAGGTAATAAAATCGTAGACTTTCCGTGTCTGTACATTACAGATTCACAAAAAAAATCACTGGAAGGTGCGAGAAATAAGTAATAGAAAGTAATTTTTTTTTTTTAATTTTTGTGTTTGTCTGTTCGTTTGTGCGCGCATCACGTAAAGACCCCTCATTGTATTCAAAATCGAAATATTACGAAATAAGAAGCATTGTTGTGGGTATTATTTAGCGCTTATTTCATCAAAATCGACCAACAGTGCAAAATATATTAATTTTTAAAATTTAGTTAGTAACCTCATACGCGATTTTATGATAAAAATAATTTACGTAAATAGGTTTTAGTCGTAGTGTAGTCGGAATGACTGAAAACTAATTTTGTTTTATTTTTCCTTTTGTCTTTACTCTTTGCACGGAAGTAATCTAAATCTTCTATCTTCTATCTAAATATATAAAAGCGAAAGGTCATTCACTCACTCACTCATCACGAAATATCGAAAACCGCTTGACGTATAAAGACGAAATTTGGCAGGGATGTAGTTTATAGTTAGTAGACGTCCGCTAAGAACGAATTTTGAGACAGGGCCGGATTAAGGAGGTCTAAGGGCTCTCGTAAGTTTGTACGAAAGTCCTTCATTTTTTGTGCTACAAACTTGAAATTTGGCAGGGAGTTAGTTAATAGTTAATAGACGTTTGCTAAGAACAGATTTTGCGACAGAGCCGGATTAAGGAGGTCTAAGGGCTCGCGCAAGTTTGTTGTATAAAAGTCCTTAATTTTTTGTGCTACAAACTTGATATTTGGCAGGGAGGTAGTTTATAGTTAGTAGACGTTCGCTAAGAACAGATTTTGCGACAGAGCCGGATTAAGGAGGTCTAAGGGCTCTAGCAAAAATGTAATGTTTTGACAGAACGGTATTAGAACAAAAAGCGCCCAACAAGGTGCACTTTGAAAAAAAATTGTATAGCGCCAAAATAAACCGAGTTTTAAAGCCATATCTTCGCCTCAACGACATTTAGTTTTGTTTCGGACCTCTGCCGCCCAGAGTTACAGCACCCAAAAGGACGCATTTTGTAGTCATCAATACATTATCACTGATGGAATAACCCAATAACACTATTATTTATTGTATTTTCAATTGCATATACATAGTTTAATGTTAAGTGGAAGAGCAGAGTCACCTAAGGGGACATCCATTAATTACGTGAGGCGTGTAAGGGGGGGGGGGGGGGTCCAGCCGAATCTCACCCAATCTCACGAGGTAGAGAGGGGGGACTCATCTTTTTTTTTTTGTGAATTCAACGCAATCAAGCACAGATTAACGTATTAATGATAAACTTCGCATTTTGATAAATGTCACGTGAGATTCAATCATGATTAATTTAAATCGCTCTGCCGCTTGCACTGGTTACGGTTACGCCATACACATAGTAGCGTAAATATCTCAACAGATTACTTTCAACCTAAAAAAATATAAGTCAGTTAATTAGGAAACACTCGTATTTTTATATTAAAATGTCCTCTTTTAATTTGACATGGATCTCATTAAAATTAAATAGACGGGTATTCAGTTCCTTTTACATTAATTTTGAAACGTTCAAAAGCTAATAGATGTTTTGCCATATTTCTTAGTGTATGAAACTTATCAATTTGTAAGCTTCTGTAGGGCAGTTAATAAACAGTGAAGCGGTTACTCTGTAAGCTTCACATTATTCATACAAGCAATTTAGATAAGGCAGCGCCAATATTTGCGGTGCTCCGTCAGCGGGAGGACCGCTGCGGTCCCGTGCGGTCTCGTGCGGTTCCTTGCGGTGTATATCGGAGCGGAGCGATTTTTTACGAAACAATACTACCTCGGGGGAAAACCGATTAATTATAAACTACAGCAGTGATTCATTTGTTTTAGTATGTTTTAACCATTTTTATAGATCAGTTTTTTTTTGCGAATTGAGATATCAGTTGGCCAATTTTCAAATTAGTTCCCTAGACTGCTTAAGTTAAATCGTCATTTATGATTAATTTATTCACATGATAATAGATACATTGAAGATATTAGGTACTTCTCATACTTTTATCACGATTAGTATCAAAGGGACTCTTAAATTTATTTACTAATATATTATCACGAAGTAAGCGGAGTGATACGGAGCGTTGCAGAGCGATCAATTATTTGTGAAAAATTGTACAAACACAGAGTGAGCGCGACCCACTGATATGGTGTACAAAGTCGATAGTTTACTGTAGAGTGTGACCCCATGGCGTAGAGTGATTTATGGATCTCATAGTAAGTAAACATGCTTCCGCAGGAATTTGAAGTTTCCCATAACTTTAGTGTGACTAGGACAATATTTTTGTGAGTATTTTCTTATTTACCTTTAGTAACATAACATCATGCCTGTAATCTCCGATGGGTCAGGCAGTGGTGTGCGAATAGTACACCCACATTAGGGCAGTTAATTTTAAACCATGTATTATCAGCATCATCATCATCATTTCAACCGAAAGACGTCCACTGCTGGACATAGGCCTCCCCCAAGTGTCGCCACATTGACCGGTCCCGTGCGACTCGCATCCAGCGGATCCCTGCAACCTTCACCAGGTCATCGGTCCACCTAGTGGGACGCCTTCCAACGCAGCACCTTCCGGTTCGCGGTCGCCACTCCAGAACTTTTCGGCCCCATCGGCCATCCGTTCTGCGAGCATGTATTATGGGGCGTGCCTATTTCCATCACTGTAATACATAATAACTGATAGTACAGTGTAATGCACGCGATCAACTGCTCATTTGTTTGCTTCGAAAGGCCTGTCCTGGAGCAACGATGTCACTTCGTCGATGTGTTCTGAATATCCAATGTATGTGGAACCGAAACGAAGTTATTTGTAAGATTTACTTTACTATGTCTTGCTTTAACTCCCTTTTTCTTATGTTTAGCCAATATGAACCAATTCCTTGTAGGAACTCTTTTCTCGCTGTAAGCATCCAGGTTATCTCTCCACTACTTTCTGACCCGCCCAATGCCATTTCAGCCTAGCAGCTTCTTACCGACGTTCATTATTCCCGTTTTAGAACACAGCAAAGTGTTTTTAACTCTGTCTTATCTTTTTACACCCAAAATGCGGCATCCCATTGCTATTTGCCCTTCGGCAAACGCTCTGAGCGATTTATAAGCCTTTCCTAACTAAAAGCTCATGAACGCGTAACCGCATTAGATTGGGCGCTAATGAGCACGTCATGCAGTTAATATTCATTACCAGTAATATGGACAACATGGCCGGTTCCACGTCAGCGGCCAATCACGCACACTCGCTTAAATTAACTATCACTTGCAATCATCTACTATTATCGTTTTAACAGGGATGCTGAAAATATCACGTAATATAGGAGTTTATAATCACGGTATGTGTTCGCGACAAGTGTCTAGAAACAGTATTTAAGTGCAAAAAAAGAACATTCGAGAAAGCACGGTGTTACCGTGTTTTTGTGATTGAAAAAAAATTTGTGAAATTCGCTCGAGAAAAGTCTCGTCAACGGTACGGTGCGCGTACGCAACCTACTTATTAAAAACACCGGTTATTGTAATTTCGACCGTACGCCGAGGGCGTAAAGTAGTAGGTACTTTCGTAGTAGTAGTAGTAGGTCGGTTCCTTAATTCTTTTAAGTTGTTTGTGATCCTTTTTCTTATAGTTTATTTTGTATTTTTTTATTAATGTTTTTTTATGAATAAAGGATTGTTTAGCGAACAATACTACACCGCTAGAATAATCTCGAATATTTTCTGTGTTTCTATTGATGGTATAAAAACACAGCACAGACACCGCAAGGGTCAGTTTCGTTTTGACATTCGCAGAGTCAGTATCGATCAAGGCTTGTCAGTTCCGTTCCATTAATCGTGTAGTTGTACGCTAGTTTTACCATAGCCAAATAGTGTTTTTATTTCTTCTCCACCCACAGTAATAGTGCAGTGCTTTTCAAACCTACCGCTCCGTTCCACAAAGCTAACGTTGCTGCCGGAACCTATAGGTACAGGGCGGTTAGTGGCTCATTTTGGATCCGATATAGTATAGATTCCCAAATACGAGTCCACCCGTCTGGGACAGTTTGATAATTTATAATTAATCGTAGCTGGAAAAAGGTCAAATGTCTATTTATCCCGTATAATTTAAACAGGCCAAATATTTGAATCGTTTGATGTAACGCCTAAAGTCGCGCGAAAAAGTGCTAATACTGAGAAGGGTAAGCTCGGTCATCCTGCGTGCAACAATAGAAATAAAAAAGAACATATTTGACTCCGTGTGTGGGTTAATCTAACGATTTAAATCTTTGATTCGGATTATGCTAAAACATTTGGGTCTATAACGTATTTTTTGGCATTTAGAGATTAAGCTTAGCTTTTTATCAAAGTGTCAACCCATACACTTGATGTCGCGGGAAATTTCAAGTTCGTGGAACAAGACAAGGCAGTACAAATAATATCCCTGTACCAGCACACAGCACACAGGAAACTCAACCCGTTGGCGCACAAAATGACGCCCAAATTGCTTTCTTAAATGCAAATGAAAGTAAACAGGAAAATAGACGAATAAATAATTTAGTCAGCGAGTCGCAACTCTTCGCCGGGCGGCGCGGTGCGGTGCGGCGCGGTGCGGCGCGGGGACGGGCTGAGTGATGAGATGTAGCGATGGAGATTAGATTGATAGGCTTTCTAAACCGGATTTTTAGTCAGGTCGAGACAAAAAATACATTTATTTCATTTTATCATTTTTTATTTAATTAACGTATCATTTGAGAAGACCGTGAAGGTACTTCAGTTTAGTAGATAAATGTAATTAATTAAATATCTAGACTCCGTAGAAGATAACAAAAATAATCGTAGCTCGCTACGCTACTTGCTACGCCGTAGCACAGTTCTACGCCGCGTAGGCTCACTACGCTTACGCTCAAATTCGACACCATAGCCGTTTTCGGAATTATGCAGAAGCGGCGAAATGTTTCATGAGGCTCCAAGAAAAAGTTCAGGCCAACGTGTTACCTTATTCAGGCCGTTCAATTTTTTATTTTCATCGGCCGAACAAAATACGTGCGGACGACTTACTTCACCCGATGAGTTGCACTTCGTTAGTCATTAATAAAACGTTCTGGCGAGATCAAGTTGACTTGTTTGCACCTTGCGAAGTTGGCTGTTTGGTAAGTTGACTTTAGTTTACGAGACAGCGCAGAGTTAGCGATGAATAATTTTATCAAGTAGGCACAATTTCGTACGTACAAAGTGTTTACCAGAAGATAAAATAACGATTTGTAATTTTTTAATTGTTATTATGTGGTAGTGTAAGACGTGTAGCGGGACTACATAAAGTACTAAGCAAAATAGAACATAAAGTACTACAGCGCCTTCTATGATATCGATGATGAACTAAACATCGAAATACGCCTAAATCTTACATGGCGCAAGTAAAGTTATCCCGACACCAACTGTCGGGCAGTAGCCCACCAGACATAACACCCGTCTGGTCGGAATATCCTCCCTTTTCTATGGGGGTTGAAGACCTTTACACCCTGTTCTCCATTCACCCAAAGACGCCAATCTGTTATACAACTTGACACAGTACGCCTTTACGATTTTCAATTATCCGTTCTCTGTCGCTACAACAAAAAATGCGACAACGTTTTAATCTCCATTTTTGTCGAGCCATTTGGTGGCGCCCGCGGCGAAACGAGATCTGTCACATACAATAGCGAGCAGCCCGTGAGCCGCGTGCCCCGGCGGCCCGCGTGCCCCGCCAGTGGCTGCGTGCCCCGCCCGGGGCCCGGCGGGCTCCGTCGCAGAACGCCGGACGATACATTGGATCCCGACGTCCGTTCCTTTTGATAACCCCTTCAACCCCCGTAAGCCGTGTATTACAGGATCACAACAAGTATTAGTAAAGAGGATGTCGGTGATTGGAAGCGGTTTGTTTCCGGTTAACTGACTGAGCGCTTGACCGTGACATTAGCGGATAAAAAGGTATTTACGAGTTAACCGATAATCGAATTGATCCAGTGGTTCGGCGCTTCAAAGCAATAACTTCGTGTTTGCGATCAGATTCTCGGAAGTATCGAACAGTTAACATTGTTTACTTTCGTCTTATGTTGTATAATATATGTCGTCAATATTCCGTGATATATTGGCAGTGAACTGTCTGAATTTTACACGCAAACAAAACTCCAGTTCGATATTATTTTACTCTAACATTTGATATGAAAATGTAACCCGAAATCCCTGGATAAAAATAAATCACTTCGATTTTTTTCCGGCAGATATTTTCTCTTTCAATATTTCCAGGAATATTCTAGCAGAATAAATATCTGTTTTTCGGATAATCGCTATACTCTGCCAAAAATTCCTACAACATATATGTATTATGTAAAGTTAATTACGTGCAACTTTGAAATCTGCTGATAAAAGCGAGCCTTCGTTTTCCAGGCCAAGTAAATGCCGCTTTAAAAGACTGGGCATGTCTTAAGAACTTAAAATTTCTAATCAAAAGTATGTTGTGCCGGCGATGATATCAATTATATCGGGAGCAGCCGGCGCGGCACGTGCTGGCGGCGGCTGGCGACGCGCCAGCGGCGGTGATACTCGGCGACACGCTGCAAGCTACTGCTGCTGCTCTGCGAGTGGAGTGTCCTATTAAACGCTATCAGTGACTTTACCGCAGAGGTCACAAAACAATCATGAAAGCAGCAGCGTTTAAGAGACCATCGTAACCTGTAACATTCGCATATCAAGCATCTTTACGTGGCATAACCGCTTGGCCCCGACCTACAAGTTCAAGTGAAACGCGTCTTGTGACGGTGACTGTGGAGAAAACCAATAAAAAAGTTGCTTAGGGCATGCCAGGAGTCACCGCAACGCGACTTGTGGAGGCGCGGTATGCACGCGGAAGAGACAAGTGCCAACCGCGCGTGTGTCTTGTCACATGTCATATCGCACGAGACCACGGCAAGGTATATGAGCTATACGTATGTTTCATTTCATCTCAAGTCTTCCAAGAACCTCGAACTCTGCAAATTGTAGTACAGCAGAACTGAGTGAAACTCGCCCAGAGCCACAATATATTATTGAATTAATACACTATACTCCACTAGCTATACGTAGGGAACTAGGGGGATGCACGCGAATCTAATCATCTGACAAGATTGAATATTGTAATCCTCTTTCACGGAAAGTAACGTGGTACTAGTCAATACTTTTTTTTTCATATTTCTGAATTATATCATGGAAAAGTGTGTCACTGTGTACATAGTTGGCTACCTGAAGATGTTTGTTTTATTTCATCCATATTTAGGTTCTTTTGTTTTTTCATAAAAATACACTAGCGCACGTTACATGTTCTTGCATAAGCTATAAATTAATATCCAAACCATAGTTTAATAGGCTCTGCGCAACAAACTAACCCGCAGATAGGCTGTTGCGTAAAATAAACTTATAAAAAAAAGAATAGTTTTTATAAAAGCTTCTCGTGAATAGAAAAGGCAAAAAAAGTATACGCTTTTATGAAAACTATTATTTTGAAAATAGGTTTTTAATTAATAATTTTATTTTCAAATTTTTAGTTTCGTTGTAATAATTTCTAATCATTATCTCAACACTTTTTTTCATATTCGTGCTTTTAACCGTTGAGGCCTTCCCTTTGAGGTGACGGTCCTGGTTGCAGGATGACGTCATGCTACAAATCAACTTTATTATCGAAATTGAACGTGTATCAAAGTTTCGTGTCCGCGCTTGAACCGTTGAGGAGTTCCCTCGTGAGAAGACAATCCTGGTTGCAGACTGAGGTCAAGCTAAAAAGCATGTTTCTTCAACAAATATAAACACGTCTACAAATTTTCGTATCCATGCTAACGCAACCGCAGAGGAGTTCACTCGTGGGAAAACGATCCTGATTTCAGGATGAGGGCATGATAAAAATCGTCTTTATATTCCAAAATTAAACGCGCTTACAAAGTCACGTGTACGCACTATTGACCGTTGAGGAGTTCCCTCGTGAGGAGACCATCCTGGCTGTAGGATTAAGTAATGTCTGTCATAAAATGTATTGTCACCAGAACCAAAAACAAATTTCAGCTCAATTGGTTGGGGGAAGTGGTTTAAAATTAAGTTGCAAGATTTGACTAATACATACTGACAAGGCAAGTTAAGTAAAAGTTTATAAAAAGTTGCACATCTCGTGCCACCGACATACCACCGACATACCGCCGACATACCGCCGACATACCGCCGTCAAAGTTTTTAGACTTGCGATGGTTTCAAGCCGCCGACCACAAGTCGCCGACACACGTCGGCGGGTCGGGAGCTTTGGTGTGTACAGTCTATAAAAATGATATATTACCACTAAAACTAAAGAAACGTGAATGATGTGTCAACGAAATATTGCTGCAGAAACAACTATTAACTCTCAAAAAAATGTCCTTCCACAAAACGTATCTTGTAAAAACTACTCTGTATCATCGAGGGATCCATCAGACCTCACTAAAAACAAACGCTGAGGCGACTCACGGCCGCAAATAAGCCAACGACGTGCGAACACACACAAGTGTGGCCAGGGTTTTATAACAAGTTATCTTTTATTTTACCAATAGATGCCATAATTGTTATATTTCGAAATTTTGTTACTTTTATCAGCCTTTATGGCGCCACTAGTATAACAGTTTCCTGACTTACCTAGAAAACATAATATCGCAGCAATCAAACATATCTAAGCGTTAAATAATTGGTGTTACATGGGCACTTGTATAATTATAACTTACACGTAGTCATTACGAACAAAATACGTGTACTGTACACGTTTGAAGAGCGTAAATGCCTTTTGTTTCCGTGTCGGCGTGTATTGATACAAACTATGATCATTATCTACAACTCTTGCACAACCGTGTCACATTTGAATGGTGTCGTGCTGACGTCACGCGTTAGGGCGCGTCCGCACTGGTGCGGCACAATCACACGCGCCGACAAGTGTCCAACTTTTGTGACAGCTGTCGATTTCCCCCGGGTGCGGGGCGCCGGGGCTCAACGACCCTCCCCTATTAACATAGACTACGACAGAATAGACCACTGTTCTATATAACATTCATTCACAGCAGCGGTAATAGGTATGAATTGGAATACACAAAGGGCCGGTACAGCTTGCACTGGCTACGTAAACCAGCAGTAGGTTGTCTGCAACGATTAGAATTAAAGTCGGGGAATGTGTGCAACGCTATATAAGGCACTTCAACGAGTAGGTTCTTATTGATTTGAAAAACAACGACAACATAATTATATACCCAGCTTTGCCTATGATACGATAACTTTCCTAAAAAATGCAACCAATGTAAGTTTGGGTATTATGTTGTGGCAGCGCGCATGAGCTGCGCACGCCCAATTCGCAGTACACTGGCGCTCTCTGCCACGCGCTACCCATATTTGTAACCTTGGTCCGTATTCGCCACTTCATCGCTATTGGTGAATTAAATAATAGTGGTAATACATAAATAAATGATAATAGAGCTCTAGAATCTTCACACGCACCTGACCGCTGCCTACCTATGACAAAGAGTTAGCCATGTTATGTCACAACTAATGTGTCACGTCGACGAGTGACGTGAAGCTTGTCGATTGTCGTGAGACCGCTCATCAATCGCGCGACACTTCAACGATAACCGACGGAAGCGGAAACGTCTCGCAGATGTATGGCGGTGTCGATGCTAACATGGGACGCGGGATAAAAACAGTATGTGTCTGATACGAGAACAATGCCCACTACGCCATTGTTTGGCTAGCAATCCGATATGCGTCGTAACTATATTAGGTGCTTGGAACAAGGAGCGTCTTGTTATTATTTAGTTCAATTGAATTCAGTTGGTGTATCACGTTACAATGTAAGGCTTCGTCTTCAAATATCGACTACATAAGTACAGAACCTATTTCTTAATAGACATACATCATATTACTATAACGTCATTGTATTTAAACACTGAACTGTTTTATTATAAAACGGAGTAGTTACCTGGATAGCAACACTTCGTGCAACTGTTAATTAGCAACAACAGAAGTTCGCCTGAACTTTAGCAATGCTACGAAAGTGTGAATCATTCCAGGGCAAATTCAGTGACACATCACGGGTGGTGTCTTGATAAGACGCTAAGTATGACTACGGGAATATTCCATAATCTTTGTAAACTGTGTAATTACAACACCACGAATCAAGTACGAACGAAATCAGAGAGTACCAGGCTGGCATGCCGTCGAGGAAGTGTTAATTAGCAACATAAGCATCCGTCGAGCTGTGAGTTGCCGAAGAGAGGTGAAGTGACTGGAGACGTGACGTAATTCTGGCGAGGTGGCGCAGCTTGTCATAAGGACTGCATACCAAGCAGGCCAAATACCAGGGCTCGTTGCAAGCGTAGAGATACACGAACCTGTGCTTAAAATGTGTAATGATTAGAGGCAGGTTTCAGGAACAGGTTGCTTCAATCGATCGTGCACTGAAGTGCGATTACATTAATTTACATAGTCCAATAATACCTGGTTGGTTGCACAAACGATCGAATACGCTTGTTGTGTCAACATCACAATCGGGCCTCTATGAGTAAGTCAACCGTTAAATGCATACCTAGGTCAGAAATCGGAATTCTGAGAACACGTTCGCTACCATTAACTATATATAAACAAACAAACAATCTATAGATTTAATTTCAGAGAAAGGTCGTATTCAAATGTTTGTTTAGATTAAACAACAAAGAAATGAACAAGCTACTTGTTGTGTCGACCGAAATTAAACAAACCGCAGTCAATAACCAATCGAATCGTTGATATTCGCCAATCCAATGTTTCAAGTTTCCCCTCGGCGATATTCTGTTTGCCACCAATACGGAAAATATAAACAAAACATGATACAATATACATTTTCCTTGTGGAAAACAACTGACTTCCTGGCGAACTGTTGCGAACCAACGCTAACAGTGTTGTTGTACTGGGCAGCTGAAAACTATCACTACGAATTATAAACTGAACTAAAGATACTTGTTATTGTTGCTGTTTCAATCTCCGTGTACTTTACTCAGATAACATTAACATGAAAAAAATATAATTACTATAAAATCTAAAGGCGAATTTAACAGTAGGTAAACTATTCAATCAATATTAATTTATTCCATTTCAACGGTGACCTTTAAATCGATTGTTTTCACTCCAAATTTAACTAATAATTTATCCTTTACCACAAATTGACATTGGTCAACTCAAAACGAAGTAACAGATTCATATGAACCAAACTACTTGCCTCTCCCCTCTCGTTGGCCTATTTGTACCCACCCTCGTATTGTTTACCTCCGCTATTTGTCTTCCAACTGATACCCGATACGTAAATAAGCTTTAATGAACATTATATTCATCCCCGATATCATTTCCAAGTTAATTAATTTCGTAATATCGTCGACTGTGTGCTCAAACAGACGGCATGGAAGCCTTTCCCTGCCCAAGAATGGGTCTTATATACACGTACGATACGAGTCGTGAATTTTATTGTTACAGCATATTAATCTGTGTTTGGATTTAAATATAATTATTAAATTGTTTGTTAACGGCAAGTAGAAATTTATAATCGTTAAAATTGCTATTTTCCTAGAGTCAATAATGTGAACAATAGGCATGTATATCGATGTTGTTCTTAGTACTCTCGTTTAGAAACACTCCTCCAATTCTATCGACTTAACCTAGAAACAGTTATTTCTTAATCACAAAAACCAGTCATTAATTATTTGTAAGACCATCGTAATTGGAGGCCCATCGGATCAGGCCCTGCGCGGGACTGAATCTATACAATCCGTGAGTGGAGGCGGTGAAACTATCGCCGTCTATTTTGATCAAACAAGCGACGATCCTAACCCTCCGCGCGCCGCGCACCGCCCGGTGCCGACAATACGGCGAGAAGATTCCTTTTTTTCCTTCTTTATGATTGAATTCATTATTGGTTTTAGATGGTTCCTTTGCATGAAGACAATGATAAGAAAACTGGAGCGGATTTAAAAGCAATCATAATGTTTTGAAGGAATGAAATAACATAGTGCTTATAACTTATGTTTCGACCTTAGTCTAGAAATATTATTCACGCATTATGTTGATGACGTGCTTATTTGCTATTACCAAACCGTAGGCATTCCGTTCTTTGGGGCTACACGTCATGACTCAAAATGAACACATCATCCTCGGACAGCCAATGAGAGGACCTCAAGGGATGTCATCGAAGAAGTACCAATAGGAGCAGTTTACGAGGATTGCCGAATTCTTCTCCGTGGAGCGTTAGCCGCTCGGTTTTTCTTCAATATTAAACACATTCGAATCTCAACCCTGTTCTGTATGGCTAGATTTCAAAACCTTAATTTGAACCGTTTTCTATTGTACCAAGTTTAGTAATTTGGTACTCTCCTTGTAATAAACCATTTTACATGTTACAGTAACCAAGAATTATCATTTTCATCTAATCCACAACCACAATTGAAGAGGAAAGCGCCTAACGCATAAACCAATATTGAGAGAGTTTTCGTTGCTAATTATTAATGAAAGCCACAATAAAGACAAAGTAAACAGTTGTAACGACTAATAAAAATAAATAAATACCACTCTTGGGAATAGGACGATTGTAGCAATTACTTATCTAGTTACGACCTCTGTTTACCTAGAAATACGGCTAGACTTTTGCTAGATAAAAACTAGGTTTTTGGTCTTGGTATAAAAATATCTGAGCCAATCTATCTTGACAACTAAACCATTTGAGGGAACTGTTTCTCTGAGTCAGGTGTACCTGAGCAGGCTGCCTCTGTTAGTAAAAGTCAACAGAGAGCCAACAAATGAACTGGCAAACCCTTTTAAAATTATTTGTTTTTCGATCTTCAAGAAGATTGATATTATTATAATATATTGGGTAGCTTGCGCCAGTCCCATACTTTTTTTTCTGCCATGTTGTCGTTAATAGAATGTGATCAGAAAAGTAGCGTCGCTCGTCTGTGTGGTCAGTGACAGCAAGTTATCAAGAATGATGGCAACTGCATTTATAAATTCAAAAATATGTTGAAACAGTTTATTGGAACCCATATCTATTGAATTAGCCAACACTATTCCGTGATCAGTGACCGTGGTCTGAGATTGACGCGCTGCCGTGTGGCCATGAGACGCGTGGGCCCTTTTCTAATCCATTAGCCGCTGCGGCCGCGGCAGGCGCCAGCGGGCAGACTCGGTTGCTATGGCTCGGCCTCTGTATTTAATCACTAAATGAGCCCAGCCGCAACTAGACGCACCACTCTATCGACTGTCTATACTAAACTCTAATGCTGCGTAATAGATCATTATTTTAAGTGCCCTTCCTGAACTATGTTTCCATCTAATACTATGTTAAATTACTTAAATATGTATTGGGTTATTTTTGAAACTGTCACGGTGTAATTAACGGCTATTAATATGTATATTTAAGTAAAAGGCCATATAGTATGAAGCAGACAACCCCACTTTATAAGAAGACTAGCTTTTGCCTGCGGCTTCGCTTGCGTTAATTTAGAATTTGACAATCAATTCAGATTGTACTCTGCTTGTAATAACATAATTGAATCATGATTCGAAAGACTCGTGGCGCCATCTATTATCATAAGAACGTTATTGTTGTTTTCCTCGAAAACAGTATTTTTTATGGGATGAAAGGCACTCTATGTCCGTTTCTGTACACCTGTCAACGTATATCCAAAATTTCAAGATAATAGGTTCAGTAGTTCAGGCGTGAAAAGATAACAAACAAACTTACATTCGCATTTTTAATATTAGTTAGGATTCATAATTTTAATGTAAGATCATATAGAATACAAGAAAAAAAGTTAATAAAGTAGTTTGAGGAGGTCCTGTAGACTGATCAGTCAGCCACACACAACTCAACTAGCTGACTGACCTGTATTACCTGTTATGTTTTTGATTTATAGCGCGCAACAACACAATAAAACACATCTGTATTAATTACCCACCCAAACCCGGTGGAGGATTCAGACATTAACAATGTACATCTAGATCTATAAGTAAATACCTACTTCATCTACGACTGCCATTTCGCACAAGTGCCTAAGTACATAGCTTCAGAAGTAGGCCACTACACTCGTGTATGTGCTCATACAATCATGTATGTACCCATACACTCGTGTGCTCATACGTAGCGCGACTTAGCGCCGATATCCTCCAGTGGAGCGAGCAGAAAGCATTGATTTCGTCGAGTTATGTAAGCGTTCACTGTGAATACAACTGTTTGTAAGCATTCGCAAATAGTTCTACATAATAATTCTTGAATGTTTTGAAATTTTACCAAATATCTTTTTTGTAACGTTGATTGATAAAGTCAGTCGCAATGAATTCCATCATCATTTGCTTAACCTTTTCTACAATATGTTGGGGTCAGTTTCCAATCTAATCGGTTATAGCTGCTGCTTCCTATCTGACCCGTTCCAACAACGCAGTTTCTGGTTAGCACAACACCAAGGGGTATTGAACTGGTGGTTACCCGTAACAACTATCAAAGAAATCCTTACAAATGTTGGTCTCCACGTAACATACATACATTGGGACATTTCTTTTCAAATTAGGCAATTTAACGAAAACGTTTAAAATAATCAATGTAAAAGCTCTTTTCTATTCCATATCATATGTGGTTCTCTCTATCCACAATTCTGCTAAGATAAAGGCGTGGATCGGTTATTAATACATCAATAAATCAGCAACGGCCACCAGCGGCGGTAGGGAGGCCATCGGCGCTCATTACGCAATTAACCCCCCGCTGGACAACGATAAAAGAGCTAACAACATGTTGCAGCAACACTGCGCGGTGAGGGAGGTTTATGTTGCAGGAAAATTGTAGGATCGTTGCAGGCGAGGTGGCCGGAGGAGTTACTCGAGCTTTTTACTTTTCGTATCTCTGACCGTTAGTTTGGTCCGTACCTTGTTGGCTCAAACTACTTAATTGAACCATAAACTTATGCTGTGAAAACCATCCATGTAACCTAGTAGGTCCTAGATTTTTAATGGCTAACTTCAAATATGAAAGCGCAATGAAATGCTGACTGAAAATAGTCAATCTTCTATCATATATACATATAAAATTCAAAGTCGTGACTGACTGACTGATATATCAACGCACAACCCAAACCGCTGGGCCTAGAGACGTGAAATTTGGAGGATGTATTCTTTGTGAAGAGTTGGTATCCACTAAGAAAGTGTTTTACGAAATTCCACCCCTAAAAGGGTGAAATGGGGTGTTGAACTTTCTGTGAAACTTTTATTCTCGGAGTCGATTGACTTGAAAATTTGTGTACGTTCTCTTCAGTTAAAATGATGAGAAACTTATGGAATGTTTTTCTAAAATCATCCCCCAATATGCAATTCAAAGTGCTGACTGATTGACTGATATATCAACGCACAGCCCAAACCGCTGGTCCTAGAGACATGCAATTTAGAGGGTGTATTCTTTGTAAAGAGTAGGTATCCAGTAAGAAACGGTTTTTCGAAATTCCACCCCTAGGACGGTGAAATGGGTGGTTGAATTTTCCATGAAACTTAATATTCTCTGGGTCAATTGACTCGAAAATAGGTGTACACACTCTTCACTTAAAATTATGAGACACGTGTATCACAGTTTTTCCAAAATCATCCCCCACCAGAGACAAAAGGGCTTTGAAACTCAAGTGGACGCGACGCGCATGGCGCACAGTGTGGCGCAGGGCGTGCGGGGCGGGAGTATTTACCTATTAGTAAGAATGTGGGTTTTTTCTGAGGTACACGTGTCTGTAAATATATGTGAAATCCCGATTTTCGCGTTGACTCGTGATACGCGACATTGATATTAAATATTATGTAAATGTATTTTGCCTATAAACAGATTCCTAATGAATCATTTGATTGTAGTCAACGGTGTCCAATCTCAAACCTAGATATTAATATACCAAGATATTATTATAATTTTTCAAATATGTAATGTAATTGATATTACTATGAACTAATATTAGCAAGTTATAAGTAAGTGCATGTAAAAAACCGCGAGTAGCGTTGTACTTAAATAAAATTAAATACTTACACTAACTACTCTTTATTACCTATTCAACTTTAAAAGTAAAAACAAATATTACACACATATATCTTACATACACTATTATAACTGCAAAAGTTTGGATGGATAGATGTTTGTTACTTAATCACGCCAGAACTGCTGAACAGATCTGAATGAAACTTGGCACAGAGATAGATTATAGTCTGGTATAGCACAAAGATTACTTATTATTCCAGAAGTAAGATCCCGTGGGCAATTCCAGAACTCTACGCGGCCGAAGCCTCCTTTTAAGACATTTTTTCCTCCATCATGCATGGTGTCACGGACGTGCCCATTGGTTAATTAATATAATTGTTACTCACCGCAGTATCGCAGGCTTCGGTAACTAATAGTAGTTAAGCCCCAATTACTCAATAGCATAGCCACGTGCACTGTAAACTGTTTGTATTTGAGTAGCGAAGAGACCCGACACGTGTCGTTCTCAAGGACGCGAGGTTGTTTGATAGTACGCCCAGGGCATGCGCTGCCTAAAATTGTTAACATAACTTGAACTTACATACATATGTCGGATCCGGTCGTTAGTATGGACATAAAATGAATTGGCAAAGGCGCCCGTGGGCATTGGTGACATGACGCGACCTACTTACCAGTCTACCCACACCACAGCGTGTGTGCAGAGTCCTGATGTTCAGCTCGAGGCGAGGGCGACAGTCAACACTTTACGCGTGCCATAGGATACTCTTCATCATGGTAGGACATTCCCACGAGAGTGAATCCGGGGCAAAAACTAGCAGATTCAATAATGTCCATACCTACACTTTGAGCCACCGGACAGAGTTTCAATTAAATAAAAATTGTAACCATTTTTAAGCCTACACGTGCCGCCCTGAAGGTCGCGGCAGTGTTATTCAACAAAAACAAAAAGTCTCTAAAGCTCTCCAATAAGGACGACCCGTACACGTTTTATTTTGAAAGACGTTATTAACTATTTATAAACACAAAAATAAATCCTGTTTTAAGCTTTCACGTTTCACTTCTTTTAAGCTCTATTTAAATTTAATTTAAAATAAAATAAATAAAAAACATACAGTCTTTTACGGAATATCTTCCATGAATACCTGCCAATTATTCTGAGATTAATTGATTATTACGGAAGATATCCCTGTGACAGTGTAAGTTTACAAAAAAAACCTCTAAAGATAATTCCAACACGAGTAATTTTGAAGGACGTATTACTTCTTTCTTATTATTATTTATTTATCAAGACAAGGTTTATAAAATTTTAAACTATCATGGTCACTAACATTATTACTTAGACAGGAAACGGGATATTTACCATGTTTACTATTGTTGTCGAATTCCCGGATATTTCGGCGCTGTTGCAAGCACCATGATCACGGATAAACTGAAGTTATTTCGGGTGGGTGTTTCAGTTTATCCGTGATCATGGTGCTTGCAACAGCGCCGAAATATCCGGGAACTCGACAACAATAGTAAACATGGTAAATATCCCGTAAAATTTTCACATGTTTTACTTTTAACTAATCCTTATATATTAATTATTAATTTACTAATATTTACTAATTAACTAATTTTACTAATATTACTAATTACCAATACTAATACTAATATTCTTACTAATACTCATCAATGTATCAATCAATATTCATGAATTATTAATTAATCAATACTAATCAATTGTTAATTAATTAATTATATTATCAATGCGAAAGTAAGTTTGTTTGTTACCCTTTTTACAAATAAACCACTGAACCGATCATCCCGAAACTTTGCATATACGTTGTCACTGTCAGGTCACAGGTGTACAGAAACGGACATAGGGTACCTTCATCCCGAAAAAATGTGCTGTTCCCGAGGAAACACAACAATAACGTTCTTATGATAATAGATCGATATGATTGATATCGTGGTTAGTGCCTAACTTGGTGTCAGAGTTTTTATGGCGACGAAAGGCCTCTGACTTGGCTTTACATGCAGTCGAGAAATATCTCTCCGGCATTCCGCTTCACTCACGATGTTTCCCTTCACCGAAGCAAGTGATAATTATAATTATACGATACGCATACGAATCCGAAAAATCAAAGGTGCGTGTCTTGGGTTCGAACTCGAGACCTATGGCTTGGTAGTCCGACGGTCACACGACTGGACTATCACTGCTTAACGACGTATTACTTTGTTCGTACATACTAAGAGCACACGAAAATCTCTGACCTGAGGTACAATCGTGTAGCTTTGTTACCCGAAGTGAAGGACACTAGTATTTATAGGAGCCGGTTAGTTCAAGTTTGTGTGTAGTCAATGTGTACGCTCAAGGGCGCTCGCATTTGCATAGTGCAGTCCCGTGTCGCTTCGACTTGTAGGTAGCTAAGACATGTCCCACGTCTTGTCGGGGTCTTCAGGCTGCGTTTTAATCCAGAGAGGAGCGAGGATGCGTAGCGAGGGATGTTTGTGGCACTAACCAATCACATAAATACTTCAAGCTGTGAAAACGAAGCTGGTTAGTTTAAACATTTTTGAAACCCAAGAAGTTTTAACCGCGAAATGTTATTGGGTTTTTCTATCAGGAATTTCTCAGTAGCAGCGCACCTGCTATACATGGGACTTAAACAAAACTGGTGAAATGTGGTTCACGTCTGCCTACCCTTCGGAGATAACATTCGAGGTGTTGTTATATTTTTTTTAGTTTCTGCCGTTCAAAAAAATAAATGTATAAGTTAGTTCCAACAGTTTAAATAACACTTTAAAAGTGGTTTATAACTACAAGCTACCTCTCTAGATTCCCCGTATCTCTATCTGACTGTTTCCTAACTATCGTCCACCACTAAACAAATCTATTTCATTTAGCTTTTGCCGAACTTTATAATTTCTGTAGAACAGAGCAGTTCCTACGTAGTTATCCAAACTAATGTATCTGGTTCTAGTTCCATTTCCGAATGTACCTGTGGAGCAGCGCGGCATGGCGGCAGTGCGGCAGTGCGGCAGTGCGGCTGTGTGCTGTGTGGAGTAAGTCGGAGTGTTGGTTTAAGTGCAAACTGGCCGGCTCAAAGTGGAAACCTATTAAAACTTGTTAGTCACAGAAACATACTGATGTTATAAATGGTGAGCTCGTTTTGTAACTTTGGGATGTGAAACGTGTATATCTGCACAGGTCTTCCTACGATAATTATCAGAGCTATATCACCATCATCAACGTCAATCAGCCTGCAATGTTCCCACTGCTGGGACACAAGCCTCGTCTCTATGACCGGGAATGGGCTGCAATCCACCATGTTAGCTCAGTGCGGGTTGGTAGATATCACAATTGTCTTCTAATTTTTGGTTCTAAGACATGTCGATTTACTCACGATGTTTTACTTCACCGTTTGAGAGCAGTGGTGATGAAATAAATTGAACAAAGTAATGCGCCTGGCTGGGTTCGAACCCACGACCTACAACTCGATACGTTGGGCCCCTTACCACCGGGCCACCGCTGCCTCTTGCTCCCAAAACTATTAAAAATATCTCACATCAAATCTGCAACTAATCGACAAGTTGTCATGAAGGATCCCCCATCAACACTCTAACAGCAACCATCACTGCTTAACTTCACAGTTCTATAACTCTGTAGCCACTAAAACACTACTACATCGTACGGTGGCAGTTGGATTCATTTATACAGCTCTGTGGGCGTGATTGCTTCCCAGTTTAGTTTGAAGTACAAATAGTTCGCGCTCGTCACAGTTAGCTTCAGCTCGACGCGGTTTTATTTCTAGCTTGCGATCAGTTGCGTGTTGACTGGTGGCTAACTTGTTGTCCGGCTGGCCTCCACAAGCTTACATGAACTGTTAAACAGCTTCTGGTAAAGTTAGAAGGTTGTACAAGACCAGCTATGGGACACGAGATAGGCTTACTAAATAAAAGGTGAAAGAATGGGTCTTATTAAATTAATGATTATTTTTGGATTCAACTCAAAGCATTTATATAAATTACTTCGTTACAAGTTCAGTCAAAAAATAACAATGGATACATCTAATGAAACAAGTGCTCCTTGTGATCACAGTACTCTTGTTACAGAAAGTCCGTCTGCAGCCCCAGACTATAGACTTGACAGGCTTACGTCAATAAATTACTTCCATTCCTGTTGCTTACTCTGAGAAGCCCTTCGTTCACGAGTGGGGCGATGCATGTGATTCTAAAGATTAGTCTGCGATGACCTCCCGGTGTGGACCGGCCATGTTTGCTGAGTTCAAGCAGTGTGTAGAGACATCATAGATCAACGCTCATCCTTATTATACAGAAAGGTCTAGGCTGACGTTTAGATCAAAATTTCATTAAATATTACTTTATAAGATACGGTTAGCAGAATTTTATGGAAGTTCAGTTAAATGTACTACAGGCTGCAATATCAAATACCACTTCGCCCGAGGTGACAATCAAACCTGAGTACTCACCAAAGCAGCTAGAACAAAACTGTTTAATTCTAATTCGGACATCAACAATAATTCCACAAACCAATACAGTTTAGCTTCCAAAGTTTATCGCACACAATCGGCTGCGATCACGTGCGTGTGTAATTTGTTGTGCGATCCGGCACGGCACGGTAAAACTTAATGACGCGGACTATTGATGCCGGCCGATAGCCACAGGTGAGCGCCGAGTAAACCGCGCGGCTAACTGGCTTACTAAACTAAACGTGCTATTTTACACGCTAGTCTGATTAAATGGTTTATTGGATGCAATAGTGGTTGGATAGTGCGCTGTGTTCGGTTCTAAGATGCTGTAAAACATACAGGGATGTTCTGTAATCTAGAGTTTTGCTAAGTATAATTTTGTCTGGTCAACAAAATATGGGAGTCCAAAAGGCCTAGACAAAGTTATATTCTACCAGTGATAGCGATAGTGAAAAGGCCAAAAATTAAAAGGTTTTGAAAGCCTGTTGGAAGCCAGGAAGATATGCGCATAGTGACTGGACGGCGGGTAATACCTGGACGAGATTCTGCGCGAAACATAACACAAAAATGACAAGGTCTGTTCTTGAGCAGTGGGTGGAACAAACCTGACAATGATGATAAGAACATACAAACTAGTCTTAACAAAAATGAATTTTGACACTGAATGTCCCGTGTTGAGGTATTCTCATATACACGGACAGCCTATACAACAATAGCTCAGTAAACAGTACATAAACGTGGCACCCGCAACCTGTGTTCCCGTCATAGTAATTATAATAGAATCCTCCCAGTGTATCGCAAGACAAAAAAAAAAAACATTATAACAATGTATTCAAGAGGAAATCCGAGGGAAATTAAAAGAGGTCCGAATCGTACCCGGGGGATGTGCGAGGACCCGATGTAGCGATAAATTGGCGCGGCTCGCCTCTAGTCACGGGTTTTTTATGGCCCCACCCGAATGTCCTGTTTGTTACCTCTGGAGTGACGTCACAAGGAACAGTCAGTGACGTCACTGACTTCTACTTGTGGCTCGCGATATTACTGGTCAAGTTGATTGCAATGTCAGTACTGTAACTGCAATAAAAGGTACTGGAAGCACTTCAGACCAATTGGTGGTCCTTATGTATGCAGTCCGTGAACTTTTTTTAACATTAAAAACCACTTACTTTAAAAATATTAAAACATCGTTAATATTATTCACTCAAATGATTTAAATTAGATGCATGTTTCAGGTTTTTTGACAGTCACATGTGTGGAAGTCCATTTTAATATAAAATCTGTTCAATTAGGTATTTAAGTAGCGGCAGCTCAAATTCTTTTGAAAAGGTTTCAGTTTGCACCGAGGTCGGTCTGTACATTTACTTTGTCATGTCATCCTTCACTTAACTGCCTATGTTAGAGAACAACAGAAAAAGACACTGACGCATTTATGCAAACGAGTATGGTTTCCATTAATGCGTCAGTGTCTTTTGTTCCTTTTACTAGATATTCTTGAAATGAGGGTTAGCGCGTAACACGCCTTCTCAAACCATCTTTAAAAATGAAAATAAAACGACCTCAGAATAGTTTAGAAGACACTGTAAAAACCTGTCTGTGATTATCGAACTGTAAAACTATAACTACGTTAGACTTTTCTCGAGAGAACATCTAGAAAGAAGACAAGATTTTCAAAATCTGTCAAATTTGTTACTAAAGTCAGAGTAAAAACACGATATAAAGCGTTCCATCGCGTCTGATTGTAAGAGTTGCGCTTGTTTTGTGCAGCGAGGCACGTGACACTTAACACAAACAACTAACACTTTGTTATTAGGTACTGTGAACTTTATCTTGTGCACTTGGCTTAAAGATACTGCGCTACTGAGCAGTCGAGCTGGTGTGGAGGGAGCGGGAAGAAAAAGTACGCGAACGGCTCATCGCGGGCTTAGATGGTGCTGATGGTGCAGATGAATTTAATTTATTTTGAGAGTTTTCTAAATAATGCCTTGAGTGAATATTCAGTTGCGTCATCATTATCAAGATTTTTTGGAAAATTAACTGTACTAACAGAAATCATCAAATAATGCACATGGCCAAACTATGCGCGAGTTCATGATGGGAGCGTCGGAAGGTTTATCATATATGTATTTACAGGACCTGCACTGTTGCACGCCGGTGCACATACCTGCGCCCGGGCAGCGGCGAGCAGCGGTTAATTAGCCGCGCGCCGACGGGTTAATGCATTCGTTAAACACTCCGACAGATTTGAAATATTCGCGCTTAACCCGCCGATGTAACCCCCCCCCCCCCCGGACCCGCCCCCTACTGTCGTCGTCGCTATTCTATTGCGAGTTTAGTTCGCTCCAAACTTGGCCGCTTTTAAGCCGGGACTCGCTTGGCTTTAGGAAATTTACTAGTTTGAGCTATATTAGACCGGTATACAAGGATAAGTGCCTCCGCTAAACTGCTGAAGTTGTTAACAGGATTTCAAAGGTTTGCAATTTGGTATGCGGTATCATTAAGCAGCTAAATACGATTTCCCGGCGTACTCATACGTATGGGAGTATTTAACATACTGAGTTTGTTGTTGAAGAAACTGAACCGCATTCTTGTAAGCGTTGATATTTCGAAATGCGATCGTTGTTTACTGAGGACGTTCAGAGAAATAATACTATGAGTAAACACGGCAAACGAGCAGCGAAAAAAGAAACAAATGGACATTTCTTGTCACGAGGTGAGATTTATCTCCGGCGCAGCGCGGCGCCGTGTAGCTGACGCTCCGGCACGACGCGAGCAATAAAACATTACCCATAACGAACTTTAACGAACTGTCGATTGTGTTGAGACGGCGGGGTTTCCATTAAACCGACTCGCCAGAACTTCCCTGTCCCCAGTTTTAATTGAAAACGTCGTAAAATCTATCGCAGACAGACGGCAAAGTTGTGCCGGCCGGCCGGACTCCATATAGTTCTAATTACAAAATTCAAATCGCGCTTAAACCAACTGAGTTCATTACGGCGAATGTCGGCGTGTAATTTGGACATTCCTCGGCAGCACCCGCACGGCCGCACCGCCGCACCGCACTGCACCGCGTCACGCCGCTGTCGCACGTCGCTTGGCACGCCGCCAGCTACCAGCTACGTCCGAGTGCATTAGACGCCGCGCACCTCGCCCGCGACGTAACCCGCCAAGATAATACCAATTCGCAGTTCTTTTTGCTGCATAACCTCGTTCTCAGATATTGTTATTAGCCTAGCTTAGTTTCTACTTGTAAGTAGAAACGATTATTATTCAAATGAAACTAAAACTTCTCAGTAGGTTCCTTCCGGTTCCGTCACAGTTTTCTCGTTTCGTTCGATATTAAGTAATGCAATTTCGTCATAGAGAGTAACATAGAAAAGAAATAAATCTTATTTTTGTAGCGGTTAAAGTAAAGTGGTTTCCTCTCATTCCTTCCTCGGTGCATTCGTGTCTCCGAATTAGTGCTTTAAAGAAAATTCTCTGCGAGATAAAGCATTTAAAACTTCTCTTAAGAACGCAGTAAATCTCACATGTTGCGCTGATAAATATACAGAGTGCACGGAGCGGCATCTTCGTCGCCAGCCGTAAGTCTCCGGCGCACGTGTCTGGCCGCCACGATCCGGTGCCGTGCGGCGCCGCGCTGATGTAGCGATTCGTATAAGCTAGCAGAATTGCTTCACTAATTACTTACTCATATTTATTCCTACATTTTAATTTAGATTTATAACTATTGGAATATTGTTGTTCTATTTGTAGTTGTGCTTTGAAATATTTTCACTGCATCTGCTTGTGAAATGTATATGGATACTTTACAATTTTAAATTCTTTATATAACTCTAGGTATTTATACCTTAGATAAAAGTCTCAGTGTCGTAAGTTCACGTGTGGCCACACATTTTGCCAGCTGACGCCTGCTACTATGTGTGTGAGCGGAACTGGCTCATTAGCAGTGTTCCGTCAGTCACCGCGCGACTTCCCGCGACACGCTGCGACCTGCAGCGATGTAAAGCATCTGCAGCGACACACTTAGCGCCTGAATAGATCATTACCTAATAGGATCGTTTCATTAGACCTACTTACTTAGAGAACTCCACAGTTTGTTGCATTCATTAGGTCAACATCGTGTGCAACTGTGAAGTTTACGGGATGATTGTTATATTTAATGAGGATGCTCATAGTAAGGTTGTTTTTGTTGAAGGAGTGTGCTTGAGTCTCACCTGGCACAATTGGTTATCCGCCATTAAAGAGATTTAGGTACAACAAAACTGTTATGAAACCTGGTCCCTTTCTGTCTGGGGTAGCAGTAACCAACATGACAATTTACTCGCATTATGTTTTATGGGCTGGAAGCTGTGGCCGCGCCGTACTATGTTCTATGGACATGAAGTGGCAATACGCTGCTTGTCCTGAAGACTGGTCACCTTACATAGGTGACCAATGGCAACAAGCCTATAGTTTGTATATCTACATATTCAATTATTTGTATTCACATATTTCGATAGAAATTTGGGTACTTGTGTATGCTCATATTTGCTTCAGAACGTAGGATTACTAATAACATTTTCGGTTTTACGATGCAACGGGTTTCATTTTTTAATTGATGAAATATTCACTCGAATGTTATTTATTTCACGTTCTTGCTAATTTCGCCGCTGAAATATTGCTGGCTGTATATATATATTTCTTTTCGTACATACATATTTTTACTTTGTTTGCTCTGTATGTAAATGTTTTTCTTTTCTGTCTTTCCTGAAAATGTAACATATTGGCTTGTTCATGAAATTGCATCCATACAGGCCTCCGAGAAAGATTATTCAGAAATAACAAGCAAAGTAATTATAACTCTAGCCACTCTGAAAGCAAAAAGTTAATAAAAAGATTTAAAATCTCCGATATTATTTACTGATTCAAAAAAGTACCAATGTTTACTTTAAAGATTTCCTTTAGTATATTCTTACAAATTAACCCTAACAGGCATCACCAACAACAGTAAAAACACTTAAATTCTTACAAACAGAAATCTCGTTCAAACATTTACCGCGCACAAATCCAGCAGTGTACTCGACACACAACACTATCTACACAATCGCTGTACAAAGCTGCGTTAGACCAGCATTAGAACACGACAGCGCGAACCGAACGGGCAATCTAAGGCGCACAATAAATTTAATCTCCTGGCCCACACATCAAGTGGTGCCTGAGCTAGTACAAACACGGGACGGTAGACAGGTCCACACTACTCGCGTTTATTATTTCCAGAAAGGAAAAAGGAAATGTGAACTTTATAATGCTTCGATGTACAAAACAATTGAACGTAACAGTCATCTCATCGGTATACATTGTTATTAGATGTTGGTAGCGGGAGATGTAATAAATGATTACTTCTTATTATCATGATCATCGCCTTGTTGCACACACTGCTGAGTACCCATAGGGCTCCCCCCCCTTTGTGCCATGCTTCCCTGGCCTGCGCGAGTCTTATCCAGGCCCTCAAAATTTGTTGTAAGGTTTTATGGGTATGAATTATTATGAGTAAATTTCTTCAACCCCATACAAAAGGGAGCATCCTCCGAGCAGACGGGTGTCTGTCACAGTTGTTGTCGGGTTCTTCTATATAGTCTTAAGTCGCGGATAACTTTAACAGCGCGATTCAGAGTTTTAATGTTACTTGTAGTACTTGATTTGTGGCATTGATGGCGCTGTTTTACTTTTTGTAGTGTCGCTACACGTCATACACACATACATATACTCACGCCTTTTTCCGATTGGAGTAGGCAGAACCCACAGACCGCCACCTGCTACGATCCTTACATACTCCTTTCGCCTTGTCCACGTTAATCCATCTTATCTGCAACAAATAATCTCTACCCTAACATACAATTGTAACATTGGATGTTTGCATAATTAGGACTGTACAGTTCAAGGAGCACTCTTGGACTATTTTAAACCCCCACCAAAAAATGGGGTGTTTTATAAGTTTGTAGATACACATCTGTGTGTCTGTCTGTGGCATCATAGTTCCTAAACTGATGAACCGATTTTGATTAAGTTTGTTTTTTCGTTCGAAAGGTGTCTTAATCGAGAGTGTTCCTAGCTATGTTTCAAAAAAATCAGCCCAGCCGTTTATAGATCCTCGCCTCTTTTCTAGTTGATGAAGAGATAATAATATAAACAAATTCCGCAGGTTTGATCGATTCGAAATTTGAAATCCCGTCACTTTTCAATGATATTACAAAAGTTCATCACCAGGATCATGCAGGATACCCAACCCCCCGCCAGAAGAATACCCACCGCAAATATTGTTGCGGTGACAAACATGTTTCTATACTGAACGTGGACAACAGCTCTAGTAACATTTGTATTACCGACTGCAACGGAACCACCTAGTTGGTGACTCAATTAACAACGTAGACAATCAGGAAAATAACTTCCATTGAATAGTGTAGTGTCCAGCTCGCCTAACCTTATATTTGTAACTGCACACACTAATTTATTGGCATTATTACGCGAATCGTTGAACTGAACAGTTCTCTTCTATTTTGCCTACATCACTCTAATACAATAGTTTTATATTATTATTCCGCAAAATATGTCTGACTATTGATACCTATATTAATAACAAGTCCAATTTTTCAACAATAGATCCAGTTACGTAACAAACAATCCTCCGCCCACGAAGCCCACCGCATATCGAGTGAATAAGCAATCAACACGCGCGCTCTCACTTATTTAATACACTTTTTAATATTGCTAGCAAAGCTCACTGTTTACGCCTATCACTAAATCGGTTCGGAGCGGTGGGAGCGGAGCGAGCAGAGCGCAGTTAGTATCGCAATAGTGCAAGTATGCGGCACTCGGCCGGCACTCGGGTGCACTCGCCGTTCGAGGGCTGCCCCGGGTGCCCCGCCGAGGAGCTGCGTTTATTACCTTCTCACATGCACAAACGGGATTAGATTTACCTAAGCACACAAAGCCACTAGAATGTTAACTGTAGCAGGAAGTTTGTTATTGTAAATAAACAAAGGATTTTGTTAATTATAACCGTGTTAGGAGAAACTTGATTGTTGAAGAAGTAACTAATTAATTTCCGTAACACAAATCTGTGGAGTTTGTGCTTACTATACGGCGACTATTGTACCGACGGGGCAGCCCTACTCGTGGACTACTCCAGGAGCTATCCGCGCAAATTAAAACCGAGTCTGATATTTATTTTTAAACGCGCCCCTTCCCCCGCACCGCACCGCCGCATCAGGCGCCACTATTTGTACACTTTCCACTTTGCTCTTATATTGTTTAATTAGAACGAACAAAAGGCCTATTTACATCTCAGTAGTGGCCAGGCGGGGATTTCTTCATTTGTTTGATGGCTTCAAGTCCTCAGCTTGTAATCGGTGCAGTTCCAACACTTAATTGCGACTGTCTTTTATTTTTTTATTTTGTTCTGTTACATTTCCGCTGCTGTAGAGTTTGTATCAAGTTTGATAAGAGAAAAGTGGTTTCGATGTGGTGTTGGTAGTGGCGTCTTTCGTCGTTAGGTACGTCTTTTCAATGATCACATAAAATCGCTTAGGCTTAGGTGGAGGTGTACCTACAGTACACGCACATTTTGCCAATTATGTCCCATGAAAGAGGGGCTAGCCTATTGCCATCAACCGGGCACAGATCCAGACTCCAGGCTATTACTGAGAAATATCTGGTGGAAAAACGCAATAATACTTTAAAAAAAAAAAACAAAATCACACTCATTTTAAAAAAAAAACAAAATCATACCTCGTGTTCAAGAGTAGCGCTTGCGGTAACTAGGCCGACGCGCGACGAGGCAGTTCAATGAAAGTGTTCCAAAACTTTTCATTAGTTAAAGATAAAATCGTATCTCTTTAAAGTGCCATGTTACAAAGACATCCTCGAACTCCATATAGTCAGCGTATTGCGCTTACCTTCGTGTGCGCGAGTGAGTGGGTGAGTGTAAGTTGTGTCGCTAATTTAGCCTCAGAGGAAGAGGACCCTCAGGATGCACTTCTGAGCTAACGAGTCCCGGCTCCCTCACGCGGTGCCCTGCACATCGCACTGTGCCGCGCCTGCAGTGGTGCAACTTACGTGGTGAATTTGCGCAAATGCACAAATATAGAAACTAGTCGAGTTTGAAAAAAAAATGCATTTTTGGAAAGGATTACTTTCTAGCTTCAATTTCCTGACTAACTGACAATCCCTTTGACAATTATTCAAATGTGCCTAAAAATTAAATAGTTTTATTTAGTTTTAGTTTTTTTTTTTTGCTTTGAGCTCGAATTTAATCAATTCTGGCTCCGCTAACATCATCAGAGCCTAAACCAATATTTTAAAGCCAACTCCAGGAACATTATGGATTGAGTATAGACATAGAGAGTGGATTTCATTTTGAACACAATAACTGGTAACGACATATCAACTAAGCTTCAAAGAATAGACACGTCCTTAACTAAATATAACCGACTGGCTCACTGCATGACGTATGACAGTGGCAGCTATTACATCTCCGCGACGTGATAAAGTGACAGCGACTGAGTGACGCCACTCGGATACAGGTGTTGAGGATACCTAGACAAGTAGACAAGCTGTGTAGCTAAGTACTTTCAGATTCGACAATAACTATGACACGTCAGTCTTCATAGATGTTACATTACCTAAATACACTGGCGAAATCTGGGTGTACTAGCTACATAGTCATGGACGTACCTAGTAGCCTAACCCTTCTGGGATCACTGGCTTGTTGTTATGTTAAATATAAACGCGGTTCTCTGATAAAATAACAACATACCAAAAAGAGCGTCTTCCTTGAAAGATCAAGTGTTTCGAATAGTTTCGATAATAGGTAACTTCCGAGCAAAGAGCTCTTAATATTAAAGCTACCGAACTATGGACATATTTAAACTTATTAAAATAACAAGGCTGAAGTTTAATTTGTCACTGTTGTCACTGAAACATCACAGGGTGGGCGGCACCGATCAATCATAAAGTAACTACGTTTTGTGATAAATTACAATAGGCGCACGGTTACACAAACCCTTCAAATGTCATAAAATAAAGTTTTTACAGCTCAATCAAATGAATGACGAGATAGTTGCAATGTTCGACAGATGTCAATTTAATAGTCGCTTGGAGGGGAACTCCTTAATGTTATTAAAGGGAGTTCTGAAGGGACGCTGAGATATTACCTGTCCGCGAACAAAGCCGCCAAGTATTTTGACTAATCTTAATTGGTAGGCCTTCGGGAAATATCTTGGGAGAGTTACGATAGCGGTGGCTCAGGAGTTTGTTATGATAACAAGAGTTTTTAAGGTATTAGAATATACAAAAACGTAGATTCTATTTATTGTGTGGGAATTTGTAGAAAAGTGCACATTAGCAATTAAATTGCGATATTCACAACAAAGATATCCTGCTGTAGAACTAAATGTTTGCACAGATCTACCACACGAATATTTTAATCTATTCAATATAATTAAGAGAGTATTCCGCGACTTCTTTTGAAAAATTATATAATCATCTACTCCAACTTATTTTGCTTACTCCAATTTATTTAATTATCTAGTTCTGTTTCCAAGTTGTACCAAATACCAGCGCAATAAGTAAACTGCTTCAGTTGCTAATGCTAGCGGCACGCGAACCTCGCCACTGGGCACACTGGCAACTACTGGCAACACTGGCATTCTGGCAGGCCGCCAGCTATTCATGGCGAATATTTAACTAATGTCCGCCTAATCAAGTGACACGGCCTACGGTCTACACGCTGTTCCTAAGAGTTATGATTTCCTAGTAGCTCCTAGTCGGCTGGTCAGTGTATGGGGGTAAATAAATTAATGGACTCATAATCATAAATTATGCTTAAGACGGCAAGTTTGTTTCTTGTTGTCAACAGACGTTTGTATTGAGAATATAAAAACATGGCAGGCATCATTTGTATGAGTTTTCGGGAAACTAAAGAATTGATGAAGTTACCGAACGAAGATGCAGAATTAAGGTGAAGTCAAAAAGTCGGATTAAATAAGTTTTGTATATTTATGATAAACATATATTTATGAATAACAGAAGTATTGAATGATGCAATGAAACAATAACGGAACACAATGTTAACTAATAAAATGCAAACCAAAACAAATCATAAGTAGCGAGTGAGGTCTCGGCTCTCAAGCGCCCGCGCCCTCACCACTAGTGGCGGAGCGCGGCAGGACGCGCCCTAATTAAATTATATTTATTTGCGAGCACCGCCTCTTAATGAAAATGGCCGCAATTTGGAGCGGCCAGTTAAAATGGAGCACCTCCGTGCATTCTTTAAAGTGTAATAAATCACAATAAAACTCGACTAATTAGACAGTAAAACTGAGAGTCGCCCTCGTCGTGACAGAGCCGTCATCGAACCCGCACCACTGAGCTTCACTCCGCAACGCATCACAACACAAAATCGTCTCACGATCAACATGAGTTTAATTATTCACGCGAAGCAAATTCGCAATTGCTTCAAGTATCACTACTTGAAGCTCAGGAGTGGATTTGCTTGTGGTAGCTTATTGCAGACTAGTGGCTGTGTTGTACATACACGTACACGTAGGTTTGCACTCGTACATAATGTATGGTAATTAAAACCAGCTCCTCGCACTACTACATTTGTTTCACAAGCGTGGTCCTACTCGGGTAGCCACTGAATTATTTCCAACGTCTCCATTTACACTCAAAATAACATTGCAATTTTTTAACTTAAAACACAATTATTTTAGATTCAGTATAGTTCATGTTTTGGTACACAAATCACACTAATGAGTTCAATACAAGTAATTATACTCGTGTACGCAAATCTCTTTTCGTGTCCAATGTCTGGTGGGTCATAGTAAGAAATATGGTCACCGAACAGACTGGACGAGACAAAATTTTAAAAACTTTTCCAACATTTTCTTGTGGTAGCGTTGGGATCGCAAGTTCTTTTTAAACTACTTCCCTGCTGATTGGATTTCATAGTAAACGTGAATGTGGCGCGGTGCGACGGGACGGTGGTGGCGGGATGCGGTGCGGTGCGACGCCGAGGCTGCGGCGGCCACTCAATGAGCACTGATTGCAGCAAGTCGCCGCGACCTCAGACAACTCGATTACCGCGTGTGTGTGCGATTAGCTTCAACGTAGCTTGTAAAGCACTATCGCTGCGACTGCGAAGGCTTCAGCTTTCATCGACTTGAAGCTTTGTAACTGAATGAAGGCAGATTGTTGACAATATTGTGATCGTCTGAGTCGCAACCACTCCTTTTCTGTACACTTGTAGGGTATAGCAGGCTGAACATCAGGCTAAAATGATTGACATTGGAGTTTAATTTCCTCTACAAATGCTTGCGAAGTCGCGGTCACGGCGCTAAGACGACCGCGGTCCTCAGGTGTGGCCACCAATTACGCGATGTTTGTTCAAAAGCCACCGCACGGACAAACACACAAATACCGCTGTTTGCTAAACGCACCGCAACTGTTCAGATTTAATAAAATAGGTAAGTATAACAATTCATGTTTGTCTGTATTCTCTGCATACCCCCATGTCTCAGCATATTTATTACTCTGGTCCAAGCTAAAATTTGTATCCTATTTAATGAAGGCAAGAATGAAGTTAACAGCTGGAAGCCGTATTTTGGCGTGTGCAACGCAAGAGCTATGATCGGTTCAGTGCAAGGCAGTGCATAGCCGCAACTCTTTGGTGTTGGATTAGTAAACTTTTGTGACCTTTTTCTCTATAAGTTTAAGTTTGATCAAACGACTCTGGCCGTCGCGTTTTGTGGTTCACTATCACACTGTAAATTCCTTGCCCGCCTTTATTTCATGATAAGGTAGGAATAGAAATAACGCAGGAGTTCAAGTTCTATTCCACCCAATACGTATTCAGCACCACATCGCGCAAAATCGCACGATTTCGCACGCAAACGCACTCCCGGACAAGCACTCATCACCGTTATGATAGCTTCGTGTTTGGCAAACTCTCCAGCGACGCTCAATTACGATCTACGGCTAGTAGCAAACTGTATGGATCTACATGTAAGTGGGATCGGATTATGTGCAAACAGTACGTGGACTGTTGTAAGTAAATAAACAAGTAATATCAACAGCTTTGGCTATCGCTATGGTACCCATACTAATAGGTTAGTATGGGTACCATAGCGATTCTGCCATTTGCTTCCACCGTCATTCGCTGCCTATTTGTTGTAAGTGACGAATTTGTGACGTGTCACATTCATTTCTGCCGTGTACAACATGAATGGGACGTGAATTTGAACATGTTATTTTTATCTATATACTATAAAATACCTCTGACAACAAAGAAAAACATAAAAACTTAACTCTCATCGCAGTTATCACTACTCTTGGAGACCAGACTGAAAGCTAAGGTCTACTCTTGCCAAAAATATACACAGCTCAACACACTATGTGGAGGTAGTCAGGGACTAACAAACCAGTCTTGATGAACTGCGATACATATGGTATATATAGTTTAATAAAGCCAAGGTATTCTTTGTTAGGGAACAACAACAAACGGCCGTGTCTCCTCCCGAGGAGGGATCGTGTGACGAGACGCGACCCCACTCCGGAGGGACGAATCTACGACAGGAAAATGATTCCAAAAGTTTGGCTCGTTCGTTCACGTAATAATATCGTATTGTTTCATAATTATCGTAAATAACGAAGTATTATTTAATTGTACTGCCTCGTTGTCTAGCGCTCGTAATGCGCCTACTGAGCATTAAATCGCATCTCGATTCTCAGATCGGCCAAGGTGTTACCGGGTTTTTCCATCAGGAGTTTTTCAATAACAGCCCGGTCGGAGTCAAAACTTGTGCCAGTTCATTGCAATAGGCTCCCCCCTATAACATGCTGTAGGTAATGCAGTAACTCTATAGCTAAACAATATTTTGGCGACTGCAGGAGTCATTTCGTGTTATTTTTAACTTTACCTTACTTTTTCGTTAATCTATTGAAATAACTCCCTGACTTTGTCTGTTATTTGCTTGACTTCAGACTCTTCATTAGGCGCTGTATTGTTAAAAGATAATTAAGTCTCACGATAAATTGCAAATCATAACTTTTTACGGGATTTTTTATCTTACAAATTGGTTATTTTTAGCCGAGTGCTTGTAGACAAGGACGCCGTTAAACTGGTTTTAATAGTTAAAAAAAAAGAATTTATTACAACTCAAAAATTTAGGTTTTAATTGGCTAGTTAGCTCAAGTAGCTGACTCGCTCAAAGGGCTAATTTTTCTGCGACATAGGTTAATTTCAAAGCTTTCTTATGCTAACTATGAATACTTGTTCTCTTCACATATATCTTGTATTATCAGAAGACATGTCATGATAGAATAAAAACTGTCTCCTCTGATCTCGCGAGAGCTGCGGAAGCAGCGACGCGGCGGTGACGCGGTGAGGCGGCGGTCGCAGATTGATGACCACGTCGCATTGATAAATGTGCGCGCACGTAATCAGCCGCCGACATAACAAACACTCCGGACAATTTAAAATGCAATTACCGTCCGGAAACGTCGCTAATTAAACGGAGATATTCGTTAATGGCTCCCCGCACTTCACCCCCCCCCCTCCCCACTCCCCCGGCGACCCGCGCTTCTGGGCCCGGCTGACCCCGGTTGGACTTGGCTTCAATTTGTAATGACATTACCTTCGCAGCCTTTTTTGTTGAAGGACGGAGCAATCTCTTATTGGAGTCGGTTACGTGAAATTGATGAGTTTCTATTAAGGCGAGGCGTTAGGGCCGCACATGTACAGAATCCCCTCGAGTTGGATCGCATGTTGATCTCGCTAGCTAGGATTTTTTGATGGAAGGTTTAACCTTTTGATTTTCGAATAGAAATGGCCGATTCTTGTTTCGAGTTTACAACGATTCCCCCAATACTTTATTGGCCACGTCTTGCCTAACACAAGGGTTCCAAGCTGCCTGCCGCCGCAGTCGAGATATCAAACGTAACGGAACTGATCGTACATTATACAGCAGGCGTTTAAAGAGGATTACGTAATGAAGTGGCATTAAGCTCTGTGAGCGCTGCGCCTCCCACATCAAGCTACTTGATTTTGTGTTACGTTATTGCTAAGTATTTTCCACTTAACAAGCTTAATTTGTTAAGATACTTCTTTTGAACAAATTGGTGCTGATATAATATTTATTTAACAGTACGAAAAGAATCCGATAACTTGGCTGATAGCCCGACCTTCATTTTGGTATTTGAGAATGCATTTTGTGTGTAGTCAAGAACTCTTATTTTGATCGGTTGAGTTTAATCACCTTATCAGCAAAAACAATGATGCGCCATCATTGCTTTTGCTGATAAGCCTGCCTACCTTTTGTAAAACCTAAGTCGTATATAAAGAGCCAACTTGATCTTTATCTTTGATTTAGAGTTATTGAGGGTCATTTGCTGAGATCTCAGCACCTCATTTCCTTTAATATCATAACTTTACAAAAGTGTACCTCCATTAGCTCTGTAAACTATATCTGCGTGTTACGTCAACTGCTGCAGATATTGCCGATCAAACAGTAAGTGCCGCTCGCGACTGTAAACAGCGCCGCGTCAACATGTTACCCGACCGCGACGTCAAATAGACGCTCACACTCCAGTCAAGTAGTTGTGATAACATCGCGAGTTCTGTCATGGCTCTTATCAGGTGGTAGACGTGATCGCTCAGCATGACATTAAATATCACAGCGACGACAAACCCTCAGTAGTTAATATTCAAAGGTCTATCGCCTCGATGTAGTATACAAATTCTAAAACAAGCTAACAAAAATATTAAGACTCAAGAATATCCAATTTCTATTATTCAAAACGTTTGTTAAATCGTGTTCATCTGACGATTCCAGACTTTTATCAGTCATGTCACGAACGACAAAGTATACTGTAGACCTGTAGGCACATTGAAACCATCGAGTTCTTTGTTCTGTGGACAAGAGAGGCAAGGAATATAAAATGTAGCTTAATTGATGCTAATTGGTGCGAGTGCTGGGGGCTCCAAGCCAAAGCACCAACAATAAGCTCCGCGCGCTCACTGCGGCACGTCCCCAACTTATACACAAGCGTTATTATTTTAATTTCGATTCACTCCAAACTGATCATTGAAAACGTGACCGTTTTCAATGCGAACTTCTCTTCATTTTATTTTTCAAATTGTGAGTTATAAAAACCAGATGGAAGAATATTGGAAATTCAAAGATATAACAATATTTTGAACTGTTTTGTATCGAAAGACTGGACAAAAGTAGAGTTTCGTTAAATCTTTAAAGAAAAAGATAAATAAACTACGAACGACACATTTTCCCATACTTTTTAAAAGCACCTAGGTAATAATGACACCTGACCTACAGTATGAAATTATGGTTGTTTTCCTGCACAACACGCGTGATAAAATAATGCAGCGAGACTTAAAAGTAGCAGCACTAAAACTTGCCATAATACAGTAGACCGCGCTAATTTAAGCAACAACGTTGCACCCGTCATAAAGTGTGGAATTATGCGCGGCGGAGAAACGCTGGCTGGCCATCGTGCGCCACTGAGAGTCGCCACTGTGCCCACACACACGCACGCCCCTGTGCACAATGAAGTAACAGAGCTCAGAAGACCCACTCCTTATGGGGTTGCTGCCCTAACAAGCAACAACTAATAGAATATCTTAAAAATAAAACGCTTAAGCTTTGTTTATTTGTGTTTGTCGACCGTGCCTGTTCAAGATTCTAAGCAAGCAGTACCTCAAACTTCTATACAAAACTGTTTATTGGTGCTATTGCAACGCATCACAAATCCCGGGCACTTGCAGCCGAGTCAGGCGCACGAAGTGGTGTGTGTGCGCGCAGTCAGCGCCCCGGAGCGCCGTGAATCAGGTGTCTGTCGCACGAAGCGGGTAAATATGCGCTGATCGCTTAGCTTAATAAGCAGCAGCGTTGGCGTCCCGCCAGTCCCCACCTCACCTCCCCCCCCTCGTCTCGCCCGCAACCACCAGACTTATGGAACTGCACAACATACGCCGACTCAGCTGTGATTAAGATTTTTGCTGCAACCGCCATCCTCCGAACGAATGGCTCGACCCGCTTCCTCCGAACGAATTGTTTTTTTATGACTACTTAGTTGAGGAAATTAGTTCCTAACGTCTTAGTGAGCTTATCTCAGTAATAATGGTGATACTTCTTCACGCCACTCCACAGAGCCATTATACGGGCGCTTTTAACTTTACACTCCACGTTCGTTCTTATATCTCACATGCGACTTTCCCATTTTGAAAATAAGACTTCAGTAACATACTTTGTCCATTATCTGACGCTCAGCGGCAGGTTTACAGCAACTACGCTTTCAGAACATTCTTGAGAAGCTTTGAAACACGGATTCGGTGAAAATCTAATTATGTTTAAAAAACAAAGAAATAAAAATACCATCAAAAGTGAGCTTTGGGCGGAGTTTCCATCAGAAGAGCGTTGCAATTATAGTAAAGCACGACAAGCAAAAAACAGTGTCACATAAAAGTGGAGAAAAGGAATAAGTAATTAGGAGCATTAGAACATCCATTGCGGCACGACGCGGGCACGGCGCGGCTCTGCACACGCGGTACGGGCGATTTATCGTGCGCACGTGAGACTAGTGCTATGTGGAGCGAGCCGGCTGCACTATTGTACCGACGCTTCTAACTGTAGCCCGAGACGCGACCACACGCTGATGCAACCCTAGATTACGAAGCCAAATCCACGAAAGCAAACTACACATTTGCGTAGCAAGTCTACGGAAGCGTAGCAGTGCTACGATGCTACGCCACCTTCGAAACCTAATGGGAGCTTTTTACGTAGAAGCTGATTCTTTTAGTCGTCATTTGAAGGTTACCCAAGTTACTCTATAGTGAGTGCAATGTGTTACCATGTAGTTCAGAAGATAATCACTGTATTATTGATAACAAGTGTGTCAATGTGACTGTTCGCCATTCACCGCCAGTCTCACGCACAGGGACGACTCGGTGAGCTCCACGTAATCCCACTTCACTGCCTTAAAGACGCTTAATATAAAATGTGAGTATAAGCCACTAAGAAGATATTAGGCGACGAGAAACCCGCGCAAATGCAAGCTTACTTTTTGAATTCAAACTGGGAGTAAAAATGTTGAGTAAACTTTAACGAGGCGTTTTTTTTGGACTGGTGCTGACCTTTTGACTTTTTTTTTGGTATTATAAATGGCAATTTGTCTTTACCTTTTATTTCAATACTCCCTGTAGAAATCTATACAACTAAACTGGATTAAAATATTAAAAACAGGAATATTCACGTGGTATCACCACATCACAGAGATTTGACCGTTTCGCGTGGATGTGCCGCACATATTGTTCTCAATTTATTTAATGGTTTATGTACGCACTAATTAAAGAAAGGAACAGAAAGATAAGTACAAAGGTGATGCTTACCTCTAAAGAAATCGTTTCCAGCATACCTGCGAAAGGAGATACTAAAAACTACGGCTACTACTACTACTTGTATGTTTTTTTTTCTGCTTTGCTGACTACTCCCCGTGTCGCATGATGCTGGACGCGCGGCTCACATGTGATTGTTTGGTTATCGCGCGGTAAACACGCTGACCGCGCCGCACCGCGCCGCACCGCGCCGCACCGCGCCGCACCGCGCGGTATCTGCGGCGAGCCGCGGCCTGCCCACTATTAAGCTATCACCACACTATGACATCGCACAGAATATCCACTTGATCTCAGACTATGTGCTGGTACGATTACTGTACAATAATCATGCGAGTAGTTGTTGCAGCGTATGTTTTGTTTACAATCATAACGAGTGTGCAACGTGTTACCGCTCGACCACAAGCTACACGGTCAAGCGATACGCTTGTTGCGATACGACGATGTCCTTGAGCAGCACACTGTATGAGACTGACGCGTTACTGTCGACATGGCCGTTTGCTTGCGTATGTATTTAAAATAATGCAAAATTTTGATAAACGGACTCTTAACAAAAAGTTACCCGAGGAATACTCATTTTTTTTTTCCTTGAGTGTAAGAGTCGATAAGAACATATTTCTTGTTATCGCGATACTGTGACCTAAAAGACCTTTGAAAAAGTTTTTTTGTTGAAAATGTAGCAAATTTAATTAAAATGAATTCTGCTCAAGCCAAAACAATCAACACGAATTCTTCATGAGTGATATTTTTTCATGTTCGTAGAATGTACAGGGTTTTCAGTATTTTGAGTTGAAAAAACCGATATGACAACTCTTAAGCCCTTAAAACATGCGCCCTGACGTCTCGGTGACTTATGACGCGACGATACTCACGCTTTTAGACTGCAATTTTGCTCGACTTTAAGTCGCATCTTCTGAGATTATGACCGAGGCGTAAGCTGTAAAAATGTCTTTTTCATTGCTTACTCGTATCCTATTATCATTATTTTTCTGTCTGCATTGGACTTACTACCCCTATGTGTCCAGCCTGCTCACCTATTGTGCAACCGGCGCGTATTGACCGCGTAGCCTTGGTCTTGGTCACCGAGCCCAACTCGTGCTATACTATTCTATTTAAGCCTAGTTACCTTCGCTGCAAATAGAGAGCAACATTATTACGTACATAACATAGTGCTGCGTTACGTCCTGCAAAAGGTGTGCCGCAGGGTTTCAACTAACGTAGCCCCCGGCCACCGTAGGCGCTGGCCTGTGGACGGCGAGTTATGGGCTAGCTCGCCGTCTGGCCGTCTTATGACGACAGGCCGTGTCGACGGCGCGTTCGTGTTCCACGCGCGCCTCAAAGAGATGTCAGCAACCACGTAGGGGTCCGCACGGGCCGATGCCTGCCAGGGCTGCGGGACTGTTCGAAAGAGATACCGCGGCCCTGGAACACAAAGGGCAAAGAAGGAACATGGATGGGTTTTAGTCAGTACAAGTCTGACACTCCCTTCCGCTTCGCCCAGAGCGGGGGGGGTCATTTGATGATTTCCCATCCTAAAAAAAAAAAAAAAAAAAAAAGGGTTTCAACTAACAAAGAAATAATAACATTTATATACATTGGCATTAGTTTCAAGAATACTGAACAAATAAGTTAGTTAGATTGAGAAACTGTATTAAAATATTTTATAATAGTATTCATGAATTCTAGATTGAAAATCTACAACTGAATAACGAAGTTACATGATCAAAATGACGGGAATATTTGAATTTAAAGTCAAACCATTTTGTGATAACAAAACAATGTAGAACACTATTTATAATCTCGTTGAACAGTTGTCAAGTTTAAACAATAACCCTTTCAATGTCTGAGCGTGAATTTATTCGCTGGGCAGGAAAAAATGCGAGACGGGAGTCGGGGCGCGCCGGTCGCCGGTCGCGAGCACCGCCCGGCTTAGTGTTGACTGAACACTTCGCTCGCTTCTTATTAACGAGGGTTACTCGTCTCTTCTGCTACACGACTTTACGACCGGCCGCCGGACTCTTGCCGATTCGAAAGAACACCGATACTTTCCCTCACCACAATAGCTTTAAATCTCTTCAATCTACGCTTAGTCTTTTAAAGTACTCGTAAGAGTTGTAGGTTTACTGCCGTATTCCAACATGTTAAAGATGCGATTCCGATGTAGTTTGGAGGAGCCTACATACTCTTCCACATATCAATTTGACGAAATCTTTTGTTAGTACTAGCGGTGCGGGGGATACATTATTCAACGGAGCGACGTTCATTAAGTACTCGTAACGAGATTAAACGGAATAAATGAATTTGAATTGTAGTTAAACATTCAGTGCGTTGGTGGCACTAATTTAAGAGACAGATATGACATGTGGCGTAGCTTGATGCCTATGCTCGAAAAATATTTGAAAAGGCATGTGATATGAAGTGTGAATAGTGACATTAGCAGCGCGCTAACGCATCCCGACTGACGGCACGCGTCAGTGTCGGCGATTGATTAGTAATCGGCGTGGCGCCGACCCGCTCAGCCGGACAGCCGGCCACCGCCGCAGCGCCGGTAGCGACTAGCGCTGCTGGAGGGTTAATGCGATTTAGTTTTGATTTTTTATTCGGTAATAATGAGAATATAGACGATAAAACATTGTTATTTAATTGCAAAGTCATTAACTATTCAGATAATTCAATTGTAGTCTTTGAGCTTTCTCTTTTGACGTAGAACTATTGCGGCAAATTCACATCAATAATAGTATTATTCTCAATCTATTTTATTTAATGTCATTGATAATTTTATTTAGTTTTAAATATTATAATTTAACGTTTTTTAATATATTTTTTAATGTTAACTGACCTATAACTTAATGGTGTGATTCATTTTCAAAGTTAAATAAAATCAAACTAAAAAGTTTGACGAGTAAATTGTAGAACAAAAAAAGAATGTATGTTTGTCAACAAAAAATTAATAACTTTACCATGTCTTCTAGATAATTGGTGACACGGTTGCGACCATTACTGTTGATTACATCGTTCATAACCATGTTATTTATCGTTGTTACAGGAGGAACTCCGCGATAACCTGACAGTGAGCGTAATGAGTTTCGTGCCGACCCTGGACGACGACGGCAAACCCATCACCTGCCGCGCCGACAATCCCAACGTAACCACGCTCAGCATGGACACTTCCTGGACCATCAACGTCGTCTGTAAGTGTTTCACGTAGTGTAGCATCACGCCTCACCCCAACGCCACCACCCTCAGCATGGACACCTAGCTAGACCAACAACGTCGTCTGTAAGTGTATCACGTAGGGTATCATCACGCCTCACCCCAACGTCACCACCCTCAGCATGGACACCTCCTGGACCATCAACGTCGTCTGTAAGTGTATCATGTAGCGTAGCATCACGCCTCACCACAACTTCACCACGTCAGCATGGACAACTCCTTTTTTTTTTCGGGTGGAATATCATGAAATGTCCCCCGCGCTCTGGGCGGAGTGGAAGGGAGTGTTAGACTTGGACGGGTACGTGAGGCTCTTTCCTTCTCACGTCCCACCACCTCCTTTACTAGCATGACTGCTTCGCAGAAGGAGGTGACGGCTTCCCATTCCCTTTCGCTCCGGACCATGGCTTGAACCAGGGCCAGACGCGAGAGATCGCCGCCGCCAATCGGCGCTACGAAGACACGGAGGTCTGCTCCGCCCAAGCGGGGCAGACCTCCACGGTGTGCTCCACCGTGTCTTCCGGACGATCGTCGCAATGGAAACACCCGGGCGTTTCCTCCCGCCCGATTCGGTGCAGGAACCTCCCGAAACAACCGAGTCCAGTGAGAACAAGCGTCAGGCGCAAGATGAGGGCGCCGTGGCGCCTCTCTAGCCACTCCTCAAAGAGGGGACTTATCGCCACTTTGGTGGCGTGCCCTGCACGGGGTTGCGACAGTCGCTCTCTCCATGTCGCCATGAGATCACGCCGGAGGTCTGTCCGCTGAGCGTTGATTTGCCGCGGCAGCGGAGTTTCCCCCCGACGTAGTGCCTCCTCGCGCCATTCGTGGAGGCGCGTGAGGACTATCGCCTCCAAATCCCATGGCGGTAATCCGGCAAGGAGGTACCCCCGGACTTGCCTTAAGGCTATCACCTTTTGGAGCGCGTTCAGGTAGTGGCGGCTTGCCGCCTTAAAGAACGTGCCCACACCAGGGCCCCGTAAAGGGCCATGGACCGCGTGAACCCCGAGTAGAGCCTCCGGCAGGAGGCATCTGGATCCCTCAGGTTGGGCAAGAGCCGCTTGAAGGCAGCGCCGGTCCGTTCCAGCTTGGGAGCCAAACGTCGGAAATGCTCCACGAAGTTCCACCGGCTGTCAAGGACAAGTCCTTACTTCAACGTCGACTCGACGCCGATGGAAACCCCTCCTACTGTCAGTAGGGATCCCGACGGTGGCGCATTCCGAGGCTCATTGAAAACACATGACCTCGGACTTGTTCAATGCCACCTCGAGACCCAATTGCCGGATAATCTCAACGACTATCGCAACCTCGCGTGTCATGTTTTCGGCCACCGCCTCGTGCGACCTCCCTTGTACTAGCGTGTCGTCAGTGTAGCAAACTACGCTGGCGCCGCTACGGAGGTTCGCGCGCAGCACCCAGTCGTAACCGATGTTCCACAAGGCCGGCCCCAGAACCGATCCCTGTGGAACACCGCACGATAACTCTCGCCAGTTCCATTCTCTGCTCCGACCGGGGTAGATGACGGCCCTATCCGTCAGGTAGTCCCCGACCACACGACGAAGGTAGGTCGGCACCCGGTGATACCGGAGTGCCTCCCCAATGCAGCTCCAGAGCATGGAGTTGAAGGCGTTGGCGATGTCAGGAGACACCGCCAAGACGACCCCGACCCGGGAAACCGCGTCCCCCATCGTGAGGGCTCTCACGCGCATGATGGCGTCTGCCGTCGGGCGCCCCTTGCGGAAACCAAACTGGTGTTTCGCAAGATCCGTCCCCATCCCCGCAAGGTACCCGGTGAGGTGGTTGGAAATGACTCTTTCAAAGAGCTTGCCCACCTCGTCGAGCAACACGATGGGCAGGTACGCGGACGGAGAGTCCGCAGGGCGCCCCGGCGTCCGGATGAATACCAGCTTCCCCGTCTTCCAACGAAGCTGGAACTGGCCTCTCTCCAAGCATGCGCTTAGGAGTCCTTCCAGTCGTGTCCCGAGAGCCTCAGAGGCCAGGACCCAGGCTTTGCCAGGCAAGCCATCGGGTCCCGGGATGTACACCTCCTGGACCATCAATTTATAAGTCTGATATACAACGTAACCTGAGTTCCCAAAATATAGACGGTGAAATCAACTTTTTAGAGCTATTGGACAATAAACCTTTCATAGATCCATGGAAACTGGCACGCAATAAAAACATTAAAACTTTGAAGATAATTGGGTCGTTGTAGTACTTCATTATTCATACTTATTATGTTTTAATAATAATTATTTAAGTGTAGGTACATGGATTGTGGTCGCAACACTTGTACGAGTGTTCTCAAAAGGTATTTGTTTTTCTTTTGTAACAACACTTTACGGCAAGCTCCAAATAATGGTTATCACAGTGGGTGAGGTTTGCGTGAAGTCGCTTTGTCGGTCAGCCGTTGAGATCGGTCAGGTCGGTCGAATGCCTCCGACCGCACTGTGCTGTGAACTTACTTATAACTACGAGATTTACTTACTCACTGCATATCGGGCTTTATATGAAGGACAAGTTTGACTTATGTCGTCGTCAGAAATAAAAAAGCCAACTATTGTAATACTTTTGCCGTTTTCATCAATGTTAAAAGTCAAAGTAATTTATTTGACAAAACACGTTACACGGAATGTTCATTTTAATAGATTTATATTATGATGTCTTCGCCAGTTTTATGGTAATAGTCTTTTTAGATTTGCAAAAATAAAAATGTGTTATTTGCTAAGTAGGTTCAAATTAAGAATATGTGTATATCTCTATAAATCTACGCAAGTCATTAAATTAACCAGAAATTAAACATTCACGATGTTACACGAATTACATATAATGACTACACTTGAGAAAGTCATAACGACAAAGTCAAGAGTACAAAACGTTGATAGCGACCACATTCCCAGATAACAATTAGTTGAAAATAAAATGGCGCTAATGAATATGTTCTTGTACTGAAGCAGTTATTCTCATAGACATGTTTTTCTCAAAGCAAGTGGGTGCGCTGTGGCGCGCTGGAGCGCTGCGGGGCGCCGCCGCAGCCGCAACCATTTAATTTATTGGCTCCAAGTGTGCCTTACTTACAGCGACTTAATTATTTAAATTAAACAGCTTTTACGATATATGTTGCGCATTATTTATCTCTTTTAAATATTATTAATTTTTTGAAGAACTTTTAACATAATTAAGAATATGTACTATGTAGTGTGTTTAAAAAGGGGGTGTAATATTATGGCATAATAACAGATAGTATAATATCACTTGAAATGACGTTCACGTGATATTCATATGCTATAAAAACAAATAAGTAACCTAATTTAATTTCATATAACCTCCTTATGCTCTAATAACATAAAGTATAACGTTCATATTATCATATAATTTTCAATTTGTATAATGCTCTATTTATATAACGTTCGGTTGACCGAATTTCCACATTTACTCATTTTCAGCCAAAATTCTGTAATGAGTAAGTTAATATCAGGAAACATCATACTGTTATATCCTCATCTAGCCCAAATGATTCACCAACATTTTGGGGTGGTTGGGATCTACCTCCTAGCGGTCCACCCCGGGCAACGGCACCACGTGTCTTCACGGACTGTGGTGACGGCTGAAGATCCCTTACAGCGGTGGTAGGCTTCGGCCGCCTGGCGCGCGACCACCCTCCTGCCGGAGTCCGGCGCCAAACAGCTTGTCTGTGTTCCGTCGGTGAGCGGGAGTGCCAGTGCCATTGGGGGATGGATGTGGTCAGTTGCGCGGTTTCGGACCAGTCTGGGTTTCTATGTGACTCTGTACCGGGAGACTCATGCTGGAGGGTAGCGGGATCCGAGGCACGGTCTCTGCCGTTGGCCGACCGCAGTTAGTAGGGGGCCCAAGTACTGCGCCAGCCACGTGGGAAAGGCTGCCCCGCCAACTCGCGAAAAATCCCGAAATGCTCCACTGTGCCAGTTGGCGACTGGGTGGGAGGACCCAGTGGCCATTTCGGGGGGGCTCGGGCGTCCCCGCAGTCTCCAGATGAGTCTCCCACAGGTCGGATGACCTGAAGAGGCCCGTTTGGTAACCGAGCCGCGTCTCGACCAACCTTCTGTTTCCCCACAAAAATACTCCACTAAAATGAAGAAGCACAAAAGGAAAAAGGTTTTGAAGCGGCAGCACTTCCTCCCACTTAAAGTGCACCTCATCAATATCAGGGGGTTGCACTCAAATCTCGATCCGGTCCACCACCACCTCGAGACCGAGAAGCCGCACCTATTCTTTTTAACGGAGACGCAGATTGCGACTCCGTCAGACGTGGCGTACCTCAACTACCCAGGTTACTCGTTTGAACATAAGTTCGTAAAACGAGCTGGGGTCTGTGTGTACGTCCGCGATGACATATGCTTTCGGCGTCTCCGTTGCTTTGAGGATTCCGGGTTATCCACTATCTGGATACTGGTGGATACCGGGGTGGAGAAATCACTCTACGTCGGTGTCTACCGGTCGCACAGCGGTGACCAGGAGACGACCAGGCTCTTTGAGCACCTGATGGAGATGGCAGATTGTGCCCAGCAACGGTACCCGACGGCGGAGCTTCTTTTTCTGGGGGACTTTAATGCCCATCACGATGAGTGGTTGTTCCCGTTTCAGAAAACTGACCATGCTGGGAGAGAGGCGCGCAGATTTGCATTGTCGCTAGATCTCACCCAGCTGGTGACTGAAGCTACGCGGGTGCCTGATGTTGACGGACATACACCCAACTGCTTAGACTTGCTGCTAACCACTGACCCAGACAGGCACTCAGTATCGGTATCAGCCCCACTGGGAACTTCCGACCACTGTCTGGTGAAGTCCGTGTCTGTCAGCTCTCCTCCAGATGATAGCCCTAGGGGCGAGAGGCGAGTTTGGCGATACGAAGCAGCAGACTGGGATGAGATGCGGCATTTTTTTGCGTCCTTCCCTTGGCGTCCAGTGTGCTTTTCTTCGGGCGACCCCACTTGTTCAGCTGAAGCGGTTGCGGACGTGATACGGCAGGGAATGGAATACTATATTCCATTCTCCGACATACCGCTCGGTCACAAAGCCCGTCCTTGGTTCAACGTGGATTGCGCTCATGCTGAGGCTCGGATGCAGTCTGCATACCAAGCCTGGGTGCAAGCCCGTGACCGCAAAGTACGAGCTCGAAGGGTTCGCGCGAAGAAAAGAGCTTTTAATTCTGCCGCAAAGTCTTGTAAGCGGGTGATCCGAAAGGCGCGTTTCGACCACGTCAGCCGTATAGGGGCTAAACTTGCGTCCTACCCATCTGGTGGTAAACAGTTTTGGTCCCTATCCAAATCGGTCGAAACCAACTTCTGCCGGCCCACTTTACCTCCCTTGCAAAAACCGGATGGGTCGCTAGCTCACTCCGCTACCGAGAAGGCAAACCTGTTTGCATCTCTATTTGCTAGCAATTCACGTCTAGTTACTGACTCAAAACAGCCACCAACGATTCCTCACTGTGATTCTTCGATGCCGGAGATCACAATACACTTAAAGGAGGTTCGTAGAGTACTCTTTAGCCTAGACGTGAACAAGGCTAGCGGTCCTGACGGCATACCAGCAAGAGTCTTGAGGAACTGTGCGCCTGAGTTGTCTCCTGTGTTGACACGCTTGTACCGCCTCTCTCTTAAAACCAGAACGGTTCCGGAGTCATGGAAGGTTGCCAATGTACAACCAGTACCCAAGAAGGGTAGTCGTGCCGACCCCAGTAACTATCGACCAATCGCCATCACCTCCATACTCTGTAAAGTTATGGAAAGGGTTCTGAATGCGAAGCTGCTGGCATACCTAGAAGCAAACGACCTACTCAGTGACCGTCAATATGGCTTTCGCCGGGGACGATCAACTGGGGATCTTCTGGTGTTTGCTACGCACTGCTGGGGTGAGGCCATCGAGAAACACGGCGAAGCCCTTGCCGTTTCGCTGGACATCTCGAAGGCTTTCGACAGGGTTTGGCACGCAAGTCTGTTGAGCAAACTTCCTGCATACGGCATCCCCGTTGACTTTTGCCGCTGGATATCTGACTTCCTGAGTGAACGGTCGATCCGAGTGGTCATTGATGGCTGCTCCTCTGACCTCATCGCTATAGATGCCGGAGTTCCTCAGGGGTCTGTTCTCTCCGCGACACTTTTCCTGCTGCATATCAATGACCTTCTGGCTCCTGGTATTGTAGGGTACGCAGACGACAGTACTGTCATGGAGAGTTATGCATCCAGCGCGAAAGCCAGCGGTGATGAAGTGCGTTTATTGAGAGAGGCCATGGTAGAGCGAACGAATTCAACCTTAAGTCTCGTCTCCAAGTGGGGTGATGAGAATCTGGTTGTTTTTAACGCCACCAAAACACAAGTGTGCCTGTTCACCGCCAAAAGGAGTCCGTTCAATCTGGCTCCTACTTTCCGGGGTGCATCTGTACCAGTCACCGACAGCCTCGAGCTTCTTGGTGCGAAGTTGAGTGCGAATCTGAACTTCGGTGCCTACATTGAGTCGAAAGCCCAAACTGCGGCAAAAAAGCTGGGTATCTTAAACAAGGTTAAGCGTTACTTCAAGCCTGGACAGCTTTTAATCTTATATAAAGCTCAAGTTCGGTCCGGCATGGAGTATTGCTGTCACCTTTGGGATGGCTCAGCCAAATACCAATTAGCCACACTCGATTCTGTTGAGCGCAGAGCCAAGAGGCTCATTGGTGACGTTAAGCTGGTTGGTACCAGGCTTCATAGCCTGGCCCATCGACGCAAAGTTGCATGTTTGTCGGTCTTTTACAGATTGTACTTCGGTGAGTGTGCTCAAGAGCTCCACGAACTCATTCCACCATTTCCTTTTTTCCATCGGGAGTCCAGACGTACTGCAGGTTATCACCCATACCTTGTCGATGTTCCACACATTCGCACGAAGCGCTTTGCTACATCATTTATTATGCGCACAGCCAAGGAGTGGAATTCCCTGCCTGCGTCGGTGTTTCCAAGTTCATATGACCCCAATCTATTTAAATCGCGAGTTAATAGGCTTCTTTTGGGTTAGCTCGTTCCATCGTCGACCTCATCTCTGTCCTTTGGACTAGATTGAGGTCAAGAGTAAGCCCATACTGAATAAAAAAAAAAAAAAAAAAAAAAAACAATAGTTGGGGGTCTGGCGTGTTCATGGTCACTGTTCAAACCTAACCTAACCCAAATGATTCAATATCAGTCGATCTGCGGAGGTATAAGGAGAACAAGAAAACGCAACAAATAATATCTAATCAGTTTTTGCAAAAATACACAAAACAAAGTAGACTTTTCTAAATTATATTAAACGTTATTTATGGATTTTGGATAATATAGTAAATGAATATTATGTAAAGCTTTTCTTAAAACGTGTTCGACAACTGGACGACGCGATGTTACATAGTTACATCCTATCAGCCTTAACGACCATGGAAAACTAGAAATATATGAGACTGTGAATGTACTGAAATAACCGAAAATCCTTTTGTATTTGTTCAGCATTTTAATGGGATTGACAGTCATATGTCAACCCTATCGAATCCTGAAGAAATACAAAAAACTTTGTTTTTATGACATAGTCCAAAGATGGTTATAATTTAAAACGCCATGTGTGTTCATTATCATAAATACTAGAAACGGGATATTTACCATGTTCACACATGTACCATGTTTACCATGTTCATGTATCATGGTAAATATCCCGTTTCTAGTGTTAATGATAATGTTAGTGACCATGATAGTTTAAAATCTTATATTGTCATGTGTGTTCATCTCTCCCTTTATAACTCCTAAATGACTCATCGTATTTAGTTGCATATGACACATAGTTGGTACGTTGTAGATCCGCCGGTAGTACGGCTGCGCCTGGGCAGCTCGCTGGCGGCCGGCGACATCAAGGAGGGCGATGACGTGTACTTCGAGTGCCACGTGCGCGCCAATCCGCCCGCCAGGAAACTCTCCTGGCTGCATGATGTGAGTACCTGCCTTATTAGTTGAGTTGATAATTTCCGAAGTTTTAATTTGGTACTATTATTAAAAACTCCGTTTTATAATCTAAGATTGTTAAGTCGTGATTTATCCACTGAACATAAATGGATAAGTCACGAAAATTGATATATTGTCATCAATGCGGTATTATATAATTATGCTTTTGTCAGAATCTCGTAGCGCGTAGCTCCGGACCTCGTAGCGCGTGACTCGTAATCGTAGCAGCGTAGCATCATGTTCGTTTTATTTAGTTATTACTAGTTGTATGCGTTGCAATGCCTTTTTTTCAGAAACCTTCCCTGGCGTATGCAAATTTTCATAAAAAACGGTTCAGTAGTTTAGGAGTCTTAAGGGTAAGAACAGACGAACAGATTAATTTTATGTAAATTATTTCAATGTTGGTTTGCGAAGAGCTATATAAATTAGTTATTTTATTTGGGAACTTAACTAGACGTTCACCAAAAACAAAAACTATTGCAAAATGTTTTTGTTCGCAAACAAATAGTGTCCGACCGAAATCGAAACCGAAATCCAATTTCGGCAACGGTGTCAGTTTCGGCCGAAACCGAAACCGAAACTTCCTTACAAGGATAATGTTTTGAGGGAAAAATAAAGAAAACGTTAATTATAATGAACTTTGAAACTCTGAATCCATAATATTATCACCGCTAATGCATTATAGTAAGTACTAAGTACCTTACTAATGTTTGTTTAGGTATAGCATTAGCGAAAGAGTTAAATTAACCAAAAAAATATTTAGATAATTAGGTTGAACTTGATTCTACTATAATATAAATGTATTAGTTTGTTGTATTGAATTATCTTAATGCACACACACACACACACACACATACTACCTACTTTTATGCTATATCACGTGATAAAATTAACCGAGTTCAAAATAAATCACACGCAAACTCTCAACAAACAAAACAAACTGCAACACACAAGCCAGTCACGACATGATTAGGCATGTGTACGCGACAAAATGTCTTCGTCGCTTGGATGGAATTCAACGCGCCGGCCGCCGAACATGACCGATCACAGCCCGAGAACTCCCGAATGCAGTTTCGGTCGTAGTTTCGGCAGGTTTGGCGCCGAAACCGAAATTAAACCGAAAAACCCGGCAAAAAATTGCCGACGCTACAAACTAACAGTGATAAGTAAATGGATTGTGTATCGTCAATAAAAATAATAATGATAAAAAATGAATCCGACGTCAATATGAAAACAATGCTGTGGTGAACAGTTGACGAGTGGCGGGCGACCGCGGGGGTGAGGCGCGGGCGAGCGAGGCGGAGTGCGGGGCATGGGGGTAAAGTAATAGACGACGATGTACGGTCCGATAATCGCTTTGTACTGTGTCGCTCTGTTTTAATCAGCAATGTACAGACGTGGTGGGACACTTTTTTTTTGTTTCGCTTCACCCTTTCAGGGGCAATCAGCCGCGCGTTGTTACACGGATCGCAACACGCATCACCGCGCGCGCCTCCACGAGCACGCTTTTTTCCCTGTATTGTTTTCACGTTTTGTTGTCGGTACACGCGGTGTGCGGCGACTCGCGACCCACTTACCCGTCCGCACCGCAACGCACCGGGCCGCACCGAGTCGCATCACGTCTCTGCAACTGCGATTGTTTCTGATTCTGACGTTACGTTATATCCGAGTGACGTTGACGTGCGACGTGTGTTTCATACGCATTTCAATTTCTGTAATGCTTCACTGCGCGGACATGCGTACTGAACAAGTAAATATATTAAACACAAAATTAAATCGCAAAACCCAAGAATATTCTAACACAATATTGTGTTACACATACGAGCAAATTATTCGGGCGTAGCGAGCCGCGGTTTTGTGGCGCTCGATAACTCGGCGTCGGCAAAGCATGCGGTAACTTACTAGCTCGACTCCAGCTGAGAAATATTTCGGGAACACCCGACTACGTCCCGGGAACCGAACCGAGAACTGTCGACTTACAATTTAGAAGGTCGCATCTAAACTGGAATTTAAAGTAACATGTGGGCGGAGGAAGAGCACACAATTTAACGCTGCATGCCTGAAATAAGATAGTCAGATGTATTCGTGTAGTACAGATAGCTATAGGAACCGCTGATAGTCACTGTGATTAAATAAAAGCGTGCATCGTGCTCGGTGACGTATGACGCGCGATATTATTCGCGTGATTTTTGTCGAGCGACACGCCACCGCTCCCGCCGCGTCCATTTGTCGCGCGGCGATGACAAGCCTCATTGTTTTATGTGTGATTGTTTTTGACAAATGGCGGACGCAGCGAAGCCGCGCGAATTAAAACGCACATAATTTACAGCGGTCATTTGCGACGAGAATATACGTCCGCAGTTTACGATCAGCACTCACTATCATATCGAAAATATTCAGCTTGTTTTATATAAATATGCCACATTTTATTTAAATAATGTTAACTCGTGAATGGCTAAATCCCAGACACATTATCACTGAAACAAATCTTCAACTACAACAGGAAGCAGCACTGGCAATACTTCTAACACGGTGGAAGTTGGCTCTAGTACCAGTTTTATCACTGTATTTTACATGGAGTGACTGCCTATCTGAACTCCACAACCCTATTACCCAGTACTAACTGTACTGGGTAATACGATACCCCTTGGTAAGAGGTAAAACTGGTCAGGCTTTCGGGCCACTGACTACCTGTAACGACTGTCAAAGATCTACGAATGACGGCCCCGAGACCAACGGCTTAACGTGATTTCCGGGGCACGGAGGAAACTCGGTATGTATTCACAGTAGTCGGTACGAATTATAAATTAAAAAAAAAACAAGAGCTCAAAATTAAGCAAACAAAACACGATCAAACGTCAATAACACCACCCGCTGTTGAACGCAAAAAGTATGAGAAGTTATTGTGGAAGCTGCAGAAGATTGTAAAAATATCTTTGCATTATATAAAGGGTGTAAATAGACCCTTATCATATCCGAAAGGTACTTGTTCTCCCCGTCTTTGCGATATTTTTTTTGTTCTAGACCATACCATTTTTTTTTTTAGGATGTGAAATCATCAAATGACCGCTCTGGCCGGAGCGGAAGGGAGTGTCAGACTTGTACTGACTAAAACCCATCCATGTTCCTTCTTTGCCCTTTGTATTCCAGGGCCGCGGTATCTCTTTCGAACAGTCCCGCAGCCCTGGCAGGCATCGGCCCGTGCTCTCTTTGAGGCGCGCGTGGAACACGTACGCGCCGTTGACACGGCCTGTCGTCATAAGACGGTCGGACGGCGAGCTAGCCCATAACTGGCCGTCCACAGGCCCGCGCCTACGGTGGCCGGGGGCCATCACGTGACCCCCGACGCCCAGGGCGTCTGGGACGTGAGGCTCTTTCCCTTTCACGTCCCGCCACCTCCTTCACTAGCATGACTGCTTCGCAGAAGGAGGTGACGGGTTCCCATTCCCTCTTGCTCCGGACCATGGCTTGAACCAGGGCCGGGCGCGAGAGGTCGCCGCCGCCAATCGCCTCACTAGGACACGGCGCTGCTCCGCCCAAGCGGGGCAGACCTCCACAGTGTGCTGCACCGTGTCCTCCGGACGATCCTCGCAATGGAAACACCCGGGCGTTTCCTCCCGCCCAATTCGGTGCAGGAACCTACCGAAACAACCGTGTCCGGTGAGGACTTGCGTCAGGCGGAAGGTGAGGGCGCCGTGGCGCCTCTCTAGCCACTCCTCAAAGAGGGGACTTATCGCCACTATGGTGGCGTGCCCTTTCTAGACCATACCTGGGAACCTTCTAGTTACGGAGATATTGTGGGTCAAAGTTCCAACTTTTTCACAAGTTTTTTTTTTAAATACGGAATGTTTTTAATGTAAAATTTTTACTTTACACACCTCCACGACCCCGTACTATTCAATACATCCATCAGCACAATGCTTTGAGTGTTTTCCATCGAGTCCAACCGTAAAACGTGACTTTTCACCCCAAAAAAAAAGTCGATTCCCAGCAATAATTTTTGTGTAAAAGTTACTTAGTTTGATGTACAGAATGCTTGGTTAACGGTTGTGTGAAGGGTCTGTTTTCACCCTGTAGATTCAATCTCTTAATATTATATAATTGCATAGAACAAATTATTGTGTGAGTACTATGTAATGTAAAGCTACCATTTACATTTCGTTATCTTTTATTATTGACTCGAATTTGCCTTGGCGGTTGAGAGAATGTCATGCTCACTCAAATGTCTCGCTGATGGTGGCGGGTGTGTCGGATCATTTAGTTCCCTTCAAAATGGTTGAGTTGAATGGTGCTGATCCATGCGTCATGTTCGTGAACGGGCGCCGTCAGTAGGAACTGGTCATTTCTTAGCAGCCAAGGTTTTTTTTTTTTGAACTGTTGATTATATCTTTTTACTCTGGGCGCTCTTAATTTGCACTTATACATCGATCTCATATAAATACTGCATAGTCTCCACATGAATGATGTAATCGAGATGTTGTAACAAGATTTTGATTGAAAAGAGTGTTCATGGAGTTTCTTGCCCATTCTTCTCCATAGAAAGCCTTGGAATGGGCAACTACAGTACTTTCACAAGTTATTATCCCGTGTGTCTGTGACTGTAGCTTCGCTTTCTTTGTTTTTCTGACATTCAAAAGTGCCTGTAATGGTCTAATTGAAATAAATACTTTGAGTTTGAGTTAGAGAATTGTTGGCAGTTCCACGCTAGTTACTGTTGCCGCTAAGTACTGAGCTCAAGTATAATGTGACGCCCACGTTAAGCCTGTATCAGACTTCTACCACTTAGTTAGGCATTATATTTTCAGCAAAGTTTCATTTGTTCTGCTAGTTGTCGTATCAAATGTGTCATAATTGAAACTAGAGCACATCTCGTAGCTCAGCTGTGGGCTCCCAGGCTAGTCGTAACGTATGAGCTCATAAGTAGGTCACACAAAGTGCTGTACTCGCTATTTGTCTAAGAGTCGCACACACGAGTGCGGTCGCAGGACGACGCTAGCGAGGCATAATTGTACTGGACGAGTATTTTTGTCGCCTGTTGAGGTAATTTATAAGGGAGGCTAGGTAGTGGCGGCGCGCGCGCGGACTAATGGCACGCGGTCATCTCGGAGCCGCGCGACCGGGGAACATGCAGAAGGTTTACTCGTACTGAGGAATGGAAAAGCTCCGGTCACAATCCTTCGTTGAACAGTATACATCCATTCAAAAATGGAGTTTACAAAGAACAGTGAGAAGACTATTTCTGTTATATCAATCGTCAACACATATACTTTGTGCTCCCATGCCGCGCACTTTCTGCCGCACGCCTGTGCCGAGTTGCGGGACGCTCGGCGAGCGCGCCCCGGGACCGCCTAAATTATTCATCATTAACGCTAACACTGTCCAACGTATTAAAAGCAAATTGACGACTCGACGGCCCCACATATAGGTACGATATTAAAATATATACACGTGCGAATGTGTTGCTAGTTTAGCGCCAATGTATGCAAATTAGGGAAAACGTCAATTTTGTTTGAACCGCCACAGCGATGGCCGCTGCGGGCGCGGCTCGATGCAAATTCTTGGCATATTCATCATTATTCTGTCGGATATTTAGGTTAGTATAATAATGTAGCCAACTTCGACGTATCCCTCGGGTAAATAGTTGGAGCAGGAATTTGTATTTTGATCCGCTTATTTTCAATTTATTTAGTATTATTTGGACTTAAAATTGGTTTAATGAACATATTACAATATTATCTAAATAAGGAGACTGCATATTTTTAAACCTGTATCCTGTATAGTCTTAAAGAATATATTATGTAAACACATCCAAATATTTGAAACATTGAAATGCATTATTCATCAGCTGAACATAAGTATCCCGCCAATCAATAGCTGCACTGTTTGCCCCAGTGAGCACCGTGCACACTGTCCTGTCACTGCACACTGGCGCTCTTTGTTCCCGCCCTTATGAAATCGTCGCTTATTGTTCGCTAAATACAAGTCAAGTGTTCCTAACAAAGTTTGATGTTACTATACCGCGTTTACATCCGCGCCAGTAGCCGTCAGAGGCCTCCGGAGCCCCGGGCGAAATGATACGATAAGCTTGTTTGAAGTTTGTAGTTTTGATAACTTGCGACTTCTGGCTCAGTCTGAGGTACTCACCGTTTCGTAAAATAGTATAGATACCTGTAGTCTGTGTTATACCTGGCTGTTATTAACCAGGTACTAGGCACTTGTTTTTTTTGGGACACCCAAATACTCCGAAATATTTTATTCCGAATTTCGATGTTCCGATTTTCAAAAGTCCGAATTTCATAATACCTAAGAATTATAATGTCTATTATTAAAAATCATAAAATAAATCCGATTTTAAATTTTCATATGTTCGAAGAATCAAATGCTCGATGGGCTGTCGGTCCGAAAAACGACATTCCGATTTTCAATGCTTCGAATAAACTGCTAAAATTAGGGTGTCTGATTGTGATTCAATTGGTACTTCCTTTCTGCTCCTAAAATTGTAAGTCCTAAAACATTTGCTAAAAATTAGGTTTTAGTGACAGAAACGAATCGCTTTAAATCCGACTCCACGCAGTCTTGTCTGCTCTACCCCTAGAGTGTAATTTGAGCCCGCGTAAGTGCGGAGGGGCGAGGCGGCCCGCGTGCTGAGAAGCAGGTGGTTTTAACACTCGCCGCCGCGGCTGAGGCTAGAGGCAAGCCGAAGCTGCGGTGGTAAGAGTAAAACATATCTGCGACAATATGCTCGCGTGGGACCGCCGGAGCCCCGCAGCGCCGGAGCCATGACAGAAACCATGCCTGCTGTATGTTGCATGCATACTCGCTTGCATGCTGCATGCTGGCTTGCATGGTGTATGCTTGTTTGAATGCAACTGACATCAAATGTATTTATCCTGCTACTTCAAACAAAACTACACAATATGAGTGAACTATCTCAAAACAAGTCGGTAGAAGAAAAATATTGCCCGCTGCCATATAACTAGTATCTACTTAACGCCTGAGAGAAGTTCATAGCAAAAAAAAGAAAAAAGAGTCTTTTATGTGTTTTTATTTCGGAAATCTAATTTATCGGTATTTTAATAATCGAAATTCGTATTTTTGATATTTCGTATAATTTTCCTTTATTTTTTATACATATGATTTAAATTTTTAAATATTTCTATACAAAGTAATATTAAAAAAAAAACATTTAAAAATATAAAAAAATAGTAGCGCACCGGCATCGGGAATAGGGTCCGAGCTACCGGTGGTCAGGGCTCTTGAGAGAGGAACCTCCTAACGATACGTGCCGTGTCCAGAAGTACTGCTTTCTGAATCAAGCCCTAGATCCAACTGCCAAGCGAGAGCCTCCGCAGATTTTGATCGAGGCTATTGGTTATTAAGCCATTGGCCGACATAACTGTCGGCACAATGACTGCCAGCCAGATCTAGATATTTGAATTGTTTATCTTTCCCTGCTTTCACGAGGTTGTCGTCATGCGGAACCGTTATATCAACAATCATTGCACGACGCTTCAATCGATCTAGCACCACAATGTCAGGTTTATTGGCAACAATAGTCCTGTCAGTGACGTTAGATCGATCCCGCGGCGCATACTTATAGTATGGCACTTCTGATTCCAAAAGGTTGTACTTCAAGTTGCTGGTGGATAATCTTGGCAACGAGATTGTGTCTATGCAAGTACTCTCCGTTAGCCAGACGAGAACACCCAGAAATAATGTGTCGGATCGATTTTCCCGGACGGTGGCATGCCCGACATATGTCAACCGTGCCATCCTTCACAAATTATTTCCGGTAGTTATTCGTCATCATAACTTCGTCCATTATTGCACAGACAAAACCTACGGTTTCCCCGAATAGGTCAACGAAGCGCAGCCAAGATACGGTCGCTAAGAAGTCTAAATCGGGTCCGTGTAGGGCCCAATAAAAACGTCCGTGAAGCTCCTTGCCCTGCCATACCTCCTTGCAATCATTAGTGTCTAATACTCTAGGCTTGCGCCACTTCTCGTTAGCCAGGGAGAGCGGGGTGAGGCCCTTGTCTACTGAGACCCCATCTCGGTGCATTCCCACGTCGACTTCTAAGAAGTATTCCCTGAGACTGCATACCTCACGGTTGTGCAGGGTATTATCATTTAAAAAGCCACGACCCCCGCACTTCCGCGGGATATTCAGTCCCATTACCGACGACCGTTGGTGATTCATTCGATTTGCGGTCAGCAGTGCGTATCCAGGGCATCAAGTTCCGTCTGAGTTCATTTGAGTATGCCGAAAGAATACATCAAAACCGGCATGACCCAACCGTTGAAGGCGCGCACCTTGTTTCCACCTGACAAAAAACTATTTAGTACCTTATTCAGGCGGCCAAAGAAGCGCTCCCTCAACGATTGTTTCATGTCGGCAGTATTGATACCTAATGCTTCCGACATACTCAAATACTTGTAGGTTTCTGTTGAGGAGAGGGATCTGAGGTGTATGGAATCCGAGAGTTGAGTTCCCACGGATTTCATAATCTCCCCTCACTTAACATGCATGACACATTTGTCCACACCAAATTCCATCTGACGGCGCTACTGAAAGTTTCTGTTACCATCAGTAGCTTCATCAGTTGCAAATTTTTGGGGGCAAAGAGTTTCAGATCATCCATGTAAAGAAGGTGAGATATGACCTGACCACCTCTCCTCAACCGATAGCCTAGAGCTGAACCCTCCAGCAATGTGCTAGACAAAACCACAATGGACTCAGACTATCACCCTGGAATATACCTCGCTCGATCCTTATCGGTTCGCTGTTCCCCTGGATCTATCGACATCCTGGATAGCGAAGGAGCGTTCTCCAGTGCCCCACACATGACATCAGGAAAGTACGCAGAGTTGCATCAACTTTATACAACTCCAGCACCCTCATGAGCCATGTATGAGGTACAGAATCATAGGCCTTCTTATAATCTATACAACATGTACACAGATCCCTTCGGGAGCCGCAAACCTATTGGCTAATGGCCATACCAATGAGAAGCATCTCCTTAGTACCGCGGGACACGTCCCTACATCCATTCTGAGAGGCAGACATGATAGAATTACTATTAATATGATGGTTGATTTTAGCTCTCAAAATGGGCTTTTTTGGGCTCCGCGGTACTTCCTGATTTATGGAGCAGGTGGGTAATTCCTGTCGTCAAGAACTGAGGCAGCGATCCTAACTCTAAGGCTGATTGAAACTGGGACGCCAAACGAACGTGCGATCTCTGAAATCATTTGATCCAGAAGTTGTGCAGTCCATCCGGCCCTGGAGATTTTCAGTTAGGCAACGGACGGACCGCACGAGCTACGTCTTGGGGGCTGATGATGATTGCCCCTATTTCTGGTATCGTCACGTCACAGAGCGTATCGACTTCCTTAAGTAGAAGATCTGTGCATGGGCAAGCCGTATTCGTCGGTACAAGCGGCGAGTGGAGCGATACAATCAGAATCGCACATTCCAAAGCGATGAAAGGTATATAGGGCTTGGGAACGACCGGACCAAGGTGTGACTGACACGCGTCTACCGGATGATGACGCCATGTATTCTTTCAGGCACAGTCAGCCTGTCAGTCACACTGAGGGTGATTGGACCCGGGAGGTTGACCGAGCGTGTGATCCGATACCTGAAATGGGGGCAATCATCATCAGCCACCAAGACCTAGCTCGTGCAGTCCGTCCATTGCCTAACTGGAAATCTCCAGGGCCGGATGGACTACACAACTTCTGGATCAAATAGTTTCAGAGACCGCACGTTCGCCTGGCATCCCAGTTTCAATCAGCTCTAGAGTCAGGATCGCTGCCCCAGTTCTTGACGACAGGAATTAGCCACCTGCTCCATAAATCAGGTAGTACTGCGGAGTCCAAAAATTATAGACCAATCACTTGTTTACCAACGGTCTATAAAGTTCTTACATCCATTTTGAGAGCTAAAATAAACCATCATATTGATAGTAATTCTATCATAACTGCCTCTCAGAGTGGATGTAGGAACGGGTCCCGCGGTACTAAGGAGCTGCTCCCTATTGATATGGCCATTAGCCAACAGGTTCGCCTCTCCCGAAGGGATCTGTCTACATGTTGGATAGATTACAAAAAGGCCTATGATTCTGTGCCTCATACATGGATTATGAAGGAACTGGAGTTGTATAAAGTTGATGCAACTCTGCGTACCTTCTTGATGTCATATATGGGGCACTGGAGAATGGTCCTTCGCTATCCAGGATGTCGACAGATCCAGGGGAACAGCGAACCGATAAAGATCGAGCGAGCTATATTCCAGGGTAATAGTCTGAGTCCATTGTGGTTTTGTCTAGCCTTGAACCCTCTCAGACCACTTTTGGAGGGTTCAGGTCTAGGCTATCGGTTGAGGAGAGGTGGTCAGGTAATTTCTCACCTTTTTTACATGGATGATCTGAAACTCTTTGTCCCAACAATTTGCAACTGATGAAGCTACTGAAGGTAACAGAAACTTTCAGTACAACACGCATGGCGCATCAGGATGGAATTCGGTGTGGACAAATGTACAGTCATGCATGTGAAGCGAGGGGAGATTATGAAATCCGTGGAAACTCAACTCTCGGATTCCATACACCTTAGATCCCTCTCCTCAACAGAAACCTACAAGTATTTGGGTATGTCGGAAGCATTAGGTATCAATACTGCTGACATGAAACAATCGTTGAGGGAGCGCTTCTTTGGCCGCCTGAATAAAGTACTAAGTAGTCTTTTGTTAGGCGGAAACAAAGTGCGCGCTTTTAATGGTTGGGTCATGTCGGTTTTGATGTATTCTTTCGGCATACTCAAATGAACTCAGACGGAACTTGATGCCCTGGATAGGAGGGTCCGCGCACTGCTGACCGCAAATCGAATGCATCACCCACGGTCGTCGGTGATGAGACCGAGTATCCCGCGAAGTGCGGGGGTCGTGGCTTCTTAAATGCTAAGACCCTGCATAACCGTGAGGTATGCTTCAGTCAGGGAATACTTCTTAGAAGTCGACGTGGGTATACACCGAGATGTGGTCTCAGTGGACACGGGCCTCATCCCGCTCTCTCTGGCTAAGGAGAACTGGCGCTAGCCTAGAGTATATGTCGGGCATGCCACCGACCGGGATAATTGATCCGACACATTATTTCTGGGTGTTCTCGTTTGGCTAACGGAGAGTACTTGCATAGACTCAACCTCGTTGCCAGGATTATCCACTCTCAACTTGCTTTGAAGTACAACCTTGTGGAATCAGAAGTGCCATACTATAAGTATGTGCCAGACCCAGTTCTCGATATATAACGTTGTATTGGGATCGATTTATCGTCACTGACAGTACTATTGTTGCCAATAAACCTGATATTGTGGTGATAGATTGATTGGAGCGTCGCGCAATGATTGTTGATATAACGGTTCCACATTACGAGAACCTTGTGAAAGCAGAGAAAGATAAACAATTCAAATATCTAGATCTGGCTCGCGAGGTTGTCGACATGTGGGACGTGAGTACAGCAGTCATTGTGCCGATAGTCGTGTCGCCCAACGGTTTAATAATAACCAATAGCCTCGAGCAACATCTGAGGAGGCTCTCGCTTGGTAGTTGGATCAAGGGCTTGATTCAAAAAGCAGTACTTTGTTTAGAAATATTTAAAAATGTAAATTATATGTAAAAAAAATAAATAAAGGAATAATAATTAAAATCCGTATACTGAAAATTATTTTTACCAAGCAAATCTTTTGCAACCAAATATAAAGCATATCAACACACATATCCCAACAGATGCCCCACACCGCAGTAATGTCCATCTGACATAAGAGTATAACAAGCCATAACATAGTAATAACCAGGGCCGTATGATCAGTGCGGCCAGGCCGCTATGGCCGTTATCTGGGCTATAAGCCGGCCCGGCTACGGAAGACAAGGAAATATGTGCTAAAGTCCATCAGCCGCCTTTACTGCTAAATAAGCGAGCTATTAAGACGTACTTGGAGCCACACACTCACAAACACATACTGGTAACTGTGCATGTATGTGATACAGTTGCAAATAAATACTCCAGTTTCTTAAATATGACTTCAATATCATGTTTGCTATTACAATTGTTATACATAAAATCATGCCTGTTTTACCGAAGAGTTAAGCACCATCGAGGCGAGCCTATTGCCATCAACCGGACATAGATTTAGACTCTGTGCCGCTACCGAGGACTACTAATGGAAAACATTAACGTGGTCTGATCTCATGCTCAGCAGTAACTATAGCGCCTGCGACCACTAGACCAAGGAGACAATCTGCCAGTCTTTGTCCGAAGGAGCACTGGTTATTATTCTATTGCCTTAATAACCAGAAGTATCTCTATTATTTTCTTCTTTTATAGATAAACTTGAATAGACTCATCGTAATTCCGCAATATAAATAAGCCTCAAACTACGTAGATACGTACCTCAAATATTATAATTGTCAGAAATGTGTAGAATTACAGAGGAAGGCTGGCGGTATCCAGGTCATTACATCGTATATTATGAAGTTCCGCGCCCCGGGAGTCTCGTGTAACAAAAACCTCAAATATTAGGTACCACACACGGACCAAAGTACGGGACGCACCCGCTCTCTCAACGTACGTGGACGGTGATGGACTCTGATTCAGGACATACTTGTACCTAGTTGTGATAAGTAGGTCTTATGACTTTTGATTTTATATAAACAGGTATTTTAAATCTGGCCAAAAAATGGAAGTAACTCGCCTTTTTTAAGGCCGACTAAATTTGTATGGATTCTGTTGTAATTATGTTTAATATCTTCAATAATATCAAGCTTTTTAAATGGCAAGATCAGCCTTTACTAATAAGTACCAATCAATAGTATCGCTGGGATCTCAAACAGTCGCTACGTTTGGTTTATCACGCGCCGCCCAAATGTTTTCACGAGTATTAACAAGATGTGAGTGTATTTAAACTAAAATTATCACAAAGCCTACTGTATGTACACACTAACTTTGTTATTTACTCTGGGTTATATTTAACGTAGCTATGTACATATGTACGTCAGTTACTATTTAACTAGTGCTACTTTAATATTCTAGTAGGTACCTACATCAGCTGTATTTTGCTCCGTGCAATTTGCTCCGAAATTTACTGCAGTCAGAATCCATTTATCTATGTATTGGAAAGCGCGCCAGTGTGCAGCGGTGACATCAAGCGACATACTTACAAGTCTACAGTCACAACACAGTGTGCTTGTAGCCCTGATGACTAACTCGAGGGAGGACGACAGTCAATGCCTGATCGCGGAGGAGTCGAGACGTCTTGGAACTATACCCGATTCATTGTGCCCCGTGTTATTGTGTTAAGTTGTAATCTCAAGTAATTTGTTAGTTTGATAGAAACAGTGTATCGCACCCAGTGTGTTTTTCAAAGTACGAAACCCATCTGCTACCCACATGATGTACGAGCCTAACGGAGTAAATCCTGACATATCCGACAAATATGATAATATAAAGCATTATTAGACCAGAAAAATATATACATATGTTCACACAATTTGTCAACAAGCTACTTATTATTAATCTTAAAAATATAACCACTGCAATTGCGTCTTTTTTTCAGTACGCAGCGCCTCAAGCCCTCGAACTAAGTATGCAAGTATGAGCTCACGAACAAAACATTTATATTTGATAGTTGAGGCATGTGTCAGAACAGTATTCGTATAAATCAAATCAGTACTTAACTTAAGGTAACATTATATCTGACTCGCGTGTATGTTCAATAAATACCCTACTGAAAAACATGTATGACAGGACATGCTGCCAACCGAACGTAAATGTCCCTCGCCGCCGCTTTGTTTGACATCATCATCATCACTTCAGCCGAAAGACGTCCACTGCTGGACATAGGCCTCCCCCAAGTGTCGCCACATTGACCGGTCCCGTGCGACTCGCATCCAGCATATCCCTGCAACCTTCACCAGGTCATGGGTCCACCTAGTGGGATAGCTTCCAACGCAACGTCTGTGTGACATCAGTGTGGCAGGAAATAAAGTTCACGTGACCAGAAGAACTGCGTGTGACGTAGACAAAGTTGAAATAAAAACGTATTTAAAAACCATAACATGTCGCCTGAGCTAGAAGGTGAGGTTTCGCAAGTTATGTTTAAGACCAATGTAATGCACATGCCAAACATCCAGACTCCGAGTTTCCTTTCCTTACGAAAAAAACCTAATATCACTGCCCTAGGGGTCCAACTCATGACCTCACTTAGTAATAGCCCTTACGATCACTGAACCAACAAGACAGTCAAGTATAGTCTATATTATCGTCACAAATCTCACAACAAGAGATGATTGGTTTGTCCTTGACTGGTAATAGACTCGCACCATTCCCCGGGGGTGTCGTAAAAGGTGATTAAAGGATTACATGAAGCTTGAAGGGCAGCAGTATTATCTTAATAATACTCCGTGATCATGTGACCGTTATCAACGCGGGGGACTTCGTTTGTTGTCGCGGTTTATTTAGTCTGTTTTAGTAATCTCAATGACACAAGCTTGTCATTTAGGAAATAATATAAAATGTAATACCTACTGCTTAGGTTGTCAGGATTATCAATCAATATTTTTAGAAAAAATCACATCAAATATTCTGCGATCCTCACAAAAAGTATTGGCTTATTATTCAAATAAATAACGAAAATAAACGCCGCGACTCACTCCCAATTTCGTCTAGAGAGGATAATAACATAAATAAATTCTCGAGTACCTAATACCTTCTGAAATAACAGGATTTTAATAAAATTATCAAAACAATATTACCAAAGTGAGCTCTCAATGTGATTGGAGTATCAATATCGCTGGTATCGAGTGGTCCTGTGCCCGCGAGCCGCGACCCGCGTACTAATACCAATCGTAATCCAAGATGGCGCCGAACCGTCAATCAGCGAGGAAGTATTAAAATTGTTCGCTTGAGGAGTGCCGGGCTGGGGGTCGTGACTCGCATCTGTCTGTTAACTTTGTGGGATGCTGCAATCAGATGATAAGCATCCGCCTTGCTGATTACGGAAATGATTCTGAACTGGCTGAAAGGGAGTACTTACCCTTTTAAATTGAGTGCAAATGTGTGTCAAATATAAAGTAGGTAAGGGTTGCCAGTTGCTCTGTATTTACGGTTTTTTCTGTGTTTACGTTACAGCTAATGTTTGTCCATAACATCCTTTTCTTTGCCCAATCCAGTGTTTCTATTTTATTGAAATCTAATCGTCTTGATCCAGGATACCTGACGGCATGCAATTATATGCTAGTCTTTGTCAATGAAAATAGATGTAGATACGATAATATAGTTCGATGCACAATAGGACATTCCCTGTGTTGTCATGCCCAACATTATACTGCAATTACCGACCACGTGTGATTCCCTAGGGGTAGGAACTAGTTGGTGTACAATGACACACAGTTTGCAAATGGGAAGTCGTCTGTGATTGAAACGTAATCTATACATATAATAAAATCGTAGACTTTCCGTGTCTGTACATTTCAGATTTTTGAAAAAAAATCACTGGAAGGTGCGAGAAATAAGTAATAGAAAGTAAATTTTCTTTTTTGTCTGTTTGTCGGTTTGTGCGCGCATCACGTAAAAATCCCTCATTGTATTCAAAATCTAAATATTACAAAATAAGAAACATTGTTGTAGGTATTATTTAGCGTTTATTTCATCAAAATCGACCAACAGACGCAAAATATATTAATTTTTAAAACTTAGTTGCTAACCTCATACGCGATTTCTATGATAAATTTAATAATTTACGTAAATAGGTTTTATTAGTCGTAGTGTAGTCGGAATGGCTAAAAATTAATTTTGTTTTATTTTTCCTTTTGTCTTTACTCTTTGCACTAAAAAATTGGCACTGAAAGAAAGATTTAAATATGAGAAATCTAATTACATAAAAGCGAAAGGTCACTCAAAAAAAAATCTAAATATGTTATTTCACATAGGCCTAGATGGGCACTTATAAAACGTCGACAAAAAGGTGCACGGTTTGGGTTGGTCGTTTCCTATGGAGAAAACCGGCAAGAAACTTCATGGTTACTCTTTTCAAATCATTTGGTATTACAATATTATCATGATCATCACTCACTCACTCATCACGAAATATCGAAAACCGCTTGACGTATAAAGATGAAATTTGGCAGGGATGTAGTTTATAGTTAGTAAACGGCCGCTAAGAACGGATTTTGCGATAGGGCCGGATTAAGGAGGTCTAAGGGCTCTCGCAAGTTTGTATGAAAGTCCTTCATTATTTGTGCTACAAACTTGAAATTAGGCAGGGAGGTAGTTAACAGCTAGTAGACGTTCGCTAAGAACGGATTTTGCGACAGGGCCGGATTAAGAAGGCCTAAGGGCTCTCGCAAGTTTGGATGAAAGTCCTTCATTTTTTGTGCTACAAACTTGAAATTAGGCAGGGAGGTAGTTAATAGCTAGTAGACGTTCACTAAGAAAGGATTTTTTGAAATTCCACCTCTAAGAGGGTGAAATGGGGTGTTGAATTTTCTGTGTAACTTTTTATTCTCGGAGTCGATTCACTTGAAAATGTATGTACATACTCTTCAGTTAAAACTATGAGATACGTGTATCACAGTTTTTCCAAAATCATCCCCCAATTTAAAATTCAATGTCCTGACTGGCTGACTGATATATCAACGCACAGCCCAAACCGCTGGTTCTAGAGACATGAAATTTGTACAGTCTATTCTTTGTGAAGAGTAAGTATCCACTAAGAAAGGGTTTTTAAAATTCCACCCCAAAGAAGGTGAAATAGGGTGTTGAATTTTCTGTGAAAATTTTTATTCTCGGAGCCGATTGACTTGAAAATTTGTGTGTGTGTACACAAATTTTCAATGTCCTGACTGGCTGACTGATATATCAACGCACAGCCGAAACCGCTGGTTCTAGAGACATGAAATTTGGAGGGTGTAATGTTTTTGAAGAATGGGTAACCGCTAAGAAAGGGTTTTTCAAAATTCCACCCCTAAGAGGGTGAAACGGGGTGTAGAATTTTCTGTGAAACTTAATATGTTCTGGGTCCATTGACTCGAAAATTTGTGTACAATTCTTCAATTAAAATTATGAGACACATCTATAAGTTTTTCCAAAATCAAACCCCCCACAGAGTCAAATAGGGCTTCGAAGCTCACGTAGACGGGCGCATGGCGCGTAGTGTTGCGCGGGGCGTGCGCGTTGCGGGTATATTTACCTATTAGTGAGTAGGTAGGATTTTTCTGAGGTAGACGTGTCTGTAAATATGGTTTATTCCACCGATTTTCGCGTTGGCTCGTGATATGCGACATTGATATTAAATATTGTGTAAAAGTATTATGTCTAAAAAATGGATTCATAATAATTCATTTGATTGCTGTCACCGGTGTCCAATATCAAACCAAGGTATCAATATTTCACATATGTAATTTAATTGACATTACTATGGACTAATATTTGCAAGTTATAAGTAAGTACATGTAAATATATGTATGTACTATGTCACCCATCCACAGACCAACCTAGGCAAGCACGGCTTAACCTAAAGATCACCCCGAGCGGCTGTTATTATTTAGCCAAGAGCTCCTCCCACCAACTAGCGTGAAGTATGAACTATAAAATGTCTGCTATTGCGTCGCCGATTCGAGCTATTTTCATTACTATTCTACATTCACTTGCTCGTCACCCTGAGTAGCCTCGTAGGATACCGTGAGTAGATGATATTTTACTTGTTTAAAACCTAGAATATACCTACCCCTCTGCCTGTCTTATACAACCAACGGTACGACATCAGTGCCAGTCCCTCCGCCCTCTATCACAACGAGCGATGAGCTGTCACAATAATAAGACGCCGCATAAATTCCTCGTCTTAAGCTATCATAAATTTCAGCCGAATTTATATATATTATAATCTGAACAATTACTCAGGGCGGGGTTGGTGAGCCGATGACTTATGCCCGCTGCCAGCCCGCTGCCGTCCCGCTGCCCAGCTGCCGGAGCAATGTTTTATTGTGCGGGATATAACCGAAGGGAACAGAATTAGATCACTTTGATTATTATATTAATATCCACCGGTAGCCCCAGAACCTTTAGACCTAAAACATGCCACATTATCACTAGTTTTCATAGAGCTGTGGGAAGTACATTCGTGTACATTTTTAAGGTTTTCGGGAATTTAATACAATTTGGTTGATAGAACACCCTATTGTTAAAAGCCCAACTGTGTACATCAACCATCCAGGAAGTTTATTTGTGATAATGTTACCCCCATATTGTGTGGATACTTAATTCTATTACAGCTATCACCATAGTTACACTATCACTGAAAAAGATCACTGCAGTTACTCTAACATTCAGCAAATTCACACTCAGCAGAGAGCGAACGATATGAGAAGAATCATAGTCCATAAAAGTCGGCCATAGGACGCGGCTACCCGGCTGCCCGGCTGCCCGGCTGCCCGGCTAGTGGCTAGTGTGTATTTATACGACGCTGACTCCCGCCCGGGCCGCACCGATACCCAGATCTCATTTAAATAGTTATTACCGTCTAATAGTTGTAATAAAGTTATACTGAACACCGAATGTAATTTGAATGGGTTCCTCGTCCGATCGGAAAGTCTCGACTAGTTGGGGCGACTATTCCGAGAATGTGAGTCGCGATCTTGTAGCTGAGCGTAGTGAACGGAACTTCATACGACTTTGATTTGCTTCTACATATTAGAAATACTTGACTTAGATATTTATGTCATCATCATCTGCCTAGCCTTTTCCCAACTATGTTAGGGTCGGCTTCCAGTCTAACCGGATGCAGCTCAGCTTAGATATTTATGTACGCAGTGAATTATTTTTGAACGCGAAACTGACTCAACACAGTTATAAATACCGAAAAAATAATCATGCTTTTACATCCAAGATAATTATCATGTCATCAGGTAAACGTTTAGTGACACCGTGGGTGGCATACGTTTTTTTTTTTTAATGTAATGTAAAACCTTAGGAATTACTCCAGTATCGCGGGTGGGTTTACAAACATTCAAACTCACATACCTAAATACTCAAACAGCCAGACCCGGAATATTAGTTCCGTGCTGAAATCGAACCCGCGACAGGCAACGCAACACCCAATAGCTCAGCCACTGCGCCAGCCGTGCCGTCATATTACATCACTGCAGATCTTGTAATATTTGAATGTCTTTGCTGCAGACCATAATTTCTCACATATTATCTCACAGACGAGTCCCACATGCGGACTGCTGGCTGCTGGGTATACCACTGGCAATAAAATGGCGTTTTAATTCGCACGCCGTAAAGAAGTGCTTAAATTACTACCTATTGAAATTTATTTCTCACTTAACTGTCTCAGCCAGAATGTGTTTAAAGCGAATAAAATGGGGGAACACAAGTAGTGGTGGGGAAGGGGAGGGGGTACAGGTACAGGTGTGCACTCATTACGGCGGTGCGCGGTGCACATAAACCGGCGACGCCACTTACGCGCCGGTTGACCGCTGCAGAAAGAGATATTTTCAACTAGCGAACACTCGTTACCAGTTAACCACCTTAGGCGATAGTGGAGAAATAAACTCGTTGTACTACCCTGAACATAATTTAGCGAGGAGTACTCACAGATATACGAAATTTCCAGTTTACATCATAATTCATTCATGAAATACATACTGAAATTAATATTGTGTTCATCAAAGGTGATTCTGTGTTTTTAGCAGACTTTATTTATTAAAGGAAATCTTCGTAGACGAACATATCGTTAGGTACGTCCATTTAGCGATATTGTCAAAAACAGCCGACTTTCATACAGAACCATAGCAATCTACGTTATAGCCAACGTGTAGCACGTGAGTGATAATTGTGTTATTTATGCGCCCATTCAAAATGTACGTGCGCCCCCGCGACCCCGCCCCGCGCCTTGTAGCGGCTCATACACACATGATGTATGTTACGACAGCGCACAAACGGTGCCTCAAGCACGCGCACTCCGCAGCAATAACAGACAATACTCGAACTCAACGTAAGCAAACTGTGTTATCAGGTGGAAAATACCTCTCTTTATTCGTTAATGGCAGCTATTTCCAAGAAGCGGCGGAGGTGAGGGGGCGCCGGGGTACGGGGCTCCCCCGTGATCATCCACGGGATTGTGCTCCAATGAAACTCGTCTGCCTCATAATGGACAAGCCTGATTGAATCAGTCGCCCTCCATTCATGCGGGATGGATCCCGAGATCAAGATTTTTCGGAACGTTTCCTGTAGTGCTGATGAGAAAATCGCCTATACATGTACCTATATGTGCTTATTTATATACGTAACAGGAAGACAACACGGTCCTTTATTTCATGTGTCGATTTCACAAGACATCTGTGGACAAGACATTACAGGACAGATACAACCTGCGTAGAGAGTAAATAAAACACGGGTTCTTAATGTCACTTCGCCTATAAGTACTTATACACACTCCATACCCCAAACGTGAATTTAAAGTGCATCAAACAACACACACTTTTCAAAACAAACAGCTGACAAACAAGAAACAAAATCACATTCTCTTTTGCTTGTCAACTCAAAACGATCTCATAATTACGTACACACATTCATTTAAAGTCTCAATGTTGGGACTAGTCACAAAGAAGGGACGAACACGTCATTAAAATGTTTGTCGACGAGGGGAGCCGGCTCCGGCCCGGCAGCCGGCCGGCTCCGGCCCGGCAATTAGAGCGGAGACCGGCCCGGGAACTGCACAACAGTTGACGATACTGGGAGAAGTCAGTTAAGTTTATGAATATATGTCTTTAATATCTAATCGCCCAGCTTGAGTTGAGTTGTTAAACATTATACTTGAACGGATTAAAGTTTTTTGTAAAACTTTACGATGACTCTGGTTCCGCTGCAGTGTGTAACCAAACGGATTGATAACTTATCACAAATAATCACTCTCAAAGTCACAATTAGATGGAAAAACTATGACAACAGTCAGTAGGTGAGATAAGTCTATAAAAATAAAGAAATGAAAATTAATTTTATCCAAAGTCCGTAACATCCAACGAATGAAATGCAATGTCCGAAATGTGCGCCTGATGTTGCTTTCAATAAAATTGTGACTGAACAGTGAACAGTCCTGTTGAGTCCGGAGTGTGAGCAGCGTGACGCGTTGCTCCTGTCTGTTGCCATTAAAATTACTTCACTAGATTTAAATGCTTTAAAGGCTTTTTGTTAAAAAATAGTATATTCGATGTGAATATACAAAATTGTTAAGAGGAATATATTTTTCGTAGCATAACAACCAATTACTGAAACTAGAAGGCTTATGATCTGATCTAATCTGATCTATTTTTAAGACCCGGCAACTACAACAACAAAGCAAAGCTTCTTACGTTTCTATGTCAACTCGCCCAAAAAAAATGAAAACTAATATCCTTGAACGTAGAATAAATAACTCGCTGAGAGAAAATCAAAGCCGCTCCCGGAACAATCGCAGGAATTGCCGTAACCTTGCGCAAGTTATCTCCATGCATACTCACGAGTTACTTATCTCCGGTCGGGAGTACTTCATCAATCATCGCAGATACCCTGAGCACTGAAAGCCTACGAGCCACCGCCGCGGGCCCCGGGGAGGGGTGCAGGGGGCGCAACTTTTCCAATTTACAAGATCTCAGGACCGACACTAAGATTATTGGCTTACACTGCAGCTTGCGGCGAACCTCCGCACAAGTCAGTTCTATCAGCGCTTAAGTACTGTTGAATTAACATCCTCGATAGAAAAGTCAGGAACAAGAAAATCACTTCAAGAAGAGTGATGCTGCAAAGAAAAATAAAATATTGGTGCACTGAAAACTGATACTGAACAACAGATTTTCATGTAAGTTTTTGATTAACGTGCACATAAAGCAATAATGGGTACCTACACAAAAAATTACAATTGAAAATTCTAAGAACAACAACATGTTTGCAATGTGACGGCCATCTTGAGGCAAACAACAGCATCTGGTGAACTCAGCGCTGATGACGTTTGTTGAGCGGTAATGAAACGTCCACCTCACCTGCGGCGCCCCAAGATTGATGGCATTCGTCGCACTGAACCCGCACTCGGCACTGCATCCGCACCGCGCCCGCAGTACAACCGCAGCACACATCGACTCCTTGTCCGAACGAGAAAAAGTTATTTGAAAACGATGACGAATAACCTTTCAAGTGAATAACTGTGTTTTTGCAACACACGGATTTCATTAAAAATATGTTTATAAAAGAAATTCTGACTAAGGATTTCTATCATCAAGAAAGAAGGCTTTTTGTAAACGCCAATACAACACTTTTCTGGCTTGCAACAAATTATCTTTGCTATACTACTACTAATACTACCTGAGTACACTTTCTCAACAACCTACCTAGAAAATGAAGGGTTGTATAGAAAAGTTTGTCTAAGTCATGCAACCAACAGAATTATTCCTCTCATGAAAGTTTCCACCCACCTTTAAAAAGCACGGTTTATATGTTGCTGTCTCATAATCTTAATACTCCAGTGAAACAAAGTCCTACTCAGCTACACAAACAAGCCATCTCCCCCAAACTGTACGCTCTACAGCGGTACAAAGGTAGAGGCGAAATTATGTGTTTTTCATCAGCGCCAACAGCCTGTAGTACTAATTTCACGCAGCTTTCAAAATGTCTCTTTTAATTTCCCCTTTTGTTGTGAAACAACAGATTCATCGGGCTGAACAGTTTTTTTGTTGGCTGTTTCGGCGACTTCATTTGTAAAAATTACATTTAGTGCCGTCTCGGTGGGGAGCGCTCTGTGAGGGTCTGTGATGAGGTGGAACAGCTACTGCAGTATTGTTAACTTAATACAAGAGATATGCGCATAGAACTTGTTTCAAATGATACAACTTATCAATAACAACAAATTTAGAACAACAAAATTATACGAAATCTAAGATCAGAACAGTATAAAAAAATGCCAGTGCCAACTCAAGTGATGTCAAATTTCACAACTTCATATATACAACTTAAACTCACGCCGTTTTCGTATAGGGATAAGCAGAAGCAACAGAACGCCGCCCGCTACGATCCTCCTTTTGCTTCGATCACAAGCATGCACTCACGCCGAAGTTCAATGCATTGAGAATTAATTTCTACTACAAAATGGCAAAAAATTAACCACCACCAGGCCACAAAATCAATTGCTACAAAGTTAAATTACTGTTAAAGAGACGAATAACTGATTCCATAACAGAACACAATCATCCCTCAGACATAAAAGTAAGCCTAATCAGGAACGGATCTCACACAGCCAGGGAACACGTCTACACTGATACTAAAAATCTTTTTGTTAGAAACAAAAAAATATAATCAGTCCTCTCTACTACGTAACGAGTACCTTTGTCCGCTGGAGTGGCGCCTTTTGTAGGGCCGGCGGTAATGGGCGGACCCTTTGTGTAAATATATTCTAGTAATTGTACCCCCTCGCCCCCCGCCAGACCCCCGCCAGCACCCTGGCCTGCTCCCCAGACCCTCAGAAAGGAACATTTACGTCATCATAATATTGTAGGAATATTTTTTCGTGTTACGTTACATCGTGATCGACGTGGCTTCTAAAATGTTACAGCTCACCTTTTTGCTTTTACTTTTATCCTGTTTGAGATAGGGTTCTTCCTACGAATCTAAAATAATAAATACATCCTATTACTGTCCCACTGCTGGGCAAAGGACTCTTCTCATACAGAGTAGGCACGAGCGTTGGTCACCACGCTTGCTCAGGACACGTTGGACCGATTTTGACGAGACTTTTACTGGCAAATAACTGATATTATAAAGATTAACTAAAGCTACTTTAATTTTAGAATAAGAATTATGGTTACGTGCAAGAAAATTAAAACCCTTGAAATTGGCAACAAAATTCGATTCAAAAAGAGAAGTAATATTTTTTATAATAATTTCACGCGAACTAAGGTCGCGGCCAACAGCTAGTTAATTATAAGTCTAGGTTTTCTCACGTTGTTTTTCCTTCTGCGATGTCTGTGATGTCCATGATTAACTTAGAAAGTGCACATGAATTTAAAGAGTCACATTGGCACTTGCCCGGATTAGAACCCACACAACCTCGTGCATGAAAGGCGAGGACATAACCTCTGGGCCATCACGAACTTAATCCTGCAACATTAAGAGACATACTATAGGCGTTATAATTAGAAATCACCTTTATTTTTGTCTAAACGATGATAAAGTAGACTGACTGCTATATTTTTAAGTGATTTACACTTCGGAAGCAAACAACTTGTTGAATCGAACCCACTCGATTAGGTGATGAAGGTAACATTGACTGCTTGTTTCAGGACCGGCAACTAGCACACAACGCGACGGCGCGCGTGTTCCACAGCAACCAGAGCCTGGTACTGCAGAAGGTGACACGCCACTGCAGCGGCCGGTACGCCTGCTCCGCGCTCAACGCAGAGGGGGAGACAGTGTCCAACGAGCTGCTGTTCCGCGTCAAATGTAAGACAAACATACTTCTATAGATATCATAACTGCCTGGTACAATAGCAAGTGCCAGGGTACGCCTGCTCCGCGCTCAACGCAGAGGGCGCGAGTACATCATCCTTTAGACTGTGTTGTATTGGTAAATACTTTGATATGATCTGTGTTACAGTAAATAATCACAGCCACTTTATTTTTAAAGAAACACTACTTCAGATAGTTTTCGTCATATAATTCGTAAACATAGCTTAGATAATGCAGATAGAGATATAGAGATATCCTCTGATAACGTTCACCTCGCCAATCTTTTTTATTTCCCTTCACCTCGCTTCTATCTAAACGCGTAAAGTAAGTACATCTCGAGAAACGATTCCAGCAGCCGGTGAATGGGGATATATTCTCATCTCATTGATAGTATTTTAAATTCAGTGTTGGCTCCCTAAATCTCCCAAGGATTCGACAGTTTCATGCAATATTCACGCGCCATGCGGGCCTTGTCGTTTCGCGTCAAACAGAATTATGCAGGAAGATAAAGCACACATATTGGAATTTACCGAAAGTTGCGAACAAGTGGGAGGAGCCGCACATGACCGGACCCTCCGCCGGCTGCACCACTAACCCGCTGTGACAGATTCTAACTCAACTTCGACCTTTCAGATATAATAATCTGACCGTTTCCCGATCTCTATGGCCTTAACCGCAAATCCTTTCGCTTCTGCTGAGACGCTAGCTATGCGTTCTCCAATGAACTGACAAATACGGAAGGAGTACCTCCGCTCTACCAACCGTCGGTGGAGCAGGTTCCTACCACATAAACTTATTCCGATCGGTGCAGTCCAGCTATGAACCGCGGGGAAGCAGATCATATTTCGGCGCAAAAACAAACTTAAATAACAGCCGGAGCCGTGAAAGTTTGGCGCTAAATAGAAAACTCGTCAAAGGGCCGGGTTCATTACGTCACCTCTCGAAGCTCATTCAAAACAATCGGCACAAATCTGGAACAATGCGAGCCACCGACCCACACTTAAATTGCTCAGAATTAATTAATCGCGACGTCCGCGCATTGTGTCGCCACAAATACCCCGCGCAAATTAAGAAGCATTGTGGTCGCGCCGCACCGCTCACGCTCGCACAGATTCACACGCGGTCGCACTGAGTCGCGGCAAGTCGCGCGGCGCCGCACGGCTCCGTATTTCGTCGGTGTTATCGCGTCTCGCCCTCGGCCGGGAAACTTTCCACTAATTGTTTTTTCTCCGACGTTTGCCTTGATGCCTTCTGAAAGGAAACACAGAACGGATAAACTCCTTGTTTTGCGAACTCAGATTAAATGGAGTCGGTACCTTTTTATTCGAGCCTAACGGCCTACTTTCTATAGGTATCAAAAGATTTCTTGCAACATAGGACACACGTTAGGTCTATTAAGACATTTTTGCAGAATGTTGTAATAAGTGTGTATCATAAAAGTCTATATCCGGTGGGGTGACGTTCATATCCGGAGCGTGTTGGAGTATCGGCATTGTGTGGACACATCTCGTTGATCGATCATGTCCACTAAAGATGAAGTTCCGTCATTCTACGATAAAGTGATGTCTCTCTGCCATAAACTACGTTTTGTAAAGTTCGGTTTACAAAGAAAATTTTCAATGTAACACAATTTGAGTTCACCCTCTCTACGAACCACGCCGGAGCAAATGGATGCAAACGAACAATGGCGACAAGATACTTCCGGCGACTATTTAACCTGATCATTTTACTGGCGAGTGTCGCGCGGGTGCTCGCCGATAGTCAATTAGAGCGGATTGGATTGCCCCGATTAAACTCGTCTCCTTGTCAAACGATAAATAAACGAGTTCAATTAAATAGGAGTCTGTCTGTAGTGCTGTTTAGTGGCACAGGTGAGTCTCCTTCGCGGCTCGTTGCTTTAAATCGACCATCTATCGCCCCCCTTTCCGACCCCTCTGCCCGCTCGTGTACCCCGCCCTCGCCCCAATAATGTCTGTCGATCTATTTTGCCAATTGTAAGATATGGCCCTGACAAAATAAGATGGGAATTTTTAATGGCGAACATAACTGCGAGTAATGCCGCAATAAATTTCTGTTTCGCAAGAAAAAATGTTTTGTAATGAAGTTGTTGTTATTGCTCGTTACGATCGGTACAATTTTATTCATGACCCAATGCCGTTAGCCTTCACTGGCTTTTGTCGAAATAACTTGCTCCTATTCGAAGGTAGATTATCCTATTACGTTTTACATTACCTATTTAAATGGGTTTTGTCTCGGATTAAATGTTTCGAGATTTCGTTATTGCAGCTGTGTCCCGCCATTTTATTTTGAGGCTCACTGACGTTGGAACAGAATGATCCAATCAGAATGAGTATTGTATCAATCAGTTGTGTCGCTAACTCGGGACATTTTATATATAAATTGATGAGTGGTTTATCAGCGTGAGTAGGGGATGCACGCCGAACTCCGCTAGTCGCGCGGTGTCGCGGCTGGCTACTATTAGGGGCGACCCGCGGCCACATAATTACTCCTTGCCCCTAATTCCCGACTGACGACAACCCCTGACCTTCACCTCTCGCCACCTTCACACACCGCGATTTGTCACACATTTTGTTACAATAGATACTCTAATAGATCTGACGCTTTTCAGAAAATAGAGCAATGGTTTTTCACATAACAAAGAATTTGTGATATACGGATAGGTTGCAATAAAAGTGAGGTGCTCCAAGCTGTCTGCTACGGCGGCTGCAGCAAAAATTAAGGTTATAAAAAAACACTGAAAAGTGTACCTACTTGCTTTTGATTATTATGAGTGCAAACGCACATCATCGTCGCAGTTCTTGGGCACTCGGACGTCGCAGGTGTCCAATTATCGCGCGTTACAGATGACGCGCCACGGCGCGCACGACGACGTGGCGCCTCAACACGCAGCGCACGTCGCATCGCGGAGTGACTGCGTCACACGCGCGCTTCAACTCGCGAAAATATTTAACACATTTAATATTGGCACTTCGTAATGGCGAGTCCACGCGAAAGTTACTTTTTGGTGGGCAACATAACATTATGATACTTTCTATAACTTTTGTAGACTTTGCAATTGTTAAACGTTGTTGCCCACAAACACTTGGAAGGTGGCTCCACAAAAAGTAACTTCGGTGTAGGCACACCTTTACTCGTGATAGTAAAAATTCAAGCATGTCGTCTACTTGTTGTAATTTTTAAAAGTAAATACCTACTTATAAATATCTGAATCTGACCTCAGGTGCGTCATGACACTGAACATTAGCGCAGGTATCGTTGCGCCTTGTTTCTCGCATCATACACCATCAGGTATTACGGCCCATACAGGAGCGTTACAAGATTTGTGGCGCCACTCCGCAGAATGGCCGCTATGCCTCACGACTGACGCCACATAGCTTGGCTGTTACTAGATCACTAGCGGAGCCCGCTATAAATTCATTAGCACAATAAAATAACAGGCAGTGAATCTGTTTTGATGTTCTACTTGAGTTATTTAAAAGGCCTGTAAGAAATTTAGTCTGGTGATATGAAAGTTGTAATAAATCTGAAGTTCTAAATGAAAAAGGGAAGTACTCTTCTATCCTTATAATAATCGATTCTTCAGTGCTGAGGATCGTGCCCCTTCTTTGTTTCCCTGTCCTGGCTTGGCGCCGTTTACATATGTCGGTCTTGGGCTTTTTAGACTTCCTGAAAAGATAACCCCAAGAACAGAGGTTCGGGTCGGTCAACCGTTTTGGCCGCTAGCCTCTTGTTTTTTCCCTGATCTCTTTCCACTGACTAAGACTCTAGAGTACAAGGAAGAATGGGCAGTGTTCTCTAGATAATGGTATGTTTGCTCATGTCTATAGATTCACCATCATGTCGCACGGGCGGCGTGTCGGTGGTGGGCGCAGCGCGCGGCGAGTCCGTGGTGATCGTGTGCGAGGTGGACGCCGACCCGCCCGCTGCCGTCTTCAAGTGGAAGTTCAACAACTCGGGCGAGACGCTCGACGTAGCAGCTGACCGCTACACCTCCAACGGCAGCGCCAGCAGTCTCAAGTACGTACGCTTGCGAAACTAGTCCATGATAAAGTATCAGTTCGGATCTGACCAAAATTCGCACGGTTTGTAACGGTTCAAGCGATATGACTCGAGATTTGACACGCGACCCGCGAGAGTTTTACTTGGACGTGTGTGTTGTCGCATCACGCACCACGGATGTTGCTTAACACGTTGAATGCGAAACCAATTCGAAAAGACCTGGTCTGTATCTCGCTTTAAGTGCGTCTAAGAAAAGCATAGACTTCTCTGTCATGCGAAGGGCATAACTTCAATTTGTGTCGGTGTAGGAAAGAGATGAAAATATTTTTAAGATGTGTAATTAAAGTAGAGTCTAGTGGTGTACCTATTTTAGTACAAGATGTTTTACACCTGGTACCGCAAGAAAGAAATAAAATTTCATCACAGTGCGAAACCAGGTCGAAGGCTCCTGGTATCCCGCGCACCTTGTACCGCACCCCGCGCTAGCTTCGCGCGGCCAGTGTTGGATCGCATTCGAAAGAACGTGTCGATATGGTATCAAAACCGACGAAAAGGTGCCGCAAAAAAAATAATTTAGACTTCGATATTCGTAAAGGCAGTGATGACAATATTAAATCGAAATACAGATTGATTTATCAAAGACAGGTGAGTCATCAATACTATTTATTTTATTCACCTAGTTACGTTTCCGTTCTCTGTGTTAGAACAAATAAGTAAAAAAAAAGCAAAATCGTTCAAAATAAATTTATATTTTCAGAACCCGCACCAAAACCAGATAAATATCATTTAGTAAAAGGTGTAAAGAAGATAACTTGTGTCGGATGTTATGAAAAACTCCGAACCTATTTAACCAGTTGCCAAAATGACAGAAAAGACAAAAAAAAAAAAAACTGAATGTGTCGAATGTGAAAAGAGAAGTGTGTTTCATTGAAGCAGTCCAGACTTTAGTTTGGACTGCTTCAATGAAACACATTAATGTAGTTAATTCAGTTTCTCTCACGTTTTCTCTTACATTAAAACTTAATGAAACTATCGATATTTTTATGTCTCATTACTAAAATATGCACAAAACTTCCCTTATTCAGTGCGGCACAGGGTGCATAAGACCTTGTATTTTATTATAGTTATAATTTTGAAACAAAACAAGCTGTTGACGTACGTCTTCAGATTCATGTCAATAAACTCATTATTGTTAGTATTCAAAGCCAAAAGATCATATATATTTTAAATGAAGCCAAAAAAGGGATTTAAGTTTCTTAAACTTAACAGGGTTAAGCCCTTGCCCTTGCCCTGTACCGCCACAATGATAGTTTTATGACCAGGTGTACAACGCTTTGTACCGCAACAATGGAAATATTAGAAAAATCACTGCCGCAGGGAACATGTTAAACATGCGGCTAGTGACCAAGTAGGAGTGGTTTGCTAATTACTATCAAGAACAAATCTAATTCAACTATAGCCAACTGTGTGTTTTTGATCTATCCCCACCAACCCTGGTTCTCCTCAGATACACGCCTGTGGCGGACCTGGACTACGGCACGCTGTCGTGCTCGGCGTCCAACGAGGTGGGCTCGCAGCTCACGCCCTGCGTCTTCCAGATGGTGGCTGCTGGTGAGTATGCTCTACTTCACTGCTGGATTTCATACCCCAGAGACATTTCTGGTATAAAGATGTGAGTTCACAAAAACTAAAGTCAATTGTTTTGCCACAGAATAAATACTCTAACAAAAGAATTAGAATTAGAATCCTTGAAAAGGAGCTCGTCCGGGGTAGCACGACATTTATATAAACTCGTCGTTGATGTCGTGTTGCATGCTACACGCCATATGTGTTCCAGGCAAGCCGCACGCGCCTCGCAACTGCTCCCTGTGGAACCAGACGGCGGACTCGGTGGAGGTGTCGTGCGTGGCGGGCTTCGACGGCGGCCTGCCGCAGCGCTTCTTACTCGAGGTCTACGCCGACACCAACGTGCCCAGGTAACACACGTACATACTAACTTATTACTGTCTCACAGGGCACAGCTGTGCTCTATGCAGAGAAGGCATTAGCATTGATCACTGCGCGTGCTTAAGGCGGGTTGGTGGAGAACGAAATCATAAACTTTTAATTCGGCTGAGAATTGGCGCTTTTTCGTCACAACGCCCCCCTGCAGCACCTCCATATTTTGAGTGGGTAGAAGAAGTGGCAAAGCAACACATCAGCCTTTTAGGTTTGTAGAATCTGACTTTATATTGGCTACATCCAATCTATCTGACAATAGGTTCGTATTCTATTACACGGAACTTAATACAAAGATACACCACTGCCTAACCCTTCAGGCAATTCAAGCGTGATGTTACGTTATGTTGAAATGCAAGGTGCATTTGCAACTTACTGATCTATGATCACACCTTTTATAATTAATATATTTTAAATACCATCACCACAGGCAGTCTGAATGCACAAACACGAAGCCCGCAATGCTAGTCACTACCGTAATCCAATACCACCAATAACAGCTACCCTCCAATGTTTCGGCACTCGTAATGACTATATCCGGCGCGACTAGTGATGCGGAAACACGTGAGTACCCGCTGATGCCTGATACTCCCCGGAAGTCGGCGTGTCACCCCCGGCTAAACGTGAACACCCCCCGGGCTAGACGCTCGCTCCGGGAATGCGATCTACATACATTGGCGAGGTGAGCTTACTATCACTGTATTACGAGGGACTCGGTAACAAGGTCACGTGGAAGTTTGCGCTCATCGGCGGTTAAAATGCCACCCTTATTGGTGCCGAAATCAAATCTGATATTGTGGAAATTCAAGGGTCGTGGACTTACCTGTTTGCGTCATCTTTGTTTGTGGTGTGATTACTTGGTGTAATTGTGTTCTTTATCGTGGGTAAAACACCTCAAGCCAAACTTTATCATCAAGCTTACGAGACTGGCAAGGTCGCAGTACTAGCGGGGAGTGCGGGGCGCGCGGCGCGTGTGCGGGCGGCGGGGCGCGGGGCGAAGGCACAAGCATTGTTTTTAATATTACAGAGGCAATCTGGGCTCTCAAGCTGCGCCCCCGGTGACGTGCGCAGACTTAACGACACCGTATTATTACAAAATTCCTTTATTATATTTCCCCGAACGCACCGGCTTAAGTGAAATAATGTGTATCGGAACAGTAATGGATATGGAAACGCGCGCGACCCTGATATTTTATTATTTTTATGGAACTGCTAAAAACGGAAACCTTATTCTGTAGCCATTCCGTAGATACTCTGATCCATTTGCCTGCCACCGTTATTGTTAAGTAACCGACAAGTATATAAGCGAGTATATTAGAGGTGTAATGCGAAAGAGTTGCGGGAGCAGAAGATTGCTTGTCTCAACGTCGCGACACATTCCGTCTTAACGTAGAAACGAGTGTCTCGGATCTGCTCGCAGGTAGTGGTAGGGAGGGGTGGGGGGGTCCCGAAGTGGAATCCCGTGTAAACATTGGGGTCTCATTAAAGTTTTGAAACAGCGTTAATTATGAATTAACACGCGGTCGCCGGTCCCTGAACACCGCGACACCTTCCACCAACACACCAACACGACGCGCTACTAATGTCTAACTTCGTATACATGTATTTATGCCTAGAAATAGGCTATAAATGTCAGTGTTTCCTGCTGACAGTGACAACACCGCTATATAACATTAGTTTTAGTATATGCGAAACCTGAAACACGTATCTAGTATTTTTATGTAAAGAATCTATGTACAAAATTTCAAAACTGTAACATGAAAAATCACAAAGTTATAAGCTTGTTCTGTTACCTGGTTGTCCGCACAAAAATACGGTCACCACGCGGCGCCGCACGCGCGCCTCCAGCGTCGACTTGAGATTCTGAACAAACTATATTCAGGTTTCGCATATACTAAAAATAATGTTGTATATGTGTCAAGATGCCATTAAATATAAAACTGTCATCGCGCTCCATCACAACAGAGCGTGAAACTTTAATCCCGCAGTGAACGGTCTCCGTAAGATACACATCTTTAGCATAATAAACAATTCCCTACAAAATATGCAAAGCTATCGTAAATGAATATTAGCATCGCATGGCGGGCGCCGTCTTTATAATTACTGGGAAATTATTTTATCGTGACGAAATTTCCAATAAATAACAGATGATGGTTCAGTTCGCCATTAGCAACAATAAAGCGCGGATAACGAGAAAAATGCTTAAATATGACACACTTTTATTACCTCGTAAAGTGTTGTAAGGATCGAAATCGGCTGCGTGTACATTTTACGCGCAATAAAGTGTTAAATAATAATTACGTGACGTCAGCGCGTTACAGCACTTGTATATAGGTAACGAATTAAGGGCTATATTGTGTTGTGCGTTACATTAATGTGTTTGACCAGTTTAGCTGACTTGTTTAACGATAACACTTATAGGTAGGATATCTGAAGAAAAGCCTTCATCTACCACTAGCTTCTACCCACGACTTCGCCCGCTTGCCAACGGTGAAAGAATTATTGAAATCGGATGATTAGTTTCAGAGATGACCTCCTACATTTAAACTTTATCTCTTCATAACGTTCTACAGTGTAAGAGACAGGGGCTTTATAAACAAAATGTAATGTATCAACACAAAAAAAAACAATGTTTATTTTCAACGTACATTCGTAACCGCTACGGTTTTCGATCCCGGAAACCATGGCAGAAAGGTGAAAATGAAAATACCTAGAGCCAACAAACAGATATAAAAAGGTACAAATTAACAAAGCCCGCGATATAATTCCCTAAGCGAGAATAATGTTATTCTCGTTACTTCGGTTCGGTCCGGCGTGGCGGCTGCGGTACGGGTGCGTGGCGTGCGCGCGGCGTTGGCGTGATAACATTGTTTGCTCTGGCGGGACATCGCTAGGGCACGCCACGTGTGAACCATGCCGGCTATGAATCACGAGACATCATTTTAAAATTAAAACAGTACCGTTTTTGCTTCCAGTTAAAGAGCACCCGTGTTGTTTGTTTGCCCAGTGATCAGCTACGACTAACATCTGACCGGTTACCGTTGCGCCCGAATCCGTATTTACTCTCTACATTTTCCACTGCTTATTGTTTGATCTATAGTAAAGCTGTCTGTCTAATTGTTTAACTCGAGTAAATATTTACTAAAACGGGCACACTTCACTAGCTTTGTCTTTGACAACGGACCGCGCTAACAATCGTGTTCACCGTACAAAGAAATGATAGGCTATTCTCAAATCCAACGAGGTAATACAAAACCCTGCCCCCTTGTCCCCGCAGCTCACATCACCCCTCGACCCCCTCGTACGCCCCAGTAATAAGCAGCCAAACGAATAATAATCGTCCTTACAAAATAAAAACATCGACAAATTAAAAGTTTGTCAGGCGCTGGTTCGGGGTAATAATTACACCATCATTGTTAGTACGCGTACTGAGAAAGTTGTGAAATATATTAATTTACTTGAAATGATGCTGTAACGTGGTCATTATGGCGGTGCAGGCGGCGTTCGTCTTGTAGAAAATAATACAAATATAATATTGACTGCTACTGCTGCTGCCGTTTGACAGGCATGAATGAAATGGAATGATTTATATTCCCATACTGACTGAACTTAAATAATTACACATTCATTAAGATTTACAACTATTACTTCATGTTCTTGGTTGGTTAGATCTTGGTGTTAAAGACGTCTGCTCCCCCTCAGAGTGAACCTGTCGTCGGATGAGCCGTCGTGGACGGTGCGCGGCCTGGAGTGGGACGTGCGCTTCCGCCTGGTGGCCGTGGCCTTCAACTCGAAGGGCCGCTCCGCGCCCGCCAAGCTAGACGACGTGCTGTTCCGGGACCCCGAGAAGAGGACAGGTACTGTAACAATCTTCCTTTAGCTATACAGATGTCAGTAAAAATTCAGCATTGTTGGTTTAAGCAAATAGCTTAGTCTAACAGCCTGTAAGTCGTGGCCACTACCCCTGCGCCACCTTAGTTCCCCTGCACCACCACTGTACCCTTACTCCCATAGTATTATGGAAATATCAGAGGAATGATGGAAGCATGTGAGCTTGTACACTTGGTCTGATCAGCTGGCGCGGGAGTGCAGCGTCCGACCGGTCTATTCGTTTTACATCCGTCCTGGTACTTTACGCTATTGTAAAGATTTCACATAGTGGACGATAAAGCGAGCACTCGCGAACAGCTCTGAATAGAATACCGTCACGACATTTAAGTACAATCATTAACTCGCCATTGAAACATACGAGCGCCGGCACTCGTCTATAACTAGTTTTTGTTCTAAATCACTCAGCGAAACTCAATTTGGAGGGTAAAGGGCGGGTCCCCCGGGGCCCCGGGGCCCGACGGCGGCGCACTAAGTGGCGGCCGAGCGGCCTTTATCCTCCGCGAGTTATTAGCCGAGGGAAAACATTAGCCTCCCCGGGAAATATAAGTAACGAGGAAAAGTACCGCCCAAAACGTTCAGCAGTCACTGATCGCACTAAACGGAGCCGCGTGACTGTCATACTCGCCGACAGCGTGCGAGTGCATCCGCGCCGCCGCCGTCCACGCGCGATGCTGTGCGAATCTAAGTTATTTGTTTTTGTCCTTTTATGAGAATTTTGGTCGTGACACCATCTTAGAGGGGATGTTTTTCTCACCCTGGCGATACCTACCAATCATCTTTTAATAATGGAGCGTTAAAATGTTCGCCATGTCACCAACTCTACTACTCAACACGTGCAACTATGATTCATTAATGCATCTTATTCCGCAAGATGCACAAATAATTGTGTGTATTCCTTACAGTAAGTGAACAAATACCGTCTCCCACGACTGCAGCCAACAGTACCTAATGTTTGTCAGTGATTCGTCACGGCGTCACATCGATCGCTGCAGAAGTAGGCCGCAGCACTCTGCAACCTCAACATAATCCCATTTTAATTAAACGCGCTCGGATTTACCGGCGAGATTAATCAAGAGGCTCTCCTCTCCTCGTGTGACCTCCTCCGCCTCACTGAGAGGACCACCGACTCTGCCGCACTAACGTTATATACTAAACTTTAATTCGGGATTAATCGCCGATGACCCCAGATGTTCACTGACGGAGGGCTCGATTCAGCAAAAGGACAAATGTTTGTTTGGCCTGAAAATATTTGCTTTGATATTCATGAACCTAAAACACAGCTTATCCTTATAATGTTCATACAAATATTTTGATTCTCCCCAAAGCAATGATAATATCCATTTTGTAGGATGTTTGAACGATGAGTATCGCAGCGTCGCGTCACAATTCGCCGTCATTTCAAACTCAATTTACTTATTTGTTCATGTAGAACATTGAAGGCATCAGTGAAAAATCTTCTGTTACTCGACAGAAATAAGTGGGCCATCACTCGAGCCGACAAGCCATGTGGAAAAACTAATGCGCGTGCTATCGACGCGGACACGACGCGCAGAGGCGTGCGGCGGGGGCTACATGTGAACCTTTAATTTCTCGCCTCGAAGGAGCGAGCCTCGGCCAACACTTTTTTTTTAATATTGACCGTTTGATTTTGTCCTCTACCGACCCTGATTTCGTGGTAAATTGACAGGATTTCGAAAGTTCACCCATTTTAGTTCGCCAACGACACGGAGGTAATTCTTGATGGAATCAATTTCTAAACATGTATTAAAACGCACGATCTGTGGTCCGTACCTCAAGTACCTGCGGCAGACGCACCGCGCCGTGCTACCGATCAGTACTCACTACTTGAGTCGTGTACTTTGTGACGAGCTTGTACTTTTATTGAATACGTTGAGCGACGTGTGATCTTGCCGGGAGGTGCAGCCTCACATATTTATATTTCGTGCGGTGGTGTAATGTTACACCAATTTCATTCTATTTCTGCAATGATTTTATAAGGCATGTATTTATCTAATCTGATTTAGGCTTTTTAAAAATAATTAAAATGAATAGCAAAAATAATAGGTTGGCAGTTACAATTAACCACTAGATTGTTGATAAGGCGTAGTCGACGTAGCCCCGCGGCGCTGGGCTCCTATTTCTGTTTGCAGGATATAAAATAACCTAACCTAACCTAGCTCTTGCTTCCTATATTCTCCTTGCCGCAATGACCAGATAAATAATTACTTACTTGGTACAATAGTCGCCCATTCAGTATATTGGTCGCCAATTAAATTTTTATTATATTCGTGCGATTAATTATTTCCCATTTTATAATGAATAAGTACTTTGTAGTCTTTCTGAGGAGTGTCTTTAGTAGTCCTAACACCGCCTACACCTAACACATGTTTGTGTTTGGAATCTTGGCCTTTAACTGTATTGTGGAGACGCTTCTCTGGGGCTACGCCAGGTACGAGCCATCACTAGCAGTACTTCCTTCGAAGGACCATTCGAGTGGAGGGAGAGGAGTGAGGGGGAGGGTGGAGTTGCGACCAGAGCGCCTCCCACAAACAAATGGCAATAAGTTTAGAACGAAATTGAAAGTAAACAGCTCGATAGTCGAGGAGGACCACTCCCGCCATTTGTGTTCTACACAACAACCAATTTGGATTATCTATAATTTATGAAGTGGTTCAGCTGCTTCGGCTGATTGATTGCAAATACTGATAAGTCCTAATCTGTTGGGATTCTGACTGGGATTAGCGTTAGTAAAAGTTTGGGAGGTGGGGTTTAGTTAGTAGCATCATTCGCTTTAGTTCAATTAATTTGATGAAGTGTCTGTGGAGTAGGCGTTGTCGCATGCAACAATTTATTTGTATGATAAACACTTATGTTTGACTCAAACATCATATAGATCGATCAATATGTATATTTAATAGAATAACGCATATGTAATATATGAATATGAAATATGAAATGCATTTCAATTTGGTGTCTTAAACAGAAATTGAATGGGCGATTATTTTCCATTTTAATCGCGTTGGTTGGTTGGTTTATTTTCGAGATCAACGCTATATACCCGGCTGTCTGGGAAATTTCAAATGATAAAGTAACTGAAACAGGAACATAGTATTATCTGAGAAAAACAGCTTAGTGATTAACTCGAACGGAAACTCGTTACGAATTTAATCACGATTCCATCTCCGAGACAACAGAGCATGAATCAAGAAACAATTATAAAGATATAATTGTTTGGAACACACAAAGCAGATGTAATTAGCGCCTGATACGGACCGGACACGGGTTTAATCCGATGCTCTCTGTGGCTTCCTATTGGCGGAGCGTCGCCGGACAAGCGGACGAGTGCGGACGTCCGGGAACGATTGTGGCACTAATACTACGACCTACTCTAAATGTGTGTCTAGCACGGCTGCACGCGGCGGAGCACTGGAATTAATTCGAATGCTATAGAATACCTACCTACCTAGTCTGTTTAGCATATTTCAACTTGAAATCAAATTCGGTGCAGTATTATGAAAATCTAAAAAGAGTACTATGCACCATGAAGGTTGTTTGTACCTACAAACAACCTTCATGGTGCATAGTACTCTTTTAAAAACAAAATATTGATTATTAATTTGATTATTAAATCATGGTGACCTGTGCGAGTAACATACGAACTGGTCGCTTCCGTATCATATCCATACGACACGTGCATGTCCCGGGCAGCGCATGCATAAGCAACAAATGACAGCTATGTGGTCCTCGCACTTAGCGATATACACCTGCATGCAGCTGCAGGTTAGCAGGACAGTTAGTCGCGACTCATGAATGATTTACACGCCTGCACCGTAGGGGACGCGCTGTCTTCATAAATACGTGACGAGGTAATGTTGCTCGACGGCCGTCACTCGGTGAGTCGGCGCCCACATCCCAACACGCCTAATCTCGTGTACAAACACGGGAGGTGGATATAGAAATACATATTCCTCGACAAGCGACCGGCACTGGGTCACAAACTGTACTCGTTATGATAATGGTGCCTTTGACGCCGCCGTGTGCGACTGTGCGCCAGATGCATACGTGAGGCTGACGGACGATGGCCGCCTCGATACGACACCACCCTTCGAATAAATCTTCTCTTTTGTCACATAAATCGGGGTTATACCAGCCAATCAAAGTAGTAAATAGCGCGTTTGAATCTACGACGGATTTAGACAAAAATGATGCCGGCAAACATATCATTTTTATTTGGTTGGCGTTCGGCCGGCCGCCATTTGTTAGCCGGCTATTTGAGCCGTATTCAGTGGAGTCGAGCCGCTAGCTCGAATAAATCAACCGCTTGGAGCCGTCCCGCGTCCCGCGTCCTGCCCACACTGAAATATGATCGCGCCACTCTAATCCGCCTTTTGTTTTAGAGTCATTACACCCCGAGCCGCCGGACCCACCACTTAACATATTGTCACTGAAGCGAGACCACTCACATCTCATATTATTGTAATAAATTACTACTTACTTATCTAGCTACCTATTTTTAACCCTCTTTCAAAATCTTATAGGTGGGATCCGCCAGGTTGAATTATTCCTCTTAAGTCCTATTGAATTACTTTACAAACGCCGAAAACGATGTATCTATAATTGTATAACAACAAAACGTATCGAACAGTTTGCAAGATGTCAAACGAACACTAAACACGTTCAGTACCATTAACATATATAACATCGGCCGCAGCCGGCACACACGGTGCGCCAACCTGCCACTCCTGCGCCGCGGCCAACACTCAAGTTTATAGCCTGACCGCCTTCCCTGCCTCCTTGCCGAGGTGCTAAACGTGTCAGAGTGTTAATATTCACGAGGTGCCTCTGCGAGTTTCCTCCGCGCTGTAAGAGGCGATAGATTCAGTCAGAGTGCAACATTGACGCCTCCTGGCCCCGCTCGGCTCTAGGCAGGATTTATGACAACATTAGCAGTAATTTTAGAAAGTTTCACGCGTTCACTCCGCAAGTGTGAACGCTAACATTTTATTCATGCTCGACGATAACGCTAGAATGTATTGTAGACATAATGCGGGCTAGTGCCAGGTCAGTGCTGCTAACTGCGAATAAGGGATAGAAGACCCACAATAGAAGAGAACTCCATCAGTTGAAACACTCATGGAGTTCTGTGTTGCATTGGGTCTATACAAATGACAATTATGAAACCTCAGTGTTTGACGAAAATAAAATGAACAGAGAAAAATGCAATTAGTTGCAATTAGTCTACTCAGTGTTTAACAGTAAATTCTAATAGGTGATGCTCCTGGGAAATTATCAAATTATGCTTTTGTCTATAGCACGGTCAAATATAGGTATATAGGTACCTACCAAAAAATCTCGATGAAATTGTTTGTTATGAGTACTTCTATACTTTGTATAGAGTACCTACCTGAATACTTATTAAGGCCCACCCTCAGCTCAAGTCGACTTATAGTAATGGGCACAAGATGCTACTAACCTACTGAAGCTGTTCACTAGGTGGCACGAGAGCGGATCTAAGGCACCGTGCACGCGTAGACTGCACCTGCTCCGCGCACTCGCAGTCACCGACTTTACGAGCAGCGTCGTGAGTCTACCGCCAAGTTATTACACTGTATTGAATATTCATACGATGTGCAATAAAGAATACTAATTAGAAACATCCAAAGTGATGAGTTTCATCGCCTAACAATTTTTGTTTCCACTACTTTTAGAAATAAATCAAACTTTCCAGAGTAGGTTATTATTTGTGCTTGTGTAGTGGAGCCGCTCCTGCCGTTCTTATTAATTTCAAAGGAAACAAATAAAATAACCAGTTCGTCCCTGTAAAAAAACTCCCCAATATGTTGCGAAGCCGTCGCTCGCACGATGAATACGCAATATTTGTGATCAGATTTGTCGTATTAATTACGAGGCGCGGAAAAATACAATAACGGTGTAATAAATCACTGATAAAGTGCAATGAATAATGATTATTCATTCGTCGTCGTTTTTACGAATCGCCCGGCGGCGCCGATGATTTATCGGCGAGTGTAGTGGACGGCCGCGCGGCGCACACAGACCCGCCTCCTACTCCGCCAAACTCGCCTGCCCGTCCGCTCGTAGGCGACGTCCGCTCGTAGGCGACGTCCGCTCGTAGGCGACGTCCGCTCGTAGGCGACGTCCGCTCGTAGGCGACGTCCGCTCGTAGGCGCCGTCCGCTCATAGGCGACGTCCGCTATTCGCTATCTCTGGAACCCGCCTGAATCGAGTATTTCACTGACCAAACTAATAACATTAGTGTGTATCGAGTTAGGTATAACTACGACGGTTAAGCTAATATACTTAAAATCGCAAAGCCCAGGATTAACCTCAATAAAATGATTCTAAGCGATATCATAAACACAACATCACAATAATAAATATCAATTAAATTACATGTACTAAGGTACTGTAACACATCCACACGGTAACGAACATCAAATGACACGTAGTTTTAATTGCCTAACACGTCGCGAATAGTTTGCAAGTTATAATCTCCGCGTAACAAGCAACAACAGCAATAAAACGTAACGCTAGTAATTTGTAGCCCCGCCGGTGTCGCCGTGTCGCACGTTCGTGTCGCACGTTTGTGTCGCACAGTCGTGTCGCACGTACACATTAGTGTTGCGACGGCGGCGGCGTGGCCCACGACACAACTTTCATCATTAATAGCCGCCCTTGTGATTAATATTTACATTAATTCTATGTAAATTGCCGCTTTGATGACAACTTAACGTTATTTAGGAGCGCCTTGAACAACAGATGCACGCCATGAACAAACCTAAGTGATCTTTGGAAAAACATGTTACCGACACTTTTTTGTCCTTTGAGCCGAAAACAACGAAGCATTCCGGGAAGCGCCTGATAGCAAAATAACGTATTTCCGACCGAACGTCGAGCGCCATTGTTAGTATCGTCGGGTTTTATTTGAATAAAAAACTTATTTGTCGTAAAGAATAATAACGGTATGGAGAGTCACTCGTACAACACGAGAGAGTGAGGTCTGCGCCTCTCGAGACGCCAATAAAACTAACAAACCAATAACGTAATATATTCTAGTTTCCTCTGCGCCGCTACACCGCCGCGCCGCGCCGTGGCCGCCCGCTCCTTGTCAACGAGTCTATGAATTTATATTGGATATGATTGCAAACTATATTGATATTACTACACTTAATAAAACTATTGAGTGATTTGAATATTGGAGAGGTTATTTGGCAAAGAGCTCGCAGGCAGCTGATATGAAGCGTGTACGACCAGATATAATAGTGGATTTTTTTTTCTAAAATTGATTATCGGGTCACAAAGCTTTTTGACAGATTACTGTATCACTAATCATTTCAGGTTCATGAGCGAGTGCCAGTTATTCTCTAACGCTACAGTATAACTGGCACTCGCTCGAGAACCTTCAACAGACTCGAACGCATCATCAACTGTAATGTAGCTGAATACCAGTTTGTGGGAAAAGGGGAGGCCCTTTTCCCACAAACTGGTATTCAGCTACATCCGGTTAGACAGGAAGCTGACCTTGGAAAATGGCTAGGCAGATGACGAACAGATGAAGATATTCGACAACTGCTGACTTGGATACAGTAATGTTCGCAAAGACCTAACTGAGCTCCGTTAACGTGATCCCTCTTAATTACAAATTTTGCCGACTCAGGGAAACAAAGGTCCTTTTATTATCAAAAGAATAAAATATTGTGTTTTATTACGTTCCTAAGAGAAGCTTTCAGTGATCTCTGAGGAGGCATTGTGATTTGACTAGCTCGGAAAGTCTTGTAAACTGTTGCTGGCTTTATGAATTTTTGTATCCAGGAAAAACTAAGATAACAGCCAAATTAGATTTCGTACGATAAGGCGCGTCTTACTCATACAATAAGTTTTTTCAAAAGACACTGAAATATTGATGCCATCTACTGTGTTTTATTGAGGTCTCACTCATTTAGATACAAATTAACAAGAGAGAAACAGAGTTCTCTTGATTATATTCTTCTCTATGAAACCTGCGTCCTAGTTGTAACACTGGAAAGTTCATTCCTTTTGATTACTTCATTATTTGTGATCCCGGGACGACGAATTCGCCTATCTTAAAAACTAGTGGATATTGTTTTATTGTCTAAATTAAAGGATTTTCCGAGAGTGTTATGAAATTAGCGTGCAGGTGTCGCTCACCGCTCCGCTCGCTCGGTTCGCTCTGACCGCTCATTCCGGCTGAGTAGTCCGCTAATACCGGGCAGCTCTCCGCACCGCTCGCTATCACTCGGGAACACTCTGATGTTTCCGTCAATTCATTATCCCAAATCAAATGGAGCATTTTATTCATCCTAACTGGAGCAATGATGCCTTGAGCCAGATACGATGTAGGAAATGTAGACAGGCATCATTTCAGGGTTTACCTAGATTATGGAATATAGGTAGATACATAACATCTAACATAAAATTGGGTAAAATATTGTTCGGGTAAATGAATAATTACTGCTCTCCGAAAATGCAAAACTTCTACAACGGGAAAAATCAAAATGAAGGTATTATAGCTTTTATTAGACTAGAGGTGTGATATGTTTCTGTTATTTATTGTTTGAATATTAAATAAAGGGTTTATCGAAACTTTCGGATGATCAAGTAATAGGCAAGTCAAGCAAGTCGCCTAGACTGCGTTTATGTCGGTCGCTGTTGAGCAACAACTCATGGATCACTGCTGCGACAGCAGTGATCAACCGTTATTTGCTGTGATGTTTGTTTTTATATGTGCTACTAACATAGCCGTACGTTTTACTGTAAGTTTTTGAGTCATGGATACTCGAATAAAGAGAAATTCTGTTCTATTATATTCTACAGGCCATTTTTCTTAGAAATGCTCGTAATATAGTTTTATTAGGCATACTAGTTAAGAGCACATAATTATAACTGCAATTCAAATAACCGCATTAGGAATAATATTTGTGAGTCCGTTGTTCTGAACATTGAGCTTAGTTAGCTTGTTGCAGGTTGTGAACCTACGCTACGGTTCTATTGTAATGCATGTTGTGTGTACTTTGAAGCAATCCTAATAATAAATAATTAAGTTAATGTTATTGTTGGAGCATGCGTAACTGCGTAGTACCAACAACAACACATTTAACTAGAACTTTGCCGGCTTTGAGCGGTTATTTGATGACCTTGCCTTTGTTATGGTCCACAAATAGGTTATTAGTAGATAAACAAGTAAGTACCTACCTACTGTTTACAATGTAAATGACGAATCAGAAAATAATAGTAGGAACGACACTTCTGTTTATATTTCAGTCATTTCTCTAAAACAAACTGAAGACTTCAATTGACACCATGTTGTAACTGATAAATTATTAGGAGTTGCAAGCACAAACATTTGCAATTAAAGTTAGCAACAGCGCAGCATAGGCACACTTTAGTTTTGTCAGTAGTCGCCTAGTCGTGTTGTGCAGTGTTTTACAAGCCATTTATCAAGACAATGTCAATAGTCAACACTGACTCAAATGAACACTAAACTAAAACGAGAACACCTGAATAACGGAATTCCTTTTTAGTTTTTATAGCGAGGTATAAAAATGGCGCGCGAACAATGGCTTAGTTATTTCAGCGCCACCGTGTTTATGTAGGCGCAGCCGCTTGCCGCCATCAGTGTGTATTTATACGCAATACTGGAAACCTACGTGTGAAGTTGTAAACCCCTGCTCTAAATACACTCATAAATACAACACAAAAGAAACCGTATTTACTCAACTTGTTTACATATTTAAACCTTCAAATTAATCGACAAAAGTCCGATTTTCAAGGCAATTGTGTACTAAGTCAAATTAAAAGTCAGTGAGCAACGTAACATCAAAGTTATATATTAAGTTGTTCTTGGAGTTTTGTACACGGGTCGTCTGACTGTACTGTAGGTCAACAATGTTCAGGGAATTTGGAAATACTGTTCAATTTGGTGTTAGATGGGGACGTAATGGAAACATTGTGAAGGTGTACATGCACCGAGACCCTTTAGTCATCTTACAACGGCAGCCCACTTCATGTAGGTATCTTCTTTCTACAACTTAATGAGAAGAAATTTAAAACATGCATAAAACGCGCACTATGTAAGCGAGCATATTATAATTTAGAAGACTATATTGTAGATAAAAATGGTTGAATATGGTTGAGTTGAATGGCGCTGATCCATGCGTCATGTTCGTGAACGGGCGCTGTCAGTTGGGACAGGTCATCTCTTAGCTGCCACGGTTAATTCTAATTGCTTTATTTTTTCATTGTTGTTTTTATCTTTTTCTCTGGACGCTCTTAATGTGCACATCTTTCTACATAGTTCTCACATATGGTACCTATAATCTCAACATGAACGATGTAACCAAGATTTTGTAAGAATATTTTGATTTAAAAGAGTGTTCATGGAGTTTCTTGCCCATTCTTCTCCATAGAGATCTACGCTTTGGAATGTGCAACTACAGTACCTTCTCAAGTTATTATGCCTTGTGACTGTGACTGTAGCTTCGCTTTTTTTTTTTGTTTTATTTGACAATCAAAAGTGCCTGTGATGGTCTAATTGAAATAAATGCTTTGAGTTTGAGTTTATCCAATGACTACATTAAAAAAATAGGTATTTATGAAATTTGAATAATTTAAAAATAAAAATATTATTCAAAATTTACGACGCATGGCGTAACTGATACACCCTGAGCGATGATCTACTCGACTCGTGCGCTGGGAAGGTATGTTCTGCCGTTTGACACGTAAACATATTAATAAAAGATAATAGTGAAAGATGATTTGTAAAAATCAACCATGTTCATTATAATTATCAATCTCAATGTAATTCTAAAAAGATATATAATATGTAAAAAACAATTAAGTATGTTTGTTAATTATTGATAAATCTCAAAACAATGACAGATTTAAATATATATATGGTATCACAATAAACCTTTTTATTTTTTTTTTGTTAGCCTACATTGTGTCCCACTGCTGGGCAGTTATTATTTTCTCTCTGTTATTTTTTTTTTATAAGTATTATTATTCTAATGCTACTATTATACTAAATATGGTTGATTTTTGCAAATTATCTTTTATTATTTGCATTAAAACAAATCTTGAATTAATCAATAATCATGAACAATTGATGAATCTCAATGGTGTTACTGATTGGGTAAGAAGTAGTGCCAATATGCCACAATGTTACTGTATGAGAATATTTTGTTCCCAACGAGTCACACTCTTTACGGGGCATGTGATTCGTTAGGAATAAACACAAAAAGATGTCCTATCGAGTAATAGTGTGACTAGTTGGGATTTTTATTCACAATTTTTCCCATCGAGTCACACCGTGACACGTTACAGTGTTACTCTTTAGAAACAAACGATAAAAAGTTGTCCTATCTAGTAACAGTGTGACTGGTTGGGATTTTTATTCACGATTTTTCCCAACGAGTCACACTGTGACATGTTACAGTGTGACTCATTGGGAACAATCGAACAATTCTAGCTGTTCCCCGTGACCTTCGTCCGCGTGAAATTATTATAATAATCTTACTTCCCTGTTTGAATCGGATTTTATTAACAATTTCAAGGGTTTAATATTAAACTACAAACCACATCACAAAATCGTAATTTTTGAGTTATGTCATCCTTGTCGCAAGTGAACGATATGATTGGAATTGATTGGTTGTGCGCCGCTAGATAACGCTACTTGTATGATTTTCCTTGACGGTCGATACATCTACACGTTAGTGTATGTGTATATCATGGTTAATAACAGCAATGCTTACCGAGGGTGGTTCATGTATGGGTGACCCTCCTAGAGGTTACATCCATTCCTCCATTACATACCGAGTTTTCTCCGTACCAAGCACGTTAAGCCGTTGCTCCTGGATGTCATTCGACAGTCTTTAGGTGTAGTCAGAACCCCGATAGTCTGACATCCAGTATAATTTTACCCAGTAACTGGGTTATGGAGGTCACATAGGCAATTGCTCCATATAAAATACTGGTACTCAGCTGCATCCGGTAAGACTGGAAGCCGTCCCCAATCGACATAGGTAAATACATAGAAAAAGGCGAGGCAGTTGATTGACAATTGCAAATGCAGATTATAATAATTACATTCTATAGAAATGCGAGTATTTCGTATAGCTAGGTATTAAGGTAGCTCTTCTAACTTTTATCCTGGTTCATGAATAGTGATGTTAGTAGAAAACTGATTGTTTCTGCCCTTACACTTAGACCTGGACACATTCCATGCAAAAAATTTGGATTCATGATGAAGAAAATCGCTTCACAAAATTGTGAGGAATGTGGAGTTGTCGAGGACTTACAACATTTATTGATAGAATGTGTCCAATGTGAGTCCAGTAGAAATAATTTAGTAAGGTCCCTGAATTTGAATAGAACTGATGTAGGCTTGTTCCATACAATTCTATCCCAACCAAATCAGCAAATGGCAACGACGCGAAGGATTTGTTTATATTCATGGCCCACGTCTTGTGAAAAGTATTATTGTTTAGGATACGATGCGAATGACATACGCTATGCGTAAAAGCCCCTATAAAAAATAAAGAAAAAAAAAACTTTTATGAACCTGTAAAATATGATGTAATACTTATACATAACTGCACTATTCGTTTAGAATACTCAAATTATGAAAATTAATCACGTCAGCATCGTTCCCATTTCGGGCGTTGTAAAATAATGTACAATATTAATTTAAGAAGGCTTTCGAAGATAGTACGCTCCTTGAAAAATGTAAAAAAACGCGAATGAGAACAAATCCCGCATTACGCCGCTCGCATCCCGCACCCCGCACCCCACACCCGCGGAGGAGAAGATCCCACAATACAGAGGAATAATATTTATGACACGATTTTTTCTAAGATCTTAGCAGATCGCTAAATTAAATGCATCGCTGGCTCATGACATGTGACTGCTTTGAAGTTATTTGTGGACACATTTATCAGTGTCACTCTGACCGCGTTTTCTTTTTCCCCAACAGCAGAACAGTCAAGAGATCACAAAAAAAGAAGACACTAACCTAGCCGGGGAGACTTATCCGAATGCACAGACGCACAGCACATCAAGCTACTACAATCTGTCAAATTTATTTAATAGAATTCCAACTATATACCTCTAGCATTAGGTTGAAGCTTGATTGGAAAAAAAATACATTTTCGGGTTTTGGGTTTGCGGGATTTGCTGGCGTCTGTTCATAGCAACCGAAAATAATATGAAACGTAAAAAGTACCTAATCTAGAGTCCGCAACTCCGTGCGCAAAAAGTTAAATGCCGCATGTAATCGTTCGTTAAAATACCTATATGGTACTAATTAAAGCAAACACGTAAACTAATTTAATTTGTATTGTCCTGCTTTGAGAAGCGATAACAGCCGTGTTTGTGGCTTTACTCGGTATTACACATTAACGCTAAATGAGGATAATAACACAACTATAGGTGATAAGTGATAACATATTTGGAAACAGGAAAATTATTATTAAATTATTAGTAAACAACTAAAAATAACTACATCGTAACTAGCTTATTATTTCCCTTGACCAACCTATATGATGTTTATATATTAGTGTTAAACTTTATGATTTGCTTACAATGTGTTTTTTGTATAGCTACAAATAATAACAGCCGTACCTGTCGACCAAAAGAACTCACGAGCAATATGACGCGGGCAAAGGGATACATTATGTACCCAATTGATTTAGTGGCTCTTGTGCGCCGCTAGATGTCGCTACTCGTATGATTTTTCTTGACAGTTGATACCATCTACAAGTTAATTGACACTTACCCTTGAGGGGGTTAACAGCAGGTAGGTAGGGGTACGTAAATAATAAGCTTTGCAGAAAATTACAGTTATTATTTTATTCGCCTAAAAAATCCGTGGCCACTTCACGTCTCGATTCCTGAGGGTAATAGAATCAAACCATCTTCAGAGGTGATAATGGTTCCGTCCCAGCTTCCACCACATCCAACAGCTCCAGTTCCAGGATTCTAGTCTACCCTTACAACCCTTTCGACCCGTCGTGGTTCCCGGCGTTGGAGGAAGACGTTCAGAGAAGATGCTCTGCTGCAGAAAGATACACACCATTTCAACTACCCTGCGCTGAACACATAGTGTTTGAGAATATTTCTGATATTCGTGTTTGGTTTAATTATCATTTTTCCAACTATTTCTGTCGCTATTTCTGTAACTATTTTTGTAACTATTTCCAACTATTTCTGTAACTATTTTTGTAACTATTTCCAACTATTTCTGTAACTATTTTTCTCGCTCCATTTAATGAAGGTAATCAAAAAGGCACTTGTGGCTAAATGAGTAAAGTTAAACAGCGCTTGTCAAGTTAGTCAAGGTCCGTCGATGGGTGACCATGCTTTACATACCAAGTTTCGTCCGTACTTCGGACAGCACGTTAAGCCGTTGGTCCCGGCTATCATTACCTACACGTAGTCAGTGGCCCCAAAGTTTGCCAAAAAATCTTACCAAGGGGTATTGTATTACCCAGCACTAACTGGGTTTTGGAGGTGATCCGAACATATTTGGGAAAAGGCTAAGCAGATGGTGACCAACAGTAGGAAATAATATTATTATAGGACTTCATCCAAATAGCTGAAGGTATTTTAAACGAACGGCAAGCACTAAAGCAATGCCATAATATTGTTCAAAGCAAAGTCTCAGAGACCACGCACGATGTAACTGTCATGAACACAGTGCTGTTACTCATTACCTTTCGTAGCGATCAGCGAACGTAGATTAGCAGTCATTTCAAAAGCGAAGTGTGCGGTCGATGAGTTGCCGCTATTTGCTCCCGTGGCTGGGTGCTGGTGCGATGAGGAACTTCAGGATACAAAGGATGGCAAGACTGTTACCAATACAGAAAGACACCTACCTTAACGTTCTTAGACAGTCTACAGTGTGGCCGGTGGCCGGGGAGGCGGGGACACGGGGAGACTTTCAATTAAGTGATGAAGGTAACGACGGACGGAAGTCTTTTTATACAAAATGCTAATTCCATCTGGACGCCGACGCGCCGCACCGCTCCGTACCGGCTGACTGCGATTGGATATTGCACGACTAATTTGAAAGGACGAGGAAAATCATAGCGAGCTTTATCTACAATTCAAATAACGGATCTGCAAAGTAAATGATTGTACCAGGTCATATTGACTTTATTGATATAACAGACTTAAATGTTATGGTGGAATGAGTTCAGTCATGAATTTAAAATGTTTTAATTCGTGAATAGATGTTAAGTAGACTTACAGAATACATTTCTATATTATATAGTGTCTTGATACCTAATTTTGAGACGATTGCGTCAAATATCAGATGGTTTCGTATAAATATATAGAGACCCATAGTCAATTCTTGATTCTTGTACTTTGTAAAAGTATTTCCATAATATTTAACTAACAAGTTGTGTGTTCCCTCAGCGACGGAGGCGCAGCTGGGCGTGAGCGGCGTAGTGGGCGCGATGGGCGCGGGCGCGGGCGCGGTGTGCGCGTTGGTGGCGGGCGCGTGCGCGCTGGCACTGCGCCGGCGTCGCCGCCCGCGCCTCGCCAAGCCGCCGCCGGCGCCCGCGCCGCCCGCCAAGCAGGACCACGACGATGCCGAGCCCGACCTCATACCCAACAACTACTGTGAGTTAAACCACTACTTACTACCTATCTTTTACACAATTTCACTCACTACGGAGTCTCTTAACTAGCCCGTACAAAAAGAATCCAGCTCATAATCTATCTAGAATCTACCTGACCATGACGTCCTTATTAGAAATTCGTTAAAAATAAAAGGCTAACACCTATGTCCATAATCAGCCTATAATGTTCCCACTGCTGGAACACAGGTCTCCTCTCTATGAGAGGGAATGGGCTATAATCCACCACGCGGGCCCAGTGCGGGTTGGTAGATGTCACATGTCTTCGAATTTTTGGTTCTAGGACATGCCGGTTTCCTCACGGTGTTTTCCTTCACCGTTTTGAGAGCAGTGGTGATGAAATAAATTAAACAAAGTAATGCGCCTGCCTGGGTTCGAACCCACGACTTACTGCTCGTAAGTCAGGGCCGCCACCACTGGGCCACCGATGCTCTCTAACACCTACGTAATATCCGTTAAAACTATGCGATACAAGATAATTAATCGATAGGTATGAATTATTGTATGTAGCTGGAGCCAAAAGCTGAGGAAATAAAAAAAAAAATCTGAGAAGCATCTACACTTCACCGCCCGGCGCCCGTCCATTGCCTCGCACCTATCAAAAGATTGGAAACTTGTGATCTAATAAGTTCAATTCCGTGACGTTATTACAAACATGACAGCGATGCGGAGGAATACTTTGACGCCTAAGTGTCCTATTGTCGTCGTTGTTTAGATGTTTATTTTTTATTACTTTTAGTCTTATTTTTATCATTACTTTAGTTCTTTTTAGTCATTACAAACTGATGAAACGTGCATTAAGCGTGAAAAACATGGTGGGAGGCGCGCAATAGCAGCAGAATAGTGCTCATGTATGCGAGATAAAAAAAATAAAAAATAAGAATGTATTAATTCAATAAATCTTTACAAGTACGTTGCGGGGGCTTCCCAGAAAGTAATCAGATGATACTTGTGTTGGGAAAGCCTTGCTCTTCCGATGTAACATAAGTTTAGACTTACTAGGCTAACAGTATGGCTTACAAAAATCTTACAGTAAGTACCTTAAAAATTAATAATAAAAGAAAAATAAAGAAAAAAAGAGTAGTTTGGCGTGTGGTGTCCGTAAGCGGGCATGTAGCTAACATGCGTATGGTGCCTGTTTGCTTGAGTTGTGTTTGTGAATGTGTGTGTGTGTGTGTGTGTGTGTGCGTGTATGTGTGAGTGTGTGTATTTGTGTGTGTTTGTGTGTGTGTGTGGATGGTTGTTTTAATGGGTCGCATATCCCTATAACTTTGTTGCGAGTATATGTGAGTACATTAAGCATGAATCAAATTTATGCTAATGTAAGCAGGATTTCCTCCACGTCTTCATAACAAAGAGTAAGGAGCCATTCTGTCAGTTTTTTCTTACACTCATAGTTTTACATGGGGTAAATATTAAGGATACGATTAATTTTATTATAAACGTGGGGGGCCTGAGCCAAATTTTGCCGCTTAGCAAAGACAGTACGAGTGGGGTACGAGATGACGAGCTCGCGCCTTCAAACCTCGCGAACCGCGGCCCAAGACCAGCAGCCGCAGGTCTAAGCATTCAAGTTCAATACATTTTAAATCCTAGGCGCCAAGAATCCGAAAACACAGGTACAACACAAGCAAGCCTATTGAACCACTAGTGAACCACACAGGTTAATATTCTCCGGTTGATAGTCAAAACATTTCCTTTCAATTGTTTCACTTCGGCATCGTCATCAACGTTTGCTCACAAGCGCACAGATTATGCGGAGGGCATTCAAATATTCATATTAAGCGCATAACAAGGGAAAAAGCGGGGTAGAGGTAGCCGGGTTAGGGGTGAGAGGGACGAGGCGAGGGGGGGGGTACGGTGGCACTCGGCGCGGTTTAAAAGGCAATCCTCATAAAAGCTTAATATACGGCTGGAAGTGTCCGCGGGATGGAGTGCCGCCTGCCGGACACAAACACCTAGTGACAGCGGGTACCTCGCGTGACGTCACGCGCTCTATCTCAATGTTGTAAAGGCGCACCGCTCCTTTGTCCCCGTAACGTAATTAGTCAGACGCCGCCGCTATTAACAGCACACTTCATATCTGAAGCACACTCACACACTCGCGCTGCCACACTTCGTTTATCTTAGTTTTGTGGAATTATCGAGAGAGAGTGTATCTAGTGTTACGTAAGAGGAAATTATCGTCGAAGTGTTAGAAGTACCTGGGAATTACACACATAATAAGATCACGCCTTTAATTACCGCAGTTAGGCAGAGGTGTAGGTAATACATATAGTTAAGAGCTAGGTATGCGATAAATTAAAAACTACCGATTAAACCACAAATAACTTTAATAATCTTAAAACTTAATCACAAATACACTACTGATCACTATTCACTTAGATATCGCACTTCTATTTCACTCCGATTTGCTTCGTTGTGTAGCCAAAATACGACTGCCTGTCCAAACACGACGGCTATTTATATGCCAACCGATGGTCCATCTCATTTCGCTTGCAATTCCGGACACTTCCCCTTGCTCCGCACTGGGTTATGCAACCACACCAGTGAACTCTCGTCGAAACCCCTATTGTTTGCCTTGCGGTCATAACGGGTCTTCATCTTCTTAGACATCTGTTGACCGGATTATCTGATATGCTCATAAACATCATTCAACTTGTTACGCAAGTCATTCGCATGGTCTGTTACACTGCGTGAAGCATCAGGGGGAGTTCCAGTGATTAAATCTGCAGGCAATGGTAATTCCCTTCCAAAGTTCGCGAAGGCTGGCGTCACAGTCGTACTTTCGTAGACTGCACTACGGTAGGACAGATGAAATGACTATATATGCTTGTCCCAATCCGTTTGCCTGTTTTCCACGACTTTTGCTAGATATATCTCCAACATTTTGTTGTATCGTTCCATCATTCCATCAGATTGTGGGTGGTAAGAGGTGGTTCTGGTTTTGTGGGTATCAATCGACAAGTCTCCTGAAATACATGCGATTCAAAATTCCTTCCTTGATCGCTGTGTATTTCTAAGGGCAAACCAGAACGACAGAAGACTTCCTGAACCAATTTATCTGCGACTGTTGTAGCTTCTTGGTTAGGAATGGCTAAGACTTCTGACCACTTTGTAAAGTAATCCATGACAACCATGAAATACTTGTTGCCGCTTTCACTTTCTGAAAATGGTCCCGCAACGTCTAGTGCTATCCGTTCTCAGGGGGGTCCAACGTTGCACACTTTTAATGCACCTCTGCTGTGTGTGTGGGGTCCTTTCACAGCCGCACAACTTGTATATTTGCGACACCAGTCCTCCACATCATCTCGACAGTGGATCCAGTAAAATCGCTCTCGGATCTTCAATAGAGTCCTTTTTACATCCATTCGCCTCCTGAATTCCATCGTGATAGAGCCGTAGAACATCTAGTACCTTGGCTTTAGAGACAACCATTTGTAGATGACAGCTGTCTCCTCGAGCATTTTCACATTTACGGCACAAGACTCCATCCTGGATCACCAAGCTGTTCCATTGTGCCCAATAACTCATCGTGATGGAACTCATCGCTGCCCCATCATTCCACTTGGGTTTAGGAGCACTAGCTTGGATCCACTCGAAGATCGGTTTAATGTCGGAGTCATTTTTCTGATCCTGCTGTAAGGTTTCCTACCATTCATCGCTGAGATCCGTTCTAAGGATCCTCACCGGCACTACTTCCTTTGTCTCTTGCCTAGCACAGTGCTTACAGTCTTCAAGACAAAGTCTTCTTAACAAGGCGTCAGCGTTCCCGTGAGTTCTCCCACTGCCATGTTCAGTTACGAAATCAAATTCTTGTAATAGTTCAATCCATCTTGCCACTTGCCCCTCTGGTTTTTGAACTGTAATAGCCACTTCAATGCAGCATAGTTAGTTCGCAAATAGATTTTCCGTCCCAGCAAATATTTACTGAAGTGTCTTTACTACGGCGAGTAGCTTCCGTCTCGTAACGCAGTAATTTATTTCCGGTTTGGATAAAGACTTGCTGAAGCAAGCTACGACGACCTCCTGGTTTCCTTTCCGTTGAGACAACACGCCCCCAATTGCAGTATTACTTGCATCTGTGTCAACTATGAAGCCATTTTCAGTGTCAGCATATCCCAAAATATAAGTATTGCACAGGCGTTTCTTTAATTCCTGAAATGCGACGTCGCAGTTCTCGTCCCAACAGAATTGCAGCTTTTCCTCATTGAGCTTGTGTAGAGGTTTTGCAATGTCGGCAAAATTCTTAACAAACCTTCGATAGTGGGAGCACAAACCCAGAAATGCTTTGACCTGCGTCATGTCCTTCGGAACTGGTCAAACCTTGACGGTGACTACTTTCACACACCTTCAACACCTTCTCCCGAAACTATGAGTCCTAAAAAGTTCACTTGTTGTTGCCTTCATAACGGCCTCAAATTCATAACTACCTTAAAACTACGCGGTGAAGGTGTAGCAAACACTGAAGCCACAGTCCCGTCTCCAGCCTTAAGTTCACCCAAAAGCCTTCTTCACCCCAGCAATCTGAACTTCGGCCTCTGAGATACGATTGTCGTGCTTGTGAACCAGATCCTTCATCACCTTGAGATCTTTGCCAAAAGTTGCGTGAGGATCCTTTATGAGGAGCATCTGTTACTCTTGACGGCGAGCCTGCTATTATTGACGGCGAGCCTGTTCCTGCAGCAGGACCATTAAAGCCGACAAGTCTGGGCCAGCGACTAACCGGTGTCTGTGTCGGAGAATCTCCAAACTGACTATGGTCCATGTCCTGCTGTTGATGACTCCTGGTACGGACACCGTCCGTGTCGTCCTTTGGTAGAGTAGGCATAATTTATCCCTCACTTCTGACACCAAATTGTTACGAGCTGGGTATGGGATAAATTAAAAACTACCGATTAAACCACAAATAACTTTAATAATCACAAAACACTTAAAACTTAATCACAAATACACTACTTATCACTATTCACTTATATGTCGGGATCAGTGAAGCTTATCGTAAGATCAAACTGAAACGTTATCTTGTTCGGTATCGATCGGCAGAAGTGCATTAGTCGCGTATTCAAACAGTCGTTAATGAGTGACCTTCAAGGTTCTAGTAGTTCGGCACATAGTTGTGGAGTGGCATTTCTTTTTATAATGTCTCCTTTATCGTAGTTTATAATTACGGTGTATTGTCCCGATCTACTTATCGAGTTCTGCGTAATTACTCTGAGAGACATTGGAAAAAAAATTGTAAGCACTACGATCGAGAATCTAGAATGGATAACATCATGAAGTGACTGTTTGCTTCAATTTTGTTTGCGTTTTAAGGAAACTAATACCCGGAAAAAGGGTTGTATTCAAAGTCGGCCCACCGTAAAAAGGTGATTAAGTTACAAACGCTCAAACTCATTAATCTCCAAGCATTCACATTTACAATATTTAAAATATAAAAAGAGTATTAACATGTACATTTTCTATAAACGTTGGTACTTAACACAGTAACCTCTACTTACTGAAAATATTTATACTGTGTGTGTTTAAAGTGACCCGAACTCGCTTGTCGATCATTATCGTAGTAGCGCGAGCGGGCGAGTGGGCGCGAACCAATCGACACCGCGCCGACGATTAATTCCGAAGAAGTGGCGATGTCGTGCGGTGCGGTGCGACGCGACGCGTCCCGCTAACGACGGCCCTAATTAAAAGCTAATGTGGATGCGACTTCGCAAGTAAGTTAGCAAGCAGCCGACGGTTCCGCGCGAACTATTGATCACAAATTAACTCGCACGCGCCAAACAGTCTGACGTCACATTAACGACTTTCAGAACGACGAACTGCCACTTCTTGTCACGTGACACATAGTTCCATGATGAATGGAAACTAACCTGCAACTGATTTGCTTTTGAAGTTTAGTAGATTGGAGTCAAACTAGAACTCCTAACGCAAATCAGAATCTTAAGCATCAATGGGCCATCACTGAACTAAACGGTTTCAAACCAGAGCGGGCAAGTCTTGCAGTATTTAAGTAATTTATGACAAATTCAGTAAGTTTGAGTTAGATATAACATTGACTTGAAGGTATTAGACACTAACATGCCGTCGCCGACGCAGTCAGGCGCAAGGACACACCGCGCGGATGGTCACGGCGCGCGCGAACTTGTTAACAATTAAAAAGCTTGTAAATCAGTTGAATGGCCGGCGGCAACGAGCCCCTCCTATTATAATAATACGTTATACGCGAATTATTGCTGTCATAACTCCACCGGCGCGTCACGCCCACTCCGCGCAAACGGCCACCGACAAAGCCCGAAATGGACGATAAAAACGCATTCATTGTTGTTCTTTATAAGGGGATAGAGAGCGGCGGGCTTTGTGTGGTGGTTGCACAAACAGCTACAAATGCTCGTGGCTTTACGTAGAGCTCACTGGAGCAGCTCCCTACACTCACTAGCTCTCAGTGAGAGCATTCAGGAGCCGGTCACGTAGTGCCGACAGGTACAGCAATCAAGTGGCTGGTGCACTATGTTCATGTTTCATTATTTCTGAGATAACTCTTTGATGTGTGTTTATATAGTTAACTCAGAACTACAGGCCGGTTATGAATCCTCCCCGACATGATCGACGAAGGTCGATAATAAATAAAGTCATCTGGTATTCATGAGCGTGTCATGGAGTTTGGCGCGGGTTGCGGGTGAGGGAGCGGTGTGCGGGCAGGAGGACGGGGGGGGGGCGGGTTGGCCCGTGGCCAGACGCCATAAATCGTGACGTAATGAATGCCGTTCTCGCCTCAATAAAAACTCTCCCATATTATATGATACAGGATGTATGCGAGAGCCGCTGTCGTCGGCCGTGCCGAGCTGCGCCGAACGAAACCGACGCGTATTGTATTGTCGAACAAACAATTCACAATGTTATAATTCCGAGATTCCCACCGTCGTTATTAACTTATGAGTCATCCATTTTACTCATTTCATATTGAGTTCCTAGAAAGTTGCCTCTAAATCTCTTCGCGCCAGAGTAAAGGCTCTAGAGCCACCGGTTCCGGCTAAAGTTGCCTGTTGAGGACCTCATTGAAATACTGCAATATAGATGTTTTTAGGTTTAAAACACAACCGAAGAAATGTGTATGTATGTAGCTACTGAGGGACACTCCTGCATGGGCAGACGTAGGAGTTCGGGGATTTCGTGCGCGATATTATGTGTTCACGTGTGTAAACACGTTATGTACATGTGTGCAATCTGTGTTAAAAATAACTTTAAATGCATTTTCATAATTTCAATATTGTCCAGCTAAAGTATGGCAGCGCTAAATGTATAAAGAAAGTGCAGACGACGTCAATCAGCGGAGCGGAAGCGAATGAAAGCGAGCGCCGGTTATTACATGCTGAAGATACCGCCCGCGCCGGCGTATTGTTGTTCATATTAGAAGTATATACGACACTCATTCCTTTAGTTGCGTATACACGAATTATTATGTAACTGAAGATGCTATATGATGATGAAGATATACGTGAAATTACGAGTGCTTAAGTATATCTCTCTAAGAAAGTACTCTGAGAAGTAAAACTAGCAGTTGGTTGGCTTAGAACAATGAAATATAAGGCATGACAATTAATCTAAACACATTTAGTTACACTACAGTCAAATCAAAAGAAAGATAACTTTATACAGTTTACGCACACTTGCTACGAGCTCGTAGCGCGTAGCTCGTAGCTCGTAGCACCTTACATGCGGCTCATCCAGCGTAGCTTCAGTGGCGTAGCGTCACTACGGGAGGCGACACAATCACGTGACAACCATTCAACAACTATATTGAAAACATCCCGAACGGGGAGAGGGCGGGGGGAGGGGTCGGTGGTGCACGGGCTAGGTATATTCATGAATATTGATGCAGCATCGTGAATATTCAACGCGGCGACACTCGCAATTGAAAACATGCCGCAAAGTGCGCGCCGATACCGCGCCGACGACGCATACGCGGCGGAACGGCTTCCGGAGTTTCTGAAACATAAAATCATGTAAGAATGCGAGATTATGCTCACAAAAAATAATATGTTAGCTTACCTGTGTTAAATAAATTCGTATAACAGACACCGTTCAGCAAAATTCATACCTTCGTCTTAACACGATAATAAGGGATGATCCGATTTCAAGAGCTTCTTCTCAAACGCAGCGCTTTGCGAGCTCGATCACACAAGCGCTCGATACGCTGATGTTATTGAAAGATGTCCTAATATACATCACTTACAAGCCGATATTCGATTACTGCTGCAAGAACTACAATGACGTGATAAACAGAATACATTATTTTCTAAGTATCGATATCGGCAGCGCTAAGGCGCCAGGCAGCTCCTTGCCTGTAATTAGCGCGGGAGATATACCTTGGCAGTACTCGCGACTATTTATGTGGGATTTCTGAATAGCTTCCCCGCACGGCAACACCCGCCACCCGCCCCCCGCAACCCGCAGCAGAACTACATCCGCATCGCTCAGGTGTAGCCGTGGTACAGCGCGCCTCCTATTAATGAAGCCAATTTGAATAAACTCGGGCACATTAGACGCGGGGCGCGGGGCGCGCGGTGTGGTGGTAAGGGTGTATGGGGGGGGGCGCTGAGCGGGGGGCTGCTCGATGCGCGCACCAATTAATTATTTCTTGTGTCCTGACTTACGCTCGCCTCCGTCTTTGAATGTAGTGATTAATCAGGTTTTTTCGCTCTGCGGATAAATCTCGGGCGGATCAGTGCGGCTGCGGGCGCACGCGCTCGCCCTTATTTATTGCGACGTCGCCGGTCCAGGCTGGCCCTTACGCCGGTGAGCCCGACCAGTGAGACCAGCACGGACCGTAACAAAACTGGCCCGCACCGTCAACTGGACCGTCTGTATTCCTTAGGTCACCAGCTACAGTTATGGTTTTTGACTGTATAAAAGCTATAAATGCGAAAGTTTGGCTGTTTGTTACTCAATCACGTTAGAACGGCTGAACGAATCTAGATCAAATGTGGCACAGAGATAGATTGTAGTCTGAATTAGCACGTTAGGCTACTTTATTCCCGGAAAAAAAACACAAACAAATTCCCACGCGAACGTAGTCGCGGGCAACAGGTAGTAAAAGCTATAACTGTGGACAAACTAATGTTATAATGTTAGTCGACAGGCAAAACCTTACAAACAGGCTGACTGTCAAACGGGTGATAGATAAGCATATGAACCGAATTGGACGAGTGTGAAATATTAGGCAAAACATAATGAGTATACACTCACGTGTCGCCAAGTTTTAAAGCCCTTGTGAAAGGTTAGAAGATCATTGCCATCAACCGGGCACGACCAGGCAGCGGGTGGCTACCGAGGCATTCATGGCGGAAAGACCCAATAGCATTTTGCCCAACCCGGGAGAAAACCCAGGAAGTCATGATCAGCAATTAGTTTGGTGTACAGCCAGCATCTTACCTTACCTGGCCCCTCTTGCCCTAAGTTTGTTTGTTCTGTTAATGTCAGTGTTGGTGTTACGTTTGTGTTGTGTTGTGTTGCAGGCGAGGCGGCGGCGGCGAGCGCGCCCAGCCTGGCGGTGTCGTCGCCGGGCCGGCCCGCGCCCGCGCCACTCTCCACGCCCGTAAGTACTGCACCTTCAGGTTGCTTGCAGCTTGTATCTAGCATCCAACAGCATTATTTCGTGGCATGTGTCGTGTGGAAACTGGTATGTATGTCCGAAATGCGACCCGAAATTTGGAAGATGACAGCCCACTCTTCCTCTCACACAGAGAGGAGGCGTGTTTCTTAACGTACAACTCGTAAGTGTGCGCCGTTACCACTCTGGGAGAGGGTGCTTCATGCTTTGTCTCGATAATAACTACTAGTGTCATGGTGACAAGGGAAGTACTCGGTAGCATTGGTATGAAAAAAAAAATGTTACAACATTGCATCGCACTTTTTACCAGAAATAACTGAACCATTACAAATCCATGTACGCCGGGCAAGGGAAAATATTTTGAACGTACAAACACACGCTTCTTTCAGGAATTCCACGCAAGTGGGTACATAAATAAGTAGGCAGGCTCAGTCCGCCACTCCATCAACAACGATCCGTTCTCGATCGTTACGAGCGACGCCATCAATCCGAACCGTTTCATCTGGTAAAAGCGTAGCGCGTAGTCGCGTAGCTCTTAGCCTCGTCGGCTCGTAGGCGGCACCGCGTAGCTACTTGCTACGTGTGTGCTACGAAAGTGCGTTTTCAAATCGATTCTTTTGGATGTTACTGGAATTACTGACGGTTCCATTTTAGATTACTTCAATTTATTCAGTTGGTTAGGTTAGTATCAGTTAGATTTTGAAGATTATATTTCTTGAATTTATGCTGTGTTATAAATATAATAGTTGGTTTAGAATTCCTCTGCAAAAAAATATTAGAACGCCTGATATAATTTAATTCACTTAGGCGTCACAACGTTTTAGTCGCCCCCTCCCCCGCCTCTACTGGTCATACACACACACACACGCACGCACACCGAATCACGTAAAGTGCGGACGGCGGCGCTAAGTATTTTTTCATTAACTTTTCCTCCTTTAATCGCACATCAGTAAAATGCGAACCGCTCGTAAGAGTAGCCGCCGTCGTATAAAGTGAACAACGCGCCCATCCGTACCCATCCGCGCCGGACAAGTGCGACTTAGCACGATTTTATCTAGTTAAAGTTGTCGTTTATTTTATGTGAACGTCGTGAGCCGCGGGACTGTGTGATATCTTTACGACGGTCGGCGATAGTGTTCACGTCATAGTACATCATAGTCCTGCGGGGCAGTATGCTCCCCGGTCGTCAGTTACCGCACGTCTTCGCGCGGTATCGGCGCGGCACTGGCGCGGACCTGCGGGACATATCTAGTCTCGCCGGCCCCCACTCACAAGACAACATCCTTCATAACATCGGTAACAGACCGTTCGTCAAAATACTACAAGCGAATGAAACTTAAAAGGCAATAAATATGAAAAGCTTTTGCAGCTAAAGACATGTATTTTACAGTCTCTATCAGAAGCACTAATATTCATCAAAAGTAGTGGGCACTTCGTAAATTTCACAATGTGAGAATAATACTCTATGCAAATAAATAAAATTGAAGTATGTGTTTGTTATTTTAAAATAACAGCTTTTTTACTGAATGCATATGAAAGTATATACCGCAATTATAACAAACAAACCCTTTTTTTTTCTTTAAATTTTGTCTGAATGTTTTGTTTCTTCCGGCTAACCTCCGAAGCGGCTGGACCAATTTTGACGGTGCTTTTATTGGCAGATAGCTGATGTTATAAGAAGTAACTTTTATTTAAAAAAGAATTAGAGTTCCGTTAAAACAAAATAAAATCCTTGAAATTGTTAAAAAAATTCGATTCAAATAGGTAAGTACTATTTTTACCGCGCGAACAAAGGTCGCGGCAACAGCTCTTTAAAATTAAAATGAATAACCTCCGTCAATAAAGATAAAGAAAAGATAAAGATATTTCATTTGTAAAAAAACATGCGTCTACACACAAATAGAGCACGCAAGATCTTAGTGAAGTAGGGTAGGGTAGGTCCGTACATGTTTTACCATGTGAGGTGTACAAATTTGTTTTTTTTTTTAATTATACACTTTAGAACATTTCTATTTTAGCCATTGTTTTTCTGGGTGCATTCATAATTACTAATGTCGGCATATTATTTCCTTTGAATTACATAATACCAATACAATTAAATAAAAACATACAAATTGTCCAATTCTCATGAAAATAGAACTGAAATACAAGGTAAAACATGTCACAAGGTAAAAAATATATCAAAAGGTAAAATATGTCAAAAGGTAAAAATGTGTCAAAACGTAAAATATGTCAAAAGGAAAAAATGTATTAAAAGGTAAAATATGACAATAGGTAAAATATGTCCAAAGGTATCCGATAGGAAGTCATTTATATTATAGTAACATTTGTCTTTTAATAAATTCCGAATCTTGTTTTTAAATAAATTTGTAGTCAGAGCTTTGTAAGACTGAGGTGTTTTGTTGTAAATCTTAATTAAACACTTATACATTTCAATATAAAGAGAGAGCCTTGACACCCATAACACAAGTTTAATCTTAGCGTGGGTGCCAGAGATTTAAAGTCAGTGAATTTTTTACAATTGTTACGTTTATATAGTCTGTTCTACATAGTGCTATTCTGCTAAATTGTAAACTTGGAAACAAAGCATTACTAAAGCGCAAAAGAGATATAAAACAGCTGCGTCCACAGACGACTCCATAGTTAACTTGCGTTACATTAACGACCACGGACCCTAAGCTATTGAATGATAAAACTTGTTGTCATTTTTTTTACCTTTGAGGGGAGGTTAGTTCTGAACTCAGTTCAAGAGCGGTGCTGCGTGAGTCGGTGTGGTGCGGTAGCGCGCCAAAAACATTAAGCCGGATGTGACCGCACCGCGCCTCGCGCTTCAGATTAAAACATGGCACAGTCTCCACGGCATCGAACTTCATCGTATTTATACTAAACTTTCATCGAGAATTTACTTAGCCGACTCCTTCATCAAACAGAAACATGAAACTTCATCTAACTGAGTTACGAACCGATAAAGTAACGAACGACTTGAATTTTGTGTGCGAGTGTTGCCAGAAGTCGAGTTAAAGGGTAATGTTAACGAGTCGGTGTTGCAACAAGATCAAATCTAATTATACAAACACGAACTCGGCATCTCGTCGGGAGGCTCTCTCTGTGCGTGTGTGAGTGTGTGTGTGTGTGCGCTGGTGCAAGCTACTCGCGGATGAGATATAAGTTTGATTTGTGCGTCCAATTTTCGTGTGTCGGGGCCGGCGCCGTCCGTTGGGTGGTGGCCGGCGGCGCTGCTCCAGTAAAAACTCGTTTTTCACGAAGTCTCTCATCACTCGGTAGCTCACCCACCGGACCACACTTAAATGCATCTGCTCCTCAAATATTTCTACCTTTCGATTACGTTTTTTATATTACTACGATTCCAAATGTGGGATATTATGAGCGTCGCGCGTTGATAAGTTACGCAACGGCTTCCGACGGACGCGCAGCAATCAGTCGCTACTCGCTACAGTCGGCGACACGCTCAGCTTAGCACGTCACCAGATGGGACAAGCGGTGACGCGCGTGTGTAGTAGGTACATGTAACATGTCAGCCATCACCGAACTTCGACGTAATAAATAGTTTTGCGTGACACAAGTGTCAAGCGCGAGATGAAAGAGAGAACTGCAACAAGGCTGCGTTGTCGTACAAAGCGCCAGGAAAGGTGCCGGCGAGCAATAAATCCGCTCCACCTGATTAACTGTACAAAGTTGAAGCGAGCTCATTGTCCGGGCCGGAGCCGGGCCGCATCGGGCCACATCGGGCCGGGTCGGGCCGCGTCAGGACGCGCCGCTAACAAGGGACGTTTTAATTAAGTCGCGATAGTTTTATCAGCGCCTTCTTTTGTCGCGTCCCCTCGCCGCCGCACCGCGCCGCACCGCGCCGCCTGACGTCGCTCGCCCCTTCAGTGCGTGTCGCTGGTTTAAATTAGTTTTAATTTAGCGTTATCACGCCGGTATGAATCAGTGTAGCGCGGTGCAGGCCGCATACCGGTGCGGCGTGGTGCGGTGCGGGTCATAATGGCGCGGCTTGCGGCTGAGATGCGCGTCGCGATAGCGGTCATTACAGCGGCTAATGTAATGTAATTCGTCGCGGAGGGACCTCGTGTAATTACTACGCGCTGATTGGATGGACACTGCCGCCGCACATAAGAAGGTCAACAAATATAAAAACAACTTTATTTCACTGATAAGCTCTGCTGTCACTCGGGCGCAGTGGAGCTTGCATTCAGTGACACAACGTTTCTAATGTGGGAGAGATTACCTTTTACAGACAACTTGACCTCTTTGGTACTCAACAAAATTATGACTAGCTGTTGCTCGCGACCTTCGTTGGCGTGAAATTATTATAAAAAATATTACTTCCCTTTTTGAATAGGAATTTGTTACCAATTTCAAGGGTTTTAATTTTTTTGCAAGGAACTCTAATTATTTTTCTAAAATAAAAGTAGTATCAGCCAGTAAAAGTCACGTCAAAATCGGTCCAGGCGTTTCGGGGATTAGCCGGAACAAACAGACAGACAGACAAAAAATGTGTTTTTGTTGTAAGTGCCGTATATATTTTCATATACATTCAGTAAAAAGCTGTTATTTTGATATTACAAACAGACGCTTCAATTTTATTTATTTGCTTGTATAGGAGAGCAATAATGTTCAAGAATAGATGTGTTGTGTTGTTTGTCACAGGCGTGTAACGGGCCCGGCGCGTCGTGGACGTGGGGCGCGCGGTCTGGGGGTTCGGGGGGCACGTGCGGGGGCGCGGGGGGAGCGGAAGCGGGGACGCGCGCGCTGGGCCGCTCGGCTTCCGCGACACTGCGCGCGGCGCCGCCCGACCTCAACGTGGACGCCATCAAGGAGAAGCTGCTGGACCAGCGCATCCCCGAGAGCTGCGTGTAGTGGCCCACTTGCCGTGGACCACCGACCACCACGCGCCGCCACTGCCTTCCCGACGATATGCACTACACTGAACTACACAGAAGACATTTCCATTAAATGTGACATTCCAGTACATCAGGGACGAGTATATACATATAGGTACCGACGTTCCTAATGACTGGCGCCACGTGAAATCTTTGTGTTAGTGAAACGCGCATGGTGTGACAGTGCCCGGCCGTGTGTGCGTGTGTGCGGCGCCAACAGATGTGTGTGTATGTGTGCGCCAGCGCCCGCGCATTCTGTACATGGTGTAGTTAGAGTTATTTCCTCGATGTCATCTTTGCAGTCATTGTGTGTGATGGGTTCTGCTACTCCATGGTTTCTTTCAGCGCTCGGAATATCAGATTGCAATGTGATAATGTTGTGTGTACCTTTACACTTATTAAAGATCAGAGAAATTATATGTAATCTATGTTTTGAACACGTCATTATTAGGTTTAGTTCAGCGACACACTTGAAAAAGATCTTCAACTTTTATTACTATTTTATAAAACAAAATATACTTGTGTAGTTAAAATGATAAACTAGGAATGTTTCGGAAGCTTATGTGCAAGCATTAAGAAACTTACTTATTTAACTTTATTATTGTATTATTCCAGAATCTCATTTCACTTAATGGTTGAACTTTTCTTTTGAACTTTTCATAAAAGTTCTAACATTATTATAGTTTCGTGTAGTCAGTTATATTGGCGGTTGAGATCTGGCACTCCGAGCGTCTCTCCAAGGAGTTCTGTAATCTAAATAGTGAAATGTTTAATTTTATTTGATATGTAATTGTACATAGTAGTGTTTAAGCGACTGAGTCTTTGCCACTTTTTTACATGTCTACGAAATTAGATAATAATTTAAAAGTTAATAAGTACTACATTAAGTAAATCTATTCATCGTTATCTGTATAAAATCTGATTTTATGTAAATACTGTTTGTACTCGCTCTTAAGGTTTTACCGCGCCGCGTCAAGTCGCGTGTCCCGTGGCCTCGTGGCGTCACGGCTCTGTACAGGTCACCGCGTGACGTCACGAGTCTCTCCAACAATTCCACATGTTACAATAAAGAAGCTCTTTAGTCGCTGACAGCTGCGACTACTGCCATATCTTGTAATATCGTTTGATCACACCTGTGTATCATCTGTCATCGCTATGTGCTTATATTCTCGTCAAACATATTAATTAGCTGTAAAAACAAATTAACTCAAATTACCTGTTTAAAATACTCATATTAACAGATTTCTCTTTAATGTAATAGACAGGAAAATCTGCATTTTTCCTAATAAGCAACGTCGGTCTTACAGGTCACACTATTGTGCCAACATGTATGGTCACTGGAGAGACCCTCCGTCCCCAAGCAGCTGTCACGTCGGCGTCGTGGTGCCGCGACGCTCACGCGATCCTAATTGTTATTTGATGACAACAACATTAGCATTTCGTTAACCGCAGTTTAAAACGTGCGGATATACGAACACTAATTAGTTATCACGCACGACATTAATCATACGTTGTTACAATTACAAGCGTTTACTTCGCTCATAAGTATTCAATATGATAGAACCTAGAGTATCTTGTGTAACAAGCAAACAAATATGACAGTTCTAGTCTCTGTGATTGTCTGAGCTACATGAGAATCTATAATTATATACTTTCCCATCTGACCCAGCCTAGCTTCATTAGGAGACCTGTTTCAATGTTCTCTCATGAGGAATTTTGCAGTACCTTGACTTAACCCTGCCCTTATCTAAATTGATTAGGGCTCAGAGCAGTCTGTCTTCATATTTCTGTATTAGTGATCATCTCAATTTGTGCTACTTTTGTAGCCTTAAATCATCTTTCATACATTTCCTACAGTTTCTCATTTTATATTTAAACAATGGTGTTCTAAACGAGGATTCAAATGTTATAAAATAAACCTAATGTATAAAAATCTCGTGTCACGGTGTTTGTGGTCGCACTCCTCCGAAACGGCTCGACCGATTTTTATGAAATTGTTTATGTATATTTTATAGGTATGAGATTAGGTCGTAAAGTATATTTCACACCGCTAATTTCACGCGGACGAAGGTCGCGGGGCACAGCTAGTTATTTTATAATATTTCTTAGTTTTCCGTATCTCGGTCGTCAAAAACGGAACCCAACTTTTGTTGTCCGTCTGTCCGTCTGTCCGTCTGTCCGTCTGGCAAGACCTTTTTTCTTAGGAACGCGTAGAGGTATCAAACCGAAATTAATATCAAACTTGTAAGTCAACGCGATCAGAAGATTCGAATATTTACCTCGCATATTTTGCGATTTCACAAGGAAATCAAAACCTATAGGGATAGAATCATGAAATTTGGCAAGAAACAATGTCTTACAGCAAATGTAAAGGAAAAAATCAGAAAACCGTAAATATGTAGTTTAATAACAAAATACCGGCAAGTTTGCACGGAGGCCTCGGTGCGCGACTCCAACTCGCACTTGGCCTTACATGAATAAGTGAGCATATCTTGTTTTATTGACATAATTATCATTATTCGGAAATTGAGTATTATATTTTGACACTTTTGTGTTCTTTATTATATTAGTTTTGTAAGTTTGTACGCATATTGAAGTGTTTGACGAGATTGTAAGCAACAGCCAACAATACATACATATGTACGAGCTGCGTGAGGCCGCTCGCAACGGAACGTATCAGAGTAATATCAGTAAGTACGGCGGTTACCGGAAGCTGTCGCGTTCTGTTACAACAGACTGACATCCCCAACTTGTAGATAGTATCACTAGGTAATTTATTTGTAAGTACCGAGGCGGGGCCACACCGCGGGCGGCGCGGGTCGCGGCAAGCGCGCGCTGTGACCCCGCACTCACACGTGATTTGTTATTTAAAGGTTAAAAACAACTCAAAGAGTTCGCCCTACTGTTGACATTATTTATTTTGAACGAGATTAAAGGTTGTCTTGGAAGTAATAATGGCTTTCCTTACCACCCCTACACCGTAATGATAACAATTATGACCAAACTCAACAAAATACGGTAGGTTATAAACAAATTGTATTACAGTCAATATTATAATTATGTAATTTAATAATTTGATATATAAAATTTGCAGTGTCCTTACAGGCTGCATGTCTGAATACTATGTCATGAAATTTTTATGCATGCCTATTAACCAGTGTTTTACATGTTTTCAAATAAATAAATAAAATAAAATCAATTGCGCAGTAGCGCATTTCTTGCGACCTACAAATGAATCCATAGGCAAATGGAAAAGTGTACATGATACAGCCCTTAGCCAGAAAAGGCACCATTATTGGTCGGCCAGTGGTCGCAGTTAGACCGTAAGTCATTTAATTTATACGTCTTCTTATTTCTTTAACGTGTGGTTAGTACCTAACCTGGTGTCAGAGTTTCTATGCCGCCCATGGGCCTCTGACTTGAATTGACATGCTGATGCCGTCAAAAAATTTAATTTAGAACGTTATACATATATTTATCTCCTGGACCGGTCCTGACCAGAACTGGTGTGTACAGACGGAACTGTTAGAATAAATGCCATCTTGAATTATGAGTGTCAAACGCATGGTAGTGTGTAGGTGTAATGTTTTTATTTATTAATTTAATGTATTTCTAATGCATTATTGTATAAAACTATTAGCTTTCCGCAGTCCTCCTCCATATAAACTTTAACTGTGCCTTTCATTCTCTTCCAGCCGGGGGTATAAAGTTTTTACTTCACGTATAGAATTACCTTATTGCTAAGAACAATTTGTTAAGTTTGTTAACCCTCAATATCACGAAAAATAGGTATCACCCGCTCAGTTTTTTTTAATGCTGAAAATGGACAAGTAGTTACACACAACACTACACTTGGTACCTGGGGCATTGATAGTAAACATGTAGAGTATATTTCAGCGCCATCTAGCGGCGCCCGTAAGCACTCGTAGTAAGTAACAAAAGAGCTGGCCCACGTGCCTGCCGGGTGCCGTGCCTAGTAGGTAGAAACCTTCTCGATCACGTTGCTAGATAGCGCTAGTGACACACTGCTTTGTTCAAACTATTTAAACAACAATCTTTGCAAGTTGGGCATTTTATACAGCATTTGTTGTTCTCGTATTGTAAATGTTCCGTTTTGTTAAATAAAGTTGGGTGACGCGTTATTACACAACCACAATAGTCACTGGTCTCATGTTTTGTAAACTGGCCCGGGCTAGTAATAGGTTGATCCGCCTCCGCCACCTGCGCACGTGCAGAGATCGAGCGCGAACCGTGCACGATACGCGCTTCGAATAGCTATGGACGTGATGTCGAGAGCGCGCACCTTGCGAACACGTCCAAAGATTTCCATACTATGTATAATCCTATGGGGACGCGCTTTAAGAAACATGATAGGTAGTTTTTAGTTTTACATTAATATCTTACATTGTGAGCGGAGGTTGGCAGGCCAGGTGGAGGGGCGGTGCTGACCTACTGCTGTGCTTTGTTGTAACTCTTGAGTTTTGTGTCAGAGTGTGTATTACAAAAAAAAGCTACTGCGATATGTCTATACGCTGGTAATTCTTCAAGGGGCTGCGAGCTCGGACACATGACATGGTTCCGTGGATTAACGTTGCCCTGGTTGAAAACTGAGAGTATACGACTTGCCCACACAGTGCAGTGCTGCAACCTGTCTGAACTACTGACAAGTTTAGCTGACTTGTGTGACGGAAAGGGTTTTCGTGGTGATGGTAGAGTGAATGAAACACATAATATGAAAGTATGGGAGAAAATGATAGAGAAAAGAATAAGAAAGGAGAGTAAGATCACCCAAAACCAATTTGGGTTTATGACAGGTCGAGGAATAATGGATGCCACTTTTGCACTCCGCCAATTGTGCGAGAAGTACAGACGTGCACACAAAAACTTGAACATGGTGTTCACTGATCTGGAGAAAGCGTATGATAGGGTACCTCGGGATGTGTTGTGGTGGACCTTGAAAGAGAAAGGTATACCTGGGAAGTATGTAGTGTTAATTCGTGCTATGTACAGTCAATCTTGTACCTACGTCTGGTCAGCTGCTGGCAACACCGATGAGTTCAGTGTGGCTATAGGCTTGCATCAAGGGTCGGCTTTATGTCCTTACCTCTTCCTGTTGATTATGGACGCTCTGACGTCGGACATACAGGAAGAGGCACTCTGGTGCATGCTGTTTGCCGAAGAAATTGTTCTTGTCGGTGAAGATGGACCAGCGATTCAGAGCAGATTGGAGAAATGGCAACAGAAGCTGGAGAATGTTGGCTTGAAAATCAGCAGAACTAAAACGGAATACGTGTTCTGCGATTTCGGCGGTCTCTCCAGTTCTGGAGCCATAGCGCTAGATGGTGCGTTTCTTCCCATCTGCTCCGACTTTCGGTATCTCGGTTCACTCGTGCAAAGCGATGGCCAAATAGATCGTAGTGCAAATCACAGAATTACCAAAGGAAAGATGAAAAGGCGGCAGGTCATGGGAACAATCGGCGACTCCCGCATTCCCCTTAAACTTAAGGGGAAGATATATAAAACAATGGTTAGACCTGCTGTCTGTTATGGATCAGAATGTTGGGCCACAAAAGGGATGAATGAAAGGCATTTGCATGTGGCGGAGATGAGAATGCTAATGGATGTGTGGTGTTTCGCGAATGGATAAAATAAGAAATGGCGAATGGATAAAATAAGAAATGAGTATATAAGAGGAATTCTGAAAGTGGCGCCGGTGACTGAAAAGTTGTGTGGTAATCGGTTATCGTGGTATGGCCATGTGATGCGAAGGAATGAGGAAAATGTCATGAGGAAAGTTTTGAGTATGAATGTGGATGGGTATATGAGTAGAGGAAGACCAAAGAAACGATGGATGGACTGTGTAAAGAATGACATGGCAAGAAAGAAGGTGTCTGATGAGATGACGAGTAATAGAGAAGTATGGAAGAAGAAGACATGCTGCGCCGATCCCAAATGAATTGGGATAAGGGCAAGAGAATGATGGTGGTCGAGAGAACGAAACCACGAAAACTCGTCAACATGAAAGTATATTCACAAAGTGAAAAGAACTTACCTACCCCGTAAGTTTATGGCCACAAATTCCTGCCTCTTAAGTTCACTCGGTAGTAGCACTCTCCTGGCTCAGTCCAGTGTGACGAAGACCGTAGCGGTGTTCTACGCTGCAGACGCCAGGGCTGGTGACGGTCGGTAGTAGTACGCGCCGACCCGCTGATTCCCGGCACGACCACGCAGGTAAAAAGGGTACCCGACGCGGAGCTCGCGGATAGCCGGGAATGCCAGAACTTTATGGATGCCGAAGCTGGAACCTTGAAGGTAAGATGTAAGCCGGAACTATGGACGGTAACGTCAGCCGGAACTTAGGACGGGAATATCAGCCGGAACTTTGGACGGTAACGTCAGCCGAAACTTTGGACCCTAGAAGATAACGTCCAGCGTGTCACAAGATGGCCAATGTCATCTCCGCTGATTGTGACACCAAGGCATAAGCAAATCGCGAAATACCAGGGTGCCAATGAAGGTGATGTGTGGTAGTCTCAATCAGTACGGAGTTTACAAAATGGTAGTGAGAAGCACGGCGTGACTTGCACATGTCACGGAAAAACACGACTTGTCAAAATGCACTAAGCTGAAGGCAAAAAGGTGAGAGAGAGTGGGCACACATCCTAAGTGGACCTAGCTAGTTAGGGTACACAAAATATAAAACGTGATTGGGCCATTCAACACTTACCCAGAATGGGGGTTACGAAGACACAGAATTTAGGGAGGTCTGAGAACTCTTTAAAACCTGTAACGCAATAACAATTCGAATTATGTGCTGTTATTTTTGGTCGTAGGTAAATGACGATGTAGGCTTTGCATACTACGGCGTAGCACGTAGCACGTAGCTCGGAGCGCGCACTCGAACTGTAAGGTGGAGCGCTAAGTGTTGTAGTGATTAAACATGTTGATTTGTTGTACGAGGGGTGCTGGTCCTATGAGCTTTCAGTTTTGACAGCCAAGTCATAAATTATGCATTAACATAATCATGACTTTGATACACAAGAAACATGAAAATATAAAAAAAGTAATCAAGTAGGTAAATAGTCGTGTTTCAGTGTAAATAAACAGATATGGGAATATATCTCTCAACCAAAACTTTTGAAATATGATGAACAGAAAAAATCCCTATATTATTTTATGGCTAGTTGGTTTAGTGGCTATCTTGATTATTATATTAACTTACATAAAACAATTTACCTGTCCCACAAAAGACATCAACGCATCTCTCCGGGCCGCGAGCCTTGATCTTCTCGATACCTATATTATAAATCGTTACACATAAATAAATATACCAATTAGGCTGCAATCTGTATCGACGCGATGTGAGTATTTTCAATAAATCAGATTGCAATTGAAATCATAACAGCAGTCACTGCATCGAGCTGAGGTAACTGATAACAAATGATTGAATCGACGTCAGGCATCGAGCGTTAGACGTCAGCCGATACAAACAGGAAACATTTCCTCAGCGCGCCGCCGATATAAATAAGACGGTTTCAATGAAAATAAAAAATCTTTTTTTGCAAAAACGGTGACTTTTGCTTGTTTGATTCAGTTTTTTTGTCACCGACTTCTGAAGCTAAAGTTATTTTTGACTTTTCTGTGTTTTTGAAGTAGGTTTTATTTTTTGCAAAAAAATATTTTTTATTTTTCCATTTTTAGTGTAAATGTACCTATAGCAAATATTTGTATAGGATATTACAATCCTATACAAATATTTGCCATACATTTATTTTACATTGTTAACAATACATTTCATGGTAATAGGCTTATCCCTAATAAAATGGAAATTAATATACCTATAGGTCACAATCTGGGCGTACTGTACGCATCTGCGCACACTCTCAGAGCATACAGCCGTTACGTTATGTTATGATATCGTGTAAACAATGCACATCCAAGCGATTGAATGACAGATTTGCTGTCTACTATTGAAGAGTTGCGTTGTATAACTCCGAAGTTCAGATTCACCAAATTTAAACGGGACCACCGCGGAATAATATTCTTCCACATTAAAAAAAAATCATCGAAATCGGTTCACAATTGTCGAAGTTATCGATAATATAAAATTTCCTCGATTTCTCCAGGACCCCATCATTAGATCCTGACATGATGACCATGGGACCACATGGCAAGTATACTGTTTCAAACAATGCCCATAAAATTGGAGGGGTGCCCTTAATGATTCTGGGATTCCATCATCTGATCCTGACTTATACCTTCCATCATCAGCTCAGCAACATGAGATGATTAAATAATATTAAAATTAAAAAAAAAAAAACTTTCAGTTATGATAATATATTATTATAACTATGGTAGGTATTGCATTTAAGTTACATTAATTATTTATTCCTAGTAAACATTTGAAGGTGAGAGGAGTTAGTTAAAGTGAAGTAGGTATAATATCAACATAATGTTATATGTAACTGTTACTCACCGATATCATTAAGCGCCTTCCAATTTCGCATTTTCTTAGCGTGTCGATGACAATGCAAATTGAGTCAAAATTGTCAATGACTTTGGCACTTTCAGTAGCGTCCTGTGATGCACATCGCAGGAGCAAACAACAGGACAGGCAGGACACGGTATAAAGTGTCCATCATCCCAAGTGGGAAGCACCACATTTACACTCACAATTTCACATATAGATATGTTTTGCTCATCCAAAACAACGATTTCTACCCTTTTGAACATTGATAAATGTTGCATGGTTGGATCCACAGAAATAAATCCGCGCACATGCGAATGAGTACTAATCAATAAACTCAGTATTGCAAATACTCGTAGATTGACAACTAAGAACGCTCATTTTAATAAACGAAGGTGTTTGAAAACAATATTTTTAAATTGTCGGTAGTTTTTTTCTAAACAGTCAAAATAAAATGACCTGAGAGTTCCGTGTTTATCTCAAACATTGGAAACTTCATTACACAACCTTGAACAGGATCGAATCGTTATAAATTCTACTTTAAGTAATGTTTTAACAAAAGAATGAATCCAAAAAGAAAAATAATATACTGTTGCATACAAGGTTTGAACTTACGGCTTCTTGTTTACTGATCAAAGACGATAGCCATTGTGCCAAGCTTGCTATAGTGATATGATGCAAAATATTATACCTCCTTCAGTACCATAAGTGAATGATGACTATATATTGGTATATGGTAAATGATGTGCCACACGCACACTAATAATAACCGAGCTCGCTCGTTTGATTTAGTGTTTGTGTGCATAACTATGACTATCGACACACACATATACACTGTAAATCAATTAGTTGGGTCTCGTGTACATAAAGATGTTACAATTTATATTAGTTCACTTATACTACCGTTGCCGGTGTAGAAATATTAGAATTTTAATACAATTATTAAACCATAATGTGACTAATACACCTATACTAATTAATTATTTAGAGAGAAAAAAACAATCGTAATTATACATTTACAATATTATAGGTAATTTATATTATTAATGGAATTATAAATGAATTATTGAAACTTATGATCAATGAATTCGCTGACAGAGTAGAAACACATGTCTAGAAGCCAAGCAAATATTGCATGTTTAAATTTATTTATAGGTAGCTCTCGGACTTGTGATGCCAGCTTGTTGAAAATCTTTATCGGCATGCAGTAGGCATTCCGACTGTACAAACGAAGTCTTTGGGGCGGTACTAGTAGTTGTTTTGGGTTTCTTTCTTCGATTCTTTTGGAAACATGTTCAGTGAAACTACTAAGTATCAACGATTGATCGTTCATTGCTTAGCGTTTACTATCCATGTCGAAAAACATTAATTAGCGGCCACGATTTTGTCAATTAGTGTTTTTCCCATGGGGTAGGCAGATACCACAGAACGGCACCGGCTATGTTCCTTACATAGTCCGTTTGCCTCGTCCACGTTCATACATCTGGGCATACACGCACGCCGCGCCGGTTGCAAGCATAATTGCTAGTTGTTATTTCGATATTTTTGTAATGTTATGATACAGATTAGTATCTATCTATTTAAAATTGCCAAAGCGCTTGTTTAAATGAATTTAAACAAGCGGCAACAAGCTTTTTTAGTTGAGCTATTTTAGTTTAATAACTAAATGATACTTATTCTTAGTGTATCGATGGTAAAAAAACTTCAAAATATGTGTTTGAGCAAAACTACGGGAAGGTGAATTAGGTACTATTAACGCACTCATAAGGATTCTTCCGTTGACTTCTTATAAGCCTTGGAAAAACTTGGAATTTACCATGAAGTTGACATTTAAGTACGTACGCGAGAATTATACACTGTTTCAAAGAATAAACTGAATCCAAGTAGAACCATTGCATTGCGATACCATACTTGTCGTACTAGTGTGTAGTGCATTCACGGTAGGAGTCAGTATTACCATTGTTTTCCGATACTGTCGAGATTAAATAACAGTTAAAAATGTAAGTATTTATTATTTCCTTTAATATTGTAATATACATACAGGACAAACATATTATTGATAAGTAGGAACTTAAGGCTAATAGCAATCATTATCATCATTAAGCTGATATAATTTTTAAAGCATTTGGAAATAGACCGGGCGAACAAATTAATTTTATAATACCCGATATACATTGTGAATAGCGCTTGGATTTAGAGATTACATCACCTTCTTTGGCTTGTGATACTTGTGGTAACAATGAAAGCATTTCAATAAATGATGTTTAAGCTCCAGGGTAGTTACATAGAGCCCTCGCTCCCCTGGGGTAGTCTGGTCCCCGCGGGGCTGCGGGGTGAGCGGGGGGGGCGTGCTCTAGTAGACCTCAACGCTCTCCTGGTGGTGCACGGTGTCCTGGCGGAACATCTCCACGTCTGCCTGGCTGTCGGCGTGGATCATCTTCACGCGACCATCCTGTACACACCATATTATGGATTGTATTATTTTATTGTCCATACACATCACTCAAATCGAGTTAGTTTATTTGTGCACACGAATACAAGAAAGATGTAACAACATAATGCTGTGGGCATGTTTGCATCCTGCTACTAAGTCACAAACAAATATTAGACGTTCAATCTCTGTGTTGCTGGCCCCTATCAGTGGAAGTAAAGTTTCGAACCAGGGGGTAGGTAGAATAGAGACATAATGTTCCCCTGTTACATCAGAGCCAGCATGAGCCAGAATACTCGAACACACACAGGTACACCGTTTGACCCTAGGACAACTACACATTACTAACCTCAAGGTTTGGTCAAACATATGGGGCATGTTTCGGAAGCGGCCTCAGTACCGGAATCTGACTGATATTGTACTGAAATGTCTGTTAGTTTCCGTTGTTCGCGGACGTTCTTCAATCTGTCCGTACCAATTTGACCACACTTTTATATAAGGTCTAACTATTCATACACGTTATATTTTCAGGGAATCATCTAACGGCTATAACGAAGCCATTTCAAGGGATTTTTTTTTATCTGAGTATATTTTTATAAAAAATAAATAATTTAAAATTACTTGACCCACAAAATAAATACTAGCTCCTTATTTTTGAACATCCATTACGCTAGTTTACTACGTCGTATTTACCTACTGTCATTGTTAGAATATGAGAGTAAAGGTTTTATGCAAAAAGTCTCAAAACATTTTAGAATTGTAATAATTTAGTAAAAAAAAAAACCACCCCGATATTTTTTTTTTCGTTGCTGTGGCGACTTTACGACTTATAGAAGTTACTCTTAAAATATTTCATGTATGAAAAGATAGACCTTATATAAGTACGGCTGTCAGCCAGCAGTCACATGTCGAAGGCCGGGTGAAGCCTGAGGAGGTTACCTTGGGATGCATGAGGATAAAGGGTAGCTCGGCCACAAGCTCGCCGCTGATGGCGCCGAGATACAGTTTGACCTTGGCACTGTAGCTCACCACGATGCCGAACGCGTCGCGCTGGTCGGGGTCCAGAAGCCTGTGATCAGTCATGGCTATATCACTGCGCAGGATCAAACCGTTCCATCCTAAAGGACGTGCCCTAACACTATTATAAGGACCTCCCGCCCAGGTTGGTACATTGGCGTGTGCTACCGAACTGTGGTAAACTATTTGTTTTTTCCATTCGTGATTTTCTATTATAACTGATAACGGTATAACAGTCATTTATAATGGTTTAGAATTTTATTAGGGCTGGATGTTTATTTACGCCACTACTTCGTTTGAGTATCTTTTAGCTTTCAATACATGCTCTTTGACATTAAACTATTTCTGATTTGTAACTTATAAGACGAAGTGTGAAGAAAAAGAGGTGCAAATATTCAGGATGACATTTAACAGGTACGAGCAGGTTAGCAGCAAGTCGAACTCACAGCGTGGTGGAGGCGAGCGTGGTGTCGGAGCGCTTGAGCTGTCCGTCGAGCGCGATGCCGCGCTTGTCGCGGTTGTGCGCCAGAGTCGGCGTCAGGTGCAGCACCTTCTGCAGGCTGGAGCCCGGCTGTAGCGGGCACCCGTCCCTGAACACACCATAACAATATGTTCTGTATAATAGCAGACACTCGTCGCACAAACAACTCAACAGCTTCATATTCATTTTGTGTATGCCCTGCTCCTCAAAGCCTCGTAATTGCTTTACCACCCCATGGTTTAATGTTGAATTGAACGCTATAAAACCACAAGGTTTATTTGTCTTAGTCGTAGGTAGTTGTTTCAACCCACATTTCAACTTAGTGGGAATTTTTTGTTTTCAAAATGGTAAAGCGACGAGGTCGACTATACAATTATATGCGGCCATTAATATGACACATAAATAGACTCTGTACAACTACGTCTGCGATAGTTTCCTTTCTACAACTTAACGACCGGTTGTAATGGTACGGAGTGGTACTGACTGCGTCTCGATGCTGGCCACGATGTTGCGGTACTGGCCGTTCTGGAACAGCACCACGTCCACTCCCTGCTGGATGCACGCCTTGATCTTTTTCACCACCTTGTTGCTGTGGTTGCGAACGCACATGTTCACCGCCACCGTCTCGCCGTGGATGTACAGCTGCACAGACACACAATCATGCATAAAACATCTCCAGCAGTTACAAGTTACAAAATGTAGTTATCATGAAAGTAAGTAAGTAACTTATCCGCCAAATACACCAAGATACAGGCAAAAAATATAATTTAATTTAAATAAATCCCTGTTAATATTGCACACGTCTTTATTTTACTTGATGGAGTAGTGCATTTTATAACTTATGACTTAAAAACTAGGGTGACCTGTTTAAAATGTTTTGTTCGGTGTAGAAGTCTGACCTGCTTGTCGAGTGTGAGCTCCAGCTCCAGCTGCCCTGGCGACAGCACGAAGTCCTTGCGCACCACGGTGCAGGGCTGCGGGCCCGGCTTGGCCGGCGCGTACTGGACCTTGCGAATGCCCAACGCCACCGTGCTCCTGCATAGTTACAATCTTTTATTACACGCCAATGAACTTTATAGATTTGTAAGTTTGCTACCCAATTTCACTCTGCGGAATGCAATAAATTCTATTAAAGCCAATACCTATTACCCTATCGAATTAATAGTTAGTACATAATCATCAGATTGTAAACCAACACTAATTGATGATAGTATGTGTGCGTACCTGCGATGGGAGCGGTCGATCTCGGAGTCTCCCACGAAGACCTTGACGTAGTACTGCACGCCGCAGGGCTCGCCGTCGTCCTCCAACCCCGGCTGCAGCGTCACAGAACCGGGCGCGCCCGCCGGCACCGTCAGCCGGAACGGGACCGCGCCCTCACCCAGCTTCTTCATCAGACGCTCCTGTCACACGTAAACATAATGATGACGAAGACAGAACTGTCACAAGTGCACAGTCGCCATAATTCTTTTACAGGTTCAAAATGATTTTTGAAGAATGCAATCTAACACTGTACACACCTGCCCTGGAAACAAGAATTCGAAGACATTTGTCACATTCTACTAAAACACGCGGGGTCTTATTCCTGCTCATAGAGGGGAGGACAATCTGCTTATATATACAAATAAATAAAATTGAAGTGTCTGTTTGTAATGTCAAATAACAGCTTCCTACTGAATGCATATGAATACGTATACTACGTATACGGTACCCATAACAATTTTTTTTTTTTTAGATTTTGGTATGTCTGTTTGTTCCGCTTAATCTCTGATACGACCCGTGCTTTCCGTTTCTATTTTTACTTTAGAAAAAGGATAAGGGTATCGTCTAAAACCATTAAAACCCGATTCTAATATGGAAGTTATATTTTTATAATAATTTCACGGGGCATGAAGGTCGCGGACAACAGCTAGTAATGACCATGAAGCTACAGAGAGCTATGAGCTATGTTTATTTGTCTACAGAGATCAATATGTTATACCTGAGTACGCGAGAGTTCGTAGTTTCGTTTCTCTGGCAGCGGGTAGATCTGCTCGGAGGCGAGGAACAGCTCTTTGTAGAAGTTGAGGCCCATGACCTCGTCCTCCTCGCGGCCGTAGCGGAACGTGCAAACCAGTTGACCGAACACCTTGCGTCCGCGAACGTACTCCTCGTCCAGGAGGACCACGCCGTCTGAGTACACATACGAATGTAGGTAAAACGTCTTCCAGTCATCCGGAATCGGTGTGATGCAAGGATATTGTGCCACAGGTTACGTGGAAATATGTTAAAAGTATGGACGCGAATACCATATTCAGTTTTATGATAGTCACTCATCATCTGCCCAGCCATTTACCAACTATGGTTAGGGTCGGATTCCAGTCTAACTGGATGCAGCTGGATACCAGTATTTTACATAGAGCGACTGCTTGTCGGACTTTCGGGTCACTGACTACCTGTCAGGTAACGACTGTCAAAGATCTACAAATGACAACCAGGACCAAAGGCTTAACGAACTTTCCGAGGCCTGAAGGAAAGTCGGTATGTCGGACCGACCTTGGCAATTGGCGTCCGCGGCTTAACCTTGAAGATCCGTCCGGCTTTTATTATTTAGACATTATACTGTGACAAAAAAAAAGTTGCATCGGTACGGCACTATGGTAGTTACACAGTAGTGTGCAAAAGCAATCCGCGCCGGCAAAATTGACACGACGTTGCGTAAGAGCAGTAAGCAACTGAGAAACTGCCCTCTACCATACACAGCGAAGTAGTGGGGAGAGAACTATGGTTTCTCCGGCAATAGGAATTAGCTCGGAGGAGCACAAGGGCAAACCACTGAAGCTCTAGGCACCAGTTTACATTATAATGGTGTAGAAACACCATCCGGGAACGATCATCGGATGTCTCAATCCAAACTGCTGCAATTTTATACCAGTACATCGGTTCGGCCTCGTCACTCAATAACTACCCCGATGAAATGTTATATCTTCTGGGAACAAAACTAATCGCTTATCCAACAGTCACTGCACGTCCTATTTAAGTACGGGTACCTATGGGCTCCACGGTCGATATGTGATCGACGAAGTCTCTCTTCGCCATGTACAGTGTGATCTTGCCATTGGGCGCGCACTTCTTGAACACTTTGAAGTTGTACACCATCTTGCTGCTCGGCTTCCTGGCGACTGGTGCTACTGGTGAGTGTGATGTGTATGATAGGGTGTTCCGTCGACTGCGGCTGTGCCGCCGCGCCGTGTATATATACGGGATTATTAGTTTGCGAGGCTTCGGTCGCGGTAATCTCGTTAGCCTCATTAGTGACTCGCGTGACGAGCACGGGGGCGCAAAGTGCGGGGGCGGGCGCTGCCACAACCTGCAGTTTATGAATACTTATCTATAATGAGATTAATGAGCTGATCAGTTTAAAGAGGACTTGGGTTTGATACCGTCGGGAAAAGTGTGTTTAGGTCTTTTCATCAGAAATTCAGAGTGCATGAGGTATATGACGTCCCAGCATGCAAAACCACTTTTGCACAGTGTTTCTCTTATTTCTTGGCTCCTCTATTGTACAATCGCATAAGTAAAATTAAACCTCTTAAAGATACAACCAGATTTGTGTGTGGAAGGGCACTGGATGAGTTTCTGAGTAACCTGGATTATGAACAGACTGAAAAACTTATACAAATATGTCAGTAATATTGTATTTATAAATATATGTATATTTTATTGAATACTGATAAGTACTAAATAAATTTATATAAACAATAAATACATTACATAAATATGTAAGTGAGTAATATATATAAATATATATACTATAAAGTAATCATTATAAATTGGAGATAAAAGATAAACATTATTTGAATATTATACATATTTACATATACACACGTAAATACATTTGGATAAAAATAATTTCTAGTTATAAAAAAAAAAAACAAACAAATACAACTTTAGTTAATTAGTACCTTATGCTTTTACTCTTAATCATATTATTTTAGTTTTAGGAACAACTTTTTTATTTTTATTTTGTATTTAACACGCTTGTCTTATTACAAATTCGAAACAAACATTGTTTTTGTGAAAAAGAAAAAAAAAAGATTGTTTACATTGAAATAACGTTAGTAGTTGCATTGTCTGATTCCTTTGCATATACTACTTGTTTACGCTAAGCCTGTAACTCGTTATCGTCATCTATGATTCAAAACAAAACAAATGTATTTAGTAAAATGTGTCTTAATGTGTTTACATTATGACTACTATTCCATGAGCGAGAATCTTACCTTGCCGTAACACAGTCCTTGACTAGCACGGGAGGTAAAGAACTTTTCTCTGTATACCGTCATTTGGGCATTTATATATTTTATCAACTAGGTGAACATTTGCTTTACTCATCATCATCATTTCAGCCGAAAGACGTCCACTGCTGGACATAGACCTCCCCCAAGAAGGGGGGTTTTGCCATAATCGCCACGCTTGGCAGGCGGGTTGGCGATCGCAGTATGGTTGTTATAAAGCACAGAGAACGCTGCTGCCCATTCTCTGGTAAGTCCCTTAGTCGCCTCTTACGACACCCACGGGAAGATATGGGATGGTGCTATTCTTTACGTCCGGACACCATACAGAACTCTCGTTTTGCTTTACTTGTGATAGCATAATTATAATTTAACTGTTCTTCTACTCCTCTTGCTACTAGTTATAGATAAGTTCTAACTTAGTATAGTTGAACGTAAGTGAGTGTGCCCTATACTATGTACTATGGAAATATGTATTACTGGTGTACTGTAACCTAAACTTATGGTCAATAAACTTTATTATTATTATCTCCTTTATTTATTTTCTTACTTACTAATTACATTTTTAAATATTTCTTAACAAAAATCATAAAAAAAAAACATTTAAAAATATAAAAAATAGTAGCCCACCGGTATCGGGAACAGGGTCCAAGCTACCGGTGGTTAGGGCTCCAGAGACAAGAACCTCCTCACAATACGAGCCGTATCGAGGAGTACTGCCTTCTGAATCAGGCCCTTGATCCAACCGCCTAAGGAGAGCTTCGAAAGATGGTCATCGAGGCTCTTGGCTATAAGGCCATTGGCCGTCACGACGATCGGCACAATGACAGCCGAGTTCATATGCCACATGTCGACAACCTCGTGTGCCAAGTCGAGATATTTTATTTGTTTCTCTTTCTCAGCTTTCACGAGGTTCTCGTCATGCGGGATGGTAACATCGACTATCATTACGCGGCGCGCTGATCGGTCTATCACTACTATGTCAGGCTTATTGGCGACAATAGTCCTGTCAGTAATGATAGACTGATCCCAGTACAGCGTGACATAGTCTTTCTCGAGAACTGGGTCGGGCACATACTTGTAGTACGGTACCTCAGATTCCACAAGTTTATATTTCAAGGCAAGTTGCTGGTGAATAATCCTGGCTACTTGGTTGTGCCTGTGCAAGTACTCGCCGTTAGCCAGACGAGAACAACCAGAAATAATATGTCTGATGGACTCACCCGGACGGTGACATGCCCGACACACGTCAACCGTCCCGTCCTTCATAATATATTTCCGGTAGTTGTTCGTCAACATAACTTCGTCCATAATCGCACAGACAAAACCTTCAGTTTCTCCAAAGAGATCGCCGAAACGTAACCAGGATACGGACGCTATAAAATCTACATCGGGCCCATGAAGAGCTCGGTAGAAGCGCCCGTGAAGCTCCTTGCCTTGCCATACTTCCTTGCGGTCATCGGTAGTAAGTACTTCAGGTTTGCGCCAGTTCTCTTTAGCCATGGACAGCGGGGTGAGTCCCTTGTCCACTGCGACCACATCTCGGTGCATACCCACCTCGACTTTTAAAAAATATTCTCTGAGACTGCACATCTCGCGGTTGTGAAGGGACTTCGCGTTTAAAAACCCTCGACCCCCGCACTTCCGCGGGATGTACAGCCTCATCACTGATGATCGTGGGTGATGCATCCGGTTTGCGGTAAGCAGTGTACGAACTCTCCTATCCAGGGCATCGAGTTCGGTCTGAGTCCATTTGAGTACGCCGAAAGAGTACATTAAAACCGGCATGACCCAACCGTTGAAGGCGCGCACCTTGTTTCCGCCTGAAAGAAGGCTATGTAATACCTTGTTCAGGCGTCCAAAGAAGCGCTCCTTCAACGATTGCTTCATCATACTTATAGCTTTCGGACGAGGAGAGGGATCTCAGGTGTATGGAATCCGAGAGCTGAATTCCCTCGGATTCCATAATCTCCCCTCGCTTTACATACATGACTGCACATTTGTCCACACCAAATTCCATCCTGATGCGCTACTGGAAGTTTCAGTTACTTTCAGTAGCTCCATCAGTTGCAATTTGTTGGGGGCAAAGAGTTTCAGATCATCCATGTAAAGAAGGTGAGATATGACCTGACCACCTCTCCTCAACCGGTAGCCTAGACCTGAATCCTCCAGCAATGTGCTCAGAGGATTCAGGGCTAGACAGAACCATAGTGGGCTCAGACTGTCGCCCTGGAATATTCCCCGTTTAATCCATACAGGTTCATCGTTCCCCTGGATCTGTCGACATCCTGGATATCGAAGGACCGTCCTCCATTGCCCCATACACGACTCAAGGAAGGCGCGTAGAGTTGCATCTATCTTGTACAACTCCAGCACCCTCATGAGCCATGTATGTGGCACCGAGTCGTAGGCCTTCTTATAATCTATCCAGCATGTAGACAGATCCTTGCGGGATCGACGAACCTGTTGGCTAATGGCCATGTCGATGAGGAGTAGCTCCTTAGTGCCGCGGGACCCACTCCTACATCCATTTTGAGAGGCAGACATAATGGAGTTTTTGTCAATGTGTGTATTAATTTTAGCTCTCAAAATGGATGTAAGAAGTTTATAGACCGTAGACAAACACGTGATCGGTCTATAATTTTTGGGTTCCGCGGGACTACCTGACTTATGGAGCAGGTGGGTAACGCCTGTTGTTAAAAACTGCGGTAAGGACCCAGACTCTAAGGATGACTGGAATTGGGATGCCAGGCAAGTGTGTGAACTACTAAGCCATTTGAGCCAGAAGTTGTGCAGTCCGTCCGGTCCCGGTGACTTCCAGTTCGGTAACGGACGAACTGCTCTGGCTATATCTAAAGGTGTAATCAAAATTGGCTCCATTTCTGGGATAGGTTCACACACTCGTTCGACATCACGCATCCAGTCAGCCTCAGTATGACAGACGGGCACCGACCAGATGCTGCGCCAGAAAGAACTCGTAGCAGCATCATCCGGGCGGCACACGTCTGTCATATTTAACTCGGGTCGCTCCCAAGCTCTGTATACCCACCTCTCATCGCTCTGGAACATGCGATTCTGTGAGTACCGATCAACCCGCCGCTTATACCTCCGAATACGGTTCGCCCATGCATAAACTTTCTGCTTCAGGAAGTCGATGCGCTCTGTGACACGGGACATGTATTCTTGAGGACTGATTCCAGTCCCCGAGAATGCCCGCCTCACAAAGCGCATCACACGTGGTCGTGTATTGCCCTCCCTGAAGCAGTGTAGTTTGCCGATGAGTACCCTGGCCCCGTTGATGCGGCGCTCGATCCTGCGCTGCCAGGCTGGTACAGCTGGTTTTGGTCGAGTAGCTACGTCACAATTTGGGAACTTGACGTTAGCTAAACGACATGCCGCAACAGCCCCACAGTACAGGATCGAGTGTGTATCAACGAGGTTCTCGCTACTCTCGAATATATTCTCGAGTTGCGAGTCCAAGGCACACACCAGCGCCCTATTTTTATTATGCATGGGTAACCGTGGTAATCGGGGCCTCAGTTCGGTAGGAGTGGATCGATATTCACGAAGCGCATCTACCAGAGCGCTCCTCAATCGGTCGTTGCACTGGCTACTTACCACAGCAACCCTATCATCTTCCTCTACAACTGCTGGGTTGAACCGCGGCGGGGTTGCGTCAATAACTAACGCTTGCACCGCGGTTTGTGCCGGAGTTAAAACGATACGGTTGCTCAGTACCTCTGAGCGCAGCCTATCAAGTACGGCGTCGTCCAACATGTGATTGCGTTGGATGACCCGCACCTGATCCGACAGTCGTTGGGCCGAAACGTTGACGGTTGGTTCAAGTACCTGGAACAGAGACAGCATCCCAACACGGTACGCAGTGAGGTTAGTTCCCCCCTCTGTAGACCCGTAGTATGCGCGCATGACGTTCTCGTTAATGGAATGAGTCCATCTCATGCGCTGCATACAACCACAGTTGCATGTGAAGTGTCGTGGTAAAATGAAAGACATCCGCTCTGGATAAAGTCTCGATTTATTCTTCGTTCACATAGATACAGCGTGCATGATGTTAATATATTGCTTACTTGGCTAATCCTAAATAAGGTATGGTTTCACACACTTACATAATAATACTAATGATACTTACTAACATACACTCCACCTCCAGGGGTAAGAGAAAAAAAATATAATAGAGTTCTTATTTTTCTTTTCTTCTTACATTAGGTTATTACAACCAAAAAAGTAAAATACAAATATATACTATTAACTATACTCAATACTCAATACGTTTATTGCATTCATTCCACAATGTGAACTTAGGTGGTAGGTACATAAAGACATACATTCGTTTTGGAGCATTGTGGGCCCTGTCGGGCATAACAACATAAAAATAGAATTAAAATTAAAATTAGGAGGAGGGCTATTATAGATATTTGTTAACAATTTTAATATTAATCTACTCTTTCGTTTTGTGTAGGTAGGTAGGCTGATAACTAATTGTGTACATATAATTTTTACCACTCATATATTGGATTTAAACATTAATATTTATTTAAATTATACATATATTATTATTATCATTGGTAATTATAATTGGTAATTATAAATAATTTAATTTTTTTTATATTATTGTTTATTTATTAAATTTATCATTTAAATATTCATGTACATTATAATATCATTTACAGTTTAGAAATTGTTTTAATTTATTTATAAAAATATTAAATTTTTGTTAATTTTTAATTTCATCAGGTAGTTTATTATATATTTTAACTGACATTACTAAAAGTGCTAAAGCAAAAGCTACAAAAGCGCTAAAGCGCTAGCGCTAGCGCTAGTGATTTGCTAAAGTGCTTATGGAGTGAGTTTTTAGCTTTTAACCTGGTTGGTTTAGTCTGTTTTTGTGTCGTAGTGTGTAGCGAGTCTGTATGTTTTCGCGTGTAGTAAAGAGTTTTTGATTATTTCTAACAAATTTGCACATTTTCAAGATATATATGCAAGGTAGGGTTAGAAGTTTATGTTCTTGGAAATGGGGTTTGCAGCTGTCTGTGTTATCTATGTTAACTAGTATTCTAATCAGTCGTTTTTGTAGTATGAATAGTGTTGATGCGTCTGTACTATTTCCCTATAATATTACGCCGTAGTTTAACCATGCGTATTACTATTATCTATGGTACAATTTAGTCCTATCCTTATTCAATTCAATTGTATTTGTCTTAGAATTTTGACATTAGGGCATATCCTCTAACACAATATAAGGGCCTTCTAAAATATTATCCAATTTCTTAGTTCGTTCACTTTTGACTAAAACTAAATCGTCTTTATTATAAGTAACTGGATTACATTTCTTATCATATGCTAATTTTCTAGTTTCCTTCCTATTGTCTAAATTATGTTTTGCTTCTTTTAGCGCTAGCCTATACCTTAAATCTAAAGAGTAATCATTAGGGTTATATAATGGTTCTATTCTATTACAATTTTAATATTATTAGGAATATTACACGACCTGCCGAAAATGAGTTCAAAGGGCGTGTACTTCGTCTCTGAGTGGATGGTATTATTATAACTGAAACATAAAAACGGTATCCAGTGTGACCAGTCATAGCCGTTTTTGCCTGAATAAATAATCCGTGCGACTCGCATCTAGCGTATCCCTGCAACCTTCACCAGGTCATTGGTCCACCTAGTGGGAGGCCTTCCAACGCAGCGTCTTCCGGTTTGCGGTCGCCACTCCAGAACTTTGCGGCCCCATCGGCCATCCGTTCTGCGAGCAATATGCCCTGCCCACTGCCACTTAAGTTTGGCTATTCTTCGGGCTACGTCGGTTACCTTGGTTCTCTTGCGGATGTCGTCATTTCTGATTTGATCACGCAAGGAAACTCCGAGCATAGCCCTCTCCATTGCCCTTTGGGTGACTTTAAGCCTTCTGATAAGGCCCATTGTGAGCGACCATGTTTCGGTCCCGTATGTAATCACTGGCAACACACACTGGTCATAGACTTTCGTCTTGAGACACTGCGGTAAGTTGGACGCAACTTCCCGAACGCTGCCCAGCCGAGTCGGATTCGACGATTGACCTCTTTCTCGAAGTTAGACCAACCTAACTGGATCGTTTGTCCCAGGTAGACAAAATCATCTACAACTTCGAGTGGGTATTCGACGTGATTTTGGTTTTGTCCATGTTCATTTTAAGACCCACTCTTTCGGAAGCTCTACTAAGGTCATCGAGCATTGTACTGAAGTCCTCCATGTCTCAGCCATGACCACTATATCGTCGGCAAATCGAAGGTGATATTCGGAGATATGACGTCTCCCTGTTTCACACCTCGCTGCAGAAGGATAGGTTCCGAGGTCTGGTCCTGAAGTCGGACTGACATGGTGGCGTTTTTGTACAAACACTTCAACAATTCGATGTACCGATAGTCGATTTGGCACCGCAAGTCTCGATCGAATCGAAGGCTTTCTCGTAGTCCACAAACGCTAAGCAGAGAGGCAGGTTATACTCTTCGGTCTTCAGTATAACCTACCGCAGCATATGTATGTGGTCTACGGTGTTAAAGCCTTTTCGGAATCCGGCTTGTTCGGGAGGCTGAAAATCGTCAAACCTGCGCGCGAGACGATCCGTGATGACTCTTGAGAAGAACTTGTAGACATGGCTTAGAAGTGAGTTGGCCCTATAGTTCTTCAGCCGGGCATTGTCGCCCTTTTTGAAGAAGAGAACCACCACACGCCTGCACCATGCCTGCGGCGTTTTCCCCTCGAGTATGACGGAATCAAACAGCTTCTGAAGGGCCTTAAGTACCGGTTTTCGTGTTCGGCCGTAATTCCGTCATCACCCGGTGCCTTGTTGTTTTTAAACTGTTTAAGAGCCATCCTAATCACGTACAGGCTGACATCCGGAATGTCTTGGGTATAGTGTCGGGTCAGTCTAGCTCTTGGGTCGTTAGCTAGAGTTGCAACGGGTTTACTGGTTGAAGTGTACAACTGCCCATAAAACTCTCGATCTCCCTCAGCAGCTCCGGTTTGGCGGATACAATCCTGCCATCGTCGGTCTTCAGTTTCGTGAGCTGGCTCTGCCCAATAGCCAGATCTCTTGAAAATACCTTAGAGCCTTTATTCCGCTCAATAGCGTCTTTAATACGCTCGGTATTAAAGCGGCGGAGGTCGCTCTTCAAGGATTTAGAGATCCGTCTATTGAGCTGCCGGTATTTCCACGCCTCGCCTGAAGACTGCAGGATCATCTCATGCCGCTCCTTCATGAGCTCGAGAGTATGATCAGATAGTTTTTTGTTGTGTGCACGACGTGTCTTGAAAAACTTAGACCCAGTCGTATGGACAGTTTCCACGAACCCATCGTTGTATTCGTCCACTGAGCTTCCTAGGTACTCGAAACGATTCTGGAGTTCAAGCTGAAAGCTCTCGGGGTTTTGGATCTGGATCTGTGCTGGACGGAGCGTAGACTTAAAATCATACTACCCCTCAAGAACTAAGCGAAACTTCAACAGCCTGCTAGAGGAATCTTTCATGCCAAACAAATAAATGAATGGTTTATGATCTGTCATTATAGTGACATGCCTACCGAATAAATACGGCCTAAAGTACTTTACTGCCCAGACTATAGTAGTAAGTTCTTTTTGTATGGTAGGGTAGTTTACTTCTGCCTTATTTAATGGTCTACTTGTATATGCTACGGGACTAAGGTCATTGTTACACAAAACTGCACCAATAGCTGATGCGTCGGTCTGTAAAATAAATTCGTTACATTCTGAGAAATCTGGGTACAGAAGAATGGGTGGGCTAATTAACTTTTGTTTTAAGATCTCGAATGAGTGTTGACATTCCGCTGTCCAATTAAAAATTACATTCTTTCTGCACAACCGATTTAAAGGTAATGTTATCTCAGCAAACGATGGTACAAATTTACGATAGTAATTGCAAAAAGCTACAAATCGTTTCACTTCTTCTACGTTTTTGGTTATAGGGTAATTTTGTAAAACTATTGTTTTTTCTGTATCTGGTACCAGCAGAAACTAAATGTCTAAGATACAATATTTCCTTTTTTTAAATTGGTATTTGTCCGGATTTAGTTTTAAGTTTACTTTTCGTAACCTTTCGAGTACATCTATCAAATTTTTATTATGTGAATTTAGGTTTCGTCCAAAAATAATTAAATAATCGAGATAAATAAAACATTTGTCATATGTCAGACCAGACATAGCTATTGACATTACTCTACTGAAATCACTACACGAAGTTTTAAGTCCCATAAGAAGACGTTTTATTTGATACTGACCCGAGCTATTGGAAAAATCTGCATATTCATGACTTTCAGGGCTTAAACTAACTTGGTAATAACCTTGATTTAAGTCTGAATGAGTGAAATACATTGATCCTGAAAGTGAGTCTAAGATGTCGGTGATGTTAGGTAGTGCTAACTATTACATCATTGAGTTTATAGTTTATAGTCCACTACCAAACGCCACTTTTTACAGCCTTCAGACTTTTTGGGAACGAGTAACACAGGACTGTTCCACTCACTTGAGGACTCTTCTATTATATCGTCCTTCAACATCTGTTTAATTCTGGCTTCTGTGATTGTAGCAATCTGTAAGGTTTAACATAGGTAGGACTAGCGTTAGGTTTTAGTGTTATGGATTGTTCAAAAACGTCGGTGGTTGCTAGCTTATCCCCGGGCAGGAAAAACACATCTGAATATTTTGTACAAATTGTTTCGAGAGAACTCTTTTCTTCAGAATTAAGATGTCTTAATTTTAACTACGAAAGTAAAGTTTCGGCTCAATTAGCGTTTGCATTAATCTTATCAAAAGAAAAAATAGTATACTCCATTAAAAATTTAACTTTCGGGTTTAAATTTTCTAATCTTACTTCTTTATCTCTTATGTTAAGTATTTTGATCGGTATCCAACGATTTTAGGTAACTAACTATTGCTACTGCTAAAAAGTTTTTTTTTCTATCTCTCTCGAGCAAACAACGCAATCCTCTTCCGCATCAATACTTAAATGAAATGGGTCGATTAACTTCGGGCCGGTAATACAAGACAATTATTATTTGCAAACGTTAAATCGAGTCTTGGCGAGATAGGTAAATAAATTAACATACTTGCATTATTAACAACTAACACGTTGGTAGCCAAATCGATATTACAGCCATAAGTAGATAGAAAATCTAAGCCCAAAATACCAGTTGCCTGGATGGGTAAATCTTGAAAAACGTGAAATTTATCAGAAAAGGTCATTATTTTCTGTAACAAGTTTCAAGGTTACATTTCCTAAAGATTTGATCTGCCCTCCTATGCCGTTTATAATAATAATAATAATAATGCCGGTGGTTGTGTGCAGCGCATGAGATGGACTCATTCCATTAACGAGAACGTCATGCGCGCATACTACGGGTCTACAGAGGGGGGAACTAACCTCACTGCGTACCGTGTTGGGATGCTGTCTCTGTTCCAGGTACTTGAACCAACCGTCAACGTTTCGGCCCAACGACTGTCGGATCAGGTGCGGGTCATCCAACGCAATCACATGTTGGACGACGCCGTACTTGATAGGCTGCGCTCAGAGGTACTGAGCAACCGTATCGTTTTAACTCCGGCACAAACCGCGGTGCAAGCGTCAGTTATTGACGCAACCCCGCCGCGGTTCAACCCAGCTGTTGTAGAGGAAGATGATAGGGTTGCTGTGGTAAGTAGCCAGTGCAACGACCGATTGAGGAGCGCTCTGGAAGATGCGCTTCGTGAATATCGATCCACTCCTACCGAACTTAGGCCCCGATTACCACGGTTACCCATGCATAATAAAAATAGGGCGCTGGTGTGTGCCTTGGACTCGCAACTCGAGAATATATTCGAGAGTAGCGAGAACCTCGTTGATACACACTCGATCCTGTACTGTGGGGCTGTTGCGGCATGTCGTTTAGCTAACGTCAAGTTCCCAAATTGTGACGTAGCTACTCGACCAAAACCAGCTGTACCAGCCTGGCAGCGCAGGATCGAGCACCGCATCGACGGGGCCAGGGTACTCATCGGCAAACTACACTGCTTCAGGGAGGGCAATACACGACCACGTGTGATGCGCTTTGTGAGGCGGGCATTCTCGGGGACTGGAATCAGTCCTCAAGAATACATGTCCCGTGCCACAGAGCACATCGACTTCCTGAAGCAGAAAGTTTATGCATGGGCGAACCGTATTCGGAGGTATAAGCGGCGGGTTGATCGGTACTCACAGAATCGCATGTTCCAGAGCGATGAGAGGTGGGTATACAGAGCTTGGGAGCGACCCGAGCTAAATATGACAGACGTGTGCCGCCCGGATGATGCTGCTACGAGTTCTTTCTGGCGCAGCATCTGGTCGGTGCCCGTCTGTCATACTGAGGCTGACTGGATGTGTGATGTCGAACGAGTGTGTGAACCTATCCCAGAAATGGAGCCAATTTTGATTACACCTTTAGATATAGCCAGAGCAGTTCGTCCGTTACCGAACTGGAAGTCACCGGGACCGGACGGACTGCACAACTTCTGGCTCAAATGGCTTAGTAGTTCACACACTTGCCTGGCATCCCAATTCCAGTCATCCTTAGAGTCTGGGTCCTTACCGCAGTTTTTAACAACAGGCGTTACCCACCTGCTCCATAAGTCAGGTAGTCCCGCGGAACCCAAAAATTATAGACCGATCACGTGTTTGTCTACGGTCTATAAACTTCTTACATCCATTTTGAGAGCTAAAATTAATACACACATTGACAAAAACTCCATTATGTCTGCCTCTCAAAATGGATGTAGGAATGGGTCCCGCGGCACTAAGGAGCTACTCCTCATCGACATGGCCATTAGCCAACAGGTTCGTCGATCCCGCAAGGATCTGTCTACATGCTGGATAGACTATAAGAAGGCCTACGACTCGGTGCCACATACATGGCTCATGAGGGTGCTGGAGTTGTACAAGATAGATGCAACTCTACGCGCCTTCCTTGAGTCGTGTATGGGGCAATGGAGGACGGTCCTTCGATATCCAGGATGTCGACAGATCCAGGGGAACGATGAACCTGTATGGATTAAACGGGGAATATTCCAGGGCGACAGTCTGAGCCCACTTTGGTTCTGTCTAGCCCTGAATCCTCTGAGCACATTGCTGGAGGATTCAGGTCTAGGCTACCGGTTGAGGAGAGGTGGTCAGGTCATATCTCACCTTCTTTACATGGATGATCTGAAACTCTTTGCCCCCAACGAATTGCGACTGATGGAGCTACTGAAAGTAACTGAAACTTTCAGTAGCGTCATCAGGATGGAATTTGGTGTGGACAAATGTGCAGTCATGTATGTAAAGCAAGGGGAGATTATGGAATCCGAGGGAATTCAGCTCTCGGATTCCATACACCTGAGAACCCTTTCCTCAACCGAAAGCTATAAGTATTTGGGTATGTCGGAAGCGTTAGGCATTAACGTAACTGACATGAAGCAATCGTTGAAGGAGCGCTTCTTTGGACGCCTGAACAAGGTATTACATAGCCTTCTTTCAGGCGGAAACAAGGTGCGCGCCTTCAACGGTTGGGTCATGCCGGTTTTAATGTACTCTTTCGGCGTACTCAAATGGACTCAGACCGAACTCGATGCCCTGGATAGGAGAGTTCGTACACTGCTTACCGCAAACCGGATGCATCACCCACGATCATCGGTGATGAGGCTGTACATCCCGCGGAAGTGCGGGGGTCGAGGGTTTTTAAACGCGAAGTCCCTTCACAACCGCGAGATGTGCAGTCTCAGAGAATATTTTTTAAAAGTCGAGGTGGGTATGCACCGAGATGTGGTCGCAGTGGACAAGGGACTCACCCCGCTGTCCATGGCTAAAGAGAACTGGCGCAAACCTGAAGTACTTACTACCGATGACCGCAAGGAAGTATGGCAAGGCAAGGAGCTTCACGGGCGCTTCTACCGAGTTCTTCATGGGCCCGATGTAGATTTTCTAGCGTCCGTGTCCTGGTTACGTTTCGGCGATCTCTTTGGAGAAACTGAAGGTTTTGTCTGTGCGATTATGGACGAGGTTATGTTGACGAACAACTACCGGAAATATATTATGAAGGACGGGACGGTTGACGTGTGTCGGGCATGCCACCGTCCGGGTGAGTCTATCAGACATATTATTTCTGGTTGTTCTCGTCTGGCTAACGGCGAGTACTTGCACAGGCACAACCAAGTAGCCAGGATTATTCACCAGCAACTTGCCTTGAAATATAAACTTGTGGAATCTGAGGTTCCGTACTACAAGTATGTGCCCGACCCAGTTCTCGAGAAAGACCATGTCACGCTGTACTGGGATCAGTCTATCATTACTGACAGGACTATTGTCGCCAATAAGCCTGACATAGTAGTGATAGACCGATCAGCGCGCCGCGTAATGATAGTCGATGTTACCATCCCGCATGACGAGAACCTCGTGAAAGCTGAGAAAGAGAAACAAATAAAATATCTCGACTTGGCACACGAGGTTGTCGACATGTGGAATGTGAACTCGGCTATCATTGTGCCGATCGTCGTGACGGCCAATGGCCTTATAGCCAAGAGCCTCGACGACCATCTTTCGAGGCTCTCCTTAGGCGGTTGGATCAAGGGCCTGATTCAGAAGGCAGTACTCCTCGATACGGCTCGTATTGTGAGGAGGTTCCTGTCTCTGGAGCCCTAACCACCGGTAGCTTGGACCCTGCTCCCGCTACCGGCGGACCACTATTTTTTATATTTTTAAATGTTTTTATATGGTTTTTGTTAAGAAATATTTAAAAATGTAACTAATGTGTAAGAAGATAAATAAAGGAAATAATAATAATAATAAGGCAACCCCGTACGTCAATCACCGGTTACATCATCGAACAATTTTATTTTATTTTATTTTAATATTAATATTCGTTTTAATACAAAAGTATTTATATTAGTTATCTAAAGACTAACACAGGAAATATCAGAATATAAAACAGAAATTTGGAAACCAAAAAGAAATTTAAATACAGTTGATGAAAAAATGACGCCTGTCAACGGCGTCGTCAAAAATGTCAAGCACTGAAAATTATATATAAGATACAAGATGATAACCGAAAAATGATTACGAGAGCAGCCTACCGACGCGCACGCCTACCACCTCCGGACCCGTCGCTCAGCTCCGCCTCGCCGCCGCCGGAATCCAGCCCCATCGTGAGTGCTGTGACACCGGCAGTGGCAGTTGCGTCGAGCTCGAGCGACGAGTATTTCTCTCCGCCGACGTCGCCAACACCTGTACGTCGGCAGGGGAGAGGCCGGCCACCGAGAAGCTTGGGACTTAGGGGCCATCCGGCCCCGAGCCGGGTCCCCGCTGCCGGTGGTTGTGTGCAGCGCATGAGATGGACTCATTCCATTAACGAGAACGTCATGCGCGCATACTACGGGTCTACAGAGGGGGGAACTAACCTCACTGCGTACCGTGTTGGGATGCTGTCTCTGTTCCAGGTACTTGAACCAACCGTCAACGTTTCGGCCCAACGACTGTCGGATCAGGTGCGGGTCATCCAACGCAATCACATGTTGGACGACGCCGTACTTGATAGGCTGCGCTCAGAGGTACTGAGTAACCGTATCGTTTTAACTCCGGCACAAACCGCGGTGCAAGCGTCAGCTATTGACGCAACCCCGCCGCGGTTCAACCCAGCTGTTGTAGAGGAGGATGATAGGGTTGCTGTGGTAAGTAGCCAGTGCAACGACCGATTGAGGAGCGCTCTGGAAGATGCGCTTCGTGAATATCGATCCACTCCTACCGAATTTAGGCCCCGATTACCACGGTTACCCATGCATAATAAAAATAGGGCGCTGGTGTGTGCCTTGGACTCGCAACTCGAGAATATATTCGAGAGTAGCGAGAACCTCGTTGATACACACTCGATCCTGTACTGTGGGGCTGTTGCGGCATGTCGTTTAGCTAACGTCAAGTTCCCAAATTGTGACGTAGCTACTCGACCAAAACCAGCTGTACCAGCCTGGCAGCGCAGGATCGAGCGCCGCATCGACGGGGCCAGGGTACTCATCGGCAAACTACACTGCTTCAGGGAGGGCAATACACGACCACGTGTGATGCGCTTTGTGAGGCGGGCATTCTCGGGGACTGGAATCAGTCCTCAAGAATACATGTCCCGTGTCACAGAGCGCATCGACTTCCTGAAGCAGAAAGTTTATGCATGGGCGAACCGTATTCGGAGGTATAAGCGGCGGGTTGATCGGTACTCACAGAATCGCATGTTCCAGAGCGATGAGAGGTGGGTATACAGAGCTTGGGAGCGACCCGAGCTAAATATGACAGACGTGTGCCGCCCGGATGATGCTGCTACGAGTTCTTTCTGGCGCAGCATCTGGTCGGTGCCCGTCTGTCATACTGAGGCTGACTGGATGCGTGATGTCGAACGAGTGTGTGAACCTATCCCAGAAATGGAGCCAATTTTGATTACACGTTTAGATATAGCCAGAGCAGTTCGTCCGTTACCGAACTGGAAGTCACCGGGACCGGACGGACTGCACAACTTCTGGCTCAAATGGCTTAGTAGTTCACACACTTGCCTGGCATCCCAATTCCAGTCATCCTTAGAGTCTGGGTCCTTACCGCAGTTTTTAACAACAGGCGTTACCCACCTGCTCCATAAGTCAGGTAGTCCCGCGGAACCCAAAAATTATAGACCGATCACGTGTTTGTCTACGGTCTATAAACTTCTTACATCCATTTTGAGAGCTAAAATTAATACACACATTGACAAAAACTCCATTATGTCTGCCTCTCAAAATGGATGTAGGAGTGGGTCCCGCGGCACTAAGGAGCTACTCCTCATCGACATGGCCATTAGCCAACAGGTTCATCGATCTCGCAAGGATCTGTCTACATGCTGGATAGATTATAAGAAGGCCTACGACTCGGTGCCACATACATGGCTCATGAGGGTGCTGGAGTTGTACAAGATAGATGCAACTCTACGCGCCTTCCTTGAGTCGTGTATGGGGCAATGGAGGACGGTCCTTCGATATCCAGGATGTGGACAGATCCAGGGGAACGATGAACCTGTATGGATTAAACGGGGAATATTCCAGGGCGACAGTCTGAGCCCACTTTGGTTCTGTCTAGCCCTGAATCCTCTGAGCACATTGCTGGAGGATTCAGGTCTAGGCTACCGGTTGAGGAGAGGTGGTCAGGTCATATCTCACCTTCTTTACATGGATGATCTGAAACTCTTTGCCCCCAACAAATTGCAACTGATGGAGCTACTGAAAGTAACTGAAACTTTCAGTAGCGCCATCAGGATGGAATTTGGTGTGGACAAATGTGCAGTCATGTATGTAAAGCAAGGGGAGATTATGGAATCCGAGGGAATTCAGCTCTCGGATTCCATACACCTGAGAACCCTTTCCTCAACCGAAAGCTATAAGTATTTGGGTATGTCGGAAGCGTTAGGCATTAACGTAACTGACATGAAGCAATCGTTGAAGGAGCGCTTCTTTGGACGCCTGAACAAGGTATTACATAGCCTTCTTTCAGGCGGAAACAAGGTGCGCGCCTTCAACGGTTGGGTCATGCCGGTTTTAATGTACTCTTTCGGCGTACTCAAATGGACTCAGACCGAACTCGATGCCCTGGATAGGAGAGTTCGTACACTGCTTACCGCAAACCGGATGCATCACCCACGATCATCGGTGATGAGGCTGTACATACCGCGGAAGTGCGGGGGTCGAGGGTTTTTAAACGCGAAGTCCCTTCACAACCGCGAGATGTGCAGTCTCAGAGAATATTTTTTAAAAGTCGAGGTGGGTATGCACCGAGATGTGGTGGCAGTGGACAAGGGACTCACCCCGCTGTCCATGGCTAAAGAGAACTGGCGCAAACCTGAAGTACTTACTACCGATGACCGCAAGGAAGTATGGCAAGGCAAGGAGCTTCACGGGCGCTTCTACCGAGCTCTTCATGGGCCCGATGTAGATTTTCTAGCGTCCGTGTCCTGGTTACGTTTCGGCGATCTCTTTGGAGAAACTGAAGGTTTTGTCTGTGCGATTATGGACGAAGTTATGTTGACGAACAACTACCGGAAATATATTATAAAGGATGGGACGGTTGACGTGTGTCGGGCATGCCACCGTCCGGGTGAGTCCATCAGACATATTATTTCTGGTTGTTCTCGTCTGGCTAACGGCGAGTACTTGCACAGGCACAACCAAGTAGCCAGGATTATTCACCAGCAACTTGCCTTGAAATATAAACTTGTGGAATCTGAGGTACCGTACTACAAGTATGTGCCCGACCCAGTTCTCGAGAAAGACCATGTCACGCTGTACTGGGATCAGTCTATCATTACTGACAGGACTATTGTCGCCAATAAGCCTGACATAGTAGTGATAGACCGATCAGCGCGCCGCGTAATGATAGTCGATGTTACCATCCCGCATGACGAGAACCTCGTGAAAGCTGAGAAAGAGAAACAAATAAAATATCTCGACTTGGCCCACGAGGTTGTCGACATGTGGAATGTGAACTCGGCTATCATTGTGCCGATCGTCGTGACGGCCAATGGCCTTATAGCCAAGAGCCTCGACGACCATCTTTCGAAGCTCTCCTTAGGCGGTTGGATCAAGGGCCTGATTCAGAAGGCAGTACTCCTTGATACGGCTCGTATTGTGAGGAGGTTCCTGTCTCTGGAGCCCTAACCACCGGTAGCTTGGACCCTGCTCCCGCTACAGGCGGACCACTATTTTTTATATTTTTAAATGTTTTTTTTTATATGGTTTTTTTTAAAGAAATGTTTAAAAATATTTAAAATAAGTATAAAGACGAATAAAGGAGATAATAATAATAATAAATTCCATTTATTTCAGGTCCGAGACCCTTTTTAAACAAAAATACCAAATTAAAAACACAAATTATAGCTAAAACCTAAATATCAGAACACACATTACATTAAATTAGAAATATTATTGAATTAAATTAAAACGTCAAAAATAAAATACACAACTAATACAGAATAACTAATATCCTAATAACACACCTGCCTCTGAGTCATTTGCTTGTTTGTCATTACATTAATCATATAACAATGGTTAATGTACTATAGTATAGTAGTGATATTATTACATATACGCATCGAATCGGGTAATTCCTTTTTCTTAATCTATACATATAAAATTCAAAGTCCTGACTGACTGACTGATATATCAACGCAGAGCCCAAACTGCTGGTCCTAGAGACATAAAATTTGGAGGGTGTATTCTTTGTGAAGAGTAGGTATTCACTAAGAAAGGGTTTTACGACATTCCACCCTTAAGAGGGTGAAATGGGGGTTTGAATTTTCTGTGAAACTTTTTATTCTCGGGGTCGATTGACTTGAAAATTTGTGTACATACTCTTCGGTTGAAACTATGAGAAAAGTGTATCACAGTTTTTCCAAAATCAACCCCAATATAAAATTCAAAGTCCTGACTGATATATCAACGTACATCCTAAACCGCTGGTCTTAAAGACATGAAATTTGAAGGGTGTATTCTTTGCGAAGAGTAGGTTATCCACTAAAAAAGGATTTTTCTAAATTCTACCCCTAAGAGGGTGAAATGAGGGGTAGAATTTTCTGTGAAACTTAATATTCTCTGGGTCGAATGACTTAAAAATTGGTGTACATACTCATTGATTATAATTATAAGACACGTGTATCACAGGTTTTCCAAAATCATCCCCCAACAGAGTCAAATAGGTCACGTAGACGGGCGCATGGCGCGCTGTGTGGCGCAGGCCATGCGGGGTGCGGTAGTATTTACCTAATAGTAAATAGGTAGGATTTTTCTGAGGTAAACGTGTCTGTAAATATAAACGTGAAATCCCGATTTTCGCGATGTAAAAGTATAATGTCTATTAATAGATTCCTAAAGAGTCATTTGATTGTCGTCACCGGTGTCCAAAATCAAACCAAGGTGACAATATTTTACAAATGTAATATGATGAATATTACTTTGAACTCATATTTGCAAATTATAAGCAAGTACATGTACGCTCGGCCAAGCTAATTAGTTTACATCGCACACAGCGGTAACTGTCATTGTACGAGCCGGTAATGTTTATACAGCCGCTCATTATTATTGTGTGCGTATACGTAGTCTACCCTACACGGGGTTTATTTTTTTATCTTTAACCGTGTAGGGTACACGGGTAAAATAAACGGGTTTACAATAAGACCAACATTTTATACAAGTGTAACATGGTCACCATAGCTGATTGGTGTAAGCGCTTGCGTCAGTTAGTGATGTGAGTTCGATCCCAGCTGAGGAGTTATTTTTGCTGTTTTTTACTTTTTGTTCTTTATTAAATTTTGTGACCAATAAAATCACTCGCACAAAAATTAAAAAAGTAATTAAATAAAACCAATAAAATAATTTGATTTTTTATTAGATAAAAATTGGTATTTGGTTTTGACGAGCCTTTTCCTTCCTTACATTGATTGTTTAAGGGTTCAATTTGGTGGGGGCTGTATGTTAGCAAAAAAAAATTGTGTGGCTGATACAATGATTTAATACGAACTGGTTTTAAACATATATAGGCTATAGCTATCCATGCTAGACATTCGAATGAGTAAAACACTGTTGTTTACCAGTTTTATTGACAAAGGCAAAGATTTTTGTTGGTAATGATGGACGTAAATAATTTGTCAAAGTAGGCAGGTATATAAATTGAATTAAAGTAATATTATAGGTGAAGTGAATCAACATGTTAGATAGTAAGAAATTATGACAAATTCTAACCGCATAACAATAACATCACTTCACCATACTTTCAATACTTTACGAGTTGTGGTTTTAAAAAGAGCATTAGAGGAGGAGATTTTTAACATTTATACCTAATTATTGCTACGGTTTATATTTGTTCACATTCGCTTAACAAATATGAATATTATTTGCATAAAAATAAGAGTCATATTCGTCTACTAATTAAAATAAATTCGACTATAATGAGTCAGTAAACCTTCGTTTTCTATTACTTCTTGTAACCTTCACCTCATGCTGTTAACCATATTCGCACATCTGTTGCTACTTTACGCCCATCCTTATCCGACTTAAACGTTTTTTCGTTGCTATAAATCATATCGTATTATGATTTATAGCAACGAGTATTTATAATACTATTAATAATAGCTATTATTATAATAAATATGTACTACATTTAAATACTATATACATAATATACACTATGTTTATACAATATAATTATATATACCTAATTAATTTTATCATATGCATCATAAGATTAAAAAATTGAAAAAAAAACTTTCAGTTATGATAATATATTATTATAACTATGGTAGGTATTGCACTTAAGTTACATTAATTATTTATTCCTAGTAAACATTGAAAGGTAAGAGGAGTTAGTTAAAGTGAAGTAGGTATAATTTCAACATAATGTTATATGTAACTGTTACTCACCGATTATTACCATCACTTCTTCTTAGCGTGTCGATGACAATTCAAATTGAATCAGCCAAAAATTTGGCGGCGAGTTTGGCACTTTCAGTAGCGTCCTGTGATGCACATCACAGGAGCAAACAACAGGACAGGCAGGACACGATGTAAAGTGTCCCATCGTTTGTGGGGCAGCACCACATTTACACTCACAATTTCACATATCCGTTCATAGAAACGTTTTGCTCATCCAAAACAACGATTTGTACCCTTTTGAACATTGATAAATGTGGCATGGTTGGATCCAAAAAAATAAATCCGCACACGTGCGCATGAGTAGTAATCAATAAACTCAGTAATGCAAATATTCGTAGATTGACAACTAAGAAAGCTCATTTTTATAAATGAAGGTGTTTGAAAATAATATTTTTAAATTAACGGTAATTATTTTCTAAACAGTCAAAATAAAATGACCTCAGAGTTCCATGTTTATCTCAAACATTGCAAAACTTCATTACACAACCATGAACGGGATCGAATCGTTATAAATTCTACTTTAAGTAATGTTTTAACAAAATAATGAATACAAAAAGAAAATGAATATATTGTTGCAGACATGGTTTAAACTTACGCTTTACGAGTCTTGAGACTAAGCGGACGTGTTTTATTTTATTATTTTGTACTTGCTAAAATGAAATATCTATAAACAATTACGATAAAATCTATCAATAATTATTTGCGGCGTCAGTTAAAATCAAAGTGAAAAGTGTGTCACGTATGACTAGTGCCATACCAACTATTAAGTGCAAGATGTATTATATTTATTTTCTATTGCAGTAAATAAAGTGTTGCGGTTAGTATGTCTAGAACCCAGAATCGAGCCCATTTGGTCGTAGCCAAATACTACGAAGAAGTCCTCCGCCAACGCCTACCGACCAATTGCCCCCGAGTGAACCACCACCACCTCTACCAGCACCTGCGGAGAATGTTTTGCCGAATGATCTTATCAGCATGCCTGAGATCCAGAAATGGTTATTACCTATTGATAGCATTCTCAGCGAAGTCTGCTCTATTGTTGGTGAAGGAAAAATGAACTCGGACCAGAAGCAACGTGTCTCAAACCTTTGCCGTAAGGTCCAAAGTGGGACTGCTCAGATGGCTGTCCTCTACCAATCGGTGAAGCAGAAAATGATCCAGTCACACAGTACCGTGCAGCACCTACAGCTTCAGCAAAACATGGCACAGTCTCTGAACCAGTTCAAAGAAGTTATTGAGTCGAAGCTGAACCCGTCCAACAATTTCTATGCTAGCATGGTGAAGAAAGGCTCCGACAATTTCGTCCGTCCTGCCAACCTGAGTTCGATCGCAATTCATCCCGGCGATAAGACTAAAACAAGTGACGACACCAAGTCACTTGTTCAAAAGTTAATATCACCCGAAGAACTAAAGCTCCATGTCCGTGGCCTGAAAAAAGTGAAAAATGGGGGAGTGCTGATTAGCACTGAAAATAAAGGCGATATAGATAAATTTAAAAATTCGGAGAAGATATTTACCTCGGGCCTAACAATCGAAGAACCATCTAAACGTCGCCCTAGGGTCTACTGTCATTGGTGTTCCCGTAGCTCTTACTAAGAAGGAGGTATTCGACTGTATTTACGAGCAAAACCTATCAGACAAATTGCCGAATACAACTCGTGAATCCTTCCTTGAGACCATTAAATTAAGCCATAAATCGGGTAAGAAAGACCTTCCTACCTGCAACTACATTCTGGAAGTACCCGCTGGCATAAGAAAAATGCTAATCAACCAAAGCAGAATTGTTATCAATTGGACTTCATGCCCGGTGAGAGATTTTACAATAGTCACCAGGTGCTATAATTGCCAGCAGTTCGGCCACGCAGCTAAGTTTTGCCGTGAAACTAGTCCTACTTGCAACCACTGTGCAGAGACGGGACACTCTGTGAAGGACTGCAGCAGCAAATCTTCTCCCCCTCAGTGTGCGACGTGCAAAAGATTCAAGAGGAAATATGACCATCCAACCGGTGATGTAAGTTGCCCGGCACGTAAGCATGCAGAGAACAACTACATTAACTCCATAGACTATGAGGGCGCCTAAGAGCGCCACAGAATATTTTATTTAGTAGGCACAAACAGCTAGCTCATCCCTTATTTGTATTTCTTCTTAGTTTGTAATTATCATGAGCAATCAGCTGATCAGTGATCTAGATAGTTTTACTGTGTCTGAATCTAAAGTCTGTAATGTTGAGGACTGTAAACACCTTCTTCGTTCTAGTGACAAAACGCTTACCTTACTTACACAAAATATTAGCAGCATAAACCGAAACATGGACGGTTTTGAAGTGTTATTACAAAGTCTTGACATAAGCTGTGATATTATCGTACTAACAGAATGTTGGCTGTCAAAACAGACAGTCAACTTACCATCTCTGAACGGTTTTTATTCATATAAAACAGACAGAAACACTAACCAAAACGACGGAGTAGTAGTTTATGTTAAAAATAATTTGCGAACTATCAAAAAAGAACCACTATTCCAAGATAGTAACTGCTTAATCATTAAAATTATTCCCGATACAGTAGTCATGGCTATTTATAGGCTTCCCTCTCGATTTTTAGACTCACTTGACACAAACTTAAAAAACATAAGTACATTCAAAAACATAATACTTTTAGGAGACATCAACATAAACATTTCCTCCGGGAATCCCGATACCCATACACATAATTACCTAAACATTTGTGCATTTCATGGACTTTTACCAGCCCACTACTACCTCACGCATCAAAGCGGTTCTTGCTTAGACCATATCATTCTAAAAACAAAAAAATCATCCAAAACATTGGTTACTAACTCTTCGCTTACCGATCATCAAACTGTTTTACTAACAATGCAAATAAACTCACCTAGAAAAAACTGCGAGCGTAGCTTCATTAAAGTTAACATGACAAACCTTGAAAGTGACATAAGCGGCATTAATTTTAACCGTATTTATGATTCTGTTGATGCAAATATTTCTTTACAATATTTCATTAATTCTTTACAATATGCAATAAGGAAAAACTCTTTCACTAAGACAATCCCTAGAAAGTATAGTTGTATTAAACCTTGGATCACACCCTGTCTCGTTCGTTGTATAAGACACAGAGACAAACTTCACCTAAAATCCAAACTTGCTCCTGATGACGTAATACTTTCTGTTACCTATAAAAGATATCAAAACTTCTGTAATAATCTTTTGAAAAAACTAAAAAACTGGTACGATAAACATGAACTACAGAAGGCGGGAAAAAATCGTAAACTTGTATGGAAATTCATAAAAACCAATACATTGAGGTCGAAAAATTCCGAACCTCCGCTTGATTTACTGTCAACAGAAATAAGCCCAGCGGAATCAACATATAGGGTAAACCATTATTTTGTCAACGTTGGTAAGAACTTGGCTGAAAAATCCTTAAATATTAGACGTTCTCCCACGCAAATCCCAACTAGGACATCTTCCACATTAAATTCTTTTGTTATACTTGAGATACTGACGTCAACGAAGTTATTAGAATAATAAACGGGTTAAAGGATGTCTGCGCAGCTGGGTGGGATGATATACCCAATAATATACTTAAAAGATTTAAATACCTACTGGCCCCTCCGCTGACCCACATTTTTCAGCTATGTTTGTCTAAAGGGATATTTCCAAAATTGCTAAAAAAGTCAGTGATAACACCTATTTTCAAGTCTGGAGATAAAATGAGTGTGAACAACTACAGACCCATTTCAGTGCTAACGGGCCTATCAAAAATTTTAGAAAAAATCATAAACAGTAGATTGATAAAATATCTGGAAGATAATAAACTACTTTCAGAAAATCAGTTTGGGTTTAGGCCTAAAAAATCAACAAGCCAAGCAGTAAACAAATTGACTAACTACATTTCTACAAATCTGGATAGTGGAATGCATACAGTTGGAATCTTTCTAGACCTTGCCAAGGCCTTCGACACTATTTCTTGCAGTATTCTTTTGCAGAAGCTTAAGGCACTTGGAATAAGAGGAACACAGCTTCTACAATTGTCAGACTATCTAAGCAGGGGTGCGTTGTCAGAATTCCTCCTCGTGTGCCCGATGGCTGCCGGTCCCTCTCGATACGTCGGGAGGGAATAGCAGCTGCCGGGCCGGTGCACCCTGGGCGTGGGCAGTATCCTTCCCCGAGGAATGGGAAGAGATTCTTATTCCTTGGGGAATGTTACTGTCCATGGCTAATATTCTGACATGGGAGGGGTCCGTTTTGGACCAAGGGGGCGTTGCTCCGCGTGACCCTCTGAAAAGCAGAGGGCACAGCGGAGTAGCAAGGGCGGGCTCGGTGTGCACTTACCCTGCCTCCGAGCAGACAGTGAAGGACGCAGTCGTTCACTGTCCCCGTCGATATCGTAATCCCACCGTTGAAGTGTCGTGGATCACGTCTCGCGGCTTCGATTGGGACCGAGGGTCTTGGCTTAACCGCCCGGACCGCGAGGTAGAAAACCTCTATAAAAAGTTACCCCGAATCTCAAGCGGCGGCGCACCGCGAGGAGATGTATGGCTGACGGGTTCCTATGGAAAATCAGTTGCTAGTGCGAACCACTGCCGGGCCTGGCTATGGCTTATCTGGGTACAGGGGGCACTGCCCAGATGGACTCTTTATTTCCCCCATACTCGTGGGAACAACATGGAAAATTGTTTAAAAAAAAAAACGTCCGATAACGGCGAAGCAAAGGAGGGGAGGGATGCGGGGTCGGAGTCCGGCGCCGCATCCAGCGATGTGAGCGCGGGAGGCTCAGAGAGCTCCCGGCGCGGGAGGCCCGGGACCACTGCGGTGAACGGGAAGTTCTTCCGCAAGCGGTCCTGGCCGGAGGGCGACCAAGGGTCGTCATCGGAGGGAGAGCTGGCCTCGGCTCGCAAGATCCCCACCAGTAAGCGAGGAGGGATCCGCGGCAAGGGGAGAGGCCTCTCTGCCGCCGAGAGGTCGGCGCGGCTTGCCGAGGAGGGGCGCCACCCGGGGGTGGCCGGTCGCGGGGTGGCCCGTTCGGGCTCCTCTGGCGACGAGGTGGGTGCAGACGGCGGCTCTGAGGCGGAGCGTAAGGCCGGTTTCGCGAAGGAGGTGGAGGCGGCGCTGAGGGCTGTCTCTTGTAAACAGAAGCCCTCCACCAGGCATAAGGCCATGCCTGCAGCGATCGCCTCCATCATGGCGTCAGCGGAGGCCAGATATGGGGGGCCCCCGTCAAACGAAGTGGCCAAACTGCGGGCGGAGGTCGCTCGCCTGACGGCTGCCACGGAGCTTCTCCAAGAGGAGAACAGGAAGCTCCGAGCAGACTTGGCCGGTCTGCGCGAGGCCAGCCCCCGCAAGGCGCCCCAAAATGGGGGCCAGCAGCGACCAAGCCAGCCCGTGCCCGTGCCGGTTGAGAACCAGGTCCTGAACCTGGTTCGGCAGGAGCTGGCTGACTTCCAGGCGCGGTTCTCCGTCCTGGAGGGCATTGTCCTGCGCCCCCCCCTTGCGGCAAACAGGGCGTCCCCGGGCCCGAGGGTAGCCACATATGCGGCTGCTGCGGCCTCCGCACCGGGGTCGTCTGGCCGGCCCTCCGGCAGGGTTGCGTCGGCCCCCGAAGGGCCGGCTCTGGCGAAACCGGCTCCGGCCAAGAAGGCGGCAGCCCTGAGGCAGGGCAAGGTGGCGGCCCAAAAGAAGGGCAAGGCGGTGACTGTGCCAGCGCCAGCCGCGAGACAGCTGCCACCGCCGCCCCCCCCGCCCCCTAAGCCTTCTGCGGCCGAGACCGGGTGGCAGGTGGCCGGAGAGAGGACGAGGGAGCAAAAGGCGGCCAAAAAGGCCAGGAAGCGGCAGCGCAAGCGCCAGCAAAAAGAGCGGAGCGTCGCGGCAAGGCTCAGCGCCCCGAAGACCGCAGCTGTAGTGATTACACTACAGCCGGACGCGGAAAAGAGGGGCGTGAGCTACCGCGACGTGCTCGCTAAGGCGAGGGCGACGGTAAATCTTGGGGAGCTCGGGATCACCGGGGGCCTCCGCCTCAGAGTCACCGCGACAGGGGCTCGAGTGCTGGAGATCCCCGGCGAAACCCGTGGCTCGTCCACGGACGCTCTGGCAGAAAAGCTTAGAGCGTCCCTAAATGCGGACGAGGCCCGAGTGTCCAGGCCCGTCAAATGCGCAGATCTGCGCATCATGGGTCTGGACGACTCGGTAACCGAGGAGGAGGTGGTGGCCGCCGTCACCAGGACCGGTGGGTGCCCTGCTGAGCAGGTCAAGGCAGGCACCTTACGTCCGGACCTGTCGGGCATGCGAACCGTAACGGTAAGCTGCCCTGTGACGGCGGCGAAAGCCATTGTGGAGGGCCGAAGGCTCTTGGTGGGCTGGGTTTCGGCGCAGGTTAAGCTGCTGGAACCCAGACCTCTGAGGTGCTTCCGCTGCCATGTGGGGCACCATGTGTCGGTCCGGTGCACCTCGGAGGTGGACCGCAGTGGCCTATGCTTCCGCTGCGGCCAGCCCGGTCACAGGGCCGCGGCTTGCTCCGCCGCGCCGCACTGCGCTGCATGTGCGGCAACCGGCAAGTCGGCCGATCACCGGGCAGGGAGCAAGGCCTGCGGTACACCCGCCAAGGCCAAGGCCAGGGGCAACGGAAGGCCCTCCACCTCCACCGCCAAAACCCCCACCGTCGCCATCACCGCAGCCGCCGCCACTGTCGCCGCCGCGGCCGCCACTGCTGCAACTTCTGCAGCGGGGCCCTCGCAGGGGGCCCGGGAGGGGGCTGAAATGGAGTGCCAATAACGGCCCCATTACGCCTTCTCCAGGCGAACATCAACCACTGCGCCTGCGCTCAGGATCTGTTGATCCAGAGCATGGCGCAGTGGTCGATTAACATCGCCGTGGTCTCTGAGCCGTACTTTGTCCCGCCCAGGGATGACTGGGTGGAGAACCTTAGCGGCTCAGTGACCATAATTGCATCGGCCGCCGCCGGTACCCCGACCCTTGAGAGTGTCAGGAAGGGTCAGGGGTGCGTAGCAGCACGGTTCGGGGAGATCGTTGTAGTGGGAGTCTACTTCTCTCCGAACCGAACTCTCGCCGAGTTCCACAACTCCCTCAGGGAGTTGAGTGTCGTCATCGGGAGCCATTCACTCCCCGTGCTTGTGCTCGGGGACTTCAATGCCAAGAACTTGGCTTGGGGTTCTCGTTACACGGATGTGCGGGGTAGGATGGTGGAGGACTGGGCACTGGAGACAGGACTGGTCGTCCTAAACCGGGGTTCTGTCCCCACGTGCGTGCGGATGCGGGGTGAGTCGGTGGTGGACATATCGTTCGCTAGCCCCGCTCTGTCGCCGCGTGTCGTTGACTGGCGCGTCATGGAGGGGGTGGAGACCTATTCCGACCACCGGTACATCCGGTTCGACGTCTCCACTCAGACCTCAAGCGCGCCGGTCCTACAGGCCCCGAGTGGTCCGCGATGGGCGCTGAAGCAGCTGGACCGGGAGCTCCTCCTGGAAGCCTCGATCGTGCAGGCCTGGGTGTCATCACCGGCCAGGCCTGCCGACATCAACAACGAGGCGAGTTGGTTCCAGGAGGCCATGTCCGAGATTTGCGACGTGGCAATGCCCCGAGTTCGGCCAGGAAGCGCCCGACGTCAGGTGTACTGGTGGTCGCGAGAGCTGACGTCTTTGCGTGAGGCGTGCGTTGCCGCGCGGCACCGGTACGCCAGGCATCGCAGGCTCCGCATCCGCCCTCCGGATGCGGCAGCCATTGAGGCGGAGCTTTACGAGGGGTACAGAGCGGCGAAGACCGCCCTCCAAGAGGCTGTCCGGCGGGCCAAGAACCTGGCCCGCGAGGAGATGCTGGAGTCTCTGAACGGAGATCCGTGGGGGCGCCCTTACAAGATGGTGCGGGACAAACTCCGCACCCGGGCCCCCCCGCTGACGCAGAGTCTCCGGCCTGAGCTCGTGGAGGACGTGGTGAGCGCTCTGTTCCCTTCGCGAGGGAGGCATCCTCCCCCGCCTATGGCTCCGCCGCCGCTTGCGGTGCCGGACGCGGACCACACCGACGACGACGTTCCGGAGGTGACTGGGGTAGACCTGGGAGTGGCGGTACGCAGGCTGAAGGCCAGAAATACCGCCCCGGGACCCGATGGCTTGCCTGGCAAAGCCTGGGTCCTGGCCTCTGAGGCTCTCGGGCCCCGACTGGAAGGGCTCCTAAGCGCATGCTTGGAGAGAGGCCAGTTCCCGCTTCGTTGGAAGACGGGGAAGCTGGTCCTCATCCGGAAGCCAGGGCGCCCTGCTGACTCTCCGTCCGCATACCGGCCCATCGTGTTGCTCGACGAGGTGGGCAAGCTCTTTGAAAGAGTTATTGCTAACCGCCTCGCCGGGCACCTCGCGGGGATGGGGCCGGATCTTGCGGAACACCAGTTTGGTTTCCGCAAGGGGCGCTCGACGGTGGACGCCATCATGCGCGTGAGAGCCCTCACGACGGGGGACGCGGTTTCCCGGGGCGGGGTTGTATTGGCGGTGTCTCTTGACATCGCCAACGCCTTCAACTCCATGCCCTGGAGCTGCATTGGGGAGGCACTCCGGTATCACCGGGTGCCGACCTACCTTCGTCGTGTGGTCGGGGATTACCTGACGGATAGGGCCGTCATCTACCCCGGTCGGAGCGGAGAATGGAACCGGCGAGAGATGTCGTGCGGTGTTCCACAGGGATCGGTTCTGGGACCGGCCTTGTGGAACATCGGTTACGACTGGGTGCTGCGCGCCGACCTCCCTAGCGGCATCAGCGTAGTCTGCTACGCTGACGACACGCTGGTACTGGCACAAGGGAGGTCGCACGAGGCGGCGGCCGAAAACATGACACGCGGGGTTGCGATAGTCGTGGAGAGGATCCGGCAATTGGGTCTCGAGGTGGCATTGCACAAGTCCGAGGCCATGTGTTTTCATGGGCCTCGGAATGCGCCACCGTCGGGATCCCTACTGACGGCAGGAGGGGTTTCCATCGGCGTCGGGTTGACGCTGAAGTACCTGGGACTCGTCCTTGACAGCCGGTGGAACTTCGTGGAGCATTTCCGACGTTTGGCCCCCAAACTGGAACGGACCGGGGCTGCCTTCAAGCGGCTCCTGCCCAACCTGGGGGGTCCAAACGCCTCCTGCCGGAGGCTCTACGCGGGGGTCGTGCGGTCCATGGCCCTTTACGGGGCCCCGGTGTGGGCGCGTTCTCTGAGGCGGCAAGCCGCCCGCTACCTGAACGCGCCCCAAAAGGGGATAGCCCTAAGGCTAGTCCGGGGCTACCGCACGATCTCCGGTGAGGCGGCGAGCCTCCTTGCCGGATTGCCGCCATGGGATCTGGAGGCGATAGTCCTCGCACGCCTTCACGAATGGCGCGCGGAGGCACTACGTCGGGGGGAAACTCCGCTGCCGCGGCAAATCACCGCTCGGCGGACAGACCTCCGGCGCGATCTCATGGTGACATGGAGAGAGCGACTGTCGCAACCCCGTGCAGGGCACGCCACCATAGTGGCGATAAGTCCCCTCTTTGAGGAGTGGCTAGAGAGGCGCCACGGCGCCCTCACCTTCCGCCTGACGCAGGTCCTCACCGGACACGGTTGTTTCGGGAGGTTCCTGCACCGAATCGGGCGGGAGGAAACGCCCGGGTGTTTCCACTGTGAGGATCGTCCGGAGGACACGGTGCAGCACACTGTGGAGGCGTGCCCTGCTTGGGCGGAGCAGCGCCGTGTCCTCGTAGAGGCGATTGGCGGCGGCGACCTCTCGCGCCCGGCCCTGGTTCAAGCCATGGTCCGGAGCGAGGGGGAATGGGAAGCCGTCACCTCCTTCTGCGAAGCAGTCATGCTAGCGAAGGAGGTGGCGGAACGTGAGAGGGAAAGAGCCTCACGTCCCAGCCGCCGCGGGAGACGCCCTGGGCGTCGGGGGTCACGTGGTGGCCCCCGGCCACCGTAGGCGCGGGCCTGTGGACGGCGAGTTTTGGGCTAGCTCGCCGTCCGGCCGTCTTATGACGACAGGCCGTGTCGACGGCGCGTTCGTGTTCCACGCGCGCCTCAAAGAGATGTCAGCAACCACGTAGGGGTCCGCACGGGCCGATGCCTGCCAGGGCTGCGGGACTGTTCGAAAGAGATACCGCGGCCCTGGAACACAAAGGGCAAAGAAGGAACATGGATGGGTTTTAGTCAGTACAAGTCTGACACTCCCTTCCGCTCCGCCCAGAGCGGGGGGGGTCATTTGATGATTTCCCATCCTAAAAAAAAAAAAAAAAAAAAAAAAAAGACTATCTAAGCAATCGACAGCAATCTGTAAAAATTGGCCCGCATACAAGTTCTGACCTTCCTAATACTTGTTTTGGAATTCCACATGGCAGTATTCTAGGCCCTACATTATTTTTAATCTATATTAATGACCTATGCTGCCTGCCACTCCAAAATGGTATTATTATGTCGTATGCGGATGATACTGTTTTATTTTTTGCAGCTAAATCAAGAGCTGAGGCCTATGAACATGCTCAGACTGGCTTCAACATTGTGTCTAATTGGCTCTAGAGTAATCTTCTTAAACTAAATGCTGAAAAATCAAAATACATTTTATTTACAATGTGGAATACTAACACACCGCTTACTAACCTAAACATTTACGCGCATAACTGTAGCACGTACGCTGACACTGCATGTTCTTGCCCTACTTTAGATAAAGCTGACCACTTGAAATATCTAGGTGTCACTATTGACTCCAACCTAAATTTCCGTAAACATATCGAGTTACTGTGTACTAAAGTGCACAAATTAATTTATGTTTTTAAGAATTTACGTAATGTAGCTAACTATAATTTGATAAAACAGATTTATTTAGCGTTGTGTCAGTCTATCCTAACATATTGTATAACATCCTGGGGTGGCGCGGGAAATTCAATTCTTCTCCCTCTAGAACGTGCTCAAAGAGCAATTCTAAAAGTTGCTACCTTCCGTCCTTTTAGATTCCCTACACACCAGCTCTACAAAGCATGTAATGTACTTAGAGTACGGCAATTATTTATTCTGCACATAATACTACACCAGCACTCTACACTTCCCTATCACCCAGTTCCTTCCGATAGGAGAAGAAAGGACCTAGTTTGCACAAAACCTCAAACTAGACATGCGTTTGCGAATCGATTTTATGTGTTTTTCTCTACAATAGATTTAACAAGATACTAAACTTCTATAGTTTAAGTTATAAAAAATGTTGTTTTGTAAAGTCGGATTATTTAGCGATACTTAATTACACAGACACAGAAAAACTTCTAGAAGTTGTGGTTTGATTATGTTTTTGTATTTGATTTTAGTTATAGTTGTTAATAGATAAATTTAATCTTGTAATTTTACTGTCCTAATTAAATTGTGCTAGGTAAAGTGATGGCCTGAAACACAGGTTTAAATAAACCTAGATCGGGCAGGTCGCTGACATCTGAATTGGACTATTATAACTTGCAACTGTTAAATATATTTTAGTTATAGTTTACTTCTAAGTACTAATTATTATTGTATGAGAAATAATACTACTGCTCCTAAATGTACACTTTTTGTAATACTTTTTAAATAAATTATTCTTAATTATAATTATAATTACGGCTTCTTGTTTACTGACCAAAGACGATAGCCATTATGCCAAGCTTACTATAGTAATATTATGCAAAATATTATATCTCCTTTAGTACCATAAGTGAATGATGACTATATATTGGTATATGCTAATTGATGTGCCACACGCACACTAATAAAAACCGAGCTCGCTCGTTTAATTTAGTGTTTGTGTGCATAACTATGACTACACCCACACATATAAACTGTAAATCAATTAGGTTGTTCAACTGTACATACATCCCATGGGCAATTCCCGAACTCCACGCGGGCGAAGCCGCGGGCATAAGCTAGTAATAGATATTGACGCATCTGTATCGACTAAAAAATAATATTTTGTGTTATTAAAATAAAATGACACAAATTGCCATCGTCCCTTACAAGCCAAAATATAATTATTAAAATCGAAAAAACTGCTTATTGTTAAAATTTTGGGAATTACCATTTTCATTAGAATTTTGGGAAACGACCTCTTGCGCCGATGCAGCATTACGATAGTAATTATTCCCTCGCCTGTTACCACGATGGCAGTATCGGCCATTGTTATAATTCGCCTGTGGGAAATTTCTACCGCGGTTAATATTTTGAAATGATCTTCCGTAACCACGGCGATTATAATTATTAAAATAACCATACGTGCGATCACGTTGACCTTGACCCCGAAGTCCTGAAGAAGGTGTAAACTTACCGCGACCTCTTCTCGAATACTACATGACGTCCGGCTTAGAGGACGTAGAAGGCGTTAATACACCCTCTTCCTTAGCACCTTCTATAGCGTCCTTGAGATTAACATAGTTGCGAGCGGCCACGATGGTGGTTTTCAACCCATCTGAAAATTTCTTAATTACCATTTTTTCATTTAATGGCTTTAGTATCCCTAATTTTGACGAATCTCCGTCTGCCTGTGAGATGGTTAAACCGGTAAAAAGTTGTTCTAATTCAGAACCATACTCGTCAATTGACCTAAAACCCTGGTTCATATTTTGAAGGCGGGACTGAATAGCGGTAAAAGATTTTGTAGTTAATAAACGTTTCCTTAAATCCTGTTTTAAATTAGGAACGGTGTCTGAGCTATTTGACAAACGGAGCTTAACGTGCTCAGATACCTTTAATTACGAATTTTATTAAAAGATTTTTTCCCGAATCGTCTAACGCATCCGCATACATTTCAACTGCATCAATCAATCGTTTCGTGGTGTCCTCCCTACCTTCCATAAGGGGAATTAAGTTACACGCCGTTCGAATGTCAAATTATATTTTTACAAATTTTATTTCACTAGGAGGGAAAGTACACAATTGACTTATCTTTAAGAATGCGTTCTTAATATTATCAAAGGTGGTGGACAATTGCGTCACTAATTCGGGTAAATCTTTATTCAATAACTTAGAATATAATAATTGCGCACTAAATAAATTCTTAGCTTCTTTTAACTTATTTATCACTATAGAACCCGTAAATCTAGCTTGTCCTTTCCTTATTAAATCTTTACGAATGTCCACCAAATCTTCATATATTCTAATGAAATCATCGGCCATAATCTATTAATAAAACATAAAAGAATGTAATGACATCATAATAGCAACTAATTATCTTCACTTCAATTCTTCGATCTGTCTTCCAAACATAGAAAGCAATGCGAAAACATTCCATATAGGGCGCGGGGTATCGGATTCGGTGAGTCGCCGTGAACGATTTATGAAGTGTTACATATTCGAACTATAAAATCTTAAACTAATTACTTACTTACCGCAGTGTCTCAAGACGAAAGTCTATGATCAGTGTGTGTTGCCAGTGATTACATACGGGACCGAAACATGGTCGCTCACAATGGGCCTTATCAGAAGGCTTAAAGTCACCCAAAGGGCAATGGAGAGGGCTATGCTCGGAGTTTCCTTGCGTGATAAAATCAGAAATGAGGACATCCGCAAGAGAACCAAGGTAACTGACGTAGCCCGAAGAATAGCCAAACTTAAGTGGCAGTGGGCAGGGCACATTGCTCGCAAAACAGATGGCCGATGGGGCCGAAAAGTTCTGGAGTGGCGACCGCAAACCGAAAGACGCTGCGTTGGAAGGCCTCCCACTAGGTGGACCGATGACCTGGTGAAGGGTGCAGGGATCCGCTGGATGCGAGTCGCACGAGACCGGTCAATGTGGCGACACTTGGGGGAGGCATATGTCCAGCAGTGGACGTCTTTCGGCTGAAATGACGATGATGATGATGAATTACTTACTTGCGATTACACAATTATGCATTTTACACGCAATTTCTTATTCATAACCGTACGTAAACTTCATAATATTATGTGCCCTTAAGAGCATCACTAGACGATGTTAATAATGTATCAGTTTCGTAGGCTTGGTTTTCAAAATAGTATATTATTGGTTTCATCTGTTGTTACATAGATATATGTAGTCTCTTTTAAAGCACTAAACCGTCCGCGGCTTTAATTTTTGGAAATGTCTGGTTTTTTTTTCACTTATTCGGGTATATCCGCCACATCATCACGGGGAGCGTGTTTCTTGAAATACATTGAGGTCTGCCTGCGACGTAAGGACCCGCGGTTAATCTGCCTCTCCATCCATTTGACATGCAACTTCTTGTAATAATAACAGATAGCTTAGCATTCCGCTGCCAGTAAGACGATTGTGATCAGGGTGAGGAGGATATTTGTCGTACTGATGCTGGAGTAGCCCAGCTTGGTCGTCGCACTATTTTTCCCATTACCAGCAGCCGTCTGTGCGATGATCGTCTCTTCTTTCGTTTGAGTAGTCCCCATGATTTACGACACAAAACCACCGATGACGATCACAACGACCGCGTCGCCTTTAGATAAAGACGAGAATGGAAAATGCTACCTGGTAACGATTCAATGTGAACTAACTAAATTGATTGAAGCATATCCTATAAAAAATAAAGAATCCGTAACTGTAGCAAAATCCTGGCAGGGTCGCCATGAAGTGTCGTGGTAAAATGAAAGACATCCGCTCTGGCTAAAGTCTCGATTTATGCTTCGTTCACATAGATACAAAGTACATGATGTTAATATATTACTTACTTGGCTAATCCTAAATAAGGTATGGTTACACACACTTACATAATAATACTAATGATACTTACTAACATACACTACAGCATCCAAGAAACAGGATTTGTCTATAGATAGTACCTTTTTTACCCGACTGCGGCGAAACCCAAAAGGAGGGTTATGTTTTTGTTGACCTGTTTGTATGTATGTCCGTTTCTATGTTCCCTCGTAACTCTTAAACGGATGAATGGATTTGAATAAATTATACGTCGTTAGGTACGTCTTGGTAACGCGAGTGTCACTGGCTACATTGAAATAAAAAACAAAAGAAAAATGGCGGATTTCGGGTGCCATTTCGTGGTGTTAAATTTTTTTTTTCTTCCTATGCCAGCTAGTGGGGTATCAAAATGAAGGGACTTAAAAGGTGATTACAAAAATATATGTAACTTATACGCTTAAAAGTAATTCGAAGTGACAAATCGTATAAAAAGGGAGAAAATGGTATACAGGCTGTCCCACGGCCATGCCACACGGAAGGACCTTAAATATTGTATATACGAAGTTTTACTAAAAGAAGACTTCATTTTAATTTTTTAAATAATCAGAACTGTAATAATCACCTGCCTAAACCGGGAAGCGAACCCGCCAATAATGTGAAAAAAACACAAGTATTTTATAATAACGGTCGAAAGAGTTAATCAAAAGGATTATTTTTTCCTCTGTAATATACCATCTGAAATAAATCAATTACATTACATATTAAGTGATATATTGATATTTGATTTGAGATTGGACACCGGTGACGACAGACAAATGACTCATAAGGAATCTATTTATAGACATGATACTTTTACATAATATTGGACATCAATGTCGCGTATCACGAGCCAACCAAAATCAAAAATCATCGAAAATCGGGATTTCACATATTATATTTACAGACACGTCTACCTCAGAAAAATCCTACCTATTTACTAATAGTAAATACTCTCACGCCCCGCAAATTTCATATCCAGTAATTTCATGTCTCTTGAACTAGCAGCGGTTTGGGCTGTGCGTTGATATATCAGTCAGTCAGCCAGTCAGGACTTTGAATTTTATATGTATAGATTTTGTTCAGGAAAATGAATTATAGACAAACTAAACTAAGATGTATATTTTATTTCAGACATTCACCATGCAACGAAAAGTAAATCAAGTCTTCTAAAATAAACAATACTTTTCCTTCCGTGTGGCATAGCCGTGGTACGCTCCGCATAATAAAAAAAGGTTAAATCGTCTGCGAAATCTTTCACCTCGTTACTAAACTAAAAAGCTAGAAATAAAAAAAAAGTTGGAAGCAGGCGGGGCCCATTCTATTTTCATAATTTTATATTCAAATGGGCCCCGCCTGCTTCCAACTTTTGTTTAATTTAAAATGTGCTTGTTTTATGCTTTTCAGTTTTCAGTCGGGTTTTTTAGTTTTTTAAATTACTTTTTTTTGCGTAACCATTTGAGGATTGCAGGCGTGATTTATTTTATTTTATTTATTCAGAGACAATAAACAGCTATGATATGTGCTGGAACAGAGGAAAGATAATACAAAATATTTACAATATTGCAGCCCACTAAATTATCCGCATATTAACAAAAGAGAATATGTGATTAACAGATTTAAACTAAAACTGAGAAATTGCGTTTATGAAATGTAGTCATACCGCATATTAAATGTTAGCAATTTACATAAATCCTATGTATTTGTTTTGTATAAATTCACCAACATGCATCGGAGGCAAAATGATTTTATTTAGATATAAACAATTACTTTGTATCTCATTGTAAGTGAACCTATGTATTATTCTTATGAGAATAAAATTCTTTAAACCGAAACCGAATATAATAATGAGTGCCACTAGATAGATAATACATAATTACATCACATTAATAACAAATAATTATAGAAATATCAATTAGCAATTATTAAATAATTAAATAAACGAAATATTATAAATATCAATTGGAATTTAAAAAAATAGAAATTCCAATTGGTTTGATTGATTGCAAATAAATAATTGGTAAAAAAATCTAGACTAGCTTACATTCCTAATAACATTATTGGTTAATAAAAAAATTCATATGATTACATTTAAATTTGAATTTTGAGCATACAAAAATATCAATATTAACAAAATTACAATTATATGGTTCAAACATTCGACGGATAGGGCAGCGCAAATCAGAATTGGTTTGACAGGTATTGACAGCAAATAGGGTACCTGCACGTGTACTATGTATATTAACGGTGCGTGGGACTACATAACACAGTTTGTTCGTGAGATCGATACAATCAAAATCACCACGAACAATACCATACAGTAAAGAAGCCTCTAGATACTTACGTCTAGATTCTAAGTTGACCTGCCCATATTTATCTAGTAATTGTGAGTACGACAAATACGTTTTATGGCATCTATAATGCATGGCTCGTAGAAACATACGTTGGACTTTTTCAATCTCGTCTATGTATTTCTGGTAAAACGGGTTCCAGATAGGGATATTTGTAATCATATCAGGCATATTCTAATTGTAATCGTACAAGGGTTTTATATAGGTAAAGGTATGTGGAAACCCGCTTGAATTCAGTGGACGATCTCATAACGAACCCGCTTAAATGCTTTATTTACATTTTTTTCTACGTGTTGGTTTAGGGACAACTTATCATCAATCAACACACCAAGATATTTAACAGTAGATACATTACTGAGTGCTGTGAGTATTTAAAGTTAATAACTATTTTATTCTTTGTGAAATTGATGCAATTACACTTGGAGAGACTAAGGTGTAGTTTATTGTTTAGACAGTAGTCAGTGAGTCTGTCCAGATCTTGTTGGAGTAGTCGACAATCCTCTACAATTTGTATATACCTATAAGCTTTTAGGTCATCAGCTTATACAAGAAACTTAGTAATTTTAAAGCATTTGTCTATGTCATTAATTATATAGAATAAATAGTGGTCCCAAGATTGAACCTTGTGAAACACCTGAGATTATATGCACTCCATCAGACTGATGACCATTCACGACAATCCTTTGTGTTCTATTTTTAATATAGGATGAGAACCAGCGAAGCAAATTTCCAGTGACGTTATGTGTTATGTTTGCGGGGTGTCCAAATCTTATTATCCGTCTTTTAAAAAGGTTGAGGTTATGTATTCGGCCGTCATCTTTTTTACACATAATCACTCAGTCAATCTCTACCACAATCGTTATTGTTTCTTGTTCCATAGTACAAATAACTATTCTAGTTTATAAAATGATGAAAAACAATTTTCCTATCGCGCAATTTTTTTCACAAGAGTAAAGTTCGAAACTTGCACTGTCACTTACGGGATATCTTCCGTGATTGTTCATTGTTTTGAGCTTCCGATATACAACAAGTACAAGTTTAGTTGTAAACCGTGAAAGCTTAAAACAGTGTTTAGTAAAGTTCGAGTTTTGGTTTTAGAAACGCAAGCCACTGAATAGATAAAAAAGCATCATCAACTTTGTCATTTGTTTGGCTTAGCCTGCCAGACTTCCGGTTTGTATATTCGACGAAATGCCATGTAGGTGATTTATAATGGAAACTCGTTTGAGTCTCAAGTTTTGAGTACCATTCCAGTCCAAGCGGCTGTCAAAGTCACAATACAACAAATGGAACTCGGGTTGCTTGTGTAACAACTGGCTTGCAGGTTTGAATGTGTCACTGAATACATGGACTTTATGTTGACTAGGGGGCTCCCCGGCTCTCAGTGCCATTTTTTTTTTCCCTTTTTTTATTGTTTGCACACATTCTGTCTGGACATCATCTGCCTCGCCTTTTCGCAGCTATGTTGGGGTCATGACACCATGATGGTTTAAAATCTTATATGTTGGGGTCGGCTTCCAGTCTCACCGGATGCAGCTGAATACCAGTATTTTACATGGAGCGACTGCCTATCTTACTTCCACAATCCAGTTAATACTGGGCAATATGATAAATAAGTCATTTATGTCGGAACAATATACATTGTGTATAAAGACTTTGGAAGATTTTTGTATGAAGCCTGGCCGACCTAAATTGCGCCTTTTTAATATTTCTTTCAAAGTTGCGGCCACGGTTAAAACCTATATTAATCGATAGCTGGTATCAATACAAAGCTGTTTTGCATTGGACCTATCAAAATTAAAGTCCATTCACTGATGTAACAACACCTAGGAATCCACTTCGACTTTGTTGCCACATGAAAATATCTCAAGACTAGCGTTGTTCCGAACGTTCGACTTGAATAGGCAATAGTACACATTTTATTTTATTTACATTGAATTTAAGATTGTTTGTACCAAACCAGTGTTCCAAAGGTTTTAATAAGTTATTAATTTTGAAGTCTAAAACATGACAGCCAGGAACAACGGCTTAACTTGCTTTCCGAGGCACGGAGGCAACTCTGTATATCATGGTTGGTCATCCACCCACAGACTAACCTAGGCAAGCGTGGTTTAACCTAAAGATCAATCCAAGCGGCTGTTATTACTTCAATCATTATTACATGATTATTTACTTATTTGTTATACATTCTAGATCTTAAAATCTGCAACAATTAAATTCATTTTTCATTTCTTTTTAACATTTTTAAATATTTCTTAAAAAAACTAAAAAAAGGACATTTAACAATATTAAAAATACTGTAATCCGCGTGCGTGTGTTTGGAGCATAATAGCTTCATTTTTTGTGTTTGACAGAAACTTATTTTGACAATAATCAAAAGTGTCTAAAAATGGTTTAATTTAGATGAATGTTTTAAGTTTTACCAGATAAACGTAATCTAACTCTTTATGACTTGTATCAGTAGGTACAGTTCCTCTCGTGCTGCATTGTGCCCACAGAAACTAGTCTTATTACGTTATTACATAAGTACATAAAATATTCTGCATAGGTACTGCACTGAAATTGTAAAAAAACTAGCTTGAAGAAATCAGCCAACTGGTGTTATGAGTTGGCGCTACATTTCAATGAAAATGTGGAATGTTTGTAAAACATATTGTTACTTTCATTAGTGTCTCGATCGATATGCATTCATAGTAAAGTGATCCCGGCCGCGGTGACTCAGGCGCAGTGGTCGTTCACCTGCGCGCCGTCTCGTTCGCACGCAGCGCCGTCGCTGCGCGGGACTCCTCGCTACGTCACCAGACACGTGCCCCTTCCAGGAAATACTCGATGGCGATCGACTAGGATGAACTGAACGATTTGACTGCCTTCGATGGGACAGACTGTCTGTGTCTCTGCCGCGGCTGTGAAAGATGTTGTAGCCTTAGAATGTTAATCTGATCATAGACACCGCGGAGCGGCCTTTGCTGCGATGACGTCAAGAGCGGTTTTTGCGAGGTGCCCCCCTCCGGCATCCTCCGGCGGGCACCGGTACAGTGAGCCCCGGAGGCCACTCGCGACGTCTTCGGCGCTGTCTTGACACGCATTTTGTGTATCAGAAAAGGAATGCGCAAGCGTCAATTGTGTTTGTATTTCGTGTTTGTGCAGTGTATCTCCAGTTAGTGAAGGCTTGTGTGTCGTGTGGTGTCAGAGGAACACCTGTGAGGAGCCGGCGCGAGCCGAGGACGCCGCGCAACTGTAAACGCTCCGTGTCGTTGTAACTGTGGATTGTGGAGTGTAGGTATGTGATTGTGACCGATATTGGATAGCTGTTTTAGGTACGTACCGTAAAGTGTGATCCGTAAGTACATTGCACCACTTAATAGCAGTTTCTGCTGTGGATAGTTTGAATAATGTTTAAGGTATGAGCAACATTTCAAGATGAAGATACTAACTAGGTAGGTACCTAGGTACTAGATGCTGCAAGCTATTTAACGATTCTTGTGACAGCTTTCAGATTTGGAAATAGAGCAAGAGCGTGCGCAAACTGTGTTACTGGTGACAGTAATAGGAGAAAGGGAGAGGTACCATACTATACATACATATATCTACGTATAGACAGTAGTAATCGTATTGTGTCTTCAACAGTTTGTTGTGAGGTGTGGGTGACACATCGTTTAATTATTTCTCTACAAGTTTATGTTTTGATTCACTAAGTTGTTGTGAATTTCTGATCTTTTCATCTTCTTGGAGGCAATTTGAATGGACTTTAGTTTACCTATAAGGTACATCTATTGTTTTGGAAACGTATTTAGATAAGGAATATTCAAAATAATTTGTGTTTTCAAATCAAATCAAATCAAATCATATTTATTTCTGTAAATTGGTTTTACAAAACACTTTTACATGTCACATCATGTTATGTTTTAAAACTAGATGGGGCCGGTGTTTCTAAATTTGGTGTGGACAAATGTACAGTCATGCATGTAAAGCGAGGGGAGATTGTGGAATCTGTGGGAACCCAGCTCTCGGATTCCATAAATCTTAGATCCCGATCAACAACCAAAACCTATAAGTATTTGGGTATGTCGGAAGCGCTGGGCAATCGTTGAAGGAGCGCTTCTTTGGCCGCCTGAAAAAAGTATTTAATAGTCTTTTATCAGGCAGCAGTCAGGTGTTCTGTATGGTGTCCGGACGTAAAGAATAGCACCATCCCATATCTTCCCGTGGGTGTCGTAAGAGGCGACTAAGGGACTTACCAGAGAATGGGCAGCAGCGTTCTCTGTGTTTTATTACAACCATACTGCGATCGCCAACCCGCCTGCCAAGCGTGGCGATTATGGCAAAACCCCCCTTCTTGGGGGAGGCCTATGTCCAGCAGTGGACGTCTTTCGGCTGAAATGATGATGATGATGATGATCAGGCAGCAACAAAGTACGTGCCTTCAACGGTTGGGTCATGCCGGTTTTGATGTACTCTTTCGGCATACTCAAATGGATTCAAACAGAACTAGATGCCCTGGATAGGCGGGTCCGTACATTGTTGACGGCATATCGAATGCATCACCTTCGGTTATGAGACTGTATATCTCGCGGAGGTGTGGGGGTCGAGGCTTTTTAAACGCTAAGACTCTCCACAATCGTGAGATATGCAGTCTCAGGGAATATTTCCTTGAAACCGACGTGGGGATGCATCGAGATGTGGTCGCGGTCTCACCCCGCTCTCCTTGGCTAAAGAAAACTGGCGCAAACCTGTAGTGCTTGACACTAACGACCGCATGGAGGTATGCTAGAGTAAGGAGCTTCACGGACGCTTTTTCCGGACCCTGCATGGGCCCGATATAGACCAATCAGCGTCCGTAGCCTGGCTACGTTTCGGGGACCTCTTCGGAGAAACCGAAGGTTTTGTCTGTGCAATTATGGATGAAGTTATGATGACGAATAACTACCGGAGATTTATTGTGAAGGACGATACGGTTGGCATATGTCGGGCATGCCACCGTCCAGGCGAATCAATCCGTCACATTATCTCCGGGTGTTCTCGTCTGGCTAACGCAGAGTACTTGCATAGACACAACCTTGTAGCCAGGATTATTCATCAGCAACTTGCTCTAAAATACAACCTTGTGGAATCGGAAGTGCCGTACTATAAGTATGTGCCCGACCCAGTTCTCGAAAATGGCAGTATCACATTGTACTGGGATCAATCCATCATCACTGACAGGACTATTGTAGCCAATAAGCCTGATATAGTGTTGGTGGATCGATTGGAGCGGCGCGCAATGTTTATTGACATAGCGGTCCTGCATGATGAGAACCTCCTGAAAGCCGAGAAAGATAAGCTAATCAAGTATCTTGACTTGGCTCGCGAGGCTGGCGACATATGGGATGTGGACTCAGCGATCATTGTGCTGATAGTCGTATCGTAGCCTCGACCTGAGGAGGCTCTCGTTAGGCAGCTGGATCAAGGGCTTGATTCAAAAAGCGGGACTCCTAGACACGGCTCGTATTGTTAGGAGGTTCTGAAGCCCTGACCGCCGGTAGCTTGCACCCTGTTCCCGATACCGGTGGGCTACAATTTTTTATATTTTCAAATGTTTTTTATGTTGTTTTTATTATAAGGAATATTTAAAAAAAAGGGGTACATTACCAGTTGCCAACGTTGAGGAGGAGTTTTTTGACGCCATTTTTTAAGTTTATTTTTAAGTTAGTTAGTTAATATAGGTTATTTTAATTTATTAATGTATATAATATTTACTTCTAAAAATGAATAAATATTTTAAAATGTATAAGATTTGTATGAAAATAAATAAAGAAAATGATAAAATAATAAAATGACCCTTCTAGATACTGGTGGGCTTCAATTTTTTATATTTTTTAATAATTTTTTGTGTGTTAAATCAAGAAAAATAAAAATAACACAAAATAATAAAAATACTATAAGTATTTCAAAAAGCTGCTTTACTGTGTCATTTTATTTGATTTGACTAAATATTATAATAATATACATTAATAAATTAAAATAAATTAAAAATTTCTCCTTGGGTCTCCAATCTTCGAGAATTCCTTTCCCGATTTTATCGAGGAAAAAATTCAAAATTTCAATGATATTTCGGAAAGGTTGCTCCAAATTAATATGCATTCGGCCATCACCCTAATCCGTTACTGTTGTTTCGGCCCAAAATTAACATATTTCCTACGTGCTGCCCCTTTATGGAAGCACACTCATCTTTTGGACAAAATGGACCAAATTATCAAAAATACTATATCATACGTTTTAAATGTGGCTTTGGACGACCGTGCTTGGATACAAGCTACTCTTCCCATTCGTATGGGAGGACTCGGCGTCCGCAAAATTTCTAGTATTAGTTTACCGGCGTTTATATCTTCGGTCCACGGCACTGAGAAATTAATCAGGAATATCCTGGCTTCCACACTGATTGATTTTGATGTGCCGTGCTTCTCCGAGGCTATTAATGCCTGGAAACTCGCTTGCCCGAATTCTGAAGAACCCGACCATCCATTTTCCCAGAGACGTTGGGACGAGCCGCTCTGCAGAGTGGTTCAGAACAATTTACTGCTCACGTCTGCTACTACTGCTGAGCGTGCGCGTCTGCTGGCTGTGGGTGAGTGGGAGTCGGGTCTTTGGCTTCACGCACTACCGTCGTCGAGCATAGGCACTTTGCTCGACGACACTACTTTCCGCCTTGCTGCTGCTCTACGCCTAGGCGCCCCTTGTTTTTCTCCTCATCACTGTCACTGTGGTGAAGCTGTCAACAGCCTTGGACACCACGGCCTTTCATGCAGCCGAAGTGCGGGCCGCTTTGCACGGCACGCGAACTTAAATGATATCATCCGTCGAGCTCTTGTCACCGTCGGCGTTCCAGCTTTATTAGAACCAAATGGCTTGGCACGCGACGATGGCACGAGACCGGACGGCATGTCTTTGTTTCCATGGAAGATGGGTAGGCCTTTAGTGTGGGATGCAACTTGTGTCGATACTCTTGCGCCATTCCATCTTCCTAGCTCATCGTGCTGTGCTGGGGCTGCGGCTGCGGCTGCAGAGAACCTCAAGCGGCGTAAATATAGTAACCTTATTGGTAACTATATTTTCGAGCCGTTTGGGGTTGAAACTAGGTCCGTGGGGTCCGAGTGCTCACAGCCTTTTCAAGGACATTTCTATACGTTTAGTTGACTCTTCCCGTGACCCAAGGGAAGAAGACCCAAGCTTTTACCATGGCCAAAGGCTTAGCATTGCCATACAACGTGGCAACGCCGCCAGTCTTTTGGGTACATTACCAGTTGACAGCGTTGAGGAGGAGTTTTTTGACGCCATTTTTTAAGTTTTTTTTTTAAGTTACTTAGTTAATATAGCTTATTTTAATTTTCAAAAAGTAAATAATTTCAACTAAATCGAAAAAATAATAAAAAAATAAATGACAAAGAGTAAAAAAAAAAAATGGGTACAAATTCAATTCAATAGCGATTCAAATTGGAGCAGTTCAATCCCAAGCTTTTATTTCCTCGATATAATCTTTAACAGTATAGAATAAATAATAATAATAACCCTTTTCTGGCAAAGTTTACGTTTTATAAAAAAAAATAATTTATTAAGGCTTTCTTTTTTATTATAAATACGTATACATTGGCATTTAATTGATCTACCTATTTTCTTGAGCCTTGTTGTGTGTACCATAAATTTATGTTTGTTCCTTGTTATATTGTGATTATCACTATATTTCTTAAAGAGCTTTATATTTTTGAGAGCATAGAAAAGGTTTTCAATAAATATATTGAGAAGGAACAGTCATTAGATTAATCTCCTTAAACTTTTCTCTGAGAGAGTGTCCAACCGCCCTTTTCTGCAAAACAAAGGTGGTCTGAATATCGGCGGCATTTCCCTCTTTAAGGAGGTAGTTAATGCATTTGTTTTTTTTTCCTTTAAGAAGTTAGTTATTAAGCGTTAAACTATTGCACTACTTTTGGAATCGCGCTATTTACATCGTCAGTAACTAGCTGCTGACGTTTAAGTTTAAACAAAAGCGAAGATCTGGGGATGCCGTCCGTGCAACACTTTCTTCTTTCAATCTTCTAACTTTTGTTTGTGTGGATCTTCCTTGTTGGTGTTTTGTGTATCTGTCTGTTCATTTAGGTTAAGTGGAGTGTTGCTGTTGTCGTTCATTACTATAGCTTTATTTAAGTTACTTGTGTGAGATTTACTGTTAAAGAATGTTTTTAACCTAGTTCATTGTTTTTGCCAAAGATGATGAATATCGATTAGGCCTCTCCCTCCTTTTTGCCGTTTTATAGTTAGCCTTTCTATTGTAGATCTAGGGTGTAATTTATTGTGTTTAGTGCGTGTTATTCTCTCGATTTGCTGGATGTCAGTTTTTGACCATTTGATCACTCCAAACGAGTATGTTAGTATTGGGATAGCGTATGTGTTCAATAATAATAAAATAATAATAATAAACATTTATTTCAGACTAGGTCCATATTTTGTTAGTAACAATGTACTTAAAAAACTAATGTGTGTATAGGCAAAACAAAATTTAAATTACGGCATGAAGCCGCACCCACCTTTGCAGCATGGGGGACTCCCACCGATCTGTGAAAACACCTAGTATAGTGTTGGTACTGCCACGAACGCGAACGAGTAGGGAGGCGCATGACTACTATAGCGGCACAGCCATCCACCCGCGCCTCAGCAAATATCCCTGACGTACTGCAGTGCCATGGCAGCCCCATGGTACCCTGAGTACATAATTATATTGGACACGAAGATCGCTGTATGCCCGCTGCGAATAACCGGCCCACAGGCGTAGGAAGATTGGTAATATGCTTTAAATAGCGTGATTTTAACTGAATTCGTACACCGTGCAAACCTGCCGGCCAGCATGTTACAACGGACAACCAGCGACCTGCGTTCCCTTTCTATATCCACATTATCACTTAGGTCATCGGTGACCCAGTGACCCAAATATTTAAATTTAGACACCCTACACAGAGGATGGTACTCCTCACAGAGATACATTGGGAAATGCTGGGTAAGAAAAACCACGGGCTAAGAGCATTAGTTTACTCTTCCCAACATTATATTTGAGCCCATGAGTCACCGCATATGACTCACATGTTGACATTAGCTTTTTCATAGCACTGATTGATGGACTCAGCAACACCATGTCGTCAGCGTAACTAAGATTATTTGTACACACTCCGTCAATATGACATCCGACCTTGGTGCTGCTGAGCTCAACAATCAGCCGGTTAATGTACAGGTTGAACGAGCGAGGGGAGTTTAACCCGCTCTGCCTCACCCCACATTCCAACCGATACACACTCGACAAGGAACCGTTCCACCTTACACAACTGCTTTGAATGCTGTACCAATACTTGAATATTGATATAACTTCAGCTGGTACAGAAGTTTCAGATAGCAATTTTTTCCACATGACGTCATAACTGACAACTGACACTAACAAAATCGAATGCCCTCGATTGCTCCAAAATACAGGCAAAGACAGGCGTTTTTCTATCCTTGTAGTACTGCACAGTCTGCTTAAGACAGAATAGCGCTTTCAGTGCACAGCCGGCCTAAAGCCAAACTGAGCGGCATGCAGTTTTAATTCAATGCCTTTATTAATTTTTTTCGAAAGAGTTGAGTTTTACATACTGCGACCACTCCTCTCTTGTATTCTGTGTTCAATGTCTGTTTAATTGTTGTGTGATCTAATATTTTTAGTTGCCTGTATCCTAAATATTTATACAAATCGGTGGCTTCCATAGCTGTAATTGTGTCAGTAGTGTTAATTGCATAGTCGTTAGATTTAATTTTGCCTCTTATTATATGTACTGTTTTACATTTATCTAGTCCAAACTGCATGTTTAGGTCTTTGCTAAATTCAGTTGTGATATCTGTTAGTTTTTTCATCTCTTTTTCTGTTTTTGAGTTTAATTTAATGTCATCCATATAAATAAGATGAGAGATAGTGGTTTCTTCTGTTGTTTCTTTAAGGCAATATCCAGCCTGACAACGCTGTAGTAGGTGAGATAGAGGATTCAGAGCGAGGCAGAACCATAAAGGGCTCAGGGAGTCTCCCTGATAAATACCTTTTTTTACAGCAATCTGGCGAGTTGTGACAGCGTTATCGCGATAATTTAATTGAAGCGTAGTTTTCCATCGGGACATAATATTTCGTAAGAATTCAATGATTTGTGGGTTTATTTTGTATATGTGTAATATTTGGATAAGCCAGGAGTGTGAAATACTATCAAAAGCTTATTTATAATCAATATAAGTGCAGTGTAAATTTCTATTTTTTGTGGCAGCATGCTTGTGTATGATCGAATCTATGACTAGTTGCTCCTTACATCCCATGTGTTCTCGCCGGCTTCCCTTTTGTTCCTCTGCTATTATGTTGTGATGTTCTACGTGTTTATTGATTTTTGTAGTGATTGCTGACGTTAAGATGTTACATATATATTTTTTTCTTAGCTTCTTTAGCTAGTTTTAGCTACGTTAACGGGCCTATACCAAGTCAACGTAGCGTGTGTGTGTGAGTCGTGGGGAGAAATTTAATTTTCCTCGATTTGCATGAACTTCCTTACTATTCTGCAGGTGTTTAAAATTGCGGCTTTTTAGAGTGTAATGTAGATAGAGTCCTTGAGTTCTATTAATTTGAGGCTATGGTAGAGATGATTGGGTATAACACCCGTAGTGGAGACTACCATCGGTACGACTTACACTTTTTCCTGTCTCCATATTCTGGTCACCTCTTCTTTTAGTTCTGCATATTTACTAATTTTCTCACCTATTGTTTTTTGCAAGTTATGTGTGTTTGGAACTGCTATGTCTATAAGGTAAGTGACTTTATTAGTTTTATCCTGAAGTATTACGTCTGGTCTATTTTATAATGAATGGTCCTGTCGGTCATAATAGCGCGGTCGTAGTAGAGTTTGTGTGTAGTCTTTTCAAGAACTCTTTCTGGTGTGTATTTGTAGTAAGGAGTTGTATCTTGTATCAGTTTATGTTTAAGAGCTAGATTTTGGTGAATGACGTTTGCTACCTGATTATGTCTATGGGTGTAGTCTGTTTGTGTGAGTGTTGTGCATGCCCCAGTGATGTGCTGAATGGTCTCCGGTTGGCTGTGGCATTTGCAGCACTTACCGTTCGTTATTTTGGGGTCCTTAATAATATATTTCCTATAGTTTTTAGTGTTTATAATTTGATCTTGTATTGCAATAATAAATCCTTCGGCTTCCGGAAATAAACTACTTATCATTAGCCATTTATTTGATGCCGTCTTATCTATGTGAGACTGCTCTAAATCATGGGGATGTCGTCCGTGCCGCACTTTCTTTTTTCATTCTTCTATCTTTTTCTTCTGTGGGTCTTCATTGTTAGTGTGTTGTGTTTGTATTTGCTCGTTTAGGTGAAGTGGTGTGTAGTTGATATCGTTCATTACTATGGCTTTATGTATGTTGCTTGTGTTAGATTTACCGTGAAAGAATGTTTTCAATCTACTTATTTGCTTCTGCCAGAGGTGCTGGACATCTATTAGGTCTTTCCCCTCGTGTTGCCGTTTGATGGTCAGCCTTTCTATTGCAGATTTAGGGAGAAGGTTATTATGTTTAGTTAATGTCGTGCGTGTTGTTCTCTCTATTTGCTGGATGTCAGTTTTTAACCATTCACCCATCCATTCACTCTAAATGAGTATGTTAAATTGTGTTCAATGCCTTTATTAAATGTTTTCCGGAGAGCTGGATTTTACATACTGTGACTACTCTTCTCTTGTATTCTGTGTACAGTGTTTGTTTAATTGTTGTGTGATCTAATCCTTTGAGCTGTCTGTATCCTAAATATTTATATAAATCAGTGTGTTCCATAGTAGTAATGACACAATTACTGCTATGGAAGTAGTGTTAATTGTATAGTCACCAGGTTTAATTTTGCCTTTTATTATATATACTGTTTTACATTTGTCTAGTCCGAACTGCATGTTTATGTCTTTGCCAAATTCGGTCATGATTTCTTTAATATTTTCATGTCTTTTTCAGTTTTCGAGTATAATTTAATGTCGTCCATATAAATAAGATGTAAAATAGTGGTTTTTTCTTTTTTATTTAATATTCCTTTATTTATTTATATACATTTTTTTTTAAATATTCCTTACAAAACAATATAAAAAAACACATTTAAAAATATAAAAAATTGTAGCCCACCGGTATCGGTAACAGGGTCCAAGCTACCGGCGGTGAGGGCTCCAGAGAGAGGAACCTCCTAACAATACGAGCCGTGTCCAGGAGTACCGCTTTTCGAATCAAGCCCTTGATCCAGCTGCCTAACGAGAGCCTCCTCAGGTATTGGTCGAGGCTCTTGGAAATTAAGCCATGGGCTGATACAACTATCGGCAAAATGATCGCGGAGTTCCCACAGGTCGACAACCTCGTGAGCCAAGTCAAGATACTTGATTAGCTTATCTTTCTCGGCTTTCATGAGGTTCTCATCATGTGGGACCGTTATGTCAACAATCATTGTGCGCCGCTCTGATCGAACCACCACCACTATATCAGGCTTATTGGCTACAATAGTCCTGTCAGTGATAATGGATCGATCCCAGTACAATGTGATACCGCCATTTTCGAGAACTGGGTCGGGCACATACCTATAGTACGACACTTCCGATTCCACCAGACTATATTTTAGAGCAAGTTGCTGATGGATAATCCTGGCTACAAGGTTGTGTCTATGCAAGTACTCTCCGTTAGCCAGACGAGAACACCCAGAGATAATGTGACGGATTGATTCGCCTGGACGGTGGCATGCCCGACATATGTCAACCGTACCGTCCTTCACAATAAATCTCCGGTAGTTATTCGTCATCATAACTTCATCCATAATTGCACAGACAAAACCTTCGGTTTCTCCGAAGAGGTCCCCGGAACGTAGCCAGGCTACGGACGCTGATAGGTCTACATCGGGCCCATGCAGGGCCCGGAAAAAGCGTCCGTGAAGCTCCTTACTCTGCCATACCTCCAAGCGGTCTTTAGTGTCAAGTACTACAGGTTTGCGCCAGTTCTCTTTAGCCAAGGAGAGCGGGGTGAGGCCCTTGTCCACCGCGACCACATCTCGATGCATCCCCGCGTCGGTTTCAAGGAAATATTCCCTGAGACTGCATATCTCGCGATTGTGGAGAGTCTTAGCGTTTAAAAAGCCTCGACCCCACACTTCCGCGGGATATACAGTCTCATAACAGAAGAACGCGGGTGATGCATTCGATATGCCGTCAACAATGTACGGACCCTCCTATCCAGAGTGTCTAGTTCTGTTTGAGTCCATTTGAGTATGCCGAAAGAGTACATCAGAACCGGCATGACCCAACCGTTGAAGGCACGTACCTTATTTCCGCCTGATAAAAGACTATTAAATACTTTTTTCAGGCGGCCAAAGAAGCGCTCCTTCAACGATTGCTTCATGTCAGCAACATTGATGCCCAGCGCTTCCGACATACCCAAATACTTATAGGTTTCGGTTGCTGAGAGGTATCTAAGATTTATGGAATCCGAGAGCTGGGTTCCCACAGATTCCACAATCTCACCTCGCTTTACATGCATGACCGCACATTTGTCCACACCAAATTCCATCCTGATGGCGCTACTGAAAGTTTCAGTTACCTTCAGTAGCTCCATCAGTTGCAAATCGTTGGGGGCAAAGAGTTTCAGGTCATCCATGTAAAGGAGGTGAGATATAACTTGACCACCTCTCCTCAACCGATAACCTAGATCTGAATCCTCCAGCAGCGTGTTAAGAGGATTCAAGGCTAAGCAGAACCAAAGTGGACTCAAACTATCGCCCTGAAATATACCTCGCTCTATCCTTATCGGCTCGCTATTCCTCTAGATTTGCCGACATCCTGGATAGCAAAGGACTGTCCTCCATTGCTCCATACATGACATCTATCTTGTACAACTCCAGCACCCTCATGAGCCATGTATGTGGCACCGAGTCGTAGGCCTTCTTATAATCTATCGAGCATGTAGACAGATCCTTGCGGGATCGACGAACCTGTTAGCTAATGGCCATGTCGATGAGGAGTAGCTCCTTAGTGCCGCGGGACCCATTCCTACATCCATTTTGAGAGGCAGACATAATGGAGTTTTTGTCAACGTGTGTATTAATTTTAGCTCTCAAAATGGATGTAAGAAGTTTATAGACCGTATATATTATTATTATTTGTTATCCTTTATGAGGTAAGGCAAGACATTAATATAAATAAGAAAGGACCAAGAATCGAGCCATGTGTGACTCCCATTGTAACTATAGATTCGGGAGATATTATTCCGTTGACGTCAACATGATGATTATAATTCAAAAATGATGATTGACATATAATTCAAAAATGGTTCTACTACCAATTCTTTGTTCTTAAGTCCTTGAATACTCTGCAGGTTGATTCTATTTGTTTTTAAACTCTTTTTATTAGGCTTAGTTTTGTAAATCTTTGTATTATTGCTAGAGTTTACTTCTATTCTCCAATTTAAATGATTTACAATGTCAATATTATCTACCAAATCATTCACTGAATTGTTTAACATGTCATGGCATTGCTCAATAGAAGCAATCTGTTTAGCCAAATTCTTGGCTGTAATATAAAAAATAATAAGACAACGACGCAGCTATCTGTCGTTTACAATACTAAGAAAGATAGTACCTATCTATTAGGAATCTATCTTTTGTCAAATATAAATTATTACCACAATTGTTAGTGTCAATCAAATTAAATAAATTATTATTAAATGTCAAATTATATAATGTCATATTAATTTCAAATCGTAAGAGGTTTTCTTCCTGTGGCAAACTTTGGCTGTATGGGTTATTATGTCTTGTGACTGTGACTGTAGCTTGTTTTTTTTTTGTTTTTTTGACATTCAAAAGTGCCTGTAATGGTCTAACTGAAATAAATGCTTTGAGTTTGAGTTTAATATGAACACTACATTTTTCTTAAACTAAGGTTACTTAATGATTACTCTATTATTGGAACAATTCTTCTTTGTTCACATTACCCCTATTACCAACAAATATCAGTAGTGTGGAATCCTGGTTGAAGTTGTAGTTAATAATTTTTCTCATGATGTCATATAAAGAACAACCAGGCATACAAAAGTTCATAATTTAATGTCCCGGATACTTATTTGTTAACAAATGGCCTAAATCCTTTCCAATTTCATCAGAAAAAATGACAATTTCTTTATTGACAATCTGTTTAGTTAAACTATTAGTAATTTTTTAATGGTAAACTCATACCGCAGTCCTGTTTGGACAGGACCTGATTGTATCACATACAGACAATGAATGGGCCGGTGTGGGTTCAACAGATGGTGAATGGCAATGCTCACAGTAGTTAGTTTGTGTACTAACCAGCTCATTCATGGCCAATACATATTCACTCATTTGGTTTTCAGAGGCGCTATATGTAATATTAAGTGAAGTATGTTCCTGTTATAGGTAGTCAATCTCACACTGCACGTTCTCTGTGTCTATTTGGGACTTTTATCTAAGTTTAAGAATACATATCTAATTGTTTTAGAAGGTTTAACCTTTCCCTATTTAATTTTACATTTTTTATTTTAAAATATGTTTTTTTACCATTTTCTTAATTTTAACTATGTATTTGTTTACTTTAATATATTTTTTTAGTTTATTGTTACTGGTGATTACTCGCACTGATTTATTTGACTTTAAATTGTTATCACCTGTCAAATCTATAGTGTAAGGTTGGTAATTATGAGAAATCATTGACGGAGGTATAGGCACCAATTCACTGAAAAGACTGTGGTTCAATGAGGCTGTGATATTATGATTTGTTGTCTCGAGTTCTGATATTTGTCTTCTAGCCTCATGTAGCTGTTGTTGTAACTGACGATTGTGACTCAGAGCTCAGTCATACTCAGCACTACACTGACTGAACCCGTCCACAATGACTTGGAGCCTATCCCGGTCTTCTATGGCATCAGTGAGTTGAGTATATAGTTGAGCCATTTCATTTTTTTAACTTATTATTCCTTTCATGAGCTTCAGAGATCACCCTTTCATTATCATCTATTTCCCTGTAGGAAATAAGCCTTATTAGTAAGGAAATACAATATTTAAAATTAAAATTAAAGGGACAAATTCAAATCAGCTGTTATCAGTCGTGGTGCCACAGGAAAAAAAAAGTTCAACTTGGGTTTCTCCCAAGTTAATCATAATCGCGGATTCAGTTTTTCCTAGAAACGTTTATAAATTTTAATAATCAGAACCTGATCGGCCGCTACCGTATGCCGACCGCCTTATTAGAACTTGACCCGTTACACCAAATTAGCAAAATCGATAGCATACTTCTGGCTTCCCTTCAAAAATTACACAATACGAGTTGACTAGCTATGTGTAATTTCCCCAGTGTTCGGGTGGGTGAGCAGACAAGCAGACGAGGAGACGAGCAGGTGAGCAGCCATGCCGCACAGCAGTCGCAGCAGCCCTGACTCGCAGCTCCCCTCCGGTGCGTATCTGAACACGAAATACTAATCGATACAAATCTCGAATCTAAACACGAGAAGTTACGGGGCTTTAATTTATCTTTATTTCAGACATAAGTCCATACATTTAGATTCTTTTAAGCTGTTGTACAAATTATTTTGACCCCCATACAATACAAGAATAAATTAGTTACTGTCACTCATTTTTATGGACAACTCAGAATTAAAAATCAAAATCAAAATCATTTTTATTTGTGTAACATAGGTATTGAATACAGTTCTTAAATTAAAGATAGGTCGCTATGTTATGCCAAGAGGCGTACAAATATATGGTAGCATCCAAATAAAATAAAAACTTATGAATCATGCGAGAGAATAAACACAAACGATTTAAAGAATGGTACACAGCTATCATCAATTTTCAGACCACACATTGATCTTATGCATCTTTTTTGTGCCTCAAAAACGATTTCTTTATCAATAGAATTGCCCCAAAAAACAATACCATAACGCAAAATTGAGGCTACTAGGCCGTGATATGCAACTAGTAACGCATCCATATTTATTTTTCTAGCAATTTGGAAAAGTGCGTATGAAGATTTATTTATTTTCTTACTCAGGTCATCTATGTGGGCCTTCCAGTTTAGTTGGTTATCAAGGATTAAACCTAAAAATTTTGCTACTTTAACTTCTTCAATGTCACAGTTACTATGTCTAATATTTACTTTTGGTACTTCAGTTCTTTGGTGAAAGTGGATTATTTTGGTTTTCTTTAAGTTTATAATTAAATTATTTTTACTAAGCCAATTAATGATGTCCGATAGTGCATTATTTATGTCATCTTGATAAATATTGCGATCAATGCATTTCACTATTGCAGTACTGTCGTCTGCAAACATCACCATTTGATGTCGAGTCACCTTTGGCAGATCATTTATATAGATCAAGAAAAGAGGTGGTCCAAGGACGCTACCCTGTGGGACACCAAACTTTATTCATCTAGAATGAGATAAATAACTCTTTTCAAATTTTGTTTTTCCACATACTCTTGCAATCTCTGTACATTGCATTCTATTGGAGAGATAGGTTTCGAGTATTTTTTAAATGTTACCTTTGATACCGTAGCTACGCAGTTTGTCTAATAAGATGTCGTGTTTTTCGTAATCGAAGGCTTTGGTCATATCAGTGTAGACAACACAAATAGGAGCTTTTTGGTCTACTGACAACTTAATGCTACGTAAAAAATTAAAAATAGCCATGTTGATCGTGGTATTCTTTCTAAAGCCATATTGTACGTTGCATAATAAGTTAAATTTATTGTGATAGCAATACAGAGACTTATAAAAAATGTAATCGAAAATTTTGGAAAATACAGAAATTTTAGCTATTGGCCTATAGTTCTTCATATCAGTTTTGTTATCTTTTTTATGAAGTGGTTTAATAATAACGTTCTTCAAGTCTTCAGGATAAACTCCGTCAACAATGCCAAGGTTCATAATATGCGCTAACACGGGTGCTATAAGTTCACTTACAAATTTTATCACCTTTGTTGACATACCGTCAAATCCTACAGTACTTGTATTTTTAAGTGATCCTATAGCCGAAACTACGTCCGTTGCTAAAATAGGCTGCATAAACATTGATTGGCTTGTCAGATTATCTAATGTCGAATTCCATATCAGTTTTAAGATTATTCTCAATTTCATCTATAAAATAATTATTAAATGCATTTGCAATGTCAATAGGTTTTGAAAAGGTCTGGTAACATTTTTTAATGGTTATTATTTGTTCTTTAGGATAGTTATTTGTAGGTCTATTGACAATTTGCCATGTAGCTTTCGATAAAGTAATAATTTTGAGCATTTTGTGTAAGTCTTATAACTTTCTTATATTGTGAAGAGTATGTTTTAAAGTTAGTTTTATTTTTTAGTACAGGGTTCAGTCTGTATGTCCACAGTAATTTTCTTTGTTTCTTACTACAGCTTTTTATGCCGCGCGATTCCCATTTTACGTTTTTATTAGTTTGAATAGTTATTATTTTATCAGGAAAGCAAAGATTGTAAAATAGGGAGAACGTTTCATAAAATCTTTTGTAAGCTATATTGGCATCGTTACTTTCATATACATCCGTAAAAGTTAAACTACGAATGCATTCTCGGAATTTTTTGAGGTTCTCTGTGGAGTAGTATTTTTTTACAATTTTCCATAATATTAACCCATTTGGACCCAAATACAAACTAGTAGCAAAATTCTGAAAAAAACTTTATTGACGTAACTATTGGAGGCTAGTAAGACATTTTATAAAGAAAAAAAAAACAAAAAAAAAACTTCCTTATGTATTAAAAAACACCGTCCTCAAATGGGGCCAGTGGGCTTATGTATGGTATTTTTCAAAACATCCTTTTTCGATGCACAATTGTTTTGATGCATTTTTTCATTGCCAACGTGCTTTCATGTGGCATTCGTTGCATCGTAGCTGGCTTGGCAGTTTCTGGAGGAAGTATCCAACACCATCTAAATTCATATTTGGCACCACTGAAGAAGATTTACGACGCCTTCCATCGGGTTTTTCAGTGCCTACACTCCTCAAATACAATCGGGCGATACTTCGGCAAAACTGGAGCTGGTCTAGTTTCTCTTCAGCGGTCAGGACATGCAGACGCCAAGCATTAGCTACATCTAAATCCAACATATAGGTAAACAGAACAAACTACCATTTTTTGCCTCGTATAGCTGTTCGACTGCGATCTACTGGTCTGCTTGTTCAACTCCGCCCATACCTTTGTTGTAGTTCTGGAAGACAAAAGGGATGTCCGCCTCTACCTTCCTTCCTTCTGCAGAGCTCCATCTTTTTACCTTGCTAAGAGGGTAAACAAGTTGGAAGTCGTGCTTGATGTGTTGTGAGGCATATAACTTCGTATTCATAACGATTATGTCAAAACACTCTGCATCAAATAACTTTTCAAAAATGCTGACTGGCGTTTGATCGTTGAGTTGGTTTACAACGTTTTCCCTTCGTTTCTGAACACTGTTCACCGTTGAAAGCATGTCAACATAGGAACCGTCACATTTACGCCAACAAGGTTCCTGGGTTTCAACTCTCCTGTGTTTTTGTAACGGTTCATCATCGCTGCTATCCCATTCATTGATCATCGTTCCTGGACTCAAACACTTCAACTCTACCTGGGATATCACGCGGAAGAATGTTTTGCTGGACATCATCTTCATCGCCTTCTTCTTCATCCGTGAGAACACTTGGGAGGAATGGGCACTATGTCGTAACTAACATCTGGATTATCCTCTTCATTCAAAATGTGTTCGAGAGCTTCCTCGAGTCCTCTATAGTCATTTGCAACATCAAACAATCGTTTATTCATTGTTCACGCCGAAACTAAACCTGCGAATAAAAAACAAAAAATATTAGCGATCAGTCCATTGGCCCCATTCGGGGACACCATACTAAAATATCTCCCCATAAAGTAAAATCTTGGAAAATGCTTGACATAATAGCATTTTTTACTAGTAGAAACTATGGCCAATTGAAAAATACAAAAAAAAAGGTAAATAACATTGTAAATATAAAAAAAATATGACTTACCTTTGGTCAGACAGCTGTTTGTTCAATGTAGTGAATAAAAACACTTATTTTATCAACTCAATCCAATAAATCACAAAACTATCATTTGTTTTACAAAGGCACACTCTTTGGCACTACAAATTCACCTGCTAACAAAAGATAGCTAAAATAAGTTTTAAAATGTGGGCACATAAAGAAATGGCCCCAAATGGGGACAGCGGGCGTAAATGGGTTAAGCGGCATGTTCTATTTAGGGGAACCCTGAGGATTTGTGACGTGTGATCAAAAAGGATAAGATCTATAATTTCACCTTTACATCCTCTTCGCAAGGTATGCGCGAAATTATCGATACATGTGTTACTACTAAGCCTGGTAGCTTGATTAATTTCTAATGTCAAGTTGTAACTCATTAAAAAAATCTCTAGTTCCAAAGTAATCCTATTCCTTTTTAACGTATCAATATTTAAATCGCCACATACAACATTTTTTTTTCTATTTAACAAACATAACTTACTCAAAACAATATCAAGCTTATTATAAAATGTCAAGTAATTGTATTTAGGAATTCTATAAACACAAATTTCAATAATAGAATGAGTTGTCAATTCAATTCCACAAATTTCAAAAACGCCTGACACAGAGTGCTTAGCAATATCAGGCAGATTTTATATTGATGCCCAGTTCTAACTAGAATGCAAGTCCCTCCGCGATTTGTTTTGCGACAAAACAAAGCAGCGGGCTGGAAACCAGGAAGGTACAACAAACTTTCATGGCCAGATGGAATAAAATGTTCAGTTATACAGAGAACGTCTACAATAGTTCCTTGATTTTCAAGGTTTTTCAATTGAATGGTCAATAAGTCCGATTTGTTCAACAAACCGGCAATATTTTGGTGCAGAACCTTGAGAGTATTACAGAAAAAACTGTGAGTTTTGGCCCTCTGTACTAGTCGCAGATGTTGTCTCAAAATTCAAGGTGTGTCAACTCACACTTCACCAAAAAATTCAGTATACCAAAATGGTTTTCATCTAAAAAGAGCTAAAGTTTCCTAAGAAAGGTTTCCGGTACTTATATCTTAAATAGAAGGATTCGGACACCTTTACACCTTTTTTTTTTCGACACCTTTTTTTTTTCGATGTGAAATGGAGCGGAGGGGAGTATCAGACTTCTACTGACTAAACCCCGCGCCTACGGTGGCTGGGAGCCACCACGTGACCCCCGACGCCTGGGGCGTCTCCCGTGGTGGCTGGGACGTGAGGCTCTTTCCCTCTCACGTCCCGCCACCTCCTTCACTAACATGACGGCTTCCCATTCCCTCTCGCTCCGGACCATGGCTTGAAATAGGGCCGGACGCGAGAGATCGCTGCCGCCAATCACCGCTACGAGGACACGACGGTGCTCCGCCCAAACGGGGCAGACCTCCACGGTGTGCTCCACCGTGTCCTCCGGACGACCCTCGCAATGGAAACACTCGGGCGTTTCCCCCCGCCCGATTCGGTGTAGGAACTTCCCGAAACAACCGTGTCCGGTGAGGACCTGCGTCAGGCGGAAGGTGAGGGCGCCGTGGCGCCTCTCTAGCCACTCCTCAAAGAGGGGACTTATCGCCACTTTGGTGGCGTGCTCTACACGGGGTTGCAACAGTCGCTCTCTCCATGTCGCCAGCAGATCGCGCCGGAGGTCTGTCCACTGGGCGGCTATTTGCCGCGGCAGCGGAGTTTCCCCCCGACGTAGTGCCTCCGCGCGCCATTCATGCAGGCGCGCGAGGACTATTGCCTCCAGATCCCATGGCAGCAATCCGGCAAGGAGGCTCGCCGCCTCGCCGGAGATCGTGCGGTACCCCCGGGATAGCAGGTAGCGGGCGGCTTGCGGCCTCAAAGAACGCGCCCCCGCCGGGGCCCCGTGAAGGACAATAGACCGCACGACCCCCACGTAGAGCCTCCGGCAGGAGGCGTTTGGACCCCTCAGGTTGGGCAAGAGCCGCTTGAAGGCAGCCCCGGTCCGTTGCAGTTTGGGAGCCAAACGTCAGAAATGCTCCACGAAGTTCCACCGGCTGTCGAGGACGAGTCCTAGGTACTTCAACGTCGACCCGACGCCGTCGGGAGCCCTCCTACCGTCAGTAGGGATCCCGACGGTGGCGCATTCCGAGGTCCATGAAAACACATAGCCTCGGACTTGTGTGCAATGCCACCTCGAGACCCAAATGCCGGATCCTCTCCACGACTATCGCAACCCCGCGTGTCATATTTTCGGCCGCCGCCTCGTGGGACCTCCCTTGTGCAAGTACCAGCGTGTCGTCAGCGTAGCAAACTACGCTGACGCCGCTAGGAAGGTCAGCGCGCAGCACCCAGTCGTAACCGATGTTGCACAAGGCCGGCCCCAGAACCGATCCCTGTGAAACACCGCACGACATCTCTTGCCGGTTCCATTCTCCGCTCCGACCGGGGTAGATGACGGCCCTATCCGTCAGGTAGTCCCTGACCGATTCTAGGAAAAGGATGACTCTGTATAGTAGACTTCGGCCGGGGTTGTATGTTATATGAGTAAGTAATGTTTGGTCGCAGGAGGCGTGGAGTTGCGTGAGGACCTGCCGTTAAAGGCGGGCGGCAGCGGGGGCGCGGGTGGTGAGCGTTGTTGCGCGGGGGGGCCGCGCCTCATCCTCGCCGCCTTCGCCGCGCTCACCGCCGCCATCACGCTGGCGCTGCTCACGCAGATCTACTACGGAGACTTCGAGGTGAGTCTGCATTGCAATCTAGCAATGCAGAGTGTTTCAGACAAGATTTTGTGAACGTCCCACATTCCCATGCAAAAAATTCGCGAAACATGAGTGAAAAATTGTTTCATGTATTCTTCGCGGCTCCACGCCGCGTTCGCGCCTTGTTCTCGGTTTTTGTCGGGAGTTGTTCCCAGATAAAGGCTCCGCGAAGGCGTAGTATGAACCAGACATATTATGACGTAGAACGATCTTTTGCGTAGACCTGTGAGATGTGAACAGTTCTTGCTCTGATCCGGACTGCGATGAACAGCGTGAATTGCGCCGTGAATTCGCACGTGAATGCAGCAAGGTCATGTGTATGTGGTGTGCCGCAGCTGGTGCCACACGGCAGCGTGTCATCGTCGGCGGCGGCATGCTCGCGTGCCGGCACAGACGCGCTCAAGGCGGGGGGTCGCGCACTCGACGCCGCCGCCGCCGCCGCGATGTGCCTGGCCGTGCTGGCCCCACACCGCACCTCGATCGACGCGTTAGTATCCTCTTACGCATATAACTTACCTTATTTATTTTGCCATCGCCTGACTTTCACTTTTATTTGGGTTTTCATATACTTTTAACAATAATCATCTTTTATTTGCTACAATGTCCCAAAACCTTACAAACGAACACCCTACCAAAACCCCTCGTTATCGTTGCAGGAGTGGTGCGCTGCTGTACTGGGAGTATCGCAACGCTAGGACGTCGCCCCCCGTGCTGTATGAGTGGGGGGGCGCGGATGACGCGGGCGGCGGGGAGCGGGCGCCGCGCCTCGTGGCCGCACTCGCCACGCTGCACGCGCAGCTCGGCACGCTGCCGTGGCAGCAGCTCCTTACACCCGCCATACAGCTGGCCAAGTGAGTATCATGTGCGACAAAATAAAAATAAGGTCAAGCATCCCAAAAGCATCCCAAAGAGCTGTAGAAATAAGCATGCTTGGTTTAAAAATAAGCGACCGCATTAAGAGCACCGACATTAGAACAAAAATCAAAGTCACTGATGCTTTGCAAATGACCGAGAAACATTAGTAGAATTGGGCAGGCCACATCGCGAGGACGACAGACAACAGGTGGAGCGAGCGCTTCCTGCATTGGTATCCACGAAACAGAAACAGACGCGGCGCAGACCATTGCAACGATGGCGAGATGCTATCGTCGTGTGGACCAAAACGGCCTAGATAGATATACTTAGATGAGCAACAGATGGAGGAGGCCTTCATCCAGAAATGGATGACCCCTTAATATGTTAAGTTTAAAAACAGATTTGGCAATTCTTTTTATTTCTAGCGTGTATTTTGTGTTACAGATAGCAAATTTTACTTAAGTAGTATAATCAGTAATTGAAGTACGTGTGTGTTCCAGTGACGGGTACGTGGTGTCGGACGGGCTGGCGGCGGCGGCGGCGGCGGTGGCAGGGGTGGAGAGCGCCGAGTCATACGCTTCAGGCTCGGTGGCAGCGGCACCCTCGCTGGCCGACTATCTCACCAGCTTGCTGCCCAACACCAGCGCCGGTGCGTTTTGATCATCACTACCACTTACTTAATTGGCTTGATTAGATCCAAATCACTCAGGAACTCGAGACTGCTGTCAGAGGGTAACCCTTGTTTAGATGTGGACATGAGCTGTTTACGAGTCCTGGTTGACGCTCGTAGAACTCTCGTCGACATTCCTGACAGTTTCGTCAATAGTCGTGATAATCATAGACACTTATGACACACTTAGTATTCAACACAGTAAAAAATGTTACAGAGCTTTCGGCTGTGTGGAAGGGAGCGGTGCTAGTGCGACACTCGGAGGCGCACGCGCGGGCGGCCGGCGCGTGGCGCATGCTGGTGGCGGGCGCCGGCGCCCCCGCCGCGCGCGCTCTGGCTGCTGCGCTCACCCCGCCGCCGGACTCTCCAGACGACGCGCAGCGCAGGTACAGCTAGAAGTGAAATTACATTTGCACACACGGACCAGCGTTTTCGAGTATCTCTATCTCATTCTCTTAATAAAGGCGTCATTTGGTGGAGCGACAAGTCCGGTCGCAAGCACCTTTAACGTCCGATTGGACCTCTCAAATTAGTGTGTTGCGCTTCTAAGTGGTAAGAAAGGGAAAAAGATGCAAGAAAATGATGATCTGTGCGTATGAATGCGATGACGTAGGTACAAATAAACGGTACGGACTGGCTGCGTACACCCGAGAGTTACAGTTACTTCAGTACATGAATGGTTTACACCAAGATTCAGTAACAACAAAGAGTATCCACGGAGTTTCTTGCTCGTTCTTCTCCGATATTTTGATAATTCAAGTGCCTGTAACTGTTTTTTTTTTTAATATTGTCTATTGTAAAGCAACGGCCTCCCTCCATTTCTTCCACTTCTCACAATGGTGTGCTGCTTCTCGCCAATTTGCGAGGAAGCCATCTTCGCCTTGGTCTGCCGTAACTGTAACTGCTGTAACTGTTATATTGAAAATAAATGCATTTAGTTTAAATTAACTGTCAGAGTATGGTGTCCGAAGCTGAGTCCGCATTTTATCCGTACCGGTTCGACCAAACCTTAAGAGGGAAGCGCCAGGGTAGTCAGCGAAATTAAAATTTGCAAGTCAGTGTCAGGCTGTATGTATGCTGAACAAAATAAGATTCGCGATTTTGCGGACTACCCTGGCACTATCACCTAAATGCTGACCCGACATACTCGTGTATGCCTGTAGTTGGCTGTACGGGGACGCAGCAACATGTTGAGCTCCGCAGGGTGCTGGAGTCGCTGCAGGGCGAAGCGCGCGCAGGCGCGTTGGCGGCGGGCGGCACGGCCACGGGGTTGGCGGCCGTGGACCGGTACGACACCTACGTCGCGCTCGTCACGTGAGTACCTGCGTACAAGTACAACCCGAATTGATTGTCAAATTCTAAATAAACGCGAGCGAAGCTGCGGGCAAAAGTTAGTTAGCTAGTGGCAAATATTTCAGCCTTGCCTGACCTAACTCAATGTTTTAACAACATACTTCTACGATCTATGTTGTTCATATTTTCAACGTTTCTTGGCAACTTGTCACAAATGCCGGGAAAAAAACTAAAAATAATATCATAATAAAATGATATTATTTTTAGCTGTATAGCACGGAAAAGTATTTTATCGTATGTAGCACGAAAATAGGAAACTCTTTCTGTAAACATAAGACTAATTTACAGAAAGAGTTATTATGGCTTATGTCAGAAGCCATATTATTATTTTCATATTCGGCGTTCACTCATTACAAATTGTCACCTGGACTCTGTGATATGCTTTCATTTTGCAAGCATGTGATCTTGAGTAGCGGGTTTGATCCCTAGACCGGGCACTGACAAAAACAACCGGCGACAGACAGTTCTCGAGTTTTTTGTCTAGGAATTTATTATTGGCAGACCAGTCTGAAGTCTGGTCCCTCCTCTCCTCTCTTACTTCGGTAACTGAGCGTCCCTGGGTGTAGGTACCTATCCCATCAAAAACATAAATGTGAAATGAGAGTCAAGTTCAATATTATGATATATGCCTTGGTTGTTGACTTCAACGACAAAAGAAGTGAGATCTAAATGGATGCCAAGTTCAATGGTCAATCCTGAAATTTATTTATAACAACACACAATATTTTATAACAACTGAAAATATCATTTCTTCTTATAACTTAGAACTTAGAACTAGACAGCGTCCCCGTAGCGCGAAAAGTCACTAAGTCCGAAAATGGCAAAAATGAGTTATCAACGTCATTAGAATCACATTTTTTTTCTCTAAATATCTGTCAAACTGTCATCTTTGTATCTGCTAAAACATACGAAAGCGAAAATTAACTAACTCGACATAATAAGGGATACGGATAAGGGCAAGAGAATGATGACATAGTGATTCCTCACTCTTTATTTTTAAATTATATGTTCAATACTCCAAAAGCAAAAAGTCACCAACCCTTTTTAATGATTTGTTTTGTATTAAAAGTGGCACATAAGATCGATTGAGAATATTCATTAAAGTCTTTTGATTATTATTTACACTACTTCGATGTGCATTTTAAGAATAAAGTAAATTTCGCTCGCGAGTTAGTGAGTTTGTCGCGGCAAGAGCGACGTGCACGGTGCGCGTTGACTTTCATTCATTCGTGGCATCGACGTCTACCAACACATACACGCGCTTAGTTGTGGTTATTAGTGTTAAACTGTGTAACAATGAGTCGCCACGGGCACTCTGGTGGTACTCTTCTTCAAAAAGGGCGACAATGTCTGGCTGAAATATAGGTCCATCTCACTTCTAAGCCATGTCTACAAGTTGTTTTCAAGAGTCATCATAAATCGTTTCGCGTGCAGGTTTGACGATTTTCAGCTTCCCGAATAAGCCGGATTCCGAAAAGACTTTAGCACCGTAGACCACATACATACACTGCGGCAGATTATACAGAAGACCGAAGAGTATAACCTGCCCCTCTGTTTAGCGTTTGTGGACTACGAGAAAGCCTTCGAAATGATCGAGACTTGGGCTGTACTGCAGTCTCTCCAACGGTGCCAAATCGACTATACATAGGTACATCGAGGTGTTGAAGTGTTTGTACAAAAACGCCACCATGTCAGTCCGACTTCAGGAAAAGACCTCGAAACCTAACCTTCTACAGCGAGGTGTAAGACAGGGGGACGTCATATCTTTGATACTGTTCACCGCTGCACTGCAGGATGTCTTCAAGGTTCTGGACTGGAGAGGACTAGGCATCAACGTCAATGACGAGTGCATCTCTCACCTTCGGTTTGCCGACGATTTAGTGGTCATGGCTGAGACCATGGAGGATCTCAGTACAATGCTCGATGACCTCAGTAGAGCTTTCGAAAGAGAGGGCCTTAAAAGGAACATGGACAAAACCAAAGTCATGTTGAATGCCCATGTAACACCTCTTCTATCCTGTAAAGATCAAGATCAAGATCGGAGACTGCTGCACTCGAACTTATAGACGATTATGTCTACCTGGGACAAACGTTCCAGTTAGGTAGCTAACTTGACAATTGGAATTAGAATTATTTAATAATGTGTGATAATAATATTTGTTTTTTTTTTAATTATTTATTTCATTCTATTTGATAATTTATTTTAATCAGCATGTGTGTAAATAATATTTGTTCGCCGATGACGGCTAGACATAGCGTTCATTAATAATTATAACATCTGCACCTACCTATGTTCCACAAATAAAAGTATTTGTATTTGTAACTTCGGGAGAGAGGTCAATCGTCGAAATCGGCTGGACAGCCTTTCGTGAAGTTGCGCGGTATCTTCTCGTCCAACTTACCACAGTCTCTCAAGACGAAAGTTTATGACCAGTGTGTGTTGCCAGTGATGACATACGGGACCGAAACGTGGTCGCTCACAATGGGCCTCATCAGAAGGTTAAAAGTTTTTTTTTTTTTGTTTCGGATTGGAAATCATCAAATGACCCCCCCTCCCGCTCTGGGCGGAACGTGTCAGACTGGTACTGACGAAAACTCATCCATGTTCCTTCTTGGCCCTTTGTGTTCCAGGGCCACGGTATCTCTTTCGAACAGCCCCGCAGCCCTGGCAGGAATGTAGAGGCTCTGCTCGCAGTTTCCTAGCGTGATCAAATCAGAAATGAGGCCATATGCAAGAGAACCAAGGTTATCGACGTAGCCCGAAGAATTGCCAAACTTAAGTGGCAGTGGGCAACGGATGGCCGATGGGGCCGAAAAGTTCTGGAGTGGCGACCGCAAACCGGAAGACGTTGCGTTGGAAAGCCTCCCATAATCAAAGTGGCGACACCTGGGGGAGGTCTATGTCCAGTAGTGGACGTCTTTTGTCTGAAATGATGATCATGATGATGATAAAAGAAGTCACTATTTATAGCGACACATGCACTGAGCAAAACAGAAACAGTTCATTGCGGTATTATTGGTTCATTTAATTCAATAATATTTAGAGAGTGCTCATAATTATATGGAAGTAAACTCCATGCATAGCGCAATAGAAAGACAGCAAAGACATAGCCATGTTTATTCCATGATTCTGTTGATTGGAAGTCGATCATGGAACGTGCTCGCTCTTAGCGAAACAGGAATTCAGCACCGCCTTATGTAGTTAAGCAATTAAATTACACGGAAATGCTGGATGTAAGAGCTCTGAATGAACAAAATATAAAAAATACAAACGGAGATAAAGAAGGCAACAAAATTAAATAGTTTAAAATTTTATGTTTTTTTGAGAGACAATGTCCGGGTGTTGTCAAGTTTAGATACCACCACGATGGTCCCTATCTAGAATTTAATATTTTAGGAATATGTCAGATAGAAACTACTCCTATTACTAGGAAGAGGAGGAAACAAGAAGAACAAACGGACGGACAAGGGACAGAAGAAGTATTACAAGACTTGAAAAATTATAAAATACCACAGGGATACTCTTTGCCACTGCCTATTTCAGAGGCAAAAAAGAAAGACCTTAATAATTTCTGTGCAAAAGGGATAATCCCACAAGAACTCCACTTATGGTACCAATCTTTACCATCTAGTAAAGACGTAATAAGATTTTTGTTTTATAATTGTAGTATTTCGTTATTTTTTCGCACAAAACTGTGATAAAACTTTAATTGATTTAATAAAAACAGTTCCATTACTTATTAATGCCATTAATTAAAACTAAACAAACCACACAAGCTTCGTATATTTAGATATGTAGTACCTAACAATTAGTTCCACTTTACTTAACTCTTGTTATTTTTCTTTTTAACACTTTCGAACTGAGAGAAAAGTCACTAACTTCGGTTGAAAATTCATTAATTCGCAACTAAGCCAAAGATTTGATGGAACACAATTAATAAATTTTAGTTTTTTTTCCTTTTCTCAATTATTAGAAGCTTTTCATGTATTCTAACGCTTATAATATAAACCTTATTTTATTATCTTCAAAATAAAACTACAAAGATGTGTAATGACAAGCTGAAGTTATGAATATTTATATTTTTTTTAAACTTTAACTCTTGATATCTCATCTAGGTTTTTCGAGTTGATGAATTTTCGCGCTACGGGGACGTAGTCAAGTCAGCCCTTAAGCTTCAATATAATTATTATCCTAAGTTATAAGAAGAAATGAAATTTTAAGTTGTTATAAAATATTTTATGTTGTTGTAAATAAATTTCAGGATTGACCATTGAACTTGGCATCCATTTAGATCTCACTTCTTTTGTCGTTGAAGTCAACAACCAAGGCATATATCATAATATTGAACTTGACTCTCATTTCACATTTATGTTTTTGATGGTATATTATTACTTTTTGTACAGAAATTATTAGTTGGTACTTAACTATGCCTTATCTATATCTATTCATATAATAAAACTGTAGACTTTCCGTGTCTGTACATTACAGATTTTTGCAGAAAAATCACTGGAAGGCAGGGACGGTTACCGTTACCACAAAAATACCGGTAAAATTACCAAAACCTTAACGTTATGCTACGTTAACTAGTAACGTTAAAAATATCGTTAAATCATAGGATTTACCGGTATTTAAATAGCGTTACCAGTAGCGTTACTTCGCTAAAAACTAATAATTTCTGGCGCGACGTTGCCAAACCGAACGTGCACCGCGAGTTTCTAATCGGAGCGGCAACAGCTAGCATTTTAGGACGATCGGACGGATACCTACGACAACGCGACGGCTCGCGCCTTTTTTCATTTTATAAGACGTCTGGTCACACAAACATGGCGAACACCAAATACATCTATTTGTTTTGTTGTTCTAATTATTAGTTGTTTGTGTAAAAAATATCATTATAGGCCGAAAGAAGTGCAACAAAGTATATCAGTATAACTATAACTTTTTAAAGAATAATAAATCTACTTACCTTCCATGCCATGGTAGTGGATCATACAAAAAGTAGTATAGTCTATCAAAAAAAGACCTAGAAAAAATTGACCACAATCCTTCGCCTAATCAAGCCTTCGGGACCCGGTGGGATGAGGGAGTAGTAGTGTAGGGAACACCATGGGACACCTCAATGGCCTCATTGACCTTGAGATCAAGGTCAAAATTCCAAAAGTCAAGACCCGCGGTTCTCAGGAACAGTAACAGGTCATTTATATTCATGGTTAGTGACCTTGTGGTCAAAGTCAAGTGACCGTAGGGTCAAGGACAAGTGACTTTGAGGTCAAGATCAAGTGATCCTGGAGGTCTTGAAACCTTGGAGTTCAAGGTCGAGTGACCTGTCTTTGAAATTCCAGTGCCTTGACACTCCCGACCCCATGACTTCGAGTGCAAAAACAGTGTTTCTTTTTCTTCTAAATTTGCTTATATCTCGAAAACGGTGTGTCCTATCGCAAAAATAATGAAAAATTTGCCCCCCTTAAGAACCCCTTTGCGCGTAATTCCCGACATGTAGGTAATAATTAATTACGAAAAAATCAAATTTTATTATCCATACAAAAAAAATATATTATATACAGGCTTATCAATTGTAGGTGCCTTTATTAAAGGATTCCTTCGACATCGTTTTTACGACAAACGGTTGGTCAGCCAAAAAACACCAAGACACTTTTATCCTTATATTTAGGTGGTATATACGTTAGAATCGAGAAAATAAACGATTTGTTAAAATAACACTTTTTTGGCAAAAAAATTCTGAGTCTTTTGTTCTCAGTGCCCCGTTACATACACTCCAACCGAATGTTCCACTATGGAACTGTGAAGAAGGTACCAGAAAGTTGTGGAACTTTCTCGAAGGATGGTTCAGTATATAAATAGCTGTCGTGTTTGCGGGAGGAGTCAGCCGCCCGATATAAACCATCACGTATCAGTATGACTCGCCGACGGTATACTCTAATCACCCCCGACGATTCCATCACCCTCCATCAGGAAAGCAGTAGGGAAACCTGTAATTTACGCAAACACAAGCCGGCATCATTCCGACCTCACCGTCGAGGTCCGTCGCGAAGTAAGTGTGTTCAAGTAATCATTGCAGATGCATCGCAGAAACAATACCTATTACACGCCGAAGCTAGTTGTACTAACATCGTAAGATGCTAGACTCCCCACCGACATCGTTAGAAAGAGATAGGCGAATAAATTACCGGTATACGTATTGTTACTTTTACCGATACTAATATTAGTTAATAGGTAACGTTAACGGACTTACGGGTATCGTTATAAATATCGTTACTTTTGTAACGTTAACATAACGGTAATCGGTAACGTTAAGAAAAAAGTAACGGTAATTCGGTCCCTGCTGGAAGGTGCGGGAAATAAGTAGTTTTTGTGTTTTTGAAGTCGGTTTGTTTTGTGTAAAAAGTAGGACATGATGGAAAGGCTGAGAATATAACATTATAAAATTAAATTAAAAAATGATTTTTAATTTGCGTTTCCGAGGCAATTAAATAATAAAAAAAAATTGTACATAGAGAAAGCTTCTAGACGTCGGTAGATAGGTATTAAAAAAATAATCATAAATCTTTATTTATCTCAATCATCAGAAGTAACAGGCACTGGTATATGCACAATCTTAAATAGAGAAAGGTGTCTGAAATTCAACCTGAAGTTTATTTAAATAATAAAATTACTATTCTTTGGATTTACTATATTTAATGGTGACCAGTGAAATGATGTATTAAATAAGATTAGTTCTTAGATAATAGGTAGATAAACAATATCTCACAAAATAAAAACTTTATGGGGACAATACCAAAATAAGACAATGGCGTTGTCAAATTCAACCAGACCACCTTTTTCCAGTGTTGCCCGCACACAAACTAAATAAAATACTTTCTTTTGAATATTAAAACAGACTAATTAGTCTTTAAAAAAGGCATCGTTCTTTTCGTTTTTGAATATCAAAATACCTATCCAAAAAATCAAACAAATTATTATTTGTGTTTTGCTTACTTCGACAGTCGATTTCCATTTTGTATTTTTATACGTATATATTTATAGATTTTTGTATGTGCCTACCGAAATGACTTTGAATATTAATAATTTAGTAGATTATTGATCATTGCAACATTGTGCGAGAGGGAAAAGTCTAAAAGCCGGCAGTGACGTGTCTCAGAACGGCTATTTAAAACTTACGTTAACGAAAATAAAATACTAAAATGAACAACCTAACATTGCGAATGGGTTGCCTGATAAAGTAAGTCAAGAATACCCTGTATTAAAACAAACGGCACTAATCTCTTTTCCAAACCAAACGAAATCAAAATTGAATTAGAGTACATATCTACAAAGCATAAGAGCCAAGAATCTGTTAGGTTGTCACCTTTTTGTCCCTGCTACAGGGTTGTAAGGTATAAATAGATACTATATGTCCACTCATCTATTTTCTTATTAAAATATGTATTAAAAGAACAGATAGGTAATTTTATTACAAACACGATGGCATAACGTTCGGTTCTAAGTAAAATCGGTCAAGCCCCACGGTTGTCGCAATTTTAAATAGTCTTCACTTAATGATCTCAGGCAACCCATTTGTTATGCTTTTTTCATGTGTATTAAACATATTTTTGACTCAGTTGGGGTGGGGGCATAGGATTTGTTTTGATACTAGACTGGCTTATTTACATTTGTAGAGATACCCCAGAGTGAACAGGAGTTATATCCATAAGAGCAACTATTTCACTTGCGGCATATCTTTAACGTTTAAATGCACATGCGTTTGAATTTCGGAACAAAATATTAATAACACTTAGTAGTAACATAAATATGGTGAATAGTCTAAAGGCTTGCTTTCAACAGTATTTGTTACATCGATCTGCGTAATACTTGCGTCTACGCTTCAACTTTTTTTTGCCCCTTCATCAGAGTCCTTGGAAAAGTATCCGCTTCGGCAATCATGGTCTATCTTCGGAAATATGAGATCTAATATAATTCCCATGTGCTTTTTCTTCTTTTGTATCGATGATTTATCAAATTATTAGCACCCAGGTGGCTACGTTAATCGCGGTTTCAGTAGCGTTTTTGACAGCAAGTCCTCTAAAACGCAGTTGTAGGGATACTTTGGATACTCCAGGAATTCGGCCATGAACTAGTCGGGAACCCTGTATTCACAGTTAGCTTCTGTTACCATGGAAGTACATGTCTATTAGGGACCAGCCATAAAATATATGACGTAATTTAATTACGTCATACGTTAAAGGGGTGGGGGGTGTCGACTAAGTGTGACATTGTGTGACAAGGCGTGGTAGGAGTCCTAAATTTGGTGACGTCACATTTCAAAATCTAATATTGCTAAGTTTTAAAACAAGAAATTTGAACTATTAACGAAACACTTCATCATCATCATCGTTTCAGCCGAAAGACGTCCACTGCTGGACATAGGCCTCCCCCAAGTGTCGCCACATTGACCGGTCCCGTGCGACTCGCATCCAGCGGATCCCTGCAACCTTCACCAGGTCATCGGTCCACCTAGTGGGAGGCCTCCCAACGCAGCGGCTTCTGGTTCGCGGTCGCCACTCCAGAACTTTTCGGCCCCATCGGCCATCCGTTCTGCGGGCAATGTGCTGCCCACTGCCACTTAAGTTTGGCTATTCTTCGGGCTACATCGGTAAGCTTGGTTCTCTTGCGGATGGCCTTATTTCTGATTTGATCACGCAAGGAAACTCCGAGCATAGCCCTCTAAATTGCCCTTTGGGTGACTTTATCCCTTCTGATAAGGCCCATTGTGAGCGACCACGTTTCGGTCCCGTATGTACTCACTGGCAACACACACTGGTCAAAGACTTTCGTCTTGAGATACTGCGGTAAATTGGACGAGAAAATACCACGCAACTTCCCGAACGCTGCCCAGCCGAGTCGGTTTCGACGATTGACCTCTTTCTCGAAGTTAGACCTACCTAACTGGATCGTTTGTCCCAGGTAGACATAATCGTCTACAACTTCGAGTGTAGAGTCTCCGATCTTGATAGGAGTGGGTGTTACAATTCAACATGATTTTGGTTTTGTCCATGTTCATTTTAAGAACCACTCTTTCGGACGCTCTACTAAGGTCATCGAGCATTGTACTGAGATCCTCCATGGTCTCAGCCATGACCACTATATCGTCGGCAAATCAAAGGTGAGAGATGTACTCGCCATTGACGTTGATGCCTAGCCCTCTCCAGTCAAGAACCTTGAAGACATCCTCCAGTGCAGCGGTGAACACTTTCGGAGATATGACGTCCCCCTGTCTTACACCTCGCTGCAGAAGGTTAGGTTTCGAGGTCTGGTCCTGAAGTCGGACTGACATGTTGGCGTTTTTGTACAAACACATCAACACCTCGATGTACCGATAGTCGATTTGGCACCGTTGGAGAGACTGCAGTACGAAGCTTTGTATCTGTCGGTTACACTGCGACGCGATGTTCGTGTTAATTCGGAAACATGAAGATTATCGAAGCGCATAGTCTTTCTTGTTCTATTGCTGCACGGCACGGGCACGGCTAGTAACGTAATAAATACGTAAGTCGACTCTTAGTTATAAGTACTAAAACTGAAATATTTGGATTAAAAAAAAATTAAAGGTATTCCACTCGTTATACAACATTAGTTTTAGTATATGCGAAACCTGAAACACGTGTCTAGTATTTTTATGTAAAGAATCTATGTACCAAATTTCAAAACTGTATCATGAAAAATCACAAAGTTATAAGCTTGTTCTGTTACCTGGTTGTCCGCTCAAAAACGTGGTCACCACGCGGCGGGGCCGCGCGCGCACCATCAGCGGCGTCTTAAGCTCATTGATGATAATAATTTGGCAGTAGGTACCTAAATGATTGCGATAGGTATTTAGTGTCGATAGGTGTCCAACTTGTAACCTTTTTTAAATATTTTTGGGACAAAATATAACATGGTTTAAAAATTATTGAAATCGATTCAGTTACTTATTCTGAACAAACTATATTCAGGTTTCGCATATACTTTTTAATAATGTTGTATATTCACGTGAAGACCTTAAAATCTTCATAAAGACCGGCTGTCGTCAAGTTTGATTGCTGATTATTACATTACAGGCACTATAAGTAAGTCTTCCTAATACAATCAATTAATTGAAAAATTATAATAAAATGATAAAAAATTACTAGTTTCGGATTTATTCGACCGAGACCGAGACCGAGATGATCATGCAAGTAGTTCATAGAGCAGGTAGATCATGACCAAGATGATCATGCAGGTAGTTCATAGAGCAGGTAGATCAGGACCAAGATGATCATGCAGGTAGCTCTTAGAGCAGGTAGATCCTAACCGAGATGACCATGCAGGTAACTCATAGAGCAGGTAGATCATGACCAAGAGGATCATGCAGGTAGTTCATAGAGCAGGTAGATCATGACCAAGATGATCATGCAGGTAGCTCTTAGAGCAGGTAGATCCTAACCGAGATGACCATCCAGGTAACTCATAGAGCAGGTAGATCATGACCAAGATGATCATGCAGGTAGCTCTTAGAGCAGGTAGATCCTAACCGAGATGACCATCCAGGTAACTCATAGAGCAGGTAGATCATGACCAAGATGATCATGCAGGTGGTATGTTTTTTTTTTGTTTTCTGACCTCCTTTATCCAGTTCATGCAAGCGTCTGGAAAACATGCTAGGACATGTAGTGTGCCTGTGCTTGTGTGTAAGTGAGTGCGTGTTGTTTTAGTGGCTTGTCGGTGCCGTTCGGTTCCGGACCGGGCACAGCAGCAGGCTGGGCGCGCGATGAACCGGCTGCGCCGCTCGACCTAGCGCCCGCCATCCTGCTCGACGACACCGTCTGCGGTCAGTACAACTCCAAACTCACTTTTTCACGGACGCCCATCATCAAAAGATAACGACTTTACATACTGTGCTACACTTGGGTGCTTAACAGTACGCATAATATAGTATATGTCAAAATATCATAGGTTTATGTTGTCGCCAGGAACGCGTTACGTGCTTGGGGCGGAGTCAACGAGCGCGCTTGCGCAAGCGGCGGCAGCGCTGGTGGCGGAGGGCGCACCGGGCGCCGTGGAGCGCGCGCGCGTAGCCGTGCGTCCCGCCGGCCTAGCGCTGGAGGCCGCGCGCCCCGCGCCCCCACCCGCCGCGCTGCCCGCACCTCCCGCGCCCCCGGCCGCGCCCCCCGCGCCTCTCAATGCGTCGGTGCCGTACGCCGCCGTGAACCTGGTGCAGCAGTGCGCCGACGCACTAGCGTCGCACGCCGATAGTCGCGGCGGCGGGCTCGCCTCGCGCTTCTGACCGCACTCGCACTCTCGCATGCGCACCTCTCTCGCACGCTATAGCTCGCCGAGTTTCACACAGAAGGAACTAAATTGACTGCGCCCAAGTAGGCCGCTGAAAACATTATTTAAACAAAAAACCTTAACAACCAGTGTTCTCGTGGCACTCCTGATCGAAACGAGCTCCTCTTTTTGCGGAACTCGGTTCGGAACCACTTAGCACTTTGAGGAACGCCACCGATGCTGCAGTTATTGGCAAGTTACCACGTATTGGCCCGAAAGAATACCAAAAAGTGAAAAAAAGCTTCAGACACACTGGGAGACCACGTCAGCGTCAGACACTGGGAGAGCAGGGACTTCTCGCATTATCGACTGGAGGTCTACTTGCAATTCTATTGCAAAACTCCTGTTAGAAAATATCGCAAAGGTTCTAAACGAAACTAGAAAAACCAAACATATTAAATAACTTGGGGAAACTTCACAGACTTGACGGGAATCGACATCTAATGGCGATACAACAAACTGTCTTTCTTGAAATAGTCTTTTTCACATATTCACCTTCACCTCCGTGTCTTCTAAGATGGTCCCCGTTACATGCCTATAACAAACTTCCCAGTACCAAACTGAATGAAGCGTTTGATTTTGATTGTTATTGTAACTATACGTGTATGTATGGCGAGCTAACTTACACGAGCAATGTCCTTATAAAATACTACATTGCGTTTATGGCGAAACGTGAATCATGAACACGTCGGCGGAGCTAGTGGCACCTGCACACGCGCGACCCCGCCGCCCGCGCCGGTTTTCGCCACGCCTCTGCTCAGTGCTCGGCACTGCGCCCAGGATTACTCCATCAATATAAAATTCGACTGATTCACGATGATTTTTGCATCGTAGGTACTCCGCAGCGCTTTTATACTGTCAGACTGTAAGTGATTTTCCAAAATTGTAATACGACATCAAATAAATAATACTAAATGTTACGAATCAAGTAACCAATAAGAGCGCGAGAAATTGATGTAATTGCGCATCAAATTACATACAATGGAGATAATAACATAGCGGAAGACTCAATAAAGTGGCTCGCCGCCTCGCCGTTCGGACAGCGTCCGGCGCACGTACGTGTCGCACAGACGTACGCGTCGCTGCTCTCCGCGCCACTAAACATGTTTTCGAACGACATTATAAATAACAGTAACACAGACGCACAAATAGATAGAAGGCGCACGCACACACGTGTGCTGCTGTCGCCGCCGGCGCACGCACACACGTGTGCTGCTGTCGCCGCCGGCGCACACAGCGCGCGTGTTGTTGTTGTTGTGGTGAGCCGCGCATGCGTCACGGAAGTGTGGCGCGGAGGGGGAGGCAGCTCGAGTACTTTGTTTGTTCGTCGTAACGAGCATCACACGCCTAACTAATATGCACTTCAACAGCATTCCTTTCTATTGCAATAAAACTTGTTATTTATACAAACTGTTGTTTCCCTTTTCCAAGCATCCCGCGCAGTTAACGTCACGCAGTGTTTGTGGAATTAATGTATATTTAATGTAGCGGTAACCATGAGTATAAATGTACTAGCTGTGTCTGCGACTTCGTTCGCGTGGACTTAGATGTTTCTCAGACTGTTACTTTCACAGGCACTTTGTTACGGGTCTATTTGAAATAAATGCTTTGAGTTTGAATCAAGTCAATTTGAACCAATCAACAAACACCAAAACAATGGTGTAAATTGTCATAATATCGAACAGACAAAGTCGTGTTGCTTTTTATAATAACAGGCTGAGAAAGATCTTAGTCCACGCGGACGAAGTCCCGGCCCAGCTAGTTTTATAATAATATGTAGTGATTATAGTGAGGCAGAAAAAGAGTCTACAAAAGTTATGTATTAAGATATTTTTGATATTATTATACATTAATGACTTCTTAAGGATAAGAACCTAACTATTAAGTTTTCATATTAAACGTGCCAGAAACGTTCAATTGGTTGTCAGAAAAATAATAAACAGTTAGAGCAATCCAGGCGACGTGCAATGTCTGGCCATGTGTCTGGAGTCATTTGAACTGAAAAGGCAAGTCCGTGGGTATTATTGGTAGTCGGGATTTAATTAAGTAAATAAGTGATAGTGATGTAATAGAAAACGTTAATCGACTTACTCATTTGTTTGCGACCAAAGGCACAGGCCTGTCATGGAGCAACTATGTGCCTTCGTCGATGTGTTCTGAATATCCAATGTATTTGGAACCGAAACAAAGTTACTTGTAAGATTTGCTTTGCCATGACTTGCATAAACTCCCTTTGAACTTGGAACTTTGCGAGCGAGCACCGTGCGTTAGGACTCGTGGCTAAATAATAATAGCCGCACAGATCGAACTTCGAAATTCAGCAACGATTTCTGAGGTGCACTCTGCGGATGGGTGGCCATACATTTCATATCGCGGTCCGTCCGTGTCTCGGAAAATATAATACGTTATTTATTTAACACTTGAAGTGTTAAACGTACAGAGGCGGACTTAATGCCATAGGCATTTTCTACCAGTCAACCTTTGGGTGATGCAGAGACAAGCAGTGGTAGGTGTATATTTGAAAATAATTTTAATTAATACTAAGATTAGCTACAAAGATATATAAAATACTATATATACTAAATATATATGAAATACTATAAATATATATGAAATACTATAAATATATATGAAATACTATAAATATATATGAAATACTATAAATATATATGAAATACTATAAATATATATGAAATACTATAAATATATATCAAATACTATAAATATATATCATATACTATAAATATATATCAAAATTTAGATTAATGTAAATAGACATTTTTACGAATATACTAAAATAAAAAAACAAAAAACCCTGGGCAAAACCCCCCTTCTTGGGGGAGGCCTATGTCCAGCAGTGGACGTCTTTCGGCTGATGATGATGACTAAAATAAAAACACAAACAATGGGGAAAACATTACCGTTGTGACGAAACTGCCAGCTTGTTCCGAATGTACTCGCGAACTTTAATTTTAAAAGATAAGCGATTGGTTGCCATCCTGATTTCCTGGGGAAGCGCATTCGACAGAGAAATAGACTGGACAAATAATGATCGGTGAATGAAGTCAGTGCGGTGAGAGGGACATTGAAGCATACGGTTTTGCGATGATCGCAGGCTCCTATTCTGTCCCCGATGTCATAATTACAGTAAGTCAAAAAAATTAAATTGTGAGAAATCGCACTTTTGTTTCGAGATGTTTAAATTGGTGTATCTTGATGATTATAGCAGACAGCTTCAATATTTAAACGGATAACAAAAGATACATTTGTGTAGATTAATAATAAATATAATTTATTTGTTCAATATTGATGGTTTTTTTTAAATCTAATGAATTGTATTTATAATTACCACTTCTATCAGCCCAACTAACACTTTCTTAAACATTTTTACAGTAAGTCGGTAAGATACTGTAATTATTATCCTGTCGATGTAAGTTACTGTAACTATGTTTACTACAACCTCTTTATCTAGCCCACAAATCCAGCGACTTTTCTCGCAAAATTCGCGTATTTTGGAAATAAGAGGGCATGTCTGCTATCTAATTCCGTACATCGATACATTAAGTTTTGTAAATAGTATTAGGCAATTAATTTAAAGGTTTTATGAATAAAAAACAATTTGTATAATAAAAAAAAGCTTTATTGAGCCGTCAAAGTTGCACTGAAAGTTAACTGAAACTACTTGCTAATATATATAATCTTTAATCCTAAGTATGAATTATTATCAGTTACAGTGTCGTTTTTCCTCCATTTATCAATAGTATAAACAACAGGTTTATGATAATTTTAAATTCCAACAATCCCTTCTATCTATCATTAAAAGTCTAGTCTCACTAAGTTGTACCTAAATTAAAATTAACTTATTTGAGATCATTCGAATCAGTTTCCTTAATACCTAATTATAACAAACAATGTTTGTCTTAAAAGCATAATCACATTTGTTAAACAAAGTGTAAGTCTTAAAAATAATAATGTAATATTACAAATGAGCAAAAATCATGAAAAAATATGATAAAAATAAAATTGAAACATTTTTTTTTTTTATCTTCAAGATCTGGAGCATTAGAATTTGGTATATTCAGCCAAAATGTTCTTCGTCGTCGACATTAGTTACTGTAAATATGATAGTGAAAATATGAAATATAACATAATTTTAATACAGTAAGTCTACTTACTATCATTATTTTAACGAACGGTTGAATCTTCTCAACATTTACTGTGATTGTGCTTATCGTAACTTCGTTAATAATTTAGATATAAAAAAAAAGAAAAATGATCCTTAAAGGTCTTGATTTAAGGATCACAGTACTGTAAAAAAGTCATAACACCAGTAACACGACTTATTGTAATTATGATATCGGGGGCAGTATTATGGTTGGCACAAATATACTGAAAGTGGGGAGCAAGGTAACTAGGGGAAGTGGGAGAAACAAAAAAAGAAAACAAGGTGGTAAGCGCCCTTTGCTCCCTACGCTGACGTACGGGCAACCACTTAAGAAGAGTCCGGTGCTCGGAGACATGATCATATTTACGCAAATTGAAAACGAATCGAATGCAGTTATTTAGAAGACGGTCAAGTTTGTCGAGGAGATCCGCACTCAAACGTTACGTTACGTTATTGGTTTCAGCGTTTGAAGATCTTTAACAGTCAATACGAGTAGAAGCCTGAAAGTCTGACAACCATTATCAAGGCGTATCGTATTACCCAGTAACTGAATTGAGGAGGTCCGAGACGCTCGATGTAAAATGCTGGCATTCACTGCATGCGACTTAAAGCCGACCCCAACTTAGTTGGGAAAATGAAGACAAATGTTGATGATCTCGGTTGTGATTCACCAGTCTTTATTTGAAGTAATTAATTGGCCAATTGTATATTTTCTTGCCTGAAGGAACCCTCACAATAGTTTTGAGTACCAATTTTGATCTATTCAAAGATGCATTGCCGTCGTCTGATCAAGGATAAAGTACAAGAAGACACTTTTCAACATCAAACTCTCAAGCAACGAAGCTCTGGTACAACTGGCAACATTTGACAAAAGTCTCTAGAAAAAGAAACCGTACAATCAGCCACACATAAGGCTATTCTTCGTCCTGCCATTGGGTAGGCGAACAGGTCTGAGCACCGTAGGTGGGGTGGAGGACTCATGGCTGCGTTCGTGGCTAAGTAATATCTAATAGTACGGGTCGATTATTGTGAATTTATGACCAAGCCTTTTGATGCCGATTGATGGTAATAGGCTCGTTCCTTATTACATGGGACTTAAACATTACTGGCATAATGTGGGAGTACTATTAATGGTAAACCTCTGCCTAACCCGTATGGGAAATTCAGGCGAAATGTTATGTTATCTGTACATATAAAATTCAAAGTCCTGACTGACTGACTGACTCATATATCAACGCACAGCCCAAACCACTGGTAATAGAAACATGAAATTTGTATTGTGGGTGTATTCTTCGTGAAGAATAAGTATCCACTAAGAAAGGGTTTTTCGAAAAATTTCCTATGATATGTATATCCTATGTTTTTATTATTATCTAAATAAAATGGTGGAAAGGGCAACTTCGGTCACAATTGAACGCTAAAGATTACATACGCATATTTATTTTGATAAGGAATAAAACTATGTCGGTAAAAACACCTTCGCAAATAAATCATTATTTTTGACCAAATTTTAAAATCATAAAAATGGTTCTTGTTAGTCAACCTTAAAAGATAGGCACATGCTGTTGCGGATTTTTTTTTGGACCTTTTTAAGAAGAATAATTCTCTGGTACATTATTTTTGTGTAACTTTAACCATATTATATATACGCAGCGCACGCAACATAAGCTCTCAAAAAGACTTAATTTTCCCCGTTTTTGCAACATTTTTCATTGATGCTCTGCTCCTCTTGGTTGTAACGTGATGATATATAGCCTTTAGCCTTCCTCGGTAAATGGGTTATCCAACACTAATAGATTTTTTCAATGCGAACTAATAGTTGGTGAGATTAACTTGTTCAACCAAACAAACTCTTCAGCTTTATAATATTAAATAAATAATAATAACTAGCGTCCCGCCCCGGCTTCGCACGGGTGCAATATATTTACATTTAAACCTTCCTCTTGAATCACTCTATCTATTACTGAAAACCGCATCAAAATCCGTTGCGTAGTATTAAAGATCTAAGCATACATAGTGACAGACAGACAGCGGAAAGCAACTTTGTTTTATACTATGTTGTAGTGAAAAGTATGGATACAGTAGATAAACAGAAACTATTCGTATAGGTGTACTTTGACGCTGGCGAGCACAATGTACACAATGTACACCTGTTATGATAATGATGTTACGATTAAATGCGTACTATGTGAACTTACCTATGCGTAGTTCTCACAAACACGAGAACAGTTCATCGAAGCGATATGTAATCCTGAGTTATCTACATATATTGCGTCCATTCACAGCGACTGAAGTACTTCGGTCGGGTATAAACATATTATTGCGACATCAATAATGCAAGTAATGCAGCTGGTTTAGTGGCCTGAGCCGGGTGTTCAAAAACATTCAATGTTGCAGAATATTAGTGAGCGTGTCCATTACGTGACACATCATAATATTACTGTGCCGTTGATCTCGACGAGAATAGCTCCCTGAGGCGGCGGCGGCAGCGGCGTGTGGCGGCGTGTGGCGGGACCGCGGGACGAGCTCGCAAGACCATAGTGCGTGACACTATGTAATAATAAGGAGCAAAATGCAGGACGCAAGCACTTGACAACTTACATCCAGGAGTAGACTGCGACTAACAGAGTGATTGATTAAATTTTCGTCGAAGGGTTCACCTTCACAGCAATCTATTCAGGAAAATAAATGTTACTGCCCTTATAAAGTGCCCGGACTACGAACTGCTACGCCAATGTTCGTTTACAAGCCAATGATGAAAGTCGGGTCCTTGGTGCTGTCGGTGTTTACGCCTTCATAAATGTCATAGCGCCACATAATGTGCATTCAGTAATAAACTTTAACGAGCTGACGTCAGCGACACTGAAGTTGACACGTGTAGTGAACAATACGCCCAGCTGTCGAAGGTTCACAACTTCACACGCGTGAGTGCCGGCGAGGGAGCGGCACCTCTTACAGACATCATTGTAGTATACTCATAAAATACTTAGCTAACCAGTTAACGATGACACCATTAAACTTTAGCCTACAAAACTGGCTTCTGTACCTACTGAATTTACAGTAGATATGCCTCTGTCCCTTCTTGCCAGCATTACACTGCAATAAAGTAACAAGCATTCAAATATTCTAAACAGGTTTTTTCTTAACAACCTTTTAAGAAAAGAACCTCTGTTTCGAATACTTGGCCTAAGAAAAGCCTTTAAAAAAAAAAAAAATTATTTTATTTCGGACAACTTAAGATCCACTACCACTGCGTATGCCATGGCCTATGTGCTATGTCCACATGCTGCCTAGTTGGACATCAACCTAGCGCGATTCATCCGTCTCCCTACCGGACAAGATTCTAAGGTACTGCCCCACCTTTCTTGAATAAATCCTTAAACGGCTTAGCTGCCGCTGGAAGGTTCTTAAGGACTCCCACCAAATAAGTGTGCTCTTTTAATTCCCTCAGATGCAGATCAATAGAAGCCCGAAATAGGAAAATCTATCTTAGTATGTAAGTATGCCACACGTGGCAGTATACTGTGACCTTGTACTTAGAGAGCAAATGAGTGCGCAGATAGTTTCACCTTCATTTCCTGTTCGTACTAATTGCAAGAGACGTAGGTATATGTCGACTGTCGGCGAGCATCGCTTCTCAGAACTGCAACGTGACAAGTTTGCCGCGCCACGCTCCGCACAGAAGTACCACGCCAACCGTGTGGCGTGTGGCGTGCTCATCGATGGACTTCGTTTAAATAATCGCAATTTGCGGACACGGACGGACTTGGCAAAGCGTCTTTTATCGGCTAATTCGGAATTGAGGTTTCGAAAGACCGTTGGTATTTCTTCTGTGTAGTCAAATGTAAGTATGGCAGTGACAGCTTGCCAGATAATGGTAACATTATCAGTTGCTGTGGAGTTGACGTAGCTGCATACTACCTAGTGGCTTGTGGTGCTCAAGTGTGTGTGAGCCTTCTGTCCGTGGAACTGACATGTCCTGATATTTCCATCCAGTGACGACCGTTTGAGCTAATCATTACAAGCAGCTGATAAATTGACGAGATAGCCACTTGTTTACCTACATAATATTATATGTTATTATGATTCAACAACATGCTCTCGGGCCATTCCACGGATGGACTATCACGTTCTTAGGTAAGTAAATCATCATTGTGCTGTACATAAATGGAAACATATTTTAGGTATAACATTATACGTATTCTTATCACAGTTGTTGTGTTGTTGTCTACCAACCCGCACTGGGCCCGCGTGGTGGATTATAGCCCATTCCCTCTCATAGAGGGGAGGCCTGGGTCCCAGCAGTGGGAACATTATAGGCTGATTATGCTTATGCTTTATGCTTATCACAGTTGATATTTCTTTCACGGTTATTATTTTAAACTAGCTGACCCGCGCAACTTCGTCTGCGTTTGGATTTTCCCCGTTTTTGCAATCTTATTCATAAATGCTTCGCTCCTATTGGTCGTAGCTTGATGTTTTGTAGCCTATAGCCTTCCTCGATAAATGGGCTATCAAACACTAAAATAATTTTTCAATTCGGACCAGTAGTTCCTGAGATTAGCGCGTTCAAGCAAACAAACAAAAAAACAAACTCTTCAGCTTTATAATATTAATATATAATTTAGATAGTATAGATAAGGCCAATCAAAATCATGACATCAAAATTAAAATACATAGGTACCTAGGTACCTAATAAATTTAGATATAGGTACCTACATATTTTAGATTTTATGTTATATTAATTATATTATTTCGTTCTATACTTTATTCTATTCCTTCTTTTTCTTTGTGCAAATACCTAATCTATGTCGGCAATTGTTCCAATGTCAGATGTTATAATTAATTAACTATGGACAAAATAATGATGATAAGTAATTTTAGTTTCTTTCGATAACATTAAGCCAGCATTGGCAGTGAAGCCTTGGCCTTGCTGATGTTGTTTGTTACAGAGGCGCGGGCGCGGGCGCGAGGGCGCATGCGGCGTGCTGTGATCTGTGCTCATAGCGCACAGCGTGTTGTTATCGCGCCGCCTCTACCGCGGCCGCCTGCGCACATACCCGCGATCATTTCGGAAATATTCGGTATTTTATTATTTATACCAGTTCGTGCGCCAACGCAATGTAATCACCGTCGATGTAAACAACTAACCAATAATCGTGACGCGTTTTAATGACGCTTTTTTTTTTGTATTTTTATTTTTTAGATAAGTACAATATTTTGGCACCAGTTGAAGATTCAATAGAATTTTATAACATTGCCGTTGGCCAAAATAATTTGATAATCAAGAGCTATTTTGAAATGATTTTACTTTGTTTTACAATGTTTTATGTACAAGGACGGCACATCACTGGCACCAGGCTTGAGACCTACATATTATTATTCTATCTAGTCACCTGACATAGGTGATGTAGGTACTACAGCTGCTATAGTTGTTCTACAATAACGTAAAGGTTGATTCCGAGTCGTGCACATGTACACACAGCGGTACTCGCCAGTGTGGCAACTAGCTGGTGGCCGAGTGACCCCGCTTTATCGGTCAATGTCACCTTGGGTATCGCTCGCGGTGGCACGCGCGGCGGCGCTCCGCACTCGTTCGTAAATATTGTCGAATACAATATCTAACTTCACTCGTTAATGAGATACCCTCTTTAAAATAACAAGCGATTTAATCAGCGCAATGAAAACAATGGAACTTATCAACATTCCTGGTCAGTGTTTCTGTTGGCGCGGGTCTGCTATGCACGGGGCAGCAGTGGGCACTGGGCAGGCTTCCAGGCTGTCGTTCGTTGACTCCGCTCGTCGCCACGAGCTCCCCGCGGGCTGCAGTCTCCGAACACTGACCCATTAGGGTCAGTGTTCGTATTATCACCTGTTCTTTCACTTCGTATGCTATAGGTCCGACAACACCACCTGAGTAGCCAATTCCTTAATTGTGTACCTATCTGTATTTAAGTTATAGACAATCATTGCTGCATCAAAAGCCAAAGCTCTGTCATCAATAAGAGGATGACCGCACCAGACCGGTCATAAAGATGATGACCGCACCAGACCAGTCATAAACATGAGTAAGCAAAGGGCACGGGCGCCTGTTCCAGAAGGTACCGCTACTATTCTTTAAATTCGAGTGGTAATCAATTGGTAGGAGTAGGTACACTAAGCCTGGTACACTGAACAAGTTCAAAAACACTCGAGATTTTTTTAAATCAAAACTAGTGACTAACATGGCAGCCACAAAGATGAGTAAGCAAAGGGCACGGGTTCCTGTTTCGGTAGATATAACTGCCATTCTTTAAATCCGACTGGTAATATCAACTGCTAGATAACACTTAACCTGGTACACTGAGCAAGTACAAAAACACTTGAGATTTTTAAAATCATAACTAGTGACACACTATCCGATCCGATACTTTACAGTACCTATATCATACTAAAAACGTTTTTGAAAAAAAAAACTGATTAAAAAAAAACACACTCAAAGTGGAAAATAACTTGACTATCTGAAGTCGGTGACTTTTGTTCGTTTCATTGTCTTTTTTGCCAGTTATTTATCCGACTTCTAAAAAAGTCCCGAAGTCGGTTAAAGAACTACGTCGCACTCCCCACCGAATAATATGGTAATCGATAGTTCAACATTTTACAGGAAAATCAAAAAACAGGTTTATGCATATATCTCAGCACGGGTGGATCCTATGATAGCCAAAACAAAGCTAATATTTATCAGTCTGTTTTACTTTGTTTTTTTTGTATTAGTTGAGGAAATAAAGTTTTTGACGAAAATAATGTTACTGAAATAGTAGGGGAATACTATCATATTATGCAACATCATTACCATTTATTCGCGTGTACTATGAGGATTAGCTAAAAATACTCAAAGGATTTTGATGAAAACTAAAACTGATCATTGATGATTTTTCCAAAATCAACGGGTTCGATTCCTGGCTAGCGCAACTGATTTTTCAAAAATCCAATGATTCAGTTTTAGTTTCCATTAAATTCGGGCTCGAGACTCCTTTGAGCATTTTTCGCTATTCCTCATAGTTTCAGATTTGGCCATCCACAGCCACTTGCAAAGTTCACCCTGTAGGTATAGACTAACATTTGAAGAAGCCTGTAAGGAAAATTTGTGCAAAATTTGAACAAAATCTATGCACTAGTTTTTGCGCCATTTCGGAACAACGATTTGGATTTTCACGTTTTTATTATATGTATAGATTGCCGCTTTGATGCCTTCTGATCTGGCTTGATGTGGAAACCAGTCTGTATATAATCTGACATATTGAGGTGTTGCGACAAATATTGTCGCTTTGATTGTTTTCAAGTCTAGAATTAAGATTAAGCCTGCGCTCTTACTCATTAACCACTAAGGATAATAATACTGTATTGATTCCTTACGTACCGACACCATCTGACAACCGCTTGCTTTAAATATATTAACTATTATGATACAGTGCCCATAGCAGCCCACTGCTAGACATAGGCCTCCGCAATCGCATGATACAGTAAACGACATTACGATTTTGCATAAGTATCTGTCATGTTTTGTAAAACGACTTTACCAAATCCTGTAAATAAAAATAATACACGAATATAATTGTTTTATACTTTAGAAAAAGTTAAAGATTGCGTAATCTGTAATAACTTTTTATGATACTATTCCTGCAAAAAGTGTGTTGAGATTTTTAGGTAATCTTTTGTTATGTTCATTATGGGACCATTGAAATTATTTTATTTTTGTAAATATGCTCGGAAAAAATACGGAAAAAAAATTACAAGATGTAATTAATGCTCTAAACATCGAATCCATACTTCCATACCTAATATAATATATGTCGGACCCGGTCGTTATTACGGACATAAAATGAATTGCAAAGCGCGCCTGTGTGCAGCGCGACCGCCGCAACACAGCGTGCTTCTTCAGAGCCCTGATGTCCAATGACATTCAATGTCTGATCGCGGCGGAATTGAGACGTCTTGGAACTGTACCCGATTCATTGTGACCCGTGTTATTGTGTTAACTTGCAATCTCAAGTAATTAGTTAGTTTTGCTAGAAACAGTGTGTTTTGATAGCACAAAACCCATCGTCTGCCCACATGAGGTACGAGCCTAACGGAATAAATCCTGACATCCAACATCAGAATTGGAATCGTGCTAATGAAATCATACGCGGGGACATGAGTGACAATAACAATCAGTGACGGTTACTTTTTGAAATAGCCGATTGCCATTAGACAAAAAAGTACTCAAAAGCCAGTGAATAGCAAGCTAGTACGTTGCGCACGCGCTCGGTTCGGCTGTGATCTATTTCGCTGTTGATTAACGTGACGAATAACGTGATCGATTCCCGGTTCGTATCCCATGTATTAAATTGAATAATAATAACGTGACAGATCCGTATGACATATCCAATGCATTTAATGATTATTTTGTAGATAAGATATTACCCATTAATACCATGCACAAAGATCCTTAACTAAATCTTTATGAAGCCATGTCTGCCAGAAGATATAAAACAAATCATAAAAGGGTTAAAAAACACCGATAGTATAGATTAATTATGACGGTTTCTGCACTAAAGTCATTAAGCTAGTAACAGAATGTATCTCACAACCTGTGAGTTAAATTCTAAACCTGTCTATTGAAACTGGTGAATACCCTGAAACATTAAAAGTTGTAATTATTAAGCTGATTCATAAAAAATAGGGTAAAGAAAACATAAATAATTATAGAGCCATGATTGCCCTACAAAAAATTAAAAATTTGAGATTTTTTGAAAAATATACACGATTACTTTTAGGTCGTTCTGGAACCGAAAGCCATAAACTCGATCATCGAACTCAAAACGAATGGGACTATTTTTTCCAAAAAGTAACAATAAAAAAATCACGAAAAATTAAATTTATTGTTTTTTTTGTTAAGGGCATTACATGGCTCAAATCCCAAAAACAGCGTATGTTCAAAGAAATTTGTTGATGAATCCCTTCGTACGTTTTCCGTGTAAAAAATACATGTTATAGTTAAGTTCATCACAAATAAAGTGTATTGTTTAAAATTTTAATAAACCTTCTCAATTTTTTTTGGTTAATCGTAGAAAATAGGTCCTTTTTCAACCTTAATTGTAAATTATCTCTGTAACGGCTGAATAGATCGGCATGAATTTTGTAACAACAAATACGTAATGATATACTTAACAATCTGTATTGTTTTTTTTTTGTAATTTCTTTTAATATTTTTAAATAATAAACAAAAACCGAGATTTCGCGAAATGTGCGGAGCAAGCCCTGTGACGCATGCTCGGGACCGCGATACGTCAGTGCTTTGACGGCTCTTGTGACGGGTGGACATACGCGTGTTATTTTTTCCAAATAAAATTGAAAACTGCACGTTTCACTGAATGAAATAATATTGTAAATGGTACAGTTATAAATATTTCGTAAAATAAGAATAGAAAATACGTTTATAAAATATGTTTAAAGTAGTTTGTAATTTCGTTTTGTTGTTTGAACCTATCATAGAGTAAGCCTGACAAGTGACAGCTATGCCTAAATCAACACTTCTATACAAATAAATCAAATTGAAATGTCTGTTTGTAATATCAAAATAACAGCTTTTTACTGAATGCATATGAAAATATATCCGGCACTTATAACAAAAACACATTTTTTTAAATTTTTGTCTTTCTGTCGGTCTATCTGTCTATTTTTCTGTTTGTGCCGGCTAATCTCCGAAACGGCTGGACCGATTTCTGGCATCCATAAATGATCGATTCATGTTATAAAAGTACAGGATGTTATTTTTTCGAATTTTAGTCGGTTCGACTCCCGAGTGTGGCAAGCGAATTTTCGAAAATCTTTAAAACAGATTTGTATCTTTTGAAAAATTAAGTAATGTTTCCTTTGAGTAAAATTTGCTATCTCCGGTATTTAGAGTACTTTCCCTCCAGGTGAGGTTGTCAAATTCCATCCTGTATATTACAGGCAATTCCGTGTGGTCCTGGAATTAAGGAATACGACCACCCCATAAATAAAAGGCGACTAAGGGAACATTCGACCTACAACGAAGTCAGCTCTATGATACACTGGATAGTCCAGCAGGCCAAAAACACCTTTACCGGCTTGCTAGAGCTAGAGAGAGAGAAAGGCGAAGGATGTATGTCAAAAAAAAAAAAAAAAAGGTTAAATGCATAAAAGACGAAATTGGAATGGTTATTTCGGATTGTGAGAAAATTAAGGATAGGTGGAAGGGTTACTTTGAAAGAGTGATGAATGAGGAGAATGACTGGAGTGGTGTGCTTGAAAATAAACCAGCGAATGAGGGACTAGTGAGAAAGGTTAGTTTGGATGAAGTGAGGATTGCAGGAAATGGAATTAAGAATGGTAAGGCATTAGGACCGGACGGAATACCGGTAGAAGTATGGAAGTTATTTCTGATTAACGAATAGGCATGGTTAGCTTTATTCTTCAGTAAACTGTTGCCGGAAGAAACGATTCCTGACGAATGGTGTAACAGTTAGCTGGTGCCCATTTTTAAAAACAAAGGTGATGTGGTGGAGTGCAACAATTATAGAGTAGAGGAATAGAGCTAATGTCACATAGTATGAAAGGAGCTCGTGGCTAAATAATAACAGCCACTCGGATCGATCTTTAGGTTAAGCCATGCTTACCTAGGTTGGTCTGTGGATAGGCGACTACCCATTTTCGCTATTCGCCAGCTGTGCGAAAAATACAGACGTGCACATAAAAATTTGCACATGGTTTTTGTAGACCTCGAAAAGGCATACGACCGGGTACCCCGTGAGGTACCGTGAGGGAAGTATGTGCAGTTGATCCGTGCGATGTACAGTCGATGCAGTATCCAATTTAAGTCCGGTCTACAGCCGGCAATACCCGGCAGCTTCAATGTGGCTTTCGGCTTGCACCAAGGATCGGCTCTCATCCCTTTTTTTTTTCGGTTGGGACATCTTCAAATGACCCTCCCCCCGCTCTGGACGGAGCGGAAGGGAGTGTCAGACTTCTACTGACTAAAACCTATCCATGTTCCTTCTTTGCCCTTTGTGGTCCACGGCCGCGGCATCTCTTTCGAACAGTCCCGCAGCCCTGGTAGGCATCGGCCCTTGCGGACCCCTTCATTGTTGCTGACATATCTTTGAGGCGCGTGTGGAATACGAACGCACCGTCGACACAGCCTGTCGTCAAAAGACGACCGGACGGCGATCTAGCCCATTACTCACCGTCCACAGGCCCGCGCCTACGGTGGCCGGGAGCGACCACGTGACCCCCGGCGCCCGGGGCGTCTCCCGCGGCGGCTGGGACGTAAGGCTCTTTCCCTCTTACGTTCCGCCACCTCCTTCTCTAGCATGACTGCTTCGCAGAAGGAGGTGACGGCTTCCCATTCTCGCTCGCTCCGGACCAGGGCTTGAACCAAGGCCGGACACGAGAGATCGCCGCCGCCAATCGCCGCTACGAGGAGGCTCTCATCCCTTAGCTCTTCCTCCCTTACCTCTTCCTCGCGTCGGACATCCAGGAAGAGGCACCCTGGTGTGTGCTGTTCGCCGATGACATTTTGCTGGTTGCTAAGAGCGGCCAAGAGGTCCAGAACAGATTGGAGGTGTGATGGCAAAGACTGTAGTAGAGAATGTTGGTCTGCAATTGAGTAGAACCGAAACGGAATACTTGTTTAGCGATTTCGTCGGTCTCTCCAGTCTAGTGCCTTTAACTCTTGCCGAAACGCCCATACCGATCTGCTTCGACTTCCGGTATCTCGGATCGCTTGTCCAAGGGGATGGCAAAGTAGACCGGGACGTAACGCAACTGATCAACTCAGATGGATGAAATGGCGACAGGTCACTGGAACAGCAACTTACGACTCACGGATGCCTCTCAAGTTGAAGGGGAAACTATACAAGTCCGTGATTACACCTGTCGTACTGTATGGATCAGAATGCTGGGCTGTGAAAAAGATGGATGAAAAACGATTCCACACAGCGGAGATAAGAATGTGTGCGGTGCTTACTTCAAGAAAGTCTACATGCAATATTAACACCAACACCAATTCCAATAAACGACCAACCGACCTGTTCAAGATATTTGAATTTTAATGCCTTTTTTGTGAATGGAAACATTTTGTTCTTATCAGAGCGTGGCAACATTAAAACAAAGCTATATTTTAAATTTATTACGCTCATCATCAGACATCCAACTTTATTTCTACACGATGTAATACACAGTCAAGTTAAATTATCTGGCGATACCCATCATGCATGTGAAGTTTCGCTATCAAAATTTGATCTTGTAAAACTATAAGGTGTAAATCTCAATCATAAAGGTCATCATCAGACCTTCAGAATGTGAAATGTAGAAGCACCCGTGGTCAATTAGATTAAAGTTGAAAGCTATATCATTGTTACTATTTCTGTTACTGAGAACCGATAAGCACTTACCTGGTCATCATCAGACTTTCAGAATGTATCAAGTAGGGATACCCGTGCTCAGTAAAATAACTGATGAAATGCTAGCTCATTAGTCAAACTGTATCATAATCAGCCTATAATGTTCCCACTGCTGGGACACAGGCCTCCTCTCTATGAGAGGGAATTGAACAAACTGTATAATTTATCTCAAAATAAATATAAATTGGAACAAAATGTATTTAGGTCTCTCAGAGAACGAATAAATTAGGCAAAAACGATGACAACAGTGCGACACATCTGTGTTCTTGCTTAATCTTTATTGTAGTAATGGTCGTTTGCCGGCAGGGGCGCCAAATAAACAAAAACCAGTACAGGGGTCAAATCATCAAGGTCATCGAGCAATGTAATGCCCTTAAATAATGAGAACTCGAAGTAGTAGTCCTTGCGGTAAATGCATATGTGTGTGTACGTAACGTATCGACGATCGGCAACACATGCAAGCGCTACCCATTGAAAAATCCATTCATCGATCAGACAGTATGATCCGTAAGCCACGCCCCCACCCCACGGTTACACAGTCTAGCCAACGCGATCGGCGCGCTTTCTTCCTAGTATTGTCGCGCGCTTCGCTGTATGAGGTCATTCACGCGTAACCTAATCACGTGTCAAAAATGAGTCGGCAATATGTCTACTCCAATGTGGAGTATTGGGCAATGGTGGATTTTTATGGGATGGCGCACCATAACTTGGAAGAGGCTAGACGCTTGTATGCTCAGCCGGAAAACCTGAACTCACTGCGCGCACGTGGAATCACCGACCCTCAAGTTCCCTTCACCTCCACCATCCTGGCTGTAACCCAGCGCCTCTTGGATCATGGACAGTTTCGAGCACCTACACACGCGCAGGGCCGCGGTAGACTACCATACTCGGTAGAATTGGAGGAAGATATACTGGAGTACTTCGAACGCGACCCACGTCGTAGTACCACAATGGCGGCCAGGTGATTCAATGTTAGCCAATATTACGTATGGAGAATATTGAATTCAAATGGATTACCATCCATACCATTTTCGTCGAGCGCATGCTATTTACGAAGGCAACGGTCCAAGGAGAATCGCCCTATGTCAGTGGTTGATAGAAAATGTCGCTGCCAACATACTGTGGACGGATGAGTCCTTGTTCACACGAGTGGGCCTGTATAATGTTCACAACGAACATTATTGGTCGTTTTTAAACTCTCACCTCATTCGCGAAGATAACCATCAGGTTAGATTCAGCGTGAATGTTTGGGAAGGCATTATTAATGACCAAATAATAGGTCCTATTTTTATTGAAGGGCACCTGACTGGCGGTTCTTATTTGGATATGCTGCAGAATATGATACCGGAGTTGCTAGAGGATGTGCCTCTGGCTTATTTACGTGGTATGTACTATCAGCATGATGGATGCCCTGCTCATTATGCGAATTTAGTGTCGTGGTGGCCCTGTGGCTTGGCCCGCAAGGAGCTTTAAGGTGACTTAACCCCACTGGATTTTTATTTGTGGTCTGAGATAAAAAGACTAGTTTATTTCGAGGAACATACTACTCGAGATGAGTTAAGAAGTGCGATTGTGGACGCGTTTAATATTGTGAAAAGTGACAGAGACACATTAGCTAAATTAAAAGACAATGTCATTAAACGTGCCCGTTTGTGTATCGAGCGAAATGGACTCCATTTTGAGCAGTTGCTTCGATACAGGGAAGTGTAAATTGTGAATAATCTAATATCCTTAGCCTTAGTTAGTTATTACGTTGATTATGTTTGTAAATAGCTCAATTTTTTTAAATACGCCTGCGCCTGCATTTATTTTTCTTGACATTAAAAGTGTACAAGTAAGTAAGTATTTAGATACGTAAAATGTATAACTGACGCGACGGTCCTAAGCCCGTAGAAAGTATGACGGAAAAATTTGAGTTATTGAACTGATAAGTAGATAAACGCAATTTAAATCAAGCAATAATTCGGCACCGCGTTCTTTATAATAGGTACAACAACATAAATAAAAACACATACGCGGTAGATAAATAGGTATACAAATAATAACACGAAAAGCGAATTCAGACTTTATTTCTTAACCGTAAACGGTGAAATTTTGAAATTTTATCAAACTAGGTAAATACGCAGTTTACTAAAAATATTCTGAGAAACCTATTGTCTCGAGTTCGACTGGACTTTACAAGGATGCACAACCGAATTCCACGGTTAACGTTATAAAAATAAGTCTTTTTCTATTCATTTAATCTTTTTCTGTTCGAATTGCCCACCTTTGTAGGCTTCTACAAAGGCAGGCAATTCCGCCACACGCATTGCCGCAAGAAAATTGTTTTGAGCTGTAATACTATCTTTTATTTATCATATGGTACGTAGGTAATTAGGTATGTTTATTAAGTACCTATTAAAAATAACTCCCAAGCGTACTGATTACGTAGTGATTTCGTGATGAGACTGGTGAATTAATTGTCAATTCATTTCTCTCGTTTACGAGGACTGGTTATTGACCTTCCGAATTCGAACTCAAACCCAATGACACTCTGCTGACGACAGCACCGTTGCAATTAAGTGTAATGACAGAATATCTTATGAGCATGATATAAGCAGTAGCCTAAACGCAATCATTCAATGGCTATACAGTAATAATCTGAAGGCAAACATAGGAAAAACTAAAACAATCCATTTTACGTATGAATTCAATTATGCCTCAGATTAACTATAAGGGTGAACCTGTGTCTGAAGTGCAAGCAACAAAATTTCTTGGATTGTCGTGGATGATAAATTAAAATGGAAATCCCACATTGAAACACTTTACAAAATAATTAATATAATAATATGCGCTACATGAATTAAAGCAGATTTCAAATATCAATACCTTGTTAACTGTATATCATGGCTTAGTTGCTTCAGTCCTGAGGTGTGGTGTGATTTTTTGAGGAAATTCGTCTGAGATTTACTTAGTTTTTAAAGCACAAAAACGGTGCGTAAGGGCTATGTTTGGGCTTCAAATGATCGAAACCTGTAAACCGTTTTTCCAGGAGTATAAAATTTTAACTCTCCCAAGCCATAGTAGAAGCCGTAGCCGTGCCGTAGTAGTGTGGTAGTAGTCTTGTATATATCTGTGAGATCACAGTATTTGTTAAGATCAATAAAAAACTATTTACATTAACATCAGAAGTGAATAATAGGCAACAACGTGGCACACTTCGCCACTGTGTACGCCGACTTTACACACACTTTTGTGCATTAAAGCGTCGATAGCTTACCAAAGATAAGTTGATTCATAGAAAAAACAAAGAAAGCTTTTCTGAAACGTTTTGTTTTTTACCGTCAGTAAGCTAAATGTCAAACGGTTATTGTTGACGGCTACCTTTCTATTTCGGGAGATAATCAAAAGTAACATATTATTATTTCATCATATTTCCTAAACTAATTAATTAATCGACCTTAATCGTTTTGAGTTATTGTTTTTAAATATAAAGCTATCGTTTGACACTATTTTTATTAAAATATCCGCACTAATTAAAATTCACATTTTCAAGTTACGTAATTATAAATTCGTAATTCGCCGAGAAAAATTTTTGAGTTTTCCGTCATGGGTGTCGTCTTCGTGATTTTCGGGGTCGCTGATATCGAAAATGAATATTGAAGATGGCGCCGAGGTAACTTTTCAAAATTATTGATATGACAGTTGAAAATGCTTGCTAAGGGGTTTATGACTTGACTTAACTAACTATTATGTGAGAACATAACTTTAAATGTTGTCGGAAAACCAAAAATTTTCCTCGGCGCCATCTTGGCGCTCATATTTCCTAAACTAATTAATTTCATTTAACGTCTACGTGACGTAAACTGTAGGTAACCCTACAGTTTACGTCACATAGACGTTTGACAATAAAGTTATAGAAACAGCAGTTACATTTAAAGTTTCTTTAACTGTTTATCTGAGACAGCAACGTTCCGTTAAGAGCCCTCTTACATTTCGGCGCTACGCGAATTTAGGTATTTTACGCACCGAGCGGTCGGCGAGCTACGCAACCGATTATTTCTTTAATGTCTGTTCACTCGCTCGAACCATGATATTGTGAGTATGGCGACTAAACGATCTTGATCCAACGTAACACAAGTTGTCTTAGGATGGAGTTACGGTGGTACTTCGGTGGACGGATAAAACTTATGATGTGACATGTTATTTAATTCGTTTTAAGATTTATTTTAATTCAATTGTGTCAGTATCTAGCCACTTACTATAATAAGAAATGATCCTATCGTTTTGTGTTTTCGGTGAGATGATGTGTAAAATAAAACGTTAAATATTTGAATATTATTTTTATTTTATATTTAATTTAAGTTGCCCGCGACTTTCGTCAACGTAAAATGACTACCTATAAAAATATTACTTCATTATTTGAATCGGATTTTGTTCAACAATTTCAAGGTTTTTTTTTGCACTATCCTAAGTTCCTCCTTATAACATCAGAGCTATCTGACAGTAAAAATACCGTTAAAATCGGTCCAGCAGTTTCGTGACAAAATTTAAAAAAAAAATGTTATAATTACGGTATGCTTTCATGCTCATTCAGTAAACCAAAACCAAAGCATTTATTTCAAGTAGGCCACTTACAGGAGCTTTTGAACTGTCGAAACAAACACAAAAATTAAATGCAGCTACAGTCCGTCACATAGAATAAAACCTGTGCATGTAGCTACTGTAGTTGCCAATTCCAAAGCACGGCACGGCACGGGCAAGAAACTCCATGGGCACTCTTTTAAATCTGAATATTGTAACAAAACCTTGGTTAAGTCATTCATATTGAGATGGTACATTATGTGAGAACGATATAGTACGATGTGCACGTTAAGTGTCCATAGAAGACAAAAATGACAACTAAAAATTAAATATGTTTTTCAAATAAGCCGTGGCGGCTAACGGCCGTTTTCTATAACTTACTAACACATAAGAGGGGTGTTACAAAAAAAGCGAAATTGCAAGGTTTCCTCGTTGAAATTGTATGTTTTTCGTTCGTTGTTTGAAAGAACAATTATTTGTTAAAAATAGGTCGTTATCTCATCATTCTCCCGATGCAAGTTTAGGTAAAAACTCACGGAGACGTGATTTGAGCTCTAATGTGTAGATTCTATTGAATATAGACCATCAAATTTTTTTTGTCTCTTTTAATTAGCTACTGTTATTTTTTAATTAATTAATTAAAACTACTATATTATATTTCACTGCGCCGGCGATCTGCACTCAGAACGGCGCAAGCGCTTGACTAGGACGGATCTATGTCAGATAATTTCGCGCGCTTCGTCCTATCGATACTATCGTAATGTGCGTCGATTACCGTATAGACTCTGCTTTTGCGTGCGTGTTAGAACTTCGTAAACTACGACCGTAGTTTTTGATCGTTGTAAATAAAAATAAAAATATTTTTCTAATAAAAAAATATGGTAATTGACTGTACCAAATAAAAGAACTTACATTGGTGTGTTTTATTTATTTAAACATGTTGCAACCGTACTATTTATTTATTTACGTACATATAAAAGATATTAAATATACATATTTGTCTAATATCGATATAGAATTCGATGGTCTAAAGATATAATTTATTTTTCAAATAAATCTGTTCACAAGAAACCTATGTGTTTACGAGTATTGTGGTCGGCTTTTACTTTCTAATGATGCATCTTTAGTAAATGCGCTGGTATTCATTGTTTTACACTTGAGACTTACACCTGGAACCAAAATTGCTAAAGTGAACAATTAGCGCTAATTAATAGTTCGTAAATATCTATGGTTTGCGCGCAGGTAGCAGAAAGTTCTGATGCTAATTATCCTTTTACCTATTTTAACACTTCATTGCTTGTAAAACACGTGCGTTCGGCTTTGACCGCGTAAGGAAATTAATGTCAAAAATTACCTGAATAAATTTAAAAATGTAACAGCAATTGAAACGTTTAAATAATACGAATAGCGCGGGCTATAATATATTGTCCTTTAAAATATCTTGCAAAAGTGCTTTCATAGTGAAGGACCTAGTTTGCACAAAACCTCAAACTAGACATGCGTTTGCGAATCGATTTTATGTGTTTTTAGGACCTTTCCTCTATAATAGACTTAACAAGATACTAAACTTCTATAGTTTAAGTTATAAAAAATGTTGTTTTGTAATGTCGGATTATTTAGCGATACTTAATTACACAGACACAGAAAAACTTCTAGAAGTTGTGGTTTGATTATGTTTTTGTACATATTTACTTAAGCTAGTTTTAGTGGTTTTTTTTTGTACCTATTTGATTTTAGTTATAGTTGTTTATAGATTAATTTAATCTTGTAATTTTTACTGTCCTAATTAAATTGCGCTAGGTAAAGTGATGGCCTGAAACACAGGTTTAAATAAACCTAGATCGGGCAGGTCGCTGACATCTGAATTGGACTATTATAACTTGCAACTGTTAAATATATTTTAGTTATAGTTTACTTATAAGTACTAATTATTGTTGTATGAGAAATAATACTACTGCGCCTAAATGTACACTTTTTGTAATACTTTACTTTTTACTTTTTAAATAAATTATTCTTATTCTTATTCTTATTCTTATAGTATCGACAGTACTATAATTATTTGGATTTCTATGTGTATGGAGCACGATTCAGACCACTATGCCACGGATGTCGGTTATCAACGATCGGTTAGGTTACTGCGTAACAATTTTAATGTCATGTATTTCTACTTAATTAACACTTTAAGACTTTTAAATAATAACAAATATATTAAAACGAATTAAAATAAATCTTAAAACGAATTAAATAACATGTCACATCATAAGTTTTATCCGTCCACCGAAGTACCACCGTAACTCCATTCTAAGACAACTTGTGTTACGTTGGATCAAGATCGTTTAGTCGCCATACTCACAATATCATGGTTCGAGCGAGTGAACAGATATTAAAGAAATAATCGGTTGCGTAGCTCGCCGACCGCTCGGTGCGTAAAATACCTAAATTCGCGTAGCGCCGAAATGTAAGAGGGCTCTTAACGGAACGTTGCTGTCTCAGATAAACAGTTAAAGAAACTTTAAATGTAACTGCTGTTTCTATAACTTTATTGTCAAACGTCTATGTGACGTAAACTGTAGGGCTACCTACAGTTTACGTCACGTAGACGTTAAATGAAATTAATTAGTTTAGGAAATATGAGCGCCAAGATGGCACCGAGGAAAATTTTTGGTTTTCCGACAACATTTAAAGTTATGTTCTCACATAATAGTTAGTTAAGTCAAGTCATAAACCCCTTAGCAAGCATTTTCAACTGTCATATCAATAATTTTGAAAAGTTACCTCGGCGCCATCTTCAATATTCATTTTCGATATCAGCGACCCCGAAAATCACGAAAACGACACCCATGACGGAAAACTCAAAAATTTTCCTCGGCGAATTACGAATTTATAATTACGTAACTTGAAAATGTGAATTTTAATTAGAGCAGATATTTTAATAAAAATAGTGTCAAACGATAGCTTTATATTTAAAAACAATAACTCAAAACGATTTAGGTCGATTAATTAATTAGTTTAGGAAATATGATGAAATAATAATATGTTACTTTTGATTATCTCCCGAAATAGAAAGGTAGCAATCAACAAATAACCGTTTGACATTTAGCTTACTGACGGTAAAAAACAAAACGTTTCAGAAAAGCTTTCTTTGTTTTTTCTATGAATCAACTTATCTTTGGTACCTAAGCTGTCGACCCTCCGAGAGACAGCTAGGTGACGTGGATAGGATATTCTTTGCTAACTATGTTTATATAAACACCGATAGCTACTAGTAACAGGCATATTAACTAACAGTTATACGTAAGTAAATTTTAGAAAACGGCAGTAAGAGATGACCAGTCATAACTGACAGCGCCCGTTCATGAAGAACACGTAAAAAGCTGTCATTTTGAAATTACGAACTGACACGTCAATATTATTTATTTGTATAGATGTGTAATTCCGCTGGATGCGAGTCGCACGGGACCGGTCAATGTGGCGACACTTGGGGGAGGTCTATGTCCAGCAGTGGACGTCTTTCGGCTGAAATGATGATGATGATGATGATGTATAGATGTGTAGATAACAGTGACATGGCGTGGCGCCGCGAGAGGCAACGTCTCAAGGTTGCAAACCTAAACAACATTACAACGCTTTAGTCTTCACTTAACAATCATTATTATTCTAGGTATAGTCAGTCAGTAACGCTTGGCAAGGTGACGCGGTGACGCCGTGAGGCCTCTGATGCCCGCCACTCGTACTCAGCTACTACCATGAGCGTTACCTACCTGTGTTTCCCAACAAACATTTCTTGTTATCTCACTTCCAGTCAGTCCGTTTCATAATTTAAACTAGTTCAGCTAAAGTTCAAGGCATACTACGTATGTAGATAATTATTATCTTACGTAATTCTACACCAAATTATTTTAGATATAAAATGTACGATAATTATTACGTTTATTGGAAGACAATGTTCGATGAGCTCGTGAGATGTTTCGCTTGTCGGGCGGCCGCGGGAAGTCTATGTATCTTGAAGGCTTGCGCCAAGAGGCCGCGGCGCGGGGCGGGGGACTGAAACAAAACGGTACTGATTGATATTGAAATGACGGCGAAACTCAGTGACGTAAGAAGTGTTGCTTTGATGACGCCATCACGCCACCCGCTCGGTATTGTAAGTATTGCTATAGGTACTTTCTACAATAAAATACAAAAACAGCTGTAGGCAGTGCTCACACACACTACTGCACGGAGGCGAATCCCGCGGGGGGGTTTAGTGACGTCTTATGAGGTGCCCGTCTGTTTGAACGTTTCATGTATTTTATGGTCCATAATGATGACAAGCAGGCAGGCGCAACTTTCAACCGGATCAAAAAGTTTAAGAAAGTGTAAAATAAAATATTCACTGCCAATCTGTCATACAAATAAAATTCACTGGTAAAATTGAAGTGTCTGTTTGAAATATCAAAATAACAGCTTTTTACTGAATGCATGTGAAAATATATGTAAAAAAATCTTTTTCGCAAAAAATAAAACCGACTTTTAAAACACAGAAAAGTGAAAAATAACTTTAGCTTCAGAAGTCGGTGACAAAAATTAAATCAAACAAACAAAAGGCACCGACTTTTGCAGTTAAAGTTATTTTTCACTTATCTGTGTTTTTGAAGTCGGTTTTATTTTTTGCAAAAAAGTTTTTTATTTTTCCAGTTTTAGTTGTAATATCTTATACAAATATTTGCTCCTACATTTATTTTACATTGTCAACAATACATTTCATGGTAATAGGCTAGGCGCCTCAGAGCATACAGCCGTTATGTTATGTTATGATATTGTGTAAACAATAAACATCCAAGCGATTGAAGCAATCACGACAGATTTGCTGTCTACTATTGAAGAGTTCCATTGTATAACTCCGAAGATCAGCTTCACCAAATTTAAACTGGACCACCACGGAATAAAGTTCTTGCAAATTAAAAAAAAAAATCACAAATATCGAAGATATCGATAATATAAAATTTGGAGAGAGAGTAGGAGGGGAGGGCCCCTCCAGAATCCCATCATTGGATCCTGATTTGATGACCATGGGACCACAAGGAAAGTATACTGTTTCAAACAATGCTCATAAAATTTTAGGGTTGCCCTTAATTTTACTGGGGATTTTTCTGGGTTTTTTATTTTGGGTTTTTTTTTTCTGGGATCAGATCCAGACTTATACCTTCCATCATCAATATGAGATGATGATTACCAGGCACAAATATCTGAATTGCATTAGAGAGTATATGAAAAACTTTGTATGTGCCTATAAAATTTGAGGGTTGCCCTCGATTTCCCTGGGATTCCATCATCAGATTCTGATTTGGCGACAATGGGACTACCTCATTAGCATAGGCTTTCGAATAAAAAAAGAATTTTGAAAATCGGTTCACAATTGACGGAGAAATCGGTGAACATAGGTACATGAAAAAAAATACATACAGTCGAACATAGAAATTCTTCCTTTTTTTTAAGTCGGTTAAAAATTGTCAAATGAGTTTTGGTGAAACATTAGTGAACCGTTAACAATACATGTCATAGTAATAGGCTTATCTCCAATAAATGGAACTTAACTTACCTATCTGTTGAAATGGGGGTGTACTGTAGACTGTACACATCTCAGAGCATTCAGGCGTGATGTTATGTTATGATTTTGTGTAAACAATGAATATGCAAGCGATTTCAGCCAACGCGACAGATTTGCTGTCTATTATTGAAGAGTTCCATTGTTTATCTCCGAAGATCAGCATCAGATCTTCACCAAATAAAAAGTGAAACCACCGCGGAATAATATTCTTCCAAACAAAAAAAGAATCATCAAAATCAGTTCACAATTGGTGAAGATATCGCTGAACATACACACAAAAAAAAAAAAAAAATCAGTCGACTTGATAACCTCCTCTTTTTGGAAGTCGGTTAAGAAAACTTCTTTATTACTTGTCACTAATAAGTTTGTATTTGCCATAGATGTATAGATGTCAAAACTGACATTAAGAGGATTTTGTATGCCAATCGTAGTGCGTAGTTTCTTTATTTGTTTAGATATAAAACGACCTGAAATAAAGGCATTAAATGTTGTTTCTTTCGTTTTTACAGGTGAGTGAATCTTTTGTTAATGTAAATTTGTTTTGGTAATGTAGTTAGTTAAATATTGTAAGTACCTTTTGTAACTAAATCTTTTGTTTTTACAGAGAAACGCAATTACGCCTTTATTTCATTATAAAGTATAATATCATTATAAAACAATATTTTCTGCAAATATTTCACGAAACATGGAAAAGTTGAGGTTTGATTTTGCTGTGAAATCAACAGCAGATGTTAAATCAAACATGATATGCATAACCTCAATAGCTACACCTGATGGACGGATTTTTGAAATACCAGCTGAATACCAACCTGCAAATCTACACGAAAAAAATACGAAGACTCCAAGTTATGCTAAGGTAAAAAAAAAACATTAAATAAAAGACATCAAACAAGAAAAATATGAATAGCCTTGACAAATAATAATATATCAAAAAAATATTTGGATGAAGAACAAAACTTACAGTTTAATGATTTTTACTTTGAAGAAATTTTATAAAAAAATATTAATACTGAATCTATATCAAGTGTCTCAAATCAAACATTGGAAAAACTGTTAGAGAAATTGCTAGAACATAAACAAACAAAATCTGAAACTTAAAATTTAGGGAAATTTGCAAAAGATTTCATGATTGAGAAATTCACTGGTAGAAACTCAAATGCCTACCAGTGGATTAATGATTTTAATAAATAATGTGAACGTTTCCAAATCAACAAAGATAAAAAGAAAATTGAAATTTAAAAAAAAAAATTGGGGCACTCCAGTGCAGATTGGTACAATTGCATGCTAATGAAGCTTACAGTGGAATCGGAATGGAAAGCATGGGAGATTTTTTTTTTGTGAGACGTTCGCAAACAAGGAATGGTCTTCTATTAGATATGCTTGCCTTTAAATATCAAGCAGGTACGTTACTTGAGTATGCTTTGAAAAAAAAAAAAAAAATCTAGAAGTAAGAAAATCAATTGATACTGGGACACTTATAGACCTTATAGCATTTGGCTTACCTAATTATGTGGCTGATAAATTTGACAGAGAAACTTTACAAGGAACGGAAGATCTCTACAATGAAATAGGAAGTTTGGAACATCTTGTTAGGAAGTATAAAATTGACAAAAAAGGTATTATTGACACTAAATTCAAAAAAAAAATAAGAAAAAAAACCATGCCAAATTTGTGTCAACGAGAAAAAGGGAAAGGTTACGATCCTGAGGAAAAGTGCTGGTTTAAAGGGAAAAATCAAAAAGCAGTTGTGAAAACCGTAAATAACTCAGAATTAGAAATTGAACTGAACGAGACGAATCCAAAAAAATAGAGGTACCACCATTAATAGAAGTAAAGTTACTATTAAATGATATTTTAAAAGTTTCTGGAAATTATGATTCAGGTTCAAATGCGTCATTAATTAATGCAAAATTATTGAAGATACTGCCAAAAGAAAATACAAGTAATATACAAATGGTAACTTAAAGACTATTAATTGTGAGAAGAAAATGAAAGGTATGGTAACACTAAAAACAAAAATCAATAATATTGAAAGAATTATGGACATTTTTGTAGTAGATAATGAAAATTTTAATTACGATTTCCTAATTGGTTTGGATTGTATCAAAAATTTCAAATGAATGCAAAATGAAAAATTGAAGATATAATATAACAATCCAAACCAAAAGAAGGAAACCTCAAATGAAGAGGATAAGGAAAACAAAAAAAAACTCAATAAACGATACTACAAATTTCAATAACGTCAAAATACCTGATGTACTAGGTGACAAAAATGAAGAAGGACGTTTTTTACACTCAGAAGGTATTAAAACAAGAAACTAAAAACTTTCACAAATGTGAAATAAATTTCAATGAACAATTGTTAAACCTATATTTAAAAAAAGATAATAAATACTTAATGGAGATCTTTAAAGATTTAATTTAAGATTTTTTCTATAAAGATTTTGTGAATACAAAAAACAAAATCACAAAACACAAAAAAACAAAACAAAATCTTACAAAATCTTTGAGAAATATATTTACAGTGAAATAAATAGCTACTTAGACCAAAATAAAATCCTATGTGATGAACAAAAAGGCTTCAGAAAGAATAAAAACATCAATATGGCGGTTTATGACTTTTTATACGTAGTTTCTTCACAAGTTGACAAATCTTTACCCGTTTGTTCTATTTATTATGTCATAAGCATTGGATTATGTAGACCACAATATTCTGCTAGATAAACTCGAGGCTTATGGTATAAGAGGGAATGTCCTTGAATTGATAAAATCATATTTATCAGACCGCCAACAAATAACCCAAATATCAAAGATAATATTAAAACTAAAATGGAACAGGTTTTCTCCTCAAATAAGCGATACATTAAATATGGTGTTCCCCAGTGAAGTGTATTAGGCCTTCCTTTGTTCTTACTATACATTAATGATCCACCAAATGCAACTAAGGAACCCATGTCATTGTTCGCTGACGACAGTACTGTAACGTAGCACCTAAAAATATGATAAACTACCATTCTGATGCTAATGATTCATTGATTTCTATAATTACCTGGCTTAATGATAATAATTTAAAAATTAATCTCACTAAAACAAATATAATGCATTTTAGACAACGAGAAAAGTTAGATAATACATCAAAACTTAATTTAGTATACAAGGATAAAATAATACAAGAACTCGAAACAGCTCGATTTTTGGGATTAATCATTGACAAGCAATTGAATTGGAAAACTCACATTAATGAACTTTGTAAAAAAAATTGTACTTCGTCATATGCTCTTTATAAGTTGGCACCGACTGTCAATGCAGATACTTTACTTACAGCATATTACGGCCTTGCTGAATCAGTGTTGAGATTTGGAATAATTTTCTGGGGCAATTCAACTCGGAAGGACACCGCGTTCAAAGCACAAAAGCATTGTATACGGGCTATGTTTGGGTTGCAAACTACTGACAGCTGGAAACCAATGTTTATACAGCACAGAATTCTAACACTTCGTCACTTTACATATTAGAAATATCACTATTTGTGAAAAACAATCTTCATTTGTTTCTCCTTCTGATTAATAATACAGGTAGAAATTTATAGACGTGAGAAGTACAGACTTTGGGTTCAATCACTCCCCGCAAAAACTGCATTTCTAAGAAAAAGTGTAATATGCATGGCCCCATTAATATACAATAAAATTCTTAATTCCCTTAAGATATTAAATATTAATTCATTCAAGAGAGAACTAAAAAAAATTCTCATTGCTAAGGGATACTATACTGTTAATAATTTAATATGTGATTTTAGTTTTATTCATATCCTTTATTCGTTTTTATAACACATTATTTACATTTTTAAATATTTGTTAAAAAAAGAAAAAAACATTAAACATTTAAAAATATAAAAAATAGTGGTCCGCCGGTATCGGGAGCAGGGTCCAAGCTACCGGTGGTTAGGGCTCCAGAGACAGGAAGCTCCTCACAATGCGAGCCGCATCGATGAGTACTGCCTTCTGAATAAGGCCCTTGATCCAACCCCCTAACGCTACGAAAGGTGAGAGCTACGAAAGATGGTCGTCGAGGCTCTTGGCTATTAGGCCATTGGCCGTCACGACGATCGGCACAATGATAGTCGAGACATTTTATTTGTTTCTCTTTCTCAGCTTTCACGAAGTTCTCGTCATGTGGGATGGTAACATCGACTATCATTACGCGGCGCGCTGATCGGTCTATCACTACTATGTCAGGCTTATTGGCGACAATAGTCCTGCCAGTAATGATAGACCGATCCCAGTACAACGTGACATGGTCTTTCTCGAGAACTGGGTCGGGCACATACTTGTAGTACAGTACCTCAGATTCCACAAGTTTATATTTCAAGGCAAGTTGCTGGTGAATAATCCTGGCTACTTGGTTGTGCCTGTGCAAGTACTCGCCGTTAGCCAGACGAGAACAACCAGAAATAATATGTCTCATGGACTCACCCGGACGGTGGCATGCCCGACACACGTCAACCGTCCCGTCCTTCATAATATATTTCCGGTAGTTGTTCGTCAACATAACTTCGTCCATAATCGCACAGACAAAACCTTCAGTTTCCCCAAAGAGGTCGCCGAAACGTAACCAGGACACGGACGCTAGAAAATCTACATCGGGCCCATGAAGAGCCCGGTAGAAGCGCCCGTGAAGCTCCTTGCCTTGCCATACTTCCTTGCGGTCATCGGTACTAAGAACTACAGGTTTCGCCAGTTCTCTTTAGCCATGGAACGCGGGGTGAGTCCCTTGTCCACTGCGACCACATCTCGGTGCATACCCATTTCGGCTTTTAAAAAATATTCTCTGAGACTGAACATCTCGCGGTTGTGAAGGGACTTCGCGTTAAAAAACCCTCGACCCCCGCACTTCCGCGGGATGTACAGCCTCATCACTGATGATCGTGTGTGATGCATCCGGTTTGCGGTAAGCAGTGTACGAACTCTCCTATCCAGGGCATCAAGTTCGGTCTGAGTCCATTTGAGTACGCCGAAAGAGTACATTAAAACCGGCATGACCCAACCATTGAAGGCGCGCACCTTGTTTCCGCCTGAAAGAAGGCTATCTAATACCTTGTTCAGGCGTCCAAAGAAGCGCTCCTTCAACGATTGCTTCATGTCAGTTATGTTAATGCCTAACGCTTCCGACATACCCAAATACTTATAGCTTTCGGATGAGGAGAGGGATCTCAAGTGTATGGAATCCGAGAGCTGAATTCCCTCGGGATTCCATAATCTCCCCTCGCTTTATATACATGACTGCACATTTGTCCACACCAAATTCCATCCTGATGGCGCTACTGAAAGTTTCAGTTACTTTCAGTAGCTCCATCAGTCGCAATTTGTTGGGGGCAAAGAATTTCAGATCATCCATGTAAAGAAGGTGAGATATGACCTGACCACCTCTCCTTAACCGGTAGCCTAGACCTGAATCCGCCAGCAATGTGCTCAGAGGATTCAGGGCTAGACAGAACGAAAGTGGGCTCAGATTGTCGCCCTTGAATATTCCCCGTTTAATCCATACAGGCTCATCGTTCCCCTGGATCTGTCGACATCCTGGATATCGAAGTACCGTCCTCCATTGCCCCATACACGACTCAAGGAAGGCGCGTAGATTTGCATCTATCTTGTACAACTCCAGCACCCTCATGAGCCATGTATGTGGCACCGAGTCGTAGGCCTTCTTATAATCTATCCAGCATGTAGACAGATCCTTGCGGGATCGACGAACCTGTTGGATAACCCATTAATTATATTATTATAATTATTCCTTTTTGACTATGTTTTTCTATTGACTGTAATAATGTATTTGAATTTATTGAATGTTGACTATATGTTTGTATTGACTGTAATTATGTATTTGAATTTATTGAAATTTGACTATATGTAATTAATTTAATTATTTCTTAAATTTTAATTTGGAGTTAAGTATTATAAACTACGCCGAGTAAGGCAAAACATGTTGAACCAGCAATCTTAAACTTGTTTCCATATGTGCATATCTATGTATCATGTCACACATGTTTATACAAATAAATGCATCTTCATCTTCATCTTCAAATGGATTTGAAATGTATCAACAATCAGAAATTGATAAATTGATAGAAAAGTACAAACCAGCTTCGCTAAGGATAAGTATGACATTGGTACTGTACGAAATTATGGAGCTCATAGAGACTTGATGGTGTATAAATACTGTTACAAACGTCCATATAGATGCACGGCAGAAGATAGAAAAGAAATAGAAAATCAAATATCAAAACTATTAAAGAAGAATTTGATTGAAGTATCTTATAGCCCATTCGCTAATCCAGTAACTCAGGCATATAAAAAAGAAGATGAAAAAAAAACAAGGCTATGTACAGATTTCAGAGAATTGAACAAAATGGTCACCCCTCAAGCACAACCTTTTCCTTTGATTGAGGATTTAATGGTAAAAACTGTAAACTGTAAATATTTTTCTACTTTAGACATAAATTCAGCATTTTGGTCAATTCCTTTGAAAGTCCAAGATAGATACAAAACCGGCTTTGTTACACAAGAAGGTCAATGGACGTGTCTCCTATTTGGATTAAAGACTGCTCCAGCCATCTTCCAAAGAATATTGAGCAACATCATAAGGAAATACGAACTTTCTAGTTTTGCAGTCAATTTCATAGACGATGTTTTAATTTTTTGGAAAACTTTTAAAGAACATATAGTACATCTATAAAGACTACTGGAGGCAATACTAACAGAAAGCTTTAGACAAAAATTTTCAAAATGTACATTTGCAAATAATTACGCCAAATATTTAGGTCACATAATAGAAAACAATTCAGTCAGGCCTCTGAAAGATTATTTAACTGCAGTAAAAAATAATCCAGTTTCAAAAACAAGAAAAAATATACGTCAATTCCTATGAAAAATAAATTTTCATCTTAAATTTGTACCACACAGTGCAATTATCCTGGACCCATTACACAATTTACTACGGAAAGTTGTGAAATTCATATGGTGTGCAGAATGTCAAGAATCATTTGATAAAATAAAAACATTGCCATGTTCAAAACCAATTTTAAATATCTTTGACCCTGAACTACCAATAAACATTTACACAGTTGCTGTTATCAAAGGAGTGGGAGTGGTGTTGAAACAAGAAGATAAAAATGGAGACAATAAGCCTGTTGCTTATTTTTCAAAAAAAAATAACTGAAGTTCAAAAAAAGAAGAAGAAGGATCGAATGAAGAATCTAGAATGTCTGGCAATAAAAGAAGTAGTGAAATATTTTCAGCACATGCTCATGGGAAAATAATTTACGGTTTACTCAGATCATAAACCATTAGAAAATATGAATATCAAGGTTAGAACTGATGAGGAACTAGACGATTTGACACATTACTTATCCCAATATTATTTTACAATAAAATATAACCCATGAAAATCAAACCAAGAAGCAGACTGTTTGAGCAGGAATACAGAAGCTTATGATAATACAGACGACATTTTAAAAGTCGTTTTAATAAAACTATAAGATATGAAAAATGACCAACACACAAATTTAGACCTACAAAATGAAAAACTTATATTGGAGAATGAAAATTACTACAAAAACAAAAAAAATGAAAAAAAAAATACTATCAGAAGAACTTATCAAAACTTTAATAACAGATGTCCACGATACTTACTAGCATATTGGGAAAACCCAGATGACAAATAAAATAACACCATTCTACACAGCAAAGAATATCATCGCAAACATTAAACAAATTTGTGATGAATGTGTAATTTGCATAAAAAACAAATCAAGGAGGAGGACAAAATATGGCTTAATGTCACATTTAGGTCCAGCAACACACCCATTCGAAATTGTATCTATTGATACTATTGGAGGCTTTGGAGGATCACGGTCAACAAAAAAATACTTACATCTTCTGGTTGATCATTTCAAAAGATATGCATATATATATTAATTACCACATCAAAAAATCAAAGTTCTAGTGATTTTATTAAACTAATGAAAAATGTGATACAAAGCTACTATATTGATATAATATTAACGGACCAACACCCTGGTATAAATTCTAAAGAATGTAAGAATTTCTGAAAAAGGAAAATATAAAGATGGTTTTCACTGCTGTGGATGCACCATTTTCAAATGGGCTTAATGAAAGGCTAAATCAGACTTTAGTCGATAAGATAAGATGTAAAATAAATGAAAGTGATAAACAACCGCATGGACTACTATTGCACAGAAATGTATAGAAAGATATAACGAAACAGTATATCAATCTCTTTAAATTTTTCTCTGAGGGACTCGCGAGGACCCATTTTGTAGATCGCGCGGACTGCCCTCTTTTGTAGAATGAAAATTGAGTCAAAGTCTGCTGCTGATCACAGCAGAATGCCATAAGACAAAATATTGTGGAAATAAGCATAGTACACTAGCCTAGCTGTAACCACATCAGTTAACTGCCTTATTTTTCTTACTGCATATGCTGCTGAGCTTAACCTACCCGAAAGAGTTCTAATGTGTGCCCCACGTCAATTTTGAATCGATAGTAATTCCTAAGATTACAGTTTCCGCATAGCATCAAGTTTTTTGCCGTCAAGATTTAAATCTAGATCCCGTTGTGATACATTCCGTAAAGAGAACTTCAGACATTTTGTTTTGTTCGCATTCAGTAAAAGATTGTTAACTGCGAACCATTTCGAGAGAACAGTTAGACTTTCGTTGCCATGCAAAAATTAGCGTAGTGTCATCAGCAAATAGAATTATATTCGATATTTTGGCCATCATATAAGGGAGATCATTAATGTAAACAAGAAATAGGAAAGGACCGAGAATTGAACCTTGGGGCACGCCCATCTTGACTAGAGATCCGGAGGACGTCGCCCCATTTACATTTACTTTTTACTGCCTGTTAGATAAATAGGAAAGAACAAGATCAGCAGCTTGTCCACGAATTCCGTAGTGGTGTAAGTTGCAGATCAGTGTGTTGCGGTCGACGCAGTTAAACGCTTTTGAGAGATCACAGAAAATGCCAATGGCATCCTGAGACTTTACCCAAGATTCCAAAATGTGACTGATGAGTTTTACTCAAGCGTCCGTTGTCGACCTACCCTTCGTGAAACCATACTGTTGTCTATGTATCCCATTTGAGTTGAAGTGAGACAACATCTGGTCCAGCATGATTTTTTCATAGATTTTACTCAATACTGGAAGTACAGATATAGGTCTATAATTTGAAGGATCACTCTTATAACCCGATTTGAAAATTGGTACTACTTTACTATGTTTCATTAGATCAGGAAACTTGCCGATGTCCAAAAATTGATTGAATATGCCTGTTAGGACAGGAGCGATTGAGTCAAAAATGTATCCAAGAACCTTGACGGATATCCCCTATAAGTGTTCAGTATTTTAGAGACTTTTGAATGCGTTTTTAATTGTAGCAATACATATTGGTTTAAATTTAAAGTTTGGTATGTCCTCAGTAAAGTTCTTTAAGAAGAGCTTCAGCTAATTTAGAAGAAAAGGGAAGAGATTTCGTAACCTCTAACGGAATGTTGGTAAAGAAAGTTTCTAGAGCCTTCGCGACTTCTAGTTTATCAGAGATGATCTGATTATCTATTTTAAAAGACAATTGATTCTGATCTCGTTGTTGTGCCTTTCCAGTTTCTCTGTCAATTACCTGCCACACAGTTTTTATTTTATTATTAGAAATACCAATTTTGTTAATTATTATTTGTGATTTTGCTTGAGCGCAGACACTTTTGAATATTTTTGAATAGTTTCTAACATAAGTATGAAAAACTTGATCTGAAGTCAAAGTTGTGATATAAATTATACAGGGTGTAAACAGACCCTTCACATAGCCGTCAACCAAGCATTCTGTACATCAAACTAAGTAACTTTTCGCAAAAATTACTGCTGGGAATCGACTTTTTTTTTGGGGTGGAAAATCACATTTTACGGTAGGACTCGATGGAAAGCACTTAAACATTGTGCTGATGGATGGATTGAATAGTACGGGGGTCGTGGAGGTGTCTAAAGTAAAAATCTACATTAAACGACGGGGAGAACGAATGCCTTTCGGATATATTAAGGGTATATTTATACCCTTTATAAAATATCTCTGCTTTTTCTTATTTCTGCAGTGGCCCATTCACTAAATCTAGATTTATTTCTTAGACTATAACTGTTTTTAAAGAACACGTTTTATTGAATTCTTGACAAACTATAGAAAATAATGTGCCGTAGTTTATATTGGGGTCTTTTGAATCAAAACTAGCGTTAGAAAGGCTGCCAAGTCAATATCATACATTTGTGTACTAGTTTCTATTTACTATCATATATATTTAACTGGTTTTTTAAGTTTCTGAGTTCTCTTCTGATGTTAACATAATTTTTTATAAACACTTTGAGTTTTTTAAAGTTTTTTATACTTCTTTATACTTTTGTTGATTTTAATATATTTCTTAATTTTATTATGGCTACTTAGAATTGAACATTTATTTATGGTATCATCCCCAGTTAGCTCTATGGTAATGGTGGGCTGCTCACACTCCAGTCCGGATACTTTGTCAATCAGCTTATTGTACAGGTTATTGGTGTTAGAAACCTCTTCGCTGGCTTTCAAAGAGTTTACAAAGATAATGGTGTTGTGTGCCTTGCCACAATTCTACTTCTAGTTCAGATATACGTTTCAGTGCCTGATCATGTCTGTCATGGCATTGTTGAAAATCTGACACTAGTTGACGGAGATGGTGATGCTGGTCCAGTATATTCATGTGCTGGGTGTAGAGTTTTACAAGCTGGCTCTTGAGTTGAGTGGTTTTGTTCACTGTTAACTCAATTTCAACTTCACTTTCTTCTCGTTCCCGCAGCAACTTGCTGCACTCTTTTCTAGATGAATCCAGTTCCCTCAGCGCTGCTTTCAGTTTCTCACTCATGTCACGAACTCATATTGACTGATACATACATACCTCCGCGGGTCATCATATTGACTGATACCTCAAGCGACACCTGAAATGTGACAGGAAACAGCTGAATATAGGATATGTGTAAAGTGAATATTAAGTTAAAAATTGAGAAAGTAGGAGGGGTTTTGAAGTTAGAAAATGATATATTATTTAAAAAAAGCGCTAGATAAAGTTTTAGAAAAGATTATGAAAATATGAAGGTATAAGAAAAAAAAAAGACAATACTAAAGATAAGAATGAAACTCTGAAGAATTAGTGTTATTATTTGCTCCACCACCGCGCACTCTCCAGTCAACGTCCCGCCAGCGAACCCGCTCCACACACAACATCACAAACACACGAGCGTCAACAGTGACCATGTCTACTAATTAGCATGATGATCGACGTTCTGCTGCTGATAAGCCGCCTTTGTCACGTTCACCAATTCGAAAGAACTTCTAGGGACAATGCTCACTAGGAGCATGATGTCGACGCATTGCCGCTGAAAAGCCGCCGTCACTTATGGAAGTGTTGCTCTGAGTGCTCCAGTTGTAGATGTGAAGTATTGTGTGAGTCACGACTGACCAATTACCTATTACGCTAGCCTAAGGGTTATTTACAAGAACTATTGGTTGCGATATAAATATACTTTGCATCTCCCAGTTATGTTTTACCCTTTTGAAACCACTTTCAATATATTTCATCAACTATGAATTCCCTAATCTGGTTTATATATATTTCAATCCTTTCCTTGTTCTAATAATGATACGAGACATTGAATTAATGAGGTTTACAAAAATACAACGATAAAAAACAAAGGAATAAAAAGTACCTTTTATAGTTCATCGAGTTAAACAATTTGACCAGATATAGTAGGTAAATTATTAAAAAGATGAAGTTATTAACGATTGATTTGAATGGTACCGACCTAAGCGAACAGCTCGCGTGTTTTATACCTCAAAAACAACCCGCCCATGTTTCGCACGGTTTTTATTTTTTACGACTCGTCAAAACATTAAGATTTCATTATTACAATTATGTAAGTTGAGTTTTAGTGTGTTAAACACATAGTCACCAAATTAGAGAATTTCCGCTTTCGGTGGAAACCGCATCAAAATTCATTCGTGATACCGTAGTATCCAAGAACTACGTGGTCACACAGACAGACGCGAAAAACAACTTCATTTATAATTATGCATACTTAGGTGTATACAAATAACCTAATATAAAATGGCATCTGAGCATTTGTTAAAACATTAGAGATACTAATTGTGTGGGGCGGCGGACAAAGGTCGGGCACTGCGTCTGGTGCCAGTTTCCCACATGTCCGGCACGGTCCACGTCAGCTCGGGGACAGCCTCACCACGATGCGCGCGGTACTGCTCGGCTTGAAGGGAACCTGTGAAGTCATCATGTTTCCACCAGTGCACATACAATTGCTTCTCGAATGTGTTGTATTTGTCAACTATGCGTCAAGTGACAGATGTTAGTGTTCTGCAGTTCGCTGGCGTCTATTTATACGAGTGTAAGCATTTGAACAGTGCGCATGTTATTGTTGCACAAAGTGTAAGATTTACAAGTGCTTCGTTTGAACGCTCGCCAAGCCCGCAGGAGAGCGCGTCAGTGTCCTACATTACTGGAACCAGTGCTACGCGATGTGCGATAAAAGTGTAATAACACTCACTCGGTGTTAATTGCTGTAACGAACTGATGACGCCGCGCGCCTCACAACTACTAAACCTTGTTTCATTGTTTATTAAATGTACTACCGTGGCACTATTTCTTAATTTATACTTCCTAAGAGCATGTACAGACCTACACGCTACAAACAGTCATCAAACCGGTACAGCCTCGTAACTGCGTCGTGTACGAGATACATAGATACCTTGAGTCCATGAGTCAAGCTATCGAGCGGTCGAGTTCCACCACACCACAAGAATGCACACATTTTTAGAAAATTATTTATAAAGGAGAGAGTGGTTTTATATGATACAGCACCGCGCGAATGTGTGTGATTCTATAATTGAGCGAAACGTGTCGTATATTACTTGTGATATGTAGCAGTTTATCCGCGATACACGATCAGCTATTCCGGTAACACTTTCACCGCTGAAGGCCGCGGGAACGTGACGTCGGCGTCGCGATCGTGAGTGCTGACACGTAAACAGTTATTTATTTACAAATACTGTTAATACTGACAGTGAACACACAGAGTGTGATAGAGTAGTGTGTAGTGTGAGCTCCCACATTCTTTCTTGTCGCCAGGTACGTTCCGTACGTTACTGAGTGGTAAACGCAGCTGTGGGCTGTGGCCGCAGCACTCGCACCCCCGCAACCCCCCCCCCCGCACGGCCGCGCCACAATAGCTACATAGCTGCTGCTCCGCTTTCAAACACAGCGAATAAAACTTTTCAAAATATTTGACAATGTTCCAATAGATATAGTCTTGAAAAATTGTGTTGTTCTTAGCAAGCGTTCTCAACAATTGAAATGTAATGATACTATTGTGTCTTGACAATGGGTACACTACAATCTGAATTTTAAAATACCGATTTCCATAATTCCGAATGGTTTAAAATTCCTAATATAACAACTCCGATTTATCATTTATCCTATTTTTATAATTCCTAAATTTCAATATTCCTAACGTTTATAATTACTATTCTCAAAATACCGAGTTTCAATTCAAATTCAAATTCATTTATTTCAATCCATTAAGGATCATTATGATGCATACATTTGAAACAAAAAGTAACTATAATCAAAAATGATATAAATTAAAATTCTAAAATTATTATAAATGTGACTAAATTAACAATTATAAAAATTAAAATTCCAATCACTATCATTTTCAATAGAGCGAATAACAAAAAGTCCGACTTAATGATAATACGAAACATCAAAAATTCGAATTCCCAATTATTAAAATACTGATTAATTAGAATCCCGAAATAAAAACGCCTTGTAAAACTTAATATCAAGACAAATAAACACAACCAACAGTAGAGGGGATCTGGGGATCTGATCCGTCAATGGTCACAGCTCTAACCTAACCTAACTCAAATGATTCACCAACAACAACAATAGGTGGTACCCGAAACAGGTATACAACATTATTTTTAGTATATGCGAAACCTGAATATACAACATTAGTTTTAGTATATACGAAACCTGATACACGACCACGATTTCGTGCGGACAACTAGATAACAGATAACTCATCATCATCATCTGCCGAGCCTTTTCCCAACTATATTGGGGTCGGCTTCCAGTCTAACCGGATGCAGCTGAGTACCAGTATTTTACATGGAGCGACTGCCTATCTGTCCTCCACAACCCAGTTAGTACTGGGTAATACGATACCCTCTGGTAAGACTGGTTGTCAGACTTTTTGGGCCACTGACTTCCTAACGACTGTCAAAGATCTACAAATGACACCCGGGACCAACGGCTTAACGTGCTTTCCGAGGCACGGAGGAAACTCGGTATGTAATGGGCGGTCACCCATCCACAGACCAACCTAGGTAAGCACGGCTTAACCTAAAGATCGACCCGAGCGGCTGTTATTATTTAGCCACGAGCTCCTCTAACAGATAACTATGTGATATAACTTTGTGATTTTTCATGATACCGTTTTGAAATTTTGTACATAGATCCTTTACATAAAAATACTAGACACGTGTTTCGCATATACTAAAACTAATGTTGTTTATGGAGAAGAAGAAAACACAAAAATTAATATTAATACACAAATGTTAATAACAAATAGACGTTTTTAAATTTCATTACTACGTTCTGTCTTATAGATTTTGAATTTATACGCGTAACTGATTATTATACTAATTGAATCACAATCAGAAGGGTCTTTTATGTCATAACATTATTTTGCATAACAGCGGGCAGCATAAACTTCATTTCGCAGAAAATCGTTTGACAGACACTCATTTATCATACATTCAAAACTCATTATTTTGTAAGTCGGAATAATCTAAGGCATTTATTTTATATCCATAAGAATTAAAAGGTAGAACCATTACATCGCAGAAAGTTTAGTCAGAATTGTCTTTTGGCATAAATTTCATATCGATAGTCATTAAAAGACAGATAATCAATCAATCAAAGCATCAATCACTATAAAACAGTTGATTGTAAACATACATATATGGTTTTTATTTCCCTGTACGAAGCATGCCAACATGCAAACAAGCATAGACCATGCAAGCGAGCATGCAACATGCAGCAGGCATGATTTCTGTCACGGCTCTGGCGCTGCGGGGCTTCGCTTCGGCATGCTGGACGGCGTAACGTTGGCCAGACTCAGCCGCGGCAGCGAGTGTTATAGCCACCCGCTCCTCAGCTCGCGGGCCGCCCCGCCCCTCCGCGCCTGCACGGGTTTAAATTACACTCTAGGGGTAGGGCAGACAAGACCACGTGGAGTCGGTTTTGCAGCGATTCTTTTCTGTCACTAACTTTTGTAGCAAAACATATTGAGTTTTTAAGAAAATATTTTAATTTTCATACAAGGTTATAAATGAAATTTAAATTCTACCAAATAATCGTCGCTCTAAATAAACGTTATGCTAAACGAAATTATGTGGAATTTTAACTTTCCCAAAGGTAATTATGCCAAGTAAAATTCTGCCATCTTAAAAGAATGCCATTGTAAATTTGGACGTATAAACATTCGGCTAAATAAAAATTATATTAAATATTTTTAATACCTTAAAAGTATTCGTTTATAGAAGATTATGCCAAGTGTGTTATGCCAAATAAATTTCGGACCATCAAGATTCTGTCAGATAAAGGGTACCCTAATCAGAATCCTAATTTTAGCAGTTTATTCGAAGTATTGAAAATTGAAATGTCGTTTCTCGGACCGACAACCCATCGAGAATTTGATTCTTTGAACACATGAAAATCGGAAAACAAACAAATCATATTTACGAATTTGGGTAAAATAAATTTCGTGATTATTAATAATAGACATTATAATTCTTAGGTGATATGAAATTCGGACATTATAAAATCGGAACATCGAAATTCGGAATAAAATATTTCGGAGTATTTGGGTGTTCCCTTAACAATGCTTAAATTATACATATAACTATTTCTGTTTTTTTTTTCTCCAATATAATGAACAGACATTTGGGGCCCCCTCCCACCTCCTGACGCCAAGCACTCTGGGCAGCCTCGCCACCTGAACACAAATACTCTTTACAATAGCATAAAAATAGATAAGTAATATAAACAAACGGAAAGTCGCCGGATTATAAAAATAGTGTATCAAGAGTTGCCAAATCGTTGTCAGAACAGAGAAGTTACCTAGTGTACGTGCGTCGCAAGTGTCGCAACATGAAACCGAATTCAAGTGCTTTTCACATCCACCATGTGCTATAAGCACAAACGGCGGCCGGCACATAACAGTCTTCAACCTTCACACATTATGTAGCGTTGCTGGTGCTGGCGCCAATTGCAATATGCAGCTCGGCGAGTGCTACGTTGTGGGTTACTTGTTTCACTTTTGTGAACGATAAATTAATCTGTATACTTTTGTTGAGCGCCTTACGAATGAAAATACATTATTGTAAATATATCATAACTGTCTAATATCATATTTTTTGGTTTCTTCTTAAATTTTGCGTGTTGATGTTAAATATGTGTACTTAAAATTATTTTTAATATTTTGTTTTGTGCAATTTGGAGACTTGCTAGCTTCGTCTTGGCCGCACTGCCCCAAATTTCAACCATATATGTGTGGTTTTACTAAGGCTTTATAGATGATGTGACGCAATCTATGTGGAATACATCGAGCTATTTTTCGGAAGGATCCAAGGAATGACGTAAGCTTTGTTTTTATTATGACGCAAGTGAAAAGTCCACGGTAGAGAACTATCCATTCTTAAGCTTAATTTGTTGTATACACTCCGCTCCGGAAATCCAAGTATGGTGCTGTGCTCTAAGTGAAAGTACAGTCTACCATACCAGGAATTTGACCAGCTAATAATGGGTATTTATAATTGAACGGGCTTAGAAACGCGTGCGAGTGGCTCAATTATAACAAAGAACAATGTTAATAACAACCCTGTAGGAGCTCGTGACGTCACGACTATAAGGCTCTGTCTTTTCTAAATTAATGGTAGCTTTGAAACAAAACTCGTTTCTTCCACCGCAGAGATGTCCTCTACACCGAGCATTTGTATTATAATCGCAATTTATGTTTCAGTCAAACAACCTATTGATAGATCATGTTAATCCAACGCAAACGAGAATTTCATCACTTCTATAGAGCTCGGATCTCAAAACAAAAACAAACATAACAGGTTTAAAAAAAAATCTTAAATGAACGCAACCGGCAACAAACCCACTCCCTTCTGACTTCTCTAGGCATCACGCACGCAATGTTTTGTGCTCTGGTCCAGTACGCTGGGATGACATACCGCTCAACAAACATTGCCACGATAATGATAAAAACATAGGTTCTAGACTCAACTTTCCCAAAACAGATTTTACTACATTGTTCTTCGTGCTAATAAGTAAGTACGTCAGAAAGTATTCAAAGTAAAGATATATAATGTAGGGTGCCTACCTTCTTCTTTTTCATTTTCATTTTTTACATTCAGCGTGCGGCAGTGGCAGTGCGCGCTGCACGTGCTGTCATCAGCCGTTGGTGGCGTTGGTCCCACAGCGAGGACGGTGTTCGCCGCCATTAGAGGTGTGCTGCAACGTCCACAACAATGCCGGATGCTGCGCGGCGGCCCAACTCTCGCTGGCGGAGAAAGCTCGCGGCCTCCTGCCGCGTTTGATACTGTGCAGGGCTGCCAGATTGTATAATTTGATACAAAACTGTATAATTTGGTTACTTATTGTATCCTCTTTGTATCCTGGACTCTCGTGTATAACTGGATACGGAAAGCCTAAATTCTATTATCTGAGTTTTCTATGGTGATATTTTATGAGCATGGATTCGCGTTAAGCCCGTGAGTACTATAATAAATAAAAAAAATAACGTAGGTAAGTTCACTATTGTGATTAATTATTATTGTGTATATTTAAAACAATTTAAGCACCGTTTGTATAACATAACATTGCCGAAAAATTTAAAAATATCTACTGGCAGCCCTGATACAGTGTCATTATTGTTGCGATGTCTCACGTAAACTGCTACTTATACTTATCTTATATATATACTTATCGAATGAACGCTATAGTGCGTTTGTATTCCGTAATTGGCTGTAAGATTAGTTTATATATTTTAAAATAAAATTTCAAAGAGCTGTGGATTATGTGAATAATAAATAAAAAAATAAATAAGTAGTTTGCACATTTTGAACGAGTAGAAAACATACACACCCGAGAAGAATTTTTAATTGCAACAAAGAGGATATTGTTGCATTAAATCCCGGTCCCAGGGGCGAGACAGTGTTCCCGGTCCCAGGGGCGAGACAGTGTTCCCGGTCCCAGGGGCGAGACAGTGTTCCCGGTCCCAGGGGCTAGACAGTGTTCCCGGTCCCAGGGGCTAGACAGTGTTCCCGGTCCCAGGGGCTAGACAGTGTTCCCGGTCCCAGGGGCTAGACAGTGTTCCCGGTCCCAGGGGCTAGACAGTGTTCCCGGTCCCAGGGGCTAGACAGTGTTCCCGGTCCCAGGGGCGAGACAGTGTTCCCGGTCCCAGGGGCGAGACAGTGTTCCCGGTCCCAGGGGCGAGACAGTGTTCCCGGTCCCAGGGGCTAGACAGTGTTCCCGGTCCCAGGGGCTAGACAGTGTTCCCGGTCCCAGGGGCTAGACAGTGTTCCCGGTCCCAGGGGCTAGACAGTGTTCCCGGTCCCAGGGGCTAGACAGTGTTCCCGGTCCCAGGGGCTAGACAGTGTTCCCGGTCCCAGGGGCTAGACAGTGTTCCCGGTCCCAGGGGCTAGACAGTGTTCCCGGTCCCAGGGGCTAGACAGTGTTCCCGGTCCCAGGGGCTAGACAGTGTTCCCGGTCCCAGGGGCTAGACAGTGTTCCCGGTCCCAGGGGCTAGACAGTGTTCCCGGTCCCAGGGGCGAGACAGTGTTCCCGGTCCCAGGGGCGAGACAGTGTTCCCGGGTTCGGTGTTCCTATTCTGTCAGCGATAATGTTGATGGAAACCGATTTCGGCAAATAGGCTCCCGGAAAGCTTGCATACGTCATTCCTGTTGGGATTCGTTAAATGTAGCAATAAATGTAAGGCATTGAAAGCGATTGCCGCTAGCGCTTAGTTTTGAATTCTATTTCGTTCCTTTAAAGTTCTCAGAACAAAATTAAGTATTTGTGCAAAACTTAAGAAAATAAAACTTGCAATTTTTAAATTAAATATCATAAATATTTCGCAGCTGTGGGTGCCCACAACATGTTATGTAGCGGAGTACGAATCAAGAATAGTAATATAATTAGAGGCCCGGCCACGTGAATGAGCGCCACCGGTCATGAATTATTAATGTAGTGCCAAATTATTCGCTTAATTATACACATTTATGTTTTAAAACAATACGTATGGCTGCAGCAGGTTAGCGCTGAATTTTATTTAGCATTTGCTTTCTGTGGGACTCGATTATTGGCTGTATTCTGGAAATGGGCTGGTCTTCGGATCGAAAACAAATTGCTGGAAGACAGAAATATTTACTTAAGTATTTATGCTGGCAGTCTACGTATATCATAGTTAATAACGTAAGCCTCAGGGATTAATTGCCAAGCATATTGCTAACAAGTTTTCTCCGTTTTAATAATTTTATTTATGTTTTTGTTTAGACTCAAGCATCGCCACTCCGACCGGTCCTGCGCTGTCTCCAACGGATGCCCATGACTGTTGCCAGGCCGTCAGTGCCTTGTAGGCCGTCAGTGCCTTGTATGCCCGGAACCCTCCCGGGGTTGTCTCTCCGGACAAGTTTTCGGTCCCGTCATTATGCCATAAGTTCTGCCAGCAGTTTGCCCCAGGCGGCAGCCTGCTTAGATAGCTGTGGCTGGCGAGCCACAGCTATCTAAGCAGGTGAGCGGCCACGCCTGAATGCCGTGAGTCGTCGCTATATGTACAAGTTTTATCTATCATCTAGAATCCGTATGACGTGACACAAGATAGAATTTCCTGCTACGTGTTATGCAATAGGCGGGGATTTACTTTGTGCGCCGTTGATTCGTTGAGAACCTATTAAACATGAATACCTTGTTTCTTAGAAAAAGGTTGTGTGCGCGCTCGTGGCGCATGCAGTGTGCCAGCGACGCGCGATTCTCACCGCCCTTCGCCTTCGACATAGTATACATGCTTCACAGATATTATGCTAAAATCCTCAAATATGTCTTCAGTTTGTATGGTGAAGTTTGCTTCCGTATCACCAACCAAGTTGTGTGTCGACCAGTGGACACAACGATCTATTTTATTTTACGCTAAAACAGACAAACGAGCATGTATGCCAGGGATGCATCCAGTGCCACAGTGGAGCAGACACACAACGCATTAACATCCATCAATGAGGAATGACGCAGAGCACTCGATGACACAACACGCGCTGTTTATCAGCGTGATCCGCTCTTGTGATATGCGATGCGATGGTATTCGTACACGATGTGCGATAGACAGAAGATGATGATGGTGTTCTGGGTTCAGCACTTGTTATGATTAGGTCAGTCAATTTACACGCACATAGCTAGATATTGAAGACGACCCACCGACCGAAGGCCTGCTTATTGTCTGTGCTTAATGATGTCGTTTTATCAAATAAAAGGCAAATTTACACTGCAATGGATATACTTAATATGACCAGAAGTGACGAAAATATATTGTGTGGTGACTGCTTTTGTTAATGTAATTAAATACATTAGCCGATCCGATCAAGATTGAGAATCCCCTCTTCTAATGAGTTTGTTTACGAGTGAAGCGCGGAGCGGGGCGCCCGCGCACAACGGCGGGCGGCGCGCGCGGCAGTCAGCCCGCGGCGGCATCGCCACGCGCATGCACCATTTCGCCCGTTCGCTTGCCGCGCTCGCGTCTAGTGCTCGTCGCGCAACTTCACTCATGTGCGGCTGTGGATGCAGTGCTTGTGTTGTTCTCACTACCCTCAATATAAACATCGTACGGACTACCTGACGTTTAGCATTTATTACAGATAGGTAATTATTGGCCTGTTCAGAGTAGTGATTTTTTGTCACAATTAAATAATTTGTTAATTCATTCAAATATTCGTGGCAGTGTGTAACATCCATACGTTGATAAATTGTTAGTGCGGTCATTGCTTTGTCATTGAACATTGGATGTCAACGCTAACTGCGTCGGCTGGCGGCACCGGCGATGGCGCGCGGCTGCTCTTCTTCTGCTACATTAAGGGCCTGAGCAGACAATGGAAAATTTGTCCGCGAAAAATTTGAAATAACCAATGGACGTTAAATAAATTAAAAAAACAACACAACAACCAATGAAGAGGAACGGGTTTCTATCCGGCGGACAAAAGTCCCTCGTCGGCGTAGGGCTCATGTACGTATTGTACGGAAGGAATGGGAATTGGAAATCCCCGAAATATTTACCTTGTTTGTTCGATAACGAAAGAAACATGATCATCGGATTTAAACCTACGATTTCATAATACTTTGGTATTTCAATTATTTAATAAGTACTAACCTTTGCCCGCGGCTTCGCTCGTGTTAATTTAGAATTTGACAATCAATTCGGGTTGTGCTCTGCTTGTAATAGTAAAATTCAATTATGATTCGAAAGACACGTGGCGCCATCTATTATCATAAGAACGTTATTGTTGTTTTCCTCGGGAACAGTAGTATTTTGATGAAATAAATTATATTAATATAAATTTGGATGAAAGGTACCCACATATGTACGTTACGGTACATCTGCAACGTATATGCAAAATTTCAGGATGATCGGTTCAGTGGGTTAAGCGTGGAAAGGTAACTAACTTTACTTTCACTTTTATAATATTAAGTATATATATATATATGGATGGATTACAACCTAACTAACCTAACCTAACCAAAAATGAAAGGACTTTACTATAAGGGATGTAAATTATACGTACATTTGAGGGGGAATGGGGAGGAGTGGAAATCCGCCCCCGCATGGGAAAAGTTTAGAAAAACTATGTAAGCTTTTTTTATAAACTTTTTAAAATCTCATTTTGAGGTAGTTTTCGTAATGTTTTTCTCATTATAAACCTGATTTATAGGGGAACGAGTTGGGGGGACGGCAGCCCCCCCCCCTCTCCCTGCGTCACTAAACGTGGCGCAGTCGAGGGATGCGTGGCCGACGGAGCCCCGCTTCGCTAAGTTAATACTTCTGAATGGTTTAGAAAACAAGTCACCTTTCGCAAAAATGGCTGTCAAAATGAGTCCACGTTTTGTTTCACATTCAGAGACCATCCGGATAAAAAAAATAATATTAGATTGTCTCAAAAACGAAATTTTCGAAATTATTCACTCAAATAAAAGCTCAAATCACTATGAAATTGTTCAACCTTAATAGAATAACAAAAACTAACATGAAATTTAAAAAAAAACATGCTTATTCTTTGCAAAATCAACATGAATTATTAAAACTCCCTTAACTAGCAACACTTGCTGTCAAAATTACGTCAAAAGTAATCAAATAGTACAGTATTTGAGGTTAATTTAGCAAAGTTTGATATTTTTTATTTCAGAAAGTATTGTTTCGGATCCCGTATACAAGCCGAGCCACCGAAAATTGATTGATTTTCAACCCGAGACAATTGTCTTGGTGTAGATTAGTGACGTGAATACGAGACTCCACCCTGAATAGTGGTAAAGGGAATGACCGTTGACAAACAAAACATTACTATAGGTACCTCATATTTACCCTTAAAATTAAAAAAAAACCACCCAAGTGCGAGTAATTTTTTTTTCATAGTATGTTTAGGAATTGCAGTTTGAAGAATAATTCTCAAAACTAAATATCTAATCACATTGAAACCAATTGTCGCTTAAAGTTTTTTTTACTACTTTGCTGCGTAGCTTTGTCCTCTTACTTAAAAATTAGAGGGGGGTAAAATGTTTACGGCTTTAGAAGCATATATACAGGATGTCTAGTAATTAATGGACACCCTTGAAATGGGTCATTATAAAACTAAAGGCCAATAAGAAAAAAAATACAAATGAAAACCCATAACAGACTAACCAATTTGTATTCGTTAAAATATTTTTTGGTGAATGTTAGGCTAAAGCAGGTTTTAAACTGGCTTAATTTCATTATTACTATGCAATACTAACGTCTATTAATTTTATTCAAACCCCAATGATCAGGCACAATAAATAATCCAATATTGCAAACTTTGTTTAACCAAATTTCACTCCTTTTGAACATGAATAGCAATAACTCACTTTTCACGTTAGGTACAATTATGAATAACGCCATTTTAAAATCGGCTTTAAGCAAATTATTTTAAAATTATTGGTCACTTTGGTTTCGATACTTTTTTATACTATGGACGCTTAAAATTTGGTCAATATAATTTATTTTTACAAATTTTTCACTAGAACAGTGATTCAAGTATTTTTTTAAAAAGCCGTGACATAGCAGTCATACTATTTATTGCTTATCTGTCAGGTCAGTTAACGTTCGTTACTATAACAATAAAAAACCGATGGAATTCATTTATTTGTGGTCTTGGTGTACATGAATGTAAAATGAGGTAACAAAAAAAATCGTTTTTTTTTTTTTAATACCTTTGGTACTACTTGGTTTTATTATTTGTATTTTTTTCATAGTAGTTTATTTTTCTGCAAATTACGAGTCACCATAGAGTCTGGCTGGTACCGACTGTGTGCAGTGCGCAGGCATCCAACATGAACAAGAGTTTGGTCAGAAGCTCTTTGTTATTGGAATGATTCCTGTAACAGATTGTACCTATCTAGATGATACGAATAGATAACATTCAGTTTATTACTGATAACACTTCACTGTTCGTAAACGCATTGCAAATCGCTAACTATCACGATAGCCGCCGCGCGCCGGAGGCACACTGTCGCTGTCACATCACACTTGTACCTACGTCTGATGGCTGTGAATGTATGATGGACGTAAGTGTGACGTGATCCTTGATTTTATTTATTTGGTACTAATTTTTGCCCGCGCTTTTATACCATTTTTATCGGGTAGTTATTAAACCGACTTCTATTTAACAACATTTTTCTCCTCCAAAAAATATGTTCATAAACTAAAACCCGACTACTGAAAAATACGTTGAAAAACAAAAACCCGACTACTGAAAAATCACGCTCTAGAAAGTAGGAAACATGAAAATGTTCTCGTCTGAAATTCTTATAGAGGATAGCCGTGGTCGTAGTTTAGGCCGTGTTTTAGTGTTTAAATTCACCTAAATTTCTATAAACATCAATATTTTGTGATAGGCGCGGGGTGCGCGGGATTCTTATTTCTATCTGCAGTATTTAAAGTAAGCTGACACGAAGCGGATGGCAGGATCTTAGTTCGCTCACTTCGCTCGCTCGCTCTATCGTTACAGTTGCAATGCTAAGTACCTACGATGTATTATTATTGGTGTCCCCTTGTTTCGCAGACAGAAATCTCATAGAATTTCGTTTCGCCGAAAATGTTTCATATAATATTTGGTTCTTGTATTTTTATTTCCAATATTATTGTTTTAACGACTATTTACTTTAATGAAACATATTTCACAGAAATACAATTCAATGAATTTTCTAATCACATTTTTTATTTAACAAACTTATCAAACTGTAGAATTATTTTTTAACGAATATTGTTTGTTCGGTGTATTTTACCATGGTATTTCATTTCAACGAAAATGTAAAAGTAGACGTTATGCTATCCATAATTTTATAAATAGATATACACACAGTCGAATGCGTCTATCGTACCCCTATTTTTATATTGTTTTGAATACACTACTCACCACATCAACATAAACAAGGCATTGTGGCAAGAAAAACTTAGGATGCAAGAGCGAGTGAAGCGAGCTCAGGACTTGGGGCACACCGACTCCGGTCAGGACAGTTAGGTTACACAGACAGAATAGCAGCCCATATTACAACATTTTGATATTTACCTTGACGTTGAAACATTCAGTTTACTCCGCCCAAATAGGTTAGGTTAGAACCGTGACCAAATACGCGCGAGCCGAGTGAGCGAAGCGAGCGTTGCCGCGGTATCGGCCGGCGAGCGCTACGTCAAAATTGGTCGCAATAATAAAATTAGGGCACTCCAACAATTATGAACCGCAAAATAAACACAGTACGTACGTGTCTATTAAGTCACTATTAATGAGAATAACAAGATTCGACAAGGTATTGTTTTTGTGAACGCGGTGTTGTTATTTTATAGGAGGGTATGCATTTTGTCAAAGGTAATAAGTTTTATATTAACTAAACAATATAAGTAGAAAGAATATTTGATTTGTTATTCTATGATATGAATATCGAAACATTAATTTTATTTGTAACAAAAATCTACGATTTAATTTTTTCCGACGTAAATATTCTGCGTATTGAGTATTCTATGAAATGATAATATGAGAAAAAAATTATATGAAATAAAATTCTATAAAACTTTTGTATATAAAACAGTGTACAACCATTATTTTACAAGCTAAGTGATATTAATGAAGTTTTCGAGTTAATGCCTGAACTATATTTTTTTAAAGGAACATACGTTGAAGCTGTAAAACGTAAAATGCTAGTGTTCGGGTCAATCACCCGCCAATAATAAACATGTCAGCGTATTGCGCACCGCGCTCTATGCCTTGAATATTTTATGTATTACCTAAGTAAAACATTCAATGGGTCTCGGCAGCATATCAGGCGCGACTCAATCTCATTTCATTCACCTCATTATATTGAATCGTTATCCCATTTGTATTACTAAAATATGGTTATCTATATAATCTTTAATCTTAGTTTATCTTAATCTCACCCCAACCCCGAACAGTTAGTGAGTTGTAAAATCCGTGGCTGACTTAATAAATTAGATCGTGATGTATAAATCGAGGAGACAAGTAATCAAAATAATTTTTGCTATTGACTTGACGCTTCAAATATTAAGTTGGCGTTGTAAAAAATATGAATTAGTTTATTAAAAGCTTTCTTGTTTTCCCGTTGCTTACATATAAAAAAAAACTTAAAACTGCGTACCCCCTCAGAGCATACAGGCGTAATGTTATGTTATGATGTTGTGTAAACAATCAAAATCCAAGCGATTGCAGCAATCACGACAGATTTGCTGTCTATTATTGAAGAGTTCCATTGTATATCTCCGAAGATCAGCATCAGATCTTCATCAAAGGAAACGATCTTCTAATTACATGTCAAAAAGCAGTTAACAACCATTTTATTAAATTAACGACCACACTTTCCTGTTTGCGACCACAAATTTACCATAGCAGACCATGCTTTACCATAGCATGGTCTGCTATGGTAAATGACTTCCAAAAAGAGACTTCTTCTCGAATCGATGACTCAGATTTTATCCTACGTAGTAAGCTGAAAAGGTCTGGTAAAAAGGTACTTAAAACAGTATTCTACTAAAAATTTGACTACCCGGGTAATATGTTGTAGTACATCTGGATTATCCAGACAGTACGTATGACTTTTTAAATAAAAGCAATAAGTTTTTGTCGTAACGCTTTAATGTCGAAATTGAAGCAAAATAATCCATGAAAATCAGTATTCAATTCAATTTATTTACTTCAGACACAATGATCAATAAGTTTGTTAAAAGGTAGGTACACTTAAAAATAATGTTAGTAGGTAATTAAATAATCAAAGACAAATACCACTCAATACCTATTACATCTAAATTTAACATCAAAATAATCTATAAAAATTAAATTAATTAATACAATACTTTTCCAAATAAAATGTAAAATGTCCACAATCAAGTTAAAAAATATAATAAAAATAAGTTAAATAATAAATAATTATGGTCATTTGAGATTTACATTATAAATTAATTAAAATTTCATTAAAATGTCATGAATAAAATAAAAAACAAACATCTTTTCATTTAGAAAAAGGAATACAAATACAATGTGGGTCGAAAAAGGAATAGCAAAAGTGAAGCGTACTGCGTGTTATTAAATTCTTTTTCACATGCACTGTACACTATGCCACAATATCGGACAGTCGAATCGGCCAGCCACACCACTGACAATGCTGTTGCTGCTGTCGCGGGCACTACTAAGCAAGGATGCTACTCTCTTTCTAAGGATGGCATGAAAGCCATTAATATGAGCGTTTGCAAACATGCCCGACGCACTACAGTGCCTCGGCAGCCGCGTCAGCATCCTAAAGGCATTGTTATACTGTACGCGCAGGGCGTTGACTGTCTTCTGAGTATATTTGACCCATAGACTGCACGTTTAAAATGATTGGCAAAACGCCCGAAACAAAGTCACTTTTACTGCCTTACTGCATCGTGAAAATCTATGGGACAACATTATTACATCGGACAGCCAACGCCCGGCGCTCTCTCTCAATGTCCTCGTATTCTGAGTGGTCCTCCGAGACCCAGTGGCCCAGGTCCTTGAATCGCGAAACTGGGTAATGAAAAACCGTCTATGAAGCGGGGTGGTGCGTGCGATACCTTATGACCAGGAGATTGAAATACCAAGAGTTCACTTTTCTTAACATTATACCTGAGCCCATGAGCCCCGGCATAATTCACACAAAATAATACTTTCTTCACCATAATTAATTATTTATTAAACAATAAAAGTATTTCTATGTTAAATGAGACAATTTTCTAAAATAATATTTATCTGATATCGGTGTGTGGCGCAATATTCTGATAGCGCAAAACTGAGTTATTAAGTGTCCCATCGTTTTTGGAACTCTTGAACACCACTACACTAACACTCCAGGCCTAGTCCACTAATCTCCAACAGCTGTGAAGATTATCTGAGATAGATTATTGTATGAACGGTTTGAGGCAACCGGTGTTGATCACACATTTCATGGGCTTGGCGAATCCATATGGGGTAAGCAAATTAGCCTGCAGGAAAAACTGTCTGAATCTCGAAATAAGCATAACGTCATGCAAATCGTACCAACCAGAGGCGAGTAGTCTAAAAGACTATTGCAAGTGTGCACCTTCTTCTTGATGATCGTGAAGTATTACTGAATGTTGGTGTCTAAAGAAACGTTATGATATCTACTTGCCACTCCTTCTCAAACGATTTTAAGTTTGTTTCCCGTCTCGGCAAAGGTACAATATTCTTGACTGGGGATTGCTCGGTTACTAAGAGCGACTCAGTGCAGCGTCTGGCTTGGAAGGTGAGGGCAATGAATCTGTACTGCGAGGAGCGGTAGGTACAAACTCTACCCAGAGCGGAATATTTTACGGCTGGATGGATGGCCGATTTTGTGATTACTAAAAAGAAGTGGTGCCAGCACATTAGCTCGGGGTAGGCGATTGTGGAAAATTCTTAGAGAATGGGTATTGTTCAAAAAATCTAGCCTGTATATTTTATTTTAGTTAAAATATGGTATTCAAAGAAACTAATTTGATAATTTTTGAAATTTAATGACTAATTTATATTGGATGGTATTTAAAAGTACTTCAATTTATTCCCATTTCATTTACCTAATTTTACCTGTGTTCCACCAAATATACTGAATGTGCACCAAAATATGTTCATTAAAATATGTCATAACGAGCATCTATTTAACAACTGTTGCAAATTTGTAAAAATAGTATTACACCTAATTTTAAAAACAAGCATTTATTTTTTTAGTTTTACTTCAGATAATGCACTGCAAAATGTATTTGAATCAAACACCAATTAATGTCCAATGTAGCTTTATTAATAAAAAATGTAACCTAATCTAACCTAACCTAACCTAAAATAACCTAACCTAACCTAACCATTCAGGAATATTTGGTGCACGATCAGTATTTTTCGGGGAAGAATAAAATAGTTATTGTTACAATAGAATATTTGCAGCGCACTACAATAAAAAAGTGTTATATCTTGGTGTTAATGTTAATTTGGAATTTGTTTGATGTAACATATTTTGTTGGCCGAGTAGTTTAATTATAGTAAAACAATTAAACGGGTTTAAGATCAATATTTTAGAAATGCATATATAGATGTACCTTTAGATTTTTGGTGAACACAAAAATATTATCCATTTATATTTAGTTTTAAAGTTTTAGTGCTGATGACGTCATCACTGGAAAAGATTCCTTTGCTCATTCAACGATTTAATACGTGAGTGACACTCTCATGGCAGTTAGTTTTTAATGGCGTTCACATGAAGCTAAGGACTCGGGCTCAATTAAGTATTCTTTTTTAATTTTTGAAAAATGGACAACCGCGTTCACACAATTTTCTGAAAGCTGATCACGGTTTTAATCTTCCATAACGGTTTTTTTTTCTAGGACAATGTATGCCGACAATGTATGTAGTCCATGAAAACCGCTCCTGTGAACAAAACAGTCTCGACCCCATGCCCAATCATAAATTAATTATACAAATATCTGTAAAATCTGGAAAGTAATGCAAGTAAAAACCGGATTTATTGATGCCATTTCTAGAGATGCTTCTGAATATTTTACAGTATTACACTTATTAGGAATTTCGAAAAAACTTGTTATAGAAACATTAAAAAAATAAAATTAACTTTCACAGGTCGAAAACTGACACAATAATATTGCCACAGTTAATTGGCGACCAGACTATTCCTACACGAGTACATTTGGACATGATCGAATTGAACGATTTATTTATGTAGACGGTGGCAATCTAACAGTAATCTAACAGCAAATAAAGCAAATCTATTTAAAAGCCATTCGATCCTAAAAATTCATAGGAAATTTCATCGTTTCAAGCAATTAAAACGAGTAAAATTTGACAGATAAATAAAATCAGAAATATTTACCTTGCAAGTAGCACGTGACTACTGTTGTTTCGGTAGTTTCACAAGCGCGAGCAGCCGACCACGCCTGCGGTAGAATTGAACTACTGACGTAGAAATAAACGAGGATTTGTTGATTGCAGTGTAATGGCACAGTATAAATATATGCAGTATTGTGACTCGGCCGTCCTTGAAATAGTTACCTACAGCCGGGCGGTACCTACGCACGCGATAAGGCTGCCGCGCCTACAGTATTTTAAGGCGCAGATATACGACTTTTAACGTTTTTAAATTGAACATCACGTCTAAACTTGTAGTCTTATTTCTTTGAAAAAAATATATGTTATACTAGACAATTTTCTTCATAATTTGATATGTGAAAATGTGAAATTATATTTTTATAACATAGTTTAATTAATTTTTAAAGTAATGTCTAACGCGGGCAAAAAAACGATAATCACGCAAAAACTATCGGGCGTAGGTATTTGCATGAAAATTTGACCATCTAAAAGACAATTAATGAGCCATATTTTAGTATACGACTTTTATTTGCATTGTGTTTGATAAATCAAGGAGGGTTGTTTTTTCGAAAAAACTTTATGCGCGTTGAAGCGTGAGCCCTTGCGGGCGATGGCTCAAATACTCGCTCAAGGTCGCTGGCACTTAATGTCGCCTTAATTTCATCTACTTAGTTGAGTTTTTTTCTAGTTTTGTGATTGTAAATAATATATATATATTTTTTTTAATGAGATTTGTTGTGAAATAGGAAGTGTTCAATAAAAATAAAATTTGTGTGTTTTGATTAGTACATTTAATAAAACTTATAAATGTGAGACAGAGAATTATAAAGTAAATCTTGCTAGGTAGGTACCTACCATATATTACTCTCATAATCATTTCAAAATGATATTTCGTCTAATTCAATAATAGGTAGTAAGTTAAAGGAAATATTTCTTTGTCACTCAAGCAAAAACTCATGGACATGGCATTCTTCGCATTCTGACATATGGATCCCAGACTTGGTCTTTGACAAAAATTTCCAAAGTCCAAGCTCAAGGTTTGCCAACGTGCAATGGAGCGCAGTATCCTAGGCGTCAAACTTACCGACCATGTACGCAACACCACACTGCGCTCCAAAACACAAATTACTGACGTTTATTTATTTATTTAGACGTTGCTCAATAAGCCGCTAAGCTAAAGTGGGACTGGGCTGGCCATGTCTGCTGCATGCCTGACGAGCTGTGGGCCAAAATAACCACGATATGCAGCCAGACTGCGATGCGGTAGACCTCGTAGGAGATGGCGGGATGAGTTGGACAAAATTAACGACCAGTGGTCCAACACACACACACACACACACACACATTGGCCCTGGATCGAAAAATTTGGAAGCCATGGAGAGAGGCCTTTGCCCAGCAGTAGGATGACGCAGGGTAGCAGTATCAGTAAGTAAGTAGCTATGTACATGAGTAAGTAGGAATATAATAAATATAAAGAAGGATAGCCTAGGAAACTACATTTTTTTTTTAACCCGAGTGTAGGTACCTAAGTCACTCGTGTATCCCCTTTTCCACCCTATCCACTTATTTATTAATTAATCCAGGTATTTTACTCGGTCGAAAAAGTGAAATACCTATCTATTAAAAAATAAACAAATTACATTTCTACTAATAAGTATATATAAATTATTTTATAGTCTTACCTTTCGGAATTTCCAGATAATTTAAAATTTGTTATGTCTGGACGCGTTATTGAATAATTCAAGCCAAAGACAGCACAATATAATCTATTATAACTTTTTGCCATATTTAGTAAATACTTGTACTTATTTCAATGAAATATTCACAAATCGCACGCTTACTGCTTACAAAACTATCACAACGTTCGTTCGTCAGTGCAGCGCATTTGTGACTGGTTGCGAACCGAGTGTTTACCGAACTCGAGGTGTGTAGATATGACTCGCGTTCCTACCGTTTGTATGAAGATACACTACTGTAGATATTATTACCGTGGTAATGGTCGCCAATTAATGCCAGTCGGGAAACCGGCCTGACCAGCGTTAGTAGTAGATAGTACATAATAGCCTTACAAATACAAATAATTTATTTGCATAACACAGGTTCAGATGATGTTACAAAAGATTCTTACACTACACTGTATTATAAAATAACAAAGCAAGCTGTGCAAATGTATTAGGAACATTATGACACAATCATCATCATCATCATCATCAGAAATATAGATAGTTCACTTCATACCACATTAATAATCACCCTTGCCATTAACATAGTTCTTATAAAAGTCCTCATTCACTAACCTATCTATATGGACCTTGTTGTTCGAAATAAATTATTATTCGATTTGATTTGATTATGATCTAACAAGTTATAATAATAATGTCATGCAAGTTAACAACATAAAAGTAATTAAAACATTGAATAATTGTAAAAATATTCACTATAATTAAAATACAATATCTTTATCTTCGAAGTAGTCTTTTACATTATAATAACATGTTTTAATAAGGAACTTCTTTTCATAAATCAGAACGTAGTCGGCCGCATAATATGGCTTTGGGAGAAACAGGCAACACATTTCAAGTGGCTCCGTGTGTTCTCCGGCGGTACTTGTTGTATAATGAAGTGAATTCTTAATTATAAGCTATTATTGGAGACAGTAGTTGACAGTAGGTTGGCACTTAAATCGATTTGAAGTTTTATTTCGTTGTACAGCGTACACTGCGTACCCAAGGCGATGTCCGACATAGGCTCCGCTGCGCTTTGTTATCGTGCTTTACTAAAGCCGGGTTTGCTGCTCCCCGTTTGTAACAACACATGTTATTCCTTTCGTTACAAACATTCTATGTTAGGCCACGCACTCTATCTGTACAAACCCCTTTCTGTTAGCAAGCTTATGTTTTATGTGAGTAAAACACGATAACATGGCGCAGTGGACCCGTCTTAACATAAAACAAGGTTTTAAAATTATAACAAACAAGTACCTAGAATAGAATAGAATATAATATTTATTTGCGTAAAACATGGTATACAAGGGTGTTAAATACAAATTGAGGCACAAGCATGTTTAGCTAGGATAAAACATAGCATGCAAAATTTTAAAGACAAGTTAAGGCAACAACAATAGTTTTTTTTTAAACATCAACATTTTTTATCTTCAAATTCTTTTCTATACTATATACTATATATATTATAAAGCTGAAGAGTTTGTTTGTTTGCTTGACCGCGCTAATCTCAGGAACTACTGGTTCGATTTGAAAAATTATTTTAGTGTTGGATAGCCCATTTATCGAGGAAAGTTATAGGCTAAATTTCACGCGGACGAAGGTCGCGGGCAACAGCTAGTAAACTATAAAAAGAAAAACTGCACTCGAGTAACCACTTATAAAATTTAATTTTAAATAATTTTGCATTTAAAGCTTTGAAATGCCTAGGTATTTTATTATAAATACGCACACACATTGCCAAGCAGTTACTATTGTATTTAGATAGTCTAGGCAAATCATTTAACACTAGTTTATATGGATCTCGTCGGTTCCGAGGATTGACATCATTTGCAGTCTTAAATAGTTGCGTATTTTGCATAACAAACACACATATTTCATAAATGTAAAGCGACGGTAACGGTAACAAACCAAGTTTTTTAAATATTGGTCGACATGTGTCCTCGGGCTTAAGTCCACAAATTGCTCTCATGCACTTTTTTTGAGCGATGAATGCTCTTTGGAAGTCAGTGCTGTTACCCCACATTATTAGTCCATACCGTAACAACGATTCGACGTACGCGTGGTATGACATTACAGCAGTTTTTATATTAGTTACATTTTTAACTTGTTTTAATGCATAAACAAATTTATTAATTTTAGTGCTAACATTGTCTATGTGCTCTTTTCAGTTAATGTCTTTATCTATACACCTAAAAATCTGGTACGCGTTACTTCATTGATTTTATTAATATTGAGTTTAATGTCATTTTTGGAATTATTTGATCGATTAAATTGGATGTAAACAGATTTGTCTAAATTTATCATCAAATGGTTAATGTCAAGCCAATGCAATAATTTGTCAATTGTATTATTAATTTCAAGTTCATGTTCATTAGTTTTATGTTCTGAAATGGTATTTAGTTTTTTATTAGATGTCACTATAATAGAAATATCGTCAGCAAATAATACGCATTTATGGTTAGTTATTTTTATGATGTCATTTATGTAAATGAGGAATAATATTGGACCTAGCACACTTCCCTGTGGAACGCCATATTTATAATGTTGATATTCCGATGAAGAGGATATAATGACATTATTTTCATTTTTTTTATTGATAATGACACATTGTTTTCTGTTGCGTAAATAGGACGACAGGCACTGAAGTGCTGGTCCTCTAATACCAACAGCTTCCAATTTTTGTAGCAATATGTCATGGGACACCAGATCGAAAGCTTTCGATAGATCAAAAAAGAGGCCTGTAGTTATATAATTATTATTAATATTTGAAAGTATAGCTTGCATGAGGGAGAAAATAACTAACGACGTGGACTTGTTCTTTTGGAATCCAAACTGCTGGTCACTTATTATATCAAATTTATTGCAAAAGTCAAACCTTTTGAGTAAATAGGTCGGTAATTGTTGATGTCACATGTATCTCCCTTCTTGAATAAGGGCTTTATAAAGACATTTTTAATTTTTCAGGAAAGGTGCCTTGTGAAAATGACATGTTTATTAAATGCGTCAGAATACCAGTCAGTTCGTTGCAGCAGGCTTTGACGATTTTTGTATTGATCTCATCATAGCCCTCCGACCTAGTGTTGGACAAAGACATTATTTCCTGTCTTACTTCGTTAACCTCCATTGGTCTAAGAAAGATAGAGTTGACACACGTACTTTTGAAGCGGTGTTGATTTGTGCTTTTTTCCCCTTGTACATGCGTTAAATTAACATAATTGTTATTAAATATAGTAGCCATTTGTACAGGGTCTGTAGTTATTGTATCATTGAATTTAATGCATTCAATGTTGTCTTTATGAGTGTTACGGTTTATTTCGGTTTTAATGACATTCCATGTGGTTTTGCACTTTTTATCATGATTATGAATATATTTTATATTTGCACTTTTTTTTGAATTATAAATACATTTATTTAGCAGACTGGAGTAGTTTTTATATTTAGTTTTATTAATTAAATTTTTATTTTTATAATATCCATACCGTAGCCTCCGTTTAGTTTTACAACTTTGTCTCAAACCTTTGCTTATCCACTTTTGTTTGTTTTCCTTATTACTATTGATTTTAATTCTTACTTTAGGAAAACAGAGACCATACAACAGACACAATAGCTCATGAAAATCATTGAATGCACAGTTAGTGTCAGTTTTGAGATAAATATCGAACCAAGAAAGATTTTCCAGACATGCCTTAAATTTTCGGATGTTGTCTACGTTATAGTCTCTTTTATAAATATAGTATATTGTTGATTTTTGTGGTTTCTTTTTGATTGGAAAGCTTAACATTTGTGCTGTGTCGTGATCAGATAGATAAAGAGGTACAGTGGCAGTTGCGTTGGTAATGTTGCTTAAAATGTGGTCGATACAAGTCAATTTGCGAGTAGGTACATTGATGTGGATTTTCAAATTATGATTGTTACATAAATCTTGCAAACCATTTGTGATGTTACCTTTTTTAAGAGTATTTATGTTTAAATGACAAATTGTGTAATTTTGCCAAAAACAGATTTTGATCAGATTGTGGTGTTCTATAAACATATATTACTATTAATTTATTAGGTACGTATTGTACTAGGTAAGTATTGTTTGGGACAACATCTATACTGACAGGGATTCTCTACTTGTGGGGCGCGCCCCACTTGGGGGGGCGTAGGATGATACAAGGGGGGCGCGCTGAGCGACTCCAGATTAACTTATAAAAGTTATTAAACTTTATACCTACGAAACAAAATTAACCAGAGCGCATATTTTGTCAAAATCGACGTAAACAAATTTTAATAAACACATTTTTATTTTGATGTCGCCCATTTATTTCGGCATATTTCAAAATCAAAGTTTTAAAAACTGATGTCCCCATCAGTGAATAAATTCTAATTTTGATAGTTTAGGTTATAATATGCTCAGGAAGCGTACACGCTTCCGAGATAACAGAACGGTACAGGTAGCAGGATGATGTTTTTGAGCAGCTTTTTGGCACACCTTTATTAAAGCCTGGTAAAGCCATCGCGACCGAATTTTCATAAAAGACCTCTAGTAGCTACAAAAACCGGCCAAGTGAGTGTAGTAAGTAGTGTACAATGTAGGGTTCCGTAGTTGCCCGTCAAAATATGCGGTCACTTCCTACGGTCCGATTTGCCTCCGAACGATGATTTTTATTGTAATAATCCAAACAAACTTATATTTGCAGTTGAAAAACCTGTGCTCCTATACATTATGTTTAGGAAAATATGTTATCCAAGTACATTTTATAAGTTGGTCGTCTATTTCTCGTAAAGTTGTAAAGCCTACTTAGCTGTGATAGTTTTTCTTTTAACCTCGTTATATATACTACCACCGTAAATTTTTTCCTATACCCAAACACAACTATTTAGCTGGTAGGGGGGGGGGGGGATACTTGAGCGTAACAGAAATTAGCACTTTAAAGCTAAATAAATAAATTTTTAAAGCTTAATATTTCACAAACAAATCCGTTAATCGAAAAATGATTTGAACAAACTCGCAATATTTGTTTTCTCGCAATATAAACGACATCCCACACTAAGGGGTACGCGAGGAAAAAAAATCCCCACTTTACGTGTACAGGAGCTTTTCGAGATTTTATTTTAACCACTTTGTCGGCGTAACTAATCTCTATATTCATGCCCAATTACAGCTTTCTAGTACTAAGAGTCTTTGAGGTAATCTGCGGACAGACGGACAGACGGACGGACATGGCGAAACTATATTGTTGACTACGGAACCCTAAAAATCTGTTTTTAAGAAATGACGTAGGTAGGACCACGGGATCTTGGACCATAATAATGCTTCTTGATGGTTGCAGTCGCAGGCGGAGAGCCGTACCCGCGCCCAGCGCCTCGCGCGCCCCCGTCCCCTTACTCACTTCCGCACACACATGCCACGCCACAGGTAAGACTAACTGCATGTCATCCTATTCACTTCCGTAGTGTTTTCGCTCCTAAAAGATACACATGACAAAGAATAAAAGGTAATCAATATCGTTGTGTTGATCAAGCATGCTTCAATAGTTTTCAATAATGTCGGACGACACGTTGTAACGACGGTCAGTGGCCGCATGCGCAATTCTGCTCACGAGGGATGATAAGCTCTATTGGCATTAACAGGTGGTGGCATGCAGTCGTGTGCGGCGTGCTGGTCGCGTGTGCACTCGCGCAGCAAGAGGCAGCAGCAGAGGATGAGGCCGCGCAGACAGTGGCCGTGATGCCGGTGACGTTAGGCGGCCCAGACGCAGCCGCCGCGCTGGGCGCGCTGGCCGTGGCGGCACTGGAGGCGCGCGGATTGCGCGCGGAGGTGGCACCCGCGCCAGGTGGCTGCGCCGCCGCGCCCGCCGCTGCCGCCTGCAGCAACGACGTGCTGCGCGCGCTCGTGCTGAGCCGCGCGCACGTGGCGTTGCTGCCCGTGCCGGCTGCACGCCCGCTGCCCTCGCTGCGCCTGCGCGACGCCGGCCTCTCGGAACTGGGTGATGTGGCACCGGCTGTGCGCTTGGCCTGCCACGTCCGCCCCCCCTCATCCTCGTCCGCCACCCTGGCGAGCTCCGCGCGCTCTCTGCTTGACTTCGCCGACGTGGCGGTGGCTGCGCAGTACCGTGTGCCATACGACGACATCGTCTCCGCTCTGCGGGCTGGGGACGATACGGATCCTTTCGGGTATGTATGGTCTCACACCAAATTCTGGGCCGATTCAATTTAGATTGCCTTTGACGCGCTTAGGAGTAGAATATTAGATATAATTATACTCGAGTGCATTGACAAGTAAAATGATGATGTTCACAGGTCCGTATGTTTTGCGTCAAACTGCTCGAGCTTTAATTTCACCCCCGAGTGGTGCTCGATGAGCAACTCAACATGCTCCACTTTGCTGACCGACGACGAGAGCGAGGCGCGCGTCCTCGTCGATGTAGTTCGTGCTTACAAGCTGTACACGACCGTCGTCGCCGTAGGCGCGCACTTGCTGGCGGTGGGCGAGCGGTTGGCGCGCCCGCGCCCCCTGCTGCTGTGCGCGCGCGCGGCTCCCCGGCCCGCGCTGGCGCGCCTCAGCCTCACGCCGCTCGCACCGCCTCCCTGCGACACAACTGCGCAAGATTGTGCTTTCGATCCCTATCGTCTTACAAAAGTTGTAAACGAACGCGAACTGCATTCGCCCAGCGTGATTAGTATTCTGGGTCGACTCGAGCTCACGGAAGTCGAGTTACGAGATCTCATTCGCCAATATCGTATGTCGGGCTCCGTCGCCGACACCCTAGCGCGGCACCCGGAGTGGACGCGGCCGCCGGGCGAGGCGCGCACCGCCGTCATGGTGCCGCAGCACACCCGCCGCCAGGCCTTCGACGCCAGCGCTCTGCGCGCCGCCGCCGTGCTGGCTGAAGAGGACTCCACCAAGAGTGGCAGCATTAGCTTCAAGGTGGAACTGCTGGACGACCAGTGCGCGTCCACGTTAGCCTTCAAGTACCTGACGGACGCGCTGGGCGCGGAGTTCGGCGCGCTGTCGGGCGTGGCGGGCCCGGCGTGTGGCGCCGCCTTCGCGGACGTTGCGCGCCAGAGCCCCACGCTGGCCATGCCGGTGCTGGGTTACACACCGCAGGCGCCGCCGCCCCCACCCGCCGCTGACTTCGCCGTATTGGCGGCGGGCGACGCGCGTCAGTACTCGGGTGCGTGGACGGCGCTGGCCGCGCGCATGCGCTGGCGGCGCTTGGCCGTGCTGAGCGAGCTGGCCACGCGCGCCGCGCTGGACGTAGCCGAGCTGGGCGCCGACGTCATTGTGCACGTGGAGCTGCCTGCCGACACGGAAGACGTCGACCTGGACAAAGTATCACAGGTTTGATACTTTTACTCTGTATAAAAATCATCAGTTTATAAATAGTTATACAACATTAATTTTAGTATATGCGAAACCTGAAACACGTGTCTAGTATTTTTATGTAAAGAATCTATGTACAACATTTCAAAACTGTATCATGAAAAATCACAAAGTTATAAGCTGGTTTTGTTACATGGTTGTCCGCACAAAATCGTGGTCATCACGCAGCGCGCCCGCCCTCGCGCCTCCAGCGTCGTCTTGACCTCATTGATTTTAATAATTTGGCAGTAGGTACCTAAATTATTGCGATAGGTACTTAGTATCGCTTGGTGTCCAACTTGTAACTTTTTTTAAATATTTTTGGGACAAAATATAACATGGTTTAAAAATGATTGGAATCGATTCAGTTACTTATTTTGAACAAACTATATTCAGGTTTCGCATATACTAAAAATAATGCTGTATTACTGTGTTTCGGTGACGAGATCGGGATTAGCTTGATAGTTATTTCGTCAATTAAACACGTACGGCTACTGAATTTTTTATTTGGTTTTCTCTTCTAGTATGTATGCTGTACGAGCCAATAATACTCATACAGCAATACTACGTTTCTGCGCACGTAATGCATTATGCTAAACGTACTTTATTAAGATCTAATTAAGTATTACAAAAAAACGCGAAATCACAAGGTTTCCTCGTTGAAATTGTATGTTTTTCGTTGGTTGCTTGAAGTAATAAATATTTGTTGAAAATAGGTCGGTATCTCTACACATAATAATAAAGCGAATTTTAGATAACTTTTTATTCATTTAGTAATCATGATTCTCCCGATGCATGTTTAGGCAAAAACTCACGGACTCACCTGATTTGTCTATGTCTAATATGTAGATTCTATTGAATATAGACCATCGCATTTTTTTTTCATCGTACATATACTTTAATAATAATAGAATACATTTTCGTTATGTGCCTTTTATGTAATGAAAAAAAAATTGAACCTAATTTAATTTTCGACCGAAAAAAGGCTTCGAAACAAGCTGCGATATCTCCGAAGTTGTACATCATTTTGACGTTATATTTATACCAAAATATTCTGAAACATATTATTATTTATATTTTTTAAATAGCTAATATTATTTTTTAATTAATTAAATAAAAGTACTATAATTATATTTCACTGCGCCCGGCAATCTGCGCTCAGTATGGCGCGTGCGCTTGTCTAGGACGGATTTAAGTCAGATAATTTAGCGCGCTTCGTCTTGTCGTAACGTGCGTCGATTGCCGTATAAACGCTACTTTTGTGTGCGTGCTAGAACATCGTAAACTACGACCATAGTTTTTGATCGTTTACTGACTGTGACTGGTTCTAACAAATCCAAGGCCAGCTTTATATTGCAAATAAAAATGTTAGCATACATGCCTTTTGGACTGGCGCAGATTATGCAGTAAAAGTACTAAAAATCTACAAATATGACCAATTTTGGATTTTAAATGCGTTACCCAAGTTGAAAGTTTTTTTTTTAATTGTGTACTTCCTGAAGTTATCGACTCGATAAAAGTTCGATCAATGCCGTTGCGGAAAATATTTTTCAAATCTAAAAATATGGTAATTGACTGTGCCAAATAAAATAATTATTAGTTACATTTGTATGTTTTATTTATTTAAAGTGGTTGTAACCGTACTATTTTTTTATTTGAGTAGATACACATACAGACATACTTGTCTGTCTAGGTAGCGGAAAGTTCTGATGCTAATTTATCCTTTTACCTATGTAATACCTGATTGCTCGTAAAACACGTGCGTTCGTTTTTGACGCGTAACGAAATAACGTCAAAAATTACTTGATTTTTTTTAAATGTACCGGCGAATGAGTCGTTTAAATAATAAGAATAACACGTACTATAATATTCTCCTTTAAAATATCTCACAAAAGTACTTTCATAGTATCGATAGTGCCATAAATATTTCGATTTCTATGAATTCTGGAGCACGATTTTCAGACCACTATGCTACGGATGTCGGTTTGATAACCGACATCCGTTCGGTTACTGCGTCACAATTCAAATATTTATGTTACTTATTTCAACACTTTAAGATTCTTAAATAATGAAAACGAATTATAATAATATTAAATATGTTGAAATGTCACACATCAAAAATGTTTCGTCCACCGAACTCCATCCTAAGAAAACTTGTATTACGGTGGATCAAGATCGTTTAGTCGCCATACTCGCAATATAGTGCAAGCGAAACAATAGATATGAAAGAAAGTATCGCTCGCGTAACTCTCCGCCCGGTCGGTGCGTAAAATACCTAAATTGGCGTAACGCCGAAATGTAAGAGGGCTCTTAAAAGTCAACCAGAAGCGCTGCGCTTTTCAGTTCTTGTTGTTTGTACATTTTTGTTAAAAAGTTTACAGTTTTTAGTTCTCTTGTCTTTGTTTTTTTTTTGTTGTTGAAATCTACTTCATGCCTAAAGTGTGGTTTCTATTGAAATTCCTAATTCCTTGATAGGCGAAGTGTGGTGTTAGGTGAAGAGTTCAAGGACGGTGTTGTGATACGAATTTTCCCTACCGTCGAAACAGGTTGACGAGTACAATAGTAAGATAATTTTCATGAATTCGAAACATAATCGACTCTATACTATTCGTTCCATCGTCGGCGGCGATGCGTCTGTTGAGGTAGCTACCTATGAGAAGAGATCTCTAGACATTGTAGTACCGTGGGAAGGAACAATGGGTCAAGGGGACATTGAACGCAGTATGTTACCCTAATTCTATAATGGGCCACTACGGTATATGAATTACAAGGGACGACTCTCGATAAAACAGTAATTGACCTGAGAAAGAAAGTTTTTTTTAGCACTGAGCAGAGTGAAAACACTCGATGGCATTACATTATCAGATTTAGAACCAAATAAGGTGTTAAACAACCCGTATGATGAACGAGCGGTGGCCTAAATGCAGAACCTGGGAAGGACAGGGACAGGGTTTTTTTAACATCATCATCATCTTCCTGCCCTTGTCCCATGTAACTTGGGGTCGGCGCAACATGTTTTTTTCTTCCATACGTTGAAGATAAAGAAGTTTGGTTTTAGTTCCTTCTGCGCATGCGGCATCCCTGGTAGCTCATATAAACAGCACAAATTTGTGGATGTCTCTAACTATTCTCAATCTCATTTTTTCTCTTGTTTCTAATCAGAGTTTTTACAATAGTTTTCAAATCATTTATACATCTTTTGCTCAGAATTGTTACAGTATTGATGACAATATTTGTGACTCTTATTTAATTTACTATTTTACAATATTTTCTTACCTTTGTATAGATTCATTTTTACCGCTTTGTAGATTCCCAGCTGCTTGTTAACTTTTGTTAGCTTTTTATCTTGTTTTAAATCTTTTGTGTAGTAAACAAGGACTTATTGTCGGGCCTACGCTGTCCTCTCAAATGATTTGAAAAGAGTAACCATGAAGTTTCTTACCGGTTCGTCTCCTTTTGTTGTTTTATAAGTGCATCTAGCAATGAGAATTAACATGAATTAAACCATCTGGTTGCAGTGGGCGAGGCGTACAGCGGCGGCAAACGGTCGCATCCTATACGTGTGCGCCGAGGATGCGCGCGTGGTGCGCGCCGCACTGTGCGCCGGCGCTGACGTGGGCCTGGCGCCCGGCGCCGGCGCTGTGTGGCTGCTGCCGGCCGCGCTGCCGCCCACCTGGCTGCGCCGCGACCCCGCGGACGCGCATAACTGCACGCAGCAGCAGCTGGACGACACGGCCGCCGGCCATCTGAGCGTGGCGCCTGCCTGGCTGGTCGCCTGGGACGACCCCGCAGACGAGGGGGCGCGGGCGCGGCTCCCGTGGACCGCGCGTTGGCGCCGCCACTGCTGCCTGCAGCGCGGCGCCTGCGCGCCCGGTGACTGCACCCGTGCGCCCGCGCACGCCGCGCTGCTCTACGACGCTTTGCGCATGTGGGACGCTGCGCTGCGGCGCCAACTGCACGCTCATCCTGCAGCTCTGGACAATCTTCACCACAGGGGCATCGCTAGGTGAACCAAAGTTTAGCCACGTTTTGAGTTACTACATCGCAAACAAAGATCGACATGCAATGTTTTTCTGTTACAGAGCCCTAATAGAAGATGTGACTACAGTCAACTACAGCGGGCTTACGGGGGCGTTCGAGTGGAGCGGCGGCGGTGGGGGGGGCGGGGCGCGCGCACGCGTGTCGCTGCTGGTGCTGCTACAGTGGCACAACGGCACGCGACGCCGCGTGGGCAGCTGGAGCGCCGGCGCCGGGTACGCGGCCGGGCCGGACGCACTGCGCTGGCTCACGGACGACGGGCGCGCGCCGGACGACGGCGCCGAGCGTTGCTCGCTGCAGGCACTGGCCGACGTGCTGCGTGCCGACTGCCGAACCGCCTTCGTGGCGCTGGGCACGCTACTGCTGGCGCTGCTGCTGGCGGCGCTGGCGGGCGCAGCATGGCACTGCAAGCGGCGCGCCGAGCGCAAGTATCGGACGCGCCTGGCCGCGCTCGGCCTCACGCGGCTGAGCCCCAAGCCCGGTGGCCTAGACCGCTGGGAGATCCCGCGCGAGCGCGTGGTCATCAACCGTAAGCTCGGCACGGGCGCATTCGGCACAGTGTACGGTGGGCACGCGCTGCTGGCCGAGGATCGCGGCTGGTCCGCTGTGGCCGTTAAGACGCTGAAGGCCGGTGCCACCACGGAGGAGAAGCTCGACTTTCTGTCGGAGGCAGAAGCCATGAAGCGATTCGACCACAAGAACGTGGTGCGGCTGCTGGGCGTTGTGACGAAGACGGAGCCGGTGTGTACCGTGATGGAGTTCATGCTGTACGGTGACCTGAAGAACTACCTATTGGCGCGGCGTCACCTGGCGGCGGGCGCGGGTGGTGGCGAGGGTGGGGAGGTGGAGGTGTCGGCTGCGCGGCTGACCAGCATGGCGTTAGACGCGGCGCGCGCGCTATCGTACCTGGCGCAGCTGCGCTACGTGCACCGCGACGTCGCGGCGCGCAACTGTCTGGTGAGCGCGCACCGCGTCGTCAAGCTGGCCGACTTCGGCATGACGCGCCTGGTGTTCGAGAACGACTACTACCGATTCAGCCGCAAGGGCATGCTGCCGGTGCGCTGGATGGCGCCCGAGAGCCTGGCGCTGGGCGTTTTCTCACCCGCCTCCGACGTCTGGTCGTTCGGCGTGCTGCTGTACGAGATCGTCACCTTCGGCTCGCTGCCCTTTCAGGGTCTGAGCAATGCGGAGGTGCTCGCTCGCGTCAAGGCGGGCCACACGCTAGAGCTGCCGCCGGGCTTGAAGCCACAGCTGTGAGTTTTTACTGCTGTTGTTGTTACTGATTTTAAAAGGCTGCGTGAGCGCATTATAATCGTTGTAATTATATTTGAACCTGTTTGGCAGCGTGGGGCTGATCAAGTCGTGCTGGCAGCAGGAGCACGCGGCGCGGCCGGCCGCGGCCGAGGTGGCGGCATTCCTGGCCGAGAGCCCGCGCCTGCTGGCGCCGTGCCTGGACGTGCCGCTGGACGCGCTGCCGCTGGAGCCGGCCGGCGCCGACTGCGATGTGTGGCGCGAAGCCCGCGACCGCGCCGAGGTACCATTGCACGCCAAGCGTTGTGCTCTTTTTCACAACTAATCATTGATATAGACATTTAATTTTGTGCCATTTAGCGCCATGTTCTGCCTCGATGGTCTAGCGTTCGCAAGCAATACTGCTGATCATGGGTTCTTGGGTTCGATTCACAGGTCGGGCAAAGTCAGATTTTTCAGTAGCAGCCAGAGTCTAGATTTGTGCCTGGCTATTAGCATAGGATCGACGCCGTTAAACATTATCGTTATGTTATGCAATCCAGTTTTGCGGGTGTAGCTTGCCAATATTCAACCGTTGGATTGAGATAGCCGTCTTTTTCAGAGGACAGATTGCTATCTATTTCAAAATTATAGTTTTCATGTGCCAAACCATTTACTTTGACATTGGCATAGTCGAACTGTTAAAAAAAAAGACAAGCTCTGGTCCTCAGTGGTTGAGTTTCACTTGAGTGTTGAGTGAAAATGATTTAATTACATATTACAATAAGTGACATGTTTTTAGATCTTTTCCAGTTGTGAACCGATTTCGATGATTTTTTTGGTTTTGAAGAATATTTTGTTATTCCGCGGTAAGCTTTTGTTTAACTCGCAATAATTTGTAACTGAATTTTAAACCAGTTCCCGTTTGTTAGTTTGTGTTTGTCAAATCTTGCAACTGAATTTTAAACCAGTTCCCGTTTGTTAGTTTGTGTTTGTCAAATCTTGCAACTGAATTTTAAACCAGTTCCCGTTTGTTAGTTTGTTTGTCAAATCTTGACACTGAATTTTAAACCAGTTCCCGTTTGTTAGTTTGTGTTTGTCAAATCTTGCAACTGAATTTTAAACCAGTTCCCGTTTGTTAGTTTGTGTTTGTCAAATCTTGCAACTGAATTTTAAACCAGTTCCCGTTTGTTAGTTTGTTTGTCAAATCTTGACACTGAATTTTAAACCAGTTCCCGTTTGTTAGTTTGTGTTTGTCAAATCTTGCAACTGAATTTTAAACCAGTTCCCCCAACAGATTGAGCTGAAATTTTGCACACGCCTTTGGTTCTGGTGACAATACATTTTTATGGCAGACATTACTTATTCCTGCAGCCAGGAACTTCTTAGTGCGGACACTAATATTTGGATGCTCGTTCATATTTGATGGTTAAACATGATTTCTATCATGACCTCATCCTGCAGCCAGGATCGTCTTCTCAAGAGGCAACTCCTCAGAGGTTAATAGCCCAGATACGAAACTTTGTATAGATACGAGTTAAATTTTTATGAATAAACATAATTTATATCGTTACCTGATCCTAAAACCAGGATTGCCTTCTCACGAGGAAACTCCTCGACGGATAGCATCTCCTCAATAGCATGAATACGAAAAAAGGGTTGAAATAATGATGCGTTAGCAGAAATGTACAGATTACGACAAAACTAAAAATTGAAAATTAAAATAAATTAATTTGAAAATAAAATGAATAATTCAAAAACCTTTTTAAAAACAAGCTTTCATAAAAATGTACTGAAAAGAAGAAAATAAATCTGGAGTGGAGTAAATAAAAACGAAAAAGAACTTTTGCTGCATGACAATTATTGGCTCGTACATCTGGTTTTTACAAAGCTCCAATTGATATCACCACGCGTACTTGATAAAAAGAGTCTTGACAGTCAATCGGGCAATGAAGTAATCCTATAAAGTGTTTACTTTTTGAAGTACGGAACGCTAAGAATTCAGCAAAAATAACGAAGTTTTACCTTAGCGTTATAAAGCCAATGCTAGACATAGATAGCACTTTACTTACTTTGATCTGACGTTACAAGATAAAACTGCATGTCTAGTAGTTTTGCACCATTTAAGTCTGTTTTCATAAACACTAGGAGACATCTAAATGAAAGCACACTTTTAACCGATTTGAAAGTTGATAGCCGTAAAATATTCTATTGTAATTGTCCAATCGATTTTAATTACGAGTAAATACTATACAATAATTTTACCTTAATTGACTTTTAAATACAATTATTATGTATTTTAGATCCTGTCAGATTTATTCACTCTTTAATACAGTGGTACAAGGATCTTTTGGAGCTCGACATTTTTTTGAAACGTTCGTATGTTCCGATTAGGGAACGTGTACCGCTATAGTTGAAACACTCTAGTGTATGGTGTCCGCAGGCACGCTGGGTCTCGTGGGCCGCGCCCGCCTCTGCCACCACCGACACCACGTACCTGAGCGACGCGCCGCCGCAGGACACCGACGCCTTCCTGCCGTGAGCGCCTGCGCCCCCAGCGTCCCCTGTGCCCCCGCACGCGACCCACCCGCCACGGCGCAGTGAGTGTGGTGTCCGCAGGCGCGCTGAGGGTCGTGGGCCGCGCCCGCCTCCGCGGCCACCGACACCACGTACCTGAGCGATGCGCCGTCGCAGGATACCGACGCCTTGCTCCGTGAGCGCCTGCGCCCGCAGCGCCCCGTGTGCCCTCTGCGCCCGCAGCGCCCCGTGCGCCCTCTGCGCCCGCAGCGCCCCGTGCGCCCTCTGCGCCCCCAGCGCCCCCTGCGCCCTCAGCGCCCGTGCACGCGGCCCACCCGCCTTGGTGCAGCACACTCACGTTGAACTAAAAGGCCCTGCGTCATATCATAAATCATTCCAACACTTTTCTAGTCAAAATGCAGGTATACCTAAACTAAGAATAATAATATTGTAATTAATTTAATTAAAATAATGTTTTTTTAATTTTAAGAGTTTCTTTTTTTGGAGGAGGCGACTCCTCCGCAAACCTAGTTGGCTACAACAGCCCTTATTTTGCCTTTATTTGAAAACGCTAGGCATTTGTCATTGTATTATCTATTTAACATGTCATTAAATATCGGCGCTGTCTAGAAACCTTCAGCTTCAACTTAAACTTAAAATGTCATTCAATATCGGAAGAAAATTATGAAAAAAAAAAAAATCGGTTTGTTGAACGTACAAAGAACTTTCAACGCATATTGGATTGAATAAGATTTGATATTTTGATATAAGGGACTTTTTCGTCAAACTGCAGCAGTAACTTTGTTGTTCATTAACATCCTTTATTTATTTATCTACACATTTTTGACATTTTTAAATATTTTTATATTTTTTTAAAAAATATATAAAAATAGTGGTCCGCCGGTGTCGGGAATCGGAAGCTTGGACCCTGGTCCAAGCTTCCGATGGTTAGGGCTCCAGAGACAGGAACCTCCTCACAATGCGAGCCGTATCGAGGAGACTGCCCTCTGAATCAAGCCCTTGATCCAACCGCCTAAGGAAAGCCTCGAAAGATGGTCTTCGAGGCTCTTGTCCATAAGGGCATTGGCCGTCATGACAATCGGCACAATGATAGCCGAGTTCACATTCCACATGTCGACAACCAGTGAGATATTTAATTTGTTTCTCTTTCTCAGCTTTCAGGAGGTTCTCGTCATGCGGGATGGTAGCATCGACGACTATCATTACGCGGCACGCTGATCGGTCTATCACCTCTATGGCTATGGCTTATTGGCGACAATAGTCCTGTCAGTAATGATAGACTGATCCCAGTACAGCGTGGCATGGTCTTTCTCGAGAACTGGGTTAGGCACATACTTGTAGTACGGTACCTGAGATTCCACAAGTTTATATTTCAAGGCAAGTTGCTGGTGTATAATCCTGGCTACTTGGTTGTGCCTGAACAAGTACTCGCCGTTAGCCAGACGAGAACAACTGGAAATAATATGTCTGATGGACGCGGCACCCGGACGGTGGCATGCCCGACACATGTCAACCGTCCCGTCCTTCATAATACATTTCCGGTAGTTGTTTGTCAACATAACTTAGTCCATAATCGCACAGACAAGAAAAAAAAAGAGATCGCCGAAACGTAGCCAGGACACGGACGCTAGAAAATCTACATCAGGCCCATGAAGAGCCCGGTAGAAGCGCCCGGGAAGCTCTTTACCTTGCCATACTTCTTTGCGGTCATCAGTAGAAAGTACTACAGGTTTGCGCCAGTACTCTTTAGCCATGGACAGCGGGGTGAGTCCCTTGTCCACTGCGCCCACATCTCGGTGCATACCCGTCTCGACTTTTAAAAAATATTCTCTAAGACTGCACACCTCGCGGTTGTGGAGGGTCTTCGCGTTAAAAAGCCTCGACCCCCGCATTGATCCCCCGCGGGATGTGCAGCCTCATCACCGATGATCGTGGGTGATACATCCGGTTTGCGGTCAGCAGTGTACGAACTCTCCTATCCGGGGCATCGAGTTCGGTCTGAGTCCATTTGAGTATGCCGAAAGAGTACATTAAAACCTATAAGTATTTGGGTATGTCGGAAGCGTTAGCCAATAACGTAACCGGCATGACCCAACCGTTGAAGGCGCGCACCTTGTTCCCGCCTGAAAGAAGGCTATTTAATCCCTTGTTCAGGCGTCCAAAGAAGCGCTCCCTCAACAATTGCTTCATGTCAGTTACGTTAATGGCTAACGCTTCCGACATACCCAAATACTTATAGGTTTCGGATGAGCAGAGTGATCTCAGGTGTAAGGAATCCGATAGCTGAATTCCCTCGGATTCCATAATCTCCCCTCGCTTTACATACATGACTGCACATTTCGCTCCCCACACCGAATAATATGGTAATGTGGTACTATGATGGTTTTCGTTTTATTGCATATTCGATGTTCAGAGCATTAGTTACATCTTGTATTTTTTTTTCTTATTTTTTCTATGGCATATTTATAAAAGTACAATTATTTCGATGGTATTTTAATGAACATAACAATATTCTTCCCTAAAAATCTCAACACACTTTTTGCAGGAATAGTATCGTAACAAGTTATTACAGATTATGCAATCTTTAACTTTTTCGGTAAGCGACGATTACCATTCCCGTAAAGTATAAAACAATTACATTCGTGTATTATTTTTATTTACAGGACATTACCAAATGGTAATGTCGTTTTACAAAACATGACAGATTTTATTCAAAATCGTAATATCGTTCACTGTGTCATAATAGTTAATATTTTTAAAGCAAGCGGTTGAACAATAGAATATTATGATGGTGTCGGTACGGAATGAATGAATACAGTATTATTATCCTTAGTGATTGATGAGTATATTTTTTTTTTGTAAATGACTTCTCGCAGTTCTACCTAGGAGGTTGTCGTCTGCTTAACCGGACTATCCTGTGGGTGCCTTGACTATAAGACCTCCAGCCAGGGCAAAAAACGTACAAACTAAGCGACTACACGCTAAGGGCACCCCCTGAGGGGTACGAGCCTCGGCTTAGGGCGTCGCTGGGGGAGGACAGCAACAGGAACAGGGACAGGCTGGAACTTTATGGTATCATTATTTAGGGGCTGATTTTGGACTACAGGCTCAGTCACGCGGGTTGGCTTGCGAAAGGGTTGGGGAAGGCATGGATCGGGGACGGAATGTAGGGAACTAGTGTTATTATTGAATCGACTGGAGCCGATCGGTTACCATTTATTACTGCCCATCTTATGCTAATACAATATATCTTATAACATAGATCTTACTTACTAAGTACATACACCTCACCTCGGGGGGGAGAGATAAAAAAAAAAAAACAAAAATAATAAATGAACATTTTTTTTTTTTTTTTTTAGTTTAAATGATTACTTAGATTATGCTTAGGTTCTAAATGGCTTAGTTCTATTTTTATGGATTACATATGGTTTATTACTCTTTAAAATCTTCACATTAACACCTAAATCTTCTAAAATAACAAATGGTCCTTGCCACAGAGTTTCTAATTTAGTGGCTGTTTCATTTTTAACTAGTATTAGTTGTCCATTATTATACGTTACATTATTAACATTTTTATCGTAAGATAACTTACGGTATTGTTTACTTTTGAGTAAGTTGTTGCGAGCATCTTGGTGTGCAACTTGTAATTTATGCTTTAGATCTAAAGGATAACTTTCCGGGTTATATAATGGTTCAATATATTGACTGACTCTACATGGTATTACACTAGCTCTACCAAATACAAGTTCGAAAGGTGTGTACTTTGTTTCTGTATGAACAGTATTATTGAAACTATAACACCAAAAAGGTAACCACTGACTCCATGTGTCTTTTTTTCCATCACATTGTATCCGCAAAAAAACACCAAGGTGTTTATGTGTATTCTCAAGGGCACCAATAGTTTGATGGTGATATGCAGTAGATATCAATTTGTTTATTCCCAGAAGTTTACATACCTGATCCATTACTGATGACACGAATTCTGTGCCACGGTCAGTCGCTATGGCATTTGGCACTCCAAATCTTAGTATAAAATTATCAACTAATGCTTTCGCAACACTTACTGTTTCTTTGTTTTTCAGAGGATATGCCTCTACAAACTTAGTAAGCTCACACTGGAGGGTCAAAATGTAACAATTACCGTGTATATCCCTTTCTAATGGACCTGCAATGTCGAGAAATATTTTTTCAAAAGAATGTGAAGCTGTTGTAGTTATCTCCATGGGCGCCTTGACATACCTACAATGCTTCATTTTCTGACACTTTGTGCATTTACTCACAAATTCTTTTATATCTTTGTCGATGCCTGGCCAGTAAAATTTCCTCTTTATGTTGTTCGTCATCCTACGTATACCTGCATGACCTGCGGTAGGTAGTAGATGAAAATCATGTAAAATATAGTTCTTTTCTTCCTCATCATCAATTCTCTTAACTCCTCTAAATACATATATCCGTGGACCTGTCCATTCCTTATATTCATTGATTTCTTTTAATAAATCTTTGATAAAGCTTTCGTATTCTTTGTTCTTGACTATGCATAGTTCATTTATATTTATATTCTTACAAAATTCTCCTAACTTAGTCACAAATTCGTCTCGCGTAAATTGTGCCCTAAAGTTAAGATTAATAAATAACGTTTTTCTATGACGACTGTAAATGAAACATTCGTTCTCTACGTCTACGTTGTTTTGTCTTCTTAATTTAGTTAGTTCATCATTTTTTATAAAAGTCATTTCTACGGAGTCACTTGGTACTCTTAGTACCTCGACTACTGGTGGTTGATCAGGCCACGAGTCGTCGGGTCCACTGAGAAGAGGTGTGTCATGTACTTGTTTGTCTAATTCTAAACGCCGTTTTTGCGCTCTAGTCATCACTAACATAATTTCTTCATTCATTTGTTTTAAGTTTTCTGATGTTATTGTTATTCTAGACAACGCGTCTGCAACACTGTTATCCTTCCCTTTTATATACAATATCTTATAATCGTATTCTTCGAGCGCTAATCTGAACTTAGTTAGCCTACTTGATGGATCTTTCATTGAGAATAAATATATTAATGGTCTGTGGTCGGTCATAATTGTGAATGTTTTTCCGTAAATGTAAGGCCTGAAATACTTCACTGCCCACACAATTGCTAATAGCTCTTTTTGTATAGTTGGATAGTTTAGTTCAGCTTTATTGAGTGGTCTACTAGCATAAGCTACTGGTTTCATATTTTGATTGCACAAAACTGCTCCAACAGCTGTACCTGATGCGTTAGTTTGTAAAACAAATTCATTTTCTTTAGTGAAATCGGGAAATTCTAATACTGGTGGAGTTGTTAAAGCATGTTTTAACGTGACGAATGCATTTTGACATTCTTTATCCCAGTTAAATCGTTCATATTTTCTGGTTAATTTATTTAATGGATAGGTAATTTCTGCAAAATTTTTAATAAATTTTCTGTAATAGTTACAAAACGCCACAAATCTTTTTACTTCATCTGTATTAGTTGGTGTGGGATATTTTTGTAATATCTCTATTTTTGCTGGATCGGGTAAAACTCCATTTTGTGTTACTAGATGGCCTAAATAAAGAATTTTCTTTTGCAAAAAATTACATTTTTCTGGATTTAATTTCAAATTATGTTTTCTCAGTCTTTCTAAAACGTTAACTAAGTTCTTGTTATGGATATCTAAGTTTCTTCCAAAAACTACTAGATCGTCTAAATAAATAAAACATCTGTCAAATGTTAATCCGGACATGGCTACTGACATTACTCTGCTGAAAGCACTTGGACTTGTCTTGAGTCCCATCGGTAACCTTTTCATTTGGTATTGTCCAGTGTTTGTAGTAAACGCAGTATACTCTCTACTGTTTTCATCTAAAGCTACTTGGTAATAACCCTGATTTAAGTCTAAATGTGAGAAATAGACTGATCCAGACAGAGAGTCCAAAATTTCGGTAATATTTGGTAAAGGAAACTTGTCATCTACAATACAGTCATTAAGTCTACGATAATCGACGACTAAACGCCATTTTTTGTCATTTCCACTTTTCTTTGGGACCAATATAATTGGGCTTGACCACTTACTCCTTGCTTCCTCTATTATGTCGTTGTTAATCATGTTTTGTATTTGTTTATTGACTTCATTTTTCAAGGAATGAGGCAGTCGATACTGTTTAACATAAACAGGACTAGTATTTGGTTTTAAAGTTATTGACTGTTCATAAACGTTTGTAGTTGTTAATTTGTCGCCTGGTAAAAAGAACACGTCGGAATACTTAGCACATATTCCTTGTATTGATTGTCGTTCTTCTATGTTAAGATTATTTAATTTTAAAATGTCTAATAACACTTTTGCCCTCTGTAAATTGTTATTTTGTAATTTAAAGTCGCATAAATCATAATCTTGCATCGAATAAATCTCTGGCTGAAACATTGGCAATGTAACGTCATGCTCATTGGTATTTAAAATTTTTACAGGTAATCTGTTATTTTTAATTTTTCCTAAACAGCCCGCAAGAAACACGTTTTCCGTTAATTGCTTGCTATGTATAACACAATCTTCATCAGTGTTGTTATTTAAAAGTAAATAATGAAATGATTCACTTCTGGCTGGAATGTGTAACACTTCGTTTGAATAATCTATCGTGTCACTTAACACTAAAGAATATTCCACTCCATATTTAGACAAGGTAATGATATTAGTCTCCAAGTTGATATTGGATGTGTAATGACATAGAAAATCTAAACCTAAAATTCCATCTGCTTTTAAGGAAATGTTATCGAAAACATGCAGCTTGACATGAAAGTCAACATGTTGTTGCCCATTACGATGAGTCAGGCTAAGATTAATAAAACCGTTTGTTTTTGTTTGACCACCAATACCATTTATAATAGTATCATCTCTAATTATAGTCATGTTATTCGGTAACGCGACTCTCTTTATTATGGAAATGGATGCTCCTGTATCTACCAACCAAAAGTATTTTCTATTGCCAAAGTATAATGTTAAAAATTTTGCTTTGCCTGCTAACATCAAAATATTTTGTTTATGATCGAAAAAACTGCATTTCTTCTGATTTAGAATTTACGGATTCGTTGTTATTGTTACTATTATTATTATTATTATTAGATTGTTCCGTATAAAACACGCGACGATGATTTCCACTACCATGAGTTTCGTATCTCGATCGGTTCTCGTGAGGCACTTGGTTGCCTCGTCCTCGATTTGAGTTGAATGAGCTTCGAGGTTCACCACGAGAGCGATAAAATGATCTTCCACGTGATTGATCAAAATTTCTCCGGACATTATTTGAGTTATGGTGATAATATCCTCGCTGATTGTTTGAGTTCTGGTGATAATATCCACGTTGTCTCCGTGCTCGACGACTATAAGAATTCCCTCGACGAGAATAATTATCATATGCATGCGACTCACCTCTACCACGACGTGAAAAATGCATGACATTTTCTGCTCCCGAAGTTGATGCCGTAGTCAACTCCTCGTCCTTCGCCGCCTGGATTGCATCCTTCAGCGTGTCATAGTTACGTGCTGCAATAATTGTACTGAGCCGGGAATCGCTTAACCCATCTGCGAATCGTTTTATCGCTAGTTTTTCGTTAATTGGCTTTAAAACTACATAATTCTGAGAATTACCATCGGCTTGCGATATTGTCAGGTTGGTGAAAAGTTTTTCAATTTCAGTACCGTATTGGTCGATAGTGCGCCAACCTTGTGTTGTATTTTGTAATCGCGATTGTATGGCAGTAAATGACTTTTTAGGTAACAGTGTGGAACGTAAGTCTTTAACAAGATCGTTTGTAGATGTGTAACTATGGGACATTCGTAGCTTAGCATTTTCTGACAGTCTACTTTTTAAAACAAATGTTATTAGTAATTTCTTCCCTGCTTCTGACAGCATATCTGAATACATTTCAACAGAGTCAATGATACTCTTGATGTTATTTTCCTTATTGTTCATTACAGGAATCAAATTACACGCAGTTTTTAAATCGAATTCCATGATTACTTCTGTATTTGAGCTCGTGTCACAAAAATCACTTTCACTACTACTATCTTCCGTACATAACTGTTGAATTTTTAAGTAACACGTTTTTATTTCATCTCTTATAAGAGTTAATCGTGCTAAAGCTTCCGATTTAATTCCTTCCTTAGTACTCAATATTTTAATTAATGTTGTACTTTTATCAAATATTATGTCTGTCTCTGTTATTTTATTTTTTATAACATTACCCTTGAAACGCGTTTTTCCTTTCTTAACTAGATATTTTCTTATTAATGTAAGTTCATCTAAACATTTAATTAATTCATCTTCCATTCCCTCGCAATCAATGAATTAATATTTAATATACATACCACATTCTCACGGTGAGTTACGGTAGTAGGGGTTACAGGCGTAACATGATACACGTAGTACACGACTTAACTACATTAGTAAACAAAATTCAGAAGGTGAGTTATAGTTTCACCTTTTTCCTAGGTAGTACTTTTTATAATAAACTTTATAGTCTTTAAACTTTAAAATCCATAATTCTGTGAAGAATCCACTCTACGAGTATAATATCACTATCACACATTATGCACTTTTGTATGTTGAAATCGCACAAATCACTCACAAAGTTACCACTGCTCTTCACACTTGTTCTTCTGCATTCTTGTGCTGTTGCCTCCTATTTCATCGGGACATGGACCTCTCGTTCGTCTCCTCGGCTACCTCTGGTACGGTTGATTGATCGCCGGAAGTTATGTTGTACTATTTGGTCTGTGATCCATGAATGGTGGCACTTCTTGTACTGTTTGTACACAAAATAAATAGCGCCGAGACCCAGTAGTATACAAATTACTAGCAGCACAATGCTAATATTCGACATGTGCATCTTCATCTCTTCGACATGTCCATTGTTTGATCCTGCAGCATTCTGGTTTAAAAAAACCGTCTCCTTTTCTACGTTTGATCGACACATAATTTATTATTGTGTCAACTGGTCAACTCGGATTTTACATATTGAAATATTATTGCACCGTAATTTTTCTTCACATTTTTTTTTTGTCTGTTTGGAGCCGTAACACTATAGTACTAACGCGTCACGCGCCCCGAATGGCAGGGTCGCCATGTAGGGAACTAGTGTTATTATTGAAACGACTGGAGCCGATCGGTTACCATTTATTACTGCCCATCTTATGCTAATACAATATATCTTATAACATAGATCTTACTTACTAAGTACATACACCTCAGAATGACGGCTGTTTGCGTATGTGCTTCTTGAGCGTGCTAGTTTCCCTACTGCTCTGCTGGAGAAGGACGATAGCGTCATCGGGGGTAACGAGGCTATGCCTTGGTCGGCGAATCTTACTAATACGCGAGGGTGGCCTATGCGATTAGGGGATTACTTTGCCTTATGGCAGTATCGAAGAAGCGCTTAGAAAGGCGTTTCGACTATACTGAAGGATAGTGGGCATTCTAAGGTCTATGTGCAGACGGTCATTGCGAATGTAGTAAGGGGCTCCCGTGACTTTGCATAAGAACCGGTTCTAGAGTACCTGCATCCTATAGATATATTATCTAGGCTTGGTGTGTGCGAACACGACACAAGCGTATGTCATGATGGGACGGTTCACCGCGGTATAGAGGCGCAACTCAACTCACTCTTTGCCGTTAACAGGAAATGGAGCCAACCCATAGCAAAGGCGGCTCGGTCACGAGCTGCAATGATATGCGTCCTGAAGGACAGATGTTGGTTGAGTATGACTTCTAGGTATCTGGTTTTTTCTCCCAAGGGATAAGCTTACCGTACATAGTGCTCGGGCTGGGGGAGGTGCAATTAATACGTGGTTTAGTATTAAGCACCGCCTGATTCTTATCGGGGTTAACCTCGATTCTTCACTTCCGGAACCAAGCGCCTACGACGACGGCTGAGGTTTGGAGTGTTTTGGCGACAGCGTTCTTACAACGACCAATGTAGTAGGTGGTCGTGTCGTCTGCGAACAGGGTTAACTGAGCCTTTTTGCTCTTGGGAATATCGCTAGTCAAGAGCGTGAATGGGGAGACGACGGAGACCTGAGGGACTCCGGCTCGAATGGGGTGAGGGGAGGAGAGAGCTTCCCCGACGCGATAGCGGAAGGTGCAATCCGACAGAAAGAGCACGAGACGGTCTGGCACTCCCAGTTGGTACAGATTGTGTAATAAGCCATTGCGTCAGACTTTGTCGAAGGATATCGCTATGTCGAAGAACAACACGCCCGTCATCGCTTCATGCTGGAAGCCAGAGCTCAAATGCTCGACGATGCGGTGGACTTGTTGGATGCACGAGTGTTCGGCCTTGAAGCCGAATTGCTCATTGGGAACGAGACTCTTAGCCTCGGCATAGTCTTTGAGTCGCTTATAAATTAGTCTCTCGTAGATTTTGACGACCGCATTCAGAAGACTGATAGGCTCGAAGGTTCGTCCTTGGGTTTACCGGGTTTGGGGATACCGATAATAGTGGCCTCTTTTTTATACCTGGGAGAAGAAGTTGTTGCTCAAGGCGCCATTGAAGATGGCTGCCACTAACACTATTAGCTGGGCGGGGAGGAGTTTGAGCAACGTATTGGGAATTCCATCAGAGCCGGGTGCTTTACGCGGCTGAAGCTTTTTTATGATGTCATGCACCTTGTCGGGTGTGACTGGAGGCAGAGGATCATCGGGGTCTTCGACGGGGGGGAGGGCGGCTCTACCTTCAACTTCATCTTTCGCCATGTCGTGGTGACGTTTGTCTACTGGTTAAGAGCTGGAAGAGCACTGAAACTTCAGGCTGTCGGCTAGGCATTCCGCCTTTTCAGAGTCGTGAATGCGACGCTCTTATCGGGGCGGGTGAGACGAAGCATCGAAGCCTCGTCGGTGGCACGCATCTTTCTTTGCAATTGTCAGAAAGCTAGGTGGGTGGGCTCGAGTTCACTGAACTCCTTGTTCCATCAAGTGCAACGATGCTCACTTATGCGCTTCCTTACAGCACGCTGTAAGTTGCGCATGTGAGCTTTGTTCGCGTCGCAGGGAAAGTTGCTCTAGGCATGGATGGCCACGTTCCTCTCGTTTATCAGTTCACGTACGTGAGCAAGTAGTCTCCATAACTTTTCACAAATTCGAAATGATGTATATAACAGTAGTATTCTCAATCGATTTGTTTGCAAACAGATCGATTGAGAATACTACTGTTATTACAATTAGTACCTACTGCCTTGTCCAAAAGCGGCATTGAATCTGATGAATTTTAATAGTGGTTGCGCCTGCTTTCCTGCCTGTGCAGGTAGTTAATTTGTGGAGGCTTATAAATGGCTTCTCGTTGATTGTCTCATTATATTTTTTTATATTGTTTGCTTTAAGCTACCCAAGCTCAATAAAATAAAAAAAAATATAAATTGTTCAGTATTAAAATTAACTTCCTCTAATATTATTATGTTTCTGCCAAATCAAATAATAGGTACTTACTGACTATTTAATAAAACATAGTATTTGCAACATTATGTGACTGTTAATATTTTGACACTACACATCGACGAATCTTATTGTCATGTTACATTACAGTATACACTATCGCTTGAATTTCACCCGGTTCTTCGACACCGTATTTCAATGAATAATACCATAATGTATTAATACTAACTACGACATCGTTGAGTTTACATGCGAAAAATATCGTAATGATGTGTTGCATACTATAGTTTTACCCTACAATTTCCGTAACATTATTTTCGTCAAAAACTTCATGTTGTTAGACTATTATAAAAAAAAAAAAACATAAAATAAAACAGACTGTAAAAAAATAGCTTTGTTTTGATGTATAAATGGCTATGATAGGCTCCACCCGTGCTGAGATATATACAAAAAACAGTATTTTATTTTTCCTGTAAAATTTAGAATTGTCGATTACCATATTATTCGGTGAGTGGAGCGGTTTGTCCACACTGAAGTGAGTTTCAGATCATCCACGTAAAGAAAGATATGACCTGACCACCTCTCCCCAAACGGTAGCCTATACCTGAATGCTCCAGCAATGTGCACAGAGGATTCAGGTCTACACAGAACCAAAGTGGGCTCAGACTGTCGCCTTGGAATATACCCCATTTAATCCATACAGGCTCTTCTTTCCCCTGGATCGATAGAATGATGGATATCGAAGGACCGTCCTCCATTGCCCCATACGAATCAAGAAAGGCGCGTAGAGTTGCATCTATCTTGTACAACTCCAACACCCTCATGAACCATGTAAGTGGTACCGAGTCGTAGGCCTTCTTATAATCTATCCAACATGTCGACAGATCCTTGCGGCATCGACGAATCTGTTAGCTAATAGCCATGTCTATGAGGAGTAGCTGCTTAATACCGCGGGACCTGTTCCTCCATATCCATTTTGAGAGGCAGAAATAATGGAGTTATTGTCAATGTGTGTATTAATTTTCGCTCTCAAAAGGGATGTAAGAAGTTTATAGACCGTTGACAAACATGTTATAAGTCTATAATTCATGGGTTCCGCGGGACTAACTGACTTATGGAGCAGGTGGGTAATACCTGTTTTTAGAAATTGTGGTAGCGATCCAGACTCTAAGGATGACTGGAATTAAGAAGTTAGGCAAGTGTGTGAACTACTAAGCCATTTAAGCCAGAAGTTTTGCAGTCCGTCCGGTCCCGGTAATTTCCAGTTCGTTAACGGATGAAGTGCTCTGGCTATGTCTATCGGCGTAATTGAAATCGGTTCTATGTCTAGAATAGATTCACACACTCGCTCGTGATGTCGCATCCAGTCACCCTCAGTATGACAGACGGGCACCGACCAGAGGCTGCGCCAGAAGGAACTTGTGGTGACATGATCCGGGCGGCACACGACCATCATATTTTGCAGTATATCGCATATTCCAGAGCGATGAGAGGTGGGTATCTGTATACCCACCTCTCAGAGTACCGATCAACTCACCGCTTATACCGCCGAAAACGGTTTGCCCATGCATAAACTTTCTGTTTCATGAAGGCAATGCGCGCTGTGACATAGGACATGTATTCTTGAGGACTGATTTCAGTCCCCGAGAATGACCGCCTCACAAAGTGCATCACATGTGGTCGTGTATTGCCCTCCCTGACGCAGTATAGTTTGCCGATGAGCGTCTTATTTTATTTTGTTTTTTGTTCATTTGATTTAAGTAAATGCATATTGCTTTATTTTTTCGGAATACATTGTTTCGTTTAATTACCTACCTTTTAATAAATTAAATTTCTTGGCTAATAGTGTTTCTTCTAATAGTTATTTCCTCCCAGTACTGTGCTCATCATAGTATTTTTCAAAGTGGTTTTTCTATTCGAAACACTTCATTTAGGGAAATTATTAATCGTACGAATAAAAATTGAATTGGCGGCCAATATACTGAATAGGCGACTATTGTACCAAGTAAGTAACAATTTATCCGGTCATTGCGGCAAGGAGAATATAGAAAGCAAGAGCGAGCGAAGGCTGAGACAGACTTGTGGCACCCCGACTCGGACAGGTTAGGTTCGAAGGGGATAGCGGGGTCTAGTGAGCGAGCGAAGTGTGCGAACTAAGACCCCGGAATCCCCTTCGTACTAGGTTACTTTAAACCCTGCAAACAGAAATAGGAGCCCCGCGCAGCGGGGCTACGTCGACTACGCCTTATCTACAATCTAGTGGTTAATAACCTTGTTTTAAGTTTTTTTCAGAGTCCTTGAATTATCACACTGATTGTATTGAACAACTAGTAACCCAAATTTGTATTTTCAAGACGCTGATATTTTTATCTATTTTATTTGTATTCGCCCACTGCTTGTTTCTCACTTAGTATTTCAGTAGCCCATTTTCAGTATTTTTGACACCTTTAATTTGAATTCTTTTTCACTCGTTTAAATATTATTCTTCATTTAAGATCGCCGCTCAGTATAAATAAATCATTTGCCAAATATTGAAAAAAAATGCAGGACGTAACGTTGACACTCAAATAAATATTAGGTCGCTCAAATATTATGAAGCTTCTCATTTTGTATTTTAAGTAACTCAAATTAATGTTTGTAGGTTGCTGTTCTGTTGATTTTTCGTCACTCGCAGTCAGTCGCACACTTAATAATACTATAACGTAAATTAATTATTTTTGTTACTTAAAACTTTAATTTACAGTCACTCGTTTAAATACTACAAAAAAAAATATATTATACGCGTCGAATTAAGAACCTCCTTTGGTTTTACGGAGAATCTTCACACCGCGGTTCAGAAAATGGAGTCAAAAGAACAACGCCATCCATCGAGTACGAAGTTAAACTGCTAAAATATAATGCATGCAAAGCGATCGAACACACACTATAGGCCATGTAAATTTTCAAAGCAGCGTCATGTAGACTAATCTAGAGTACTTTTACTATCATAACTTTAAAAAAAAACTGGCCATTCGATTTAAAAGTTATCTTGTGAGCACATTTTTATTCATTAGTACCAATTTGGTTCAGTGGATGTCGTTGAATCTTATACAACATTAGTTTTAGTATAAGCGAAACCTGAAACACGTGTCTAGTATTTTTATGTAAAGAATCTATGTACAAAATTTCATAACTGTACTGTTTAACTTTAAAATTGGACTTGGAATCTAGAAAGCAATGGGAGTTTGAATACCAGCAATTCAAAGATTTTCTAACAAATAGATACAATGCCCTAGAGTTTATTGATAACAAACCTTTAGCAAACAGAACTAACAACAATAATTCCAAATTAAATTCTTTACATGTATCCGAAGTTGTCGGTTCGTTTTGTTCTGAGGTTACACATAGTTTAAGTGGCTGTAAGAAGTTTTCCCGTGAATTAGTGGACAAACGTCGCGATTTCGTCACTACAAAAATATACAGCGAAGATTTGTCGCATTAGTACCAAATGTAAATAATAATAATAATAAATATATTTTTATATTTTTAAATGTTTTTTATATAGTTTTTGTTAAGAAATATTTAAAAATGTAATAAGTATGTTAGAAAATAAATAAAGGAAATAATAATAATATTCCATAACTATCACACAACGCCGTCTAGTCTCAAGCTAAGCAGAGCTTGTGTTATGAGTACTAGACAACTGATAAACATACTTATTTATTTCTAAATACATACATATATAGATAAATTACACCCAGACACAGAACAAATGATCATGCTCATCACACAAACATTTGTCCTGGGTGGGAATCGAACCCACGATCAAAAAAAAAAAAAAAAATATAAATGATGCCATCGGCGTCACCACACACTATTATACCTAAAGAACTCAGATACGCCTGAGACCACTGATGTCAATTCAAATCGGGAATCGCGCAAGAGCGTTTCGCAGCAGGAGCCGGAGTCTTCTAAGGCAGGGGGTTCTGCTGAAAAAACAGAAAGTCAAACGTCGGTAGTTAGCTGTTTTTCGACAGGTAAAATTTGTAAACAGGTTTTGCTAGCGACGGCGCTAGTCAAAGCAGAGTCGAAATTCGGTAATCTTACGTTTAAAGAGCGTTACTGGACCAGGGCTCGCAGGCAAACTTTGTCACAGAAAGCACGGTTCAGGACCTGAAATTAAAAAAAGATCTCGTTGAGAAGTAAGATTTCTGGTCTAGGGGGAGATCAGGAACTACTTTCTAAATCAATAGTGTACATGAAAATTCGATCTAGAGTCAATCCACATTGCACATTCACCTTTAAGGCTCATGTTCTGTCCTCAATCACTACTCTCCATCCAACGAGAAAAGTAGATGTATTGGAATGGTCAGAATTAGGAGGGATTGATCTTGCGGATCCGAAGTATCATCAACCTAATAAAATTGACCTTTTTTTAGGAGCTGAGATGTATAGTCAGATTATAAATGAAGGGTTGATTCATAGTCCTACAGGTTCGCTTATTGCTCAGTCTACAGCTTTAGGTTGGATTTTATCTGGAGTTGTAGATTCATCGGTTACTCAAACTGAAGGTGTACTATTATTACATTGTCAAGTACAAAATCAAGAGGACTTACTTAAAAGATTTTGGGAACTGGAAACAGATCAAGAACTATCTAGTCAACAGAAAATGACTAATGAAGAAATAAAATGCGAAGAGCTGTTTAAAGCAACGACGGTCAGAGATGTGAAGGGCCGTTACATAGTGAACTTACCATTCCAAAGCGAAGATCCATATATATATGTCGGAGTTGGTTGTCAATTAAAAATTGTGGGTAGTCACCAAATTTTGTTAAGAATTGAATTTCTTATTTTAATTGATTTTAACTATCAATTATTGTCTAATAAATCGAAACATAATTTATTAAGTTCCACTAAATGATTTTTGGCAACTTATTTCGATAAGTGTGACCGATAGTTTTGTTCAAAACAATTGATGCCATGTTGCTTTAATTTTAAAATGATTTACTTTGTAAATTCACCATTGTTTATTTACGACAATTATTCTTGTATTATTTGATTACTTTATAATGTAAGTCTTATTAGATTTAGCACATTTTGTATCAAAGTAGACACGTGACGTACCGCAGTGCGTCAACGGACAGAGTTGTCGTGGAGGGGTTACAAAGTGGGGGCATCGTCCTATAAAAGAGCGTGCACTCGGTAAGCTCGGCAGTCGGTCTTTGGATTCGACTCATTAAGGAGCTCCCCTGCTCCCGACAAAACTGTCGGTTTACTTGGTACAGCGCTGCTGTATATTCGCATAGCTGTATTTAACTTGCTGATAGCGAGCGATACACTTTGCATTTGGGTGGCTTGACCACTGTACGAACTGTGACCTTAAAAAGTCTGTTCGCCTAAACTGTATTGTTACTTTTTTACCTGCTTGATCTTTTTATTGCCATTATTTTATTGTGTATCATTATTTTATTGTGTGTTATTTTATTGTGTGTTAATTAATTACTGTAATAAAAACACTGTAATTGCCTATACAGTCTTGTTTGTCCCAATAAAATGGGAACTCCAAACCCTGACGAAATACCTCTCGGCACTCCTGATCCTACATCAGAAGTGGGATTAGGTGTAGCCCAGGAATCGGAAGGTGTTGGTGATCCATGGCGAGCAATGTTAGAGCTTCAGAATCAAAATATGACTCAGTTAATTGAAGCAATTAAGACGCACTCCGCTACGTCTACTGTAACTCCTTTGCCCGATTTCGACCCAGACCTACCCGATTCCGACGCTCAATCTTGGAGTACAACCGTTGATATTTGCCTATCGGAAAAGCCTCTTCAAGGTGGCACTCTTATTATTGCCCTTACTAAAGCCTTAAAAGGCAGTGCTAACGTATGGCTTTCTCAAGTGTCGTATGCAGGTATGACCTGGACAGACTTTAAGAGTCTCTTTTTCTCTCGTTAGCCGTTTCGGAAACTGTTGCCGCTACCCTCATAAACCTTCATAATAGTCAACCAAAAGAAGGCGAATCCTTAGCCGCATATGCCAGTCGACAGGTCACTTCACTGACTTCTAAATGGAATAGCCTGAGTGTCGAACACATTGCTGCTTCTACTGTAATGGCCCATGTCTCCAAATTGGATTCCCGTGCTCATCGACTAGCATTTACTACCGAAGTACATACTAGGCATAAACTTCAACAAGAACTGAGTGTCTTGTCCCACCTTAAGAGAAAGTCTCAGATTTCCTCTGACCAGCAAGACTCTTCTCAACCTAAGAAGTTCAAACCAGGAACAATAGTATGTCACTTTTGTGGTATAGTGGGGCATAAATCTACCAACTGTCGCAAGAAGGCCGAGAAAACAAACAAACATCCTGGACCAGCCAGCTCGTCACATAAGGCGACACCAAAGAAGATAGTCTGTTACCGCTGTGGGGAGTCGGGACATGTCGCTCCTCGCTGCCCAAAGGCGACCGGGAGTCGGCCTTCGAACAGCCAACCATCTGTGAAGCGTGTTGAAGCTTGTGATGTACGACCTATCACTGGTGTGCTGCAGCAATCTGGTGAGTCGCTTGCATTTTGTTATGACTCTGGGGCTGAATGTTCTCTTATTACTGAAACATGTGCTGAAAAGTTATCTGGCAAACGTATTTCTTGTATGGTCAATATAATGGGAATAGGAAATTCTAACATAATATGTACCGAACAAATTCTGAGTGAAGTAGAAATAGATGGTTACCAATTAGAGATACTGTTTCATGTGATACCGGATGCCTCTATAAGTCATAGTATCATGATAGGCCGTGAGATATTAAAATTAGGCAAAAAGTAATTTCAGTTCTTACTAATGAGCCAGTTTTAATGATTTATAACCCTGAATATCCCATAGAATTACATACTGACGCTAGTTCTGATGGTTACGGTGCCATTCTTTTTCAAAAAGTTGATAAAAAAATGCATGTTGTAGAATACTATAGTAAAAGAACGACTACAACTGAAAGTAAATATCATTCCTATGAATTGGAAACTTTGGCCGTTGTTAACGCAGTTAAGCATTTTCACCATTATCTGCAAGGACATAAATTTACTGTTGTAACTGACTGTAATTCCCTTAAAGCCTCGCGCAGTAAGGCTGATTTAACTCCCCGAGTACATGGGCTTTTCTACAGGCCTATGATTTTGACATCATGTATAGAGAAGGCAGATATATGAACCACGTAGACTTTCTCTCTAGAAACCCCCTTCCACACTCAATCAACAAAACAGAACAGAAACGTGTTGATATTATAACTCTGTCTAATAATTGGCTTTTAGCTGAGCAACAGCGTGATTCTGAGATTTTAACAATCGTTTCTAATCTAAAAAGTAACTCTCTACCCCCTGATATTGCCCAAAGTTATGAATTACGATCAGGAACCTTGTACCGTAAAATACAACGCAATGGACAAACTCGTTGTTTACCTATTGTCCCAAGAGCTTTTAGATGGTCTGTTATAAACCATGTCCATGAAGCAATCATGCATTTAGGTTGGGATAAAACACTTGCAAAGGTCTATGAGCATTACTGGTTTGATAAAATGGCTAGATATGTTAGAAAATTCGTAGATAACTGTATCACGTGTAAAATCTCAAAATCTAACTCGGGTAAAATTCAAGCAGAGTTACACCCAATACCTAAAGTCAGTATACCTTTCCACACCGTGCATATAGACGTTACAGGAAAACTTAGTGGAAAGAGTGATCTCAAGGAATATATCATTGTTATAATTGATTCTTTTACAAAGTATGTTTTACTGTACCATACCACCCAGATAGACGCGTCAAATTGCATTAAAGCCCTTAGTCCAGTGTCTCTTTATTTGGAGCACCTTCTCGGGTTATAGCTGACCAAGGTCGTTGTTTTGCTAGCAAAAACTTCAAAGAATTTTGTGATTCCCATAATGTTGCTTTGCATTTAATAGCTACCGGTGCATGTAGGGCTAATGGGCAGGTTGAACGCATAATGAAAACATTAAAAAGTATGCTTACCGCCGTTGAGACCAGTGAGCGCTCATGGCAAGATGCCATTGAAGACGTTCAAATTGCTTTAAATTGCACAATTAATCGGGTTACTAAATCTAGTCCTTTAGACTTATTGATTGGACGAGTTGCTAGACCTTTGGGTTTGATGACTGTTGATAGTGAAGAGATAGAAGTAAATCTGTCCCGTGTAAGGGAACAAGCAGCCCTGGGTATAACTAAAAGTGCCGAATATGATAAAGCCCGTTATGATAAGACTAAGGCTATTTTGAAAAAGTTTCAAGTTGGAGACTTTGTACTTATTGCCAATGAGGAACGGAACCAAACTAAACTAGATCCTAAATTTAAAGGCCCCTATAAAATTTTAGAGCTACTAGATGGTGATAGATTCTTGTTAAAAGCTTTGAGTACCAATAGAATTTACAAATATGCCCATGATCGTGTACGAAAAATGCCTGAATGTCCAGTTACAGTTAGTGATGATGTCAATACCGACACTGATGATGATTCATCTGCTGCTGACATAGTTTAGCTGAATTGAAAAGATGTCTATGATGACTCTTGTTTAGCTTGACGCTTAATCGGATGTCTATGTTGACTCCTGGATTTGGACGTTGAACTTGACGCTTATGCGGGTTGTCTATGTTGACGCCTATGCGGGTTGTCTAATCTACTCCAAATTACTTGTCGAATCCCATGGTGTGAGTTCGGCTGAGAGATTATGTCTCTACTTTAGTTGGGCTATGTATTGTCAGTAGCAGCATGGTCATTTTGAATGGTTGCGATGCAACTGCTATTGATAATAATTTGAATTGACTAACTCAGGATTTTTCTTTTGAACATGCCTTTTGTTAAGGCTTTTGTTTGTCAGAAAGGCCGATCGATATTCACAAGAAATTTTCTTTTTTTCAGAATCACACGAGGTCGTGTAGAACGTCAGTTCTGGCCGTGTCGGAGTTGGTTGTCAATTAAAAATTGTGGGTAGTCACCAAATTTTGTTAAGAATTGAATTTCTTATTTTAATTGATTTTAACTATCAATTATTGTCTAATAAATCGAAACATAATTTATTAAGTTCCACTAAATGATTTTTGGCAACTTATTTCGATAAGTGTGACCGATAGTTTTGTTCAAAACAATTGATGCCATGTTGCTTTAATTTTAAAATGATTTACTTTGTAAATTCACCATTGTTTATTTACGACAATTATTCTTGTATTATTTGATTACTTTATAATGTAAGTCTTATTAGATTTAGCACATTTTGTATCAAAGTAGACACGTGACGTACCGCAGTGCGTCAACGGACAGAGTTGTCGTGGAGGGGTTACAAAGTGGGGGCATCGTCCTATAAAAGAGCGTGCACCCGGTAAGCTCGGCAGTCGGTCTTTGGATTCGACTCATTAAAGAGCTCCCCTGCTCCCGACAAAACTGTCGGTTTACTTGGTACAGCGCTGCTGTATATTCGCATAGCTGTATTTAACTTGCTGATAGCGAGCGATACACTTTGCATTTGGGTGGCTTGACCACTGTACGAACTGTGACCTTAAAAAGTCTGTTCGCCTAAACTGTATTGTTACTTTTTTACCTGCTTGATCTTTTTATTGCCATTATTTTATTGTGTATCATTATTTTATTGTGTGTTATTTTATTGTGTGTTAATTAATTACTGTAATAAAAACACTGTAATTGCCTATACAGTCTTGTTTGTCCCAATAAAATGGGAACTCCAAACCCTGACGAAATACCTCTCGGCACTCCTGATCCTACATATACAACATTAGTTTTAGTATATGCGAAACCTGGAACGTGTCTAGTATTTTTATGTAAAGAATCTATGTACAAAATTTCAAAACTGTATCATGAAAAATTACAAACTTATAAGCTTGTTCTGTTACCTGGTTGTCCGAAAAAAAACATGGTCACCGCGCAGAGCGCCCGCGCGCGCGTCTCCAGCCTCGTCTTGAGCTCAATGATAATAATAATTTGGCAGTAGGTAGCTAAATTATTGCGATAGGTACTTAAAGTGGCTCGGTGTCCAACTTTTAACTTTTAAAATATTTTTGGGAAAAAATATAACATGGTTTAAAAATTATTGGCATCGATTCAGTTACTTATTCTGAACAAACTATATTCAGGTTTCGCATATACTAAAAATAATGTTGTATAGAGAAAATAAACATGCGGTCTACTTACCTCATCATGCGGTGGTGAGAAACGACAAGGAAACAACAAAGGTTCCTGGGCTGCAACCCGATTTGCGACATTTATTAATTCGGTGGAGAACTTACTTTAATATCGGACATAATTAAAATATACAGAATGGTGCACGTGGCCGATGAACTTTCAACGCATTGTGTAGAGAGAGCATAAGGACTCGGCCATTGAAGATTATAAGTTACTTACCGTAACCTTCGGCACGTCTTCTGTGCCGTTCTTAGCGGTTCGAGCTATGCAGCAAAAGCAAAAGCTAAGGAGCAAACTAGGCACTGGTGGCTGAAAGAGTCCTCAAAGGTTACTATATGGATGATCTTTAGACCGGTTGTGCAACTATTGAAGGCGTTAGGGAATGGGTACTACAGTACTTTCACAGTTTTTATGCCTTGTGACTGGGACTGTAGCTATTTTTTCATTGTTGTCTTTGTTCCGACAATTCAAAAGTGCCTGTAACTGGCCTATTTGAAATAAATGCTTTGATTTTGATTTTGATACAAATTTACAGTTAAATGGAAGAGTTACTGGCTAAAGCAGGATTCAATTTACAAAAGTGGTCGAAACAACAGCAATGAATTATTGGGGAAAATAATCGGTGAAAAATGTAAAGGACAAGATAGGGTAGGTAAAGAGATCGACAATAAGCAGGATGCGATAATAGAAACACTGGGACTCACCTAGAACAAAAGCGGCGACACCTTCCAGTACTCCGTCAAGTTGTCTCCGCTGCAGGAATCTGTAACAAAAAGAAAGGTTTAATCAGAAATCGCAAGATTATTTGACCCTTTAGGATGGGTAGCTCCCGTGATTGTGCTAGCCAAAATGCAAATTCAAAAGTTATGGATTTCTGGGATCAAATGGACAAATAAATGTACAATTGTTTGTTTTCCCTAATATAATAAAATAAAATAAAAATAAAAATGGGATGAGGAGATCCCACATGAAATATTAAAGGAATGGTATATTTACCGCAGCAGTTTAGGCGAGTTGAAAAATATTGCGGTATAAGCAAGCACCCCGCAGTCTACTTGCTAAAGGAACGTCCCGCAGTCCGTCCTCTACATGAGTTTGGTACCCCGCAGTTTACCAAACAAACCTTAGACATCCCGCAGTCTGTCCTGTTGCCTCATCACATTTTCTTTACCAGATCATTGTGAAAATTACTAAGTATAAGTTTACACTGTACTCACGCTCAAAGAATGCAGCACAAGTATCGGGACACCACTCTCCGTTCCAGGCTACCATGTACTCAGCAGCTGCCTGGGTGGTCTTACCGTATGAACCATTGATAAGCTTCAGCTGATAACGGCCACTGGGTAGTATCTTAATCACTCGATATGGTCCACGCATGCCAGGATCTAGCTTTCCTGTAGACTGGGAGTATTTGATTACAAAAACCAGATCGTTTTCAATAAAAGTGCGTGGTGTTCGCCGCTGTCGGTTGACATAAGCCTCTTGTTTAGCTTGGTATCGAGACAGTAATTGGTGATTTAGTCAAGCAGTCTATTAATCTCTTGCCTAACCCCTTTTTGTTCTGGACCACAGCAAAAGGTAAGTCCTTTTCATTAAGCGTGCTATGCAAGCGATTTTAAATACCCTGCCAAACCTAGGAACTGCCTGATATGTTTTACGTTACGCGGTGTTGGTGCATCTACAAGCGCTTGGATTTTTCGGGGGTAGGCCTAACCTGACCAAAGCTTGCTATGTCGCCTAAATATTTGACTTCGGCAGTCAAATCCGATTTTGCGAGTCTTCACTTCACTTATTTGCACGCTTTCTTAAATTGTATTTCAATTTTGTAAGCACTTCAGTATCACTTTTCACCGTCACAAATGTTTCATCAATTTTTGCTTTTAGTTACCTATGCTGGAACGAATCCACACGGCAAGCATGTGGATTTTCATGCCCCCACAAATGCTGGTTGTGCTGGTTGAACATGCAAACACGCGTGAACGTACTCTCGTCCGTCCAAAGAATGTTCTGTTGCCAGTTCTCCAACAACCACCTACTGAATTCCAGTCGTGGCAAGTTGTCGGCCGGCGTTAGTTCTTGACACCGTCGAAGATGGAACGGGTGTTCACCATCAGCACGCAAAGTTCGCCACACGTACATGAGACTGCAGTTGAACTGGGGTGCTGCTTCTCTCGAGCTGTCCTCTGGATGTTCGTCGAAATGGTCGAGAATACGCTCTTGCAGACGAGTAGTCCGCACATTCGTCCCTCTGTCCAAAGCCGTATTAGGAAGGAACGTCCCACAGTCCCTCAGTCGCTGAGTTGCAGCCAGCTTCGTCCTGGCGCTCACACTGCAGCCAAAACGGTCATTAAAATCCCGACAAGCTAACGCGACATTATCAAGACAGCGAGCCAGGGTCCTCACCATATCCGTGTATTGTATGTTGGTATACTGGAAAACCATCGCGCGCGGAAACAAAAATGTCACGGAAGTAAATAAAAGAACGTCTACATTAGATCACTTCCAGCGGATGACTAGCTTTTCATCATCATTCTCTTGCCCTTATCCCAATTCATTTGCGGTCGGCGCAGCATGTCTTCTTCTTCCATACTTCTCTATTACTCGTCATCTCATCCGACACCTCCTTTCTTGCCATATCATTCTTTATACAGTTCATCCATCGTTTCTTTGGTCTTCCTCTACTCATATACCCATCCACATTCATACTCAAAACTTTCCTCACAACATTTTCCTCATTCCTCCGCATCACATGCCCATACCACGACAACCGATTACCACACAACTTTTCAGTCACCGGCGCCACTTTCAGACTTCCTCTTATATACTCATTTCTTATTTTATCCATTCGCGTAACACCACACATTCCCCTTAGCATTCTCATCTCCGCCACATGCAAATGCCTTTCATTCATTCCTTTTGTGGCCCAACATTCTGATCCATACAAGACAGCAGGTCTAACCATTGTTTTATAAATCTTCCCCTTAAGTTTAAGGGGAATGCGGGAGTCGCAGATTGTTCCCGTGACCTGCCGCCATTTCATACATCCCGTGTTAATTCTGTGCTTTACACTACGATCTATTTCGCCATCGCTTTGCACGAGTGAACCGAGATACCGAAAGTCGGAGCAGACAGGAAGAAACGCGCCATCTAGCGCTATGGCTCCAGAACTGGAGAGACCGCCGATATCGCAGAACATGTATTCTGTTTTAGTTCTGCTGATTTTTAACCCAACATTCTCCAGCTTCTGTTGCCATTTCTCCAATCTGCTCTGGATATCAGGTCCATCTTCACCGACAAGAACAATGTCGTCGGCAAACAGCATGCACCAGGGTGCCTCTTCCTGTATGTCCAACGTCAAAGCGTCCATAATCAACAGGAAGAGGTAAGGACTTAAAGCCGACCCTTGATGCAAGCCTACAGCCACACTAAACTCATCGGTGTTGCCAGCAGCTGACCGGACGTAGTTACAAGATTGGCTGTACATAGCACGAATTAACTCTACATACTTCCCAGGTATACCTTTCTCTTTCAAGGCCCACCACAACACATCCCGAGGTACCCTATCATACGCTTTCTCCAGATCAATGAACACCATGTGTAAGTTTTTGTGTGCACACCTGTACTTCTCGCACAATTGGCGGAGTGCAAAAGTGGCGCCCTTGTTCCTCGACCTGGCATGAACCCAAACTGGTTTTGGGTGATCTTACTCTCCTCTCTTATTCTTTTCTCTATCACTTTCTCCCTTACTTTCATACTATGTGACATGAGCTTTATCCCCCGATAGTTGTTGCAGTCCACACATCACCTTTATTCTTGAAGATGGGCACTAGCGAACTATTGCACCATTCTTGTGGGATCGCTCCTTCATGCAACAACTTATTGAAGAATAAAGTCAGCCACATACATCCGTCTTCTTTTAAACACTTCCATACTTCTACTGGTATTTCATCAGGGCCCATGGCCTTTCCATTTCTCATACTTTGAACGGCCTTCCTCACTTCATCCATGCTAATTTCCCTCACCAAACCCATATTTACTTGTACCTCTTTAAGCACACCGCTCCATTCATTCTCTTCATTCATTAGATTTTCAAAATAACCCTTCCATCTCTTTTTTATTTCATCATCTTTAGACAAAACTTTACCAATGCCATCTTTCATACACTTTATATGATTTATATCTCTCGTTCCCCTTTCTCTTGCTTTTGTAATCCGGTAGAGCTCCTTCTGGCCTCTAGGACTGTCCAGTGAGTCGTATAACTTCTCCTGCGCCTTAGCCCTGGAAACTGCTACCGCCTTTTTTGCCTTTCTCTTCCATTCTTTATATATCTTTTTCTTTTCTTCTTTCAAACTGTCGTTCCCGTTTGCTACACCCTGCCATTCCTTAAACGCAACCTTTTTCTCTTTCAGACTCTTTTGCACCTCTTCATTCCACCACCATGTATCCTTATCTATCATACCCTTTCCTTTGGATTCTCCAAAAACATCTTTTGCTACTCTTCTTATGCAATCTGCCATCTCTATCCAACATTCATACACAGATTTTCCTTCCATATCCTTCATTTCAATCATCTTATCTACTACTTGACTCTTAAACATACCTGCAGATTCTTCTTTTTCAATCATACGCCATCTGGTTTTGGGTGGGGGCCGTTCTTTGTTTCTACTGGCCGAGACACTGACTTTTACCTCCGTTATGACCAATCTGTGTTGGGAGACTAAGTCTTCGCCTGGCAGCACTTTACAGTTTTTGACATATTTAAGACTGTCTCGCTTGACCAGGAAAAAGTCTATTTGCGTCGCGTGGTGGCCACTTTTATAAGTAATGAGACGTTAGTCTCTTTTTTTAAACCACGTATTTGTTATTGCCAGGTCGAAGGCAGACGCAGCTTGAAGCAGTGTCGCCGTCATTGTTACGGTCTCCATACCCCCAGCCACCATGCACTCTCTCATACCCATCCTTCATTCTTCCTACATGCCCGTTGAAATCACCCCCCACATACACTTCTTCATTCTCTTGCACATCCAACATCACTCGATCAAAGTCTTCCCAGAACTTCTCTTTTACGCTATCCTCACTTCCTGACTGGGGTGCATACACACTAACTATATTTAGCACCAACCCATCACTTTTACAGCTATCACTCTATCGCTCACTCTTTTAACATCCACCACACATTCTTTCAACTCCCTATCCAAAACTATTCCCACACCATTTCGCTTGCCATCGCTGCCACAATAATAAAACTTATATCCTTCTCAATTTCTCTTGCCTTCTTACCCTTCCACTTAGTCTCTTGCAGACACGCTATTTTTATCCGTCGCCTTTTTGGCACATCTGCTAACTGTCTTCCTCTTCCAGTCATCGTACCGACATTCCAGCTCGCACATCTCATTCTTACTTCTCTTACTCTCCGAGCTTGCGTCTTACGTCGCACCCGCCCGTTCTGGTGCGACAACCCTTGTCCACTTTCCGCAGTGGCCGGGTGCTGCCCCTGTGCGTCGCCTGCGGGGTATGCCCTAGCCCTAACGTTACTTCCATTTATTATCGTCATACTGCTTTGGGTTTTGGCAAAGATTTTATGACCGGCCGCCTGCCTGACGTCAAACCTCCTTGGGAATGCTATTGTGCATACTTTATAATTTATTGTAAACATGCTAAGTACTCCATTAGTCGCCTCTTACGACACCCGCTGGATGAGATGGGGTGGTGGTATTCTTTGAGTCCGGCAAACCACACGGAACATGACTAGCTTTTGTGCCTTTGATTAGGTAGTCATGTTATTCGGCGGTAGCGGCGGATTTTTCCGTCAAAATGTAAAAATTATTTTTTATGAAGGAAATCGATTCAGAAGCCGATACTGAACCATCTACTTTCAGGAGTTGCGTTTATTCTGTAACACGTTGTATATATTTTTTTTTTTCATGTATGACCACGCACATCTTTTTGCAGAGAAAACCGATTTGCATGATTATTTTTTTAATGAAAAGCGTTTATCTCAAGGTTGGTTCCATTTAAAATTAAAAAAATCGGGTTTGGGCTCATTTCATGCACCTTGATGAGAACTTTCGACCTAGCTGGAGTATGACTGTCATGAAGCCGTGAGGCTGTCGAGGGAAGCCCTTATTTGGAAAAAAACATAAGTAGAATATTTTAGCGATTAATTCAATTATTTCCAAGAAATTAAATAGCTACTACCTACTTGAATCTATACTAAAATTGTAAAGCTGAAGAGTGTGTTTGTTGGTTTGGTTGATCGCGCTAATTTCAGAAACTACGGGTTCGAATTGAAAAAATATTTTAATGTTGGATAGCCTATTTATCGAGGAAGGCTATAGGTTATATAACATCACACTATAACTAATAGGAGCGGAGCATCAATTAAAAATGTTGCAAAAACGGGGAAAATATATTCCTTTTGAGAGCTTCCGTTGCGCGCGCTGCGTAAACGGTTTAAGTTATGCTACAATCAAGAAAACATGACGCAGTGGACCCGGCTTTAGATATTCAAGTAATAAACAAGCCGGCTAGGCTTGCTTAAAAATGAATGTTAGAAGCGATTTTAAAATAGATTGATACTGGCGATTTCATGCAATCAACTTGGACGTAGAGCTCGCGGGCCGCATGGCGCGGCTCCGCTCGCTTTGCACGTGGTTATGCTAGGTCAGAACTGTGAAAAAACTTTCACAGTTTATTTATTTATTTATTTATTTAAACTTCATGTACAAGAGTGGTACATAGGCGGACTTAATGCCACAAGGCATTCTCTACCAGTCAACCTTTGGGTCAAATAGGATAGCATTGTGATAGAGTACAAAAAAAAAAAAAAATAAGAAAAAAACCAATTTGTTAACATAGATTGATATACATAAATAGGTACATACCAATACACATATATACAGTAAAATTAAATAAACTAATATATATTATAATACATACAAATAGTACAAATACGAGAAACCTCATAATAATTACTATGACTACTAACTAATATCTAGCTTGTGAGCAATTTAGTCTGATTTCAGATAGTACTTCCGAACTGTTCTTTTGAAAGCCATTTTGCTTTCAGCTTTTTTAATGTCAAGGGGTAGCGCGTTCCAGAGTTTTATAGTTGAGACAGCGTAAGAATTGGACCTAAAACCAGTACGATGTGATGGAATTTCAAGTAGTAAGTTTTTTGAAGCTCGAAGCTGGCGACTGTGAGAACTGCCCAACACTTTAAAATATTCTTTTAGGTAATCGGGAGCACATGGATCGGTCAAAATAGTGAAGAGCATACAGAGAGATCTGAGGGACCTCCTGAGTCGGATAGGCAGCCACTTAAGCTGAGAACGGTATGAAGAGATGTGATCGTACTTACGAAGGCCAAAAACAAACCGAATACAATTATTGAGAAGACGATCTAATTTGCTTAAAAGTTCTTGGGATAGATCAGAGTAACAAACATCAGCATAGTCGATAATGGGAAGCACAAGTGACTGGACCAAAGTTAATTTAGTGCTAGATGGGAGAAAATATTTGAATCTATACAGAGACCGCAGCGAGTAAGTGACTTTCTGGCTAACCTGTGCTACCTGCTTATTCCAACTAAGTGTCGCGTCAATGTGCAGGCCCAAGTCTTTTACGTGTGGTGAGAGAGAGATCACAGAGTTGTCGAACATAAGCGGCATTAGCTGGCTAGTATCCAAATTTCTCAGGTAGTACGTACTACCTATGAGGATGGCCTGGCATTTCCCGACGTTGACAGCAACCCCAAATTTACCAGACCATTCTCCGATAGTTTGGAGATCTGCATTTAGTAATGAGATACAATTATCGAGGTTAGCAATGTCGGATTGAGCGTAAAGTTGCAGGTCATCAGCGTACAGATGATAAGAGCACTTGAGGATAGTAGTAATAGAGTTTATAAATAACGAAAATAAGAGAGGAGAAAGTATACCGCCTTGTGGAACACCAGTTGCCAGGTCGCACCAGTCGGAGTAATCCTGATCAGCACGCACCGCCTGCTGGCGACCACGAAGATATGATGAAAACCAATCACGTGACAACGAGGAGACCCCAATCTGAGACAATATGGCCAAGAGAATATCGTGGTCCACGGTGTTAAAAGCGTTGGAAAAATCGATTAAAACCAACACCGTAACCCTCGAATTCTCCAAGCCATCCCTAATGTCTTCAGTAACCTTAAGCAGGGCTGTGGCTGTGCTGTGGCCGGGCCGAAAACCAGATTGGAATTTGGACAACAGGTTATTCTTGAGAACGTAAGAGGATATTTGCCTAAGAGCAGCTGCTTCAAGGATTTTGGAAAGGAAAGGGAGAATGGATATGGGTCTGTAGTGATTTGGCAAACAGGGACTGGACATTTTTGGAAGAGGTATAACGTAAGCCTTACGCCACAAAGCTGGAAACACACCAGTATAGAGAGAGAAATTTATAATGTGAGCAACAATAGCAATTATGTTATCAGTCATAAAGGATAACATTGTTCTGCTGATCCCATCACAGCCCACAGCCCTAGACTTAATCGATGTAAAAAATTTAAGGACCTCAAGGTTAGTCACGGGGGAGAAAGAGAAAGAGTCAGGAGGTAACATTGGCTTGGAAGTTATGTCATGAATAGTTTTATTCTTAACATCAACCGAAAGCGTAGCTGACGTTGAGAAGTGTGTATTTAGAACATTCAAGGACAGACTAGAAGGTAAAATACTAGAGGGAGACTTTGTCATGCCAAGTGATTTGAGAAACTTCCAAATATCAGCCGGTGAAGAATTGAGAACATTTTCACAAATGTATCGGCGTTTAGATGCTCTTACCATCTGGTTGCAGCGGTTTCTAGCCAACTTGTACAGGTTCCAGTTCTCCTCACTGCGATCCCGCCTATGTTTTCTAAACGCCCTGTCACGCCGTCTCATTGCCATCCTAACTCCTGGGGTTATCCATGGGGCCGGAGGGCGCTTAACACGGACGGCCCTCAGTGGTGCAGCAAGCAGGATAGGTCTAGAGTGACCTTCCGAAGCCGTGCCCAGCCTGTGGCATACTGTCATTGAAGATGGTGTCAGATCAGTTATGCCAAGCTTACTTTGCAGAACGGATGCCACACTTGCTGGGAGTTCCTCATTAGACTTCTCAGGCACTCCGCCTAGCAGCAAGAACTTCTTCCTATGACGCATCTCTATAATGTCGACACTCTTGCTCACCTCAGCAATCTGCAGCTGTAGTGCACTGAGGACACTCCACACATGCTCCTTGAAGGCAGAAAAATCCCTGTAAAGCCCGCTTAAGTCCGCTCCCGGTGAAGATGCCTTCAGGTGCTCCTCAAAATCCGCCATCCGCTGGTTGAGGGATGTTATCGCCAAGCGCTGTGTCTCTGCAATGTCAGCCACAGAGGTCATGATAGTAACTTCTTGTTTGAAGTGCAGTAAATAGTGAGGTCAAAGTTCAAATGACAGCTCAAGCCAGCAAGTAAATGCAATTGGCACTGTTTAGGACATGTGTATATTACCGTCCACACAATATGTGATTAATGGTAAGAATTTACGTAATATCTTGTAGGAATTTTAATTTTAATTATTAAAAATACTATTAAAATCAAAATAAAAATTTTGAGAACATGTGTTTACTTTTTTGCATCTACCCGAAAAAAAGCCACAGTTCCGACCTAGCATAACCCAATTGGTCAGGCTGTCCTAGCTTAGTTACTGCGATCATCTCGGTTCGCAAATAGTTGTTCACGGTTCTAACCTGTCCAACTGTAATAAAATAGTACTTCACTTTCAATTATACATGTCGGATCCTGATGAGTAAGCACCTAAAATTAAACACAATTGCCTTTGTTAGGCATTGTGCGGACCCTAGAGGTATGGTATCCGATACGGACCATAGCCCCATGGATCGACAGTGATCGTTCGGCGTGGCGTGGTCGCGACACATAACTGAACTGCTCTGTGTTTACTTTTAAGTTCAGAGTATTTAGAAGTAGTGTTAGTAATTGACTGTGTAATAATAAATTTGCCAGTATCCCATTCTGCGCCCACAAGCCAGGATGCGACATACATATTATTATTTAGAACATGAGAATCAGATCGAACACTAGCCAAGGGGTTGCGCCTGCACCTATGTTCGACCGACTGAACTATATATAAAGTATTATGATTTAAAAGAGGGTCCATGGAGTTTCTTGCCCGTTCTTCTCCATAGAGATCTACGTTAGGGAATAGGCAACTACAGTACTTTCACAGTTTTTATGCCTTGAGACTGGGACTGTAGCTACTTTTCATTGTTGTCTTTGTTTCAAAATTCAAAAGTGCCTGTAACTGGCCTACTTGAAATAAATGCTTTGATTTGATTATCTTAAGTTTATTTTCATTTTGTGTTGAAAGTTGACCCGGAGAGTTCCTACATCTTGGCAAAGGTATGTACATGTTACAGACACTGTTGTTTGACAACAGGTGGATTGTTATGCAAAGTGCCAAGCGTGCTAAATACGGATCCCTAATGGATATCGCCGACCTCGCACATTCCTGCATGTTTACGCCAAACGCACGAAAACTGCAGCATCGACATCCGTCCAGCCACGAGCCGCCGACGCAGCGAAATTCACCATAGCAATTAATTATTTTTAAGTATTTTTCCTGTCATTCCATATTCTAGCATCGAATAGGTTTCACCATATTAATTGTAGTAATTTCTTTTAAATTAAATTAGTTATAAAATATCTTTGGTTTTTTTTTCGATCCACCGTCTGCAGCGTACGTAATTGGCGCAGTCGGTAGGATACTCGCGGGCCGGTTCGCGAATCGAGTTAGAGTCATCTCATATCGACCACCACGATCGAGTCACCCGGGCGGCTATCAAGTCACATCACGAGTATCCAGAATCTACGGTAAAGCTGCGGAGCCGCGTGGAGAATTCAGACATCGATTCACGGCGAAGAACCAGAGATGAAATATATGTGAGTACACCAGAATCTTTCTCGTGTTGCTTCCTCTCTATTCCTAGTTACTTTTATGTCCAAGATTTTTCATCACGGAAGGTCTAATCGTCAGAAACCTGCATCGCGACAGGCACGCCGACAAATAGTAGATACTAGCAGAGATTTAGATAGTGAATTAGATTTTAATTTAAATAGTTTATTTGAACCTAAAATGCCTTACGATCCCGACGTAATCTTCAAGGCCTTACGCCTTGTGCCCGACTTTGACGGAAACCCCAATGTACTAACGAGGTTTATTAACATCTGTGACCGCATAGTATCTCAGTATGCAAGCGCTGAGCCAGGCAATGAGCTAGGGAACCTGTGTCTTTTAAATGGCATCTTAAACAAGATAACAGGGCCTTTTTTTGAAGTTATACTTCTTTAGGCGCGTTATGAAAAAATGATGAGAGTGAAATTTTAAGATGCGCGCGCACCTGTGACACAAAATTAACAGTATGAAGCCGTCTGCTTAACCGCTCATTAAGTCTCGAAAAAAAAGCTACCAACAAAATAGGAATTGAACCTCGATATTAGTCGCGCATGTTGGTACGCTCGTCACCTCTGATCACTGTTTTCATATTTATAATATTTATCAACATGTCTCTAGTTTATACATTCACAACACGTGTTTGAGTTTCATACAAGTGCGAATTATATATGTGCTAATAAATTATATTCAGTAGTGATTTAAATTGAATATTTTGATTGATATTACTTACTATTTGTGAATATTAGTGAAAAAAATTGTGCTTATATACTTTTTCAAGTGCTCCAATATAATTGAGGTTAACTATCCGTATGTATTATTTATTGATATAAATTAAAATACTTTTATTTAATATAATTAACACTAAATATTATTAAATTATTAATGTTAAATACTTATTATTGGTTATTTAATATTCACAAAATAAAGAAATAAATTTAATAAAACATTTAATAAAAAGTTTGTGATAAAAATTAAAATTGAACATCAAATTATAATATTAATTTTTAATATTTGCTATTAAATTGAATAAATAATAAATATTTATAAAAATAACTAAATAAATTTAATGAAAACTTTTTGATAAAAATGAAAAGTGAATATTAAATTAAGAAATCAATAAAAATATTTAAAAAATGACCAACCTTAAATTCGATTTTTGAATTTATTATTAAATTTATTTTTAAAATATTAAATAATCAATAATAAACATTTAAAATTAAGAATCTTATAATATTTAGTACAAATTTTGTCTTATATATTTATTATTCTCTAAAATCAGAGTAACAAAATTAATTCAGATGATGATTATCACAATATACTGCGAGCTGGAATTAAGAGACCCCGAGTTTTTGTCAAGCGTCAACCATGTGAAAAATGGCATAATCCGTTTAACCCCTTTATATTTAATATTGTTAAATCCAATATGGATATCCAGTTCATTACCGAAGAATATTCATGTGCTAGTTATGTCGCAGAATATGTCAATAAAACTAACAGAGGCATTAGTCATCTTCAGCGATTGATTATTGAAACTATGAATGAACATCCAGAGTTTGATGTCGTTGAAATTACAAGGAAAATAGGTGTAAATATGCTCAATAGTGTTGAGATAACAAGCCAAGAGGCGGCTTGGTATCTCTTGCGAGAACCGATGTCAAAGTGTTCTACTATTGTCACCTCTATTCCCACTATGTGGCCATGTGATCGTCAACGTATAAGAAAAACACAAAAAGAATTAGACGCGATAGGCGTAGGAGAAGATTCAACTAATATTTGGAAAGAAAATTGGTTTGACAAATATGAACGCCGACACGAAGATTTGGAAAATATTACTCTTGCCCAGTTTGTTGCTAATTACACCATTAAAGCAGATGGTACTTACAAAAAAAGAAAAGCGCCACGTGTTATCCGATACCGAAACTTTGATATGGGACAAGATCTTAATGAATATAAACGTGAAATGGTTACGTAACATATTCCTTTCCGAAATGAAGATGCGGAAATACTCGCAGAAATGAAGTTCATAGATATATATAATAGAAATGAAAATGAAATTTTAAATAATCGAAAAGAATTTGAATCTAATTTGGATATCCAGAAAGTAATTGAAATTGCTCGAAATTTATGCCGTGAAGATGGTTTCAATGATGAAACTGAAGTACAAGATGTTGCTAACATCGCATCTGAACCAAATCCGTTTCAAAATTTATATAACAATCCTCTTTCCGATATGAATAGTGATCTTCGTCTAGCTGTACTTAATAAACTTGGACCTATCGCTAAAAAACGAGAAAATTTAATGCCAAATTTAGAGTTTTACGAATTGATGAGAATGGCAAATGATAAGCAAAGAGAGCTCTTGCTACATGTCATTTCAAATCTATTAACTCCAAACCGTAGTCCATTTCAAATATTTTTTACGGGTCCAGCTGGATGTGGTAAGACTTTCGTCATAAAACTTATCATGGAAATTTATAATCGATATAATGATAATGATGGATGCTGTAACTCATACATCGCCTGTGCTTCAACAGGCAAAGCTGCTGTTGCCATTGACGGAACTACCGTACATACTGCCCTAAAAATATCTTTGTCGAAATTACTTCCACTAAGCACTGAAGTAGCACATCAATATAGAGCACTATTCAAATACGTCAAAGTGTTAATCATTGATGAAATAAGTATGATTGGTGCTGAATTACTTCTTCAGATTGACACTAGATTGAAACAGATTACTGGAGATTTCAAAACTAATTTTGGTGGTTTAGATGTTATTTTGATTGGAGATCTACGCCAGTTACCACCAGTACGAGCTACTCCAATTTACAAACAGCAGAAGCAGAAAATTGTTGGACCTATTTTATGGCGTGGATTCAAATTTTATGAGTTAGATCAAGTTATGCGGCAGGCAAACCAAGAGTTTTCTTCAATATTGACAAAAATTGGGAATGGTCAACTACTCAACGATCGCGAATTAATTTTATTGGAATCGCGATTTGTAACAACTCCAGAGGCCGAAGTAGAATGTCCACATGGAATCAGATTATTTAATACAAACGAGGCTGTCACAAGATATAATAACCGAATTTTAAGTGCTGCTCAGAATAAAACTACTTCAATTGCTAAAGACGTATTTGTTGGTTGTACTTCTGCAGAACAAACAGCTTTTGTACGTCAAAAATTATATAAAATGGCGCTCATTGATACTGGAGGGTTGCCTTATGAAACCGTATTTGTGCCGAATGTTTTTTATATGATTACAACAAACATCGATGTGTCAGATGGCTTAGCAAATGGAGCTGTTGGAAAATTAGTTCATCTTGAATTTAATGATGAAGGAGATGTGAATGTTGTATGGCTTGATTTCCCAGACTCACAAAAAATTGGTCAAAAAATAAAGAAAAAAGTCGCTGGACATGTAGCTTCTCATCAAATCAGTACAACTGCTGTACCGATAGGAAGAAGATCTGCAACTATTCCACTTAATAACAACAAAACGATAAATGTTAAACGATCGCATCTACCTTTAGTTTGCGCTTGCGCAACTACGATTCATAAATCTCAGGGAAGTACATACCCTGAAATTGTTTATGAATATGATAAAACACATCAACTGTCATTAGTGTATGTTGCATTGACGCGGGTGACTAGTCTTCAAGGTTTGTACATTACAACAAAAGACAATGATAAAACTTTCTATCATGGCCGAAGAGCATCCACAGCTATAAATAGTCTTCAAGAAGAATTCCGTAGACTCTCGCTTAATCGTTTACAAACTACCACCAATGATCTGTTAGATTTTATTAATCAAAGGAGAGGGTTGGCAATATATACTTTTAATTGTCAAAGTCTCCGTGCTCATTCCATTGATCTCATTGATCCAATTATGCAAAAATCGAATGTTTTACTTTTAAATGAAACCTGGTTAGCCAATGAAGAGTCGATTAGTATACCAAATTTCAATTGCATAATACAATATAAGCGATCAAATGTTCGAGCTGGAGGAGTTGCGATTTATCAGAATATGCACGACACTACCAATATCATTACTCCAAACATTGATATGACTGTAAGACAGGCGGAATTGGCAAGCTCAACAGTGACATCAGTTGGTGAGGCTTGTGCAGCTGAATGCAAAATGGAAGATGGCAACAAAATTGTATTGATGGTAATTTACATTACTCCAAATCAAAAAATGGACGACATCATTCATTTCCTGAAAAGAATATTATGGCCATATACAACAGCTGGAGGAGAATATCTTGGTAGAGGAGAAGACAAGTTACCGATAATTTTAAGTGGAGACTTCAACGTCAATTTTTCCCGTGAAGATGCTCGTCCACTTATTGATTTCCTCCAAAATGACTTGAATTTAGCCATGAATAATAATCCTCTGATTTCGACAACACGACATGGCACTACCATAGATGCTGTATTTGTACGATATCTCAACGCTGTTAAGACAAAACTTTTCGTATCATATTTTAGTTATCATAAGCCACTGATAACTGAAGTTCCGATTCAGACATTACGGGAAGATACTATGGAAGTGGACATCATTTAATTAAAAATACAATTCGAATAATAAGACAATTTATGTTAGACTTATTGTAAGAAAATAAATATTTATTTATTTAATTTTTCAAATTTAAACTGAACTTTGTTGATTATCCTTTTCCAATCCTTCTATTATTTTATTGTAATTAATTATTTGCATGCAATTAAAAACTATTTTTAATGATGCCAAAGAAGTATAACTTCTCACGCGCGTACATAAGTACACGCACCCATTTTTTTTATTTTTTATTAAGCGGTGAAAAATGCCTTACGCATACCGCACCGTCTGGGGAGACGGTTTGGTTATGTGGGGCTTGCACCCACTTAAAAACACCGCCGTGAGCCTACTCTCGCCTTGGTGGATGAGCCGCGAGGACCGCTACGCATGACGTTCGCGGCCCATCCAGCGCAACCCGTTTCCGGGCACCAAACTCCTTTGGCGATGTCCGGGCTCACCTGAGACATCGCCACCACTCGTGAGGGCCGTTCAAAGCGACGACGATAGACGCCCCGATCTATCGCCCGCTGGCACCTCCTAGGGTGGCATCAGGTCGCCATGGCGCCTCCTCCGCCGCCCTGTCCTCCTGCGACGAATCGCGTCTGCGAGGGAGTCCTCCTCTCTGACGCGCTCATCATTCATCATCATCATTTCAGCCGGAAGACGTCCACTGCTGGACACAGGCCTCCCCCAAAGGGGGGGTTTTGCCATAATCGCCACGCTTGGCAGGCGGGTTGGCGATCGCAGTACGGTTGTTAAAAAAAACACAGAGAACGCTGCTGCCCATTCTCTGGTAAGTCCCTTAGTCGCCTCTTACGACACCCACGGGAAGATATGGGATGGTGCTATTCTTTACGTCCGACACCATACAGTACACCGACGCGCTGTACTCTGACGCGCTCAGCCGCCTCCTTCTGCGAGATGACGTCCTCGCAGAAGGACGCCACCGCCTCCCATGCCTCCCCGCTGTCGACCATGGCCTTGACCACGGCCGGTAAGGAGAGGTCTGCCCCGATTGCTGCTGCGAGAGCACGGCGCTGCACCGCCCAAGCAGGACAATGCACGAGGGTGTGAAGCGCCGTGTCCTCGCTGCAGCCGCACTGGTGGCACACGGGAGTCACCTCCCGTCTGGCCACTTTGTGCAGGTATTTGCCAAAGCAGCCGTGACCTGACAATACCTGCACCAGATGGAAGGACAACGTCCCGTGTCGCCTCCGTGTCCACTCTTCCAAGATCGGCCGGATCGCCCCCACGGTCCAGTGACCTGCACTGGGCGTCTCCAGCCTCACCCTCCAAATTCGCAGGGTTTGGGATTGGGCCTCCCTACGCCACCTCGTGACCAGCTCAGGCGGCGGGCGCGTGCCACTCTCCGCCTGCAGGTCTGCGCCACGTCGGTAGACCTCGGCGAGCACCTGCGACTCTAGATCCCACGGGGGTGTGCCCGCGAGGGCGCACGCCGCTTCCACAGATATGGTGCGGTATCCGCGTATGACCCTGACTGCCATGACTCTCTGTGGCCTCCGCAGTAGAGCCTTGTTCTGGGCAGACAGGGACTCCGCCCACACCGGGGCCCCATAGAGCGCCATCGAGCGAACCACCCCCGTGTACAGCCGCCGGCAAACCACGTTTGGTCCGCCCAGGTTCGGCAACAGCCGGCTAAGGGCGGACGCCGTGCCGATCAGCTTCGGCGCAAGCTGAGCAAAGTGCTCGCCGAAGTTCCACCTCCGGTCCAAAACCAGGCCCAAGTATTTCATGCTTGCCCGTACCGCTATTGGTGCACCACCAATAGTGAGGTGTGCACCGGCTGGTGGCCGTCGTCGGGGCGCATGAAATACTAGGGCCTCCGTCTTTTCGAGGGCCACTTTGAGGCCCATCGCCACGATTCGCCCCACGACGAGGGACGCGCCCTCGACGGCTGAGCGTGCCGCTTCCTCGTAGCTCCCTCCCCGGGCCGTGACGAGAGTGTCGTCAGCGTAGCAAATGACGCCCTGCCCGGGGGAGAGCAAACAGCGCAAGGACCAGTCATAGCCTATGTTCCACAAGAGTGGACCCAAGACCGACCCCTGCGGAACACCGCACACGATGGCCCTGCGCACAACTTGGCCGTCGCGTCCCTCGTAGGAGACAAACCGCCCCTGCAGGTAGTCTGCTACCAGCAGCCTCAGGTAGGCGATGTCTAAAGACACCGCCAACAAAACCCCGCCCTGGGCGACTGCATCTTTCGCCTCGGCCTTGAGGCGCAAGATGGTGTCTATCGTCGAACGCCCTGCGCGGAAACCGAACTGGGCGTCCGACAAGTTCGGGCCTACTGCATCTAAGTGCCGGACGATGCGGATAGCGAGAATCTTCTCTAGCATCTTCCCCGCCTCGTCCAGCAAGACAATCGGCCTGTACGCCGATGGAGACTCCGGGGGCCGCCCTGCCTTCTGGAGCAGCACCAGTCGACCCTCCTTCCAGGCCTTAGGGAACCGTCCCGACGTTAGACAGGCGTCAAACAGCTCCCTAAGCCTATCTTCCAGGGCCGCTTCCAGAGAGAGTGCCAACGCCCTTGCAGGCACCCCATCCGGTCCGGGGGCAGTCCTCTTGGACCGCGCCCTCAATATTGCTGCCCCCATCTCCGCGTCAGATATTGGGGGAGTCTCCACCTCCACATCTTGGCAACAGCAGGGGTAGCGAACGAGAGGTCCACTATTGACCCCCCGTGGTGCCGGACGCACGTGTTAACGGAGCCCCTGTTTAAAAGACAGAGGCCCGCAGCCGCTGCCCATTCCTCGACCGCCTCCCCCCTGACGTCCGTCCCGGGGGACCCCCACGCGGTCGACTTCGCGTTGAAGTCCCCCACGACGATGGCGTGGGACGGCATCATTCGTCGAACCGAGGTCCCTAGGCGGTCCAGGAAGTCCTCGAACTCCGCTAGGCTCCTGTTTGGGGAGAAATAAACTCCGAAGAGAATTATGTCCCCCCAGGTGGCCGCAACAAATCCTCGACTCCTCTCTCTGATGGAAAGTGGCGCCGAGGAGCTGATAATAGCGACGGAACCGTCAATGTCACCTACCCAGTCAGGACGAGCCGGGACGAAGTAAGGCTCCGCCACTATGGCCACACCTATAGTCCGCTCCGCCATGGTTTGTAGAACCAAGTCCTGCGCACCAGCGCAGTGGTTCAAGTTCGCCTGGAGGAGAGAATGAAAACGGACCGGGTCCATAATTAGTCCGTAATCATTATCGCCCCCTGCGATGGCTCCTCCAATCGCACTGCGCCAGAAGCAGTCGGGAGCAGAGAGGTCAGACCGTCCCTGCTAGAACGGACCGGCGGCCTGCAGTCCTTTCTGCCGGCGACGTGGCCGGTCGGTCGTCCTGCCGCCGCGCACAGTAAGCAATGCGGGTCGGCAGCGCACGCGGACGCCGGATGCCCCGGCTCACCGCAGCGGAAACAGTGTCCACTGAGGTCGACGCCAGAGTTGCACCTCCGGCCCACGTGTCCCAATCCCCAGCACTTGTAGCACCTCATGGGCCGAGCGTCCAGAACCATGACTATGGCAGAGCTCCAACCCACCAAAAGCCGGCCGGCGTCGGCCAGCTGTTTTGCCACTGCAACGGGGCAACGGATCCAGATAGAGCTGGCGCCTCCCGGGCCAGATCGAATTGGACCGACTCGGACCGCGTCCGACGAGCAGCCAGTCTTACGCGCAATCGCGTCCTGCACGTCCTGCCCGGACACGGAGTCGTCAAGCCCTGAGAGTGAGCCCTGCGCAGTTCAGCGCACTTCGTCGGCCTGGAGACCTTGACCTCCTCTGCGAAGACCGCTCGCAGTTTCTCTGCAACGCGGTCTGCCCCAACAGTGCCTTCGGCCCCTGGGAACTCCAGCATGCGGGCCCCGGTTAAGGCTTGTCGGAACCTGACATCTGTTATGCCAAGCTCCTCCAGGTTTACGGCTTGTCTGGCCTTGGTGAGGACGGCCGCGTATGTGACGCCCCTGTCCACTGCTTCAGGCTGCAGAGTGAGTACTACCGCAGCAGACCTGGGCGCACGAAGCCCTCTCTTGGCGTTCTTGCCCTTCTTAGGCCCGGAAGACTTGTCTCCCTGAGCGGTAGAGACCGCCACAGTCTTTTGGGGCAAGGAAGACGAAGTTCCTTCGTTCTTCTTCTTCTTCTTCCTCCTCCTTGCGGTCTGCCAGCCGTCACTGGCAGACGCCGATGGGTCTGCATTGGGGGCTCGTGTTTTGGCCGTTGGGACGGACCCACTCGGGGGAGCAAAAACCCCTTTGCGTCTCAGGCACCGTAGACGGCACCTGAGAAGCCACGGAAGGCTATTTAGGCCTGTTGCCAGTGCCGCCAGCGCTGCTAGCAGGAGCCGCCACACTCCTGCGGTCTGCTGCCAGAGGCGGACGAACGGTCCTCGCCGGCAGAAGGCGTTCCTCGATGCCAGCAAACCGGGCATCCATCATTTTCCCGATCTGGGAAACGATGGCATGCGCCTGCATTTCGCTCATAGATGTGACCTGTGGGAGCGACTTCTCCGGAGCAGAAGAACACCTTGGATCTACGGGCCCCGACTGCGGCGGACCTTCCGGCCTTACCCGGAGACCCACGACTTCCTCCCGCAGAGCCGCCATCTCTTGACGGAGAGCTTCGACCTCCATCCGCAGTCGGTCGTTCAGCAGGTGGAGCCTTCGAGTCTCCTCACTGGAGCTCCTGCTGGCGAGCCCCTCTATGGCCAGTCTGACCCGCTCTGCTGCCTCTCGAATTGCCCGCTGACTGGTGCCCTTTAAGTTTTTGGACTTTCGAGTGGTGTCCAAAACCACCTCGATGTCCAGTAGGGCTCTTTTTTCAAGTTCCTCTGCTGTGATGGAGGAACTCTGCCCGTTTAGCGGAACCTCAGCGCTGACAGGCGCATCCGCACTCTCCTCTACAGTCGCGTTGACGGCCATTTGGCACGCCGGCGACACGCTCATTGCCCCGTCGGAGTCACTCACTCTGGCCGCCGGCGTATCGGGAAGCTTCCAAAAGCGGCCCCGGGAGTCGCGCGATGCCACCGAAACGCTTGCACCGGAAGGCAACCCGCGTCCTCTGCCCCTCCTGGTTGTCGACACCTTGGGGGCCGGCAGGTTCTCCTCGCTAGAGGACAAACCCGCCGAACCCGCGTCCGACCCACAGACACGCGGCCGCTTCCCCCAAAACTTGGAGGGAGCGGCCGCAACGGCCTGCGAAAGGGTGGGTGTGTTGTCGAAGGTAGACGACATACCACCCACCCTCTCCAAAGCCACGCGAGGCTCCGCTGGAGCCTCCGTTCCCGGCCTCAGTGACGCAGCGCCAGAGTCCGACACTGCGTCCGACGCGTGGCGCTCGACCCGTCCTCGGTCATTGTTATTAAAACTAAATGAGATGAGGTCTTCAAAAGACCTCGTGGCGGATTCTCCAGCTGCTGAGCAGCTGGTACCGCCCTGGGGTAAAATCTTGCAAAGCGTCTTTTTCATGATTTTCTTTTTCCTTTGAAGGGTGTGGTCCCTGTCTCCCTTCTTATCATCATTTCCCACCCCCCCCCTTATGACTAGTCTATCGCCCTCACAGTCACGTCTGATGGGCAGACGCGTACCAGAGGGCGACAATATTACATCCCAACATATGCCCCGCAACGATGGCCCGTCGCGTGGCATATGAAGGAATATCCCCGACCCCGATTCACTCCCCGGGGACCCCGAGGAGTGAATCGCCAATCACGTACCGTCCGATGAGCCCGCTCCGTGAGCCATCGCACGGTACACGATGTGTCCCTCCCCATATTCACACTCCGATGACTCGGAGCGTGAATCACGCACTGCCCAGAACGACGGACAGGGCACCCCTCGCCAGAGTCTGAAGCGACTCCGGCGTGTGTGTCTCTCTTAGTCTGGTCTCTCACTTGGAATGGGAAAAACTCCAAGATCATTGAGACACTCAAGCCCCACCACGACGACAACGTGGAGACACCCGTGGGGAAGATAACAGGGCCTGCCGCATCCACCATCAACTCAAATGGCATTCCTGAAACTTGGGCAAGTATCAGATCAGCTCTAATTAATAATTTCTCGGATCAGAGGGACGAGACGGCTTTCTACAATGACCTCTCGTTGGCTACGCAAGGTAATAGGACCCCGCAGGAATTTTACGACCAATGTCAAACTTTATTTAGTACAATTATGACTTACGTGACGTTACACGAGACCTTACAAACGATTGTTGAAGCGAAACGGACATTTTATAAGAAAGTGACAATGCAGGCTTTCGTACGTGGACTAAAGGAACCTTTAGGCTCACGTATACGTTGTATGTGTCCAGAAACTATAGAAAAAGCTCTGGAATTCGTGCAGGAAGAATTAAATATTATATACCTGCAGCAGCGTAATGACGCCCCAAAGGCTCAAGCTGCTCAGAGCGCACCCAAAATTTTATATAAACCTCCCATGATGCCGTTTAACTCGTCAAATGTTCCGCGACCCCCAGTACCTAACTGGCCCGCTCCAGTAGGACAGCGTGGCTACCAGCCCCAGCCCCAGGCTTTTAAATTCAATACACCTAACCAGCATCAAAATCGCATGCCTACTCGAACTCAACAAATGTTCCGTGCACCATTACCAAACTACAACCCTCAAAGTAACGTTTTTAGATTACAGCAAAGAACTTATCCACCACAAAATTCGGGTCCGAAACCCATGAGCGGTGTTCAACATTTCGTTCCGAAACCGTTACCGATGATGCCAGGGCACGATTGGCAACGAAACTGGAACCCACCACCGAATAACTATTTTAAGACGCGTGAATTAAACCTCAGCGAACTTGCTCTGCCTAATAGTTCCTATTATTCTGCTGACTATTACTACGAGCCAGTATATGACTACTACACGGACGGTAATGACTGTTACATTGTTTGTGACTTTGACTACAACATTAATACGACTGATTCCAACTTGACTACAACTTCCGATAATCAGGTGGCCAGTGAGACAGTGCCACCCACACCCAGGCCCTAGCAGTGCAAATCAGAATCAGAACCAGAATTTTCGGTCGGACAAGACATCCAAAGAGTAAAAATAGACCTCAACTTACAGACCCAAAGACAGTTACCCTACATAGAAATCTCTTGCCCTCCTTTAAAATTTTTGATTGATACTGGCGCTAACCAGTCATTTATAAGCCCCGAGGCTGTACAAAAGTTTTTCTATAAATATCCTCTCAACTATGACCCTTTCGAGGTTACCAACGTACATGGCGTTAGCATTATTCCATAACGTTACCGTGTTTCAATGAATTCAATGAGGCCGATAGTATAAAATTATTCGTTTACCGTTTTCACGATTACTTTGATGGCCTAATAGGATTAGACTTATTATCCAAATGGGAGGCTAAAATAGATCTAAAAAATTTCCAATTAATAACGCGTACTGCTACGAATCAGATTAAAGTATACAATTCACGCAATGTTAATCTGTATGAGGATATCATCCCTGCTAAAAGTTCTAAGTTAGTTAAAATACCTATAAATGCCCCGGATAGCGACGTGTTAGTAAATGAGCAAGTGTTTTGTAATTGTATTATCCACGAATGCTTCACCACTGTTACCAATAGTCGTGGATATGTGGAGTTAGAAAATCCAACTCCTAATGACGTTATATTTTCGTTAGACCAACCAACTCGTGCGGAACTGTTCAATGCTAAGTGCACGCAAATGAAACAATCAAATCGCGTTGACGACGTAGTATCGCGTTTACGTACGGACCACCTTAATGCCGAGGAAAAAGCTAATCTCTTAACCCTTTGCTCTCACTATGCAGACGTATTTTACATTGATGGAGAACCATTAACGTTCACCAACAAAATTAAACATCGAATAAGAACAACAGACGAAATTCCCGCATATAAGAGCTACCGGTACCCTTTCGTTCATCGGGAAGAAGTTAGGAACCAAATTTCCAAAATGCTAGATCAAGGTATAATAAGACCTTCCGATTCTGCGTGGAGTTCACCCATTTGGGTTGTGGCAAAAAAAATGGACGCTTCCGGAAAGCAAAAATGGCGTCTCGTAGTTGATTTTCGTAAATTGAACGAAAAAACTATAGACCCATACCCCATACCAAACATCACTGACGTTCTTGATAAGTTAGGTGTAAGGTCCCGTAGTAGTTGGTACCTTACACTTGTAGCTTTAAGTAAGAAGTGGTAAGTCAGTACTTGGAGTTAGGCGAGTTGATGTAAACACACACAGATTTGGTAACACTAAAGGTTTATTAGAGTACCGATCACAACAAAGTAAAAGTGGGTTGGATGCTAATCCGCGGTGTTCGCGTAAGTATGTAATTCGTCAACTAACTTAAAATCATATTAAACATTGTTTTAAATACCAAAGAGAAAAGTAGGTTGCTGCGTTTGCAGCCTGACGGAATGTACGTAAACCGTACATGCTCCCGAGGGAAAAGGCGGGATGAGCATCCAGTACATAAAACGTTTTAAAGTAAAATCACAAAAATTGAGAACAGAGCACAAATTTTATACACAGCAAATGACGTGAACTCTGCCGCTTTATCATCAACTTTAATTTTGAGCGACTTGCATAGAATTCAAGAAATGCTAATGAATGCTCTCGCCAACATTTATCGAGGTCATTTGGATACACACTTGTTTCCTGCATCTCAAATAATAGAACAGCTGAACATCATCTCTGGAAAACTTCCACAGGGACTAGCCTTACCGATAAAGGACATACAAAAAGATTTCCGTGACATCTACGAACTAATCCATGTCAAGGCTCGGATTACAAACAACTTTCTACTTTTCGAATTGCATATTCCACTGTTGAGCGATGAGGACTACAAAATATACCGGGTAGGATAGTGTTATAATTCTCAAGGTGATGCATTTCATGACGTAGGTGTCTGACAACTGCTTCGCATGGTGTAAACTCGTGCGCGATTCTTTGACAGAGTTTATCAATTTGGTTTATGTAGTCGTTCATGTTATTCGCAGCTTGCCAGTAGGACGTTAGGTTGTAATAGATCAGTAGAGTCCATTCATCATGTATAAGTTGCAGTTTTCCGGCTTCATCGAAATAAATAGGTTGATTGTTGGTTATAGAGGTCACCTTATAGTTGTTTGTTACTGGTGACGATTGTGCAGTTCCTAACATTCCTATTAAAGTTATAAGAGCGAAAGTCAGGAAACTGTACTTGTTGGTTCGCGTGCTCCTTTTTCTTCTTTGGTTTTCTGTTATTGTATCTTCTTCTCTTTTGTTATTTGTTGTTTCTTCGGTAGGTAGCAGTGTTTCTTGCTGTGGTAATGGAGTTAGTTTAACAGTGGGTCGTTTTATCACTCCAGTTTTTGTTTTAAGGGTGGCCACTCGTACTAGACCATCCTTACCGGGATGAGTTTCCATCACTCGTCCCATGGCCCATTTGCCAGGAGGTAAGTTTGTTTCCTTGATTAGGACCACGTCGTTTAGTTTGTGGTTTTGTACAGTTCTGTTCCACTTGCTTCTAGACTGTAAGGTGTTCAGGTAGTCATTGGACCAAGCTTTCCAGAATTGATCCAGCATGTGCTCCGTTAGTTGCCAACGTTTTCTCAGATCCATCTTTCTGTTGTCAGGCTCCGGTTGAGGTAGAGACAACGTAGCACTGCCAGTTAGAAAGTGGCCTGGAGAGAGAGTGCTGTAAAATTCCTCCGGATCTTCTGTTAGCTGACATAGAGGCCTCGAGTTTAGGCAGGCTTCTATTTTCGCTAGTAACGTAGTGAATTCTTCCCAGGTCAGTTTTTGATCCCCAAGAACCCGCTTCAAGTGGTGTTTTAATGATTTGACGGCTGCTTCGAATATCCCCCCCGCACTAGGCCAAGCAGGGGCGTTGAAGTGCCAATGAATTTCTAGTTTCCCAATCTCGTCAAAGAACTCAGGAGAGAGTAGCTTCTTGAAGTTACTGAAATCCTCTCTCAGTACTTTGGATGCTCCAACGAAGTTCGTGCCGTTGTCTGAGTACATGTGAGCAGGCGTTCCGCGCCTCGCGCACATTCTCTGAAGGGCCGCAATAAACGCTTCCGTGCTTAGTTCTGAGACTAATTCGATATGTACAGCTTTCGTAGCCATACAGACGAAGACCGCGATGTATGCTTTTGAGGTCTTCACTCCTCTTCCTTTGTTAAGTTTCACGTCTACGTGACCAGTAAAGTCAACACCAGTGTGAGTGAATGGACGGCTTGGTGTTACTCTTTGTTTTGGCAGATCGGCCATTAGTTGAGCATTGTCCGTAGAATTGTAACGATGACATTTCACACAGCGTCGTATTCTTCCCTTTACCGCCCGATTTCCAGAGACTATCCAGTATCGTTGCCGTATGTAAGTAAGGGTCAGACGGGCTCCTCCATGAAGCGTCATCGAATGTGCTTGGTCGATCAGTAGTTCAGTGAAGCGGCTGGAGTAGGGTACCACTGCGGGATTCTTCATATTTGCAGGAAGATCAGAGTGCTGTAGTCTTCCGCCTACGCGAATGATTCCCTTGCTATCCAGATAAGGTTTGAGTTTGTAAATGTTGCTTTTTGGTGACACAGTTTTATTTTGTTTCAACTGTTTGTGTTCTTGCGCAAACTCGCTTTGTTGAACATATTTTATTATATATTCTGCTGCGTATTGTAGGTCAGTTGTTGTTAGGTAAGTAGCGCTTGGTCGTAATTTTTGCTTTAGTGATGCAATATATCGCACAATTCGAGCAGTAATTCTTATTACTGAAGTCAGCGAACTGTGGTTCTTCAACAACTTGTAAACAATATTTTCAGTGTTGTAGTTTTTCGAACTGACGTCATTGGGTTCGACCCTGTTTGCTTCGCTTGTAGTAAAGTGGCAATTCACATTATGAGGTGTTTCTGTTTCTGCAAAGTTTTTCAGAAACATAGGTCCGTTCCACCATAAGTTGAACTTGACTACTTTGCTCGGTAGCAAGCCTCTCGAAGCGCAGTCAGCTGGATTAAGTTCCGATCGTACATAACACCATTGTTGAGGTGGAATTACGTCTTTTATTTTCCCCACTCTGTTAGCTACGTATCTTTCCCATCTTGAGAGGTCTCCCTGAATCCAAGCTAGGACCACCTTGGAGTCACACCAACCATAAGCTGATATCTCATGCTCCGTTAGTGATTTCATCACTTTTTCCATGAGTTGGGAGAGTAGTAGTGCTCCGCATAGCTCAAGTCTGGGCAATGAAGTTTTTTGAGTAATCGGCACTACCCTAGTTTTTGATACTAGTAATGTGATCCTTGGGTCGCCCTTTTCGTCGATTACTCGGCTGTATATGACGCAAGCGTATGCCTTTTCGCTTGCGTCACAAAATCCATGTAGTTGGATATTTTTCTGCGTACTGCCAATCCATCTGTTTATTTTAATGTTTTTAATTAGATGTAGTTCTTTGTTTAGATGCCGCCATTCGTCTTGTAACTCAGTAGGTAGTTCAGCATCCCAGTTTATTTTAGTTAGCCACACCCTTTGGAATAGTAGTTTAGCTGACACAGTTATAGGCGCCAGCCAACCCAAGGGGTCGTATAGTTTGGATATTTGTGATAGCAGGTTTCTTTTAGTTAGTGGTTCGTTGTTGTAGTCGTCTATGGACCAGTTGAATATGAAAACGTCATCTTTTGGATTCCAACTCAACCCCAACGTTTTCATTGATTCGTCGCCTCTAAAATCAAATGTACTTTTCGATATTTGATCTTCGTCTAAGTGTCGTAGAAGCTCAGGATCGTTGCTTGACCATTTTCGCAGATTCATTCCGCCTCCCTTCAGTAGTTTTATGATCGATGTTTGAATTTCCTTTGCTTGTTTTGTAGAGTTGTGGCCGCTGATTAGGTCATCGACGTAGAACTGATTTAGCAATATTTCAGCGGCCTTTGGGTATTTGTGGCCGTCATCGATAGCAAGCTGTTTGAGTGTTCGCATTGCTAGCCATGGAGCACTTTTTGTCCCATATGTTAATGTTTGCAGTTGATATTCTTGTAAATTGTCTTTTGGTTGCTTTCTCCATAGGATCTTCTGTAGATGTTGTTGATCCGGATGACACCATATGGAACGGTACATTTTTTCAATGTCCGCTGTGTAGACGTATTTATAGCCACGCCATTGTAATATCAATGCTTGGATGTCCTTTTGCAGATTAGGACCTTTTTCCATTACGTCATTTAGGCTACATCCACCCATGGTCTTCTGGGAAGCATTAAAAACAGCTCGTAGTTTTGTTGTTGTTGATTGTTCTCTCAGTACTCCATGATGCGGTAAGAAGATTGCATCTTTGGCGGGTGTCGTGTTTGAAAGCTTCATGTGACCTAAATCAATGTACTCGCGGATGAAATCTTTGTACATTGATGCAAGTTTAGGGTTTCTGTCGAATTTTCTTTCCAGTTGTAAGAATTGAGAGATTGCGATCGACTTTGAGTTTCCCAATTTTTCTTCATAACGAGGAATCAGTGGCATCTTTACAATGTATTTTCCGTCGCGATCTCTTTCAGTAGTCATTTTGTAGTAGTTTTCGCACCAGTCGTCTTTAGATGTGTCCTCAGTATTCTGAATGATGTCTTCTGTCTCCCAGAATCTCTTTAAGTCGTTCAGGTCGACAAGAGCGACATGGCAGTTAAAAGTTTCTAGCTTGCCGCATAAAATCCATCCTAAACGGGTTTGCTGAGCTGTCGGCGTTTGGGCATCTCCCTTTAGGACCCCCTCTAATATAACTTGCGAATAGATATCCGCTCCCAGCAGCAAATCCACGCTCCTTGATAAGTTGAAGTCAGGATCCGCTAGTTTCAGACCTTGTAGCTGAGGCCATTTTTCTTTTTTAAATGTTTTGTTAGGTAAGTTGTTCGTGATCCTTTTCATTATTAGAGTGCTGACTGAAAATGCAAAGTCAGTGCATCTTGATTTACACTCTAATTCTAGTCGTCCTTTACAATCTCCCGAAATCGTACCCACGCCGGAAATTGTAGCGTTCATCCTTTTTCTAGGTAGTTTCAGTCGTTGAGCCGCGTTCTCCGTGATGAGGTTTACTTGAGATCCTTGGTCCAGTAAAGCTCGTAACGTTATAAAGTCTCCTGTTGATGTCTTTACTTGAAGTTCTACTGTAGTAAGTAATATTTCCATAATGTAGTTGTTTGATAAATGGTTCGAACTATGTTGGTTTGTTGATGTTGAAGGTTGATGTTCCCGTTGTTGAGAACGTTGACCCATATTGTTCATATTGGAACTTGGCGACAGTTTTTGCGCTGAATAGTGTAACATCGTATGATGTGGTTTATTGCACTCTTTGCAAGTTTTGTTCGACGTGCATTCTGTGTCTCCATGCTTATACAAACAGTTTTTGCATATTTGTAATTTCCTTACTGTGTCATTCCGTTGCCGTGTGTCCATTTCAATGAACTTTGGACACTGCATGATCACGTGAAAACCGCTGCACAGAAGGCATTTACCGTATGACGCATGGTATATTCTTGATGTTTCTTTTCTATGTGGTTCATATGATGGTTTATTGGAGTTAAATCTCGTTTTGTTGCTGAATATTTGTTTATGTTGGTTAGATGCATCTTTTTGGTAACCCTTTGCTGCTTCCAACGCCATGAATTTGGTCTCCAAGAACCCCAAAAATTCACTCAGCTCCGGGACTTGCTTTGGATGCTCTAATTCTCTAGTGTATTCAGTATATGATGTTGAGTCCAACTTCTGTGCCATCAAGTACACGATTATTGGATCCCAGCTTGATGTATTTAGACCGATGTTATGTAGGCCATTCATGCATTCGTTGATTACGTCATGCATTCTCTTCAAGACAGCAGCATTGACCTGCTGGATGGATGGTAACTCCATCAAAGTATTCATCAAGTTCGTAAACTGGAGTCTCTTGTTGTCGTATCGCTGAATAAGAATATCCCAACAAGTTTCATAGTTTTCAGCGCCGACCAAATGTTGAACTAATCGTTCCGGCTCTCCTTTAAGCTTAGATTTTAAGTGTTGCATTTTCTGCGCTTTCGAAGAATTTGCATTGTTGTGGATTGTCTCCAGAAACATATCCTTGAACGTAATCCACTGACTGTAGTTTCCAGTGAATTCCGGTAGTTGAATCCTCGGTGCATAGTTTTGGTGGTTTACGCTTGTCCATAGTTTCGAGTTGAGAGATCTTTTCATGACATCGTACTGACGTTCTTTGTTGGCGAACAAGTCGTTGTATATTTCGTTTGACCCTTTCAAAATAGCTTCTAGCTCCCAGTGACATTTCTCTACAGTGTCCCACTTGGTTTTCAGGACGCTCAGGTGATCCTCTAACTCCCATTTTTCAGTTATGGAGTCAATTTCTATTTTGGACATCGCCCGTTCTAGTGCTTTAATGTGACATTCTTGTCGATCAAGCAGTTCCTTGGTCTTGGTATCTACTCCCGTAGGATGAGGAATGACAACTTCAGCCTGTTTTCCTTCCCAGACCAACAACCGCTGCAGTATATCAATCCTGGTGGATTCATACATATGTTTCGTCTTTTCATAAATGTTTCCAGTAAAATATTGGATTTCTTTGTCCTCTCGTTCAAGTAATACATTGTGTCTATTGCCAAAGTCTTGCCAGAGGTTTTCCAATGACACTAACCTTTGAGTCAGGTACTCCTTTCCTTTCCGAGACGCGCTGTCCTTTTGGTAGTTAGTACAGAGACGTTTGATTGACTCGAAGACTTTGTTTTGTGCAGTGATTTCGCTCATCTTGATGTAGTCGTTTCGGTAATCGAAAGTAGCAGTAGTAGTAAGATGTAGTAGTAAAGTAGGTATTGAAGAACACGTAGTTCGGTGTCTTCTAGTTTGTAGGCCTCGTATTACCCGCAGTTCACGTTGTAGTCCGGAAGCTGTAGTAGCAGTAGTCGTAGTAGTAGTTGGCTTGTTGCCGCAGTTGAATCTTGTTTTTCCGCTTGATTCACGAAGAAGTTCCAAAGTATCCCCTCTTCGTTGATTGCTCAGAGCTCTTGTACTCTTTTTACGAATATGCGCGCTTTCTCAACTTGACTGGTGAGATCCGCTTGTGGAAGGCCAGCCAAGCCGATTCGCTGTCGTTCCAAGAGATACAATTACCCCAAACTGTGAAATACTCGAAGGACCATTAAATGTAAGGTCCCGTAGTAGTTGGTACCTTACACTTGTAGCTTTAAGTAAGAAGTGGTAAGTCAGTACTTGGAGTTAGGCGAGTTGATGTAAACACACACAGATTTGGTAACACTAAAGGTTTATTAGAGTACCGATCACAACAAAGTAAAAGTGGGTTGGATGCTAATCCGCGGTGTTCGCGTAAGTATGTAATTCGTCAACTAACTTAAAATCATATTAAACATTGTTTTAAATACCAAAGAGAAAAGTAGGTTGCTGCGTTTGCAGCCTGACGGAATGTACGTAAACCGTACATTAGGCAAGTGCCAATACTTTACGACTCTAGATTTGGCAAGTGGTTTTTATCAAGTAGAAATGGACCCTCAGGATATACCAAAAACAGCATTTAATGTGGAACACGGGCATTTTGAATTCCTTCGAATGCCCATGGGACTTAAAAATTCACCGTCCACCTTCCAACGAGTTATGGACAATGTTCTAAGAGGCCTTCAAAATAATATCTGCCTCGTGTATCTTGATGACATTATAGTATACAGCACATCCCTTCAAGAGCATATGGACAACTTGGAAAAGGTCTTCCAAAGACTTAGAGAGTCCAACTTCAAAATTCAAATGGACAAGTCCGAATTTCTTAAACTCGAAACTGCTTATCTGGGACATATCATTAGTAGAGATGGCATCAAGCCGAACCCTGACAAGATCTGTGCTGTCCAAAAATATCCAATTCCAAAGACCCCTAAGGAAATCAAACAATTTCTAGGACTTTTAGGTTATTATCGAAAATTCATCCCCGATTTCGCTCGCATCACCAAACCTCTTACCTCATGCCTTAAGAAAGGTAGTAAAATCACTCTTAGCCCCGAATATGTCAATGCCTTTGAAACCTGTAAGACTTTATTAACCAATGACCCAATTCTACAATACCCAGACTTCAAAAAGAATTTAATCTCACAACAGACGCTTCGAATGTCGCTATTGGAGCAGTGCTATCTCAAGGACCTATAGGTTCTGACAAACCCGTCTGTTACGCCTCACGCACACTTAACGAAAGTGAGCTAAATTACAGCACAATTGAAAAAGAGTTGCTCGCCATAGTCTGGGCTACAAAATACTTTAGACCTTATTTCTTCGGTAGAAAATTTAAAGTACTGACCGACCACAAACCCTTGCAGTGGATGATGAACTTGTGAGAACCCAACTCACGACTGACCAGATGGCGACTCAGACTAAGCGAATATGACTTCACCGTTTTGTACAAAAAAGGAAAATTTAATACCAACGCTGATGCTCTCTCCCGTGTGGAAATCCACAACGAAGAAGCAGATGAGATCAATTCATTGATCGAAAATATCAAGAATCTTAGATCAATGATCCATCAGAGGCACCACCTCCACCAGTAAACTCCTCGACTGACACCGACAAATTGACCGAAAATACTAATGACCTTAGATCAATGATCAACAACCCATCGGAGGCACCACCTCCACCAACAAACTCCTCGACTGACACCGTGCATACCAGCAACGAACAGCCGATACTAGAAATCCCCATCACAGACGAACCTCTCAATAAATTTCATCGACAGATTTACTTTAACATAGTAGGTGACATAAAACGCCGACCACATGTAACCAAACCATTCGAAAATCATACTAGAATCGCAGTTCAAATTTCAGAATCCAACCTAGAGAGCGACATTATTAATGCTATCAAAGAATACGTGAACCCTAAAGTCAAAACGGCTATCTTGATCAATCCACCTTTGGCCATGTACTCAATAATACCCATTATACAAGACAAATTTAGAAGTTCCTCACTTAACCTAGTATTAGCTAAGATAGAACTCGAGAACGTTAAGGAATACCTCCAACAGCAAGACATTATCCGACACTATCATGACGGTAAGACGAACCACCGTGGTATAAATGAATGTCATTTAGCCCTCTCACGAAAATATTACTGGCCAAAGATGAAAGAACAAATCACCAAGTTTATCAATGAGTGTACCATCTGTGGTCAAGCTAAGTACGACAGAAATCCAATAAGACCTCAATTTAACATAGTGCCCCCAGCTTCCAAACCACTTGAAATTATTCACATGGACCTCTTTACAGTTCAGAACGAAAAATATGTAACCTTTATGGATGTCTTCACAAAATATGCCCAAGCGTATCATTTGCGAGATGGTACCGCTATTAGTATTATACAGGCACTACTACGGTTCTGTACCCACCATGGACTACCTATGACAATTATTATCACCGATAATGGCACTGAGTTTACGAACCAACTTTTCTCCGAATTTCAACGTCTACATAAGATAACTCACCATAAAATTCTACCCCATAGTCCGAATGACAATGGCAATATCGAACGTTTTCATTCAACCTTATTGGAACACATTAGAATTCTAAAACTACAAAAGAAAGACGAACCGATAGTTAATCTCATGCCATACGCCATAATTGCATATAATAGTTCAATCCATAGTTTCACGAAATGCAGACCGTTTGACCTATTGACCGGACATTTTGACCCCAGAGACCCAATCGACATAGACCTGACCGAGCACATTTTACAACAATATGCGCAGAATCATAGACAACAGATGAACCAAGTTTATGAAATCATTAACGACTCATCTCTTGCAAATCGTACAGCCCTAATCAACAACATGAATAAAACTCGCGAGCCTGAAGTAGAATATGCCCCTCAACAACAAGTTTTTATTAAAAACCCCTTTGCCAGGCGCCAGAAAGCTGCACCACGTTATAGGCAGGACACAGTACTCGCCGATCTGCCTATACACATATACACTTCAAAAAAACGTGGCCCCATAGCCAAAGCACGGCTGAAACGTGTTCTTAAAACAAGCCAATTGTTACAGAATCCTGCTACTACTGACAATCCATGCGACTCACCCCCAAGAGAATAAGGCTTGAGACTCTAGCCGATGGACCAGGACTGTTACCATACAGATTAGGACCGACCAGACTAACTACACATTACCACCCATTTATACAGTATATACAATTAACCGACATAGAAGATAAAATAAACTCCGTACAGACGCAACTAAAGACTTTTAAAACTAAACTTACTAATGAGTCTTACATACCCTACGAATATCAGATTGACTATCTTACTAACAAACTTAGTAAGGTACTACAACAAATAAAATCTTTGGAACCTGTTAGAGTCAAAACAGGTCTTGTAGATAGCCTTGGGTCAGTAATAAAAAGTGTTACTGGCAACTTAGATTATCTAGATGCCTTGAAATATGATGAGGCTATTAAAACTTTACAAAATAATGAAAATAAAATAGTATCAGAATTCAACAATCATATCAGCTTAAGTAAAGAATGGATGTCCCAACACGGTACTATCTTAGACCAAATAACATAAAACCAGGAAAGGGTTAACGCAACGTTAGAATTAATTCTAGAGAAAAATGCTTACACAGACCACAGCTTAATAAACATTGCAAAGTTTGCCCAAATTTTAGGAATAATAACTAATAATGTAGAAGATTTAACATTAGAGATAATTAGGTTAGAAAATATAATGGCTTTTATTCGTGCGTCCAGCACTCATCACTCCATGATAGATGTAGAAGTTCTAAGATCCATGGTAGATAGATTAAAATCCATATACAACCAAGATCAAGTCTTAAATTTAGAATTACGAGAATATTATAGTCTTATAAAACCAGGTTCCTATTTTATTGAGAAAAGAACAGTAATAGTATACAGCTTCCCTATAGTTTCTATAGACCTTTACAAGTTATACAAACTATCCATCGTACCCAATAAGCAACAACTTGCCGTTATTCCTTCTTCTCCCTACATAGCAACAAACGAGAAATCATTCGTGTACATAAAGGCTGAATGCCCGAAGTACAGCAGCATCCATCTCTGTGAAAGGAAGACAAGCCATCAGATCCGGACGAAGCCAGATTGCATCCAAGAGCTCATCATCAACCAAGGTCTAGAAGACACTTGCCAATTCACCAAGATTTCACTCTCCAAACAAGCAAAAAAACTGGACGAACAACACTACGTCTTATCATTGCCCCAGCCGACCAAAGTACAGCTAGCCTGTGGCAGAAAAGACTTCAACATTCTCCAGGGAAGTTACCTCGTCACCATACCTATGGACTGCTACCTGCAAACAACAGAATTCACAATCATTAACGACAGCAACGAGATAAAGGGACAGCCACGAAAATTATCAAAGATCCCTTATAACGACAAGAATCAAACGACTGACTCCACCCACATCATCGGCTTCAATTCAGTCAACTTGGAAGAACTTCATGGCATCCAGAACAAACTATTGATGGAAAGCCCTATTCAGATCGACCAGACTCAACCGGTTGTCCTATGCCATACCACCATACCATTTTACATCATCGTACTTTGCGCAACCATACTTATCATTTTGGTAATAAGCCGCAGATACAAATGCTGGAACCTTAAAGCAGGCAACAAGGAAAAGCAACAAACCCTTAAGATACACACGCATGTTCTGTATGGTGTCCGGACGTAAAGAATAGCACCATCCCATATCTTCCCGTGGGTGTCGTAAGAGGCGACTAAAGGACTTACCAGTGAATGGGCAGCAGCGTTCTCTGTGATTTTTTTTTTTTTATAACAAACATACTGCGATCGCCAACCCGCCTGCCAAGCGTGGCGATTATGGCAAAACCCCCCTTGGGGAGGCCTATGTCCAGCAGTGGACGTCTTTCGGCTGAAATGATGATGATGATGACACACGCATGAAGATGTGACAAGAAAACGAGATGAACTCCCAGCAACATTTTCTCTCAACATGAGCAAATAGTTGCTGTTCTGCGGATGGAGGTGTTAAATACGGATCTATCTATATATCTAATGGATATCGCCGACCTCGCACATTCCTGCATGTTTACGCCAAACGCACGAAAACTGCAGCATCGACATCCGTCCAGCCACGAGCCGCCGACGCAGCGAAATTCACCATAGCAATTAATTATTTTTAAGTATTTTTCCTGTCATTCCTTATTCTAGCATCGAATAGGTTTCACCATATTAATTGTAGTAATTTCTTTTAAATCAAATTAGTTATAAAATATCTTTGGTTTTTTTTCGATCCACCGTCTGCAGCGTACGTAATTAGCGATATTGAACCACGTGAGCTGCCACAAATTACTCATTGCCTCCTTATCTTGCCATGCACATGACTTGCCCTGAACAGCACGTTATGATACGGCCCGCTACAGTCCTTCAACGAACCTCATATTTTTTAGAGAGGCATTAAAAATAGAACATATTGAGGAGCTAAAGTGTTCGTGCTGCGTCCACAAGGAAAATGTTACTTAACTTCCTTATCAGGCTAATACTATTTTATCAGTATGCAATGTTATGAATAAAGGCTCTCACAGATGCGACGAATTTACTGAGTCCAGAGGAACGGCATCTATACATATAGTCAGCGTTAAGTGAGCAACCGGTGACGTAACATGGAGAGAAAATGAAGTTATGAGGTGTGCGAGTCGCGCGCTCCACGTCGTGTACCACGCCGCGCTCCACGTTGCCTGTCACGTCCCGTACCACGCCACGCTCCGCTTTACCTGTTTCGTCACGTACCACGCCGCGCTCCACGTTGCCTGTCACGTCCCGTACCACGCCGCGCTCCGCGTTACCTGTCACGTCACGTACCACGCCGCGCTCCACGTTGCCTGTCACGTCCCGTACCACGCCGCGCTCCGCGTTAGCTGTCACGTCACGTACCACGCCGCGCTCCACGTTGCCTGTCACGTCCCGTACCACGCCGCGCTCCGCGTTACCTGTCACGTCCCGTACCACGCCGCGCTCCACGTTGCCTGTCACGTCCCGTACCACGCCGCGCTCCGCGTTACCTGTCACGTCACGTAACACGCCGCGCTCCACGTTGCCTGTCACGTCCCGTACCACGCCGCGCTCCGCGTTACCTGTCACGTCACGTACCACGCCGCGCTCCACGTTGCCTGTCACGTCCCGTACCACGCCGCGCTCCGCGTTACCTGTCACGTCACGTACCACGCCGCACTTCACGCCAAATAGGTAACCAACTTTCTTTTCGCTATCTTAGTTTAAGACTCTCGCTCATCTACGGAGTTTCGCTAGTTAGTTAAATTTGTCTCTGTATATTCTACCTAATAGAAATTTGTGCTATTATAAAAGACGGCACGTTCATGTTGCTTTTGGGATAATTGTTGTCATCAATGAACATTTTTCGTGTGGACGCGCGTGTGTCGCAGCGCAGACTTGCGCGTGTGTGCGCCGCCTTTGATCTTGGACGAGACGGGCGAGTGCGCGCGCCTCCCTCGACAGCAGCACTCACACCGCCGGGCGAGTGCTCGCAGCTTCGTGTCCGCGTCCGTGTCTATGTGTCGTATGTCTAGTGTCGCCGCCGCCGTCATGAGCCTGCTAGCGCTGCTGCTGGCCGCTACCGCCGGCGCCGTCGCCGCCGCCGACAACTCCAGCTGCGCGTTGTTGGCCGGCAACATCATTAACGGTGAGTGCTCCGAACATAAACAGCAAGTGAAACTGTCGCGTATTACATTCACAGTGTTATCCATTGCGAAATCTAAAACCGTTTAGAGCCACATTCCCACTGACTAATTCGGCCATCGGCAGTATTCTTCACCTGTCACTTGTGGTAAAAGTTTCCACTAGGCCTTGAGCAATCTTATCTTATATCTTATCTTATCTTATATACTATTATAAATTATAAATGTGATATATACATATATATATATACTATTATAAATGTGAAAGTTTGGATGGATGGATGGATGGATGTTTGTTAATCAATCACACCAGAACGGCTGAACGGATCTGGATGAAATTTGGCACAGAGATATATTATAGTCTGGAATAGCACATAGGCTATATATTTTCGCGATAATAACTCAGGGGGATCAGCAATATTGCATTATGTCCATATTCCTCAACTGTTTGACAATTACTGACAACTGTCATAACATGCATTAGAATAGAACGGCTATTTTAGATGTTTGTCAACGGAGTAAGGAGCCTGATGGTTTAGCAACTGCCCTGTAAACGAGCGTTCGCAAGTTCGAATCTCAACCCGTATTATACACTTTTTGTGATTATATTGTTTTTAATTTATGCTATAAGATTTCCAAAAATAATAAACATGGTTCGAGACTTCGATTCCCAACCGATTTTCACTTTTTGTAACTATGTATTTTGTTTTATTTTAATGCTTTATGATTTTCAAATCATTACATAATAGATTACATAATAATAGGTAATAATAACAATAATGGCTCGTATTGTGAGGAGGTTCTTGTCTCTGGAGCCCTAACCACCGGTAGCTTGGACCCTGCTCCCGCTATCGGCGGACCACTATTTTTTATATTTTTAAATGTTTTTTATATAGTTTTTGTTAAGAAATATTTAAAAATGTATTAAGTGTGTTAGAAAATAAATAAAGGAAACAATAATATAAACTTGTGGAATCTGAGGTACCGTACTACAATTATGTGCCCGACCCAGTTCTCGAGAAAGACCATGTCACGCTGTACTGGGATCAGTCTATCATTACTGACAGGACTATTGTCGCCAATAAGCCTGACATAGTAGTGATAGACCGATCAGCGCGCCGCGTAATGATAGTCGATGTTACCATCCCGCATGACGAGAACCTCGTGAAAGCTGAGAAAGAGAAACAAATAAAATATCTCGACTTGGCACACGAGGTTGTCGACATGTGGCATATGAACTCGGATGTCATTGTGCCGATCATCGTGACGGCCAATGGCCTTATAGCCAAGAGCCTCGACGACCATCTTTCGAGGCTCTCCTTAGGCGGTTGGATTAAGGGCCTGATTCAGAAGGCAGTACTCCTCGTTACGGCTCGTATTGTGAGGAGGTTCCTGTCTCTGGAGCCCTAACCACCGGTAGCTTGGACCCTGCTCCCGCTACCGGCAGACCACTATTTTTTATATTTTTAAATGTTTTTTCATTTGGTTTTTTTTAAGAAATATTTAAAAATATTTAAAATACGTTTATAAAATGAATAAAGGAAACAATAATAACTATTGCCGTTTTTTCCTCACATTTTGTAACTTTGACGTATATTTATATTTTTTCCTAATTTCATTTTTATTGGATTAATTGTTGAATTACTTACCTTTTAGAGTTGTTTTCGTACTAGTAGTTGCGTATTACCTCATAGGGTAGTGTGTCAAAACACTTGTTTCAATGTGCCGTTGGTTTCACTACTTACTTCAAGGTAGGTATATTTTTGTCATAGACTGGGTTTTGAGAATTTAAGATACGCAGTGCAGAGCAGCTTTTTTCACTCTAACTATAGTTTGCAATTGCATTATAATCGGTTCAGAATTTCATACTTTATCCCCTAATATATACTTTTAGTTTTTTTTAATAATTCAAAAGACAGTTTAAAGGTTATCATAAATCAGTAAATAAAAATTGACCAATTTACACAGTTACTTACAAAAAAAAGTCTCTAAAAAGTTTAAAATAAAAATAAAAATTATATAAAACCACGATGTTGTAAATATATTGCGTGTGGGAATCGAACCCGCTACACGCAGCGCCCGCAGTCAATCGCTCAGCCACTGCGCCAACTGTGTCGTCACATTGCATTTGTGCTGAATCTACTGCTGGCCTAACTCTGCAAGGACCGCAAACGTTTTAAAAAATAAATTTTAAAGCTGTATAGCTTTAAAATTTATTTTTTAAAACGTTTCCCCATTCTAGAAACTCCTCCTGTTTCGCGGGCGGCCACGGCCATAGCAAGTGCTGCTACTACATTAACAATCTACGATTGGTACTAATTAACTTGTTCGATATTTAGTTTTCCTCCAAGGATAAATGTTTGAGTAATTATGCTATATAATTATTATTTACACACCAAAAGTACTGCAGCTGTAAAACACATAAAGTAATGTGTTGGGTACTCATTTTTTATTACAACAGGAATCAATTTTTATAAACAGTGGTGAACAGGGCGTTAACAATATACTAAGCTATGCTAGCTAGGTTATCGGCTAGAATATAGTGGAAATGGTGCCGCTGGATTAGCAGCGGCCATCTTGAGCCCACAGTCGGCTTAAAGATTTCTATTGGCCACTGCAGTTCGTAAACAGGATGTAGGTATATACAGAATAAAAGATTTAATAATAATAAAAAATATATAAATAATAATAAAACCTGTCGCGGAAAATGACATTGAAAAGACGTCTGTCATAACACATTTTCGTTTATTTGAATTTCCACGCATGTGTTTTGGCTAGGTTACTTACACTGGGCGCATCTGGGAAAGTCATTTAGTAGTTTCTTACGATATGGTAAGTAAGTATGTAACACTAATTTAGTTGAAATGTTTGGTCGGTGTCGGCAGGACCCGTGCTGTGGCGCAGCGTGACGGTGAAAGGGCATACGTTGAACGTGTCGCTGGTTTGGGGCAGCGAGCCGGCGCACGCTGCCGCCGCGCTGCTGGCCGCACTGCTGCGCCACGTGCGCCTGTACCACGGCGTGCAGCTGTCGTCCGACCCCAACCCGCACGACACCGCCGAGCTCGCCACCAACGTCACCTTCAGCATGTACGGTTATAATAAAGAGTACGTACATATTTACTTCTGGCAACTTGATGAGTTCCCAGTTTCACAAACATACATACAGGGTGTAAACGAACCCTTGACGAAGTCGTCAATATTGCATATTGCTGGAAAACTAATTCTACTCAAAACATTGTGATAATAGGTGAATTAAATAGTACAGGGGTCTTGGAGGTATTTAAAGTAGAGTGATAACATTTAGAACCTATATTTAAAAAAAAAGGGTGAAAACGTTGGAACTTTGACCCCCAACATCTCCGTAACTAGAAGGTTCCCAGGTATGGTCCAGAACAAAAGAAATGGTCGCAATGACGGGAAGAAGAACTATCTCTAGGCTTCATTAAGGATCTGTTTACACCCTTTATTTGACACATTCGTTCCCAAATTCACGGTCGGATAGTTGCACAAAACCAAATTTCGTAAAGGTCTTTACCTTTACGAAATTTATAGCTGGTGAGATGTGATGTTGCCTCCTAAACACCTCGTGTCGAAGTGCCGGCAGGGCTGTTGAATAACTTTCAGTACTGGTACAACAACCAGCGTAAAAGTGTGAATAGGGTGCGGGGTAAGAGAAGGGGGATAACGTCTTCAAACCTTTTTAACCTCTGTATCAACGATTTGATCGTTGAACTCAGCTGTAAGCGAATCGAGTGTCGCCTTGATGACGTCAGTGTCAACAATATCAGTTACGCAGATGGCATGGAGCTGCTGTGCCCAACGGTTAGAGCGCTTTGAGAACTGCTAACAATCTACGAGGAGCTTGTGCTATCGCACGGCGTGTCCAACAATGTAAAAAAGAGGGAGTTCTTGGTCTTTAAAGCCGTCAACGGTAGGTGGCCAGAGACTGTACCTGAGATTCAGTTAGCCGGTCAGGAACTAAAACGGGTCTATCAGTTCAAGTATCTGCACTATGTAACCGACGATCTTAATGCCCAGGCGGATATGGAAAGGATGTTGCTTGTATGAAATAAAAGGAGATCGGGCGGAAGCGGTCCAAGTAGCGTCGGTGAAGAGACCTATATTTTCTTGAAGCTGATGTACTCGTAAAGAGCATAATTTTTTGTTATGGCGTCAAAAAAAATCCTCAATGGAGTTAGAAAAAAGTTATTGATCATTTAAAATGAACTGTGTAATTGACGATTGCATTAATTACAAACTGCGCCGGTAATTAGATATACATTACTTTAAAGAACAGGGTTTTTCTTTGTTAAAGACATAAGCGAACCGGCGCGGCGCTGGGAAAAAAAGGTAAACGCCATAATGTACAATTAGTGACAACAAAATCTCAATCTTCTAATTCAAGAGATATAGGAGGCGTCGGTGATAGAGACATAAATCATTTTAAAGCTTGTTAGAAGAGGGTTTTTCTTTGTTAAGGACGTACGCGATTCGGCGCCTGGAGCAAAAAGTTAAACGCCATAATATACAATTACTGACAACAAAATCTTCGAATTCAAGAGATACAAAAGGCATTGTTGATTGATTCATTGGTTTAACGCCCCTTGGGTTGTCCGTTGTACTAAGATTTTTGCTGTGTCAAGAATTTGGTTAATGGTTCTCTTTCATCACAGTTAAACACCTAATGCGACCAACTGTGAACATGTACTCGATACCATGAAAAATGTTTGCATACCCTTTTAAGAATTATAGTCGTGAAGATTTTATGTATTCAGAAGTTAGCAAACAAATCGTTTTCAACCCGTAATAAGAATAACTAATGAGACCAACTGTAAACTTTGGCATAGGGCAAACTACATGTTTCATAGTACCTATGCCAAACCTTTATTTCATTACCCCTTTAAGAACTATGGTTGTGAAGGTTACGCATATGTTTATCAGTGACGTAGTGATAAAGGCTTGATACTACCTGTATTGGTCAATATCACTTGTATAATCCACCGTGTATTTCTCCTAAATAAAATGAAGAATTCGATTTACAAAATTTTTAAGCGATTTCCTTGAGCTTTGATAATTGAAAAGCATCAAACACAACAAGTGATTTGAGTAACCTAGAATCAACAAAGCTTCTTGGACCAGAGTCTATAGAAGTCTGTCCGATCTCCTTTAGTTCCCAAAAAAATATGGAAATATTTCACGACGGGTAACTCTCGCGAGGATATTATAAAGCTTGTATGTACATAATCCTCGTATGTATCTGAGTAAAATTTTTACCCCGTCGCAAAAAGAGGGGTGTTATAAGTTTTACCCCTATGTGTGTGTGTGTGTCTGTCTCTGGCACCGGAGCTCCTTAACGAGTGAACCGATTTTGATGCGGTTTTTTTATTTGAAAGCTAGTCTTTTGGCAATGGTTCTTAGACATGTTTTATCAAAATCGGCTCAGCCATTTTAGATATGGTGGTGAAAGTGGGGATTAATAATCGAATATTTTCAAATACATCTATCTAAACACATAATGCACTTTCATTTTATACCCCTTCAAATGTAAGTGCATTATGTATTTACTAAAGTAAAAAACTGTACGTTTCATTAAATCGGTCATATTGTCAAAATGTTAAGTTAGGTGGAAGGTGAAATATTTAGTTCATTATCATTCATCGCTAGGTGGCGCTGCTTGTGTTGACTAGCTTAATTTGACTCTCAGTATTTATCTATTTCCATAAATTACAGAACAATAACATTACTGTGCGTTATTGGTGAGATCAAGACTTTATTCGTGCTGTCAATTGGAGTCATCTAAATACTGAGTTGTTGTGGTAACAAAATACTAGTGTCTATCATCGATTGAGAACATATAATTATGGTGTGGGAGTGTTATTCAGAGTGCTACAGGACTGTGATATCTGTAACCGTGTCGTGTTAAACTGGATTCTGATTTATAGTGCTTACGGCTTGTTTTCAAATCTGCTTGGTCATGTTCCCTGACACTAAACTCAAAACAACGCTCGCAGAGAAGTAGCATAGGGCTTGCATTCCTAGCAGCTGTCGATCGATACTGCGGGCGCCGTGAATCGATACATTTTAAAATTTCGCTGTGCGATAGGGGGCGCCACAAGTGTGATTAACGCACCCAAGCGTACTCAGTATTCTTAACTAGACACCAAACGTGCGACATAATCTTTACGGTTCACGATAGGTGGCGCCAATGCAACCCATTTTGGATAACTACGTTACTTCTATTTGGACTGCAAATAACTTTAATATTATTTATCTTCAAGATGCAACGGGTGCAACGGTGTTTTGACTCCTGAGGCTGGATACCTATTATGTAATTTATGTGTTGGAAAATACCATCACGACCGTCTAAACATTACGCTGCAGCAATTTAGCCCTGACCCAGGATTATAAATCCTGTTGGAAGTGTCCTTCGTGCAGTAACATTGTACTCGCCATAACTTGGACACGCCTGTTTCTGCCACCCAGCTTTCGACTTATGAGGACAGTAGTATGAACATGTCCTGCAACATCATGGATCAGAGTGTGCTATCGACACGCACTCCACCGATGTATGTGCCATCTGCTGCCAGGGATGGTGACACCAGTGCATTGGTTACCCAAGGCAACCAAATCCAGGCGCTCACCCAGGAATTCAATAGAACTCTGCAGGGTTGGCGTTCTGACATGGATTGGACCCTTGAATCATTCAAGGAAGATATTAAAACCTCGATGCGAGATTGGCGAGGCGAGATCGAGACTAGCATGTTTAGTTTTCATGAAACTGTTAAACGTAGCCTGTTGGACATGAACCAGAAGTTGAGCATTGTCCTCACGGTCCAAGCCAAATTTTAGCAGGATGTGAAGCAAATTCCCGAAGAAATATCTGGCCTCAAAGATTCGCTGCAGTTCCACGCAAGCCAACAGGATGACCTCAAAAGAAGAGTTGAAAATATTGCATGTAGGCTGAACAATCTACTACCTCGATCAGCTATCTAGAATCGAAGATAGATACGCTCGAGCAGCAGGCGAGAGCCTGTAACCTCGAAATTTGCAACGTTCCTGACAAGCGAGGCAAAAATCTGCTGAAGACCTGGACCTCAATTGGGAAATCTATCTTTTGCTTGGCTTTACCATTCCTCAAAAAGAGGTCATATCCATCCATAGAGTACCGCACGTACATCAGCTAAACAATAGACCGAAAAATATGATTGTCAAGTTGTCCACGCACATTCTACGAGACAATGTCCTCAGCGCGTATCGGAAGGCACTTAAAACTGATCAAATTATTATTTCCGGGTCCGCTACAAATATTAACATAAATGAGCACCTAACTTTAAGGAACAAAGTATTATTTCGTAAATGTAAGGGAGCTGCAAAACTTTATCAGTACAAATATGTTTGGGTTAAGAACTGTATCATCCTTGCTCGTAAAAAAAACTGCGATGCTGCCTTTGCAATCAGATGAAATGATGATACATCCAAACTAAAATACAATGAGAACAGTGCCAAGGATTACAATTAATTATTAGTTTTTATTAAGCATATCCACTTCTTTTTTATTAATTTACCGTAACTACAGGTTTTTGTCAAGTGTTATCGTCTGCATGTTTATTTGTTATGTATACTAAGTTTAAGACATAGTTTTTTAAATTAAGCTCTGTATATAGCTTTTAGTCTAAATTATTTTCCCACTTAATGTACTTAATAGATTTAATGATAAGTGACATACATCGTCCTAGTACTGTATTTAATACATATTATATTTTTCTCAATTTAATCAAGTGTTGTGGTCCGTATTGCCTATTTTATCCAGTATCCATAGTTATCTATTTTATTTCCATGCTTTTAATCTATTCGTAGTATGAACACTCTCATTTAACAAACATCTATATATATTGTAGTATAAAAATTCTCTATATAACAATTTTCTACCGAAACTGTAGGGGCATTCGCACAAAACTAAATCAACTTTACCAGAAAATCCTTATGAACACTTATGAAATCTTAGTATTCACTGAAACTTGGCTGACAACTGAAATCCACGACAGCGAGTTTTGGTTGCAATTCTGAGCTCTCTTAAGCAGTCTGAGCTAGACCTCGCGCTAACTCAGCGTAGCGACCTTTCACATAACCATATCAAACACCTCATTGTAGAATTGCAAAGCACTTGTAATAAAAAAACGGCACATTGTAAGACCACCTAAGACTTCTCCGTTAGTGTACAATATGCATTTCGAAACGTTACAAGAAGTGTTGAGTCATCCTATTGTTGACAGCTTCTATATTATGGGTGACTACAATATTCCAGAGGCTAATTGGTTGGCATCCTCTGTCACCGATTCCCCTGGAGTTGCGAGTGCTGCGACCCTCAACTCTGTGGCGTCTATGACTTGCGCTAACTTCACTTCTCTTTCAATCTCATTTCACTTTTTGGTGCTTCTCAACTCAATAATGCAGTGAATCGCAAAGGTAAAATACTTGACTTAGTTATATCCAACAACGCTTGTATAGTTTCCCGTTCCACAACTACGTTACTACCTAATGACATTTACCAACCTGCTATAACTTGCGAGACCTGCTTATACATTAAAATTTCCCCTTTGTCAAAGATTCCCCTACACAAACAACTACAACTATACTATTTTGTATTTTTTGTATTTGAAAATATAACTAAAAACTCCGTAAACGCACTGACTACATTCTACGATGAGTTAGATAATATTAAAGTTTGCTAACTTCAGAAAACAATTTAAGGACACGTGTCTAAAATGTTTCAACTCATATATTAGGTCTGTGGAGGTTAGTCTGCACAAAAATATTAAGCATTTCTGGACATACATTTTGAATCGGAAAGACAAACCTGGGATACCTGCTAAGCTTCAATATAAAAACTCTGAATTTAATGATCCGTTTTCTGTCTGCAATATATTTTCTAATTTCTTCTACTCCGTTTTGGAACCCGCTTCACCGTCGTTGCCACAATGGAAGCCCCCGCTTGACAATACGCTACACGATACTTCGATCTGCGATATATCTTTTAATGAAGATAAAATACTAAAAGAGTTAAAATCTCTAGACACATCGAAAGGACCTGAACCAGACGAACTTTTTCCTTATTTCTTGAAAAATGCCGCCGTTTCTATCTGCAAGCCTCTTTTTATAATTTATAATAAATGCATTTCGGAAGGTTTGGTGCCCAAACGGTGGAAAGATGCCTTTATTGTGCCTGTCCACAAATGCGGATCAAGACGCAATGTTGAACACTATCGTAGTATTTCTGTGTTATAACAACAGCACGGTTTTGTTAAGCGGCGGTTCACGATCACTAATCTCTTGCTGTTCACAAGCTTTTTATTTGAAAATGTTGACAGTCGCGTACAGGTAAATGCAGTGTATACTGACTTCTGAAAGACTTTTGACAAGGTAGATCATGAAATACTACTCAATAAATTAGCGTTTAATAGAATCCGTGGAAACTTACTGAGGTGGTTTGCTTCCTACATCGTACTGCTTACTAACTGTAGTCAAAGTCAAAGACAAAAACATTTATTGCAAACTAAGTGTACTTATGACTTAGCAGCCTTTTACAAGCATTGCAATTTATCATTGCTAAATTAGCATGCATTAAACATTAGTATTACTTAATTATTTTCTTTTATATTAGTACGATTAAATAGACAAAATTCTAGTTATGTCCAAATAAAATTTCAATGATAGTGAATTTATTACAATTACTCAGCATAATAATGTCATCCTTTTCAGGTAGTTCAAATTTAAAGGAGAATGCCCACGTAGGTATCATGAAATGGTCTTTGTAAGTAGAGAGGGAAGGAAAACAGCTACACTGAATACAATATACACCACTATTTTTTAATTAGTACAAAAAAATGGAGCTCTATCCGTACCCGTTACTAACCATATTTGTGTAATCAAAAGTCAATAAAACGAAATCCCAAAATTGTCCACGAAAATTTGTCATAACTGGTAAATTCATAATTGAATCAATCATTCATAACAATTACCACTATAAAATACTACGCGCAGTGCTTTTCCATTCCTGTCCCCATTCATAGGTCCCGGCAAACGCCCCCTTTCCGCGCCAGCGATCCTTTTTCGAGCGAGCAACAGACAGTGCCAATTTGTTAACGGAAGTGGGCGCGCGCTTCTTTACCCAAATTGTTTGTTTACGTTTTTACTTTCGCGTTGGCTTACCAGTTCTCATCTCGGGAGTATACGGCTATGATACGTGCGTACTTTTTGTCTGGTGGGAACGCGAGTGCCGCTGTACGTATGTACAGAGAAGAGTACCCAAATGCTCGCCAGCCGAACGTTCGGACTGTGGTAAATGCTTACCAGCAGCGTTTACTAGACCACGGATCATTCCACGCACCGGCTCATAGCCAAGACCGTATTCCCAAAAGCTGTACGACGATGTACTACTACTTTGAAGAAGATCCCCGGCGAAGTACGAATGACGCATCTCGTCATTTTAATATCAGCCAGTACTGTACACAAATATTGAAGTGTCCCATAAAAAGAACTTTCCACATAAATTATTTGTTTGTAAAACGACGTGTCTTTAGTTTAGATAATATGAATAAGTTTCAAAAATGTCTACAAAACATGTCTTTTTCTAATGTTTATGAATGCGATGATCCAGATAAGGCTTACAACCTATTTCTGGAGAGTTTTTCCATGTTCTATCGTCTGTGCTTCCCATTTAAATTTATTAAAATAAGGCTTCACAAACGACCTCAATGGGTGTCGCGGGGAGTTAGAGCCTGTAGTAAAAAGAAAAGAATACTTTTGTGGAGTTACCGTCTAAACCGAAATGAGACAAATAGAAGAAAACTTAATGTCTATACTAATATACTTAATACCTACAAGCGAATAGTTAAATTAACGAAACGTGCACAAAATACGTATAAAATAAATTCTGCAGTAAATAAATCAAAAGCGACATGGGAGATCATAAATGAGGCAAAACCAAAATTACCTAAAAACACAATTTCAAACATTACAACTGGGAATAAAAATATAACAGATCCCCGTGAAATTGCTAATGTCTTCAATGATTTTTTCATTGACAAGATTAAACCTGTCCTTAATACCGGAATACAAGCCACTTCATATATAACCCAATCGAATAACTCGATGTTTATGGCACCTAGCCAAGAAGATATAACAAACAAATAATCAAATCTTTAAAAAATACTAGGAGCGTAGGACATGACGGTATATCCACAGAAGCAATAAAATATATGTCAGACATTATCAGCGGCCATTTAAGTCACATAATTAATTTAAGCATATCACGAGGTATATTTCCGACCAAACTAAAGACTGCTATTGTAAAACCACATCAGCATCTGCTTTATATAAACTTACGCCAGTCATAGGAGCGGATGCTCTTGTTACAGCATACCATGGCATGGCTAGTTCAATATTAAGATATGGAGTTATTTTTTGGGGAAACTCATCCAATAGGGAACTTATATTTAAAGCCCAAAAAAAGTGCATCAGGGCAATGTTTGGGTTAAAATGTACAGATTCATGTAAACCTTTTTTTATTAAATGTAAAATACTGACACTACCCATATGTACATATTCGAAGTTGCAGTATTCGTTAAAAAAAACTCCAATTTATTTCCCAAGCTGTCTGATAGAAATAACCGGAGTCGACGACACGTCAATATGTTGTGCTCGAGACAGTCGAAAACAGCTCTGATGCATAATAGTGTTTTTTGTATGGCACCAATTATTTATGACCATATACCAGAAACAATTAAAATATTAAATCTTCACCTTTTCAAAAAACATTTAAAGAACTTTCTGGTAAGTAGATCCTATTATAATGTAAATGAGTTTCTGAAAGAAAAAAATTCTACTATAATTTTTTAATGATTGACATGTCTGTTTAATTCTTATTATTTTATTATTGCAATTTATTGTTTTGACATTCAATTGTGTAATTTGATTGTATTTGTTTATTTTTAAGACGAAATACGATTTAATCTTTGACATTCTTTTTTTTTTCTTTTTACTGACATCTAATATTTAATGATATTTTATATTTAATCTCTGTTTAATTGTTTTATTTTTCTCTTATACATGACATCTAATTAATTGATAAAATTTATTATAGATTTCTAATTTTTAATATCGTTTTTAAATAATTATAATTTTATTTCTGCATTTAATTGAATATGTTATCGTAACCTTAAATTCCAGTTCCTAAATAACAACTTCACGATATACATAAGATAATGACGGCATGCAATTGTTTTTAAATGAATATATTTATTTCGTTTATATTTGTTCGCTTCACGGCAAAACATAGAGAATCTGACTTGTATATTGTAACATCTCAAACACCGTGTAACTACCTATGTTTACAAATAAAAGTTTCTTATTCTTATTCTTAGTTCGTCTGGATTTCACCCATAAAACTACAGAAAGTAGGTGGATACTGAACAACACTGAAGCAAATGTGCTGTATTCAGATGAGTGCATGTTTACTCGTATCGGATTGGTCAATCAACGTAATGAACACTGGTGGTCAATACGCAATCCAATGTTAACAAGGGAGAACTCTTTCCAACACAGGTTTTCTGTTAATTTCTGGGCAGGAATCCTGAACGACAACATTGTTGGCCCTTATTTCATTGAGTCTTACTGGTTAAAATTATTTAACTTTGCTTCGGACTATGTTGTCTTCAATGCTCGATGACATTCCATTAGCCAACTTACGAGGCCTCTAGTTTCAGCAAGACGCGCTCGCCTCCGCACTATACATAGCGCAGTGCGTGAATACTTGACGGAGGAGTTCGGGAGTCAGTGGATTGGTCGAGGCGGCCCCGTGGCATGGCCTCCGCGCGCACACCTGATCTCACGTCTTTGGACTTTTTTTGTGGAGTGAACTTAAGTGACGAGTGTACGTTAGTGAGCCAACAAGTTTAGAACAATTAAAACAGCGCATATTGGACGCATTTGACGAAGTGAAAAGTGAGCGAAGCATACTTTTATCGTTAAAAAAACAATTTAATTAAACGTGCCCGTCCACCACCAGTCCACCACCCGTTGTACCACCGTTGTCAATACAAACGTGTTGACAATGGCGGTGGACATTTTGAAGGACAGTTCCAAGGAATTCCTGTGAGTTTTTTTTAAGTTTTGTAAATACGTAAATTTGTAAATATCAGCTGATTAAAATTTTTTAAATACGCCTAAATTACTTTTTTTACAAGTTTTGAAGCTGTAATTTGTTTTGATTTCTTTTTACTTTAGTCACCTAATTGTTTTCTTAATAATTAATTGTAATAATGTTGGTAATTTTGTTAGTCCTAAGCCCAATTTAAAACAGTTTGAATTGAATAAATGCCTATTTTACTTTACTTTTTATTAGTTTTCAATCGTAAAGCATTTAATATGCGTTTTAGTTACCTACAATTACGATAAAAGCTGTTGTTGCTGTTGTTGATAACAGGCGGGGCAAGTTCGAGCGAGAGCACGCGAACGCGAGAGCGAGAGAACATAATAATAATAAGTTTAGTGAGAGAACATGATTAATGAATACTATGAATAGCCTGTACAATATTTCCATAAATTGAGTGACATTTAGGGATATAAACAAACGCTAATAACTTTGCTGTTTATGAATATTATTTATTGATATAGTCCTTTTATATTATGGAGTTAAATATGATAGACTAAATCTTATTGTTTTTATAGGACAGATCGCCACTTTTGTACATGAGAGAAAATCGTTATTTTAAGGTAGACTATATATTCTTTTACTGAGTAGAAACATTTTTGGATAAGGTATAGTTTTAGCCTTTTTTGGAATATTGTTACTGATTTTTTAGTTTTAAACATGTTGGGCAACTTATTATATATTTTTATTGCCATATAAAATAGGCTATTACGGAGCGCATAACCTCATTTTGTGGCGAGTGTTGTCATTGTGTGTTTCTTCAACTTTAGAACTTTAGACTTTAAAAAAAAATACTCAAATTTTAAGTATGTATATTGGACGGCAGAGTTAGAATCTGATACTTTATGAAGAATGGTTTGCAGGTCTCCGTATTATCTTTTTGGGGTAGATTTCTTATACACTTCCTTTGTATTATGAATAGTTCATCTACGTTAACACTATTTCGCCATAGAATGACGCCATATCGCAGCCATGGATATGCGTATGCGTAGTAAGCAGCCATAGCTGTTTGTATGTTAGTGTTTTGTTTAATTTGAAAAAGAGAGTAAGCAAATCTGGAGAGGTTTGTTTTTATATGTTCTATGTGTGACTTCCAGTTAATGTGGGTGTAGTCAGAGTTGTAATTAATGGTCATTCTTCTTGCATCGCGCAGGTCACCTCCGGTGTATCACAAGGTTATATTCTTGGACCACTTTTATTGGTTTGGTATATTAACGACATCAGCCAGTGTCTCCGCTCGGAGAGCGGCAATCCTTGAATAGAGCGTGTCAGGAATAGTCGTATATTGTTTTAATCTACTGTTGTAAAGGGCCTGTGATATAAACACACTACCTCCAATATAATATTTTATTTGCATTCCAACCAAACTAAGTGAAGAGCACAAAACGACTATTGACTTAGATACTGTTACGAGCTAGGTATGGGATAAATTATATACTACCGATTAAACCACAAATAACTTTAATAAACACAAAACACTTAAAAGTTAATCATCACAAATACACTACTGATCACTATTCACTTAGATATCGCATTTCTATTTCACTCCGATTCGCTTCGTTGTGTAGCCAAAATCAGACTGCCTGTTCCCGCAAACACGACGGGTATTTATATGCCAACCGATCCTTCGAGAAGGTTCCAAAACTTTCAGAAACCTTCTTCACAGTTCTTTCACACAATTTTCTCCAATCTTCTAGACAGTTCTATACTGAAACATTCTAGAGTCTAATCCCTTTCATTTGAGCAGAAATTCCCCAGTGTAAAACCAAACTTGCAAGCAGACAGTTGTACCACCTATCAGCTCAACTCTACAATAGGATTAATAAAACCATATATGTACACAATAGAAACCATTGACTGTAGACTGTAAAAAATATACCACAAACTGGATTAAGTCTCTTAGTTATGAGGATACGGAATCTCTACTGGAATATCATGAGTAATATGTCACACCGTAACGATACACACCTTACTCTTTATCCACACCCCACACTACGCCACACTATACAATACCACTCCAGATCACACCACAACACACTAAACCAAACCGCACTACATCTCATACACACCACACCAAACTAAATTTGTATACTCTACTCTACGCTTACTACATTCATGATACAAATATTGTATAAAAGACATTATTTTAAACTATAAAAAATATATGAATATAAGTGTAGTAATTAAGTTTTTAAATGTTATTAATTCTAAGATATGGAAGAGCGGAGTCTCCTAACACAGGCATTGTTTGCCTAAAAGATATGGAAGAGCGGAGTCTCCTAACACAGGCATTGTTTGCCTAAAAGATATGGAAGAGCGGAGTCTCCTAACACAGGCATTGTTTGCCTAAAAGATATGGAAGAGCGGAGTCTCCTAACACAGGCATTGTTTGCCTAAAAGGAGGCTCCCAGCACAATTAATTGTACAGTCAGCAAAGCTAAATAGTTTACATCGCACACAGCGGTAACAGTCATTGTACGAGCCGGTAATGTTCGTACAGCCGCTCCTTATCATCGTGTGCGTATACGTAGTCTACCCTTCACGAGGTTTATTTTTTTTATCTTTAAGCTTGTAGGGTACAAGGAAAAAATAAAAAAACGGGTTTACAATAAGGCCAACATTTTATACAAGTGTAACATGGTCACCATAGCTGATTGGTGTAAGCGCTTGCGTCAGTTAGTGACCTAAGCTTAACGATGTGAGTTCGATCCCAGGTGAGGAGTTGCTGTTTTTACTTTTTGTTCTTTATTAAATTAATTTTGTGACCAATAAAATCACTCAAGCAAAAATTAAAAAGGTAATTAAATAAAACCAATAAAATAATTTGATTTTTTATTAGATAAACATTGGTTTTGAAAGGACCTTTGCCTTCCTTACATTGGTTGTTTTAAGGTTCAATTTGGTGGGAGTTGTATGTTAGCAAAAAAAACTTGTGTGGCTGATACAATGATTTAATACGAACTGGTTTTAAACATATATAGGCTATAGCTATCCATACTAGACATTCGAATGAGTAAAACACTGTTGTTTACCAGTTTTATTGACAAAGGCAAAGTTTTTTGTTGGTAAGGATGGACGTAAATAATTTGTCAAAGTAGCAGGTATATAAATTGAATCAAAGTAAAATTAGAGGTGAAGTGAATCAACATGTTAGATAGTAAGAAATTATGACAACTTCTAACCGCATAACAATAACATCACTTCATCATACTTTCAATACTTTACGAGTTGTGGTTTTAAAAAGAGGATTAGAGGAGGAGATTATTAACATCTATACCTAATTGTTGCTAAGGTTTATATTTGTTTACATTCGCTTAACAAATATGAACATTATTTGCATAAAAATAAGATTCATATTCGCCTACTAATTAAAATAAATTCGACTATAATGAGTCTGTAAACCCTCGTTTTCTATTACTTCTTGTAACCTTCACCTCATGCTGTTAACCACATTCGCGCATATGTTTAGTAACATTTACGCCCATCCTTATCCGACTTAAACGTTTTTTCGTCGCTTTAAATCAGCACATTGTTCTCCCAATCAAAATTAATCTATGACCTAGCAAAGTGTAGTCGGTTTTGTCGGTGCGCAGTGGACAGTTTGTAAGCACATATTGTGTGCTGTTGCTTTTACGCGGGTGGACAAGAAGGGAACAGCCTTGTGCCTTGCCACGATGTCGTGGTGTCGAGCCGATGAATTTGCCTTTGGTTTTGGCCTAGGATGTTCTACGTCTCCAAAATCCAGTTCTCCTCTGTGGATAAAAACAGTATTTATAAAACTATTAATAATAGCTATTATTATAAAAAATATATACTACATTTAAATACTATATACATAATATACACAATGTTTAAATAATAAACTTATATATACCTAATAAATTTTATAATAATACAAATAAAAAAATTATATATAAGATATACACTGACATTAGCTTTTCTTAAACTGGCTAAATCAAGCTAATTTTAGACCAAGTTAATTTTTATCATAATCATCTTAAGACAAATTTAAAAAAATCTTTCATTCATGATAATATATTATTATAACTATGGTAGGTATTGCACTTAAGTTACATTAATTATTTATTCGTAGTAAACATTGAAAGGTGAGAGGAGTTAGTTAAAGTGAAGTAGGTATAATATCAAGATAGTGTTATAAGTAACTGTTACTCACCGATATCATTAAGCGCCTTTAAATTTCGCATCTTCTTAGCGTGTCGATGACAATTCAAATTGAGTCAGTCCAAAATTTGTCGACGACTTTGGCACTTTCAGTAGCGTCCTGTGATGCACATCGCAGGAGCAAACAACAGGACAGGCAGGACACGATATAAAGTGTCCCATCGTTTGTGGGGCAGCACCACATTTACACTCACAATTTCACATATAGATATGTTTTGCTCATCCAAAACAACGATTTCTACCCTTTTGAACATTGATAAAATGTTACATTGTTGGATCCACAGAAATAAATCCGCGCACATGCGCAAGAGTAGTAATCAATAAACTCAGTAATGCAAATACTCGTAGATTGACAACTAAGAACGCTCATTTTTATAAATGAAGGTGTTTGAAAACAATATTTTTAAATTGTCGGTAGTTTTTTTCTAAACAGTCAAAATAAAATGACCTGAGAGTTCCGTGTTTATTTCAAACATTGGAAACTTCATTACCCAACCTTGAACGGGATCGAATCGTTATAAATCCTACTTTAAGTAATGTTTTAACAAAAGAATGAATACAAAAAGAAAAAGAATATATTGTTGCATACAAGGTTTGAACTTACGGCTTCTTGTTTACTGACCAAAGACGATAGCCATTGTGCCAAGCTTGCTATAGTGATATGATGCAAAATATTATACCTCCTTCAGTATCATAAGTGAATGATGACTATATATTGGTATATGGTAAATGACGTGCCACACGCACACTAATAAAAATCGAGCTCGCACGTTTTATTTAGTGTTTGTGTGCATAACTATGACTTCACCCACACATATAATCTGTAAATCAATTAGTTGGGTCTCGTGTACATGAAGGTTTTCGTAAAATAAAAACATTTTTCATTTTTCATTTCATTTCAATTTTCTAGACCCCCAACGCAAAAAAAGAAAAGCTAAGAAACATTTAAAAAGTCAAAAAAAAATACCTATTGGTGAGCCATCAAATTCGATCGAGTAACACCTATATTTTAATTATAGAAATAGATGGATGGCACTTTAACATTTGCTCGTTTGAATGGTGCTACATTGTCGCGGTGGGGTACCGCTTGATAAAACATGTTTAATTGTAATACATACATCATGCACTTTCATTTGATACCCCACTTGGGTATATTTGAAGATATTCGATTTTTTATTCATATTTTCATATTAGATTTTTCATTGTCATTAACACTAAAAACGGGATATTTATCATGTTTACTATTTCTTTGAATTCCCGATATTTCGGCGCTGTTGCAAGCACCATTTTAACGGATAAACTGAAGTTATTGCGGGAGGGTGTTTATGAGCAAACAAATCGGTCTTTCTTGTTATTTTTTTGAACTCAGTAACGCTACCACTGTCACAGTGTCACTCGCAACTCTATTCTGCCCCAGATACATGAAACTCACTGTGTCCGCTCGCGAACTTTTCGCCACTTTTCATGCTTTTTTTTCATATCTAGTAAATGGCTGCACCGATTTTGGTAGAACATATCTAAGAACCATCACCAAGAAACTAACTTTCAAATATAAAAAACTTCATCCAAATCGGTTCACTCGCTACGGTGCCAGAAACGGAGACACACACACACACAAACACATAGCGGTCAAACTTTAACACGCTGCTGTTTGCGTCGGTCGTTAAAAAAAATGGTCATCTTTGTGTAGATCTCAGGGATCAGTTAGAGGAAGAAGAATTAACGGATTGCATTTAACTGAATGATAGCGATCGGTTTGTTGCTATACCTCCAGGGGTTGTAACTTTCCAAGCAACAAAGGGTCAAGATGACATTGAATTTGATGTTGCGGGCAATTCTATGCTGCGCCGTCACGATATATAAACTACAAAGATCGACTCTCGATAAAGCAGTAATCGACCGGAAAGAAAATTTTTGCCACAGGACACAGTGCACTAGAGCAGGATGAAATAACTCGATGACATTGCATTACTAGATTTAGAACCAAATTAGGTGTAAAACAACCCGCATGCTGAACGAACTCAGGCTAGAATGTAGAGGTCTACCCACTCTACCCTGAATATACAGCGTGTAAACAGACCCTTCACATAGCCGTCAACCAAGCATTCTGAACATCAAACTAAGTAACTTTAAGAAAAAAATATGCTGGGAAACGACCTTTTTGTTTTGGAGTGAAAAATCACGATTTACGGTAGAACTCGATGGAAAGCATTCAAAGCATTGTGCTGATGGATGGATTGAATAGTACGGGGATCGTGGAGGTGTGTAAAGTAAAAATCTTACATTAAAAACATGTATTTAAAAAAAACTTGTTAAAAGTTGGACTTTTGACCCCCAATATCTCCGTAACTAGAAGGTTCCCAGGTATGGTCTAGAACAAAAAAATAATCGCAAAGACGGGGAGTACAAGTGCCTTTCGGTTATGTTAATGGTCTATTTACACCCTTTATGTATATTAGGTATATATTTAGTTTTCATGAAAGTTTTAGCATGACCACCGTCGACACAATGACAGATTTCTTTGCACTATCTGTCATTTTGTCGATTCTATCTGTCATTTTGTCTACGGTGGTCATGCTACGGGGGCTGCTTGTCTTTGCGTCACCCAAAGGTTGACTGGTAGAAAATGCCTATGGCATTAAGTCCGGCTCTGTACTTTGTGCTTGAAGTGTTAAAATAAATAATAACAATTATTTTTTTTTCGGATGAATTTGCATTAATAGCTAAAAAAATGTTATTTTGTTTTTGCCAATAAGAATTTCCCTCGACAGACTTACGTCTTTATCCTCAGACACTCGAGCCATAGCCCAGCTAGGTCTATAATAATGTAGATATGCCTGCCCTATAGCAAAAACGTTCTTTCCTAGGTCGATTACTGCTTTATCGTTCCTTGTAATTCATGTTCCGTGACTTGACCGTCACGTAGCGTAGAATAATGAGCAACATACTACGTTTAATGATCCCTTGACCAGTTGCTCCTTGGAAAGTTGCGACTACTGGAGGTACAGCAACACAACCATCGCTATGTTTCATTCTGCTTCCTATGCTTTCATTACCAAATTTCACTAAAATGCAATCCGGTAATTCTCCTGTTCCTCTATTGCCATAGCACCGTAGATGAAGGCCTCAGATATTGATGTGTTATGTCTCAGCATAATACGGAATTTGGTAGATAATTTTATCTCAGATAAAAGCCACCACAATTGTTCACATCTTTGGGTACTACAATGTCTGGAGGTCTTGAGTTACGTACATCCGAATGAGAAACCGAAACCATGAAGAACAACTTGTGTGCCTGTCTGTCCTCTGTTTCCACAACACAACAGTGAAAAAATCTGAGAAAACGGACGAGCCGTCCTCAAATGATGCTTCGCCATGCATGTGGCAATTTATTTTAATTTTAATAGGTGGAATATATGTTACGCTGTATGGTAGCCTACCATACATTACCCGACTGTGCAAGAAACAGGGTATATTTTAAGATTATGCTTCCAGTGCCATAATAGGCGTGTCGACGGCGTGGAAGCCTAAGCCGGCGCGGAGATGGAAACCGTACAAGGGGCAGGCTCCCGGACTGGCGGGCCCACGCTTGAACGAACTCGGTGCGAGCCCCGTGCCCGTGCGACGCCGCCTGTTTGCATGGCTGACGGAGCCCGCGCGTGCGAGCCTTGACTGCCTTAAGCTGCATGTGCGCTGGAAATTCTACGCAAACGCGACTTTACTTGCTCGTTGTGACTTCGTCGACGATCCACAGTAAGTGCTCTATCTCATGTCACCAGCCCCGATAATGGCATGATGTGCTTCGTGAATCCTTTACTACTACCTAACTGATTTTCTTCGCATTTCAACAATCCGAAAACGTTGCAATAGTTTCCCATAGTTTCATTATTTTTACACAAAAGTATTTTTTTTAAATCAGTCTGCTCTGTCCCACTGCTGGGCAAAGGCCTCCCTCATGGCTTTCCAACTCTGTTTACAATTTGTGCTCTCCGACCAATCCGTTAAGAATAAGTCCAGATCGTCACGCTAGCGTTTTTTGGGCTTGCCTCGGTTACGACGGCCTTCTTCAGGCACTCTTCGCCCATCTGTCCGGGTTCATTCTACATACTTGACCCGCCCAGTCCCATTTCAGTTTCGCAGATTTATCGCCAAAATCGGCCATGCCTGTCTAAGACCGTATTAAGGTGCTGCGCGCCGACCTCCCTAGCGGCGTCAGCGTAATCTGCTACGCTGACGACACGCTGGTTCTGGCACAAGGGAGGTCGCACGAGGCGGCGGCCGAAAATATGACACGCGGGGTTGCAATAGTCGTGGAGAGGATCCGGCAATTGGGTCTCGAGGTGGCATTGCACAAGTCCGAGGCCATGTGTTTTCATGGGCCTCAGAATACGCCACCGTCAGGATCCCTACTGACGGCAGGAGGGGTTTCCATCGGTGTCGGGTCGACGCTAAGTACCTGGGACTCGTCCTCGACAGCCGGTGGAACTTCGTGGAGTATTTCCGACGTTTGGCCCCCAAACTGGAACGGACCGGGGCTGCCTTCAAGCGACTCAGCTCTCACTCAGCAAGCTGCCGCGGCAAAGCCGCCCAGCGGACAGACCTCCGGCGCGATCTCATGGTGACATGGAGAGAGTGACTGTCGCAAACCCGTGCAGGGCACGCCACCAAAGTGGCGATAAGTCCCCTCTTTGAGGAGAGGCTAGAGAGGCGCCACGGCGCCCTCACCTTCCGTCTGACGCAGGTCCTCACCGGACACGGTTGTTTCGGGAGGTTCCTGCACCGAATCGGGCGGGAGTAAACGCCCGGGTGTTTCCATTGCGAGGATCGTCCGGAGGACACGGTGCAGCACACTGTGGAGGTCTGTACCGCTTGGGTGGAGCAGCGCCGTGTCCTCGTATAGGCGATTGGCGGCGGCGATCTCTCGCGCCCGGCCCTGGTTCAAGCCATGGTCCGGAGCGAGAGGGAATGGGAAGCCGTCACCTCCTTCTGCGAAGCAGTCATGCTAGTGAAGGAGGTGGCGGGACGTGAGTGGGAAAGAGCCTCACGTCCCAGCCGCCGCGGGAGTCGCCCTGGGCGTCGGGGGTCACGTGGTGGCCCCCGGCCACCGTAGGCGCAGGCCTGTGGACGGCGAGTTATGGGCTAGCTCGCCGTCCGGCCGTCTTATGACGACAGGCCGTGTCGAAGGCGCTTTCGTGTTCCACGCGCGCCTCAAAGAGATGTCAGCAACCACGTAGGGGTCCGCATGGGCCGATGCCTGCCAGGGCTGCGGGACTGTTCGAAACAGATACCACGGCCCTGGAACACAAAGGGCAAAGCAGGAACATGGATGGGTTTTAGTCAGTACAAGTCTGACACTGCCTTCCGCTCCGCCCAGAGGGGTCATTTGATGATTTCCCATCCTAAAAAAAAAGACCGTATTAAGGTGTTGCGCATTCGATCGGAGAGTCTTATATTTAGAATGCTACGCTCCATCCCTCTTTGGCAAACATCGAGTTTAGACTTCTAAGCTTTAGTCAAAGAACATGATACACATGGATGAGCAGGATACACATGTCGACGAGCCTGCGCTTCAGTGAGATAAATGCCTTCATGGACCAGTAGCTCCTCCAGGCATTCTCGACTCGACGGTCTGTCTCTTTTCTTGTCTCTTGTTGTCGTTGAAGGAAACTAGCTGGCCCAGGTAGATATATTCGCCGACATAGTGTATTACCTGCCCATCACCCTCGACCATATATTTAGCTGCATTGCTCATGGCTTTAGTCTTTGAAACAATTCATCGTCAGTCTAACCTCAAGACTTTCAGTGCTCAGGTCTTGGAGCATTTGTTCCAGTTGATTTGCTTCAGAAGCAAAAAGTACAATGTCGTCTGCGAAGCGAAGGTTCGATAGCATTTTATCCCCGATCAAAATGCCTTGAGTCGTCCATCGGTCTGCAAGTTTTTAAAGACTGCCTCGAGGGTGCTGATGAACAGTTTGGGAGAGAGCAGATCACCTTGTTAAACTCCGTTTTTGATTTTGAATGTTGAGCCCATAGAATTCAATTTAACTTTGCCGAGCTATTGTTATAAATATTTAGCAAATTTCTATATAAGTTTCCTTTATATCTTGGCTTCGTAAGGCTGAGAATATTGCGCTGTGTTTAACGCTGTCGAAATCCTTTATGTAGTCTACGAAAGCCAGATATAGAGGTTTTTGAAATTCTGAGTGTTTTTCTATTAGCTGATTAAGAGTGTCAAGGTGGTCGGTGGTAGAATAACTTGAGCGGAATCCGGCCTGTTCTGGTGGTTGGTGCGAGTATAATTGGAATCCATGCGATTTTGAATGATTTTGATGAATGGTTTACAAATATGTGAAACTAGACTAATGGGCCTGTAGTTGTTAATGTTGGATTTGTCTCGTTTCTTGTGAAGTAGTACAATGTTAGAGTGGCACATCTGATTTGGGAATTTAACTGTTTGTAATATTGTGTTAAATAAGTTAGTGAGATGTGGTAGCAGTGTGGCAGATCCAAATTTCAGGGCTTCGTTGGTAATGCCATCCTTGCCAGGGCTCCTATCATAGTGCATTGTCTTGAACACTCGGTCTACCTCGTATCCTGAAATAGGGATGTTTTCTGGGCAGCTGTATCTGTTTTCTGATTCTATTTTTGAATTATCTGAATACAGAGAACTGTATAACTCTGTACAAATGTCTATAATTTTTTGCCGATTGTGGTGCTATAGTCCAAATCCCCCTTGAAAACTTTCAAACCATGACAGAACAATATAACCTCAGGTCCAATCACGCGACAATAACGGTAGTCAACGGGTTCCTAGAGCACGGGGTGCTAAGAATCCCCGGGCGAGATCGATCCTCCGTCAACAAAACCAAGCATCTACGAAAATGGACTCCGATACTAACTACTATTTCATTATGCTAGTAACTAAATTGTCGCATTCCTGTTCTAGATCTGGGACAATTATGTCTGTATGTTAATGTCTATCACATTACATTCTAGATTGAATGATTCGTAATTATTAATGAGGGTTTCTTTATTTAGTCTTTTAATCGGTGTTTTGAAGGATTTTGCATGGTGAATTTTTAAATGAAATTTGATTTTTGCACGTAATGGTCTGTGGTCAGAGCTATATTTCATACATTCGTCTGTTTCGTTCTTCACTAAATCATTAGGTGATACCAAGGTCCATCGGCGGTGGGGTTTCTTGTTGTATAGACTATTTACAATAAAAATACTCTGTCCAAAGGCGAATTACAACAGTCGTGCACCACGTTCGTTGCGTATTCCTGACCCATGCAGAACTATGGTAGCTTCATCATCTTGTTCTTGTCTGGTTCCGACTTTTGCATTGAAATCACCAATGATCAAATTCCACGTCCCGTGGTTTTCTTCACAGGCTCTGTTTAGGAGATCGTAGAAGCCTTCCACATCGTCTTCTGGGTATGCTTACTTAGGTGCATACACCTGGATCATAGTAAGTGTGTGCTTGGGTGAAATACGGAATTTGAGGACAGCTATTCGTTCTGAGTACCCAATGGTGTTATTTTTCCACATTTTGGCTACCATGAATCCCAATGACCATAAGTCTCTCCAAAGTAGAAGAAGACAGAATCTTTTCGTTCTTCTGTATGTTCCCCTTGTCTCCTAACTTCTGCTAAATCTATGATGTCCCAGTTGACACAAAAGTATTATAATTAATAAATAAATAATTGTTTTTAGAGACAACAAGGTCGAGTTATATGTGCTTTGTGGCGACGAATGCGAGGAGGTACGGCGGCGGCTGGAGCGGCGTGCCAGGCACAGTGGGGCCTGCCTGCACGTGATGAGCCGAGGTCGCGCGGGTTTCGAACGCAGTCTGCAACCGCAACAGAACGCCAACCGCTCGTTTCTATTCCTTGACTATGACATGTGGGAGGGAGCTTCGGGCGTGAGCTTCGTGGAGCCCCCGCCCTGCGTATCCGTCAACTTTGATTGCAAACAGGAGCTAGATTCCGCCATTGCAATGCGCGTCGCCGATAGCAACGTTTTAGAAGCGTACGTGCCTCAGCTTGTTCAGTTCGTCTATGATTTCCAACCATCACCAGAATCTTTGAGGCTGATTCTTGAGCAACAAGCAAGCGGAGTAGACATTGAAGAGGCAGCATGCGAGTGGATCTTGAAAAACAATAGTCATGTGATTAGTGATGAAGATAAACGTGAATATGATATAATCCCATACAATGTGTATGCTTATATGTGTTTCGGGGATTCAGACACGGATTTCTTCCAAAATCTTACAAGTATTGTTCAAGATGAATTAAACAATTATATGGTCCCAGAAGGCTCGAAAGTAACCATAAGTCTTCTCTCACATGACTGTGCCGACCAGAACAGTATGAGCAGATGGTTAAAAAATCACATAACTTCAAGGGGCTACTTCAGGTTGTTGGGCATAGTGTTGCTGTCAGTGGAGGGAGCATTGAAGGCGTCACCCGCGGCTTCCGCCAACCAGGTGCCGTTCATGCTGGCGGACGTGGCGGCGGAGGACGACTCGACCAGCAGCACGTGGCGTGTGGGACCCCGCCCGCGCCACCTCGCGTTTGCACTGCTCCACTTCGTGCGCGAGTCACGCTGGACGCGCGTCGCCGTGCTCTCACAGCGCACGAAGCTCGCCCAAGATTACTATGCCGCGCTGAAAGACGGGCTGGACATCGTCCTTGGCGACTTTCCGATTCTTCTTGATAATATAACGGAACAACAAGTCCAGAAAGTTTTACAAAAACTACAATACGTAAATGCACGCGTCGTGTTTATTAACGCGGACGCAGAAGCTGCCAGCAGAATCCTCGCTGCGGCAGTCGCGGCTCACATGGGCTACACGGACGGCTTCGTGTGGATATTCCGCGACTGGCAACAGAAAGACGTCGAGTGCAGAACTGAACACTTCACAGTTTCGTCCTGGATGCGGGGGGTGGAGGACATCCCGCCCGGGGACGGGAAACCCACGTTGCATGATAAGTTAAACGAGCAGGGACGCCCGTGGCCGCCACGCGCCGTTACATTCACAGACGCACTACTCACACTTGTGATCGGCTTCAAAGACGTCTTTCAACGTTTCCCGTACATGAGACAAGACCTACATACCAATCAAGTTATTCGGTGAGTACTCATGGTAACTAACGAAGAAACAAACTAATTGGAATATTAGGTCAGTAAGTTCTTTTCTGTTTGTTTTTTATAAATTCTATCAGAATAAGCAATTAATGTTAATGACAAAAAAAGGGACCCAGAGAAATTTTCAGCAAGTATATTGAACACGTTTTGCAATTCAGTGTCAGGCCGTATGTTGAACCAAATATGATTCGCGACCGTAACAAATTCAAATTCATTTATAATCAATAAATTGTGAACATAGGGTAAAAAATATACTGATATTATATAATAAACGTTGGTCCATACTATGTCCCGCCAGAAGGCATACAAAATATTGTAGTTTAAATGCCAATTAACCAACATAAAAATAAAAAAATAAAGTTAAAACTATGTCACAATGTCATGCTAAATATGTCAATAATAATTTGTCAATAAATTAAAACGGCACATAAACAATCACGCATTATTTAGTCACAATCAAAATCAATCAAATCTTATATAATAATAGACGCAATATACAATACAATATGTCAATAAAAACTATCAAAATCAATCAAAATCAAAATATTTTATTTTACATAGGCCTAGATGGGCACTTATAAAACGTCGAAAAAAAGGTGCACGGTTCGGGTTGGTCGTTTCCTATGGAGAAGAACCGGCAAGAAACTCCATGGTTACTCTTTTCAAATCATTTGATGTTACATTAATATCATGGATACAGCATTTGTACTTAAGTATGGGGGGACAGCGTAGGCCCGACAATAAGTCGTTGCTTACTACACAAAATAAAAAGTTAACAAAAGTTAACAAGCAGCTGGGAATCTACAAAGCCTACAATGTTCACACATTTACAAACAATTGATAAAAAAGAATATATACAAAGGTAAAAAAAAAGAATTGTAAAGTACTAAATTAAACAAGTGACACAAATAATCTTGTTATCAGTGCTGTAACTATTCTGAGCAAAAGATGTATAAATGATTTGAAAACTATTGTGAAAATCTGATTCGAAAGAGGAGAAAAAATGAGATTGCGAATAGTTAGAGACATCCACATATTTGTGCCGTTTATGAGCTACCAGGGAAGCCGCACGCGCAGAAGGAACTAAAGCCAAAATTCTTTATCTTCAACGTAGTCCTTGATTTTGTAATATGCTTTTTTAATAAGGACACGTTTGATGTAGTTTTTGAATTTTCCATCGGTAAGTTCTATAACTGACTTTGGCAACCTGTTATAAAAGCGTATACTGTTTATATGAAAAGAGAGAAAAACGCGCAATATTGTCCAATTGAATAGGTTTAGCCGGTATTATAAGTTAAAGTAGTGTACTGTTCCATAACCTAAAAAGTATAAATCGTGTCCGTGCTACTTGAAAGATTTTAATGCGATTTTCACGATTTGATAGACTCATTTACGAGAAAGGATTTATAATTAATTTCGAAATAGCGTGGAATCGTCTAGCCATTACATTGAAACGTTCCTTGTAAATCAATTTATTTAATCGTGACAATTGTATCAAAATACTTCCCGTACGAAGTTTCGAGGGAAATCACGGACAGACACGGAGTGGAACTTTATTTATTTCAATATTTATTGATTGATTACTTAACGTAGGCACATCCCAAATACCATTAAAGCCACAATGACTGGATACATAAAATTGAAGTGTAAGTAGGATTCTACTGTACATAAAACGAAAATACAATTGTTTTAATTTTTGTCTGTTTGTTTGTCGGTCTGTCTGTCTGATTGTTTGTTCCGGGTAATCTCCGAAACGGCTGAATCGATTTTGACTTGTCTTTTACTTGCAGATAACTGATGTTATTATTATTAAACGTTTATTTCAGATTAAAAATTAACCATACCACAAATTACAATAAAATCATAACGAATTACACAATTATTAATATTGCCTCTTTATTTCCATAATGAATGACTTATAAAATAAGTATATCAAAGGACTACGATTACATTATGTGCATAAAATAAATTATTACAATTCATATCATGATTATAAAGTTACAATCGCATAACAAATAATTTCTAAATTAATAAATTCATTTCTCTCCTATAAAAAGGGTGTAAAAAGACCCTTAACAAACCCGAAAGGCACTTGTTCTCCCCGTCATTGCGATATTTTTTTTGTTCTGGACCATACCTGGGAACCTTCTAGTTACGGAGATATTTGAGGTCAAAGTTCCAATTTTTCACAAGACAATATTTTTTTTGAAATACTAGTTTTTAAGATTATAAATTGACTTTAACTACCGCAATGACCTGTTTACTATTCAAAGCATCCATCAGCACAATGTTTTAAGTGCGTTACATTGAGTTTTACCGTAAAACGTGATTTTTCACCCCGAAAAAAAAAGTCGTTTCCCAGCAATAATTTTTGCATAGGGTTACTTAGTTTGATGTACATAATGCTTGGTTGACGGCTTCGTAATGGGTCCGTTTACACCCTGCATAGATTTCTAAATCTATACTAACATTATAAAGAGGAAAGATTTTTTTGTTTGTTTGTACCAAATAGGGTCTGAAACTACTGGACCGATTTTAACCATTTTTAACTAATAGGAAGCTAAATAATTAGGAAGTAACATAAGCTATAACAAATCTTCAAAAAATTATATATTCTTAAGAAAATTGCTATAATGTAACCCAAAGTGGCTAAATGCATATAACATTCATTATTTGGCATGCGCTGTGAAAACTATTGATGATTCTTAAAAAATATGTACTACATGATAAAGTACTCATTATTACTTACAAAAAAGTCCTCGAAGGAATACATCTTACGATCATAGTTTAGTCACAATAGCAGCTTTTGTGTTCTAAAATTTAATTAGTTCACCGGTGTAAACAAAAGTTGGCTACATTCGTATTAATTCTTATTCAATTAAATAGTTTTAACTTCAAGGGTATTTATGTAGCAGTAAAATACTGAGTGTTCAATAACTTATCATCAATATGTAAGATACATGCAACGACATCTATTGAATAAAAATGTGCTCACAAGATAACTTTATAATACACGATTACTTTTAGGTCGTTCTGGAACCGAAAGCCATAAACTCGATCATCGAACTCGAAACGATTGGGACTACTTTTTTCAAAAAGTAACAATAAATAAAAATCACGAAAAATTAAATTTATTGTTTTTTTTGTTAAATAATGAGAACACGAAGTAACGTTCCTTCCGGTAAATGCATATGTGTGTGTACGTAACGTATCGACGATCGGCAACACATGCAAACGGTACCCATTGAAGAATCCATTCATCGATCAGACAGCATGATCCGTAAGCCACGCCCCCACCCCACGCTTACAGTCTAGCCGTCGCGATCGGGGCCCTTTCTTCCTAGTATTGTTGCCGTTTCGCTGTATTAGGTCACTCACGCGTAACCTAATCACGTGTAAAAAAGAGTCGGCATTATGTCTACTCCGATGTGGAGTATTGGGCAATGGTGGATTTTTATGGGATGGCGCACCATAACTTGGAAGAGGCTAGACGCTTGTATGCTCAGCCGGAAAACCTGAACTCACTGCGCGCACGTGGAATCACCGACCCTCAAGTTCCTTTCACCTCCACCATCGTGGCTGTAACCCAGCGCCTCCTCGATCATGGACAGTTTCGAGCACCTACACACGCGCAGGGCCGCGGTAGATTACCATACAAACATTTTACAAAGCCTGTTAATAATTAAAAACAAAGTAATAAAAAAACAAAAACTTAGACTAGAGAACTTTAAAAAATTGTGTGTGTGAGTGTGTGCGTGTGAATGTGGTTATGCATGTGAGTGAGTGTGTGCGTGTGCGTGTGGTTATGTGTTGTGTATGAATGTGTGTGTGAGTAAATTGGACTAGTGTGGGTGTGAGATAAAGGAAACCAAAAGCATATTATTATTATTATCAGTGCGAAGTATACAGTAGACATTCGTTAATTAATTAGTCAGCGTTAACATTAATTCCATGTGTAAAGCAAGTTTCTGATAGGTGTTTTATTATGCAGAAGAGAATCAGTTTCTTCATATGTAAGTGTCTTTAGCCATGCAGTCAGGGTTTTCTTACATTCGTGATGTGTTTTTTGGTAGATAGCCAGTTTTTTGTTTATGGCATTGTAAACAAAAGTAGTTAGGGCAGCATATTATCGTCTTGCGAATGCAGTACGAATCCTAACCCCAGTTACACACCCGTGTCCTCTTCTTTTTCTAAGAAAACCAGGATCAAATACATCGTCGTTTTGTACATTTTTAGGGTAGAATTAAGAATATATAACTTTCTGACTGTTAAGAGGTCAGATAGTTTATAAAGCTCGTATGTGCGATTTAAATTAGTTTGTTTTAGAGGCACCTCCCCAGATAGGAATGCAATATATTAGGACAGATTGGGCTAGAGCAGTGTATACTTGTTTAATTAAATTCACTGATGCAACATGCCTTAACACCTTGAAAATCCAGACTAATTTTCTTAAGCGGTCACTAACCAATTCAACGTAATTATGCCAAGAGAGCCGCTGATCAAGTATAATACCCAGGTACTTCGTTTTCTCTACCTTGCCGATCGTTGGGCAAGCGCAATTTGTGCCTTGGATATTGTGAGACTGGTGTATCTTTACACTGAACTACTTTTCCGTTATTATCAGGCTGGGTTCTATTACTTAAAGAGAAACACATATAGATTGTCTTCTGGCTATTCAGCGTAAGTGAGTTCGTTCTTAGCCAGGAATCAACTCTAGATAATCCAACTTCCGTGTTCTTCCGTACGGAATCCCAATTTTCACCTATGAAGACCATCGCAGTGTCATCGGCATAAGAGAAGACCCGAGCCCCACCTGCCTCAAAACCACATAGGCCATTAATGTAAATTAGAAACAGGGTGGGCCCGAGAACGCTCCCCTGAGGTACACCGAATGTGATATTAGTGTCACTGCTTGTGTATGGATTAATTCTACTTTTTGCGTTCGATGTGTTAGATAGCTTTTGAGTAATTCCAGGGGTGAGCCTCTTATGGATGACAACCAAACCCATAAGACGGCCGGTAACGGCGAAGGAAGGGAGGAGAGGGATGCGGGGTCGGAGTCCGGCGCCGCATCCGGCGATGTGAGCGCGGGAGGCTCAGAGAGCTCCCGGCGCGGGAGGTCCGGGGCTGCTGCGGTGAACGGAAAGTTCTTCCGCAAGCGGTCCTGGCCAGAGGGCGACCGAGGGTCGTCGTCGGAGGGAGAGCTGGCCTCGGCTCGCAAGATTCCCACTAGCAAGCGTGGAGGGATCCGCGGCAAGGGGCGAGGCCTCTCTGCCACCGAGAGGTCGGCGCGGCTTGCCGAGGAGGGGCGCCACCCAGGGGTGGCCGGTCGCGGGGTGGCCCGTTCGGGCTCCTCTGGCGACGAGGCGGACGCAGACGGCGGCTCCGATGCGGAGCGTAAGGCCGGTTTCGCGAAGGAGGTGGAGGCGGCGCTGAGGGCTGTCTCATACAAACAGAAGCCCTCCACCAGGCATAAGGCCAAGCCCGCAGAAATCGCCTCCATCGTGGCGTCAGCGGAGGCCAGATATCCCAAGAGGCCCCCGTCAGACGAAGTGGACAAACTGCGGGTGGAGGTCGCTCGCCTGACGGCCGCCACAGAGCTTCTCCAAGAGGAGAACCGCAAGCTCCGAGCAGACTTGGCCGGTCTGCGCGAGTGCGGCTCCCGCAAGGCGCCCCAAAATGGGGGCCAGCAGCGACTAAGCCAGCCCGTGCCGGTTGAGAACCAGGTCTTGAATCTGGTTCGGCAGGAGCTGGCTGCCTTCCAGGCGCGGTTCTCCGTCCTGGAGGGCATTGTCTTGCGCCCCCCCCCTGGCGGCAAACAGGGCGCCCCCGGGCCCGAGGGCGGCCACATATGCGGCTGTTGCGGCCTCCGCACCGGGGCCGTCTGGCCGGCCCTCCGGCAGGGTTGCGTCGGCCCCCGAAGGGCCGGCTCCGGCGAAACCGGCTCCGGCCAAGAAGGCGGCGGCCCTGAGGCAGGGCAAGGCGGCGGCGCAAAAGAAGGGCAAGGTGGTGACTGTGCCAGCACCAGCCGCGAGACAGCCACCACAACCGCCCCTCCCCCCCGCTCCCTAAGCCTTCCGCGGCCGAGACCGGGTGGCAGGTGGCTGGAGAAAGGACAAGGGAGCGGAAGGCGGCCAAAAAAGCCCGGAAGCGGGAGCGGAAGCGCCGACAAAAGGAGCGGAGCGTCGTGGCTAGGCTCAGCGACCCGAAGACCGCAGCTGTAGTGGTTACACTACAGCCGGATGGGGAAAAGAGGGGCGTGAGATACCGCGACGTGCTCGCTAAGGCGAAGGCGACGGTGAATCTCGGGGAGCTCGGGATCACTGGGGGCCTCCGGCTTAGAGTCACCGCAACAGGGGCTCGAATGCTGGAGATTCACCGTCGCCTTCGCCTTAGCGAGTACGTCGCGGTAGCTCACGCCCCGATGACCGCAGCTGGTAGTGATTACACTACAGCCGGATGCGGAAAAGAGGGGCGTGAGCTACCGCGACGTGCTCGCTAAGGCGAAGGCGACGGTGAATCTCGGGGAGCTCGGGATCACTGGGGGCCTCCGGCTTAGAGTCACCGCAACAGGGGCTCGAGTGCTGGAGATCCCCAGCGAAACCCGTGGCTCGTCCGCTGACGCTCTGGCTGAAAAGCTTAGAGCGTCCCTAAATGCGGACGAGGCCCGAGTGTCCAGGCCCGTCAAATGCGCAGACCTGCGTATACTGGGCCTGGACGACTCTGTGACCGAGGAGGAGGTGGTGGCCGCCGTCACCAGGACCGGTGGGTGCCCTGCCGAGCAGGTCAAGGCAGGCACCTTAGAATAGAATAGAATAGAATAGAATAGGTCTTTATTTGCTTTTTACGTCCGGACTTGTCGGGCATGCGAATCGTAACGGTAAGCTGCCCAGTGACGGCGGCGAAAGCCATTGTGGAGGGCCGAAGGCTCTTGGTGGGCTGGGTGTCGGCGCAGGTTAAGCTGCTAGAACAAAGACCTCTGAGGTGCTTCCGCTGCCATGTGGGGCACCACATGTCGGTCCGGTGCACCTCAGAGGTGGACCGCAGTGGCCTCTGCTTCCGCTGCGGCCAGCCCGGTCACATGACCGCGGCTTGCTCTGCCGCGCCGCACTGCGCCGCATGTGCGGCATCTGGCAAGCCGGCCGATCACCGGGCAGGGAGCAAGGCCTGCGGTACACCCACCAAGGCCAGGGGCAACGGAAGGCCCTCCGTCACCACCGTCGTCGCCACCACCGCAGCCGCCGCCACTGTCGACGCCGCTGTCGCCACTGCTACAACTTCTGCAGAGGGCCCTCGCAGAGGGCCCGGGAGGGGGCTGAACTGGAGTGCCAGTAACGGCCCCATTACGCCTTCTCCAGGCGAACATCAACCACTGCGCCTGCGCTCAGGGTCTGTTGATCCAGAGCATGGCGCAGTGGTCGATTAACATCGCCGTGGTCGCTGAGCCGTACTTTTTCCCGCCCAGGGATGACTGGGTGGGGGACCTTAGCGGCTCAGTGACCATAATTGCGTCGGCCGCCGCCGGTACCCCTACCCTTGAGAGTGTCAGGAAGGGTCAGGGGTGCGTAGCAGCACGGTTCGGGGAGATCGTTGTAGTGGGAGTCTACTTCTCCCCGAACCGAACTCTCGCCGAGTTCCACAACTCCCTCAGGGAGTTGAGTGTCGTCATCGGGAGCCATTCTCTCCCCGTGCTTGTGCTCGGGGACTTCAATGCCAAGAACTTGGCTTGGGGTTCTCGTTACACGGATGTGCGGGGTAGGATGGTGGAGGACTGGGCTCTAGAGACAGGCCTGGTCGTCCTAAATCGGGGTTCTGTCCCCACGTGCGTGCGGATGCGGGGCGAGTCGGTGGTGGACATATCGTTCGCTAGCCCCGCTCTGTCGCCGCGTGTCGTTGACTGGCGCGTCATGGAGGGGGTGGAGACCTATTCCGACCACCGGTACATCCGGTTCGATGTCTCCACCCAGACCTCAAGCGCGCCGGTCCTACAGGCCCCGAGTGGCCCGCGATGGGCGCTGAAGCAGCTGGACCTGGAGCTCCTCCTGGAAGCCTCGATCGTGCAGGCCTGGGTGTCATCACCGGCCAGGCCTGCCGACATCAACAACGAGGTGGGTTGGTTCCAGGAGGCCATGTCCGAGATTTACGACGTGGCAATGCCCCGATTACGGCCAGGAAGCGCCCGACGTCAGGTGTACTGGTGGTCGCGAGAGCTGACGTCTCTGCGTGAGGAGTGCGTTGCCACGCGGCACCGGTACACCAGGCATCGCAGGCTCCGCATCCGCCCTCCGGATGCGGCAGCCATTGAGGCGGAGCTTTACGAGGGGTACAGAGCGGCGAAGACCGTCCTCCAAGAGGTTGTCCGGCGGGCCAAGAACATGGCCCGCGAGGAGATGCTGGAGTCTCTGAACGGAGATCCGTGGGGGCGCCCTTACAAGATGGTGCGGGGCAAACTCCGCACCCGGGCCCCCACTGACGCAGAGTCTCCGGCCTGAGCTCGTATAGGGCGTGGTGAGCGATGATGGCTCCGCCGCCGCTTGCGGTGCCGGAAGCGGACCACACCGATGACGAGGCAAGGAGGCTCGCCGCCTCACCGGAGATCGTGCGGTACCCCCGGAATAGCCTTAGGGCTATCCCCTTTTGGGACGCGTTCAGGTACGCGCCCACACCGGGGCCCCGTAAAGCCCCGGTCCGTTCCAGTTTGGAGGCCAAACGTCGGAAATGCTCCACGAAGTTCCACCGGCTGTCGATGACGAGTCCCAGGTACTTCAGCCCCTTGCGGAAACCAAACTGGTGTTCCGCAAGATCCGGCCCCATCCCCGAGAGGTGCCCAGGGAGGCGGTTAGCAATAACTCTTTCAAAGAGCTTGCCCACCTCGTCGAGCAACACGATGGGCCGGTATGCAGACGGAGAGTCCGCAGGGCGCCCTGGCTTCCGGATGAGGACCAGCTTGCCCGTCTTCCAACGAAGCGGGAACTGGCCTCTCTCCAAGCATGCGGTTAGGAGCCCTTCCAGTCGGGGCCCGAGAGCCTCAGAGGCCAGGACCCAGGCTTTGCCAGGCAAGCCATCGGGTCCCGGGGTGGTATTTCTGGCTTTCAGCCTGCGTACCGCCACTCTCAGGTTAACCCTAGTCACCTCCGGAACGTCGTCATCGGTGTGGTCCGCTTCCGGCACCGCAAGCGGCGGTGGAGCCATAGGCGGGGGAGGATGCCTCCCTCGCGAAGAGAACAGAGCGCTCACCACGTCCTTCACGAGCTCAGGCCGTAGACTCTGCGTCAGCGTGGGGGCCCGGGTGCGGAGTTTGTCCCGCACCATCTTGTAAGGGCGCCCCCACGGATCTCCGTTCAGAGACTCCAGCGTCTCCACGCGGGCCAGTTTCTTGGCCCGCCGGACAGCCTCTTGGAGGGCGGTCTTCACCGCTCTGTACCCCTCGTAAAGCTCCGCCTCAATGGCTGCCGCATCCGGAGGGCGGATGCGGAGCCTGCGATGCCTGGCGTACCGGTGCCGCGCGGCAACGCACGCCTCACGCAGAGACGTCAGCTCTTGCGGCTACCAGTATGCTTGACGTCGGGTGCTTCCTGGCCGAACTCGGGGCATTGCCACGTCACAAATCTCGGACATGGCCTCCTGGAACCAACCCACCTCGTTGTTGATGTCGGCAGGCCTGGCCGGTGATGACACCCAGGCCTGCATGATCGAGGCTTCCAGGAGGAGCTCCCGGTCCAGCTGCTTCAGCGCCCATCGCGGACCACTCGGGGCCTGTAAGACCGGCGCGCTTGAGGTCTGGGTGGAGAGGTCGAACCGGATGTATCGGTGGTCAGAATAGGTACGGTCTTTGTACATTCATTGACTGTAAGGCGGTACGAAGTTCGCCGGGTCAGCTAGTTTCAAATAAAAACAAGGTAATAACTTCACAATCACGTCTACTCTTTACAGAGGTCCGGGGGAAGAGGATATATACTGACTGGCTTTTTTAAAAAGTTATGATAGGAAAAGGTACTCTAGATTATTCTACATGACGCTGCGCGTCTGAAAATCTATACCCTGTAGAAACGTAGGTTATCGATCGCTTTCCATGCATTCTATTTTAGCACTTGTTGCCTTAAGTTTTGCTTTTTACCCTACGAAACAAAGGAGGAGGTTCTCAATTCAACGCGTATATATATTTTTGAGGTATAATGTATGACCACGCATAACTTTTTACAGAGAAGTCCGATATGCATGATTCTTTTTTTTTGTGAAAAGCAAAATCTAAAAGTTGGTCCCATTTAAAATTGAAAAATCGTGTTTGGGCTCATTTCATGCATCTTGATGTGAACTTAAGACCTAGCCGGAGTATGACTGTCATCAAAGGTCTGATGATGGAGACGGAAGGCAGTTGCAAGAGGTCCTCAACAGTTTACAGCAGCTATATTGTTATTGAGCTCATTTCATGAACCTTCGTGAGAACTTAAGACCTAGCTGGAGTATGACTGTCATCGAAAGTCTGACGATGAAGACGGAAGGCAGTCGCAAGAGGTCCGCAACAGTTTACAGCAGCTATATCGTGTCTCGGCTCATTTCATGCACCTTGATGAGAACTTTCGACCTAGTTGGAGTATGACTGTGATCGAGTGTCTAAGGATAAAGACGCAAGGCTGTCGAGGGAAGCCCTTATTTGGAAAAACATAAGGATATATTTTAGCAGTAAATGCAAATATTTTCGGGAAATTAAATTGTTCCCCACTTGAATCTATACCAATATTATAAAGATGAAGAGTATGTTTGTTTGGTTGCTTGAACGCGTTAATTTCAGGAACTACTTGTTCGAATTGAAAAATTCTTTCAGTGTTGGATAGCCCATTTATCGAGGAAGGCTACAAACAATAGGAGCGGAACATCAATGAAAAATGTTGCAAAAACAGTGAAATTTTATTCCTTTTGAGACCTCCCGTTGCGTGCACTGCGTAAACGGTTAAATTTACGCAACAATCATGTAAGAGGGTGAATATCCCCGCAGCAAATTTTACGTGTCCACGGTGTGAATCGAGGTGTAAAATGATAGGATGTTTCTTATTTTTTTATAGTGAATTACATAACTTGGTTCCATTAGGGCCACAAATATATATATATATATTTTTATAAGTGTATATAAATCATCAGGGAAAAAAAATCGCCTTCAAATTCAAGTTTGGTGGCATTCCCAGATCCATTTTTTTGATGTAATTTCATTCACCAAAGTAACAATTTGAGGTACATAAGACACATTATCTAAAACAATTTAACCATATTATAAAATCTGTATCGAAACAAATGCTCAAAATGGAGTCCATTTCGCTCGATACACAAACGGGCACGTTTAATAAAAAACGACGACGACGACGACGACGACGTTTAATGACATTGTCTTTTAATTTAGCTAATGTGTCTCTGTCACTTTTCACAATATTAAACGCGTCCACAATCGCACTTCTTAACTCATCTCGCGTAGTATGTTCCTCGAAATAAACTAGTCTTTTTATCTCAGACCACAAATAAAAATCCATTGGGGTTAAGTCAGGGTTCCTTGCGGGCCAAGCCACAGGGCCACCACGACCTATCCACTGCTCACCAAACTCACTGTTTAGATACGCACGCACTAAATTCGCATAATGAGCAGGGCATCCATCATGCTGATAGTACATACCGCGTAAATATGCCAGAGGCACATCCTCTGGCAACTCCGGTATCATATTCTGCAGCATATCCAAATAAGAACCGCCAGTCAGGTGCCCTTCAATAAAGATAGGACCTATTATTTGGTCATTAATAATGCCTGCCTAAACATTCACGCTGAATCTAACCTGATGGTTATCTTCGCGAATGAGGTGAGGGTTTAAAAACGACCAATAATGTTCGTTGTAAACATTATACAGGCCCACTCGTGTGAACAAGGACTCATCCGTCCACAGTATGTTGGAAGCGACTTTTTCTATCAACCACTGACATAGGGCGATTCTCCTTGAACCGTCGCCTTCGTAAAGAGCATGCGCTCGACGAAAATGGTATGGATGTAATCCATTTGAATTCAATATTCTCCATACGTAATATTGGCTAACATTGAATCGCCTGGCCGCCATTGTGGTACTACGACGTGGGTCGCGTTCGAAGTACTCCAGTATATCTTCCTCCAATTCTACCGAGTATGGTAGTCTACCGCGGCCCTGCGCGTGTGTAGGTGCTCGAAACTGTCCATGATCGAGGAGGCGCTGGGTTACAGCCAGGATGGTGGAGGTGAAAGGAACTTGAGGGTCGGTGATTCCACGTGCGCGCAGTGAGTTCAGGTTTTCCGGCTGAGCATACAAGCGTCTAGGCTCTTCCAAGTTATGGTGCGCCATCCCATAAAAATCCACCATTGCCCAATACTCCACATTGGAGTAGACATATTGCCGACTCATTTTTGACACGTGATTAGGTTACGCGTGAGTGACCTAATACAGCGAAGCGCGCGACAATACTAGGAAGAAAGTGCGCCGATCGCGTCGGCTAGACTGTGTAAGCGTGTGGTGGGGGCGTGGCTTACGGATCATGTTGTCTGATCGATGAATGGATTTTTCAATGGGTACCTTTTGCATGTGTTGCCGATCGTCGATACGTTACGTACACACACATATGCATTTACCGCAAGGACTACTACTTCGAGTTCTCAGTATTTAACAAAAAAAACAATAAATTTAATTTTTCGTGATTTTTTTTATTGTTACTTTTTGAAAAAAATAGTCCCAATCGTTTTGAGTTCGATGATCGAGTTTATGGCTTTCGGTTCCAGAACGACCTAAAAGTAATCGTGTATAATATTTAGCTAATAAATTGTTAACCCTTTCGACCGTTATTATTTATTTATTTATTCCCGGTTTAGGCGGGTGATTATTTAAAAATGATTGAACGCAGTTCTAATTATTTTATAAATCAAAACGAAGTCTTGTTTCAGTAAAACTTCCTTCATGCAATATTTAAGGTCCTTCCGTGTGCCATAGCCGTTGGACGCCCTGTATACGATTTTTATACGAATAGTCACTTCGAATTACTTTTAAACATATAAGTTAGATATATTTTTGTAATCACCCTTTAAACTCTTTCATTTTGATACCCCACTCGATGGTGTAGGAAGGAAAAAAAAAGTTGAACTCCACGATACGGCACCCGAAATCCGCCATTTTTTTTGTTTTTTTCAATTTCAATGTAGCCAGTAAAACTCGCGCTACCAAGACGAATCTAACGACGTATACGTCGTTAGATTTATTCAAATCAGTTCATTAGTTTAGGAGTTACGAGGGATCATAGAAACGGACATACATACATACAGATCAAAAACTTAACCCTCCTTTTGGGCTTCGCCGCAGTCGGGTAAAAAGGATACACCTAAGTATAACCGGCCGCACCTAGCTATAGCCGGCTAGAACTAGGTGTAACCTTACTTCGGCTTTTATAATCTTTTAAGAATTTTGGGCAATTGTACCTTCCATGGAGCCAATTTTCTTTTACTTCCCACTCACTAAAATTTTGCTGTTTTTATTGTAATGGTGCTTTTTGCGTCTTCAATCCTTATGACAATATCATCTAAGAATTGTGCAGGGGGTACGATATTTTCTTAGTATCTTGCCCAACTGAGATACCACATTATGCACATTTACATGGGCACAGCAGCCTACAGCCCTTCTACCTACAATACAATAACAATAGTAGCCTAATATTGAATATCTCGTCTTCTTCAACAGCTGTCAACTAAAACGTAAATAAAATATATGTTTTGCGACTTATTTGGCGAGATTGTATACGTCCCCGCAATAACCATGAAGTATTTGAAGCCAACAGCTGTCGAAGAAAGCTGCTGCTTACCTCCTTTGCACACTTTTATGATAAACCCATCATTTCCCCGAATATTTTAACCGAAATAGGAATAACTGATAAAATCCTCTTATTGTCCAATTCTTCTGCCAATAGAGTTACTGCGGCCAGTCTCAAAGGTACAATATTCAGACAGCAATCCATGTCGACAATCGATAGGCGTAATCAGTTGTCCAAAACAGAGAATTGGGCCTATGCTCTATACCATCATATATAATAGCCGGGTAATTCAAAGTAGCAAGATCCGTCGAATAGTCCTGTATAATATGCAAAGCCGAGGTCGTGGGGTTATACGATAAAACATGGAAAACTGAGAACGATAGAAAACGAACGAGTGCTGGTTTTGTTCTGCCTGTCATATCTGTCAGTCGCTGACCAGTGTTGCCAACTGAAGAAAAATTAATGGAACTCGATTCGCATTTTCTGGTGGAAAATTAATAAAACTTTGCCCGACCCAGCAATCTAACCCAGGACCTTATGCTCGCTTCCGACCACTATACCAACAATACGATCTACGCGATTTGCGGTATCAATCCTTTAGCACCTTGCAGACCTATCGGTTTTTTTTTAACTATCTACATTAACAGGACTTCTCATAACCCAGGCTTATTTTTTTTAAAGAAACTTTTTCTTTGTTTATAGCATACGATTTAAATTCAAAATGCTTAAAAATGATAGCTAACTAAAAACTCAATAAAATTGCAAAATGAACTAAAGAACATAACAACCGTAACATATTTAAATCCAAACCCATCATCATCATCATCATCCACAGCCCGAACTCACCCACTGCTGGGTATAGGCCTCTCTTTTCTCGTGCCAATCCACACGGTCCTGTGCCAGCCTCATCCAGGTTTTTTTTTTCCCCCGATGGCAACTATGTCGTCTGCCCATCTCGCCGCCGGACGTTTCTTTTGCCAGTTCTTGGACGCCATTCGGTGACAGCCTTAGTCCACCTGTTATCACTGCGCCTTGCTAGGTGTCTCCTGCCCAAGTCCATTTGAGTTCCGTAACGCGATTTCCAATATCGAAAACCTTTGTGCGTTTTTGGATATCGACGTTAGGAACTCGATCTATCAGCTTTATGCCGAGCATGGAACGCTCCATGGCTCTCTGTGCAACTCTCAGTCTGTACACAGCCTCCTGCGTGAGCGTCCATGTTTCAGCACCGTACGTCGTTGTGGGCAGAACACACTGGTTATAGAGGCGGGACTTTAGACATAACGGAATTTTGGCTGATTTCAAAATGTCGTCCAATTCGCTAAACGCGGCCCACCCAAGCTGTATTCTTCGGGATATCTCCTTTTGTTGATGCTCTTTGCCAAATGAAAGCATATGGCCAAGATAGACATACTGGTCAACCATCTCTAACTCTTCATTTCCAACGTTGACTGGAGGATTGGAAGAGCTGTCGATGTTTGTCATAATCTTCGTCTTGGCCATATTCATCCTAAGTCCTACTTTAAGATAAGCATCGTATAGGTCTTGAAGCATATTCTGAAGATCCTCGAAGTTCACAGCAAAGAGGACGAGGTCGTCTGCAAATCTTAAATGCGACAGGACTGCGTAAGGATTATTGATAATTTGCAAATAGAGATGGAAAAAGACTCCTAGCACAGCAAGAACTTTTAAACTTATTAGAATTCTGTTCGCTTTACTACTTTTTGGAAAAATCATCATCAAATAATCATTCTTCTGCTCTTATCCCAAGTTATTTGGGGACGGCGCAGTATGTCGTCTTCTTCTATGGTTTTCTACTACTTATTGGAGAAAATTTGACGAAAAAAAAAGAGAAAAATAGAATGTTAACCATATCAATACAAAAAAAGTTGGAAATCTCACAGCATCAAAAAATTTAATTAAAACTAATCACAAAAAGTGAAAATAATACCGGTGTTCGAACATACGAACCAGTTTACAGAGCGATCATGAAACCGCTACGTTGTTTAGTCCGTCGACGTGCGTTTTAAAAAGCTGTTCTCTTGCACGTTATGGCTGAAACGTCAAACAATAATTCAAGAATACGTACATAATGCAACATTGCTCACTCCCTTAAGCAAGTAGCGTGAAATTATAAAATATACAACATTAGTTTTAGTATACGCGAAACTTGAAACACGTGTCTAGTATTTTTATGTAAAGAATCTATGTACAAAATTTCAAAACTGTATCTTGAAAAATCACAAAGTTATAAGCTTGTTCTGTTACTTGGTTGTCCGCTCAAAAACGTGGTCACCACACGTCTTGAGCTCATTGATAATAATAATTTGGCAGTAGGTACCTAAATTATTGCGATAGGTATTTAGTGTCACTCGGTGTCCAACTTGTAGCCTTTTTTAAGTATTTTTGGAACAAAATATAACATGGGTTAAAAAATATTGGAATCGATTAAGTTACTTATTCTGAACAAACAATATTCAGGTTTCGCATATACTAAAAATAATGTTGTATAACAGCCTAACATTTGAAGACGCTTATAAGGAATATTTTTGCAAAATTTGAACAGGATCTATGCAGTATTTTTTCCGCCAAGTTAGAACATCGATTTGGATTTCTACGATTTTATTATATGTATAGAAAACTTACAAACAATATTAGAATACTTCTCAATTAATTACTCTAATAATTAAACAATACCAATATTCATAAATGCAAAGGCATTATTGAGTTAAAGCTAATTAGTGACTTCATTACTTTTTACAACAATGTTCTCTCTTGCTTAAAACCATTTCCGGCAGATCAAAGGATTTAATACAAACAGTTCTTTCACTAATACATTGCTCTGTTAATTAATCTTGTTACTTTTTAGTTTGTAATTAGTTACAGAAACTGATTTAGTTGTAGTTTCAAATTATAAATTGAGTTATTGATCATTAAAATCGTATTCGGCGCCATCTTCCACAGTATTGTGGAATGTTGCCTCATTACAAATCTTAGTGTTAAATGAGCAATTTTTAAAATTCCAAATACAAATATTTGCTTTTCTTAATTATAACTATAGTTCTAGCTAAAGACTTTTGTTTATTAAATTAATCTTCGGAAGAACTAATCACGAACCATCTCAGTAGTAGTTAAGACACAAGCCAATGTATGGCACTAGTCTCTCTTGTCAATCGATGCGATCGTTGTAATGTGTCGCCCCACAGATGGTAGGTTCGCTTCAATACTATGATGAATGAGAATGAGTGATGAGTAATGAGAATGTGTGTGAGTGATGTGTGCGTGAATGAGTGGTTTGTGTGTGTGTGTGTTTGTGTGATGAATTGGTTATTAATTAGATTAACTAACACTCTTGCGGCGACATATTATATAACCCTCTAGTTAAATCATCATCATCTGCCTAGCCTTTTCCCAACTATGTTGGGGTCAGCTTCCAGTCTAACCGAATGCAGCTGAATACCAGTATTTTACATGGAGCGACTGCCTATCTGACCTCCACAACCCAGCTAGTACTGGGTAATACGATACCCCTTAGTAAGACTGGTTGTCAGACTTTTTGGGCCACTGACTACCTAACGACTGACCCTCTAGTTAAATCAAACCTTGAATACCTAATCGAAGAGTGGGAATCAGCCGCTAAATCTAATCTTAATCCACTACAAAGAATACAAAACAAAATGATTAAAGTACTATTTCACTACCATTACCTATATCTAAAAAAAAAATTATAAGAAAAAACTAACCTATTAAATCTCACACAATTTTACACATAAATTACACCTTATTTCTCATAAAAAAACACCACGAATTTGGTACAAACAAACTTAAAATTACATAAAAAAAAACAATAACATACAACACAAGAAGTAAAATCAATTTAAAACTAATAACTGCACGTGTACGGACTATTTACGGCAAAAAAACAGTATTAGTTGAGGGAGCATAACTTGTTCAATGATTTACCGGAAGATAAATAAAAAAGTGTGATAATAATAACATATTTATATATAAATAAAGGACATATTTAAGAGTAAACTCAAAAAACATGTATGTACGTACAAGTTTTTTGAGGTTACTCTTAAATATGTTAAATATGGCAAATATTCAACATATTTAAGAGTCTGGGGCGATGGCGACGTTATAGGGTTATACCGTCACCATCGCCCCAGGGGCAAAATATTATATTATTACTGCGTTGCAATGCACCTTTTTTAACCTACCCTACCTGCCTTACCTGCCCTACCTACCCTACCTACCTACCTACCCACCTACCCACCTACCCTACCTACCTACCCTAGCAGTGTGGTGTTATTTCAAAAATACAAGTTTTTAATTTTATAATGATTTTTCAGACCAAAAAAAACATTGATTCCCTGCAATAATTTTTGCGCAGTTACTTAGGTTGATGTACAGAATGCTCGGTTGATGGCTTCGTGAAGGGTCCGTTTACATCTTGTTTGCATATCTACGCGGGAAGTAGATTCAAAGCCCACTCCGTCTTTCAGATGGGAGGTCTGTGATCCGTCAGGGACACCATTATCGGCAGATTAGGTATAAATGTTACGATATCGAACTCATCACGTTTCTAAGTTTTGCAAGCTTGTCAAATTTGGAGACACGACGTTGTTGTCTGTTCATCAAAATGTCGCTCTTGGCATTGGATCTATTGATTCGTCTTAACTTTATTAATTGAACGTGGCAGGTCACTCAAAGAAAGTATCATCAGTAAGCCTGTGACAGGCGTCAGTCAGCAACTTCGCTTCAAGGAGCGCTCCATTGAGGAGACGTTCGTGTTCGTGGATCAGTGGTGTGGCAGCAACTTCACGCGGCGGCTGGCCACATGGCGCGTGAACACGACCAGCGGCACCGTGTGCAGCAAGAGCGGGGAGTACCCCGCCCTCTCGCCACCCGGCGACCTGCCGCGCGATGACGGCGCCTCGGGCTGCATCGTGCGCTCCGGAGACGCTTTCCACCCCACCTGCCACGACGCCGAGTGCGCCTGCGCGCTGCTGCTGCTGGTGCTGGCACCCGCCGCCGCACTGTTGGCGCGCCGCGCGCTGCGCCGCCGGCTCGCGCGCCTTCTGAAGGAGCAGCAGATCCAGGTGATCGCGCGACGTCAGCACGTGGCCACCGTGCTGGCCGCGTACCTGGTGGAGCGCACGGCGCTGGAGCTTCACGAAGAGCTAGGCGCGGGCCGTTTCGGCAGCGTGCGCTTGGCGCGACTACACTTGCCTGCGCGCGCCCCACGCTACATCGCCGCCAAGGCTCTCCGCGAGAATGCTGCGCCCGCCGAGGAGAGCGAGTTCCTCCGCGAGGCGTGCACGGTCGCCTCTCTCGAGCACGCGCACATCGTGCGTCTGGTCGGCGTGTGCATCGCGGACGGGCCGCCGCTAGTGCTCATGGAGCTGGCGTTCTTTGGTGACCTGCTGGGCTACCTGCGCGCGCGGCGCCACCTGGTAGAGAGCGCGGGCTTGGAGGAGCTGGAGGCGCCAGCGGCGCGTGGTGAAGCGGAGCACGTGTCGGCCGCGGCGCTGACGCGGCTGGCACGCGAAGCAGCGGAGGCGCTGCAGTACCTGGGCGTGCGCGGCGTGGTTCACCGCGACGTGCGCGCCGCCAACTGCCTGGTGGACGTGCGGCGCTCGCTGAAGCTGGCCGATTTCGGCATGGCGCGTGACACGGTGGCCGGCGCGGACGGCGCGCCTGAGTATGCGTGCCGGCGTCGCGGCCTGTTCCCCGTGCTGTGGATGGCACCCGAAAGCCTAGCGCACGGCGTGTTCTCGGCCGCGTCCGACGTGTGGGCGCTTGGCGTGCTAGTTCTGGAGCTGGTGACGCTGGGTGCGCGGCCCTACGGTGCCATGTCGCCGCTGCGCGTGCTGGAGTACGTGGCGGCCGGCGGCTCCCCGCCGCTGCCGCTGGACGCCACGCCGCAGACGTGAGTGTTTGGGCGGGTGGGGTGCTCGAGCCAGTGCTCGAACCGCTGCTGACGGGGCGTGTTGCAGGCGCGGGCTGGCGCGGCTGTGCTGGGCACGCGTGACGGAGCGGCGGCCGAGCGCGGCAGAGGTGGCGGCATACCTGGCGGCGTGGCCCCTAGCGCTGCGCCCAGCACTGCTGAGCGAGCGCGACGAGCCGGCCGACGCCGACAGTGGCTTCGGAGAGTCACCCTCCACAGAGCTGCTGCCACCCGACTCTCCTTTGCATTCCCTCGATCAGCTCGACAATCTCGCCGCCACGCAGTGATTTACGCAAGTAACTCAAGTTCATGTTTATTATTTACATTCGCCTTCAGTAAACTTGTTATTGACAACATTTGGTTGCAGTTATTACGATAATTGTTTGCAACATGTTATGCTAAGCACGCTTTACAGCCGCAGCGCATCTAATCGCATGTAAATAAAAAATAAAAAAACAAAAGAAAATCCAGATATTGCAAAACCGGTAGAGATATGATTTTTCCTTTTAACTTATCAAATGATGACTGACACTTTTCATCTATCTATATTTAAATAAAAAGAAAAGTCCTGACTGACTGACTCATCAACGCCCAGCCCAAACTCTTGGACCTAGAAAGTTGAAATTTTGCACAGAGGTCCCCTTTATAATGTTGACAAGGAATAAGGAAGGATTTTTTGAAATTCAACCCCTAAGAGGGTGAAATGTTGTGTGGAATTTTCCGTGAAACTTTTTATTCTCGGAGTCAATTGACTTGAAAATTTGTTTACGTACTCTTCAGTTAAAATTATGAGAAACGTGTATCACAGTATTTTACCTTATATTTCAGTTCTATCTTCATGACAGCAAGCAAGCCTTACGGCGAGCGCGGCCAGCATGCTGTTAGCGCTCCCCCGCACTAGCCGCACCAGCGGCGTTCCTCTCTTGCGCATACTGTATTTGCAGAAGCGCGCGTGGAAGCAATCCACGCGCGCTTCTGCAAATATAGTCGATGCGCTGCAAAAGCGAGGGAGCATCATCCTGAACGCGTTGTTGAACTGGACACGAAGGGCGATGTACGACTTTCGCGTATAGTCAGTCCACAAGCTGCACGTGTACAAAGTATTGCAGTAGGCTCTAAAAAGAGTTATTTTACCGTCTTTTAGAGCACCGTGCAAACCTGCGCATAACCATGTTCGCTCTGACCGACAGCGCCCTCCGCTCCCGCTCAATATCCGCATCATCCTTCAAGGTAGGAGTCACGAAATGCCCTAAGTTCTTGAAAATGTCAACCCTTTCCGAGGGAGAGCCATTCAGCTTTATGGGTGGCATTTCTAGCACTTTCCTAGACCCTCTCTGAAAAACCATACGCTGACTATTCTTAACATTATACCGCAGCCCATGATCAGCTGCATAGTCCTCACATATACTCATCAGCCAAAAAAATAATTCTCTAGGATGAGCATTGAAATCCCCTCAAACAAAAATAGGTTCGTTAACATAATCATTACTAATAGCACTTACAGTTCTCATACAGTCAGTCAACATCGGCAGGCTATCTGATTTGTTTGTCGGTATATAGACACATACTACTATAAATGGACCATCGGCCGCATTAACACGAATAGCACACACACGCGGGTTATCGCAGTCTATCACTGTAACACTAGGAAACATACTAGTATTCCACGCAAAAATCTATGCAATTGAGATACGCCAACTCTTCTGGAAGCAGCCAAATTTCCTGTAGTGCTATCAACACACACTCGTCACATAAACGTCGAATATCGTTGACGGCGCTCTTCACGTTCTTACTATTATAGCTGGCAAACTTGTAGGTTGAACTATCCATCGTTAGAGAATAGTGGGCCGATTGCAGCGAACCCTTTTCGATATTTATAATGAACGAAGCGCCTAAAGATATACCCTTTTTTTTCTCGGATGGGAAATCATCAAATGACACCCCGGTTGACGGCTCCCCATTCCCTCTCGCTCCGGACCATGGCTTGAACCATGGCCGGACGCGAGAGATCGCCGCCGCCAATCGCCGCTACGAGGACACGACGGTGCTCCGCCCAAGTGGGACAGACCTCCACGGTGTGCTCCACCGTGTCCTCCGGACGATCCTCACAATGGAAACATTGTGAGGATCGTCCGGAGGGCGGGCCACATCGGGCGGGGGGAAACGCCCGGGCGTTTCCCCCCGCCCGATTCGGTGCAGGAACCTCCTGAAACAACCGTGTCCGGTGAGGACCTGCGTCAGACGGAAGGTGAGGGCACCGTGGCAACTCTCTAGACACTCCTCAAAGAGGGGACTTATCACCACTATAGTAGCGTGCCCTAAGATATACCCTCAGGCCATGTTGTTTCGTCTAAAAACATATCCAGTTTAGACTCAGACACAAAGAATTTGCATGCTTTGTATACAAATTTGTATACTTGTAAATAGACTTTATTTATATTAGCAGGTACTTTTTTTTCACTTTAGTTTTAAGTTTGTCTTTTTGCACTTTTTGTCTATATAAAGCACTGGTATCACTGTATAATAATGAATGTTGACTGATGACCATATATACGTAAGATTTAAACAATAAATACTCGCAAAGGACTACTTGTTTTATTTTAAGTTTTATGGAGCATATTCTTGCCACAAACGAGTTGATAGACACTTGTACTTGTCGGAGTGAACCCAGTCTTGATGCCCTCCAGCCTGAGGCAACGGAGGACCCGTCCCAAGCTGTGAGTACTCAGGACAGTATCATCCTCAACCAAGAAATACCTGACATTACACTTCATATTTCACAAGTAGTATAGCCTTTTTTTTTTTTTTTAGTATGGGAAATCATCAAATGACCCCCCCCCCCCCCCCCCCCCGCTCTGGGCGGAGCGGAAGGGAGTGTCAGACTTGTACTGACTAAAACCCATCCATGTTCCTTCTTTGCCCTTTGTGTTCCAGGGCCGCGGTATCTCTTTCGAACAGTCCCACAGCCCTGGCAGGCATCGGCCCGTGCGAACCCCTACGTGGTTGCTGACATCTCTTTGAGGCGCGCGTGGAGCACGAACGCGCCGTCGACACGGCCTGTCGTCATAAGACGGCCGGACGGCGAGCTAGCCCAAAACTCGCCGTCCACAGGCCCGCAAAGTAGTATAGCCTGAGATTGGTAATTTTGTCTCACCTAATAGTCATGATTGTAATCATTCAGTTATGTTCTCTAACAGTATAGGTAGAGGGCTAGCTAAATTAATTAGTAATAACCTGAGTTATTGAACCCAAACCAATTGTATGCCAGGGTCAACCTACGAACAAATTATGGCATCAGTTACTAAACTGCTTGTGATCCTAATACCACCATTACTATATGTGTTGGTAATAGTTCTAAGATTAAAAAGGAAGACATCACTGACTGTGTAACAGAGTTGTTAAAGTTAAATTGTAGTAAAATCATATTGTTTGCTTTTCCATATTTTGAAAATTTATGTAAAAGAAAAAAAAATACACATATTAAATAAACCTGTAAATTTTTTAGTAGGTCAGTATAGTGACAAACTTATATATGTTGATATCAACACTTGTTGATAAACTTCAGTCGACTCGGGGTAAAGTTTATCTACCTATTAGATGTAGACACAAAATAGCGCGGCTTAGCTTATAATATACACTCAGACATAAGTAGTATGTCGAAGTTTAGTTATATTATTAACACTGCAACTATTCAAAATCAAATCAAAATCAAAATATTTTATTTCACATAGGCCTAGATGGGCACTTATAAATCAAATCAAAATATTTTATTTCACATAGGCCTAGATGGGCACTTATAAAACGTCGAAAAAAAGGTGCACGGTTCAGGTTGGTCGTTTCCTATGGAGAAGAACCGGCAAGAAACACAATATTCTCATGGATACAGCATTTGTACTTAACTATGGGAGGACAGCGTAGGCCCGACAATAAGTCGTTGCTTACTACACAAAAAATGTAGAACGAAATAAAAAGTTAACAAGCAGCTGGGAATCAACAAAGCCTACAATGTTCACAAATTCACAAACAATCGATAAAAAAGAATCTATACAAATGTAAAAAAAAAGAATTGTAAAGTACTAAATTAAACAAGTGACACAAATATTGTTATCAGTGCTGTAACTATTCTTAGCAAAAGATGTATAAATGATTTGAAAACTATTGTAAAAATCTGATTCGAAAGAAGAGAAAAAATGAGATTGAGAATAGTTAGAGACATCCACATATTTGTGCCGTTTATGAGCTACCAGGAAAGCCGCATGCACAGAAGAGCCTAAAGTCAAACTTCTTTATCTTCAACGTAGTCCTTGATTTTGTGATATGCTTTTTTAATAAGGACACGTTTGATGTAGTTTTTGAATTTTCCATCGGTCAATTCTATTACTGACTTTGGCAACTTGTTATAAAAGCGTATATTGTTTATAAGAAAAGACTTGCTAGTTTTTGTTAATCTGAACTTAGGTATTATAATTTCGTGTTTACTGCGTGTATTTATATTATGAAAGTCGATTCTAATTTTGAAAAGCCCTCGATTTTTACGGACATATAAAATACATTCTAAGATATAAAGTGAAGGCAGGGTCAGTATATCAATCTCTTTAAATTTTTATCTGAGGGACTCTTTTGAAGAATAAAAATTGAGTCAACGTCTGCTGCTGATCCCCACAGCAGAATGCCATAAGACATAATACTGGAAATAAGCATGGTATACTAGCCTAGCTGTAGCTACATCAGTTAACTGCCTTATTTTTCTTACTGCATATGCAGCTGAGCTTAACCTACCCGAAAGAGTTCTAATGTGCGCGCCCCACTGCAATTTTGAATCGATAGTAATCCCTAAGAATACAGTTTCCGCCATAACATCAAGTATTTTGCCGTCAAGATTCAAATCTAGATCCCGTTGTGGTACATTCCGTAAAGAGAACTTCAGACATTTTGTTTTGTTCGCATTCAGTAAAAGATTTTTAGCTGCGAACCATTTCGAAAGTACGGTTAGACTGTCGTTGACATGTAAGACATTCGTATCTTTTCTATCTATTTTAACTGGCGAAGTGTCATCATCAAATAGAATTATATCCGATAATTTGGCCATCATATAAGGGAGATCATTAATGTAAACAAGAAATAGGAAAGGACCGAGAATTGAACCTTGGGCCACGCCCATCTTGACTAGAGACCTGGAGGACGTCGCCCCATTTACATTTACTTTTTGCTGCCTGTTAGATGAATAGGAAAGAACAAGATCAGCAGCTTGTCCACGAATTCCATAGTGGTGTAATTTACAGATCAGTGTGTTGTTGTCGACGCAGTCAAACGCTTTTGAGAGATCACAGAAAATGCCAATGGCATCCTGGGACTTCTCCCAAGATTCCAAAATGTGACTGATGAGTTTTACTCAAGCGTCCGTTGTCGACCTACCCTTCGTGAAACCATACTGTTGTCTATGCAGAATTCCATTTGAGTTGAAGTGAGACAACATCTGGTCCAGCATGATTTTTTCATAGATTTTACTCAATGCTGGAAGCACAGATATAGGTCTATAATTTGAAGGATCACTCTTACAACCCGATTTGAAAATTGGTACTACTTTACTATGTTTCATTAGATCAGAAAACTTGCCGCTGTCCAAACATTGATTGAATATGCCTGTTAGGACAGGTGCGATTCAGTCAATAATATCTCCAAGAACCTTGACAGATATCCCCCATAAGTCTTCAGTATTTTTTATGTTGAGACTTTTGAATGCGTTTTCAATTGTAGCAATACATATTGGCTTAAATTTAAAGATTGGTATGTCCTCAGTAAAGTTTTCTTTAAGAAGAGCTTCAGCTAATTTAGAAGGAGAGGGGAGAGATTTCGTAACCTCTAACGGAATGTTGGTAAAGAAAGTTTCTAGAGTCTCAGCGACTTCTAGCTTCTCAGAAATGGTCTGATTATCTAGTTTCAAAGACAATTGATTCTGATCTCGTTGTTGTGCCTTTCCAGTTTCTCAGTTAATTACCTGCCACACAGTTTTCATTTTATTATTAGAAATACCAATTTTGTTAATTATTATTTGTAATTTTGCTTGAGCGCAGACACTTTTGGATATTTTTGAATAGTTTCTAACATAAGTATGAAAAACTTGATCTGAAGTCAAAGATTTTTCGTGATATAAATTATATAAAGTATCTCTGCTTTTTCTTATTCCCGCAGTTGCCTTTCACATTCACTAAATTTAGATTTAGAATTGACTTGTAACTGTTTTTAAAGGACACGTTTTAATGAACTCTTGACAAACTGTAGAAAATAATGTGCCGTAGTTTATATTGGGGTCTTTTGAATCAAAAATAGCGTTAGAAAGGCTGCTAAGAACATTATTATTAAAAGATTTTAATTTAATTAGTAATAATACTAATGTACATGTGGTGACCTTAAATAAATATAGCATTAGTGCGAATTTTCCACGGTGACACATGGATCCTCCCATGTGTCACCGTGGAAAATTCTCAATTAGGGTATATTAGTGATAGGATCTTATTGTCTGGTAATGGCACAGGAGTCTCGGGGCTCTTTCCAGATATTAATATTAATTTAAACTAGGAAGTGAGACAACAGAAGGTACTATCAAAAATATTGTTAAACCTATTAACAAGAAGCACTTGGTTAGTAAAAAAGGGCCTCAGCACCACCTCACACCTTAAAATTATTCTAGCAAAATATCCAAGACATTTCTTCCAAATTATTAAAATTGAATTGTTTCTAGAATGTTTGACATTATTTTTTTTACTGAACATTGGCTAAAGGATTACCAAATGCTTATTAATTTTGAGAACTATACGGTGGGTAGCTGCTTCAACCGTAAATCTATGCTGCGTGAAGGTTCCCTAATATTATTGAATAATTGTGTTAAATATAAGCAACGTAATGACATAGTAGGTCTCTCGGCTGAACATTGCGTCGGACTGTCCTGTGTTGAGCTAAATAAGCATGTAATTGTGTGTGTACAGACCCCCAAACTATAAAAAACTTTCATTTTAATCAATAATGGAAGATGTCCTGGCAAAATTTGCAGCCAGTAATAAATCTACTATTATTTGTGGTGATTTCAAAATCAATATTTTAGAAGAAAAGTCTATTAGCAGTCGGTTATTAAATCTTTTTAAGTCATTTGACTTGACCAACATTTTTATAGAACCTAGGAGAGTCACTCCATATTCTGCTACTTGTATGGATAATGTTTTGTGCAATTGTGACTACTTAGATAGAGCCATAGTAAATGTCTGCCGTCTGAGCATAGCGGACAAACTGTAACTTTTAGGTGTAACACCAAAAATCTGATTCAATTTAGACCTATAACTACTAACAAATTAAACAGGTATAATATTTCCCTACAGAACAAGTTAGGTATTATGAGCCATCATATGGACAATATTCATATAAATCAATTGTATGATCATTTCTTTTCAATAGTTCACACTGAATTCAACAAAACTTTTGAAAAGAAGACAAAATGTATTTGCCCTAAATTTATATTTAGTGATTGGGCAACTAGAGGTATCAGAAAAAGTAGGGAAAGACTATTTGAGCTTTATGGCCTTAAGCAACATACTTGTTAAAAGTTTCAGTGTTTAAATAATTAAACACTGAAACTTTTAACAAGTATGTTGCTAAGTATCCAAAAATTTTTAGAAATACATGCAAGGTTGCCTGCCAGAAAACATAATAAAGACAGTTTGGAAAGTCAAAAATAACGAGACAATAGGCAGAAAATACGTTACACTAGCTACACATTAGATACAATATGTGGTCCTAAAAGATCTAATCAGGAAGTAGCTCAAGAATTTGTATTTTTTTTACCGATATGCCATTAAAAACTAAGGAGGCTCTTAATTCCTCTCCTGAAGTCTCAGTTGGTTTAATAAAGGCGAATGGGTTTGGCTGCCCGGCTAAATTTAAATACATAAACCCTATGATAGTTATTAAAGCTTTCCGAAAAATAAAAGCCAAACTGACCGAAGATCTTTGGGAAATGTCTATCAAAGTTTGTACACGAGACCCAACTAATTGATTTACAGATTATATGTGTGGGTGAAGTCATAGTTATGCACACAAACACTAAATAAAACGTGCGAGCTCGGTTTTTATTAGTGTGCGTGTGGCACATCATTTACCATATACCAATATATAGTCATCATTCACTTATGGTACTGAAGGAGGTATAATATTTTGCATCATATCACTATAGCAAGCTTGGCACAATGGCTATCGTCTTTGGTCAGTAAACAAGAAGCCGTAAGTTCAAACCTTGTATGCAACAATATATTCTTTTTCTTTTTGTATTCATTCTTTTGTTAAAACAGTACTTAAAGTAGAATTTATAACGATTCGATCCCGTTCAAGGTTGGGTAATGAAGTTTTCAATGTTTGAGATAAACACGGAACTCTCAGGTCATTTTATTTTGACTGTTTAGAAAAAAACTACCGACAATTTAAAAATATTGTTTTCAAACACCTTCATTTATAAAAATGAGCGTTCTTAGTTGTCAATCTACGAGTATTTGCATTACTGAGTTTATTGATTACTACTCATGCGCATGTGCGCGGATTTATTTCTGTGGATCCAACAATGCAACATTTTATCAATGTTCAAAAGGGTAGAAATCGTTGTTTTGGATGAGCAAAACATATCTATATGTGAAATTGTGAGTGTAAATGTGGTGCTGCCCCACAAACGATGGGACACTTTATATCATATCCTGCCTGTCCTGTTGTTTGCTCCTGCGATGTGCATCACAGGACGCTACTGAAAGTGCCAAAGTCGTCGACAAATTTTGGACTGACTCAATTTGAATTGTCATCGACACGCTAAGATGCGAAATTGGAAGGTGCTTAATGATATCGGTGAGTAACAGTTACATATAACATTATGTTGATATTATACCTACTTCACTTTAACTAACTCCTCTCACCTTTCAATGTTTACTACGAATAAATAATTAATGTAACTTAAGTGCAATACGTACCATAGTTATAATAATATATTATCAGGAATGAAAGATTTTGATTGGAAGAACAATGTGCTGATTTATAGCGACGAAAAAACGTTTAAGAATATGGTTAACAGCATGAGGTGAAGGTTACAAGAAGTAATAGAAAACGAGGGTTTACAGACTCATTATAGTCGAATTTATTTTAATTAGTAGGCGAATATGAATCTTATTTTTATGCAAATAATGTTCAAATTTGTTAAGCGAATGTAAACAAATATAAACCTTAGCAACAATTAGGTATAGATGTTAATAATCTCCTCCTCTAATCCTCTTTTTAAAACCACAACTCGTAAAGTATTGAAAGTATGATGAAGTGATGTTATTGTTATGCGGTTAGAAGTTGTCATAATTTCTTACTATCTAACATGTTGATTCACTTCACCTCTAATTTTACTTTGATTCAATTTATATACCTGCTACTTTGACAAATTATTTACGTCCATCCTTACCAACAAAAAACTTTGCCTTTGTCAATAAAACTGGTAAACAACAGTGTTTTACTCATTCGAATGTCTAGTATGGATAGCTATAGCCTATATATGTTTAAAACCAGTTCGTATTAAATCATTGTATCAGCCACACAAGTTTTTTTGCTAACATACAACTCCCACCAAATTGAACCTTAAAACAACCAATGTAAGGAAGGCAAAGGTCCTTTCAAACCCAATGTTTATCTAATAAAAAATCAAATTATTTTATTGGTTTTATTTAATTACCTTTTTAATTTTTGCTTGAGTGATTTTATTGGTCACAAAATTAATTTAATAAAGAACAAAAAGTAAAAAACAGCAAATATAACTCCTCACCTGGGATCGAACTCACATCGTTAAGCTTAGGTCACTAACTGACGCAAGCGCTTACACCAATCAGCTATGGTGACCATGTTACACTTGTATAAAATGTTGGCCTTATTCTAAACTCGTTTTTTTATTTTTTCCTTGTACCCTACAAGGTTAAAGATAAAAATAATAAACCCCGTGAAGGGTAGACTACGTATACGCACACAATGATAAGGAGCGGCTGTACGAACATTACCGGCTCGTACAATGACTGTTACCGCTGTGTGCGATGTAAACTATTTAGCTTTGCTGACTGTACATCCATAGTTGAGACTATAGCACCATACTTAGCTTGAACTTTTAATTTGTTTGTAGACCAAGGAGTTTTCCCTGATTTAATGAAATACAGTAAAGTCATACCTCTGTTCAAATCCGGGGATAGTAAAGATACTAATAATTATAGACCTGTATCCGTGTTACCAAAACTTTTGAAACTTGAGCATTACGGACTAGGTAAACTTTCACTTAGTTTGGTAAAATCTTATTTGAGTGATAGACAACAACATGTTCAAATAAATGGCTTTAATTCACAAGGTTTAAAAATAAAAATAGGGGTTTCGCAAGGCTCAATATTGGGTCCTTTCCTCTTTCTATTATATATAAATGATCTACCCTACTTATTGAAAAACCAACTTCAAAATATGGTGTTATTCGCTGATGACACTTCCCTAATTTTGAGATAAATAGACGGGCCCAAAATCTAGATGACGTGAATAATGCCCTACTTCAGGTCCACAATTGGTTTACAGCAAATAATTTAGTGTTAAATGAAAAAAAAAAAATCTGAGCGTTCAAAATGATAGAATGAAATATAATCGTTTCTACAATGTTGATCGCTAGATCCCATATAAATCGTAGCCAAGTTACAGTTTTGACAAGCGCTAACGAAACGATGTCGAAGTTTTTGAACGACCACTGAGCGATCGCCGAGACCCAAGAGTTAACGATAACAATAGGCGTCTATATGATTCAACTTTGTCGTGTATCACGTCATTGTTTATGTTTCAAACTTTCAAGGGCCCGAGTATGATAGAGTTTCGAATAACACAGGAAGATATTTACGAAATAACTAATAATTTTCGTACCTTTCTATGAATTCCAATAAAGCTGTGAACTCGCTCGAGATCTAGATTCGATCCTATAAAAGTTTTCACTTCACTTATGGTATCTTTCATTTAAATGCATGCAGTTTCAAATTATATTCCGCACTGTGATATTATAATAAACCAATTATAAGAAGAACTTGTTCGCTTATCCTTATCTTATTCCTTATTTTTATATCATATAAAAGAATTATTTCTTTCTTAACAATTCAAAACAAAAGTTCAGCCTGCGCACAAAGTAAACTGTGACGTTAGTTTGACGTGGGTAGGAACGCTCACCATAGACTAAAGTATAGGTTTTTTCTACAAACGTTGGAGGACGAGCGATCGACTGAGTTGTGTCAAGTTGGCTACCAACTACAACGCTTTCTCAAATCGCTTTCGCCGAGGCGTCAACGATTGTAGAAAGAGATTCGATAAGAAACGTTTGTAACTTGGCTAGGCCTGCTGATGTAGATACCGCTAGACTGGTCTATTTTAGTTACTTTCATAGTATAATGTCTTATGGCATTTTGTTACGGGGACGGGCTGCAGACATTGAGTCTATATTTATTTTGCAAAAAAAACCATCAGAGCCATATATAATCTTCGTGTGCTCAATTCTTTAAGGGAACTGTTTAAGGAAATTAACTAAATTAATTGGGCAACTACAGTACTTTCACAGTTTTTATGCCTTGTGACTGGGACTGTAGTTACATTTCATTGTTGTCTTTGTTTCGACAGTTCAAAAGTGCCTGTAACTGGCCTACTTGAAATAAATGCTTTGATTTTGATTTAAAATGCAAAGATAAACAGATCATGCTTCCAGCTGTTTGACGTCCGTACGAGATGGCCATAGAGGGTATTTCAATGTTCTCAGCTTCATTTCACTCATCAACGTCCCTTGGTTCGTAGAGACTGTGCTCTAACTCCCTCTGTATGGTACGAAAAGTGTCATCACATTCAGCAGCTTGGTCTTGCACCTTGCTTTTCAGCATCAGCTGTGGTTTGAACCTCGGAGCACTCCTCAATTTGATTGTCTGTTATGCACGGCACCATTGTTAACTCTGGTTTTTGTTCTGTATTTTCTTTCACAAAAACGTTATCCCTTTTTATGTCCACAGCAGTTTTATGTGGTAAAAACGCCCTGTATCCTTTTGTTGTCTCTTCATATCCCACTAAAAAAATACCCTGTTCACCTTTTGGGTCCTACTTATCCGGTATGTGGATATATACTGGAGTACCAAATACTTTCAGGTTATTAATATCAAATATTTTACTTAACCACAATTCATTTTCCCCTCAACGGAGCTTTTCCCGATTCTGTTAATAACATAGACTGCTGTATTTACACTCTCTGCCCATAGTTTAATTGGCAAGTCTTTAGCACATAACATTGTTCTGGCCGCTTCAACAAAAATTCTATTTTCCTGTATTTTGAAAAGTCATCCTTAAACACGACGAAGTATCTGGAGCCTCCAATTGACGTTACCTCTATTAGCCCCCATGTATCTGCATGAATGATTTCACAAGTCTTTGAGCTGACATTTTCACTTCTAAGATAAGGAAGACGGTGAATTTTGCCCTTCATGCATCTTTAGCATGTTGATGAGTCGGACAATTGAGATTTACTAATGTCAACATTATTTTTCTTCAGCACGACTTTCACATGTACCATATTTTCATGTCATTTATGCAAATCAAAACACCAAACATCTACAACGTTAGCTTTGCATGTGTTTAAATTGCAGTGTCAATGAAAGGCGGGAGCTAGCAACACACTGGTTTGTTGAACTGATCTTAGTGTCTAACCGCCACCTTACAAATATCATATTATAACTATAAATAATAGACGGTACATTTCTCCTCCTTATGCTAAAGAATAATCTAATAAATAACAATTAATGAAAATACATTTAAACACTTTATCTTATGAAGCAGCTCCAGATCGAGCGCGATTATAAGCTCGCAGGGCACGAGCAGATGCACCTTTTTTTTTTTTTTTTTGGGATGGGAAATCATCAAATGACCCCCCCCCGCTCCGGGCGGAGCGGAAGGGAGTGTCAGACTTTTACTGACTAAAACCCATCCATGTTCCTTCTTTGCCCTTTGTGTTCCAGGGCCGCGGTATCTCTTTCGAACAGTCCCGCAGCCCTGGCAGGCATCGGCCCGTGCGGACCCCTACGTAGTTGCTGACATCTCTTTGAGGCGCGCGTGGAACACGAACGCGCCGTCGACACGGCCTGTCGTCATAAGACGGCTGGACGGCGAGCTAGCCCATAACTCGCCGTCCACAGGCCCGCGCCTACGGTGGCCGGGGGCCACCACGTGACCCCCGACGCCCAGGGCGTCTCCCGCGGCGGCTGGGACGTGAGGCTCTTTCCCTCTCACGTTCCGCCACCTCCTTCACTAGCATGACTGCTTCGCAGAAGGAGGTGACGGCTTCCCATTCCCTCTCGCTCCGGACCATGGCTTGAACCAGGGCCGGGCGCGAGAGGTCGCCGCCGCCGATCGCCACTACGAGGACACGGCGCTGCTCCGCCCAAGCGGGACAGGCCTCCACAGTGTGCTGCACCGTGTCTTCCGGACGATCCTCACACGAGCAGATGCACCTTGCGGTGGTGGTGGTGCCACTTCCAATCCCGTTGTCGGTTACTTCTCACCAATGCCGTTAGACGCGTCTTCCAGTATCTCCTCATGTTCCTCACTGACCGAAGGCACCTGCCGCTCTGAAAAAAGAAGAGAAAAATCTCTCAGAAACTATGCTACTACGACTTAACGAGTGACGATTCTTGTTTTGTAAAGGCATAATCTGATCGACATGTCTACGCCAACCGACGCCGCGTCCTACGTCTACTTTGTACGAGACCGGCCCTGTCTGGTCGACTACTGTGCCCGCCATCATTTGTCTCCCCTCGCGGTATAGTCGCGGGCTAGCACGGCGTCGCCGGGTGCGAGCGCGCGCTGCGTGCCGCCCGCCGCGGCCTCTTGCCGCTCCTTTGCGGCGCGCACCACGGCCGACACGTCGGGCATCCAGCGCATCCAGGCGCGCGCACAGCCTGCGTCCTTGCAGTGCTACCGCTGGGGACACGCCAGTAGTTGCGTGTTGGCAATAGCGATATTTTAATAAAAAATTACTTAAAGCCGTGGTGACGTCCTCGCCCTCGTATAAAGCACGTTTGATCGCTTTCTTGACAGTTTTACCGCATTTTCAGCAGCACCGTTACCTTGCGGTCTGTACGGAGCTGTGGTCACGTGTTAATACAATTTTTGCCACAAAATGTCTTAAATTCCTGTGAGTGAAATGGTGGGCCGTTGTCAGTGACAAGTAATGACGGCAAACCGAAACGAGCAAAAATTGAACGCATGGCTGTGATAGTCGCCGGTGCGTCTGTTCTACTAACAGCTTCTAACCATTTCGAATGTGCATCTACCATAATTAAATATCGTTTCCCGCCACAATCCGCGAAGTCGGCATGTACTCGCTGCCACGGATGCAGCGGAAACTCCCATGGGTGCAGTGGCGCGTGCGGCGGCGCGTCGCGCACAGCGCGGCACGCCAAGCACGCGCGACATATCTCCTCAATATCCTTATCAAGACTGGGCCAGTACACATAATTTCTTGACAAATTCTTCATTTTATTCATTCCTAAATGCCCGTCATGTATTTCTTCTAAAATTTGTTTTCGCAATGAACTTGGTATTACAACCCTATATTTATAAATTAAGCTATCTAATTCTATTGCTAAATCCTGTTTCCGAGCAATATACGGTTTCTCCGTCGTCCACTGTCAACGGCCAACCAAAAGTGACATGACCTTTCACCTTACACAACAATTTATCTTTTTCAGTCTCTCTAGCAATGCCCTTAAAACTAACAGGAAAAGATTCTTCTACTAAATGGATGTAGGTGACTGCATCCACTAAGCGGCCCTCTTGGGGTAGCGGTAGCCTCGACAGAGCGTCTGCTGGCCCATTGCCAGCCTAGCGAACAAATTCCACTGTGAAATCGTATGCGGCCAAGCGCGCCGCCCACCGCTGTAGCCGGCTGGCAGCTATCTGTGGGATACCACCCTTAGCACCAAATATGTGCGTCAAAGGCTGATGGTCTGTGCGTAAGGAATACTGGCAACCCCAGCAATGTTTAAATGAGCTGCGTATTTAGTATTGATTAATAATTAAAGTTCTAATTAGGAAAGTGTAAATAGTGGTGCGATCGAGTGTAAGGATTATCATTCTCACATGACATTATTTGTGACGACTTACGACAAGTGTTAAAACAAATACGAAGACATAAAGACGTGACTACATCTCAGTGCTAAACGGAGTACGTAAACAATAAATCTGTGTTCATAATACAACAATAACACTTATACACCCAATGTTATTGATAAATAATGTCCTCCAGTGCAGTTTTATAAGATTTAAACAAAATTCATTATAAAAACAACAACGATAAAAACAGTTTACTTCAAATATATCAAATTATGGACTTTGGACTCGGACCATTGTATGACAACTAGCGCTAAATTCGCCACAAGTGGCGAATCATCATCATCATCATCATCATCATTTCAGCCGAAAGAAGTCCACTGCTGGACATAGGCCTCCCCCAAGAAGAGGGGTTTTGCCATAATCGCCACGCTTGGCAGGCGGGTTGGCGATCGCAGTATGGTTGTTGTAGAATCAGAGAACGCTGCTGCCCATTCTCTGGTAAGTCCCTTAGTCGCCTCTTACGACACCCACGGGAAGATATGGGATGGTGCTATTCTTTACGTCCGGACACCATACAGAACAGTGGCGAATAGACGAACCAATTAGGACAGCTACTAGCCGCCAGAGGGCCAAAACCTTGCCATAGTTAAAAATAAATTGTTACTTGGTGGAAAATTTTAAATTTTCGGGAACTCTAAATCAATAATTAAAATCAATAATTAATATGGATGATAACGTAACCTGCCGCAACCGAAAACTATTCAGAACAAGTTCATTACGTGACATGAGTGCCGATAGTTCCGCTCTTTTTGATGCGACCATGATGAGTCTACCAAATACTTTATTAAATACCAGCCAAACGATAAATGATCTACAGGAGAAAATTAAACAGATGTCTAATGATTTGCAAAGTGCGCATCAAGAAATTGAAAATTTAAATTCTGAAAATTTCAGACTAAAAACAGATGTACAAAAATACATTAAAATAATTAATGCCTACAAGGAAATAAATGCGACCGATACAAATAATCTGACTCCTCGTTCGGGGCGCAAAAGGAAAACCAACCAAAACAATAAAGGTACGCCTACGACGAATGTGCAGAAATCAATTACAACTGTACGGAATACTAAATGCAATGATGATGTTTCCACAAAATATATTCAAAATGAAAAAGGAAATAAATTAGCCCTAGAACCGACTACAAACACTAGTTTTGTTCACCAAAATGTCACGCAGGCAAATATGCTGGCAGAAACTTCACAACAGAATAGGGTATCAAAGTCTGTAGAAAACGTCAGTACACCAGAATCTAATCAATTCCCAGAAACGGAATTGAATGTAACCTCGTCTAAAACTCCCTCTCAAACTATACAAGAAAATAAACTAAGAAACGTAAAAAAATATGCGAAATGCTTTGAAATAAATAAGAAAAACGTGATCATAATTGCGGACCAGCAGGGACGCTATATTCAAAAAAATCTGCAAAGACTCATCGGTAAAGATTATCAAGTCAAGTCTTTCTGGAAGCCAGGAGCATCCCTAAAGGAAGTTTTACTAACCGAAAAAGCTGAAATCAGTAAGCTAAATAAAAACGACTTTGTAATTGTTCTAGGTGGTATAAATGACAAAAATCCGGAAGAAACTCAACTCTGTCTTAGTAACTTTTTAAACAGTACCAGAAATACTAATGTTATGATCTCTCAAGTTCTATTTAACAATTATTTAAACGAAACAAAGTTGAATTATAAAATTAAATTTATCTGTTCTCACTACAATCATGCAACATACGTAGACATGAATTTCTCATCTTATGTACCAAAGTATCGCTTTTTATCATTACATACATCACAATTAATATTGAAAGAAATCCTAAGCAAGGTTTACAAACAAAATTATGACAGATATGTTAGGGAAAAGTCTACCACCCATATTACGTCTACCTTTGTTGATAAATGCATTCAGACAGAAATTAATGATTTAGAAAAAGAACACTCTCCAACCAGTAACAGTTTTTTTCGTGTTTAAAAATTTAAATATTCTTCATCAAAACATTAACGGTTTAATAACTAAATTAGATGAGCTAACTGCACATTTACACTCATTGGGAGAAAATAATGATAATAATCCAATTGACATTATTTGCATTACTGAACATAACATGACTATTGATGACACCAAACTACTCAAACTGCCAAATTTCATATTAGGGGATAATTTTTCACGTACTAATAGAAATGGGGGATCGTGTATTTTGATAAAATATAGACATACATTTAAAATTGTAACAGAAGCCAAAAGACTTAGTGTCAATAATATTTTCGAATGTAGTGGCATCGAACTTACTGATCACAGAATTATAATTTTATGCGTTTATCGACCACCTAAAAATAGACTAGACGAAATTGACTTATTCTTTACTAGATTAGCCGAATTACTAACGAAAATAGGTTATTCTAACAAAAAAGTTATAGTGTGCGGTGACTTTAACATAGACATTTCGAAAAGTAACAAAGTATCCAAAAAATTCGAACAATTATTAGCGAGTTATAATTTAAAACTAACCATTCATCAACCGACTAGGTTAAGTAGCAACACATGCATCGACAACATAGCACATAACATTAGGGGAGCCAAATCAACTGTTCTTGAACTTTCGTTGTCGGATCATACGGCACAATTGTTAAGATGCCCCGTAAAGAAAACCTATAACATTGAGTACTGGTATAAATATAAAAGAGATTATTGTAACGAAAATACTAAAACATTTATCAAATGCATTAAGAGTCTTAGTTTTACAGAATGTTACTCAATTAATGACCCTGAAATAGCTTACAATACTTTTTACGATCTATTTAAATTATTTTACGATCTGTGTTTTCCCTTAATACTAGTTAAAATACCAATTTCCAAGAAACCAAAATGGCTAAGCAAGGGAATAAGGTTGTGCTCAAAAAGAAAACGTCAATTGCTATGGAAGTATAGGCTAACGTCAAATCAGAAAGACAAAATTCACTTTAAAGAATATACAAAAAGACTACGAACTATAATAAAAAAAACGCAAAAATCACAAAACAATTACTATATTAACTCAGCGACCAACAAAGGTAAAGCAATGTGGAAAATTATAAACAATAACAAGACAGTAACACCAAAAGAGGAAATAAACCAAATAATAGTAAATGATAGAAAGGTTACAAAACCGACAGAAATAGCTCAGTCATTTAAAAACTTTTTTATTGATGATATAAAACCGACACCTAGGGACAACAATAAATACCTAAAAACACTGACATACAATAACTCTAATTCAATTTTCATGAAACCAACAGACTCGCTTGATGTAGACCAAATAATAAAAATGCTTAAAAATACTAATAGTACAGGGTACGATAATATTAACACGAAAGTAGTTAAAAGTGTATCGCATCTTATTGCTCCAGTACTTAGCCACATTATAAATCTGTGCCTTGAACACGGATTGTTTCCCTCGAAACTGAAATTAACGGTTATAAATCCCATATTCAAAAAAGAGGACAAAGAACAAATGAAATTTTACAGACCAATCGCGTTAATACCAGTCTTCGCAAAAATATTTGAAAGAGTAATTTACAATAACTTAAATAACTACTTTGAAGCTAATCACATATTTGCAGATGAGCAATTCGGGTTTCGTAAAGGCAGATCCACTAGCGGCGCTCTTTTTAAATTTTTGAGGAAGGTAATGACAGGACTGGATAACAAGCAACATATAACAGCCATTTTTATGGACATGTCAAAGGCCTTTGATCACGTGGACCATCAAATACTCTTGAATAAATTAGAAAAATATGGGGTAAGAGGAAATGCACTAAAACTTATAAAATCGTATTTATCAAACAGATTTCAAGTAACACAAATAACAAAAATAACAAATGATAATAAGTTGGAACAAACATATATGTCAGATCCTAGAACTATTATGTATGGAGTGCCCCAAGGAAGTATTCTTGGACCTCTTTTGTTTATCATCTACATAAATGATCTACCGAAAATTATAAAACAGGAAATGGTACTATTTGCAGATGATAGTACTGCTATTTTTACGAACCTTGACAAAGATAAATATGAAACTGACATTAACAAAGCACTTGAAGATATTATAAAATGGTTAAATGTAAACAATCTAAAAATAAATATTGAAAAAACAAATTACATGACTTTCACAAATAAAAACTACATATACATTATAAAGGTGAACAAATAAAAGAAGTGAACGACACTAAGTTTTTTGGTATTAATATCGACTCTGAACTAAACTTTAAAATGCAGGTTGATCATGTCTGTAAAAAATTAAACCAGTTTTCATATGCCCTCTACATGCTGAGAAAAGTTGTTAACGAGAGAACATTACTGACCGCTTACCACGCGTATGTAGGTTCCACAATAAAATATGGTATTCTTTGTTGGGGAAACTCAACTAACAAAGAGTACGCTTTTAGGGCACAAAAAAAGTGCGTTAGAAGTATATGTGGGCTTAAACAGACCGATTCATGCAAAACAGAGTTTACAAGATTACGCATTTTGACATTACCTTCACTTTACATCTATGAAGCAGCAGTAATGATAAAACGTGATTTAAATAACTATGACACATTGAGAAGTGCACGGCATAAAAATGTATTAAGCGGAATTAAGTGTAGGACAGTTAAATTTAAAACGAGTATATTTGGCATAGGAGTAAAAATTTATAACAAACTACCAAATGACGTAAAAAGCAGTGTAACCTTGCATAGTTTTAAAAAAAGACTTGAGGAATTCTTGATTGGTAAAGCCTACTATTCAATCAATGACTTTTTTAGTGACAAAAATACCGGTGACTACACCTATGGATAAGATATGCTGACATTTAATTTGTATGACATTAATGACTAATTTAATTGTAATGAAACCACTGAATAATTTAATTTGTATGACATCACTGAGTATTTCAACTCATGCTGACATTTAATTTGTATGTCATTAATGACTAATTTAATTTGTATGACATTAATGACTAATTTAATTGTAATGAAACCACTGAATAATTTAATTTGTATGACATCACTGAGTAATTCAATTGTAATGAAATCAATGAAAAATTTAATTTGTATGACATAAATGAGTAATTTAATTTTAATGAAATCAATGTCCCTAAACTGACTTGTGAATGAACAACTTTATTAATGCATGGATAATGATACGAATAATGATTACGATGTTATATAAATATTGAACCAACAATAAATATTGTACACCTTAAAGGTATGTTACAGCGATCCTTTATAACAATCATAAGAACTGATATCTCACCTGTGACAAACAATAAATGAATTTGAATTTGTAATATAAAACTTCTACCAAATAGATACTGATGGTGTTTTGTTACACCAAATAATATAGCGAGTGCCTCCTTATCAAGTTGGCTGTGATTTCGTTCGGCCGCGTTGAGTGTGCGAGACACACAGCTGACCGGGCGCTCGCTGCCATCGGCGTAGCGGTGCGCCTAACCCATACGCACTGCGCCTAACCCGTATGCACTACTGTTGACCGCGAGTACGAGCGGCCGCCCCTCCTCGTAGTGTGCTAACACTCGCTCGCCCAAGAGAACTCGCTTAGCTTCTTTAAACGCCTGTTCACAACTGGCATCCCATTCCCAGCGAGCAGCCTTTCTTAGTAAATTATGTAAAGGGTACAATAACGTACTCAAATTACCGATGAATTTACCATAATAATTTAGCATCCCCAAAAAACTTTTTAATTGGGTTACATTCTCTGGTGTAGGCGCGCTGGAAATGGCATCCAATTTTGCACTATCTGGCCGTAATCCCTTTTTATCTATTACCTAACCTAAATAATTTACACTGTCTTGTAAAAAACTACACTTGCTTAATTTAACTGTTAAACCCGACGCGCGCAACTTTTCGAATACAGCTCGTAAATTACTAATGTGCTCTTTATCATATAATACAACACAACCTGGTATGCCCCGTTTGGTTTCTTCCATAATCTTTTGAAATATTTCGGGTACACACGCTAGACCGTACGGCGTACGACGGCAGGCATATGTTCCGAGGTGAGTTGTTATCGCTGTGTAGGGTTGTGATTCTTTTGCTAATAAGCACTGTTCGTACGCATGAGTGAGATCCACTTTAGTAAACTTTTCTCCTCCGCTCAAGTTCGCAAACAATTCATCAATGCGAGGTAAGGGATAATAATCACGCTTGTGTTTTGGATTAATAGTAATTTTGTAATCCCCACATATGCGTATATCTCCATTTTTTTTTACAACCGGCACTATTGGCGTTCCGTAGTCGGAATAGTCAACGCGGTATATCGAGCCATCGGATTCAAGTCGCGCCAGCTCGTGCTAAACGCGTGCGCGCGCACGTACACAGGTTCATCATTAGTCAGCTGTAATCGAATAGCTCGCGTACAGGTCGCTAACGCATCTGTAAAAACCTCTGGAAATTCGGCACATAGTCGGTTCACGAATCCGTCGTCGGTTATCTTGTTCAAAGGACATAGTAAAAAATGGCCTATGAATCAACATGCATGAAACCTTAACAATAATTACAAGTTTTTTTTTTATAATTTACATTACATTTATTATAATAGAACGCACACTTCTTAATTTCGAAAACATTATAAAAAGAAATTCACTTCCGTCTTAATCCACGGTGTTATTATTTTTTGGTTCTATTTGAGGTTTTTATTAAGCGACAGTATCGTAGATCATACAGCCAAGTTTTCGTGACAGAGTTTAATCTATGAATTAGGTTTTTAGTTACAAAAAGTAAATTCACCTCCCTGTTGGTACTTAGGCCAACGATGTATGGACGCCGAGCAATGTCCTTTATTTGACTTATTTTAAGGGCGCGTAACCAGTCTCGGCCCAGTAAGGGGCACGCTCCGTTTCTAATTATATAAAGGGACAAGGATTTTACTTCTACATTACGTAACCTAACTTGATGTTCTATGTAACCCAGCGACTCGGTGCGTGAACCGGCGTAACTCATCATCATCATTTCAGCCGAAAGACGTCCACTGCTGGACATAGGCCTCCCCCAAGAAGGGGGGTTTTGCCCTAACCGGCGTAACTGCGTAACCTCAAATTATCGGTTTTAATGACTTTTTGGAAAATTTTCGATTGTACAAGTCCTCATTGATAGAGGAAATTCGACTACCGGTATCAGTTTCACACTTAATCTCCAAGTTATCTATCATAATGCTTAAAAAGTATGGTCTAGTGTCTTTACGTCCAACGACAATCTGGTACAGATCGTCCGAGTCGTCTTCACCACTTCAATAATTATGTCGATTGTCCGCCCGATTCACTAACTTGCACATCACTTTTAATTGCCCTCTTTGTTTACACTCATCACAACGGTAATTGACATAACGGCACTTGGCGCGGTGCGCCTTACCGCAGCGCCAGCACGGCGTGCCCGCCGGCCGCGCCAGCCGGGCCCGCCACCCCTGCGCCGCCCGTGCGCGTGTGTAGTGCAGGTCTTCCCCTGCCTCGCCGCCGGCACGCGAGGTCGTCGTCGGCACCGTACTGCCGCTCACCTCCGCGTGCTTCTCTGCAGCCTCCAGTGCTAGTGCTAACTCCACTGCCTCTTTGTACTGTATTTTTCTTTCGGCAAATATTCTCGACCGCATTGAGTCATTTGTCAAACCTGATACAAACTGATCTCTTAAGTTTTCCTCGAGCGTCGAACACGTTTTACATTTGCCGAAATTGCAAGTACTTGCCAGATGCTTGAGAGCCTGTAGATATTCCATTAATGGTTCACCAACACGTCGCCGCAACCGGAACGCGTGGCGCTCGGCGATCTCAGATCGCTGCGGTTCCAATTGATCGGCCACTAATTTAACCAAATCGTCGTAGGATTTGTTCTCGGGAAAGTCCGGCGAACATAGGTCACACAACTCACACATCAATGCATAACTTTCTTCGCCCACGATAGTTATTAACATCGGCACGTTTAGATTATCTTTCACATCGTTCAGTAAAATGTACTGATTCACTCGGCGTATAATGGTTCTAATTTGCCAATCGGCATTTTATTGACTTAAATTTTATTATATTGCACGCGTTATCAAGGAAAAGTTTTAAAAAACCGTACTCGTTGCCAATGCAGTGTCAATGAAAGGCGGGAGCTAGCAACACACTGGTTTATTGGACTGATCTTAGAGTCTACCCGCCACCTTACAAATATCATATTATAACTATATAAAAGACGGTACATAAATAACGAAAGTTCAAATAATAAAAAGCTTCTATTAGGCTCAGCAATAAAAAATATTAACTTAAAATATTAAACTTTATAAAACTTGCATACGGTCTCCCTTGTCACAATAACATAACCTATACTTGTAGCGGAGGTCACAGAAAACAGTTTTGTTTTCAACTCAGGAACATGAAGAACATTATCTATGGACTATGGTAGTGTCAACCCATTGAGTGCCATTCCAAACTTGCACTGCCACCTGTCCACAACCCTTGACACTAATTTGCGTTCCGTTTCCTACAGTTACGGATTTATTTGGCTCACCAACACTTGAATACACTGCTTCAAAGATACGAGATACATCCAAAAGAGTCACAGATAAGTGTATCAACCTCTTACTACAGGTGAACACATCATGAACTACTTATTTGTCTTTACTAACAATGTATCCAAGTATGTTTTCTAAATACACAATTAAAATTAAAATCATCATCAAAATTAAAATCAAAATAACAATCAAATCAAATTAGAATGAAAACCGCACAAAACTATGGTTTTTAAATAAATTTTAATTTTAATTATGTATTTAAAAACCATAGTTTTACAGCTCATAGGTAACAGGCGCGCGTGCGCGAATTTCATACGGCTACAACCGTTATTTTGTAAAAAGAAATATTGAATCGATTGTTTTTAATTACTCTCATCATAAAACTCATTAGCAGGCTATAAACTAACGATAGTATAAGTAAATCGATCGGCAACTTCATTTAACCACGTCAAAGATTGAAACTTCAGATCAAAAATACAAAATTTAAAAAAATTGCTACGTTCAAAGCGGCAACCAAAAATGCATAAATTAGATGTCATCTTGATCGCCGTGTATGGCACAATAGCTGGTGTGAGTACAAACCCTTCAGTTCCATTCAGTTTTACAAAACTGTACTTTAAGTGTTTTCTCCCATACAAAAAAAACACAAAACTTTTTTTCTCACGCGTGGAGCTACTAATACCATCCAAACGTTAATATAAGGTCAAGGGAGGTATACCAGAGCCATTGCAATATTTTTTTAACCGACTTCAAAAAACGAAGAGAGGTTCTCAATTCGTCGGAATCTTTTTTTTTATGTATGTTCACCGATTACTCGAAGACGCCTGAAGCGATTACGAAAATTCTTTTTTTGTTTGAAAGAGTATACTTCCAAGTGGGACTACCCATAGAAATATTGACATAAATATTGTCATGATTTGATCATGGACTTCGGACATATGGAACGGAACTCTTCAATAATAGACAGAAAATCTGTCGAGATTGCTGTAATCGCTTGTATGTTTATTGTTTACACAACATCACGCCTGTATGCTCTGAGAGAGTATGCAGATGTGTACAGTACACGCAGATTTCGACAGTTAGGTATGTTAAGTTCCATTTGATTGGGGATAAGCCTATTACCATGAAATGTATTGTTAACAATGTAAAATAAATGCATAGCAAATATTTGTACAGGATATTACAACTAAAAATGGAAAAAAAAAACTTTTTTGTCAAAAAATAAAATCGACTTCAAAAACACAAAAATGTGAAAAATAACTTCAGCTAAAATAGCTTCAGAAGGCGGTGACAAAAAAGCTATATCAAACAAACAAAAGTCAATTCCTGACTTTGAGTTTCTATGAGTATGGAGCTCGATTTCCAGAGCACTGTGCGGCGCGGTACACGCACACACGCACACACGCGCACACTCGCACACTCGTACCACGTGATCCCTCGACTGCTTCCATAGCGCTATTTTATAAGGAAAATAATAACATTATAACCACAATGTACGTACCTACCTAAAAACTCTGTAAAGGTCCACTCACACACAGAAAGAAAATATCGTATTATATCCGTTTTAACATTTATAATGTTAACGCTACGAAAGATACAGTTACCGTTATTATGTTTTTTTTTAAAAACCGCATTCTTTAAGATAGTTTAGTAATATTAAACATATAATATTAGTATTGGCATAAAAAAGAAGAATATTATTAGTATCTATGTCTGTCAGTAAGATTTCACACTTTATTAGCTGAACGGGTACAAATTAAAACATGCTATGCCATCCATGGAACGAATGGAGGACAACCGAACTGTCCACGTACTTAGCAGTCGTCGTTGCCGCGGTGCAAGAAGTCCCGTGTGCGCCGCCTTAGTGCCAGGCAGAGCGCGCCTCCCGCGACAGCAGCACTCCCGCCGCGCGCCGGGCGAGTGCTCGCAGCCACGTGTCTGCGTTCGTGTCCATGTGTCGTGTGTCGAGTGTCGCTGCGGCCATCATGTGCCTGCTGCCGCTGCTGCTGGCCGCTGCAGCCGCCGTTGCCGCTGTCGCTGCCGGCCACTGCGACCTGCTGGCCAACAAGGCTGCTGCCATGTCAATTGGTATGGTACCTATATAAATGTGGTGATTACGTGCCTGTTTCCCACATCAGTGGGCAACTGGGCACCTAGGCATAGTGCGTATCAGTTACTGCTGTAGCTGAATTAGTGCGTCTGCAACAGCACCGCGATCTGCATGCATCTTGTGTTAGTGACGCTGTGACACCCGGGTGACGTGACCTAACCAACCGCATGATACAACTAGGTAATTGTTACCGCCGCTATTGTTTCAAACTTTTATCAATACTCATTTTAGAAGGAGATAAAGTTTGTTAGTTCGGATGTAGGGGGTAACCTCCGAAACACCCCATCCATTTCAACAAACTTTCACTGATAGTAAGCTACAGTTACTGAGTGCCACAGGAGTTGTTTTATATTGAAACAAGACACAGGTGCAGTCGCCCGCAAAGGCTAGTTTCAGATTTGATTTCGTATGTTGGGGTCGGCTTCCAGTCTAACCGGATGCAGCTTAATACCAATATTCGACATGGAGCGACTGCCTATCTGACCTCCTCATCACAGTACAGCAGCTAGTACTGGGTAAACTCTTTTGCTTACCGTGACGATGGCAAAAAAGTTCAAATGTTTTAACCATCATTCCGATAAGCGAACTCCGTTTACTGATGCCATCATGAGTTCATCGAGTGCGAAGTTAGCAGGTGTCAGGCTGGCATGCTGTCAGGGCATGCGCGCAGCATTTCGCATTCATTGTGGTCACTGCTTAGTCGTTTGTCGTAGTTTCTGTTTACGTATAAGTGCCAAGCCTGAAGCGGCCCGACTGGTACGAGCCTGAAGCGGGTCTGCGGGACTAACGGGAGCTCGCCCACGGTTACTACTACATGTCCTACGTTAATAATGTGACTTTGACATCACCTTTGTTTTGGAGCAGTAAGGGCAAGTACAAGTAAACCGTTGACCGTACACCGCACTAGTCGCAAAGTGTCCAAGAGTTTATAATTATTAAAGGTATAGGTACAATAACAAGCTACAATAGAAGGTTAATCGCTTCAATATTTAGTTTTCCTCAAATATATTATTATTATTTAGGTATATTTAGTCGAGCAAACAATATGCTAGTGAACGCAATAGAACACAACTAACTAAGTACCTACTAGTTATGCTCTTTGTTTGTCTATATGTTAGGAATTTATATTATATTATGTTCTGGAGTATTCTGGATCTAAACCACAGTGTGATTCTGATTAGTGTGCGTTACGTAGGGATATATTTTGAAACATTATAAACTCACAAAGCATTTATTTCAATTAGACCATAACAGGCACTTTTGAATGTCAGAAAAACAAAGAAAGCGAAGCTACGGTCACAGTCACAAGGGATAATTTGTGAAAGTACTGTAGATACCTATTTCAAGGCGTAGATCTCTATGGAAAATAATGGGCAAGAAACTCAATGGACACTCTTTTTAACCGAGTTCCAAAAGGAGGAGGCAATTCGTCTGTTTTTTTTTTCTATGTTCAGCGATTTCTTCGCCAATTGTGAACCGATTTTGATGAATCTTCTTTTGTTTGGAGAAATATTATTGCGCGGTGGTCCCGTGTAAATTTGGTGAAGATCTGATGCTGATCTTTAGAGATATACAATGGAACTCTTCAATAATAGACATCAAATCTGCCGGGATTGCTGCAATCGCATAAATGTAAACAATATCGTAACATGATATGACGACTGACCAGACCTGAACCAGATTTGTTTTTTTTTTGTTGACATTATAAAATAAATGTATAGCAAATATTGATTGTATATGATATTACAACTAAAAATTAAAAACCTAAAAAAAACGTTTTTACAAAAAAGTTTTTCGAGTCAATCTACCAAGAAAATATTAAGTTGCACATTCACCCCCCCGTTTCACCCTCTTAGGGGTGGAATTTCAAAAAACTCTTTTATAGTGGATACCTACTCTTCACTATCACATAGTTGATGTTGGTTTAGTTGTGGAGTACACAGAAAGAACCACACGTTGAGTTTAAAGTTATATTAAAATGTCAAGGGTACAAGTTAAAGAGGTAGGGATTCTTTCTCTTGACAAGTGGTTAGTTTCAGAGTTGTTGTCTCACTCGCTCTGCCTTGCGCGAAAAGTTACAATTATAGCGTAATATTTATGACGCACGACATTCAAGTAGGTTGCTGCGTTCGCAAAGTAAATGTATGGTTGATGAGACCGTACATGTTGGCAACCCCACAAGATGTACGGAAGATTAATGAAAGCTTGTCAAGAGAAGAAACCCTATTACAAAGAAACAAATAATAAATTAAATTATTCGAAGTTTATTTATTTAGGAAAAACAAACAGTAACATATTAGACGTTTAAAATAAGGCTTACATTGAAAACTATGATAAATATGCTACCCACTACGTTTTCCACAGATTACTTTAAATACTTAGTAACTAGAGACATATGTATAAGACGTAAACTAAAATAACAGTTATAATAATATGTGATGCACAATATACAAAAAGTTACATAAAACGGGCATACAGTACATATTTAAACATATGAATACATATTTCACATCACATCACGTCACAATGGTCAACTGCCGATCCTTAAGAATTGCACAAATTTGCTTCCTGAATAGGTTTTAACTGAGGAAAAGTATGTCGATTAAGCTAAACTCATTGTTGTAAGTCTCAACCAAGCGATGAAGAGGTGAGCGCGAGCCAGCGTTAGATTTACAACAGCTCGTAGTAAACAAGCGCCGTGCGCGCACCTCACTTACGTGTACTGTTCGAGGAACTAGGTAACATAGGTTCTTTACTAAATCAGGACAATCAAATTTATTGCGGCACACATTAAACAGTACACCCGTACTATGCCAAATCGAATACCAAATAATCGAATATCAATTGATCGACCACTATAAGTCGAACATCTAAATACTCGAACGTTCTTAATATCGAATGGTTAATAAATCGAACATTCAAAATATCGTACACTCAATACATCGAGTGTTCAAAATATCGAATGATTGTTTGATCGAGCGTTCAAGGCATCGCATATTCATTCTATCGAAATATCAATACACTGAATACTTTTTATATAGAATACAAGAAAAACACAAAATTTACTAATAAATCACATTTTAATCTTTAATTATTATCTTTTACAGGTACATTTTAATATTTTGTGTGAATTGCGATTGCACGGAGGAACTCTAATAAATCCATGTTGTTTTTACTGTTTAATATTTTTTCAATCGCATTGTCATCTCTTTTGCCTCTTTTTTGTGGAGTAGGTCTTTCCAATCCCGCGTTTGCCTTTTCAATTGTCCTATTTGTTATAGCTTGCTCCTTAACTAAAAATTCTATGGTAGCATAAAGACCCCTTTTGTGCTTATCAAGCAACGTGTTCCATCTTCTGTGCCATCCTTCAATGTTATTTTGAGTCCTAGGCAAACCCAGTGTATTATTTTGAAACACAGACCACAGTGAAGGTGGAAACATCGGTGCTGAGCGTGCTATAAGTAATTTATTATTTCCCGTCTCACGAGAATTAATATTTCCCCAAACATAATATTTTCCAAACCAGTTGGTGATATCACTTGCCTCGTCGGGTAACACTTCTTCTCTCAATTTATCGAAAGCATCTGGTATCTCATCTTGGTGTAAATAAGCAAGTGCGATAATGTGCCTTAACTTGACAGCAAACTCAGCATCTTGGCCATATTTACTTTGCAAACCATTTTGTTGAATTTGACGCCATACATTTTGACCTAAGTGGAATAGACAGCATTTGTGTTGCGCATCAGGAAATTCTTCTTTTACACTATTAATGACCGCCATCTCGAAATCCGTCATTATTACTCGTGGGTTCAATTGGATATCATATTCTAGAGCATATGCCTTTAGTGCTTGAAAAAAATACAAGTAACAATTTAGCGTCTTATTCGTTAGAAACGCATATACTAAAGGTACGTAATAACGATCTGTACCCGTGTCCACCAAACCATGTATACTATATATTTGTTTGAAAAGTATAGGACATGTTGCGAAGGTACCATCCATCACCCAAAGTTGTGATTTATTTAATAGTATTAAATTCGATTTCGTTGCAAATAACATAACACAGTTTTCTTCAAACTTAACCTGACGCCCTAAAAATCTTTCACCATCAACTTTCTGCAATCTATCGGGGATGTTTATATCATCCAAAGTAATCGGTTAAAGGTAATCATCGGTATCGGTTAGAGGTAATCATTTTATAAAGGTGTTTAAAATCGAATAAAAACAACATCTCCGTGCAATTGCAATTCACACAAAATATTAAAATGTACCTGTAAAAGATAATAATTAAAGATTAAAATGTGATTTATTAGTAAATTTTGTGTTTTTCTTGTATTCTATATAAAAAGTATTCAGTGTATTGATATTTCGATAGAATGAATATGCGATGCCTTGAACGCTCGATCAAACAATCATTCGATATTTTGAACACTCGATGTATTGAGTGTACGATATTTTGAATGTTCGATTTATTAACCATTCGATATTAAGAACGTTCGAGTATTTAGATGTTCGACTTATAGTGGTCGATCAATTGATATTCGATTATTTGGTATTCGATTTGGCATAGTACACCCCATTAAACAGAGTCATAACAACCAGGGACGGTTACCGTTACCACAAAAATACCGGTAAAATTACCAAAACCTTAACGTTATGCTACGTTAACTAGTAACGTTAAAAATATCGTTAAATCATAGGATTTACCGGTATTTAAATAGCGTTACCAGTAGCGTTACTTCGCTAAAAACTAATAATTTCTGGTGCGACGTTGCCAAACCGAACGTGCGCCGTGAGTTCTTTCGTTCGGCTCCTAATCGGAGCGGCAACAGCTAGCATTTTAGGACGATCGGACGGATACCTACGAAAACGCGACGGCTCGCGCCTTTTTCATTTTATAAGACGTCTGGTCACACAAACATGGCGAACACCAAATACATATTTGTTTTGTTGTTATAATTATTAGTTGTTTGTGTAAAAATATCATTATAGGCCGAAAGAAGTGCAACGAAGTATATCAGTATAACTATAACTTTTTAAAGAATAATAAATCTACTTACCTTCCATGCCATGGTAGTGGATCATACGAATAGTAGTATAGTCTATGAAAAAAAGACCTAGAAAAAATTGACCACAATCCTTCGCCTAATCAAGCCTTCGGGACCCGGTGGGATGAGGGAGTAGTAGTGTAGGGAACACCATGGGACACCTCAATGGCATTGACCTTGAGATCAAGGTCAAAATTCCAAAAGTCAAGACCCGCGGTTCTCAGGAACAGTAACAGGTCATTTATATTCATGGTTAGTGACCTTGTGGTCAAAGTCAAGTGACCGTAGGGTCAAGGACAAGTGACTTTGAGGTCAAGATCAAGTGATCCTGGAGGTCTTGAAACCTTGGAGTTCAAGGTCGAGTGACCTGTCTTTGAAATTCCAGTGCCTTGACACTCCCGACTTCGAGCGCAAAAACAGTGTTTCTTTTTCTTCTAAATTTGCTTATATCTCGAAAACGGTGTGTCCTATCGCAAAAATAATGAAAAATTTGCCCCCCTTAATAATCCCTTTGCGTGTAATTCCCGACATGTAGGTAATAATTAATTACGAAAAAATCTAATTTTATTATCCATACAAAAAAAATATATAATCAGGCTTATCAATTGTAGGTGCCTTTATTAAAGGATTCCTTCGACATCGTTTTTACGACAAACGATTGGTCAGCCAAAAAACACCAAGACGCTTTTATCCTTATATTTAGGTGGTAGATTGATGATTGGTGGTGAATTGTATAACAAACTAAATAAAATTATAAATATATCAAATTGTAGTAAAGTTGGATGTAAAACTAAAGTTATCAAATAGTTATTGAAGCTAAACTATACGGAAACAGAAAAAATACTTGAGATAGCTAAGTAATGTAAGTAGGCTAGGCAGCCCATACTTACGTACATAATTTGGTAGATAAGATTTTAGTCATATTCTTATATCTGTATATTCTATATACATACACATATATATTCATAAATAAATACTTATTGTGTAATAAATTTATACATACTTATATACATACACACACACACACACATACATATACACACCAATTTCGCAATGCTTTCTACGTTGACAATAACTCTATGATGTAATGGGGGGCCTGGAGTTCTAAAATACAGGCCTAGGCTTAGTTTAGACTCCAGATCTCCCACAAATTACAACTTTTTCCCTACTACCTGTCAACTATATCTGAAATAACTATGTAATTTGTGGTGTATGGCTCAGAGGTAGTTAAGTTGTGAGTTGACGAAAACCACAGATTTCACCTTAGTTCAGTATATTTGTAAAGTTACACGTAAGTTATGGTGGATGCTAATCCGCGGCTATAGCGCTACGGCAGCTATTGGTCAACTAACTTAATAAGTATATGTAATTATAAAAGTAAACTAAACGAGTCGCGAAAAGTAGGTCGCGGCGTCAGCAATTTGCCTGTACGTGAACCGTACATGCTCCCGAGGGTAAAGTGGGATGAGCATCCATTACAAAGCAAATAATTATATAAAAAAGTGTAAAGTAAATAATTATAGTTAGATAGTAAACAATAGTTAATCTGTAAAGTTATAAAAGTAAAAGTATATGTATAAGACTCAATTATTTAAATCATCAAAGTGAAATACTTTCTTCGGCTGTCTCGCTTCGCTGTAAACGGGCTCCGCTGCTGTCGATTGCATTTCTTGTAACTCGATGTCTCCTCCAAAGTTCTCGCTTCCTCTAGGTGTCACTCCAGTTTTGGAGGAGCGTGTATTGATGCCTTTCTTTGTATTACACCTTTGTTTAATGATGTGGTAGCGGGCAAACACAGCGATTCCTCCCAACAACCAAGAAGTAACCGAATAGAGATAGATGTCGTGATTTGACATGTCCTCTATAAATGTTGGCGAGAGCATTTATCAACATTTCCACTATTCGATTTAAATCACTAAAAATCAGAGTTGCCGTCATCGCAGCGGTATTTATGTCATTCATCGCCAATAGCATTTGCGCCCTGTTCTCAATTTTTGTGATGTCGCTGCTAGTTTGTTTCATATAGGCGCGCAATGTTTTGAATTGTTTATCCATGAAGGCAGTGTTTCTTTTTATAATGTTATTTTCAGCCTCTACAATCAATGTTTGGTTTTTCATAAGTTGTAGTAAGTAGTCATCATTTGATTGTAGGTTCTGTATGTCTTTTTCGTACTTTTCGGCAAAGTCTGCGTCGAGTACTCCAAAAAGAGTTCTTGATAATTTCCCAACTCCATCAAAATAACCTCGTTTTGGTCTTGAGTGTTGAGTGAGCAGCATCGAGTTGTAGTCGGTTAGGTGACTCAGTTCATGACGTAGGTGGCCGACAATTGTTTCACAAGGCGTGTACTCGTGTGATATTCTTTGGCATAGTTTATCTATTTGGTTCACGTAATCGTTGATCCGATCAGTTGCTTGCCAGTATGACGTTAAGTTATAGTAAACCAATAGATTCCATTCGTCATGTATAAGTTGTATTGTCCCAGCTTCATCGAAGTAAATCGGATGATTGCTCGGTATAGGTGTAACCTTCCAGTTATTCGTCGTTGGCGCTGATTGTGCAATTCCCGTCATCGCTAGTATGGATAGGAGAACAAGTGACAGCCGATTGTTTTTGTTTTTAGTTGTGCCTCCTAGTTTTTTAGTTTCCGGAGTAGGTGTCCGTTTCTCTTCCTCTTCGTTTACTCTTGTTTCTTCTAGTTTCAGCGGTAAAGGTGACAGCTTCGTTATTGGTCGTTTAAGTGAACCTTTTCCAGTTTTCAAGGTAACAACTCGTACTCGCCCATCGGCGCCTGGATGTAGCTCCTGAACTCTTCCTAAAGCCCAGCGCCCAGGAGGTAAGTGTTCATCTTTTACTAATACTAGGCTTCCTAGTTTCAGGTTTTCTTTTGGATGCTGCCATTTGCTACGGGTTTGCAGTTGATGTAGATATTCGTTCGACCAGCGCTTCCAGATGTGCACGTTCATTTGTTCAACAAGCTTCCATCTGTTTCTTAGATCGTGCTCAGCAAAGTCTTGCTCTTCTTGTGGTAGTGACAGTAGGGGACCGCCAATGAGGAAGTGGCCTGGCGTTAGATATTCCAGGTCTTCGACATCCTCTGTTAATGGGCACAGTGGACGAGAGTTTAGACAGGCTTCAATTTGATTAAGTTACTTAATCAAATTGAAGCCTGTCTTAGTGAATTGTTCAAAGGTAAGTTTCTGTTCTCCCAGTACTCGATGTAGGTGATATTTCATTGCTTTGACGGCAGCCTCCCACAGGCCTCCAGCTGTTGGCCATAGTGGCGCGTTGAAATGCCACTCAATTTGTAAGTGGCTCATCTCATCGGTGAATTCAGAAGTCTTAAACGTATTGTGTTTTTCAAATTCCTGTTGAAGTAGTTTTGCTGCGCCCACAAAATTCGTGCCGTTGTCGGAGAATACGTGTCGGGGTGTACCCCTGCGGGCACACATCCTTTTGAATGCGGCTAGGAAAGTTTGCGTAGTCAGGTCTGACACCAATTCCAAATGCACGGCTTTGGTCACCATGCATATGAAAATTGCTATGTAAGCCTTGCAAGTTGTGACTCCTCTTCCTTTGTTGATTTTCACATCAACATGTCCGGTATAGTCTACACCGGTGTTCGTGAACGGTCTTGATGGAGTGACACGCTCCTTTGGCAAGTCTGCCATCAGTTGGACGTTTCTGTTTGGTTTAAACCGATGACATCGGATGCATTGTCGCAGCTCCTTCTTGACTGTCCTGTTTCCTCCAATGACCCAAAATTTCTGTCGTAAATGGGCCAAAGTGAGCCGGGCTCCACCATGGAGAGTGTCACGATGAGCCTCTTGAATAATAAGCTCCGTTAATCTTCCTTTAGCCGGAAGAATAATAGGATGTTTAGCTTCGGGAGATAACGTTGAGTAGCCTAGTCGCCCCTTCACGCGCAGTATTCCACTGTCGTCCAGGAATGGGGTTAACTTCAGCAAGTTACTTTTTGTTGATTTTGGTCGGTTTTTCTTTAAACATTCAATTTCCACGCCATAGTTTTCCTTTTGAACGTTCTTGATAACCAATTCTGCTGCTCCCATAATGTCATGTGTTGTTAAACACACAACCTCCTTTTTGTTACCGCTGTCGGTTAAGTTAATGGTTGAGTTTAGTTCGCGTTTTTGCTTACGAATCTTGCTTAGTCGTAGGATCCATCCTAGCACTCGTATTACGCGTTGATAATTACTGTATTTATTGAGTAATGTGTCAATTATTTCACTTTTCTTGTATGTGACAGCACAGCAGTTTTTTTCTCGCAACTCAGTGTTTGTTGAGTAGGTCAGGCGGTCGTCTTGATGGATTGTTGGCATATTTGTTTTTAACCATTCTGGTCCATTCCACCAAATTTTAAAATCGAGGAGTTGTAATGGTGTTAACCCTCGAGTTGCACAGTCGGCGGGATTTTCTTCTGATTTCACATACTCCCAGCAGTTTGCCGAGATAATGCTGTTTATTTGTTTTACTCTGTTAGCTACATATTTATCCCACCGGTTTATATCGCCCTGCAGCCAGGCTAAAACGACTTTGGAGTCGCTCCAGCATCTTATATGTAGGTTTTTAGTGTAGAGAGTGTTCTGGACCTTCTCTAGCAGTTTAGCTAGTAAAACGGCCCCGCAAAGTTCCATTCTTGGTACTGTAATCTTATTGCTGATTGGTGCAACCTTTGTTTTTGCCGTAATTAGTGTCGTCTTGTATTCGCCAGCTTGATTTTTCACTCGGCTATAAATGACGCACGCATACGCTTTTTCGCTTGCGTCGCAAAACCCATGTATCTCTAGGCTGTTTTCTTGACATTGTAGCCACCGTGGTATGGAAAGTTTGTTTAGCAATGGGATATCTTTTCTTATAGTTTCCCATTCCGTAGCGAGATCTTTGGTTAAACGTTCATCCCAGTTGATTTTGCTTATCCAGATTTTTTGGAACAGGAGTTTGGTTTTTATTGTAAGTGGCGATAGTAATCCAAGTGGGTCGTACAGTTTGCTTATTTCGCTCAGTAGTACGCGTTTCGTCAGCTTTGTTTTGATTGGTAGATCCCATTGGTATGTGAAGCTATCGTCGTCTTGATTCCACCGCATGCCCAACATTTTTGAGTTTGTTGTTTCTTCCGGGCTAAAGTCGATGTTCGTATTCCTGCTCTTTTGATCATCTCGCAAGTCTTCCAAGATAGTTGGTTCGTTCGTCTTCCATTTCCTCAAGTTAAATCCTCCCTTTTTCAGCAACTCAATTAGTTTTGTTACTAGTGTTTTCGATGCAGCGATAGTATCCTGCCCGTAAACCAAATCATCCATGTAGAAGTAGTTTTTTAGGACGTTTCCAGCTTCCGGGTAGGTGTCTTTTTCATCTTCTGCGAGTTTATGTAGAGTGCGCATTGCCAGATAAGGTGCACTTTTTGTTCCGTAAGTTACTGTGCCCAACTGCCAATCTTGTAGAGGTTCGTTTGGGGAAGATCTCCAGATTATAGTTTGCAGATGTTGTTGTTTTTCGTTTAGCCAGATGAACCGATAAAGTTTTTCGACATCTGCCGTGAAGACGTATCTGTACGTTCTCCAGTTAATAAGTAGTGTCAGTATATCTTTTTGTAAGTTCGGACCGCAGTACATTTGATCGTTGAGACTGCTGTCTCCTTTTGTCTTGTACGACGCGTTGAACACTACTCTTAGTTTTGTTGTAGTTGACTCAGCTCTTAACACGCCATGGTGAGGTAGGTAGACTTGGCCCCTACTTTCTCCTGAGACAGGTTTCATGTGTCCCATAGCGATGTATTCGTTCATAAAACGCTTGTATTCGTAACTGAGTTCTTTGTTTTTTAACATTTTCCTTTCCAGTTGAAGGAATTGTGCTAATGCTTGCGACTTTGCGTTTTTTAAGTTTTCTTCGAAGTTGGGCTTCATGGGCATTTGTACCACATATTGTCCGTTTGCCAGTCTTGTGGTTATAGCGTTATAATGTTCTTCACAGTGTTGTTCCTCAGTAGTTGATGACGATTTGTCTGGAATTTCCTCAGTCTCCCAAAATCTTGCCATGTTTTCGAAATCGTTGAGTGTCGCCAAGCAGTTGAATGTTTTTACATTCCCGCATAGAATCCAGCCCACTTTGGTTTGTTGAGCTACTGGGTATCTCTTATCACTCCTGATGACGCCGTTTAGGATAAGTTCTGAATAGATGTCCGCGCCCAAGAGTAGGTCAATCGGGCCCGACAAGTTGAACTGTGGGTCCGCTAGTTTTAAGTTTTCTAAGTAGTCCCAGTTGTTGATTGAGAACGATGCGGTAGGTAAGTTACTTATAAGTTTTTTCATAATTAACGCTTCAAAGTTGAATTTGTAGTCTGAATGTATTGACTGACATTCTAAGTTCATTGCCCCTTTGCAGTTGCCGCTAAGGGTTCCCACACCCGATACAACAGCGCTCATTTTTCGTCGCTGTAATTGGAGGCGCTGTGCCGCGTTTTCAGTTAATAGGCTTACTTGTGAGCCTTGGTCAAGTAGACCTCTCAAGTTGATGAAGTTTCCATCAATAGTCTTGACTTTCAGAAGTACTGTTGTCAACAGCACTTCCCTTTCTTCATTTGTTAAGTTATTGACCCCATAGGACGTCGATGGGATCGACGATGGCTTTTCTTCCCTTGTTGCTTGTTTGTGGCTTGTTGGTTCAGTTTCATCTTCATGCATCAGTGTGTGGTGTGCCTTATGACACAATTTACACGTCTTTCTTGTTTTGCATTGTTTTTCTCCATGGCTGAATAGGCAGTTTTTACAAATATGCAAGTTGCGAATTGCGTCATTCCGCTTGTTTATGTTCATCGCCAGGAATTGTTCGCAATTCATCAAAACATGATTGGTTTTGCATATTGGGCATGTTTTTGCTGTCGTGAAGAAGGCTTTTGGCGAGTTTTGTGACTTGTTAAAGTACGATGACCCCTGCGTTTTATTCTTGTAGTTGTTATTTCGGTTTTCTGACCCTTTATGCGGCTGCTTCTCTGATTTCCATGGTTTGCTTGATGATGATAGTTTTTGACTACTTCCTTGTAGAGCTTCCAGTGACATGAATTTTGATTCTAAAAACTTGGTAAACTCTCCCAGGTCGGGAAACTCCCTGGGATGTTTGACCTCCTTTATATATTCGTTGTACGTAACGCTGTCTAGTTTTTGAACCAACAGGTGGACCACGACCGGGTCCCAATTGGTGGTGTCTAGCCCGATATTTTTCAGCCCGTTCAAGCATTCCATCATGATGTCGTGAAGTTTCCGTATGCTTGCAGCGGTTGGTTGCTGAATACTAGATTGATTCAGGAGCGTGTTCATGTATGAGGTGAATAACAGCCGTTTGTTGTCGTAGCGGTGGGCCAGCATCTCCCAGCAAGATGCGTAGTTCTCAGCACTGATGCCAAGATGCTGAACCAGTTTCTCTGCCTCACCTTTGAGTTTTGTTTTTAGGTGTTGCATTTTTTGTGCCTTCGAAAGTGTCGGATTGTTGTGTACACTTTCAAGGTAGAGGTCTCTAAAACTCATCCACTGGTTATAGTTGCCATAAAAATCCGGTATTGTAATGTTTGGCGTAGATTTCTCGTAATGCGCATTTTTCCATATGTTGTTTTGAAGTTGCCTTTTTAGGTCATCATAATAGTTTTCCGTTGTATTGTATTTTTGTTGGTAAGTTGAGTCGTCATTTTGTAGAATGTAGTCTAACTCCCAATTTGCCTTTTCGATGTGCTCCCATTTAGTTTTCAGGGAGCTTAGCTTGTCTTCCAATTCCCATTTTTCCATTGGTGTTGCCAATGCTATGGTGATCTTCTCCACAGTGCGTTCGAATGCTCTAAAGTTACAGTATTGTTGACGCAAAAGATCTTGTTGTTTCTCCGTCGGCTCGCCTGTTCCCCGAGGAGGTGCGTGGAATTGGATGTCGTCGAAAGTAAACTTCGATTGCCCCTTCCCTTGCTTAGGCGTCGCAGGTGGTTGCTCTGTCTTACTAGTTATAGATGGAGCCGGCAATTCAGACTTACGTTTCAACATGTCTTGCAGCACTTCTTCATACATCTTCTTCGTACTGTTGAAGATATCGTCGTTGAAGTATTGGAGGTCTGTCTCTCCAGACTCTTCCAGCAGTTGGTGGTTATGAACAAACTTCTCCCAGTTTTTGTTCAACCGAGAAAGACGCTCCTCCAGGTATGCCAAGTTCTTCCTGGTGGCACTGTCCTTCTTGTAGTTGGTGCAGATAAGTTTTAAGTCTCTGAAAGTAGCTTCCTGATGACTTATTAGTTCTGCTAAGTTCTGAACCATTGTAGTTAGTTATTGGGTTGACCGTTGGTGTAGTAGAGTTGTGTCACCGCAAGTACAAGTACACCCAAGTTGCGAAGTTTCCGCCGATAATTCAGTTGTAGCAGCAGATGTGATCTCTGCTGGCTCGTAAGTTACAGGCACTTAGTGTAGCTCACCCTCCTTTACGTTATGTGCAACGTCTCAATGCTACTGGTGAGACCCGCTTGTGGGAGGCCAATAGCACCGATTTGCTAACGTAACTGGGATATACCACGCTAAGTACTCTGCTGATGAGGAGACACGACGACTCACAAGATGACATGCCGTGTCATCCGGCTCGAAGGACCACTTTTTATGTATGGCTCAGAGGTAGTTAAGTTGTGAGTTGACGAAAACCACAGATTTCACCTTAGTTCAGTATATTTGTAAAGTTACACGTAAGTTATGGTGGATGCTAATCCGCGGCTATAGCGCTACGGCAGCTATTGGTCAACTAACTTAATAAGTATATGTAATTATAAAAGTAAACTAAACGAGTCGCGAAAAGTAGGTCGCGGCGTCAGCAATTTGCCTGTACGTGAACCGTACATGTGGAGATAAATAAACGTTTTTATTATTATTATTTTATTATTATATACGTTAGAATCGAGAAAATAAACGATTTGCTAAAATAACACTTTTTTGGCAAACATTTTCTGAGTCTTTTTTTCTCAGTGCCCCGTTACATACACTCCAACCGAATGTTCCACTATGGAACTGTGAAGAAGGTACCAGAAAGTTGTGGAACTTTCTCGAAGGATGGTTCAGTATATAAATAGCTGTCGTGTTTGCGGGAGAAGTCAGCCACCCGATACAAACCATCACGTATCAGTATAACTCGCCGACGGTATACTCTAATCACCCCCGACGATTCCATCACCCTCCATCAGGAAAGCAGTAGGGAAACCTGTAATTTACGCAAACACAAGCCGGCATCATTCCGACCTCACCGTCGAGGTCCGTCGCAAAGTAAGTGTGTTCAAGTAATCATTGCAGATGCATCGCAGAAACAATACCTATTACACGCCGAAGCTAGTTGTACTAACATCGTAAGATGCTAGACTCCCCACCGACATCGTTAGAAAGAGATAGGCGATTAAATTACCGGTATACGTATTGTTACTTTTACCGATACTAATATTAGTTAATAGGTAACGTTAACGGACTTACGGGTATCGTTATAAATATCGTTACTTTTGTATCGTTAACATAACGGTAATAGGTAACGTTAAGAAAAAAGTAACGGTAATTCGGTCCCTGATAACAACATCAAGGAGCATTCGTCTTGAGTGCAAGGTAAGGATATCATTTTTCCTAAGAAGTAAGTGGCATGAGACTTTATTCCGAAAACATCTGTAGTTTATAGCACGAACGTATTTGCGTTGTACCAGCTCCAAAGTATCATCATATTTTTTGTATAGAGGGTTCCATATAGGCACTGCAAACTCTAACTGTGGCCTAATTATGGATTTGTATAAATGCAGAAAGGTGGAGAGGCGACGAAATTCCGTAGATGCTCTCATTACAAAACCAAACATTTTGTAAGCCTTACTAACTATTGTATCTATATGAACATTTAGATGGAGCTTTGAATCCAGCTGAACCCCAATATCTCGGATAGAAGTAACTTTATCTATAAATGTATTAGCGAGACGGTAGTTAAATTCAGTTTTATTTTTCTTTTTGGTAAACGTTATAACGTGACACTTTGGAAGACTAAGATAAAGCTTATTGGAAAAACAATAGTCAGAAAAACGGTCCAGATCTTGCTGGAAATCAATACAGTCTTGTTTATTTGATTTTTTTTATAAACCTTTAAATCATCCGCATATAGAAGAAATTTAGAATGTTGAAAACAGAAGTTAATGTCATTGATAAATAAAATAAATAATAATGGTCCTAGAATAGAACCTTGAGGGACACCAGACGTGACCTGAATAGAGCTGGACTCGAAGCCATCAATCACTACTTTCTGAGTTCTGTTAGTTATGTAAGATATGAACCACCGCAAAAGGTCCCCTCTGATTCCGTTAGAAGCAATTTTACTCAGTAGCAGTTCATGATCAATTTTATCAAACGCTTTTTGAAAATCGGTATAAAACGCATCAATTTGTTGCCTATCGTCTATATTTTCAAAAAGATGGGACGTGAAAATAAGGAGATTACTAATACAAGATCTGTCCTTAACAAAACCATGTTGTACATTTATTAGCACACTTTGAATAGCCGGATATACCTCGTTATGTACAAGCCTCTCAAAGCTTGGAAAAGGCAGATAGTATAGAGATAGGTCGATAAGTCGCTACATCATGCTTGGAACTTTTGTGAACTGGCACAATATTTGCATGTTTCCAGACATCTGGAAAGACAATACAAGATAAACATTTATTAAAAACGATAAGTAAGGGATAGCAAAGTGTATCACACGTATTTTTTAGAAAAACTGATGGAATCCCATCCGGACCCGGACCCTTAGATGAATCAAGTGATTTTAATTCTCTACGTATAGCATCAAGAGAAAGATGCAGCTTACATAAGTTTACATCATTGTCAGCACTGTTAGTGGGTGGTTGCCAGGTGTTATGGTCAAAAGTAGAAGGCTCATATACAAAGCGGAAGAATGTAGCAAATAAGTTACAGGTAGTGATCGGATTATTGGATGAGATTTGATTGAAATGAACCGTTGACGGGATTTTATTTGTAGTTTTGCGGCTGGCAACATATGACCAAAAGATCTTAATATTAGTAGCAACACTGTCCTCAACAGCTTTGATACAGCTATCGTAACATCGGTCGGCTACTTTTTTAAACCTTGTTCTGTTGATGGAGAATACCTCGTAGTCGCTTAAATTCCCATACTTCTTCCACCTAACCCAGGCACGAGTTTTACTTTTAAAAATAGCTATAAGTGATTTGGAAAACCAATTTGGGTAATTCGCATTTTTGCGTTTACAAAATGGCGTGTGTGATCTTATAATTTCATAAAGTTTTTCATAAAATGTAGAAACAGATTCATCAGGTGCTAAGTTATCAAGTAAGAAACTACAATCAACGTTATCCAAATCAGTATTTATTTCCTGATAGTTAGCTTTGTGATAATTTAGTTTGTTATGAGAACTCCCTTTAGAAATATGTGTAGGGCAAGTGAAAGAAATATGAACACAGAAAGCAGGATGGTAGATGTCAATTGGTAAAAGGGTAGTATCAGGAGTAAACATTACGGTATGGGTGTTACAAAAGAATAAGTCTAAGATGCGACCGACAGAATTGGATAAATGGTTCTACTGTTTCAGAGCTTGTTGCCAACAAAAGTTTAATAAACTGCGACTAACGTTTGTGAGTTTATTATTTGTAGCATATTCCATGTATGATGATTGTTCTACCCAGTTAATTAAAGGCAAGTTGAAGTCACCTGCTAAAATAATATTATCAATGCGAGGGTCATCACACAAAATTGACAGAGAATCAAGAAAAGTTAAGTATAAATTATCAACAGCGGTTGGAGGTATGTAGGTGGCACATATTAAATGATACTTATTATTGTTGGAGGGTATTTTCACTATGACATGCTCGGGCAACGCTAACGGGGGCGAGAATGAAATAAAGGTCGGTTTCAGTTTTTTAGATACAGCTATAAGAACACCACCGCCATCCCTTTTATTGGTAAGTATACGGTTACGATCGCATCTAAATACCAAATATCGGTGATCAATAAATTCATTATCGAATATTTCTGGCGTTAACCACGTCTCGGTCAAGATAATGACGTCATATGTATGCGACAAAACATTTAAATATAGGGTATTTAGTTTAGTCCTAATTCCTCGACAGTTTTGATAATAAATGGAAAGATTACTATCATCAGCCATTTTCAAAGTGAGAGGGTATAATGAGATTAATCAGTAAAGTATATTTGAGACTAATATATTTAACTAGCACAAACCAAAGCTTATAACTTTCACGGTACTTTTCCATCATAATATCATGATATAAAAACAAAATGTAGACACAATCGACATAGGTAACTACAATGTCCAGCAACAATATCAGGATTGGTGGCAGGACTGTGATGTATGTAACGTTATTGAGTAAGATAATCTTACATTGTAAACAGTATTTCAAAACTACGGGTAAACTTATAATCACACTGCTGACCGCAACAAAACATAACATACCAACGGATGACAACTTATTTATAATTTTAAGGTGAGATAAACAATAAAATTTATGATTAGTTAATGCCGACAGTTTCATTGGAGGAATTGCTAGACCTAATATTTCTAGAAATGTCGTCTTCCGAGCGGATCGCGAAGGTAGATGAGTCATCCAAATCAATTCAATCAATCAATTTCAATTTTCCTTGACCAAAACAGTTGCATTTCGGACCCATACGTACTTGAACTTGTTTGTTTTGGCAGCTTCGCGACTTTTGCGAAATAACTCTTTATTACGAAGCGTCAGGTGTTCGTTCATGTAAATACGACACTGAGTTCCAGCGAGACCAACACAATCCGACGTTATACCTTTAGACAGTCGATAAGCGCTTAGCACGTTATCACGAAGCAGCCGGGTACTTATTTTCCAGTAAAGATATGGTCTCAGACGCACAAGTATTAATCCTTGACTCCATCTTCGTTATACGTTTCATGTTGTCAATATTGTTCGCTGAGTTGAAGTCAACTGACGACTTCAACTCTGTCACGAACTTAGATAATTCCAGGTGTTTTGTATCTAGGGTTAATATATTCTTTTTGGTAACAGAGAACTCAGAACGCAATTCTTTTAAATCGTTTTGAATCTGGGAGGAGGTAGATGACAATTTATTGAACTCATCTCTGAGATTGCTGATGTTCGTGTTTATATTTGCAAACTGGTCACGCATGTCAACACGCAGAGTATTCATCGACCTCTGAATTTCCTCGGACAATGCAGATATAGCCGAAGTCAGCTCACAGTGAGGCTGCTTCCTCTTAAAATTCCTCTGCGTTACATTGGTTTCAGCAACCTCGCCTGAGTACAGATCTGGAACCGATTGGCATTTACTACCTTTCGGAGAGAGCAGAAGTTAAATGCGACGTTGTCTGCATAACGTGGACGTCCCGTTTGCAGTTCTGCTTGGCTCGCAGTGTTTTCTTCTTGCTTTCTATGTTGTATCGGTTGCAGTTCAATCTCTTCAAGCTGATTGTTCGTAGCTAAATGGCTCGTAGTTTGTTTTGAGCTACAAGATGGTCCGCATCTCTTTATAAACCACCCCACAGAGACAATGACGATTACTCCCACAATAGTATAAGAGACGGCGTATTGGTGTATGTCATGAGTGGAAATGGTTGATGGGAGCTGGTTTTCTCGTCTTTTCATAATAGCTAATCGCTTGTCAATTTCCTCCAATTCTGCAGTTTCTGGTAACATCACGTGCGACATATTATGTGCTATGTTCACAACGTTATTTAACATCGAGTTAAGCGACGGTCTATTTATGGTAAGATCCATCTTTATGTTGCTATTGTATTGGTTATGCGAGTGAATTGTTAATTCCTTCGATTGCAACAAGCAACCCTGTGCCAAGGTCAGTATCCCGGAAGTCATGGAGTGTGTAGTGATGTCATTTTCACATACAATTCGTATTGTGCAAGTTCCGCAACAAATCGCCAGCCAAGTATTCATTGTGTGTAACGCGATCCACTCCTGCTTACATAGCACCTTTTTTACGTCACAAGGTGAGGTCGTTCGATGACCCAGTAGTTTTGCTTCACATGGGGCATTGCTGTTTTGCAAGTTGAATATAGGTAGATTCTTGTGGCATATCAAATTGCCTGGTTGAATGTAAGAACACCGCTTCTTGTCATCTTCAGATAAGGAGACATAAGTGCTCTTCCCGAAATTTACTGCTATGTACTGCGAAGCTAGTTGGACGATGACTGTTCCTGTACTTGTTTGCATGGGCAACGGAGTAGCTTGGTATAGAGTGAAGTCTTCATCTGAGATCAGTGGGAGGTGTATCTCGAACAAGAAGTAGTTAGTGGTGACTCGCACTCTCACGTATAGTAATTTGTAGATGTCTTTGATATCGTCTCTGATGTTTCGGACAGGCAACGACGAGGTCCTCGGGAGTTTGCCCGCGATTTCAGTCAGTTGCTTGATCAAGTTGACAGGTGTAAGTAGATGTAGTCTATGTGCCCTTTGTAGACATCAGTTAGGCTTTCGAACAGCATCTCTTGAACCCTCTCCAAATTGGTAATCAACAGGTATGCTGTTAGTGAGGCCGAGTTGAAGTAACTGGTAGCCATCAGTACTTCCATTTCAGACTCCACTTTGGCTAAGTTAGTTTGCGCCATGAAGTCGTCTATTCAACCAAACTGTCGCTTGAAATTTTGTTCATTCTTCTTCTGCATATTGTTTTGAAGCTCGACTATTGAAGTTTGGTTCTTTATCAAATCAAGTAAATAGTTTTCATTATTTTGGACAGCTTGTATATCGTCGTGGTATTTATCTGCAAACCGTTGATCTAGAATACCAAAGAGGCTGTTAGCAATATATCCCACTCCATCAATCGCTCCTCGTTTCTTACGGTTACTTAAATGCTTGTGAGGAGCTAGGAGTATGGTGTTGTAGCTCAGTATTTCCATTTCGTGGTTAAGCTGTTCTAAAGTTGTCTTGCAGTATCTTGGGTCGGTTTTTGTCACAGTTCGTTCAAACCCTTGAGGTAAGCTTCAATTCGACGTACTCCGTCCCAGTAAGTTGTTAAGTTATAGTACAAAAGTAGTGTCCATTCATCATGAATGACTTGTACGTTGCCTATTGTGTCGTAATAAATCGCCCGCTCAAGTTCGAAGTTAGTAATTTGTACGCCAGGCGTCATGATTTCGCCATATGACCAGTTATTGACGTAAACACAATTAATAGCATTGTAAGAAGGGTGGAGAAACATTTATTTCCGCCCGTCTTTGGCGTGATTGGAGATTTGTTTTCTGTGTCATCTTGGATGTTGTTCTCGATAGGAAGTGGTGACAGTTTCACGACTGGACGTTTGATGATACCAGATTGAGTTTTAATCGTGGTCACTCGAACATAGCCGTCGGAACCGGGGTGCAGTTCAAGTACGCGTCCCATGGCGCATTTTCCTGGGGGCAAGTTGTTGTCCTTGATCAAGACTATATCGCCTTCCTGGATGTTCTTTTTTGGTTTGTTCCATTTCCCCCTGATCTGGAGCTGTGTTAAGTATTCAGTCGACCAACTCTTCCAAAATTGGTGCAACATGTGCTCTGTTAGCTGCCACCGTTGACGTAGATTAACGTTATTTACGTCACAGTACGTTGATATTGGTAGTGACATCGTTGGGCTTCCAGTGAGGAAATGACCAGGTGTTAGGTAGTTTTGAAACTCATCGGGATCTTCAGTGAGTGGACAGAGGGGTCTTGAGTTCATGCAGGCTTCTATTTTTGCCAGTAACGTACTAAACTCCTCGAATGTTAGTTTCTGATCTCCTAGTACGCGGTGAAGATGGTGTTTCATCGATTTTACGGCCGCTTCCCACAGACCACCAGCACTCGGCCACGCGGGAGCGTTGAAGTGCCATTTTACCTCCATTTTTCCGATCTCGTTGAAGAAGTCCGGTGAAAGTTCTTGTTTAAACTTTTCAAATTCATTGCGCAACATCTTTGAAGCTCCAATGAAGTTCGTGCCGCAGTCTGAGTACACATGTTTAGGTGTACCGCGTCTAGCGCATATGCGCTGGAAAGCGGCAATGAAAGTTTCGGTGCTTAAATCAGACACCAGTTCAATGTGTACAGCTTTAGTAGTCATGCACACGAAAATAGCGATGTACCCCTTCGTAGTCTTTACTCCTCTTCCTTTGTTTAGCTTGACTGGCACGTGGCCAGTGAAGTCTACGCCAGTGTGTGTAAAAGGTCGAGATGGGTTAACTCTCTGTTGAGGTAGGTCCGCCATAAGTTGGTAGTTGTCTGTTGGTTTGTAGCGGTGATACCGCGGTACGTCTCAGTTGAGTTTTTACAGCTCTGTTGCTTCCGATAATCCAGTATCGCTGTCGGATTTGAGCCAATGTCAGCCGCTCACCTCCATGAAGTGTTGTAAGGTGTGCTTGTTCAATTACGAGCTGAGTTAGGTATCCTAATCGAGGAAGAATTGTAGGATTCTTCATCTCGAAGGGCAAGTAGGAATTTTTCAGTCTTCCACCGACTCTTATAACCCCTTTTTCATCTATATGAGGATTCAATTTGTATAAAATGCTCTTGTTGTTTACAGTTCCGTTTGCCTTTAACTGTTTGTATTCATTTTCAAACTCCGTACTCTGCACATATGTAATTACTCGATCAGCCGCTAGTTTGAGTTCGCTCACACTTAGGTAGTTGGTTTCAAATTTCTTCTTGGAGCGTGCCGTCGCGATAAAGCGCAGTACTTGAGCCATTACTCGAATTACTTGCGTTAATGAACTATATTTATGTGGTAAGTTATTTATAGAATGTTCATTGTTTTTCGGCACCGTTTTGATTGCCACTGCTAAGTTGTCAGTTTCATGGTGGGTTGTAAACAAACATGTGGAGTTTCTCATGAGGTCAGAGTCCTGTGCCATTTTCAGAAATTCCGGACCTTGCCACCAGAGATCGAATTTTACTAGTTTGCTCGGCAACATTCCTCTAGATGCGCAGTCAGCGGGGTTCTGTGCCGATTTTACGTAGCGCCACTTGTCGGTTGGAATAGTTAGTTTTATTTTTTCAACTCTGTTGGATTCCACCTTGATGTATCTCCTTGCAGCCACGCTAAGACTACTTGAGAGTCACACCATGCTTGTATTGACAAATTGTATCCAGTTAAAGCTTCCGTAGTTTTTTCCATGAGTTTGGCCAACAGTAGTGCGCCACATAGTTCCAGTCTCGGCAACGTTGTTTTTTGTGATAGAGGCGCAACCCTGGTTTTAGCGAAGAGTAACGTTACAGTCGGTATATCTTGTTCGTTCCTTACTCGACTGTATATGACACACGCGTACGCCTTTTCACTCGCATCGCAGAATCCCAGCAATTCTATTGATTGTTGTGCACCAATCCATCAGTTCAGTTTTATTTTCCTTACTTTTGGTAGTTCAGTTTTCAATTTGACCCAATCGTTTAGTATGTCACTCGGTAGTTCTTCATCCCAGGCAAGTTTGCCGTCCCATACTCTTTGAAATAATAGTTTTGCTGACACTGTTATGGGAGCCAACCAACCTAAAGGATCGTACAGTTTCGAAATTTCGGAAAGTAAGTGCCTTTTCGTTGTCCGACCCTTCGATTTTTCTTCCAGATTCCAGTTAAGCATGAACGTGTCGATGTTTGGGTTCCAGCCGAGTCCGAGTGTTTTTGTTGAGTCTTCAGTTTTAAAATCAAATATGCTTTTAGTTGATATTTGATCGTCAGTTAGATTCTCTAGTAACGCGGAGTGGTTGGCTGACCACTTGCGTAAGTTCATGCCGCCGCCCTTCAGTAAGTTTATGAGGGTACTTTGTAGGTCTTTAGCTTTATCCAGAGAGTAGTGACCACTTATCACATCATCAACGTAGAACTCGTTTAGTAATGTATTGGCGGCCTCTGGATATTTATGACCGTCATCCAGGGCTAACTGCTTCATAGTCCTCATGGCCAACCATGGCGCGCATTTGCGCATTTTTTTTTCCATTAAGCTATTCAAGCTGTACCCAGTTGTTGTCCTTTGCGAGGCGTTAAAAACCACTCTTAGTTTCGTTGTAGTGGATTGTTCTCGCAAAACACCATGGTGCGGAAGGTAACATTCAGACATAGAAGGTAATATTGGAGATTATATGTTTCATATGCTGTAGTTGCGTATATTCTCTGATGAAGTCCCGGTACATTATCGCGAGCTTGCTTGTTCTTTTTTTTTCCAGACGTTTTTCTAGTTGGAGAAATTGCGAAATAGCCATTGACTTTGATTTGCCTAACTTATTTTGCAACTCAGAGCTCATAGGCATCTTAACGATGTATTTGTTATCTGCGTCTCGTTGCACTGTCTGGGTGTAGTATTCTTCACACTGATTATCCTTCGGCATGTCATTGTTGCTGATAGTTATGTCTTCGTTCTCCCAGAATTTAGTTAATTCGCTTAGGTCGACCAGTGTTACGTGACAGTTGAAAGTTTTCAGTTTGCCGCATAGGATCCAGCCCAAGTGCGTCTGTTGCGCTACAGGAGACTGTTGATTGCCTTTCAAGACTCCGTCAAGGATGATGTCGGAATACACGTCTGCCCCAAGTAACAGATCTATAGGACTAGATACGTTGAATTCAGGATCTGCTAGTTTCAAGTTTTCCAAGTGTGGCCAGTTAGCCTTTTCGAACGATGAGTTGGGTAAGTTGCTTGTTAGTTTGCTTAGGATGAGTGCCTGAGTTTCGAATGCGTAGTCCGAGTGAATCGATTAACAGGTAAGCTGAAGTCGTCCTTTGCAGTTATCAGGGGCAGCTCCTACTCCCGTAATGGTTGCGTTAAGTCGTTTCCGTGGTAGTCGTAGCATCTGTGCGGCGTTCTCGGTGATCAAGTTTACTTGCGAACCTTGATCTAGTAGTGCTCGAAGCGTAATGAAATCCCCATTCGTGGACTTTATCTTAAGCTGCACAGTAGTTAACAAAACTTCTATCTCGTTAGTAGATACATGGTTGGAGCTTTGTTTGTGCGTGGAGGTGGTTGGTCGTTGACCTAAATTGTAGTTGGTTTTTTGTGAGTTGACATTGTTTTTCTTGTCTGCGTTGTGCAATAAAGTGTGATGCTTCATATTGCATTCTTTGCACGTTTTTGTTGATGAACAATCTGTTTCGCCATGACTGTATAAGCAGTTTTTGCACACGTGTAATTTTGCGACTGTGTTATTCCGTTGGAATGAGTCCATATTGATGAACTTTGGACATTTCATCAAAACATGATTTCCTTCGCAGTGTGGGCAGTGTCCGTATGCTGTATGATAAGTTCTCTTGAAATATTTCTGCCGCTCGTAGTCATGCTGTTTTGCAGAATGATGTTTGTTAAATGACTTGGACGCGATTTGCTTCTGTTGGTTAGGTACTTCCTTTTTCGTATTTTTTATGATTTCATAAGCCATGAACTTGTTTTCCAGGAAGTATAGTAGCTCATTCAAGTTTGGCACATCCCTAGGATCTCGCAGTTCCTTTATGTACTCGCTGTAGCTAGTTGTGTCAAGTTTCTGGGATATCAAGTGTACGATAATTGGGTCCCAAGTTCCGATGTCTAACCCGATGTTTGTTAGTCCGTTCGTACATTCAGTTATGACCTCTGCATCTTCTTGAGGTTGAAGCTGTCGGGTTGTTGAATGACTGGCAGGTTGAGCATGGTGTTCAGGAACGACGTAAATTACAGCCTTCGATTGTCGAAACGCTGAGTCAGTATCTCCCAGCAGGCTGTGTAGTTTTCTGCGCCGATACTGAGATGTTGCACCAATCTTTCAGCTTCACCTCTCAACCGTGTTTTCAGATGCTGCATCTTTTGCGCTTTGTTTATCATCGGGTTATTGTGGATTGTTTCCACGAAGAGATCTTTGAAGGAAATCCATTGAGTATAGCTACCCGAAAATTCAGGAACCTCAATCTTTGGCGCCGACTTTTCGTAGTGCACTGTCGACCAGATCTTGCTGTTCAAGTTTTTTCTTAGCTCTTCGTACTTGTCCTCCATTTCGACGAACATGTTGTGGTAGTTACCGTTGAAGCCTTTGAGTAACGCTTCCAGCTCCCAGTGTTGTTTGTCGATGACGTTTCACTTCGACTTCAGAATGGAGAGATGATCCTCTAACTCCCATTTCTCCGTGACAGTTTTTGTATCAATTTTCGACATGGCGCGGTCGAGGGCTTTAAAGTTGCACTCTTGCTTACCCAGCAATGTTTTGGTGATATCGTCAGTATCTCGATCCAGCATCCCAGTCAAGTCGAACTTCACAAACCTTTTTCCCTGTATTTGTTCCAGTAAGTTGAGCATGTCTCCTTTCGTAGATTCGTATTGAGCTTGAGTTTTGCTGTACACGTTGTCCACGAAGTAGTTGATGTTTTTGTCTTCTAAGATTTGCTCCAGGATTGCATGTCGTTCCTCGAAGTCACTCCACTGTGCTTCGAGAGATTCCAGACGTTTGGTTAGGTACTCTTCAGTTTTCCTTGAAGGGCTATCCTTTTTATAGTTAGAGCACAGCGCCTTGATGCTTTCAAAGTAAGATTGTTGTAGTTGTAGCTCTTCTATAGTGAGTTCTCGTTTCTAGTTGGCGAAAAGAAGTAAGTTTAGTTTGATGTATGTAGCTCAGTAGTCCCGCACGTAGTTGACGGTGACAGACGTATAGCTTGAGGTTAGTTCAAGGCACGAAGACCGCAGTTAGCAGGCTTCTATTTTCAAGTCTCCACGGATCCGTTCTCGTAGTTGCAGTAGAGTTGCGTAATCCTTAGCGTCTTGAAATTGTCGTTTGTTTCTATTTATTGCTTTCGCACTCTACGTACGATATTATCGCCTTCTCAATCCAACTGGGGCGACCCGCTTGTGGGAGACCAGCTGGACCGATTCGCTATCGTAGACAGAGACACTACTCACAGTAAATATCCGGCTCGAAGGACCATTTAATGTAGGAGCCAATGGTTGTAGGCACCCTACACTATCACTTAGTTGATGTTGGTTTAGTTGTGGAGTACACAGAAAGAACCACACGTTGAGTTTAAAGTTATATTAAAATGTCAACGAGATGAGACCGTACACCCGGACTAAAACCGTGTTTGCATGCAGACAATTCAATAAACGCTCAGCCGAACTATACAATAAGGTAAACAAACAAATATTAATATACACCAAAAGCACATATGATTGTCGGAAGATTAAAAGTCGGTGACTGTTGTTTGTTTGATTCAGTTTTTTTGTCACCGACTTCTAAAGCTAAAGTTATTTTTAATTTTTTTGTGTTTTTGAAGTCGGCTTTATTTTTTTTCAAAAAAGTTATTTATAGTTCCATTTTTAGTTGTAATCTATATAATATACAACCTAATTTTTAGTATATGCGAAACCTGAATATAGTTTGTTCAGAATAAGTAACTGAATCGATTCCAATAATTTTTGAACCATGTTATATTTTGTCCCAAAAATATTTTTAAAAAGTTACAAGTTGGACACCGTGCGACATTAAGTACCAATCGTAATCATTTAGGTACCTACTGTCAAACTATTATTATCAATGAGCTCAAGACAAGGAAACGCTGGAAGTGCGCGCGCGAGTGCGCTGCGTGGTGACCACGTTTTTCTGCGGACAACTAGGTAACAGAACAAGCTTATAACTTTGTGATTATTCATGAAACAGTTTTGAAATTTTGTACATAGATTCTTTACATAAAAATACTAGACACGTGTTTCAGGTTTCGTATATACTAAAACTAATGCTGTATACACCGAGAAATTTTAATGGTGGTTTTCCCGCAGCGAAATGGTTTTGTCTTGGTAATACAATTGTTTTGTAAACAAATAAAATATTAGAAACAAAAAATGGCTGATTAACCGTTGTGAAAAACAAAACTCGAATACGACCATAAGTTTACAAAATTTTATAAGAATTGTGTTATTTTTAATTTTTAATTTTTATTTTATACATTTTAATTTTTAGGTTAATACCATGTTGCTGTGCCCTAACAGGGTCCATAATTGTACCTTAGCTGTAAGCTTTTTATAACATCTTTTATGCACATTATGGTACGCAAAATAAATGAATATGAATATGAATATGACCACGATCCAATAGTAACACCTTCCGATACCTACGTTCGGCGCAAGCCGGGCGCCGACCCAGCTGATAACTTATTACTTCTTGACTTATGAAACGTGATAATTACCCAACAAGTTATTAAAATTTTCGCTTCATACTTTTACGGGCTTAGGACCGTCATAAATACTTTTAAGCTGCAATTTACTGATTACGAAATTAAATAAAAACAGTTTTGCCACGGGCACCGCTAGCGGATCGTCGCCCTATAAGTCCGGGATAACGTTATGTAACATTTCCAGGTAGGTTCCACCTGTTAAGTGTCCTGTCACGAAATGCGCTCCAATGAAGTAGCCATTAATTATGCCGGGCCCTCACATTAACACTAAAACGCACTTGATGCGCACACTCACAAATAACATGTGGGCTATTCAACGCCAAAAATGTTCGTTACGCTCTTTCGTCGCCTGGCAGCACCGGAGTCATAATCAGCCCAAGCATACAGTTGATTGTCATCCATTGCACTGATAACGCGTGCTGCGCGTACGACATTCGCGGGAAAACTAAGTGTAACACAATACGAAGCCGGCTCGCGGTATCGATCGTAATTGTTGCGCGCAGGCTAGTTTATGCCGTATCAGTACACGCCAGAACTACTTTTGCTTTCAACATTTATAAATCGGTCTTTCCCTTGTCGGCTTTGCGGCTGTGTTTTGTATTGTTGCGTGCAAACTAGTTTATGCCGTATCACCACGTGCGAGAGCTTATGTTGCTTTCAACATTTATGCATCGCTGTTTTCTATGTCGGCGGCGCGTACGATTCGAGTAGTACCTACAAGTTACGTCTAGAGTTACCATTGATTCTCACGTTTTCGAGTTGAAAAATATTTTTTTAATAATTTTTTAACAAAATCATCTTTATTTTTTTACTTTTACTCTATGCTTCGAAAGTATTCCTTATGACAAGTTGTTTTGCCGCGGGAAAACAAACATTAAAATTTCTCGGTGTATAATGGTAAACTGACTGACTGACTGACTTACTGGGTGATATATCAACACACAGTCCAAACCGCTGGTCCTAGAGACATGAAACTTGGAGGGCGTGTTCTATGTAAAATAATCGTTTTATTAACGGACACTGCTTTTTTTCACTAGCACATATCCAATAATATTTACATACCTTTTACTATCATTAAACACACTTACACTCACACACACAAATTCACCATTACACACCCTCACACTACAGCGCTTTGATTAATCTTTATTTTGTTTATGTTTTACTTTATATTTTTGATTTATATCACTTTATTTTCTAATACCTACTGTAATGGAATGTCTATTCAATAGCATAAACAAGTTGTAACGACTGGGAGAGCGGACTTTCCTAACACAAGTATACTTCTTACTTAAATGGAAATTCCCTGAAGACCAAATGTAAACGTATTCTTAAGTTACTGAAATAAACATTTATTATTATTATATGATTTATTCATTTGTAAACTTATTTTAAATATTTTTAAACATTTCTTAAAAAAAAACATATAAAAAAACATTTAAAAATATAAAAAATAGTGGTCCGCCGGTAGCGGGAGCAGGGTCCAAGCTACCGGTGGTTAGGGCTCCAGAGACAGGAACCTCCTCACAATACGAGCCGTATCGAGGAGTACTGCCTTCTGAATCAGGCCCTTAATCCAACCGCCTAAGGAGAGCCTCGAAAGATGGTCATCGAGGCTCTTGGCTATAAGGCCATTGGCCGTCACGACGATCGGCACAATGATAGCCGAGTTCACATTCCACATGTCGACAACCTCGTGTGCCAAGTCGAGATATTTTATTTGTTTCTCTTTCTCAGCTTTCACGAGGTTCTCGTCATGCGGGATGGTAACATCGACTATCATTACGCGGCGCGCTGATTGGTCTATCACTACTATGTCAGGCTTATTGGCGACAATAGTCCTGTCAGTAATGATAGACTGATCCCAGTACAGCGTGACATGGTCTTTCTCGAGAACTGGGTCGGGCACATACTTGTAGTACGGTACCTCAGATTCCACAAGTTTATATTTCAAATAATTTGGCAGTAGGTACCTAAATTATTGCGATAGGTACTCAAAGTCACTCGATATCCAACTTTTAGCTTTTTAAATATTTAACATGGAAAAAATATAACATGGTTTAAAAATTATTGGAATCGATTCAGTTACTTATCTGAACAAACTATATTCAGGTTTCGCAAACTAAAAATAATTTTGTAGAGTAATAACATTTACTTATCAATAATTCGTGTAGTTTTTTTTTAAGGTATTTATATCGCTCATAGATCTGAGAAAAGATGGAAGATTATTAAAGATACGAGGGCCCATACAAAAGATGCTTTGGTGCAAAAGCTTTGTTTGGCTACGGTGCGCAGCTTGTCTTTGTGTCTGACCCTAGTGCAAAATTCAAACAAGTTTCGATTTGATTTTATGAACATTGCAGTTTCATATATGTATACACAAGGGAGAGTTAACATTTTTTTTGTGAAATGTGGTCTGCATGAATCCATTTGGTGTATATTGCACATCGATCTGATACACCGTTTTTGAGCGCTAAAAGTACCCTCTTTTTCTACAGAGTTGTCCCAGAATATGATGCCGTAGCGACATATGTAACATATCAGAAGTTGAAGCAACATATCAGTGACAGTGACAGTGTCCCTTAATCTGTAAAGCGCATACGAGCTCTGACTAATTCTTTTGCCGACTTGCTCAATATGTGACTTAAAATTTACTTTGCTATCAATATAGAGACCCAGAAATTTGGTTACATCGATTTCTTCTATGCTGGTTTGAAAGTAACAAATATTTAAATTGGCATCAGGTTATACTCGCTGTATAAAATTCATGATTATTGTTTTTTCTAGGTTTATTTTTAAGCCATTTTCATCAAGTCCTTTTATAATTGTTGTTAGGGTGCTATTCAAGTCAAGTTTTAAATCACTTCTGTCATTACCGGTACCTAAACAATACAGTACTATCTACTACTACTACTATATACGTCAGCAAATAAGGTCATATGGTGCACTGTAACTACCGAAATGTCATTTATATAAATTAGAAAAAGTGGTGGACCTAGAATGCTGCCCTGAGAGACACCGGAAAGGATATTTCTAACCTCAGAAACAACGGTTTCTTCCGTTCTGGTAGTTAAAGAGACTCTTTTTAATTCTACCATCTGTTTTCTTTCACTGAGATATGATTCAATTAATTTATATACGTTACCTCTTACGCCAAATGCATATAATTTATTCAAGAGTATTTTATGGCTGACTCGGTCACCAACATCAACATCAGATCCTGACCTGATGACCATAGGACCACATGGGAATTATACTGTTTAAAACAATGCCCATAAAATTTCAACCCATCATCACCATCATCATCAGATCCTGACTTATACCTTCCATCATCAGCTCAGCAACATGAAATGATAATTACCAGGCACAAATATCAGAATTGCGTTAGAATGTATTTGAAAAACATTATATGTGCCTATAAAATTTGAGACTTGCCCGCGATTTCCATGAGAGCCCATCATCAGATTCTTACTTGGTGACAATGGTACCACCTCAGAAGTATAGGCTTTCGAATAAAAAAAGAATTTTGAAAATCGGTCGTTAACTGGCGGAGAAATCGGCGAACAAATGTACATAAAAAACACATACAGTCGAACATAGAACCTCCTCCTTTTTTTGAAGTCGTTTAAAATTTGTCAAAGGAGTTTTTGTGAAACATTATTGAACCGTAAACAATACATGTCATTATTATTTAGACTGGAAACGGGATATTTACCATGTTTACTGTTTCTTTTGAGTTCCCGATATTACAGTAAACATGGTAAATATCCCGTTCCCAGTCTAAATAATTATGTTAGTGACCATGATAGTTTAAAATCTTATAATACATGTCATGGTAATTGGCTTATCCCCCATAAAATAGAACTTGGCATACCTAACTGTCAAAATATGGGTGCACTGTTAGTACACATCTGCGTACCTCCTCAGAGCATACAGGCGTGATATTATGTTATGGTGTTGTGTAAACAATAAACATCCAAGCGATTGCAGCAATCACGACGGATTTGCTGTCTATTATTGAAGAGTTCCATTGATATCTCCAAAAACAATCAAAATCTTCAAAATCGGTTCACAATTGGCGAAGAAATCGCTGAAAAAAAAACGAATTGATATACTCCTCCTTTTATAAGTCGGTTTATAATGTTTGGTCGATGTCGGCTCTCGACAGGGGCGGTGCAGTTCGGGCGGCGCAGCGTGGTGTACCGCGATGCCGCGGTGAACGTGTCGCTGGTTTGGGGCAGCGAGCCGGCGCATGCCGCCGCCGCGCTGCTGGCCGCGCAGCTGCGCCACGTGCGCCTGTACCGCGGCGTGCAGCTGCCGCGCGCCCCCAGTCCGCACAGCACCGCCGCGCTCGCCATCAATGTCACCTACAGCGCACGCGCCATTTATACTGAGTACGTACTTGTGCTTACTCGAATCAAACAACGGAATGAGTTCCCGATCAAACGTACACCGTGACTTTTTAGTCGTCTTACAAAGGTTGTCCACTAAATGTATCCGACATAAAATAGCTTTAGGCGCGATTTAGCTACCATAATAGTACAAAGAAACATAAATAATACATTAGAATAAAATTATGAAGCATCCTGATAATGATGCTTACGTGTTAAACGGGAGAACAGCCCTACCCAGCGCTAGAGCGAGTAAGATGATCGTTCGCAAGAGGGTGTTTTAACTACGTCGTGCGTCATAATAATTACTGAACAATATTTTTATTTTTAAATTTTTAAAATCCCATATACCTATTTTTTAATAAATGTTTAGTAGACATGTATGCATGAAGTGCGCTGCCGTTGCAAGACGACTAAAAAGTCACTCCTATGTTCTATATCTACACTCCCTTTCTTCTCCTAAAATTGTTTTTCCGAGAATCATTATCCATAACATGTTTGCTATAAACTTCAGTAACCATAATGTTCAAAAAATCTAAATTTTGTTTTACATAATTATTTTTACTTCTAAAACAATTTTGTCATAATATTGAATAGTATAATATTTGAATCTCCCAATTTTGCATGAAATAAAGTCATAATATGTCCTGAGTATTGTATTATATTATAATGTATATTATTACCGCAACGCATGGGTAATCAGCAATTTTCCTAAAAATTATCCTAAAAGTCTTGCTAGCTGGCGTGAGGAGCGTAGGCCGAAGCCCGGCGGAGCTACGACGATATTTGTGCCAGAAAGTGGGTGTGTAACGTAAAATGCGAGCGTAGCGAGCGCGCGTCTCATAGTCGTTAATATTTATGACAAACGGATTTAGGGCATATTGTGCTTAAAAATTTGTTTTTATGGCATGTGATATTATGTTATATTATAATTAAGTTCGGGTAAGTTATCATTCGGACAAATGATGAACAGGACCAAAAAAAAAATGGCACTTTAGATTATGGATAAAAAAGTTAGGGAACACAGTAGAGAACCATCTATGGAGTAAGTATTGTTAGTAGCTAGTAGCGTCAGGGCTGGTAGTAAACGTAACAATATTTGAACTAAGCCGTAGTTCGAATATTGTTACGTTTTTTTGGAATTTGCAGGTCAGTATCGAGTTGTACTTACATGGCTGTAAGTAGCAGCACTAATAAAAACACAAAGCAAAAAAACTAAAACCCAGCTACTGAAAAATTTGACCCTAAAAAGTATGAAACAAGAAAATATTCTCGTCTGAAATTGTTAGGTACCCAGTGTACCTACAAACCATTCAATATTTCTCGTCTAACATACACGTTATGCAATATGTAAAAAAACCCTGTCCGATCCGTGAGAGTATTATTAGGTATCGAGATTAGATTCTATTTATGTAATCCTTTTTGGAGAATAAGTAAAAAAAATACTCCGATGAAAATTAAATTACATGTACTAAATTGAGGAAACTTACATTACACGGCAACACACGGGCGCGAGCGGTCGCGTCATAAAAAAAAAACAATTGACGATCGAACATACTTAGGCCGAAGATGGTGTTATCACGTTTTAAAAGTTTGGTAGAATTTGGGGAAACGGTGGTACTTAGTATTCTTACTACTAAATTGTTGTCTTATTCTTACGTCATCTATCTCTGTCTTCCGTTCGTGTCGCTTACCTCGCAAATTGTTTTATTCAATACAAATGACTTAACCTAATTTATAAGTCTATAATATCCACAAAACGGTGTAATAAACATAAGTGCACATTTTGATAAAATAGTGTTCGTGGTTTCATTACAAATACCATACAGATGATAATTTGGGACAAAAATCATGCATTTTAAAATTCATTAATATTTTTACTTTCATGAATAATTTAAGTTTCTTATTGCATTTGGCAATGTCATTGGTATAGGTACCTATATGCACCTTTCGGATCGGACAGGGTTTTTTTTATATATCGTATATGTATTTTAATGTCATCATCAGCCTATATCAGTCCACTGCTGGACTTAGGCCTCCTCAATCGCACGCCATTCAACTCGATTTTCAGCAACTCTCTACCAGTTGCTACCAGCCACCCTGCGAAGATCGTCACTCCACCGAGCCTGAGGGCGTCCCACCTTACGTTTGCCGATTCGCGATCTCCACTTAAGAACACGGCTACCACAACGGTAATCGGTTCTACGGCTAATATGACAGGCCCATTTCCACTTCAGCTTACTTATTCTGTGAGCTATGTCGACAACTCTGGTTCTCTGTCGGATCACATCGTTCCGGATGCGATCCCTCAGAGAGATCCAAGTATAGTCCGTTCCATAGCTCGCTGAGCGACCCTATAGACCAGCCGTACTGTGAGTATTCACGTTTCGGCTCCGTAAGTCATAACAGGCAGGACGCACTGATTGAAGACCTTAGTCTTTAGGCTCTGTGGAATACGCGACGAGAAGACCCGGCGAAGCATTTCAGCCCAGTTGGACTATTCTGTTAGCCTCCCTCTCAAAGTTGTTGTTACCAAACTGCAGAGTTTGCCCGAGGTAATCATATTCAATTATTAAGTTAATCATAAAAGCTACGAATGGTTTACATCATATTTAAAAAACAGAGAACAAGTTGTAGAGGTAGAACATTACAATCATAAATCAAAAGAAATAGAATTAATACGATCCCAAAACACACCCATAAATGCTTCTATACCACAAGGAAGCGTAATAGGGTGCCTACTATTTCTCGTTTACATAAACGACCTCCCCAACCACATCAATGAGGCATGCGTATTATTCGCCGATGACATCTCTATCTTAACATCTTGTGATAGTAATATAAATTTAAACCAAAAACTTACTTCTATACTTGATACTACAACACAATGGATGAACGAACACAACCTTGAAATTAACTTTAATAAGACAAAAATAATAACTTTCTACCCACGACAAAAAATCCCTTTAACTATAAGTTTCAAATACAACGGATTAAAATTAGAAACAGTAAATAAATTAACACTTTTCGGCCTCGATATAGATTCACACACAGATTGGAAATGACATATTCAAAAAGTTAAAACGAAATTATCTAAGTTCTCATACGCACTCCGAGAAATCAAGAAGACAACAGACCTTAAAACAGCATTGGTACCGTATTACGCATACGCATTGGCATGGCTCAAGTATGGAGTTACATTATGGGGAAATAGTACAGACGCGCCAACATTATTAACTCTGCAGAAAAAAATGGTTACAATATTAACAAATATCAAAGAAACAGACTCCTGTAAGCCGCCCCACTTTAAAGAACTTCAAATATTAACACTGCCTTGCCTCTACATACATGAAATTTGTAAATTTGTACGAAAATATGCCCAGTTCTATACCAAAAGAGGAGACATCCAGAATAAAATTTCACTCAGACATGAAAATAGACTTAACTTACCCACTTCACGGTTAAAAATGCAGTCCTCTAATTCATTTGTTATGTCTATAAAAATATACAACAAACTACCGGAAGACATTAAAAATATTAATAACAATAATATATTATTTACCAATAAACTGAAACAATTACTAATCAATAAAAGCTATAAGTATTTGGGTATGTCGGAAGCGCTGGGCATCAATGTTGCTGACATGAAGCAATCGTTGAAGGAGCGCTTCTTTGGCCGCCTGAAAAAAGTATTTAATAGTCTTTTATCAGGCGGCAATAAGGTACGTGCCTTCAACGGTTGGGTCATGCCGGTTCTGATGTACTCTTTCGGCATACTCAAATGGACTCAAACAGAACTAGACGCTCTGGATAGGAGGGTCCGTACATTGTTGACGGCATATCGAATGCATCACCCGCGTTCTTCTGTTATGAGACTGTATATCCCGCGGAAGTGTGGGGGTCGAGGCTTTTTAAACGCTAAGACTCTCCACGATCGCGAGATATGCAGTCTCAGGGAATATTTCCTTGAAACCGACGTGGGGATGCATCGAGATGTGGTCGCGGTGGACAAGGGCCTCACCCCGCTCTCCTTGGCTAAAGAGAACTGGCGCAAACCTGTAGTGTTTGACACTAACGACCGCATGGAGGTATGGCAGAGTAAGGAGCTTCACGGACGCTTTTTCCGGGCCCTGCATGGGCCCGATGTAGACCTATCAGCGTCCGTAGCCTGGCTACGTTCCGGGGACGTCTTCGGAGAAACCGAAGGTTTTGTCTGTGCAATTATGGATGAAGTTATGATGACGAATAACTACCGGAGATTTATTGTGAAGGACGGTACGGTTGACATATGTCGGGCATGCCACCGTCCAGGCGAATCAATCCGTCACATTTTCTCCGGGTGTTCTCGTCTGGCTAACGGAGAGTACTTGCATAGACACAACCTTGTAGCCAGGATTATCCATCAGCAACTTGCTCTAAAATACAACCTTGTGGAATCGGAAGTGCCGTACTATAAGTATGTGCCCGACCCAGTTCTCGAAAATGGCAGTATCACATTGTACTGGGATCAATCCATCATCACTGACAGGACTATTGTAGCCAATAAGCCTGATATAGTGGTGGTGGATCGATCAGAGCGGCGCGCAATGATTATTGACATAACGGTCCCGCATGATGAGAACCTCGTGAAAGCCGAGAAAGATAAGAAAATCAAGTATCTTGACTTGGCTCGCGAGGTTGTCGACATGTGGGATGTGGACTCAGCGATCATTGTGCCGATAGTCGTCTCAGCCCATGGCTTAATTGCCAAGAGCCTCGACCAATACCTGAGGAGGCTCTCGTTAGGCAGCTGGATCAAGGGCTTGATTCAGAAAGCGGTACTCCTAGACACGGCTCGTATTGTTAGGAGGTTCCTCTCTCTGGAGCCCTGACCGCCGGTAGCTTGGACCCTGTTCCCGATACCGGTGGGCTACTATTTTTTTATATTTTTAAATGTTTTTTTATATGGTTTTTGTTAAGAAATATTTAAAAATGTAATTAGTATGTAGGAAAATAAATAAAGGAAATAATATTTACCAATAAACTGAAACAATTACTAATCAATAAAAGCTACTACACCATTAACAAATACTTTGACGATAAATTTAAACAATAATAAAAACCATTCTGACATTTTTCTGACATAATAACGACATTTCACTTTAAATTTGACTTTGAAATAATTAATTAATTAATTTTAAAACGCGAAAATACTGTCATTTAAAATAAATATACTAAATAGCGCACCATTCAATCCAATTTAATAAATATTCTAAAAAAATTTACTATTTTAATTTAATATTTCTTAACTTTTTTTTTATAAACAAAAAAAGCGCCTTCATCCTCTCTCCTATTACCAATTAATTTAACTTTACTGTGCCCGACAGGGTCCATAATTGATTCAATGTTTTAACATACCAACTGTTTTATTTAACATTATGGAATGCAATAAATAATTGAGTATTGAGTATTCTCGAACAACTTCGAGAGGACTGCCTTTGACAACAACAGGTCCTGGGGTGACGTGTTCGTTGAACATAACCTGGGTTTTGTCTAAGTTCACCCTGAGACCAATGCGTATTGAAGAATCAACTAGGCCATCCAGCCAGTATGACGATTCATCTGCAAATCTCAAGTGTAAGATGTACTCGCCGTTGATGTTTATGCCACGTCTTTCCCATTTTAGCGTCTTAAACACATCCTCCAGTGCGTTGGTGAACAATTTCGGGGAAACAACGTCCCCTTGCCTCACCCCCCGACGCAATGGGATATATTCCGTTTGCTGGTTTTGACTTTGGACGGTTATTGTGGCGTTCTCATAAAGATTTTTCAACACTTGGATGTATCGCCAGTCGACTTGACATCGCTGCAGAGACTCCTGAACTGACCTGGTCTCGACAGAGTCAAAAGCCTTCTCCTAGTCCACAAATGCAAGACAGCGGCCGATTATACTCTTCGGACTTCTGTATGATCTGCCACACTGTGTGGATGTGGTCTATGGTGTTGTATCCTCCTCGAAATCCGGCCTGCTCCGGTGGCTGGAAGTCCTCGAGTCATCGCGCTAGAAGATTCGTGATGACTCTTGAAAACAGCTTATATACGTGGCTAAGGAGCAAAATGGGTCTGTAATTCTTTAATAATAATAAAAAATGTAAATAGTTTGTAAAAATATAAATAAAGGAAATAATAAAATAAATTAATTTATTTCAGGTAAATAACACCCATTGCCACACATAAATTAATAGAAATCCGAAGACATGGACAAATAATATCCAATAAAATAACATAGAATCAAAATAAAATCAAATAAAACCAAATACAATATAATCAAACTAAGTTAAATTAAAACCAATTAAAACAAATCAAATTAAATCAAATCAAAATAAATCAATCAAAATAAATCAAATCACATCAAAATAAAGCTAAAACAAATCAATACCTTCTCTCCGACACTGGTAAAGAGACATGTCTGTCGGAACAATGTCGGATGAAGGGGCAGTCCAGTCTCCCCGTTTATTACACGTAATTGTACTGGATGCGGATGGCGCTATAACTTTTATTAGAGTAGTGAGCCCACAGACTGCATGAGTACTACGATGTACAGTACGCTCTAAAGAGCGTAGCCTTAACCTCATTAGAGCACCGCGCAAATCTGCGGGCAATCATGTTCGTTCTAACCGACAACGCCCTCCGCTCCCGTTCCATGTCTGCGTGATCTTTGAGGTCGACAGTCAACACATGCCCCAAGTATGTAAACTTTTCCACCCTTTGCAAGTAAACCCCATTAAGTCTAACCGGCGGTATACTTTCCGGACATTTTGCACTGGCGGTCTCAAAGATCATCCACTTGCTCTTCTTTACATTATACAATAAACCGTGACCACAAGCATATTCCTCGCATATCTGTAACAGCTTTCTCAAGCCGCAGACCGAATCGCTCATCAGCACCATGTCGTCAGTATAACTTAAATTATTGACACATGTACCGTCAATGTGACAACCGACATGCTCACTGCTGAGCGCCACGAATAATGTATGTCCGTTTCTATTTTCCCTCGTAACTCTTAAACGGATGAACGGATTTGAATAAATTATACGTCGTTAGGTTTGTCTTGGTAGCGCGAGTGTCACTGGCTACATCGAAATAAAAAAAATAAAAAAATGGCGAATTTCGGGTAAAATATCGTGGTGTTAAAATTTTTATTTTCTTCTAATTCCATCGAGTGGGGTATCAAAATAAAGGGGCTTAAAAGGTGATTACAAAAATATATTTAACTTATATGTTTAAAAGGAATTAAAAGTGACAAATCATATAAAAAGGGAGAAAATGGTATACAGGCTGTCCCACGGCCATGCCACACGGAAGGACCTTAAATATTGTATATAGGAAGTTTTACTAAAAGAAGACTTCATTTTAATTTTTTAAATAATCAGAACTGCGTTCAAAGATTTTTTAAATAATCACCAAGTATTTTATAATAACGGTCGAAATAGTTAATCATAAGGATTATTTTTTTCTCTATAACATACCATCTGAAATAAAAGGAAGACCATGAAATTGTACATTTTTTTTATTTTTAGTTTTACTAGCTTATGCCCGCAGCTTCTCCCGCGTGCAGTTCGGGAACAGCCCACAAGACTTACTTCTGGGATAATAAGTAATCTATGTGCTATACCAGACTATAATCTATCTCTGTGCTAAGTTTCGTCTAGATATATTCAGCCGTTCTGGCGTTTTTGAGTTACAAACATTTATCCATCCAGACTTTCACATTTATAATAGTTTATGCAAGATATATGTGTCTTGCAAATATTAGTTCATAGTAATATCAATTACATTACACATTATGTGAAATATTGATACTTGATTTGAGATTGGACACCGGTGATGACAGCCAAATGATTCATAAGGAATCTATTTATAGACATAATACTTTTACATAATATTTGACATCAATGTCGCGTATCACGAGCCAACCATAATCAAAAATCATAGAAAATCGGGATTTCACATATTATATTTACAGACACGTCTACCTCAGAAAAATCCTACCTACTTACTAATAGTAAATACTGCCACGCCCCGCACGCCCTGCGCAACACTGAGCGCCATGCGCCCGTCTACGTGAGTTTCCAAGTCCTATTTGACTCTGTTGGAGGATAATTTTGGAAAAACTGTAATACACGTGTCTCATAATTTTAATTGAATGGTGTGTATACAATTATCGAGTCAATCGGCCCAGAGAATATTAAGTTTCACTAAAAATTCAAACCCCCATTTCACCCTCTTAGGGGTGGAATTTTGAAAAAATGTTTCTTAGTGGATTCCTACTCTTCACAAAGAATACACCCTTCAAATTTCATGTCTTTAAGAACAGCGGTTTACGCTGTGCGTTGATATATCAGTCTATCTGTCAGGACTTCGAATGTTATATTGGGGGATGACTTTGGAAAAACTGTGATACACTTTCGTCATAATTTTAACTGAAGAGTATGTACACAAATTTTCGACCACGAAAATAAAAAGTTTCACAGAAAATTCAACACCCCATTCCATGTAATGTCATGTCCGGTAATATCATGTTTCTAGGACCAGCGGTTTGGGCTGTGTGTTGATATATCAGTCAGTCAGGACTGAGTTTTATATGTATAGATTTTGTTCAGGAAAATGAATTATAGACAAACTAAACTAAGACGTACCTATTAGACATTCACCATGCAAAGATAAGTAAATCAAGTCTTCTAAAATAAACAATATTTTTCCTTCCGTATGGCATAGCGGTGGCACGCTCCGTATAATAAAAAAAGGTTAAATCGAGTAGAATACGGAATCTGGACGCACAAAATATCGATAAATGATAATACGGTGCTATCGCAGTGAAAATCTTTCGCGGTAACGTGCATCGAAGTCAAGTAGTATCGCAGCGAAGATCTATCGTGGTAACGTGCATCGAAGTGTAGTGGCTTCTCAGAAACGATCTTTCGCAGTAAAGTGCATCGCAATTTTGTAGCATCGTATTAGCATTTATCGATATTTTGTGCGTCGAGATTACGTATTCTACTCAAACTAAAAAACCCGACTGAAAAAACTGAAAAGCATAAAACAAGCACATTTTCAATTAAACAAAAGTTGGAAGCAGGCGGGGCCCATTTGAATATAAAAGTATGAAAATGGAATGGGTTTTTTTTAGTTCATGTCTTTATGTTCTCTACTACATACATACGAATTACGAGTACATACATACATACCAGTCAAAATCATAAGCCTCAATGTTGATAGATAAAGATGATTTCTATCATCCTTGGTGCAGGATGAGGATCCTGCAACCAGGATCGTCTACTCACGTGGGAACTCTTCAATTAGTCCAAGATCCCAGAGCAATCAGACATAACTTATTTTCACACGGATGAAACCTGAAGTTTTCAGTAGCGTCTCGTGTGCCTTGAATACCTACGCGCTTTGTGGAACTTGCCGAGTGACACCTGGGCAGGTACCAGGTGAGAAAGGTAACTAAAAATAACAATTATTTAACTTAAATTCACATGGCTGATTTTTATATATGTCATGTAGAATATTATTTTAAAGTAATATCATAAGTGTCAGACACTTTTGATGGACCAGAGCTTTTGTCAGACGCTTTTAAGCTACCCAAAAAATAAATGAACTTTACTTATTTTTACATGTCTGATTTTTTAATATGTTATTGAAGTATATATTTAAAAGTTATATTCAATCAGTCAGACAAATTAGAGTGACCAAACATCCCCTAAGACAAAAATTATTCAGCCAGAAGTATGAGGCTATGCGCATGCGCCTCAAAGTAAAAAACTTTAATGTACTAAGAATACTTACTGTTTTCAATCTGAGATTTTTGCATCTTTATTTCAACAAAATTAACTTTAACAAGGAAATAACTAATAAACATTAAAGTAAATAAGTTTATAGCATGTATTTGGGGTTATCATTTTTTATTCATCATAATTATCGAGACAATCATTTGAGATTTCAACGTTCATCCAATCACGGTACTGTCCATCCAAGTCATCATCTTCATCGTCGTCAGATATGTTGTTGCTGGCAGCTTCATCTACAAAAAACTATTTTAAGTATTACAAATATAAAATTACAAATATATTAAATTTTAAACTTGAAGTTTAAGTAAAGTACCTAATCTTTGAAGAGATTCACTAACTTCTCCTGGTAATTGGTCACCATCAAACTAATGAAAGTTGAACTGGTTTTCTTCAATTCTCCAACCATTGTGTTCAGGAGTAAAAATGGTTGAGATGTAATTAGCTCGCAGAAATTGTTGAAATAACTCAGTTTCACATGGTGGTAAATTACTTACATCAAAAATTTTCAAAGATTTGGAATTAAAATCTTCATTGACATTTGATACGCTGTAGTTATTTAAAAACAACTGAAGCCGGGCAGTATCAACGTCGAGTATACCAGGAATACTATAAATAACCTCATAACATAACAACATAATAACCTCATAACCTCATACTTCTGGCTGAATAATTTTTGTCTTGGGGATGTTTGGTCACTCTAATTTGTCTGACTGATTGAATATAACTTTTAAATAAATACAATAACATATTAAAAAATCAGACATTTAAAAATAAGTAAAGTTCATTTATTTTTTGGGTAGCTTAAAAGCGTCTGACAAAAGCTCTGGTCCATCAAAAGTGTCTGACACTTATGATATTACTTTAAAATAATATTCTACATGACATATATAAAAATCAGCCATGTGAATTTAAGTTAAATAATTGTTATTTTTAGTTACCTTCCTCACCTGGTACCTGCCCAGGTGTCACTCGGCAAGTTCCACAAAGCGCGTAGGTATTCAAGGCACACGAGACGCTACTGAAAACTTCAGGTTTCATCCGTGTGAAAATAAGTTATGTCTGATTGCTCTGGGATCTTACTCTAAATAGTTAATTTCGCGGACACGAAACTTTGTTTACGCGTTAAATGTTGATAGATAAAGATAATTTATAGGCATGCCCTCATCCTGCAACCAGGATCATTATGATATTCTATTCACGCGACAAGCTTTATTTATATTGAGTTTCCAAGAAATGTGTGAGTCTATTGTGTTGTGAGTCCTAATAACCTAAAGTCGTAACCTACTTCAATTTTTGTGCCGTTTGTTGTGAAATTTATCAGTTGGTCCATTATTATATTCACTACCTACGCCAGTAAGTATATTAAAATAGATGTCTACAGTTTGGTGGTAGGCCTATCGACGGCGTGGCAGCCTGGACCACCACTACTATGGGGGCAGTACAAGGGCTTTGAGACCGGGCTGGCAGGCCCGCGCCTCATCGAGTTCGGCACCAGCCCCGTGCCCGCGCGGCGCCGTTTGTTCGCGTGGCTGGCGGAGCCCGCGCGTAACCGTCCCTCCTGCCGGCAGTTGCATATGCGCTGGCCATTCTACGCCAACACGACTGCACTTGCAGGTTGTGACTTCATCGACGCTGCGAATCTACAGTAAGTATCTTATACTCCTCTATAGTTATTGTCAAAGTTTTTACACCCGTAATGCTCTGCGCGTCCAATATAATAATGTTTTTAGGATGCTATTGCGATTGCCTCGTTTTTGTAGTACCTCTGAAATGTTCGCGGTAACCCGTACCGATGGGTTTCATGACATCATCAAGATAACTGCCTCGCTCCTGAGCAGAATAAGGGGCAGTCACAATAGCATCCTGAAGACTGTAGCGGCCGATACTTCCTCCACCATAGGCAATTTGTGAAAAGACTTATACCTCAGTATTACGTCGTTCTAGTTGATGGGTGGTCCTCTCATTAAGTCGTCTTTAGTTAAGTTACTAACAATAGTGTTTAAGTGCAAACCTGCTACTAATAATTTCTGGATTTCTTATTTGTCCAAAATAAAATGATTTTATTTATTATCATTCATTTATTGATAACTTTAGTCAAATAGACATTGCAAACTTGCGCAAATATTTCGTCGGGCTGTGAATTTTTCTGGACCCTTAAATAACTTAAGTAACTAAACCAAAAAAAAAAGTTCATAATCGAATAATAAAATGTCGTAAAATCTTTACAATTTTAACTTCATAATGTGTGTATGTTGAATTTTTTTTCAGAAGTACTTAACAAAGAAGTTGTAAGAAACGTAACTGGTTTATAACCTGCCACGACATTCGCTTAGATTAAAAGAACTTTCCTAATGAGCGAGTACGGACCTTTCACTGTTTTTTAAGTTAGTTTTGCCACTCAAAGGTGGCTTAACAAATCGCTTGTGATTAACTTCATGTAAAGAAATTGAACAAGTATTAGTACAGTTGCCTTCCACGCAGCAGCACACACGTCATAATATTGGTGTCGTGTATACAGCATGTAACAGATTAAGCGCAATTCCTCAGACACCTCAATTAGAATATTAAACTATAAGTCTAAAACAACATCCGTAATTAAATAAATTTAAACCAAACCTACTCTTTTTTTATCAAATAGTTATCCTTACTAAACGCAAAACGTATGTGCCACAACATCCCTGCACTCACACTCATGCAATGTTAGCGGCCGACGCGACACGCACACGAGTGCATGCCAGCTGACCATAGCTGTAGGCATTAGATGTGCGTTAGTTCAATGAACGAATTTTACGTACCTAAAATATCACAGACTGATATTATGAATAACTTTTGATACTTCATTGAGTTTACCGTGCAATGATTGATAATTTTCTAGTAAATGAAATTATCAACACGAATCTAAGACTTTAGGCTTAGTAACGGGGATGAATTTAAAACAGCGACTTTTTACCCGAACTACGAAACAAACGAAGGAACGCCCGGACTCCGTGCGGCACACGCGGGTAAAAAATAAAACGTTTTTATCTACCTTATCTTTCGAGATTGCACTCCCGCGAATCCCGCGATCCCTCTGTTAAGTTGTGTTTAGATACAGTTTATTGTTTGTACTACAAAAATATTCAAAGACGGCGTGTTTAAAAGATTTGAATCATAATATTTACAGAGATAAGAATACAATCGTATTGATAGGAAGGAGTAGGTACTTATACAACTGGATTATTTACACTTAGGTTATTAATTTGCACTATTTCTGTGATCCACTTTCATTAAAGTTTCAAAATGACCACTGCCTTGTTCTATGCACTTATTTACACGCTTTCTTAAATGTATTTCAATTTTGTAAGCACTTCAGTATCACTTTTCACCGTTACAAATGCTTGTTAAATTTTTGTTTTTAGTTACCTATGCTGGAACGAATGCCGCCACAAATGCAACCGGCATTTGTGGTGCCATGCTGGTTGTACATGCCAACACGCGTGAAGGTACTCTCGTCCGTCCAAAGAATGTTCTGTTGCCAGTTCTCCAACAACCACCTACTGAATTCCAGTCGTGGCAAGTTGTCGGTCGGCGTTAGGTCTTGACACCTTCGAAGATGGAACGGGTGTTCACCATCAGCACGCAACGTTAGCCACAAGTACATGTGGCTGCAGTCGAACTGGGGTGCTTCTTCTGAGAGAATACACTCTTGCAGACGAGTAGTCCGCACATTCGTCCTTCTGTCCAAAGCCGTATTAGGAAGGAACGTCCCAGAGTCCCTCAGTCGCTGAGTTGCAGCTAGCATCGTCCTGGCGCTCACACTGCAGCCAAAACGGTCATTGAACTCCCGACAAGCTAACGCGATATTATCAAGATAGCGAGCCAGGGTCCTAACCATCTCCGTGTATTGTATGTTGGTATACCGGATAGCCATCGCGCGCGAAAACAAAAATGTCACGGTAGGAAATAAAAGGACAACTACACTACGTCACTACCGGCGGGTGACTAGCTGGCGGTAGCGGCGGCGTGTGCGTCGGCATTTCACATAAACGTCAAAGAGGTTGCCGACAAATGCTTTATCTCTTTGCAATAAGTTCTACATTTCTTCAAATTAAATAATTTTATTGTGTGTAGGGCTACTCTGATGACCAACTAAGTTTGGTCGTGCATTCAAATAAGTTTGACTCATTAAAGTTGGAATTCCTTTAAATTACCTATTTATTTGACGCACACTAGTTTTAATGTAAAATGCGTTAATATTATTTACGTGTGTGTATTACGAGCTATGAGTTAACTACAAATATTGTCGTGCGTTTTAGTAGCCTTTATTGCTCTGAGTTAAGGTTTCAATTTCCTTGAATTAAGGATTGTATTAATTTGTCATGATACTGTGTTTCTAATTTAAGTTATTTAAAAGATTTTTCCGTCAAAATTTAACACCTATTTTTTATGACAAAAATCGATTCAGAAGTCGATTCTGAACCAACTACTTTCAGGAATTGCGTTTATTCTGTTACACGTTGTATATCTCCAGCGTCTCGTGCAGAGGTATGTGAGCAATACTCAGACATGCTGCACGACTTTGCTAATAATCCCAATTACAATTGATATAATTTCTTTGGTGACTATAACTTGCCTGAGATTGACTAGGTGCAGCAAAGCAACCATGCCAATGCGCGTTACACGGACTCTACGGGACGTATATTACTTAATTTTATAAATACAGGGAGTAAACAGACCCTTCACGAAGCCGTCAACCAAGCATTCTGTACCTCAAATTAAGTAACTTTACGCAAAAATTATTTCTGGGACTGGAACTTTGACCGCCAATATCTCCGTAACTGATTATCGCAAAGCCGGGGAGAAAAAGTTCCTTTCGGCTTCGTTAAGGGTCTATTTACACCCTATATAATAAATGGTTTACAATTTCATCACTCAAAAAAACGTTTAGGTAGTGTGCTAGACTTGATAATTTCTAACGCGAACCCTCAAATGATGCCCTGCAATATCCTGGTGAATCCCGATAGCCTCCATCGCCCCTTTTCTATATTAAATCACCTAGATGTGCGTTTCAAACCAATGAAATGCCATTCGTTTTGCAGGTATAACTTTTACAAAGCAAACTATAACTGCTTTAAACACGACTTAGGCAATGTAGATTGGAAAGAGTCACTCTCTCATCATTCTTCTGAGATGGCTGTTGATTTTTTTTATAAAACTATATAATTATAGAGTTATCCACTATATGATAAGTACAAGGATAGGCTAGAAATTTTGCAGAAAAAGTATTTACGTACTATGAATTATAAATGTTATTGTCCTAAAGTCTTCTATGAACAGTTACTATAATGGTCTTAGTTTGGAGTAGACTAGACGTTCTGGGTGTAATGATGCTGCATGGTATATGCAATAATAGATTCGACTGCATTCCTTTATCAAATAGTCTACATTATACAACATTAGTTCTAGTATATGCGAAACCTGATACACGTGTCTAGTATTTTTATGTAAAGAATCTATGTACAAAATTTCAAAACTGTATCATGAAAAATCACAAAGTTATAAGCTTGTTCTTTTACCTAGTTGTCCGCACAAAAACGCGGTCACCACGCAGCGCGCGCCTCCAGCGTCGTCTTGAGCTCATTGATAATAATAATTTGGCAGTAGGTACCTAAATTATTGCGATAGGTACTCAAAGTCGCTCAGTATCCAACTTTTAACTTTTTTAAATATTTTTGGGAAAAAATATAACATGGTTTGAAAATTATTGAAATCGATTCAGTTACTTATTCTGAACAAACTATATTCAGGTTTTGCATATACTAAAAATAATGTTGTATAGTACGTATGTCTCGACTATTTCACACGAATTATTGTAGGACTAACGCTGGGGTGCACATGCCTCTTCGTCGCCTTGTTGATGCGTACAACGCTCACTTTATGGGGCTTGACATATTTAATAAAATATTTAATCTTTCCAAAGATCGTTTCAAGGCAAGAGCAATAGAGTTACTAAATTCATAAGTATATATATTTTCTTTTCTTTCTTCTTCGTACTAGTCTTAAGATGCTTTTTTTTTGTGAATTCGTGGACAATGTTGTGGGTTACATGTGTAGTAACATAAATATGGAATAGATTTTGTGTAAATGTATTTTCTAAGTATTATGCTAATTTAACAATCTCTAGTTAAGCTTGGCATGAAACTGTTTTTTGTCCCTAACAAATAAAAAAAATAAAATAAAAGAAAGTAGCTACATATTTTGCCATAAAGGAATGGTGTACAAAAAATGTTCCGTGGCTATTTGACACTAGCAGTTGGGTGTATGGGGAGGTTATATACCCAATATTGATACAGCCATTCTGGCAATGTGCTTATCAAATATTGTATCGTCTCTCTGAGCGTTAATCATCATAACGATAATATTTTGGGGGTATGGAGAACAGGGTGTAAAGTTCTTCATCCCCCATAGAAAAGGGAGGATCCTCCAACGAGACGGGTGTTATGTCTGGTGGGCTACTGCCCGACAGTTGTTGTCAGGTTCTTCCATATAGTCTTAAATTGCGAATAAATTGACTTGCGCGATGTAGGTTTTAGACGTATTTCGATGTTTTTTAGTTCATCGTCTGAGTAATAGATGGCGCTATAGTACTTTTTGTTCTATGTTGCTGAAGTACTTTTTATAATGCCGCTACAATATTATGTCGATTGAAACGCGTGACCAAAGAGCAATTATTGTCATTGAAACGAAAATGAAAGTATTTATTAGACTCACACAGGACAAAACAAAAAAAAATGGTTGAATTCACAATAAAACAAACAAATATTATATAAAAAAGGAAACATAAGAAAAAGATAAAACAAATTAAATAATATACTGTTTTAAGCTGTCACGGTTTACAACTAAATTAAATTGGTCCTATTCAAGGCCAAAAGGCATTGCACTCTTGTCAGTAGATTCACTGGCCCAGTCTGCAATCGTACCTTGAGTTGATTGCTCTGTATCAAAATGTACAATTACACGAAGATTTTACGGTACTTCATAACGGTAATAATTATGTACCTACTTCTGGAGACGGCGCGTATTGTTATTAGGTTCCTCTCTCAAGAGCCCTGGCCACCGGTATCTCCAACCCTTTTCCCGATGCTGGTGGGCTACTATCTATTTTTTATATTTTTAAACGTTTTCTTTATGTTGATTATAGAAATATTTAAAAATGTCAAAAATATGTGATAAAATTGAATAATAATGTACTACTGTCATTTTAATAATGACTTAGGTATTTATAAATTATTATGATAATATATGATGTTTCTTTTTCAAAACACTATTTTATGTTATTTTAGAGACAACAAGGTCGTGGTATATGTGCTTGGTGGCGACGAGTGCAAGGAGGTACGGCGGGGGCTGCTTCGGCGCGCCGAGCACAGTGGGGCCCGCCTGCACGTGAAGGACCTAGGCCGCGCAGGTTTCGAGCGCAGTCTGCAACCGCAACACAGCGGCAACCGCTCGTTTCTTTTCCTCGACTATGACATGTGGCAGGGAGCTACGGGCGTGAGCGTGGTGGAGCCCCCGCCCTGCGTTTCTGGCGACTTCGATTGCAAACAGGAGCTAGATCCCGCCATTGCAATGCGCGTCGCCGATGTCAACATTTTACGATCGTACGCACCTCAGTTTTATCAATTCATTTATGACTTTAAGCCATCGCCAAAATCTTTGAGGTTAATCCTTGAGCGACAAGCAAGTGGATTAGACATAGAAGAGGCAGCATGCCAGACGGCCTTGGAAGCAAGAACTTATGACTATAACAAAAAATATGACTTGTATATGTATACTGTGGTGGCATATTTTTGCTACGACGATCCTAGCAACAAATTTTATTTTGAAATCGGACAACGAGTTGGCAAATTTATATATGAACAAACGTCTAAATTTGGATGCGATATACTGTTAACAAAATATTTCGTCAACTGTTCCGACGATCACCACATGAGCGAAAAGTTAAACGATTTCATAAGGACAGCAAGTTTCAACACATTGGTGGGCGTGGTGTCCTTGACAGTGGAGGGCGCTACTGCAGCGTCAGCGCTGGCTGCCGCCAGCCACGTGCCGTTCATGCTGGCGGACGTGGCGCCGGAGGACGACTCGGCCAGCAGCACGTGGCGCGTGGGCCCCCGCCCGCGCCACCTCGCGCTCGCACTGCTCCACTTCATGCACGAGTCGCGCTGGACGCGCGTCGCTGTTCTGTCACAGCGCACGAAGCTCGCCCAAGATTACTATGCGGCACTCCAAGACGGGCCGGAAATTGTCCTTCGCGACTTTCCTATTCCTCTTAATAATATAACGAAACAACAAGCTCAGAAAGTTTTACAAGATCTACAACAAGTAAATGCACGCGTCGTGTTTATTAACGCGGACGCACGAGCTGCCAGCACAATCCTTGCTGCGGCGGTTGTAGCTAGCATGGGCTACACGGACGGCTTTGTGTGGATAGTCCGCGACTGGCAAGAAAACGACGTTGTGTGCGGAACTGAACACTTCACAGTATCGTCCTGGACGCGAGGCATGGAGGACCTCCCGAGCGGGGATGGGAACGCCACGTTGCATGGCAAGTTGAACGAGTTGCCCCGCCCGTGGCCGCCTCGCGCCGTCTCATTCGCGAATGCACTACTCACACTATCAATTGGCTTTCAAGACATTTTCGTACGATTTCCGTTCATGCGACAAAACCTGCATAACGATCAAATGATTCGGTGAGTATTTGTGGTTGAATTTGCGAATTTTCTCTAGACACTAAATAATTAACTTGGGCGATTTTTCCTGATGAACCTGTATCAAAACATCTATACAAACTAACCTGCTATAAAAAAAATATGTTACACTGGTACTCCGTCCGGGACTCCTATCCGTGCGTATTTCACACGTTCCGCAACGAATTTCAACACCTCCTTTACCCCTTTTAAAACTAACGGTTTTGGAAAATCTTTACGGATCATTATGACCGTAACCCCTCAAAGTGCGAAATTTACATCTCTGACGTCACCGACAGACAATCGATATAATAAATTATAGAATAGCTATAATTTAATGACATAGCTCCACAAATCAAAATTTTAGAAAAAAGGTTTTTTTTTTTTAAACTGTCATGGTCACTAACATTATTATATAGACTAGAAACGGGATATTTACCATGTTTACTGTTTTTGTTGAGTTCCCGATATTTCCGCGCTGTTGCAAGCACCATGATCACGGATAAACTGAAGTTATTGCGGGTGGGTGTTTATGAGCAGACAAATCGGTCTACCCTCTTTCTTGTTCGTTTTTTGCACTCAGTACCGCTACCACTGTGTCCGCTCGCGAACTTTTTTCCGCACTTTTCCGCTTTTTACACAGCTGGACCACTGGATTCCAAGCTCTCGACAGTTGAAACCCAACATCCCGGTTGAAGTTCCTATATTTGGTAATCTCAATAGCTTCTCTAACCAGTCTAGGAATATAGTGGCGTTCTGTCGAGATGACCTGAGGGTTATGTAACTCAATCCAGTGGTTCGATCCTGATTCCAGGAGGTGTTGAGCTATGGCCGATTTTTGGGTGTCGTTGTTCTTCACCGCCCTGATATGTTCCGATATTCGACAAGCTACCGTACGTTTCGTCTGACCGATATAAGATTTGCCGCAACTGCAGTCTATTTTATAAACAACGGGCTTTTCCAGCGGAAATTTGTCCTTCGGTGAACGCAGTATCTAAGACACTTTTTTGAAAGGAGTGAAGATAGTCTTTACGGCGTATTTCCTAAGAATGTTGGCAACCTTATCTGTCGCTCCCCTCACGTACGGCAAAAATGCTGGCTGCCTCTCAACCTCGCACTTCCGGTGCTTACAACCAGGTTCTGGTTTAGGTTGCGCGGGTTTCACTGTATATCCGTTTCTCTGTAGGACCCTCTGCACATGTGTTAGCTCAGCACGTAAATGTTTTTCGTCGCATAGATCATATGCGCGGTTGGTGAGTGAAGTCACTACAGAGTTCAGCTGTCTGGGATGGTGGTGAGAATCAGCGTGTAGATATTGATCCGTGATCCGACACTCAAAAATCGGCCATAGCTCAACACTTATTTATTTTTATTTATTTATTTTCTTAAGGTATGCCAACAATTGTTTACACGTAACATTTTCATTTCGCTTCACAAGTATACATTGGCAAGTGTAACAATTACTTAAAGGCTAACACAGCATGCACAGTAAACGGATTAAACATCAAAATTAATTATTATTAATACATATTCGATTATGTATATATATGTTAGATTTTGTTATTAAGGTTAGGTTAGATAAAACATTCAAATTAATTACTTATGAACATTAACACGAAAATGAAATAACAAATAATTAAGATTAATTAGAAAAAAAAAATATTGATTAAGCTCATCGAAATTTAAATAAAGACATAAAAAACAATATAATTAAAATAGGTGCATAGATTAGATTAAATTAGATTAGATCAATTATTACATTATATTAGGTTAAATTAATTGGTATAATAAATTAACGGATAAATGAAATTTAAAATTATAAAATTATAATTATTACAAGATGATTCATGTCTCTGCAAGTGAATTATTCACAACTACTCTAATAATTTTATTAATACTGTCCTGGTTTATATCCACTAAATCACTGCAGGTGTTGAGATTTTTACATAATCTAGGTATAGGTGAGTTTGTGCCAAGTACAGACCTACGTTGAGGTTTGCATAACGGTGTAATTATATTTCTCGGATATCTAGAAGGGGCACGGAATCTAATAAGACCTAACAGTTTAGAGCAATCAATTCGATTTCTTACTATTTTACACAAAAATATAGCGTCGATAACGTGTGCATTTTGAAATAATGCAGACGGGTTTTGTAGGAGGGTAGCAGATTAGATTTCCCTTCACAAAAAGCTAAGTGCCACAGAAAACGTTTCTGCACTCGTTCTAACCGCAGCATATGAGTGGCGTAGTGAGGTCTCCATACCACGCTGCAGTATTCCAATATACTACGTACGAGACTGTTATATAACATTATTTTGGTACTGCTCTTACGAAAACTCCTCGTATTACGAAGTAGGAAGCCTAACATATTAGATGATTTTTAATGATATGTTCAAAGTGAGGTATAAAGCTGATTTTTCTATCGAAAAGTACTCCTAGGTCCTTGATTGTTTCGAGTTCTTGAAGTTTAACCTGGTCAATGTAGTATTCTGTACTTAAATAGTTATTTTTTCTCGTAAATTTAACGTGATAACATTTGTCAGAATTCAGTTGCATTTTGTTATTTTTACACCATTCAATTACTCTATTAAGGTCTTCCTATAGAAGATCGTTGTCTATTGGGGATTCAATCATTCATGCAAACTTCAAATCATCGGCATACAAAAAAGGTTCTAAATATTGGAAACATTGGGGGAGGTCATTAACAAATATATTAAATATTATTGGAGCTAAATGCGTACCTTGAGGAGCGCCAGAAGTTATTATGTGCTCTGAAGATTTAAATCCATTCACTATTCTAGGTGACACAACCTTCCGGTAAGCTACATGTCTGCAATTGGGCGCTCCTTGTGGGACTCCACATCGCTGTCAATGTGGTGAAGTAGTCGACTGCCTCGGACACCATGGCCTTTCCTGTATTATGAGTGCAGGTCTGATTGCGCGGCACGCTAGCATTAATGATCTCATCCGTTGTGCTCTTGCTACCGCCGGAGTGCCAGCTGTCTTAGATCCCAATGGCTTGGCACCCGTCTATGGGAAGAGACCAGATGGTATAATAATGCCATTGAAGTTCGGTAGGCCTTTCCATCCCATCTTCCTAGGACGATGGGCTGCGCTGGAGCGGCTGCTGCAGGTGCTGAAGACTGCAAAAGCGCAAATACAATAACTTGTTAGTTATGTGTTTGAGCCCTTTGTGGCTGAATCACTAGGGCCATGGGGTCCGAGTGCCCACTTAGTATTTTGAGAAATCGCCAAGCGGTTGGTCGACTCTTAACGTGACCAGAAGGCTAGCCTATTTTTTGGCCAAAAAATCAGCATTGCCATCCAACGTGGCAATGCTGATGTATGAATGCCTTCTGGGCACTTTTCCTATTGACAGCGATGTGGACGAATTTTATGACATCCTGGAATTATTTTCCTCTTTTGATACTTGTTCATAATTATTTTATTTCCTTTATTCATTATCTAAACATATAATTTACATTTTTAAATATTTCTATATAAAAAAAAAATAAAAAAAACATTTAAAAATATAAAACATAGTAGCCCACCGGCATCAGGAACAGGGTCCGAGCTACCGGTGGTCAGGGCTAATTATTATTATTATAGATCTATAAATTGTAGTCTGTAGATAAATCGGTATGCAAATCTTTAAAATGTCACATTATCAAAATAAATGATTTGTCCCAGTTTCTACACCGAAGGACGATATATATTCAGACTCCATAAAAGTCTGAATTCCGAATTCCTAAAAATTGTTTGGTGAATTTCTTTTAAGACATTGACATTATTTATTTCAGTTTATGGATTTGTTCAAAGATAGCAATAAACTCCCCCTAAAAACTTCACTACTCCTTTTCATGCAGTTTGAGTTTGTATTTGAAAAATCCAAAAACGTGCACCCGTCGTTGTACGGTGACGGCATGGTGACGGAAGTGATTATTACTTTTTATAAGCTTTTATTTAATTTGTTAGTTGGTTTGTTAGTACAAAGAAGAATAAAAACGTTGTTAGTAGAAAAGGAAAGCAAAAACTGAAAAGCATAAAACAAGCACATTTTAAATTAAACAAATGTTGGAAGCAGGCGGGGCCATTTGAATAACAAATTATGAAAATGTAATTCAAATTCAAAAATAATTTATTATCTCTTCACAAACATTACTTATTAAGTATATAGAGCTTAAAATTACGGTCACTAGATAAGTTTGTGAGTGAAATTGTGATGCCCAGACACATTTTTACAGATAACTGGACAAGAAAATGTTCAAGAAAACCATATTCATGAGTGACTTAAAATTCATTCGCAAAAATCTGAAAATCCTCTATGTTAATGAAGCCATTTTTTCGAAATTTTTCTATTTAACTCAATGTGCAAATTGTTCTCCAAAACCTCATTTTAGTAGCTATCTAATAAGGTATAATAACTAGAAAAATATTCACAAAACATCAAACATGACAAAAGGAGATCCCTTTTGTCATGTTTTACTTTCGTTAAGAATTGGGAGGGATATCAGTATCGGTATTCATATTAAAATGGAGCGCAGAGATCCAAGCTTGCAACTAATTCAAAATAGAAATTATGAGAAATTGTTACGTTATAATTACGATAATTTTTGTGAGTTTACCAGCGGCCTCATTCCACCTTCGTCAGCAATAATCAACATTTATCGAGTACCTCTGAATATTTTATTTTATTTTGTGTTCTCTGTGGATAGCTGATATAATAAGGATATTTTCAGAATAATATTTACGTTGACCGTCACAGAAACATTTTGAGAAAAATGGCCTTCTTTAACTTTTACAACAATTTCCTGATATTTGCGAATGAATTTTTAATCACTTCATTCGTAAATATGGATTTTTTGCACATTTCTACATCCATTTATCGGTGAAAAAGTATCATTTACCAATGACAAAAGAAATCTTTGTGTTTGAACCCGGTATTTTAGAAACAATTGAAAAAACAGGAAATTTTCATTAAAAAAAACCTGGATATGCATTTCGTCGATAGCAATGAACGCGGAAACAAACCAAATTCGTTTAATGGATGCACACAGCTCCCACTATTACGTCATAGTATACATTCGGCTTTCTTCTCCACAACTCTAGGAACCACCACCACCACCTACTTTCAGAGCAAATTAAATTCTGATTCTAATTCAATAAAAAATAACCATGAAACTCCGACCACTACCACCACCACCACCACCACCACCACCCACCACCACCACCACCACCACCTACCCACCACCACCACCACCTCACACCACCACCACCATCAGTTGTCATCGTCCTTCAATTATGGCGTCTTTTTTTTATTTATTTATTTATTTTTAAATAGAACGGCCGAAGCCAATTACACTATTTAACATTTAATTTATTTAACCCAGTCATGCATTCTTCTCACAGAAAATCAAGCATTCTGATAGTATCACCTTCCATTCATCCGCAAACATATCAAGACTTGTGTTTGAGTCCAGAAGAGCGTTAATAGCGGCTACTGTCCGAGGAATAGGTGACTTAGAGTGTGCAATAGTACGGCTAGTAGGACTCAAAGGACGATTTCATTTCGTAGACATCCTGCAGTATGGTTTTTAATTCCGCCAGCTCACTCTGGATAGCCTGCACACTCTCTATCAACGCAGGGAATGCTTCCATTTTAGCTGACAGACGTTGAAGCTCAATCATGATGGTCTCCGAGTTCGCTGGTGCCTTCAAACAACCAGTTTGAGCACTGGCAACCGAGGTAGTCTTGTAGCTTTGACATTTCCATGTCGATTTACGCTCACCAAGTTTTCTCCATCCACCCTCTGTTATCCCAGCACAGGGAAAGTCGATTTTCGCCTTGCAGGCAACTCACGTAGCACCATCCCTCGATGCAGTGTCACATCGTTTACAGGTAAAAATTTCGACTGACTTTGATAGAAAGTTTAAAAAACAGTGCCAGCGGCCGTTTTAGAGAAATAAATATGTAGTAGCTATTAACATCGCCGTGGATTCGTGCGATCGACTATCGTCTAACTGTTTTAGAAGATCATCCGTTATTTTGTGATCAATGTCGAGGTTTTTGATCGTAATAAGAATCAGGATACCTAGATTGGTGTAAAAAACTTTACTAGTACCACACCTATCTATTCACAGATTTTGGAAAAAGGTTCTACAGTCAGGACACTTTCCCAAAATCTGTGAAAGCAGACCGTTTCCAAGATAAATGGATTGTCCCCCTAAGATCGTTTTCCTGACGGAAGAAGTAATCATTTGACTGATGAAAAGCTACAATATTACCGCGAGTCATAGGATATGTTTCTTCGACGCTAGCTAGTGTTGAATAAAAAGCTTTGGAGAAACGCTTTCCGCTCAACCAAATTGTAGCTCTTGCCAACGTACTTGTTCTCTTCGAAGATCAGCAGTAATTTGATTCGCCTTAACTTCATTAACTGATCGTGACAGGTCACTCAAAAAAAGTCTCATCAGTAAGCCTGTGACAGGCGTCAGTCAGCAACTTCGCTTCAAGGTGCGCTCCATCGAGGAGACGTTCGTGTTCGTGGACCAGTGGTGCGGCGGCAACTTCACGCAGCGCCTGGCCACGTGGCGCGTGAACGCGACCAGCGGCACCGTGTGCAGCAAGAGCGGGGAGTACGCCGCCTTTTCGCTGCCCGCCGACCTGCCGCGCGACGACGGCGCCTCGGGCTGCACCGTGCGCTCTGGCGACGCCTTCCGCCCAACCTGCCACGACGCCGAGTGCGCCTGCGCGCTACTGCTCCTAGCGCTGGCACCCGCCGCCGCACTGCTGGTGCGCCGCGCGCTGCGCCGCCACCTCTCGCGCCTGCAGCAGGAGCTGCAGATCCAGGCAATCGCGCGGCGCCGGCACGTGGCCACCGTGCTGGCCGCTTACCTAGTGGAGCGCACGGCGCTGGAGCTGCACGAAGAGCTGGGCGCGGGCCGCTTCGGTAGCGTGCGCCTGGCGCGGCTGCGGGGGCCCGCGCGCGCCTCCCGCTTCATCGCCGCCAAAGCTCTCCGCGAGAACGCCGCGCCCACCGAGGAGAGCGAGTTCCTCCGCGAAGCGTGCACGATCGCCTCTCTCGAGCACGCGCACATCGTGCGTCTGGTTGGCGTGTGCATCGCGGACGGGCCGCCGCTGGTGCTCATGGAGCTGGCGTTCTTCGGCGACCTGTTGGGCTACCTGCGCGCGCGGCGCCACCTGGTGGAGGGCGCGGGTTTGGAGGAGCTGGAGGCGCCAGCGGCGCGTGGTGAAGCGGAGCATGTGTCGGCCGCGGCGCTGACGCGGTTGGCACGCGAGGCGGCGGAGGCGCTGCAGTACCTGGGCATGCGTGGCGTGGTGCACCGCGACGTGCGCGCCGCCAACTGCCTCGTTGACGTGCGGCGCTCGCTGAAGCTGGCCGATTTTGGCATGGCCCGCGACACGGTGGCCGGCGCGGACGGTGCGCCCGAGTACGCGTGCCGGCGTCGCGGCCTGTTTCCCGTGCTGTGGATGGCGCCCGAGAGCCTGTCGCACGGCGTGTTCTCGGCCGCATCCGACGTGTGGGCGCTGGGCGTTCTGGTGCTGGAGCTGGTGACGCTGGGCGCGCGGCCCTACGGTGCCATGTCGCCGCTGCGCGTGCTGGAGTACGTGGCGGCTGGCGGCTCCCCACCGTTGCCGCTGGACGCCACGCCGCAGACGTGAGTTTGCGGGCGGGTGGGGTGCTCAAGCCAGTGCTCGAACTGTTGCTGACGGGGCGTGTTGCAGGCGCGGGCTGGCGCGGCTGTGCTGGGCGCGCGCGGCGGAGCGGCGGCCGAACGCAGTGGAGGTGGCGGCCTACTTGGCGGCGTGGCCGCTGGCGCTGCGCCCGGCACTGTTGAGCGATTGCGACGAGCCGGCCGACGCCGACAGCGGCTTCGGAGAGTCACCCTCCACAGAGCTGCTGCCACCTGACTCTCCCCTGCATTCCCTCGATCAGCTCGACGATCTCGCCGCCACTCACTGATCTGCACAGGTAACATTGCTTTCAAAGCCTAACACAGGACATCATCGCACAAACACAATGTCATGTTTTTTTACCCGACTACGGCAAAGCCAAAAGGAAGGGTTATGATTTTAGCAGTCTATGTATGTATGTTTGTGACATTTTTATGTTCCATCGTAACGCATGACCTGCTGAGAAGTTACGATGAATGAAGTGTCAATCGATTTGATCCAGGACCGCGTCCCGTATTTGAGAACGGAAGCATCAATCGGTTCCCTACGAAGCCTTTCAGAGCATTTGCGACCCAAATGTCGTCTGTATTCAACCCACCGCGAGACTTGAGTTCAGTGCGATTAGGTTTTACATAAATTAAAAGAAATCATGTCCTCAGTTGTCAAGTTCACATTTATCGCTGCTGCCCCAATTTGTGGGTTATTAATACTGCGTATAACTATAAGAGTTCGCAATTCATCGGTAAGACCCTTAACTATTCTTAAATGTAACAAGGTAGGTATGCCGGGCGTACTCGGCATACGTTGTGAATTTATCGGATGTCGTGTTTATTGTTTGAAACAAAATATTGGCGTAATCCAACTTCCGAGGTCATAGGGGTTTCAATTCAAGCTTATAGTTTGACCGACTTCGGTCATTGGTGACCCATTCATTTAGCCAAACTTTAGCGTTGTCCTTGAGACAGAAAGCTACTCGCGACAAGCACTCGTAGTCGCTCCAACCGTTCGCGACTACCGCACGGTCCACTTCGTCACAAACGAAACCATACATTTATAATGCACTTTTGTTTATTCATGCATTTTTACCTCATTTCACAAACTGACACCCGACCGTGAACATCAGTAGTGCCATCTATGAAAAATCATAAAATTGTGGCAGATTGCATAACCGCTACTAATAAAAATAATATATCTGTCGCTAGTCAGGGGATTCCCCGGAAATAGCGGTTGCTCGTCACCGGTGGGCTTGGGGAATTTCCCTTGTTCCCGAGCGCATTTATTTCGTGAACATGTGATTTATGCAAAGATTTGTTATAAAACCTTTCTAAAATAAATAATATAGTTAATTCTTGCAAACAAAAAACAAGGTAAGTGAAGTGTTTTTGTTGTAAGCAATAATTTATTCATTCATTTAGTAGCTTAGTGGTATTCAGATAATTTAGAAAAAACCCTTAAATCATTTGAATCCATAGATTATCCGGAGGGCGCTGCAGTGCGCAAGCAAACACTAGCTCTGTGTATTTTATTCCCTTAAAAATAGAAACAGTGATTTTATCGCAATAAAAAGTAGATAAAAGTGAAAAATTAACAAAAAGACAGTCACAGAAGTTATAGTTTATTGAAATATAACAACAAAAGTAAAGAAATATCCAAAATAAAAAGTGCGTGAACGTTAACGACCAAAATTCAAATTCGTTCTACGTGTTTACTGTGAGAAGTGTTTAAAGTGAAATAACTCCTTTTGAATTGAAAAAGAAATACATTACAGAGTATTCCGAAAAGGTGAGAAACAGATATTGAATACCTAAGTGAATAACTATTGCAAAACATTAGAAAGTGCAAATTTTTAATAACTCTGTAACCTTAACAGCTCCATCTAGCGTCAAATAGCAAAAACACTATCGTCATATTGACAGATATCAACGCCCAGCTACTTTTTAAGCTTAACGCTACTACTAGAGGGCGCTATAACAAATAGCTCAAGATGTCGTCTACGATTGTGTGTGCAGGATGTCAACAATACCCACCTGACATGGAAATGCTTGTCTGTTATTTTTGTCAAGATAAATATGATCTACAATGTGCGAATACGACAACCAATCTCTTCAAGAGTATGACACCAGAACAGAAAAGATCATGGCAATGTCAGGCATGCCGCTGTAAGGCTCCAAAAACCGGCAATATAGACACTCCAATACGATCTCAAGACCACAAAAAAAACAACCAGCTAATTTCCCCGCTAGAAAATACAACCAATCATAACATTACCATCAGAAAAAAGGCTACAAATTTTAACAACGATAGCACAATATCAGAAGACTCTTTTCTCGGCGATACTATCCCCCAAGAACATACGGATATTAACATAAAGGCGGGTACACAAGCCATATTTTCACTAGAAAATTTGAGCGAAATTATAATGCAGCGTTTAAAGGAAAATAATAAATTTATAATATCAGAACTACAAAACACAATTGAAGTCGAAATATAAAAAGCAATTTCAAAGCTCAAAGAGGATATTGAAGGAAAAACCGACTTCTTATATAAACAAAACGATAAAACAACTCAGGAAATAGAAGAAATTAATAAAAAAAATGAAAACCTAAGTAAAGAAAACGAAGCCCTGAAAAACGAAATAAAAAATGTGAAACATCTATCACAAACAGTAACTCCAGAAACAAAAGATACTGAAAACAACTCCAAGAAAATAGTAATCTATGGCTTCTCCGAATACTACAATGAGTCTGACTATGACCTACACAGCAGATTGATTGAAATGTTTTATGAGATTCTACAAGTAGACCTAACTGAATACATTGAAGAAACAAAACGTATAGGAAGATTTGCGACAAAAAACAGACCCCTAGTTATTGAGCTCCTTAGCAAGAAAATGGTTAGGTACATTATTGAGAACAGTCACTATTTCCAAGGAACTAACATACGTGTGTCCGAATTTCTAAATGAAAATGCACGAAAAGAAAGAAAACAAATGCGCGAGGAAATGCTAAGAGCACGAAAAAATGGTCAGTATGCAGTAATACGAAATAACAACTTATTTATAGATGGGAAACGGATTATAACTAAAGAAGAGGCGTCCAGAGTGACAACATACCGCAAGAGCGCCGAATCCAACGAACAAATATACCACGACGAAAAAACCCTCACTACACAACATTACAAACCTCAAAGAACCGAACATATTGCAAATAGTACAAATAGTACTTTTCGAAACCACAGAAAAACATTTTAAAATTTTATATCAAAATATACAAAGCATCTATAACAAACAACATCTAGTAGAAGCCTTCATCCATGATAAACCAATGTATAATGCTATATGCCTATGTGAGACTTGGCTATCACCAGAAAAATTTAACAACTTACAGTTTAGCGGCTATAAAATTGCATCATCTTGTCCCGGTACTAAAGTACTGCTACGCTACTTATCCTACCTAACCTAGGCACAGGTAATCCTAGGAGGATATTAAATAAAAAGTAGGTAGGCAGTAAACTGGAACATTTATTTTATTTTAAATGACTCGGTAGGTAGGCGAGGGTCGATAAAATTGGGTTAGGGCCTGTACAGCGATTATCCTCCTCACTGGCCTAGTACTCCCCTGACGTCACTGGCCGCTGCAGGAGACGAGTGCTCGCGCGTCGATCGCCAGGACCAACTGCTGGTGTAGGGTTCGCGGGTTGTCCCGCTACGGTCCACCACGGGGAAGCAGGGAATTAAGCTGAACGTGAAACCCTGTAATGCGCAATAAGCGAAAGCATTACACGCTGGCCGTAGACGGTGAGCACCCACAGCAACGTTGAATAGGGAAGCACTAATATGTAGATGTGTTGCTGTGGATGTTCACTATCAGATACGGAGATGACAATAATTTCGGTTACTTAGCCGTTAATTTAAACATTTGAAATTTACAACGGAAACTAAATTTTAATATGCAAGAATGATATAATTCTGAAAATGTGGGGTAGAACTACAAAGAGAAACAAGTAATGAGCGTCTAATAGAAACAAAGATAAGCAAAAAACACAAATGAAAAGATCACCAGGTAGGCAAAGCGAAAGAAACCGTTACGGTTTGCTAAGCTACTGGCTAATTATAATTGTGCAACACTTACCCAATCGGGGATTAATTCACACACACAGAATATGTTTAAATCGAGTCGAGTATTAAGATTGAATGTCGAGGGAACGGTAGGGACGCCTTCAAAAAACTTGATCGCGGTTACGATATAAAAGATTCGTATTAGGGACCGTGAAAAAATCTGACGTGCGTTCGCCTCGACAACCAGAATCGTCCTGCCGGTGGCGACGTGGAAGTGTTCTGTCGCTATGGCTCTTGCCCCCGCGCCGAGAACAAAGAAACTAGTTTCTGGGTGCCTAATATGTCGCTTGTTTTAATCGTGCGTGGTGATAAACTGTTGCTGGCCAGAAGTCTGATTTGATGCGTTCATTATTAGTTTATTTCTTTATTATTATTATTATATTATTATGAATTAAGTCTTGTAACAATTAATGTTACATTACCCCCCTCGTCTCAGAAAGAGTTTTGTTCTCAAAGAAAACTCGTCTATAGGTTACCACTAGCACTACACAGTCATACTATCATCTTTCAATATCCTTCCATTATATCAAACAAACAACCTTACACAATAGCTTCAACAATAAAAATGATGTTGACGCGACCTTACGTAAACAAGTTATCTGTGATTTATCGCACAGAAAACTAATGCTAGTCGTTAGAAGTTAATTTAGAGGTGAACTGTCTCAACTCCTACAACAAAAAAAAATGACACTTAACAATTTTTAACTGCACTTAATGTTTTTTAAATCTTTGATATGCCAGACGCCTATATTTTTTCCTGACATATCTTCCAGAACAAAGACAAGTGGAGACCGTTTTAATGTCGTCACTACGCGTTATCCTCTCGACACGATTGTGTAAATGATTCAACATATTCTGTGTCCGCAATAGTGAAGCAACACTAGGATCACTAGCGTCAAGATTTAATTGAATTTTCGTTAAAACTTCTAAACAACCCTTAAGGTCCTGTCTTACATCGAGTGGAGACTCTAATATATATTCCGAGGGTAAATCAGGAGATAATTTTATAATTTGTTTTCGTAACTCCTCAACAGAAGGTGCAGGAGTCGCGCCTCTAATACGAACTTCATATTCCAACTTTGATTTTTGAAGAGACAGGAACTTAATAGGAAGCATGTTAAAAATTAATTAAAAGAAACAGAAAGATAAGTGACGCACTTCTACTGCTCACTACACAAAAAGCAAAAGCAATAATAAAAAAACAAAGATTACCGGAAAAGAAACAACACGTTCTCCGTTCTGTTACAAAACAAAATTTAAGAACGCCTGGTTTTTTTTTTTTACGGAAAAATAAAAAATAATTAAAATGTAAAAAAAATTCAAGCAAAATCATAAAAGAAAAAAAAAATGCTACTAATGTGTACTATGACCGTAAAAATACGTTATTTCTTTTGTTGTGAAGAAAAAAAATTTTATCGAACAATTTTTAAAAGCGTCGTTTTAGGTGCCCAAGACGAAACAGTAAAATAATATATTTTAACAAACTATGCAACTAAACGACTTTAAATGAATAATTATTAACGTAGGGTAGGTTAATAATGACCAAGATTAACTTATACAAAGAAGTTGAAAATTCGTGTACACATTAGTAACGGAAAAAAAACCAAAAAGTAAAAAATAAAGACGTTTAACACAGACAACCACTAACATACACAACCCACAACCAATGGAGGAGGAATTAATCAGCTGTATTTCTACCACGATTAAGGGCGCCAGTGTCCCGGTACTAAGGTACTGCTACGCTACTTATCCTACCTAACCTAGGCACAGGTAATCCTAGGAGGATATTAAATAAAAAGTAGGTAGGCAGTAAACTGGAACATTTATTTTATTTTAAATGACTCGGTAGGTAGGCGAGGGTCGATAAAATTGGGTTAGGGCCTGTACAGCGATTATCCTCCTCACTGGCCTAGTACTCCCCTGACGTCACTGGCCGCTGCAGGAGACGAGTGCTCGCGCGTCGATCGCCAGGACCAACTGCTGGTGTAGGGTTCGCGGGTTGTCCCGCTACGGTCCACCACGGGGAAGCAGGGAATTAAGCTGAACGTGAAACCCTGTAATGCGCAATAAGCGAAAGCATTACACGCTGGCCGTAGACGGTGAGCACCCACAGCAACGTTGAATAGGGAAGCACTAATATGTAGATGTGTTGCTGTGGATGTTCACTATCAGATACGGAGATGACAATAATTTCGGTTACTTAGCCGTTAATTTAAACATTTGAAATTTACAACGGAAACTAAATTTTAATATGCAAGAATGATAATATAATTCTGAAAATGTGGGGTAGAACTACAAAGAGAAACAAGTAATGAGCGTCTAATAGAAACAAAGATAAGCAAAAAACACAAATGAAAAGATCACCAGGTAGGCAAAGCGAAAGAAACCGTTACGGTTTGCTAAGCTACTGGCTAATTATAATTGTGCAACACTTACCCAATCGGGGATTAATTCACACACACAGAATATGTTTAAATCGAGTCGAGTATTAAGATTGAATGTCGAGGGAACGGTAGGGACGCCTTCAAAAAACTTGATCGCGGTTACGATATAAAAGATTCGTATTAGGGACCGTGAAAAAATCTGACGTGCGTTCGCCTCGACAACCAGAATCGTCCTGCCGGTGGCGACGTGGAAGTGTTCTGTCGCTATGGCTCTTGCCCCCGCGCCGAGAACAAAGAAACTAGTTTCTGGGTGCCTAATATGTCGCTTGTTTTAATCGTGCGTGGTGATAAACTGTTGCTGGCCAGAAGTCTGATTTGATGCGTTCATTATTAGTTTATTTCTTTATTATTATTATTATATTATTATGAATTAAGTCTTGTAACAATTAATGTTACAATCTTACTGTCGCCGTACTCGAGGAGGCGGCGGCGTCTGTATCTTACTACAAAACAATTTTGAGTACAAAGAAATTTGTGATATTAGCAATATGTCTGTTGAGTATTGTATAGAATTATGTGCAATAGAATTACCTAATGAGAATGTACTTATAGTAACAATTTATTTGAATAGAAGAGAAGAGGAAGTATTTACTCGCCAATTAAAAGAAATGTTGTATTATATTAATAAAAAATATTTAAGATATAATGTAATATTAGGAGGAGATCTTAATATAAATATCCTAGAGAAATGTTTAAAAACCAATTTGTTCTTAGGTCTAATGTTAGAACATAAATTCATACAACATATTAAAGTCCCCACACGTATCTCACAAACTACCTCAACATGCTTAGACTTAACTTTTACAAATTTTAGTAATAAACATACTTTCACCACCGTAGAAGAATTAGGTTTCTCGGATCACTGTGCAACCATCTTTCACGTGAAATTACATAGCGACAGCAATAAACAAACAAACTGGTTCGCGAAAAAAGGTTATATAATACCCAAAACGTAGAAAACTTTAAATCAGAGTTAAAAAATCAAAATTGGAATGAAATAATACAATCAAATCAAAATATAGATGAGAACTATTTTGCGTTTAATAATACTTTAAATACAATTTTAAATAAGTGCATTCCGCTGCAGCAAATTAAAATAAAATCGATACCTAAGAAGTACTGGTTAACTAAAGGTTTCAAATTATCTTGCAAAAACAAAAGACTACTTAAAATATTTACCTCTAAAACAAACAATCCCATATTATCTAAATATTATAAAAAGTACGAAAAAACCCTAAAGAAATCTGTAATGACAGCAAAAAAACTACAATATACACGGTTAGTTTTAGGTCGTTCTGGAACCGAAAGCCATAAACTCGATCATCGAACTCGAAACGATTGGGACTATTTTTTTCAAAAAGTAACAATTAAAAAAATCACGAAAAATTAAATTTATTGTTTTTTTTGTTAAATAATGAGAAGGAGAAGAAGGAGAAGTAGTAGTCCTTGCGGTAAATGCATATGTGTGTGTACGTAACGTATCGACGATCGGCAACACATGCAAACGGTACCCATTGAAAAATCCATTCATCGATCAGACAGCTTGATCCGTAAGCCACGCCCCCACCCCACGCTTACACAGTCTAGCCGACGCGATTGGCGCCCTTTCTTCCTAGTGTTGTCGCGCGCTTCGCTGTATTAGGTCACTCACGCGTAACCTAATCACGTGTCAAAAATGATTCGGCAATATGTCTACTCCAATGTGGAGTAATGGGCAATGGTGGATTTTTATGGGATGGCGCACCAGAACTTGGAAGAGGCTAGACTCTTGTATGCTCAGCCGGAAAACCTGAACTCACTGCGCGCTCGTGGAATCACCTACCCTCAAGTTCCCTTCACCTCCACCAATCTGGCTGTAACCCAGCGCCTCCTCGATCATGGAATGTTTCATCATCATCATCATTTCAGCCGAAAGACGTCCACTGCTGGACATAGGCCTCCCCAAGGGGGGTTTTGCCATAATCGCCACGCTTGGCAGGCGGGTTGGCGATCGCAGTATCTTTGTTATAAAAAAAAAAAAAAAAAAAAAAAAAAAAAAAAAAAAAAATGGAATGTTTGGGCAGGCATTATTAATGACCAAATAATAGAGCCTATTTTTATTGAAGGGCACCTGACTGGTGGTTCTTATTTGGATATGCTGCAGAATCTGATACCGGAGTTGCTAGAGGATGTGCCTCTGGCTTATTTACGCGGTATGTACTATCAGCATGTTGGATGCCCTGCTCATTATGCGAATTTAGTGCGTGCGTATCTGAACAGTGAGTTTGGTGAGCAGTGGATAGGTCGTGGTGGCCCTGTGGCTTGGCCCGCAAGGAGCCCTGACTTAACCCCACTGGATTTTTATTTGTGGTCTGAGATAAAAAGACTAGTTTATTTCGAGGAACATACTACTCGAGATGAGTTAAGAAGTGCGATTGTGGACGCGTTTAATATTGTGAAAAGTGACAGAGACGCATTAGCAAAATTAAAAGACAATCTCATTAAACGTGCCCGTTTGTGTATCGAGGAATACAGAATACAGGGAAGTATAAATTGTGAATAATGATTATGTTTGTAAATAGCTCAATTTTTTTTAAATACGCCTGCGCCTGTATTTATTTTTCTTGACATTAAAAGTGTACAAGTAAGTAAGTATTTAGATACGTAAAATGTATAACTGACGCGACGTTCCTAAGCCTGTAGAAAGTATGACGGAAAAATTAGAGTTATTGAACTTATAAGTAGATAAACGCAATTTAAATCAAGCAATAATTCGGCGCCGTGTTCTTTAAGATAGGTACATCAACATAAATAAAAATACATACGCGGTAGATAAATAGGTAAACAAATAATAACACGAAAAGCGAATTCAGACTTTATTTCTTAACCGTAAACGGTGAAATTTAGAAATTTCATCAAACTAGGTAAATACGCAGTTTACTAAAAAATATTCTGAGAAATCTATTGTATCGTGTTGGAGTGGACTTTACAAGGATGCACAACCGAATTCCACGGTTAACGTTATGAAAATAGGGTCTTTTTCTGTTCGAATTGCCTGCCTTTGTAGAAGCCGCCACTAGCATTGCCGCAACAAAATTGTTTTAAGCTGTAATACTATTTTTTATTTATCATATGGTAGGGTATTGGGTATGTTTCTTAAGTACCTATTAGATCGATTGATCAACACTCGATTCAATGCCTTAAAAACAACTCCCAAGCGTACTCGTCGTTGTGTAGTTGAATAGGTACGAGTATTAGTGATTTCGTGATGCGAGACTGGTGAATTAATTTCTCTCGTTTACGAGGAGACGAGAGATGATGGAGGTAAATGAACTTACACCAACCTTAATCGTACCTGAAATGAAATATCTACTTGCAAGTACTTTTTCAGCTGGTTATTCGTCCGGAGTCCATTGACCCACCGCGAGCGCACGACCTTGCGTGTATGAATGAAATAGTTAAACCGCTACTAAGATTTAACTCGAATGACAGAATAAAAGTGATAAATTTCTAACTTCTTTATTTGATGTCTTAAAAAAACAATAACAATGCTAATAGTAACTATTACTCGACTGGAGTTACTATGTTTCGGCTCCAGAACGATGTAAAAATATTCGTGTATAAATAAAATAAAAAAGACAACAAATAACGTAAAAACTATGTGGAATATAATTAATGAAAGAACAAATAAATTAATAAAAACCATTGCCGTGTTATAGGCTGCCTTTTGTTCCTAATCTATATAAACGACCTTCCTAAAATTATAAACGAACCATGTATTCTATTTGCGGACGATATCTCCCTACTCACCTCATGCAAAAACGATTACAACATAAATGCTAAGTTAAACTCCCTTCTTTCTACAGCTTTAAATTGGATGGATAACCATAATCTTGAAATCAACTTCGCAAAAACAAAATTAATTACTTTTAATCCCCATCAAAAATCCCCATTAAAATTAAATTTCATGTTTAATAATCATAAACTTGAACAAGTAAACGAATTTACCCTTCTCGGTGTGTCTATAGATACCCACATAAACTGGAAATCCCATGTACCTACAGAAAATACGAGCGAAACTGTCAACATTCTCATATGCCATACGCGAACTTAAAAAAACTACCAACCTGCAAACAGCACTAGTCGCATACTATGCATATGCTCAGGCATGGCTCAGCTATGGGGTCATGCTGTGGGGTAATAGTACAGATTCACAAACCATATTTATTTTACAAAAGAAGCTAATCCGAATTATAACAAACATAGAACAAACAGACAGCTGCAAACCACACTTCCTAAAACACAAAATACTCACACTCCCTTGCTTATATATCTTGGAAATATGTAAATTTGTCAGAAAACACCCAGATTTTTACACTAATTGCGAAGAAACACAAACAAGATACACCTTGCGACATAAACAAAAACAAAATAAAAAAACCTCAATCCAGACTAAAAATGCACTCAACCAGCCCTTTAATTATGTCCATAAAAAATTATAATAAACTAGCTGTGCCCGGCATGCGTTGCAATGCACCTTTTTTAACCTACTCAACCTACCCTACCTACCTATTCTACCGTACCTACCTACCTACCCTAGCTACCTACCCTACCTACCTACCCTAGCTACCTACCCTACCTACCCTACCTACCTACCCTACCTACCTACCCTACCTACCTACCCTACCTACCTACCCTACCTACCTACCCTACCTACCTACCCTACCTACCTACCTACCTACCCTACCTACCCTAACTACCTACCTACCTACCTACCTAAACTTTATTGAATAGCAATAAAGTTCAAATTGACTCTACATTTTATTTAGAAAACGTTTATATGGGAAAAAGAAAAGGGTTGTTTTTAGGGTTTTCCCGGCAATTATTCGAATTTTTCTCTCACCTTTTAAACCTTCCCTAGACCTCCACAAACATTTCAAGACCAAGATAAGATAAATCCGTTCAGCCGTTCTCGAGTTTTAGCGAGACTAACGAACAGCAATTGATTTTTATAAATATAGATTACCGAATAACATTAGAGAACTAAACAAAACACATATATTTATTAATAAATGTAAACAACTTCTGGAATCCAAGGTATATTATTCAGTAAAAGAGTTTTTAGATGACAAATCAATTCCAAAATAAAATTATCCCCTCTCTTAAACACCAAACATTAAAAATATATAATTATAATATTAATACATAAATAATATACCATAATTAAATAACTATATTAATAATAATGATAATTTCGAACTATACTATACATTTGAATACTTAGATAAATACATAAGCTCACATATCTTTTTATAAGAATTGTTATTTTATTTTTTTATTAAATTTAATATCTTTATTTATATTAATACAAATAAATGATCTCAATAGAATTATAAGTAACTACTAACAATACATTTTAACAGGTACATAAGTTTACAAAATTTTATAAGAATTGTGTTATTTTTAATTTTTATTTTATACATTTTAAGTTTTAGGTTAATACCATGTTGCTGTGCCCTAACAGGGTCCATAATTGTACCTTAGCTGTAAGCTTTTTATAACATCTTTTATGCACATTATGGTACGCAAAATAAATGAATATGAATATGAATTAGGATTAGATTAGATTAGGTAGGTATTTAAAATGAAGTTTTTGAGATTTCTTAATGTAAAGATACTTATGTACAGTAGGTATTATAGACGCAGTAATTATTTTTTGTATAGCCAGAAGCAGGAAAAGTATTATTACTAAATATGTACCTATTGATTATAAAAGGCTTTTGTTTTGCTGGCGGAAACATATTTTATTTATATTTCTAAACGTTTGATGATATTCCTTTAGGTTATGGTTGGATATATCGTATCTTATCTTATCTTTATTTTAAATTATATGTATTTCTTTAAATTCGAAAGTTTTAAGCAAACTATTGTTTTTTGATTTAAAGTATTCGTTATTTTTTATAAAAATATATTTACCAAAGCTACGTGAAGTGTATTTATTCACCATCACAATTTGTTTATTAAACCAAGGTATTACGTACTAATTATAACATTTTTTTAATACCCAGAACGAAATATGTCTCGAGGAGTTCAAAATTCGAAAAGAAAAAGGTGGTTTCAGCAGAGAAAAACCAAAAAGGCTAAACTGGATGAAGTTCAGAGCATGTCTTGTTCTATCTTTAAATATATTACAAAAGCAGATGACGGCCAAAGTTCAGACAAACTACCTGATTTTCCCGCTGATGAAAGTAATGATTCAGATAATATGCATCTTCCAGAAGACCCGCATTCAGATAGCAACATCGACAATACAGAATTAATGAAGAGAACCCCCGACATCGACGGAACCAAAATAAATACCGAAAATGACGTCGATAATGCTGATAATTCTACTTCCGGAGACAGTATTAGCTTAGAAAAATCACTTCAACACTTGAGAGATGTCTCACATTGGAGTTTACCCGTTCCCGATAATGCTCTCATAGATGGTAATAAAAAAAGAATAACATTCACAAAACAAATAAAGGCCTTCTACTACTGTACCTCGACATGGCTCAAAGATAAACGGTGATAGCCGTCATCTTTCAAAGGAATGGTTTTATAAAATGTTGCATAGTGGTGAAAAATTCTGCGGGTATGGATGGTTTATTCTCCTGTATCAAATAACCTGTACTGTTTTTGCTGTCGTTTATTTGCTGTCACTATTAACACAGAAACAACATTTACAACTGTATCGGACCATAAAACCAGAAACCTAAACCTGAAAAGTGGAAAACTTTGGAAATGAGATTAAAATCGCATACGACAATAGATGACGCGGCCTTGTAATTAATGAATACGGAAAAACAGAAGTGGAAAAATCTTTTAAATAGATTATTGGAAATAACTTTGTTTCTGGCTTAAGAAAATTTAGCATTATGTGGACATGATGAGGGACAAGGCTCTTCAAATAAAGGTAATTTCCTAGAGCTAGTCTAACTACTGTCAAAAATGATGCAGTTTTGAAAGAACATATCTTATATTTGGAGCAGGAAAAATCACCTAAAGTAACATATTTATCGCCAGATATACAAAATGAGTTCATAAATGTTTTAGCTAATCACGTAAAATGTCAGCTTGTCAACGACATTAAATCAGCTCAATATTTTGGAATCATGTTTGACCTGACGTTTCACATGTCGATCAAATGTCTGAAGTGATTCGTTACGTGAAAATTAATAATAGAAAAGTAGAAGTCAAAGAAGTATTCCTAGGATTTTTTCCTTTGTATGGAATAAAAGCAGCTGATTTTGCTGAGGTTATGATAATGCAGCAGTTATGTCTGGCATACACGGGCGAGTGTAAGCTATTTTAAAAGAAAAAAACAATAAAGCAATTTTTGTCGGATGTATACAAGGTGAAAACAGACCCTTCACATAGCCGTCAACCAAGCATTCTGTACAGCCAGCAAAGCTAAATAGTTTACATCGCACACAGCGGTAACAGTCATTGTACGAGCCGGTAATGTTCGTACAGCCGCTCCTTATCATTGTGTGCGTATACGTAGTCTACCCTTCACGGGGTTTATTTTTTTTATCTTTAACCTTGTAGGGTACAAGAAAAAAAATAAAAAAATATAAGTGTAACATGGTCACCATAGCTGATTGGTGTAAGCGCTTGCGTCAGTTAGTGACCTAAGCTTAACGATGTGAGTTCGATCCCAGGCGAGGAGTTATATTTGCTGTTTTTTACTTTTTGTTCTTTATTAAATTAATTTTGTGACCAATAAAATCACTCAAGCAAAAAGTAAAAAGGTAATTAAATAAAACCAATAAAATAATTTGATTTTTTATTAGATGAACATTGGGTTTGAAAGGACCTTTGCCTTCCTTACATTGGTTGTTTTAAGGTTCAATTTGGTGGGAGTTGTATGTTAGCAAAAAAAACTTGTGTGGCTGATACAATGATTTAATACGAACTGGTTTTAAACATATATAGGCTATAGCTATCCATACTAGACATTCGAATGAGTAAAATACTGTTGTTTGCCAGTTTTATTGACAAAGGCAAAGTTTTTTGTTGGTAAGGATGGACGTAAATAATTTGTCAAAGTAGCAGGTATATAAATTGAATCAAAGTAAAATTAGAGGTGAAGTGAATCAACATGTTAGATAGTAAGAAATTATGACAACTTCTAACCGCATAACAATAACATCACTTCACCATACTTTCGAGTAGTGGTTTTAAAAAGAGGATTAGAGGAGGAGATTATTAACATCTATACCTAATTGTTGCTAAGGTTTATATTTGTTTACATTCGCTTAACAAATATGAACATTATTTGCATAAAAATAAGATTCATATTCGCCTACTAATTAAAATAAATTCGACTATAATGAGTCTGTAAACCCTCGTTTTCTATTACTTCTTGTAACCTTCACCTCATGCTTTTAACCATATTCGCACATATGTTTAGTAACATTTACGCCCATTCTTATCCGACTTAAACGTTTTTTCGTCGCTATAAATCAGCACATTGTTCTCCCAATCAAAATTAATCTATGACCTAGCAAAGTGTAGTCGGTTTTGTCGGTGCGCAGTGGACAGTTTGTAAGCACATATTGTGTGCTGTTGCTTTTACGCGGGTGGACAAGAAGGGAACAGCCTTGTGCCTTGCCACGATGTCGTGGTGTCGAACCGATGAATTTGCCTTTGGTTTTGGCCTAGGATGTTCTACGTCTCCAAAATCCGGTTCTCCTCTGTGGATAAAAAGAGTATTTATAATACTATTAATAATAGCTATTATTATAAAAAAATATATACTACATTTAAATACTATATACATAATATACACAATGTTTAAATAATAAACTTATATATACCTAATTAATTTTATAATAATACAAATAAAAAAATTAAATATAAGATATACACTGACATTAGCTTTTCTTAAACTGTCTAAGGGCTAAATCAAGCTAATTTTAGACCAAGTTAATTTTTATCATAATCATCTTAAGATAAATTTAAAAAAATCTTTCATTCATGAGGATATATTATTATAACTATGGTAGGTATTGCACTTAAGTTACATTAATTATTTATTCGTAGTAAACATTGAAAGGTGAGAGGAGTTAGTTAAAGTGAAGTAGGTATAATATCAACATACATAGTGTTATATGTAACTGTTACTCACCGATATCATTAAGCGCCTTCCAATTTCGCATCTTCTTAGCGTGTCGATGACAATTCAAATTGAGTCAGTCCAAAATTTGTCGACGACTTTGGCACTTTCAGTAGCGTCCTGTGATGCACATCGCAGGAGCAAACAACAGGACAGGCAGGACACGATATAAAGTGTCCCATCGTTTGTGGGGCAGCACCACATTTACACTCACAATTTCACATATAGATATGTTTTGCTCATCCAAAACAACGATTTCTACCCTTTTGAACATTGATAAAATGTTGCATTGTTGGATCCACAGAAATAAATCCGCGCCATGCGCATGAGTAGTAATCAATAAACTCAGTAATGCAAATACTCGTAGATTGACAACTAAGAACGCTCATTTTTATAAATGAAGGTGTTTGAAAACAATATTTTTAAATTGTCGGTAGTTTTTTTCTAAACAGTCAAAATAAAATGACCTGAGAGTTTCGTGTTTATCTCAAACATTGGAAACTTCATTACCCAACCTTGAATGGGATCGAATCGTTATAAATTCTACTTTAAGTAATGTTTTAACAAAAGAATGAATACAAAAAGAAAAAGAATATATTGTTGCATACAAGGTTTGAACTTACGGCTTCTTGTTTACTGACCAAAGACGATAGCCATTGTGCCAAGCTTGCTATAGTGATATGATGCAAAATATTATACCTCCTTCAGTACCATAAGTGAATGATGACTATATATTGGTATATGGTAAATGATGTGCCACACGCACACTAATAAAAACCGAGCTCGCACGTTTTATTTAGTGTTTGTGTGCATAACTATGACTTCACCCACACATATAATCTGTAAATCAATTAGTTAGGTCTCGTGTACATCAAACTAAGTAACTTTACGCAAAAATTATTGCTGGGAAATGACTTTTTTTTGGGAGTGAAAAATCACGTTTCATGGTAAGACTACTATGGAAAGCACTCAAAACATTGAGCTGATGAATGGATTGAATAGTACAGGGGTCGTGGAAGTGTATAAAAATCTTACATTAAGAACAAGTATATAAAAAAAACTTGTGAAAAAGTTGGAACGTTGACCCCCAATATCTCCGTAACTAGAAGGTTCCCAAGTATGGTCTAGAACAAAAAAAATATCAAAGACGGGTAGAACAAGAGCCTTTCGGCTATGTTAAGGGTCTATTAACACCCTTTAGATTCAATTAATTTATGTGGGCAACATTCGTTCGCACAAAATGTGACTTGTGTAAAATTTTACGGAGCATTAGAGGCAATATTCAACTTTTTTTCTGCTTCCACAAGCCGCTGGGAAGTGCTCCTCAAACACAGCAAAGTATCTGTCAAAAGACTTTCGACAACGCGTGCTCATTATGGTGCAGTAAAAGTATTGGCTGAAAATTTTAATGGGATTATTTCTGCGATTGAGGAACTATGTGACCAACAAGCAAATTTAGATACCAGACGAGCTGCACAAAGCCTTATGCCTGTTGTGTGCAATTTCTCATTTCTTTGCTATCTTTTCTTTTGGTATGATGTGCTTTGGGAACTGAACAATGCTCAGATTACATTTCAAAGTAAAGGCTTGAGTGTTGATCAAATAGCTATAAAACTAGAAGCACTTCGTCTTTTCATTGAAGAGAAATGGATGCATCTTGCAGAAGAGGCAATAGATTTTGCTGTATAAAAATCGTAGGAATACAAGATTCCAATGGCACGACGAATTCGTCGCAAGAAACGATTACCCGGTGAGTCGGGCTTAGAGCGCAACTTCTAAAGGACATGTTAGAATGTCTTGACAGAGTCAATATTGAACTCCGAACAAGATCAACGTCCATTAAAGATGTTTGAGGTTATGCAGTCAAATATTTTGCTTTTGGCAAACACTGAAATGTTAAAATTAGCTATATCAAATTTTACTGGCCTTTACGATGAGGTATCAGATACAAAACTCTTAGGGATACCAAGACTGAGAAGACATTTAAAAGAGGTCAATGTTACTGTTTCTAATTGGGGACTCTGGACTATTTGCAATTCATTGTGGAATGGGATTTTACAGAATCTCTTCCGAATATAATGGTCGCTTTAAAGTTATTTATAACAATATGCGTATCAGTTGCTTCATGTGAGAGGAGTTTCATCAAATTAAAATTAATCAAAAATGACTTGCGGCCTACAATCACTGAAACCAGATTAAACCATCTTGGCATTTTAACGATAGAACATGAAGCAACACATAATATACATTTTGATGACGTGATTTCGGAGTTTACAAGTGTTAAAGCTAGAAGGAAGAAATTTTAATTTTTTACTAAAAATAATGTATAATATAAATAAAATAATGTATAAAAAATAATTTGTAATATTTTAATGAAACATAAATGATAATTACTTTTATTTTTTAACTTAACTTTAAAAAAAATTCTAACTAATTTGATTGATTTTTGGGGTGACACCTAAAATATCCGCACCGAGTGCTACCCAAGCTAACTACGCCACTGAGTCGAGCATTCAGGATTACGCGGTCATCGCGTGTGCTCTCTCGCTTCTTTGTATGGCTAAACCTTTACTCCGGATAACATATCGTCGTTGTAGAGCGAGAAATCATTAAGTGCAAAAAGCTAGTTTCGAGAGCTGGCAACACTGGCAATGTTTACAAGACCGGCGTTTTTAAAATTTGTAATTAAATATAAAAAACATTCTTCATTGACTGCCAAGTAGTGAAACTCAGTGTTATAACTATAATTTACTAGTGACATTATCGGTGAATGTTAACGACATGTGTATTTATAAAATAAATCAACAATATTATGTAACGGTTCAAAACACTTCACAAACAATAATACAGTGCTACAACAACAAATCAATACGGCATCATCCTAGTTTATATCAAATAGTGAAGATGAGTGCGTTTTATACTAAAAATAGTGCAATAATTACAAAATACGACAATATAACCACCGTTAAGAGAAATATTTTTAAAATTGACCTTTGGACTCCAATGAATGTTCGACAACTAGCGCCAGCAGGGCACTGCGCGCTGAATAGACGAACCAATATAGTACCGCTACTTGACACCAGTGGGCGCAAAACAAACGATTAGGGACACCACAAAAAAAAATCTAGTATTTGGTAGAAAATAAATAAAGTTGTTTGGTAATCGGTTATCGTGGTATGGCCATGTGATGCGGAGAAATGAGGAAAATGTTGTGAGGAAAGTTTTGAGTATGAATGTGGATGGGTATATGAGTAGAGGAAGACCAAAGAAACGATGGATGGACTGTATAAAGAATGATATGGCAAGAAAGGAGGTGTCTGATGAGATGACGAGTAATAGAGAAGTATGGAAGAAGAAGACATGCTACGCCGACCCCAAATGAATTGGGATAAGGGCAAGAGAATGATGGTGCTGCCTTCAAGCGGCTCCTGCCCAACCTGGGGGGTCCAAACGCCTCCTGCCGGAGGTTCTACGCGGGGGTCGTGCGGTCCATGGCCCTTTACGGGGCCCCGGTGTGGGCGCGTTCTCTGAGGCGGCAAGCCGCCCGCTACCTGAACACGCCCCAAAAGGCTAGTCCGGGGGTACCGCACGATCTCCGGTGAGACGGCGAGCCTCCTTGCCGGATTGCCGCCATGGGATCTGGAGGCTATAGTCCTCGCGCGCCTTCACAAATGGCGCGCGGAGGCACTACGTCGGGGGGAAACTCCGCTGCCGCGGCAAATCGCCGCTCAGCGGACAGACCTCCGATGCGATCTCATGGTGAAATGGAGAGAGCGACTGTCGCAACCCCGTGCAGGGCACGCCACCATAGTGGCGATAAGTCCCCTCTTTGAGGAGTGGCTAGAGAGGCGCCATGGCGCCCTCACCTTCCGCCTGACGCAGGTCCTCACCGGACACGGTTGTTTCGGGAGGTTCCTGCACCGAATCGGGCGGGCGGAAACGCCAGGGTGTTTCCATTGTGAGGATCGTCCGGACACGGTGCAGCACACTGTGGACGTCTGCCCCGCTTGGGCGGAGCAGCGCCGTGTCCTCGTAGAGGCGATTGGCGGCGGCGACCTCTCGCGCCTGGCCCTGGTTCAAGCCATGGTCCGGAGCGAGAGGGAATGGGAAGCCGTCACCTCCTTCTGCGAAGCAGTCATGCTAGTGAAGGAGGTGGCGGAACGTGAGAGGGAAAGAGCCTCACGTCCCAGCCGCCGCGGGAGACGCCCTGGGCGTCGGGGGTCACGTGGTGGCCCCCGGCCACCGTAAGCGCGGGCCTGTGGACGGCGAGTTATGGGCTAGCTCGCCGTCCGGACGTCTTATGACGACAGGCCCTGTCGACGGCGCGTTCGTGTTCCACGCGCGCCTCAAAGAGATGTCAGCAACCACGTAGGGGTCCGCACGGGCCTTTTTTTTTTTTGTCGATGTGGAAATCCTCTATGGATGTCCTCCGCCCTGGGGAGAGCGGAGGGGTCTGTCAGACTCGTACTGACTAAAACCACACCGGTGTTCCCTCGCACACTTGCGTCGGGGGGCAACGGGATCTGATGCGACTTCCGCAGCCCCGGACTAGTGCGGCCCGCCTGACCTGCGGGCCTCGTCCCGGGGGGGAGTGAGGTGTAAAACTCCCCCCGTTCCGCTCCGCCCAGAGCGGGGGGGTCATTTGATGATTTCCCACTCTAAAAAAAAAAAAAAAAAAGAGAATGAAGGTAGAAAATAAATATTTTTTGAACACTTCGGAGGAAATTTGTGAGGAAAAATTTAAAATGAATTTCCTAGAAAATATTACCTTCCGTCGTACTAGAACCAACTCAGATTCAATACTAAATGAAAGCGACTCAGTCTCTGTACAACCAATAAATGAAACCGGAAACAGTGTCCCGGAATTATCGGATGACGAAGACTTGGTACTTATAAAAGAATTGCGTGAACAAGTCATGAATCTCTTGTGAGATTCATGACTTGTTCACGCAATTCTTTTATTGCAGACCGCTCGTACAGAAATCGAGGCCCTTTCCTTAGAAAATAGTAACTTGAGGAGTTTGAATAAAGACCTGGAAAAAAACAATGACAAATATGAAACAAATAATGATAGTTCACCTAAAATTAATCAACCTACTACGAAAATGAGCATTAACCAGAAACCGTATCAGACATGTACTCTGGAGAACAAGAATCCTGAAAAACCCGTTAAAGAAACAACAACAATACAAAATAGATCCGAGAAGGCTGAGATGCAGAATAATTGTACGAAGCGCAATAAAATCTGTATCTTAAGCACAGATAATCAAAACAAAATACTTTACATTGTAGAAGATACATTTAATAGATGTTATATTTGCCATTACATCACACCACATTGCAATATGCAACGTCTTCTGAATGGATTTCAACAAAAAGTATCAAACTTCACCTTAATTAACTATTGTATAATATTGCTGAGCGAGAAGGACTTCAAATTTACAAATAGATATTTGGATTGTGTATTGCAGATTAGAGAAGTATTGCAGGAAATTAGTCATACAAATGTAATTATTTGCACTCCAACATATAAATTCTTTAATAACAACTATTTGTTCAATTCAAGAATAGAAACCTTTAATAATTTGCTTTATCTATAATTACTCACGGATATGCCTATTTCTTGGAAACCAATAAAAATGTAAGATATGATGACACTATGTTTGATAGACGCACTGGAAATATAAATTACTTTGGACTTGAAACTATTTTTAACGATATAAAAAATATGATTATATTTATGCAAGCAAAAGTAATTGAATGTTCAGAAGACTGTAATAAAAATTCCACAGAGTGTAAAGAAAAACACCAAACAAACGTAACTCAATGTTCGCTTGAGTTACGTTTGTTTGGTGTTTTCTTTGAAGTCTGAGTTTTTTTCTTTTATAATCACATGTTTATTATTCATCAAAATATTGCTGGTCTTTTAAACAAATGTGATATGTTAATATTAAATACTCAAGAACTATTACGCAGACAAATAAATGTCGCCATAATATGCCTTACCGAACACATTGTTATCTCTGGTCAGGAAAGTTTAATCAATATCCCAAATGATAAACTTGCCGCCTACTACTCTAGGAAACACCAAGGGCGAGGAGCTTCGTGTATTTTAATTAACAGTTGTTACGAATAGAAACAGCTTCACGATGTAATGAAACTTTCTATAACAGGAGTTTTTGAGTTTTTGAATGTAGTGCAATAGATCTAATCAAAGAAAAAATTATAATTGTATGTGTATATAGACCACTAAATGTATCTAATATTAGTGTATTTTTTGATGCTATGGACTCTGTATTAAAAAAATTGTGCCATAAATCTAATGTAAGGGCGGATGTTATGCGGAGACTTTAACATAGATATCCACAAACGTAACAGACTCACCCTGGACTTTGAATTTCTTCTTCTAAACTATAACCTTAAGCTGCAGATACGAAAACCGACAAGGCCAAAAAGTCAAACATGTTTGGATAATTTTGTTTATAACTCTTATTTAAAGTGTACAAGTGAGGTTGTTGATTTTGCTTTGTCTGATAACTCATCTTGTTGAACCGCGTAGCATTAATATCTCATTTAAAATTGTAAACAAACGCGATCGCAATGGTAATGTCGAATTTTGTTAACTTACGCGTCACTAGATGGCGTTGTACAATTGTGAGCGATTTCTGAATCGCGGTGTTAAGATTCTCCGCGATTCATATAGGGTCCTAGCATTAAATATTTTTTGTAACCTCGTATTCAACGGTGTAAGCAAACATCTAGCTGTGAATAAATTATACTTGGGGTAGTGTTGGTACTACTGGTCCACACTACCAAAGAAAGTTGGATTTTTTTACTCAAGCACCCTAGCTCCAAAACCCGCAAGGTAAAGGGTTTTTCATGGTCCTTCGAGCTGGATTGTAGCAAGGGCTACAATAGCATATCAGGTGTGTTCTCCTAATTGGACGGAGAAGCATCAACCCCATACGTTCCTGCTGAGTGATCTCGGATGGTGAGAGAAGGAGATAGCAATACCGGATCCAGTCAAGGGAGGTACGGAGGAAGGAGTATCAATCAGCAGCAAGCAAGCTGCAGACGACTATAGTCGTAAGGAAGTGAGTGATAGTGCCTAAAATCGTGAGTACTTTGTAATTTCTTATATGCCAAGCAAAAGTGAACTTTATTGCCAAGAAGATTTTAACTTTAACTTTTAATTCGTAATTATAGACTTAGAATAATTTCATGTGTGCATGTTTAGACTTAGTTAGATTTTAAGAAAATTGTGTTCTGACGGGGAACCTATGCCCGATTTTGAGTAGAATTTAATGTGCCAAACACTTAGAAAAAATTCTTTGTTTACATCGACTTGTAAAATTTTCGAAACTTTTTTGGACTTGTAGTTTTTTTTTGGAATATTTGAGACTTAGAAAATTTTCTTTGTTTACATTGACTTGTAAAATTTTTCATAACTATTAACTTTTGTTTTAATAAATTTTCATTAACTAGTAACTTCGAAATTAAAGACAGGTTAATTAGCTAACATTTACCTATACAGAATTTGGAATTTATTTTGTAAATTGTTTAGATTGCTAACTTCAAAATGTCTTTGCAATCACATGTTAAGATTCAGGATGATATTCACGCTCGCTTATCAAGAGCTAAAACTAATTTTAGAAAATCGCCAAAGGATAGAATCAGTAAACAATATCTAGAGACCAGGTTAGAAAATGTTGAAGAGTTGTGGGCGCAATTTAGTTTAACACACACACACAAATTATTAAAGATTTTGAACCTAAAGATTTGATATCTTCACCCTACACTGTAAACGAAGTTTATTTTAACACGGAAGAATTATTTTTAGATTTAAAATGTGAGTTAAAAACTGCATTAAATAAAATTAAGAGTAGTGATGTTTCTCCTGTTGCGGGGTCGTCAAATAAGGTTTCGGAAGGTAAAGATGTATCTATAAAGTTGCCTAGAATAACTATCCCCACATTTTCGGGGAAATATACCGAATGGCCGACTTTCCGGGATTTGTTTGTATCGGCAATACACAAAAATAGTAGTATTGATAATGTTCAAAAATTACATTACTTAAAAGGTTATTTGAGTGGGGAGGCCGAGCAGCTCCTACGTCATATACCAATTTTGGCATCAAACTATGACAGATGCTGGGCTCAATTGGAGACCAGGTATAACAACACAAAATATTTGTCTCACTGTATTTTGAAAAGATTGCTCAGCCAAAAGAACATAGTCCAAGAGTCAGCTAGTGCTTTAAAGGATTTAATGGATACAACATCCGACTGTCTAAACGCACTTACTAATTTAGATATTGATGTAAAATCTTGGGATATTTTAATAATTCATATCCTAACTTTAAAATTGGATCCAGATAGTAGAAGGGATTGGGAATTAAAGGTAACAAGTAACACTGATTCAGATAAGCTGCCTACCTTTGAACAGTTCAAAGAGTTCTTAACAGGCAGATATAGGGCTTTTGAATTCTTGGAAACAAAACCAATTAAAAATACTGTTAATGTTAATAAGGCAAAGGTTTTTCACACAGCCGCCAATGTAGGCCCAATGGTTTGTCCGTGTTGTAATAACGAGCACAAATTAAGAAATTGCAAGAAATTTGTCAGCGAGGATGTGGATACTCGGCGTAAGTTTGTGCAGGATCACAACTTATGTTTTAATTGCTTGGGGCACAATCACTCTGCCAGGGTTTGTAGATGTACAGCCTCTTGTCAAGTATGTAAGCGTAAACATCACTCTTTGTTGCACCCAAAGGGTGAACAGGAGTCAGTAGGGGAGAAAGGTGTTTCGTCTAGCGATAAAGCATTGCAGACGAAAGAAAATACACACACGGTTGGAGTCGAAGCTGCAAAAGAAGTAGTCACTTGTTTTTCGAAGGAGACAACTAATAACCAAGTTCTATTAGCCACGGCTCTGGTGAGAGCTGTATCGAAAAACGGGGTTAGATATACAATCAGGGCTTTGTTAGACCAAGGTTCTCAGGCGTCTTTTGTTACTGAACACACTGTACAGACTTTAGGGTTACAGAAAAAATCGGCTAAAGGTTTAATAACGGGTATAGATGCTAATAGCAAGGTATCCTTAAATTCGATTGTTGAGGTTAAAATTCAGTCCAGGGTCGATCCATCGTTTGAACTTGTAGTCAAAGCATACGTTCTCAAGTCACTTACGTCATTACTACCTGTAAGGGAAACGGTATATTTAGATTGGGCACAGGCTAACGATATTCAATCAGCGGATCCTAGGTATCATAAACCGGATAAAGTAGATATGTTGTTAGGAGCAGAAGTTTATAGTCAGGTTTTACAAACCGGGTTGAAGAAAGCTCCTGGGAGCAGCATCGGTAGCACTGTCGCTCAGTGCACCTCATTGGGATGGATTTTATCAGGAACGGTAGCTTCCGCTGCTCAGAGTACGTCAAATATTACCGTGATGCATGCTCACCTCGGTGATGATGAAATCCTAAAAAAATTCTGGGAGCTAGAAAAAGAACCAAATCAAAATAAAAAACACATACTTACCGAAGAAGAATCAAGATGCGAAGAGATATTCAGGACTACAACTATAAGAGATAATGAAGGTCGTTACGTAGTAAACTTACCATTTAGAAGTCAAGATCCAAGCTGTAAATATGGCGATACAAGAAAGGTGGCAGTTAACAGATTTTATGCGTTAGAAACTAAATTGAGTAGAAATCCAGATTTAAAAACAAAATATGAGGAAGTAATAAATGAATATTTGCAACTTGGACACATGAGACAAATAACCAAAGAAGAAGAACAAAATAAACATGCAGTGTACTTACCCCATCATGCGGTTATACGTGATGATAAAGACACAACCAAGGTTCGGGTTGTTTTTGACGCTTCCTGCAAAGGAAAAAATGGAATGTCGCTCAACGACGACCTATTGATTGGTCCAGGGCTGCAACCAGATCTGCGGCATTTATTGATTCGTTGGAGAACGTATCGTATTTGCCTAGTTTCGGACATTATCAAAATGTACCGAATGGTGCGAGTGGCCGACCATCATACTGATTTTCAACGCATCGTGTGGAGAGACAGCAAGCAATCTGAAATTAAGGATTATAAGTTACTTACTGTTACTTTTGGTACCTCTTCAGCGCCCTTCTTAGCAGTTCGATCGATGCAGCAAATAGCGCACGATGAAGGAGTCAATTATCCTCTGGCAGCTGAAAAGGTCCTTAAGGATTATTACATGGATGATCTCATGACTGGTTGTGACTCAATAGAAGAAGGTATGCAGATATATAGTCAAATGAATAAATTATTAGCAATGGCAGGCTTTACTTTACAGAAATGGTCAAGTAACAGCAGTGAACTACTAGCAAAAATCATTGGCGAAAGGCACTCGTACAGGGGACAGGATGGCGTAGAAAGGGAAATCAACATAAAACAGGATGAAATATTTAAAACGTTGGGACTTACCTGGAACCGAAGCTGCGACACCTTCCAGTACTCTGTTCAGTTGCCACCGCTGCAGGATTCTGTAACGAAAAGAAAGTTATTGTCAGATATAGCAAGACTATTTGACCCTTTAGGATGGGTCGCTCCAGTAATCGTATTAGCAAAAATACTAATACAAAAATTATGGATTTCTGGAATAGGCTGGGATGAAGAAATTCCACATGATATAAAAAAAGAATGGTTTACTTACCGGCAGGAGTTGCAAGGCTTAACGGAGTTTTCGGTACCTCGATGGTTGCACATGAAGAACGGGGACAAGCAGGTTGACTTGCATGGATTTTGTGACGCATCAAAATCAGCTTACGCTGCAGTAGTGTATGCACGGGTAGTTGGGGCTGACGATAGTATACAGGTAACTTTGATCACTGCGAAAACCAATGTTGCACCTATAAAAACAGTCTCAGTGCCTCGATTAGAATTGTGCGGAGCAGTTCTCCTAGCAAAACTCTTATCGGAAGTCTCAGAAGTGATGGGTATTCACAAATCTAATTTGTACTATTGGACCGATTCAGAGATCGTTTTAGCGTGGTTAAATAGCCATCCCAACAAGTGGAAGACATTCGTGGCAAATCGCGTTTCAGAAATTTTGTGCATAAGCGAACCACAGCAATGGAATCATGTTAAATCAGAAATTAATCCTGCCGATTGTGCATCACGCGGTCTTTATGCGTCAGAATTTGTAAACTTTAAGTTGTGGGTAGAAGGTCCTAGGTTCCTGAAAGACAAAATTATTCAATTTAGCAAACGCAAGGCGGTATCAACTAATGTAGAAGAAATAAAGGTACATGTAGCAGCAGATGATAAATTTATTTGGGATAGATACTCGTCACTTACCCAATTAGTTAGAATTGTAGCATATTTAAGACGTCCTTTAGAGTTGATGAAACCGAAACCTGAAAGAAAGAATTATAAATTTATAACTGCAGAAGAAATGAGATTAGCGTTGGAGATATGCATTAGGGTATGTCAACATCAAACCTTTGAAGCGGTTATCCTGGATCTGCAAGACGAAAGACCTAAACGAAAGGAGTTTAAGTCTTTAAATCTTTACCTCGATTCCGTTAAAATCCTGAGGGTGGGCGGTAGATTGGAACGTTCTGATCTCGACCTGGATCGCAAAAATCCAATGTTGATTCCAAGTAACAGTCATTTTACGAATCTTCTAATTGCCGACGCACATTATAGGAATCTGCATGGCGGTCCTCAACTAATGCTTAGCTATTTAAGCACGAAATATTATATTCAGGGAGCTAAGCGTTTGGTAACTGCATACGTGCGCAAATGTGTAACTTGTTTGAGTTATGCAGCTTCTACAAAACCTCAATTAATGGGCCAATTACCACCTGCACGGGTTACACCAAATAGGCCGTTTAGGAACAGTGGGGTAGATTATGCTGGTCCTATTAATTTGAGGGCATCCAAGGGTCGGGGTCACCATGCGTATAAGGGATACATTTGTTTATTCGTCTGTATGGCGACTAAAGCTGTTCACATTGAGGTCGTAAGCGACTTGACTACAAAGGGGTTTCTCGCTGCTTTTAAAAGGTTTGTGGCAAGACGCGGTCACTGCACCGATATTTGGAGTGACAACGGTACGAACTTCTTGGGTGCCTCTAAGGAATTGGAGACCTTGCTTCGCTCGCAAAATTCAGGTATAGCGAAAGACATTGCTGCGGCATTAGCCGTTGAGGGTACCACGTGGCATTTCATACCACCACATGCTCCGAACTTTGGCGGACTATGGGAGGCTGGTATAAAGTCATGTAAGAAACACTTAAACAGAGTAATAGGAAGCTCTACTTTAACTTTTGAAGAGATGTCTACTATGTTAAGTCAAGTAGAAGCATGTTTAAATTCACGTCCCTTGTGTAGACTCACCGATTCTAACACCTTTAACGCATTAACGCCAGGGCATTTTCTTGTGGGGGAACCAATGGTGAACGCACCTGACCATAACTACGAAGATGCAAATATTCCTAGCTTAAAAAGGTGGCATTTAGTCCAACAGATGACGCAACATTTCTGGCGCCGCTGGTCCGATGAATACTTGACCACGCTGCTCCATCGTTATAAATGGTCCAAGCAAACTCCAGAACCAACCGAGGGGGATATAGTTTTAATCAAGGAGGACAACCTACCTCCTTGTCGGTGGCTTCTTGGCAGGGTGATTGAAAGGCATCCGGGGCTGGACGGTCTTACACGAGTGGTCACACTCCGCAGTAATGGTTCCATATTTAAAAGGCCAACATCAAAACTGTGTGTCTTGCCTATTGCCTAAGAATGTTGTTGATAGCTTAAGCACTGTTTAGTTATGTAAGTAATTGTTTAAGTTTAGATGTAAAAGTCAAATGGTAAAGATAATTAGTATTGTACGATCAGTGAACTTAATATTAATGATCACCTTGTAATTAAACTAGGAAATTAACATTGGAAGGACATAATGTTTCACAAAATGTCCTTGGTGGGCGGAATGTTGAACCGCGTAGCATTAATATCTCATTTAAAATTGTAAACAAACGCGATCGCAATGGTAATGTCGAATTTTGTTAACTTACGCGTCACTAGATGGCGTTGTACAATTGTGAGCGATTTCTGAATCGCGGTGTTAAGATTCTCCGCGATTCATATAGGGTCCTAGCATTAAATATTTTTTGTAACCTCGTATTCAACGGTGTAAGCAAACATCTAGCTGTGAATAAATTATACTTGGGGTAGTGTTGGTACTACTGGTCTACACTACCAAAGAAAGTTGGATTTTTTTACTCAAGCACCCTAGCTCCAAAACCCGCAAGGTAAAGGGTTTTTCACATCTGTAATACTAAAAACACAAGTCAGTAAAACTAGTAAATTAAATTACTGGCTCACTCAAAAACGGGATTACTCAAGGGAAAATCTAGTAAAATTTAATAATTATTTAACAGATCTATCTTTCTTAGACGTTTATAGTAAGCACAATCCTAATGAAGCATATGATAATTTTATAGATATTTTTCTTCTACTTCACAATCAATGTTTTCCAATGAAGTTGGAAAATTCGGTCAGAAAGAAAAATTAAATGGATCTCAAAAGGTATTAGGTTATGTAGTAAGAAAAAAAGAAACTTATTATAGAAATATAGAATTAATCCTTCATATGAGAATAAAACCACATTCAAGACCTATTCACAAAGATTATAAAACTGACACAAAAGGCTCAGAATAATAACACAATTAATAACGCTCAAAATAAATGCAAAGCGTCATGGCAAATAATAAATTACGAAAATCATTAAGCAAAATATTTTGATTACAGATCCCTATGACACAGCAACATCTTTTAATGAATTCTTTATTATTTACACTTTAGACTTAGGTTATTAATTTGAACTATTTCTGCGATCCACTTTCATCAAAGTTTCAAAATGACCGCCGCTTTGTTCTATGCACTTATTTGCACGCTTTCTTAAATTGTATTTCAATTTTGTACGCACTTCAGTATCACTTTTCACCATCACAAATGCTTGTTCAATTTTTGTTTTTAGTTACCTATGCTGGAACGAATCCACACGGCAAGCATATGGATTCTCATGCCGCCACAAATGCTGGTTGTGCTGGTTGTACATGCCAACACACGTGAAGGTGCTCTCGTCCGTCCAAAGAATGTTCTGTTGCCAGTTCTCCAACAACCACCTACTGAATTCCAGTCGTGGCAAGTTGTCGGCCGGCGTTAGGTCTTGACACCGTCGAAGATGGAACGGGTGTAGCCAACAGCACGCAACGTTTGCCACACGTACATGTGGCTGCAGTCGAATTGGGGTGCTGCTTCTTTCGAGCTGTCATCTGGATGTTCGTCGAAATGGTCGAGAATAAACTCTTGCAGACGAGTAGTCCGCACATTCGTCCCTCTGTCCAAAGCCGTATTAGGAAGGAACGTCCCAGAGTCCCTCAGTCGCTGAATTGCAGCCAGCATCGTCCTGGCGTTTACACTGCAGCCAAAACGGTCATTGAACTCCCGACAAGCTAACGCGACATTATTCAGACAGCGAGCCAGGGTCCTCACCATATCCGTGTATTGTATGTTGGCATACTGGAAAGCAATCGCGCGCGGAAACAAAATGTCACGGACGTACCTAAATAAATGAACGTCTACACTAGATCACTACCGGCGGATGACTAGCTTTTGTGCCTTTGATTGATGTTAGGTACTCATGCTATTCGGCGGTAGCGGCGGCGTGTGTGTTGGCATTTCGCATAAACGTCAGACGTGAGGTTGCCGACAAATGCTTTATCTCTTTGCAATAAGTTCTACATTTCTTCAAATTAAATAATATTATTTTGTAAAAATGCCTAAAAATTGTTTGATGACCAACTAAGTTTAGTCGTGCAGTCAAATAAGCCTTGCTCATTGGAGATAAAGTTGGAATTCCTTTAAATTACCTATTTATTTGACGCACACTACTTTTAATGTAAAATGCATTGATTTTATTTACGTGTGTGTATTACGAGCTATGAGCGAACTACAAATAATGTCGTGCGTTTTAGTAGTCTTTATTGCTCTGAGTTAAGGTCAGAGAGGAAGGATATTTAATTTGACTATATAAACAGCAGTATCATTTTGCCATCTTCGTAATTTCTACAATCCTTTTTGAGTTAAGGGCAAGTGCAGCTGTGCAGGTGTTATTAATACTAGAGCCAAGTCACTGAATAAAGATCCTTTATTAATTTAATTCTCTACAGAATATACAATATTAATTAACGTAATAACAATATCACCATAAAGTACATTATTTTCTCAGGGTGTCGTCCAAGAGTAAGTGTTGGGGAATCAGCCATGTCGCCCGACCGGCCTACGGCGTCGTCGGCGGGGCAGCAGTCGGGCGGCAACCGGGCGACAGCCGGCCGGCGCAATCCGGCGCAGCGGCTCAGGCGGGGGGTCGCGACCATCAGCACCTGCCGGCATCCAACAATATAATGATACTTCTTGTGCAAGTGTTTGTGAATCTCAACAAGGTGACCCACTTGGCACCCACCCCATTCAGCGATGAGTCAGAAGCCCGTTACGTACCGAGGGGGCGGCGGGTGCAGCGGCGGTGGCCCGAAGGCGTGCGGCGGGTACGCGGGAGGGGGGGGCATGCCCGGCCCGTGGCCGAACGGCTTCAGCGGGTCGCGCATCAGCGAATGGTACAGGTTAAGCGCATCCACCAGCTCCGCCGATAGCTGCGTGAGCCGCGCGTGGCGCCGGTCCGCGCGCTCCAGCGCCGCGTCCACCAGCGCGCCCATCGCGTGCGCCCGCGCCTCCAGCCGCGCCAGCTCCGCCTCGCCCGCGCCCTCCGCGCGAGGGTCCGCCTCGTGCAGCAGCGCCAGCGCCGCGTCCATCGTGGCCTCGTCGATGTGCGCCGGCGGCTCGTCGCGCGCGCCCGCGCCCGCCGCGCCCCCGCCCGCCCCCGCGCCTCCCACACTCCCGGCGCCCGCGACCGCGGCGGGGGAGGGCGCGCGCGCCGCCGGCTCGGCCAGGTCGCCCGTCACGAAGTTGGCCGGGAACAGGCCCTCACCACGCTCGTTGTAACCCTTCCACCAGTTGGGGTCGCTCGAGTCGGTCACGTGAACTGCGAACAGAGAAGAGACGGACGTGAGCGGCGCCGAGACGATAGGAAGAAGTGTTCGCACGAGCACGGCGTACCTATCTCGCCGGCCAGGAACGTGAGCTCGTTGTCCTCGGCCGCTTCGAAGTCGTAGAGCGCGCGCACCTTGCGCGCCGGCGCGGGCTCGGGCGCGTCTACGCGCGGGTACAGCGGCGCAGCGGGCGGCGCGTCCCGCAGCGACAGCGCAATGGCGCGCGCCAGCTCGTCCTGCTCGCGCTGCGCCTGCGCGGCGTCGGGCGCGGGCGCGGGTGCGGGCCGCGGCGTCTCGCCGGCCTCGGCGCGCAGCTTGGCGTGCAGCGAGGGTATGAGGTCGAGCTGCGGGTCGTCGCGGAACTCGCCCTCGGCCCACTTGCGCAGCAGCGCGCGCATGCGCTGCGCCACGGCTGGCTGCGCACGCGCCAGCAGACGCCGGAACTCGGTCTCGAAGTCGCGCGAGGCCACCTCGAGGTGGAAGGCGCGACCGCAGTTGGCCACGCAAGCGTCCAGCAGCGTGGCGGCATGCACCTGCACGTGCGGGTCGGGGTGCGCGAGGCGCCGCATCACGGCTCGCAAGCACTCCTTGGCGCTCTGCGGGGACGCGCCGGCGCGGTCACAGATCTCCATGATCAGCCCCCATTCCTCGCTCGTGTTGTTCTCGCTTGTTGCGCGTTCTATAAATATGGCTGTTATTAATACGAGTATTTACAAAATCAAACTTTTTGCACACATTACTAATAACAATGAAAGGACACAAAATGTGCGCCTATGTTTGTGTAAAGATTTGTGAACAATAATATATTTCTTGGATCAGGCTAAGCCTGAATGAGATTTACAGCAGTGATCAAAATTTGGTCAGGAACTCAGCAGAAGTATGGCTGTAACAATAGCCAATAAATGCTTAAAACAAAATTTTTCAGATGATCATAAAATGTACAGGGTGTTTGGCAGAACGTTGAACATACGAAAATGGTGGATAGGTGGGGTCATCTGCTACTTACTCAGTCCTAATTTATTTGGCCCTGGCCCCCTGGATATTTTTTTACAAGTGTAATTTTTATTAAAAATGGGTAAAACAGGCAATATTTGTTTTTTTTTTAAATCTTTTATGTTGGCAGATTCTTATAAAATTATTGCTTTATTCCGATGTTAACTAGAAAAAAAGTTATAGAGTCCTCAAACTTACAGAAAGATGTAAAAAATACTAAAATCTTAATTTCAACTTGCATTAAAAAAAAAAACAAAAAATGATTGAGGAGTTCCAATTCTAGCAAAACATCCCTATGTGACCTTTCTAATGGTATGTCATTAGCTTTTATAAAAAAAAACTTTAAGAGTTATTTCATAATTTTATCAAGTAGCAAATTTTTGACGAAACTCTACCTTTACGGAAAGTGAAATGTTTTGCGAAATTTAATACTGCCAGGTTGGTAAAAATTAAATGATCGATTGAAATTATGTAAGTTCCTGAATTAAGTAAAAGAAAAACAGAAACTAAAAGAAAAAGTGAAACTAGAAGAAAGCAAAAAAAAAAAAAAAAAAATATCCAGGGGGCCAGGGCCAAATAAATTAGGGCTGAATAAGTAGCAGATGATGAGATTTTAATGGAATAAAAATAAATGCAAATGGGTCATGTGGCCGCGTGCTTAGTACTTTAAATGTGCTTGTTTTTTGCTTATCAGTTTTTTAATTACTTTTTTTATATCCAGTTTTTTAATTTAGTAATGTGAAATATTTCGCAGACGATTTAACTTTTCTTATTCTACCAGATTTATTCACTTTTTGTTTGGATTAGATTAGATTTATTTATTTCTGAGTATATGGTACAATACATTAAGATCTTAATAATAAACAGTTTCACATACACTACTGTTGTCGGTGTAAAAATATTAAAATTAACTAACAAATTCAATGTGGCCGAGTTCTAAGCCAATCAATAGTATATTAAAATCTAATAATATAATTCTAAATTAGTTGAGAATTTGAGATTAAAATAGGTAATTGTTATACAATGTCAACTTTATAAGCACAATTTTTTTTATATTTATTATTTATGAATGAAATGTCAAAATTAACTAATTAACAAATGTCAAAATCTTAAAAAATAAATCAAAAACGAACAAAATAAGTGAATAGGTACACACGGCGGCACATGAAGCTGTGCATTTCCCGTATAACTTAGCCTCACTTTGTATATGTCGCTATTTATATTGACTCTTAATTTGTGCATTACAGACATACTTTATTTTATTTACTTGTAATAAATACTTTTACTATTATTCCTGTTTTCATATGAAAAAGTCACTCCCCTGGCGCATAATTTACCATAATATTAAGAAAAAAAATTTAGTAACGTGTGTTTTTTTGTATAGTATTTTTTATTTTATTTTAATATTTGTTTAATTGAACCATTACATTTTAATTTCATATCTGTAATTCTCCTTTACTCCCTCTGACCAAGAACATACTTGATCTAGTCACATCATCATCATCATCATTTCAGCCGAAAGACGTCCACTGCTGGACATAGGCCTCCCCCAAGTATCGCCACATTGAGCGGTCCCGTGCGACTCGCATCCAGCAGATCCCCGCAACCTTCACCAGGTCATCGGTCCACCTAGTGGAAGGCCTCCCAACGCAGCGTCTTCCGGTTCGCGGTCGTCACTCCAGAACTTTTCGGCCCCATCGGCCAACTGTTTTGCGAGCAATGTGCCCTGCACACTGCCACTTAAGTTTGGCTATTCTTCGGGCTACGTCGGTAAACTTGGTTCTCTTGCGGATGTCCTCATTTCTGATTTGATCACGCAAGGAAACTCCAAGCATAGCCCTCTCCATTACCCTTTGGGTGGCTTTAAGCCTTCTGATGAGGCCCATCACTGGCAACACACACTAGTCATAGACTTTCGTCTTGAGACACTGCGGTAAGTTGAACGAGAAGATATCACACAACATCCCGAACGCTTCCCAACCGAGTCGGATTCGACGATTTACCTCTTTCTCGAAGTTAGACCTACCTAACTGGACCGTTTGTCCCAGGTGGACATAACCGTCTACAACTTCCGAGTGTAGAGTCTCCGATCTTGATAGGAGTGGGTGTTACATGGTCATTCAACATGACTTTGGTTTTGTCCATGCTCATTTTAAGACCCACTTTTTCGGAAGCTCTATTGAGGTCAACGAACATTGTACTGAGGTCCTCCATGGTCTCAGCCATGACCACTATATCGTCGGCAAACTGAAGGTGAGAGATGTACGGGGAGTACATCTCTCACTGACGTTGATGCCTAGCCCTCTCCAGTCCAGAACCTTGAAGACATCCTCCACTGCAGCGGTGAAAAGTTTCGGAGATATGACATCTCCCTGTCTCACACCTCGCTACAGAAGGATGGGTTCCGAGGTCTGGTCCTGAAGTCGGACTGACATGGTGGCATTAATCACTGGCAACACACACTGGTCATAGACTTTCGTCTTGAGACACTGCGGTAAGTTGGACGAGAAGATACCAGGCAACTTTCCGAACGCTGCCCAGCCGAGTCGGATTCGACGATTAACCTCTTTCTCGAAGTTAGACTTACCTAACTGGACCGTTTGTCCCAGGTAGACATAATAGTCATAGACGAATACCCTATTTATTATATATATAAACGGACTATGCGCCATGAAAATCCCTCAAGCCAAAATTTTTACATATGCGGACGACACCACAATTGTATTTTATGGGAAGACTTGGGATGACGTGCAGGTAGCAGTTGAAACCGGGATCAAAGCTGTTGCGAACTGGCTGCAACATAATCTGCTGACGCTTAATTTGGACAAAACGAAGGCAATAAACTTTGCCATCTCGAAACGAACGTCCCCAAGCAGTGTTGCTTGTCTACAGCTACACTCCTGTTCTAGCCCAGCAAATTGTACTTGCCCACGTATCCAACACACAGATACAATTAAATACCTGGGAGTCTTTGTAGATAACCGTTTGTCATGGTCCACACATCTGAGTGCTTTAAGGGGTAGGGTTCGAAAGATGCTCCGTATCTTTAAGCAACTGGGTAAGATTGCCGATGACTCAGTACTAAAGATGATTTACCACTCTCTGTGTCAATCAGTCCTTAACTACTGTATAATAGCATGGGGCGCGGCTGGCAATACTTCATTAATAAAGGTAGAAAGAGCTCAGCGAGCTCTGCTTAAGGTTGCGTACAGACGACCGTTCCGGTACCCCACGAACGCACTATACATCGAAGTGGGAGTTCTTAAGAGTCAGACAGCTTTACATCCTGTCTGTCACTCTAAGATTTCAATCGGTAGAAGGTGTTACGGTTTTATGGGACCACACATTTACGCGAAACTAAATGACCGACACAAAATTCTGCAACTAACACAAACTACATGTAAGATTACGGTAACAAAATGGCTTCTTACACTGGACTATGAGTTGGCTCAAAGCATCTTATCCTGATAGCACACCTTAGTAGGTACACATGCATTTATATATCTTATAATTATATAGTTATTACTATAAATCACAAAATCCCATTTACATACAACAGGTATAACATTCAGACACACTCTCAAAATAGACTGTCTTAATTCACCCCCCAACACAGACACGCACGCGCGCACACACACATTCACACACACACACGCACACACATACACACACACACGCACACACATACACACGCACACACATACACACGCACACACATACACACACATACACACGCACACACATACACACGCACACATAACATTCATACATATACATATCATAGGTAACCAACTGTTATCTTTGTTTTCCTTTTTTTAGATTACGATTAGTTTAGACTAGATTTAAAAATTTATTGTAACGGATATATTAATAAAAATGTAAACGGAACGAAGGAGCCTGAAACTCACGACACAGGGAATCCTAGTGTGAGTTTCAGGATTCAATGCATTGAATGTTATCTCGTAAACAATAAATTATTCTTATTCTTTCCTTTATTCGTATTTACACATATAATTTTACATTTTTAAATATTTTTATACAAAGTAACATAAAAAAAAACATTTAAAAATATAAAACATAGTAGCCCACCGGTATCGGGAACAGGGTCCAAGCTACCGGCAGTCAGGGCTCCAGAGAGAGGAACCTCCTAACAGTACGAGCCGTGTCCAGAAGTACCGCTTTCTGAATCAAGCCCTTGATCCAGCTGCCTAACGAGAGCCTCCTCAGGTATTGGTCGAGGCTCTTGGCAATTAAGCCAGGGGCTGATACGACTATCGGCACAATGATCGCTGAGTCCACATCCCACATGTCGACAACCTCGCGAGCCAAGTCAAGATACTTGATTTTCTTATCTTTCTCGGCTTTCACGAGGTTCTCATCATGTGGGACCGTTATGTCAACAATCATTGCGCGCCGCTCTGAAATCGGCGCGTCATAAAATTACGTGAATTAGCCCTCTGATCGATCCACCACCACTATATCAGGCTTATTGGCTACAATAGTCCTGTCAGTGATGATGGATTGATCCCAGTACAATGTGATACTGCCATTTTCGAGAACTGGGTCGGGCACATTCTTATAGTACGGCACTTCCGACTCCACAAGGTTGTATTTTAGAGCAAGTTGCTGATGGATAATCCTGGCTACAAGGTTGTGTCTATGCAAGTACTCTCCGTTAGCCACTCGAGAACACCCGGAGATAATGTGACGGATTGATTCGCCTGGACGGTGACATGCCCGACATATGTCAACCGTACCGTCCTTCACAATAAATCTCCGGTAGTTATTCGTCATCATAACTTCATCCATAATTGCACAGACAAAACCTTCGGTTTCTCCGAAGAGGTCCCCGGAACGTAGCCAGGCTACGGACGCTGATAGGTCTACATCGGGCCCATGCAGGGCCCGGAAAAAGCGTCCGTGAAGCTCCTTACTCTGCCATACCTCCATGCGGTCGTTAGTGTCAAGCACTACAGGTTTGCGCCAGTTCTCTTTAGCCAAGGAGAGCGGGGTGAGGCCCTTGTCCACCGCGACTACATCTCGATGCATCCCCACGTTGGTTTCAAGGAAATATTCCCTGAGACTGCATATCTCGCAATTGTGAAGAGTCTTAGCGTTTAAAAAGCCTCGACCCCCACACTTCCGCGGGATATACAGTCTCATAACAGAAGAACGCGGGTGATGCATTCGATATGCCGTCAACAATGTACGGACCCTCCTATCCAGGGCGTCTAGTTCTGTTTGAGTCCATTTGAGTATGCCGAAAGAGTACATCAGAACCGGCATGACCCAACCGTTGAAGGCACGTACCTTATTGCCGCCTGATTAAATACTTTTTTCAGGCGGCCAAAGAAGCGCTCCTTCAACGATTGCTTCATGTCAGCAACATTGATGCCCAGCGCTTCCGACATACCCAAATAGGTTTCGGTTGCTGAGAGGGATCTAAGATTTATGGAATCCGAGAGCTGGGTTCCCACAGATTCCACAATCTCACCTCGCTTTACATGACCGCACATTTGTCCACACCAAATTCCATCCTGATGGCGCTACTGAAAGTTTCAGTTACCTTCAGTAGCTCCATCAGTTGCAAATCGTTGGGGGCAAAGAGTTTCAGGTCATCCATATAAAGGAGGTGAGATATAACTTGACCACCTCTCCTCAACCGATAGCCTAGACCTGAATCCTCCAGCAGCGAGCTAAGAGGATTCAAGGCTAAGCAGAACCAAAGTAGACTCAAACTATCGCCCTGAAATATACCTCGCTCTATCCTTATCGGCTCGCTATTCCTCTGGATTTGCCGACATCCTGGATAGCGAAGGACTGCCCTCCATTGCTCCATACATGACATCAGGAAGGTGCGCAGAGTTGCATCAACTTTATACAACTCTAGCACCCTCATGAGCCATGTATGTTGCACCGAGTCATAGGCCTTCTTATAGTCTATCCAACATGTCGACAGATCCCTTCGGGAACGACGAACCTGTTGACTAATGGTTCTTATTCTTATTCTTACGAAGTCGGACTGACATGGTGGCGTTTTTGTACAAACATTTCAATACCTCGATGTACCGATAGTTGAGTTGGCACCGTTGGAGAGACTGTAGTACAGCCCAAGTCTCGATCGAATCGAAGGCTTTCTCGTAGTCCACAAACGCTAAACAGAGAGGCTGGTTATACTCTTCGGTCTTCTGTATAACCTACCGCAGCGTATGTATGTGGTCTACGGTGCTCAGGGGCGTGCCGTCCATACAGGCTATTAGACCTAGCCTACCCTACCAACAACGCCAAATGCATTTATTATAACTTTGTAATAAAATAATACAAAATATTAAAAAAAAACCTTAAAACTCCTGTTAGAACACTTATAGCAACTTGTCGCGCCCGTGTGACGTAACTCAAACTTACACTATACTGTAAGGTAAGTTCGTAGCTACAAATTGTCAATTCTGAGGCTAGACGTCAGAAAGCCTATAAAACAATATATTTCATTCATAATTTTACGCACACTGTTACATATTTCCGTGTGTAGGAACGGCACACATGTGTAGATTATGGGCGTAACTCCGTTCACTGTAGACGATCACCACGAGTTATGATTTGCTAGCTAGATTTATGAATGAAAGAATATTAGAGCAGTGTTCCCAATTTGTGGACATTTCCCCGTTTTGCAGGGAATTCGAACAAAAGAGACAGAGACGATAGTTTCCTTAATGACTACTAGATACAATTAAAAGAACATGGTGCTATTGTCGAATTTATACTTTCCACAAAAATGATAAATTTTATTTATAAGAATTGCAAAAGCCCTATAAAAATAATTAAAAACTACATGAATTTTATTTTTCGCTTTGATTTTTGGGGATTTTGGAAAAAAATTATGACAACACCACGGTTACTGTCGTCTGTCACTTATGTCAGAAAAAAATTTTGTAGCCATATTGTTTCATGTGACAAGTAAATTATACTCAATCATGAATGTTTTTATATCTAAGTTAAGTTATAACTTATAAGTCATTCGTTTTGAAACGTACATTCATGTAAATATTATTTGTTAAGTACATTTACATTTAAAGATGGTATTCTGTTGTGAAGTGTGTGGTGATTATGTGTGTTAGAAGTTAAAAGCAATAAGTTTTCGCAATTATCGTTTAATGATAAGATTCATGTGGTGTCTAAAGATAGATGTATACCCGAATTACGAGAGTTAATCCAAAAATATGATAATTCACCTCGTACTCGTCATTTCAATCTTCAAAATATTATGCAACATTTAAGCTGGCTGTGTGGGTAGGCGCTTCTAATTTACACACAAATAAATTATATTGTTTTCCGTGCATTTTGTTTAATACCTGCCCACGCACCCAAGTGCCAAAATTGGGACCGGAACGAAAAAGCTTAACTGCTCAACACCCAATTTTATTATTACTTTTTTTTTGTTGACAGCGCACTCTGTGTTATTTTTTAGAATTTTTCTAACGAAGCGACATCCTTTGTTTTTGTACTGATAGAAAGCCATTGAAATACCTCATATTTTAGGCAGATGGCGTTGTTTCCAATCAGCTTAATTAAAATTTTATACGCTGTGGAAAAAGTTGAATTTAGAGTGAATTAATAGCTGTTTATTTTTTCTGTGGTTGAAGTTGTTTTGAAGTGATAGTTGTAGGAGTTTGTTATTTGTTTGGTAAGTAATATTATATACCTTTTTGTTCCTGTTTTTACGGCCTTTCGAATGATACATGTGAATTTCGAATCGATTTGTAAATTGAATGATTAAATCAATAGTTAGTTTATAATTTTGTCAGAAAAATCTTTAAATTAATAAAAACGTGATATAACTATTAGGTAAATTGCTAGTTTGTACTTAGTCATTGTGAATTAAAAAAAAAAGCCTGATTAATAACAAACGATTTAGTACCAATTCATTCCATACCATTTAGTTAAAAGTTCGAAGGTGTGTAATGATTTGCTTACGTAGTGTAGGTATTTGTTTTGACTAGAAATTTAGTCAACGTGATGTTATTAATATCTTTAGTTCAAATTTTGTGTGAAGAGTGGCCACTATTATGATGTTATTTGATGCCTACTGAGTAAGGCTATAAATTAGGTTCAAAAAAACATAGGATCATCGCTTTAAATTTTGAAATAATACAAGTTTTATTATGTTTTGGCTTATAAAACACAAAGGCTCAAAGGCAGTTATTCAAACTGCCTTTGAGCTTGCTTACTAGCCTACCCTCCGAGGAGGACCACTGCACGCCACTGACGGTGCTAAAGCCTTTTCGGAAAGTGTGTGCCTTTTCGGTAGTGCCTTGTTGTTTTTAAGCTGTTTCAGAGCCATCCTAATCTCGTACAGGCTGTATTTTGTTATTAAACTATTATTCATACATACTACTAACTAACTAAACACACACAACTAACTACCACACACTAACTATATATTTTTATTGTTTTCAGATTTTTATCTTTACCTACATGTGCTGTAAGACAATACTTCTTGCTAAATGTCATGATTATAGGTCAACGGAAGTACCCTATAGGTTTTGATTCCCTTGTGAAATCGCCAAATATGCGAAAATAGGCGACAAAAACAAACGGTCATATCTTTTGATCCAAGTTTAATTTTTTTACAGCTGATAGAGATCTGAGCGTCCTATCCCCCTAAGACGACCCACTGACCGAGCCGGATTAAGGAGGTCTAAGGGTCGGTTGTCGGGAAGTTTGTATGAAAGTCCTTAATTTTTTGTGCTACAAACTTGAAATTAGGCCGGGAGTTAGTTAATAGTTAGCAGACGGTCGCTAAGAACGGATTTTGCGACAGGGCTGGATTAAGGAGGTCTAGGCACTCTCGCAAGTTTGTATGAAAGTACTACCGATCTCTAATTTAGCAAGTCTATGAGTAGGAGACATAAGCTAAGAAAGAATTTTGTGACAGCTTGGATTAAGGGCTCTCGCAAGTTTATATGAAATCCTTGGCTTTTTGTACCTGAAAATTGGTATAGAGATAGAATATAGTTAAGACAGTCATGTCAGGTAGACAGATTTTATGACAGGGCCGGTTTAAGGGCATTACATGGCTCAAATCCCAAAAACAGCGTATGTTCAAAGAAATTTATTGATGAATCCCTTCGTACGTTTTCCGTGTAAAAAATTTATGTTATAGTTAAGTTCATCACAAATAAATTGTATTGTTTAAAATTTTAATAAACCAACCAACCATTTTTTGGTTAATCGTAGAAAATAGGTCCTTTTTCAACCTTAATTGTAAATTATCTCTGTAACGGCTGATTAGATCGGCATGAATTTTGTAACAACAAATACGTAATGATATACTTAACAATCTGTATTGTTTTTTTTTGTAATTTCTTTTAATGTTTTTAAATAATAAATAAAAACCAAAATTTCGCGAAATGTGCGGAGCAAGCCCTGTGACGCAAGCTCGGGACCGCGATACGTCAGTACCTTGACGGCTCTTGTGACGGGTGGACGTACGCGTGTAATTTTTTCCAAATAAAATTCAAAACTACACGTTTTTAATGATTTCTGAATGAAATAATATTGTAAATGGTACAGTTATTAATATTTCGTAAAATAAGAATAGAAAATACGTTTATAAAATATATTTAAAGTAGTTTGTAATTTCGTTTTGTTGTTTGAACCTATCATAGAGTAAGCCTGACAAGTGACAGCTATGCCTAAATCAACACTTCTATACAAATAAATCAAATTGAAATGTCTGTTTGTAATATCAAAATAACTTTAGCTTTTTACTGAATGCATATGAAAATATATCTGGCACTTATAACAAAAACACATTTTTTTTAATTTTTGTCTTTCTTTCGGTATATCTGTCTGTCTTTATGTTTGTGCCGGCTAATCTCCGAAAGGGCTGGACCGATTTCGACATGATCGATTAATTTCATAAAAGTACATACAGATCTTATTTTTTCGAATTTTAGTCGATTCGACTCCCGAGTGTCGCAAGCGAATTTTCGAAAATCTTTGTATACAGATTTGTATCTTTTGAAAAATTAAGTAATGTTTCCTTTGAGTAAAATTTGCTATCTCCATCTGCATTTAGAGTACTTGCCCTCTACGTGAGGTTGTCAAATTCCATCCTGTATATTACAGGCAATTCCGTGTGGTCCTGGAATTAAAGAATACGACCACCCCATAAATAAAAGGCGACTAAGGGAACATTCGACCTACAACGAAGACAGCTCTATGATACAGTGGATAGTCCAGCAGGCCAAAAACACCTTTACCGGCTTGCTAGAGCTAGAGAGAGAAAGGCGAAGGATGTATGTCAGGTTAAATGCGTAAAAGACGAAACTGGAATGGTTATTTCGGATTGTGAGAAAATTAAGGATAGGTGGAAGGGTTACTTTGAAAGAGTGATGAATGAGGAGAATGACTGGAGTGGTGTGCTTGAAAATAAACCAGCGAATGAGGGACTAGTGAGAAAGGTTAGTTTGGATGAAGTGAGGATTACAGGAAATGGAATTAAGAATGATAAGGCATTAGGACCGGACGGAATACCGGTAGAAGTATGGAAGTTATTTCTGATGGACGGATGGACGTGGTTAGCTTTATTCTTCAGTAAACTGTTGCCGGAAGAAACGATTCCTGACGAATGGTGTAACAGTTAGCTGGTGCCCATTTTTAAAAACAAAGGTGATGTGTTGGAGTGCAACAATTATAGAGTAGAGGAATAGAGCTAATATCACATAGTATGAAAGGAGCTCGTGGCTAAATAATAACATCCACTCGGATCGATCTTTAGGTTAAGCCGTGCTTATCTAGGTTGGTCTGTGGAAATACCATTAAACACCGAGTTTTCTTCGTGCCTCGGAAAGCACTTGTAGATCTTTGACAGTCGTTACAGGTAGTCGGTCTTACCAAGGGATATCGTATTATCTAGTACTAACTGGGTTGTGGAAGTCGGATAGGCAGTCGCTCCATGTAAAATACTGGTATTCAGCTGCATCCGGTTAGACTGAAAGCCGACCAAACGTAGTTGGGAAAAGGCTAGGCAGATGATGATGTCACATAGTATGAAAGTTTGGGACAAAGTTATTGAAAGGCGACTGAGAGAAGAGAACCAAATTTCGCAGAACTAATTCGGTTTTAAGCTTGGTCAGGAAAAGACGGATGCCATTTTCGCTATCTGCCAGCTGTGCGAGAAATACAGACGTGCACATAAAAATTAGCACATAGTTAAGTCGGGTCTACAGCCGGCAATACGGCAGCTTCAATGTGGCTTTCGGCTTGCACCAAGGGTCGGCTCTCATCCATTTTTTTTTTTTGCGGTTGGGAAATCTTCAAATGACCCTCCCCCCACTCTGGACGGAGCGGAAGGGAGTGTCAGACTTCTACTGACTAAAACCCATCCATGTTCCTTCTTTGCCCTTGTGGTCCAGGGCCGCGGTATCTCTTTCGAACAGTCCCGCAGCCCTGGCAGGCATCGGCCCTTGCGGACCCCTTCATTGTTGCTGACATCTCTTTGTGGCGCGCGTGGAATACGAATGCGCCGTCGACACGGCCTGTCGTCATAAGACGGCCGGACGGCGAGCTAGCCCAAAACTCGCCGTCCACAGGCCCGCGCCTACGGTGGCCGGGGGCCACCACGTGGAAACGGAATACTTGTTTTGCGTTTTCGTCGGTCTCTCCAATCTAGTGCCTTTAACTCTTGCCGGAACGCCCATACCGATCTGCTTCGACTTCCGGTATCTCGGATCGTTTGCCCAAGGGGATGTCAAATTAGACCGGGACGTAACGCACCCATTCAACTCAGATGGATGAAATGGCGACAGGTCACTGGAACAGCAACTTACGACCCACGGATGCCTCTCAAGTTAAAGGGAAAAGTATACAAGTCCGTGATTACACCTGTCGTACTGTATGGATCACAATGCTGGGCTGTGAAAAAAATGGATGAAAAACGATTCCATGCAGCGGAGATAAGAACGTGTGCGGTGATTACTTCAAGAAAGTCTACATGCACCATTAACACCAACACCAATTCCAATAAACGACCAACCGACCTGTTCAAGATATTTGAATTTTAATGACTTTTTTGTGAATGGAAACATTTTGTTCTTATCAGAGCGTGGCAACATTAAAACAAAGCTATATTTTATTTATTCCGCTCATCATCAGACATCCAACTTTATTTCTACACGATGCAATACACAGTCAAGTTTAATTATCTGGCGATACCCATCATGCATGTGAAGTTTCGCTATCAAAATTTGATCTTGTAAAACTATAAGGTGTAAATCTCAATCACAAAGGTCATCATCAGACCTTCAGAATGTGAAATGTTGAAGCACCCGTGGTCAATTAGATTAAAGTTGAAAGCTACATCATTCTAACTATTTCTGTTACTGAGAACCGATAAGCACTTACCTGGTCATCATCAGACTTTCAGAATGTATCAAGTAGGTAACCCGTGCTCAGTAAAATAACTGATGAAAGCTAGCTCATTAGTCAAACTGCATAATTTATCTCAAAATAAATATAAATTGGAACAAAATGTATTCAGGACTCTCAGAGAACGAATAAATTAGGCAAAAACGATGACAACAGTGCGACACATCTGTGTTCTTCCTTAATCTTTATTGTAGTAATGGTCGTTTGCCGGCAGGGGCGCCAAATAAACAAAAACCAGTACAGAGGTCAAATCATCAAGGTCATCGAGCAATGTAATGCCCTTAAGGGAATATAATCGATTGCGCAACCATAGGGTTGCGAAAGCGTTTAACAAATATTTATTGATGACTTATAATACACCAAACAGAAAATACAACTAAATTAAGTACTAACAAAGATAGGTACCTATTTATCAGGTAACAGAACTGGCGAGCAGCACCGTGTGTAATATTACACTAACCATTTGGAGCCACTTGGACTGGCACACATATATCTAACTAATATAGTAAGTCACAATACCAGCTTTTGTGTTCTAAAATTTAATTAGATCACCCCGGTAGAAACAGAAGATGGTTAGATTCGTATCGTAGTATTAATTCTTATTCAAATAAATAGTTTTATTATCAAGGGTGTAGCAGTAAAATAATGAGTTTTCAAGAATAACTTATCAATATGTAAGTAAGATAGATGCAGCGACATCTATTGAACCAAAATGGTACTAATGAATAAAAATGTGCTCACAAGATAACATTAAAATCGACTGACCGGCTTTGTTAAAAAGTTATGATAGCGTACTTTAGAAAAAAAAAATAGTGTTGGATAGCCCATTTATCGAGGAAGGCTATAGGTTAAAATTAAAAATAACATCACGCTACAACCAATAGGAGCGGAGCATCAATGAAAAATGTTGCAAAAACATGGAAAATTTATTCCTTTTGAGTACTCTGTGTAAACGGTTAAAGTTACGCAACAATCATGAGTCCGCGATAGCATATCTATCTTTTAAAGTTGACTCACACTCTCTCTAACCTTCTCTCTCTCTCTTTTATGCGACGCAGACGAAGTTGCGCGGGTCAGCTAGTCCCGAAAAAAGTACTATTCCCGAGGAAAACCACAATAACGTTCTTATGATAATAGATGGCGCCACGTGTCTTTCGAATCATGATTCAGTTATATTAATGCAAGCAGAGTACAACCCGATTTGATTGGCAATTCCTAAATTAACGTGGGTGGAGCCCAAAAGGATCTTGACAGACAGACAACAAAGTGATCTTGTAGGTATAGGTTCTTTTTCCTTTTGAGGTATGGAACCCTAAAAAACCTTAAACATACTACAATGGCTTGTGTTAAACGCCTACTGGAAATGCACCTATTTTACTACCATTAAATTCGAAATACCTACCAGAATGGTTAAATGCTCACCAAATATTGTGTTTCATGAAGTATTGTAGAAGTTAAGCTATTTCCCTTTTTATTCTATGCTATATGATTAAACACCCATAAAAGCCTTTAAAGTTAATTTCAGACCAAATATTTTATATTATCGCTAAATAGATGTTTTATGTCACGACTTTCAATTTAGTCATTTTTGCAGAGGCAAAAAAGCTAATGGTCGTTCGTACATTTTTTTTAATACCTAATTTAATATTGCGTATCCCAAACATACGTTACTTGCTTATTGTTTTATGAATTAGATTAAAATATGATAACATAGAAAAATAAATATTTTACTCTCAATATTACTGCAACACATGACTAATGTACATAATAAATTGAATCACTAGTAGGAAAATAAAAAAAAATTAAGTAAAATGAAGTTATGTTTTATTATATGTATCAATATAGGTACTACTAGGTAGGTGGTTAGGTACTTATAAGATTAATTTGCACAGACGCCAGCACATCAAGATACTCTAAAAAAAAAAAAAAAAATTGTGTTTTGGGTAGCTTGATGTGCTGGCGTTTGTACTTAAGATTTATCAATAACACTTTCAGGAACACAATAGTTATAATCAGTCAATCACAGAAACTTCGAAAAACTAACAAAAGAAAAAAAAATTGAATCAACAGAGCTTTTTTAGATTTAGCTGGCCGTCTTCTCATTCTCTTCTCACCAATAGTCTTGACTGTAGACTTGTACTGACTAAAACCTACCCATGTTCCTTCTTAGCCCTTTGTGTTCCAGGGCCGCGGTATCTCTTTTGAACAATCCGCAGCCCATGTACTTCAGCCTGATTGCTAAACCCAGCAAATGTTTACAGTTATACTGTTTCAAGAATGTAGGACAGTTAGTGTAAAACTGTTGTGTATAATCATCGAAATATTAAATAAAGTGAAACAACTCTAATCTTAGGATAGTAATAAATTTAGGATTCAGGTTGGATAATTTGATTACACTAAAGCTATTTCGCACTGTAATTTTCGGTATTAATGTTACCGTTTCAGGGAAACAATATTTAGTGAGCATTTATACATTATGCTAAGCAAAAAGAATATAAATATAAAACACAATTATTATGATGAGTGTGTATTTATTTAAGAACTTAAAACATTGTTCTTTTGGCACCTCAGTATAGAGTGGGTTTAATTTATATAAGGTCAATATATTTTCCTTGGTATTTAGTCTTGGGTTCTATAAATTCTTTTGGTGATTGTATCCCTTTTTTTAATGATTTTTAATAAAACTGTTCCTTCCTGAGTTTTAATATGGAGCAACTGAGTATGTTAATTTAGCTGTGCCTACACAAGCACAACTAAAATGCTAGTTAGCCTAATTTGTGTTATAAAGCTGTTTAAAGACGCTGACAATATCATTTAAAACTATACTTTTTGCAGTATTGGTGTTGGTACAATCGGTTAAGAGATGTTGATTGTAGGCCATGTCAGACCACAACAATGAACACAACATCTGTACTCAGAATGGCTCACCAACATAATTATATTTTCTCTATTATTTTTTCTAATCATCATTTCTCAACAAAGTAGTTTATAGTACCCACTGTGTGCTAGTGAGCATGTTGTTACTTTGTATGTTTGTAAGAACTCAATTGTTACACATTCAAGTGTTTGATTTCCCTTGGCATGTAAGTATACCAACTACCTAGTTGGTGCTGTCATATTCAACAATATATGTCTATCGGGATGGGCTACCAGAGCACACTAGGCCGACTAAAGGGTCGGGTTGGTGACACGCAAACCAGACTAACATTCAGTTGACTGCGCTTCCACAATTTGCTAGTTAGTAGGTGGCTTTGAAGAGAGTGCTCACAGAGTCGGACTATTATACAATCGGCAAGTGTGCATGCGAGATGAGCACCATACTGATCTAGCAGTTGGCCAATAGTTTAGTTTGAAGACCATCATGTAGCCTATCAAACTGAATTTTTGGCCCATACCAAAATGTGGTAATATGCGCACTATCATACATGTTAATACTGATTAAGAGCTGACTGCAGGTACCTTTTAATATTAATAAATTTGCTCCAGTTTATTACATTCCATTGATACAAATCAATATATAGTTCTCCAATACCAATAAGCTTTAAGTGAACTAACAGGGAAACTCTAATCTAAACTCTCTACACTGTGTTGCAACCAAAAAGTGTGTGTAGTTGATATTGTATAAATTTCATGACTCATGTGCAATTAAAGTTGACAGAATTTAGATGATATCAATGCCATACAAAGGTTGTACTTAAATGAAACAACTGTAGCACATACAATAACTTGAGATCCTGTCATCCTGGCAAAACAACCACATGCACCACTAGTCGATTAAAAGTAGCATTAAATAACAAAAACATGATTCGTGCTATCAATTATTCTTTCTTTATAAAGAAACTCCCAAATTCGTGTCAACGAGAACCTGATTAAGCGCATACTTTATGAGCATTCAATGATAAACTGTGACACCCGTAAGCGCCCAATTAGTACAAGAACAGCCTAAATACTTTTAATAATGTAACGAAAACTTACCAACATCTTGATCAAAAGGTGAAGAATTACCGAAAATTCCCATTTTATACAATAGAAGCACCCATGAAACACTATAAACTTTCTATGTGATTTAAAGAATACGAACTGTAAGGCTTAAATGTTTTAGAACTAGATAAAGTTACAGGAAATATTTTCTAATCACGTAATAAAATGAACACAAAGAATAATTTTATCAATACCTTCAATACAATACAGAGTCAAAATGTCAAAAGTATTCTCAGTGAGTGACAGAGGTAATAATATTTCAATAGTCATCTACCACAGAGTATATTATCTATGTTTCACTTCACGTCGCAATGTCGGTTTTAAAAATCGTGTCTCCAGTATACTTTTAATGGTGGCAAATTAGGGAACTAAATCGAATGCCCAGTTTTATTCCAGTAGAATTTCAGTCCGGTGATCGATTCCAGTGCTGGACTGGGATGGCGATTGTCTACAATATTTGTCCTTTCAACTTTGTTGCGATAAAAAACTAATCCGCAAGAAACAACAACACAGGGCTGTCGCTTTAAGACTTACTAGCTGACCCGCGCAACTTCGTCGGCGCCACATAAGAGAGAGAGAGCCAACCTTAAAAAATAGACATAATAGCTATCGCGGACTTTTTTTTAGAATTTTTTAAGAGGAACGATTCCGTCATATATGGATTGCTGCTCAACTTTAACCGTTTACGCAGCGCACACAACGGAAGTTCTCAAAAGGAATACATTTTCTCTGTTTTTTCAATATTTCATTGATGCTCTACTCCTATTAGTTATAGAGTGATGTTATACATATAACCTTTCTCGATAAATGGGCTATCCAAAACCGAAAGAATTTTTCAATTCGAACCAGTAGTTCCTGAAATTAGCGCGTTCAACCAAACGAACTATTCAGCTTTATAATATTATAGTACAGATTCAAATAGGTAACAATTTAATTTCTCGGAAATATTTGTATTAATCGCTAAAATTTTTTACTTATGTTTTTCCAATTAAGGGCTTCCCTCGACAGCCTTGCGTCTTTATCCTTAGACACACGATCACAGTCATACTTCAGTTAGGTCGAAAGTTCTCATCAAGGTGCATGAAATGAGCCGAGACACGATATCGCTGCTGTAAACTGTTGCGGACCTCTTGCAAATGCCTTCCGTCTCCATCGTCATACCTTCGATGGCAGTCATACTCCAGCTAGGTCTAAAGTTTTCATCAAGGTGCATGAAATGAGCCCAATAACAATATAAATGCTGTGAACTGTTGAGGACCTCCTGCAACTGACTTCCGTTTCCATCCTTAGACCATCGATGACAGTCATACTCCAGCTAGGTCTAAAGTTCTCATCAAGGTGCATGAAATGAGCCCAAACACGATTTTTCAATTTTAAAATGGACCTACTTTGAGATTATAAGCTTTTTACAAAAAAAAAGAAAAAAAAAAAAATATTACTTCAACGTAAAAAGTTATTCATGATCATACATAATATATAAAAAATATATATAAGTACGCGTCGAATAATAATTAATACTACGATACCAATCTAACCAACTTTTGTTTCTACCGGCGAACTAATTAAATTTTAGAACACAAAAGCTGCTATTGTGACTAAACTATGATAGTTAGATATATTCCCTCATAAACTTTTTTGTAGGTTTTTTTGAGTACTTTAATCATGTAGTACATAATTTTTAAGTATCATCAATAGTTTACTCAGCGCACGCCAAAATATGAATTTTATAGGCAAAATTTTCCTATTTTGGGTTAGATTAATGCTATTTTCTTAAGGATCTCTAATTTTTTTGAAAATAAATCATAGCCTATGTTACTTCCTGAAAATTTAGCTTTCTACTGGTGAAAAAATGGTCCAAATTGGTCCAGTAGTTTCGGAGCCTATTCGGTACAAACAAACAAACAAAAAAATCTTTTCTCTTTATAATATTAGTATAGACTTTAATTAAGCCCTCGTTATGGAGACCATACATGCAAATCAGGACGAACTTTACACAGCCATCCTTTTTTTTTTTTTAGTATGGGAAATCATCAAATGACCCCCCGCCCCACTCTGGGCGGAGTGGAAGGGAGTGTCAGACTTGTACTGACTAAAACCCATCCATGTTTCTTCTTTGCCTTTTGTGTTCTAGGGCCACGGTATCTCTTTCGAACAGTCCCGCAGCCCTGGCAGGGACACTGCCATCCTAAAGTTGGCTACAAATATTAAAAACGACTCAGCGTATCGTAAGACTGCCGATTATTTCAAGCGACGTTTAGAAAATTTAAATCAATCACGACCGTCTTCTTACGGAAGAAAGCAAGTCTCGTCCATATTTTAGTGGCCGTGCATACGAACAAACAAAAGAGCTATACATCTCGACTAAGGCAATCATGAATTAACAACTAGGCAGCTTAACGCAACGCCTTAGCATCGGTGGGAGGCTACTTCCACCTGTGGTAGTGCGGCGTACTTACTACCTTCCATGCTCGTTTTGGTGGTGCTTCCGTTGATCAAGGCAGCGAGGCCTGGTGAGATGGGAATACGGGCTGCAGCTCGGCTTGAGCCTATGCAGAAGCCTATGCCCAACTTTTCTGCCTCTCTGTTCATGAACAGAGCGACAGGTCGCAGTCTGATGCCTTGGACTCCGTCTCCTCCGCATGCCAGGAGCTCCGTGATGGGCATGATGCTAGGGGCTGGTTGTAGGCTGACTTCTGCTGCTGCTACTGCTGCTGGTGCTGGCTGTTCATTTGTGTCAGTGTGTGTACCTTGAGTTATGGTGAGTGGTGTGCGTGTTCTGTTTTGTGTTGTTGTTGTCTGTGTTGTTGTTGTTGTATGTGTTGTTGTTGATGTAGTTGTTGTTGTGATCGGGGCTGTTTGCCTAGATGGTAAGGTAGCGTCCGTTTTGTTAGCCTCTGCTACGACTTTGGCGACTTTGCTCGCGAATGCCAAGAACGGTTTTCTGGTAGCCGGCCTCCCCATGATGGTGTGGAGTGTGGACTGGCTAAGCTGGGTTTCAATTTTGATTTCCAGCTCCATTCTGTCATGGCTGAATCTGGGGCATTCAAGGAGCAGATGCCAGACTGTTTCGTCGCAGCTGGGGTCACAGACGCACGAGGGACTGTCTTTGAGATGGAAGCGGTGGAGATACGCCGAGAATCCCCCGTGTCCTGTTAGGACTTGTATATGGACCGGTGTGAGAACTGCGTCTCTGAGTGTCCTTTTTGCCGCTAGGACGTCTGGAAAGAACACTTTTGTGACCGATCCTGTACTCGAGGACTCGTAGCGCGCCTGCCACTTCCTTACAGTCCCCTCCCGTATCTTCCTTCTCACGAACGATACGGGGACCTTGCTGTAGTCTGCTGTCTCTTTTGTTAGGGCTGCCTCCTTGGCCAGCTCGTCCGCTCTCTCATTCCCGGCGGTTCCCACGTGGGCCCTGAGCCAAAAGAACCTGACTTCTCGGCCTTCTTCTCTGATCTCGCGGACGCATCTCTTGATTTGTAGTGCCAGGTGGTGAGTGACAGATGGACTCCTCAGCAGGTCAAGTGACGATCTTGAGTCACTTAAGATGCTTACCTGTATACCGTGTTTTATGCAAATAAAATATCTTATCTTATCTTATCTTATCTTATCTTATCTTATCTTACGGAGGCCGCACTGGTTTCACCTGCCATCCTGACAGCTCTGAAGAGGGCGTACATTTCTGATTGGAAGACCGTGTTGTGAGGCTCCAGACCAAAGGTGCTGGACTTGGACTCCTTTCCGTTTTCCCACCAAGTTAAGGCAGCCCCGACTTTCCCCTCTATCTTGCTGCCATCGGTGTATATTTGGGGACCGATTACTTGGTGAGTTTCCAGGGTCTCAGGAGTCATGTCCTCTAGGCGTGCATACTCCGTTGTTGTGAGTAGCGCTGGGTGGGGGTTTTGGAAGTGGTGCACGTTGCACTCCAGCTCGCGGCCCGGCGGTATGAACTCTTGGGAATGTCCCTTTTTGATCTTGAAAAGGGTTGCCGCCTCGATTACCCGGAGATCTAGGGGGAGTTGGCCTGACAGTACATACAAGTGCCGATGTCAGAGACACCGTGCGGTATGCTTTGCAGATCTTCTGCGCGAAACCTCTCTGCAGCGAGCCGAACTGATTCCTTGTCATCAGTTTCTCGGCTGCAGGGGCCCACGCGCTCGCTGCATATATCACGATGGGCTCTATCACCGACACATATATCGTCCTTATTATCTCTCTGTTGAGACCCCAAGTCACCTTTGTTGCGCATGCAAGCTGTTTGTAGATGTCAGCGGCCCTTTTACAGGTCGCAGACACGTGCGCGTTGAAGGTGAGCTTAGAGTCTATTGTGAGACCCAGCAACTTGACCTCTTTGACCAGATTCAGCTGGGTGCCCGACATGTGGAGTACCGGATCGTCGTATTTTAGCTTTCTCGTTAACACCATCGCATTGGTCTTGTGCGCGGCGAAACGTAGCTTATTTTGGACTCCCCATTCCGATACTACGTCTAAAGTATCGTTGGCTGTTTGCTGCAGGGGACCGGTCGAGAAGTCCGAGAAGATAAGGACGACATCGTCTGCGAAGGCTTGGCAGTATACGCCCATACTAGCCATTTTGTGTAGGAGTGAGTCTAGGATAAGGTTCCAAAACGTCGGTCCGGCAATTGAGCCCTGGACGCATCCTTTCGTGGTACCCTTCTCACTAGTCGCTCTGGCGTAGTTGACCCTGATGTTCCGGTCTTCCAGGTATGAGGTGACGAGAGCGTAGATGTTTTTGGGACAGTTTTTGACTACCATCTGTCTTTTGAGTATTGGCCACCACGCGTTATCGAAGGCCCCCTCTATGTCCAATGATATCAAAAGCACGATCTTTTTGGCTTTGATTTCGGCACGTAAGTGTCCCATTAGGGCATAGAGGGCGTCCTCGGTGCCGCGCTGCGGCATGAACCCGTATTGATTTGTGTTGAGTGTGGGGAGGAAGTGATACTGGAGTCTGCCTACTAGGAGCTTTTCGATGATCTTACCTAGGACCGAGAGCAGACCTATTGGCCTGTAGGACTTGGGACTGGTGTAGTCGTCCTTTCCTGGCTTGCGGAGTATGCACACGTGGGCGACCTTCCATTGCTTCGGGAAGTACGATAACGACAGGCACCTGTTGGCCATCATTAGGAACACTTCCCTGTCGCAATTTATCGCCGCTGTGCAGATGTCTGCTGTTAGTCCATCGGGACCGGGAGCTTTTTTCGGGTTTTGGTTTTGGAGAACCATTTCCAGCTCCGCGGTTGTGAAGGGTGGATCGTCAGCAGACAGTCCTTGAGGGTTCTTTTCCTCCGCTAGCCTTCTCAGTGCTGTGTGGTATGGCTGTTCGGCATCCGTTGAGTCGTCAGGGTAGAAGGTTCTTGCCAGGAGATCTGCAGATTGCTCTGGACTGAGCGTCTCGCCTGCGGTGTTTCTCAGCAGCGCATCGTCCTGTCTTCTGGCTGTCTTCCTTAGTACCCTGTAGATGCCGTCCCACATGCTCTCTCGGTCCTGCTTCGAGCAGAACTCCTTCCAGTTTGTTGTGGCAGCTTCCATCGCTGCTGCGGTGTATGTGTTCTTTGCCAGTACATATTCCTCTATGGTGAAATGTCTCCGGCTTGCGGCTGCATTCCGAATCCTTCTCTTCTTCGTCAGCGCATCTTTTTGGAGACGATCTAGAGAATGGCTCCACCATGGGGGCTTGGCGTCGTATTTAGGCGACCCCAGTTTTGGGATCGCTTCCTCACATGAGCGGTGGATGTTTCGGACGTAGATTGTGATGAGAGACTCCAGATCCTCTGGGTTCGAGACGGCCGAGACTCTGACTGATGTTATGTCATTGTCCGCCAGGCTGGTCTTGAAGTGCGTGCTGAAGTCGGACCACTTTGCCTTCTTGGTGTTGTAGATGCGCGTCGAGATTCGGCTTAAGGGTTCCAAGGCCTTTTCTAAGCGCATCGAAAAGGTTATTGCATTGTGGTCGGAAGTTATTAGACTCCTTTCAACCCTCCACTCTTCGACCTTGCCTAGCAGTGACAGGCTGCATACCGTCACGTCGACGTTGCTTGTACACCACCTGTCTCCTCTGTAGGTCTCGAACGTCGGTGTTTGACCTGTGTTGAGGATGTGGAGATCCCGCTCATTGAGGAATGAGTTGTACGCCGCCCCGCGATGGTTTTCAGAGACACTTCCCCACCACTGGCTCCAGGCGTTTATGTCTCCTCCCACTATGGTGTTTTGTGTGCGTAGTTTGTGAAGTGTTGTATTTGTTGCCGAAAGGTAGGGTTCGAGTTCCTGGTCACCTTCAAAATAGACCGATAGCACCCCGAAGCTGAGCTGGCCGACCTTCAGCAGGACGGCGGAGATGTTCTCGGTCACAAGCTGGGGGTCGTGGATGACCTCCAGGTTGTTCCCGAAGATAACGATCGCCGCCTTTACTGGTTTTTGTCGGTTGAGGCTGCACTGGATGACTTGTGTGCCGGGGTTTTGTTTCATCACACCTGTTCTTCCTACGTAGGGCTCTTGAACAAGTGCTACTGAAACTCCCTTTGCCTGAGCCACCATGTGGAGTTCTTCTGTGGCCAGCTTGGAGCGCTGAAGATTAGCTTGGATGAATTTTAATCTTGGTTTCGGTCTTTTTGTGTTTTGGAGGGTGACTGGTTGGCTGTTTGCGGTTTTTTGGTCGCCCTTAGCAATAGGAAACGCGCGACCTTGCTATACCATCCCATTTTTGGCGTTCCGGGCAGTTTTCGCTGAACGCTGTATGTGCCAGGTCGCTGTCCGTCCTGTGTGCCACCTTACAGTTGATGCAGGTGGGCAGTTTGCCGTCAGCCCGAGTAAGGCAGTCCCTACTGCTGTGCGCTCCACTGCAGTGACTGCAGGCTTCTTTGCCAGCCTTGCATAAGGTCCTATTGTGGCCATAGGCAAGGCACTTTGAGCACTGTACTAGCGGGGACTGGTCCACAATCGGGCACGGCTTGATGCCCACATGCACCTTCTGCACCTGCGTGTAGCATTTCCAGAGCTCCGGCGAGAGCTCCAGAACAGGGTGGCACTCATGGGGGTTTCTCGCGCGCTTCCTGTAGCGCACCCTTATAGTGTGTCCATTCACAGCGACGTCCTGCAGAAGGTGTTTGTTCTGCGCCTTGAGATGTTCGACTATCTCCTCGTCGCTGTAGCTAGACAGCACTCCTTTAATGCACACTAGGGGGTTTTGTGGCTTCGGCTCCTGGACCTTTAACCCTGCGTTCGACTTGAACTGATCTCTGATCAGGTTCAGGTCCGTCTTACTGGCGCACCTTAGAACCACTTTCTGGTTCCGCGCCTTCCGGACTGTGTCAACCCGGGCTCCGCTTATCTTTAGGTCCAGGGCAGTCCTGATCCTCTCGATCACATTATCCCCAGTGTGTCGGGGGTCCGTCGACGAGACGATCAGGGTATGGTTGGGTTGAGTGGGTGGTTTCGGGGGCTTGGGTGTGCTGGCGACCTGGGCAAAGGTTTTGGGGCCTTGTTGTTGTAGTAGCAGTTTCTCCGCTTTGCCCAATTCCGCTACCCCTTTCTCAATGTTTTGGAGGGTCTTTTTTACCTCCCCGACTGCCAGTTCCGCTTCCAGATTCAGCGCCAAGGGCGCCTGGATCGTCGGTTCTTTATCACGCAGTACGCGGAGGTCTGCGGAGACCATTTCCAGCCTTTCGGTTAGTGGCTTCAGTTGTGGTGTAATGTTGAGTGGTGGTTGTGGTGGTGGGGGGGAGACTATGGGCCTGTTCGCAATGGCCTGCAGTTGTAAGTGCACCTTCAGCAGCTCCTCCTCAAATTTGGCGGCAGTCAGGAGGCTCGTCTCTGGCTCTGGGCAACTAAAGTCCGGCTGCATAATCCTGGGCTGGGTGAGGTCTTCCTTGAGCCTTTCCAAAGCCTTACGGAGCACGTCCAGCTGGTTTGAAATGCTGGTCACATTCGTATCAAGGCGTAAGAGGCCGGCCAACATCGAATCCCACTTTGGATCCCCCGGGGCGCTTGCGATCTCTTGCCTTGTTCTCTCGTGCTCCCCCTGGTTCTGGAGGCTCGCGGTTCTGACCTCATTTTTCACCTCCTTGATGCCGTTGAAGGCTTCAAGGGTTTCGTGACCCAGCCATTCCCGGATCCCTTTTGCCTCTTTTTTCGTCTCTGAGACGTCCATCCTCATGAGGGAGAGCTCGCCCTTCATCGTCATTAAGTCGCGATTATGAGCCCTCTCGACCCGCACTAGCTGTTGGGCGTGTCGAGAGCGCTCCTTCTCGAGATTATGCTTATGACGCGATCTCGAGTCAGCGAGTGACAGGGCAGTCTCGTAGAGGCCCTGAAGGCACTCATGGGCTGTGGCCTTGCACTCCCTTTTCATATTGCCTGCCGCTTCCAGGGCGTCCTTCCCTTTTTGGAGGAGATCGTTGGCCTCTCGCGTAGCCAGGTCCATCTCGACCCCGGTACCTCTTCTCGGCGTTCTATAGAGGAGGCTCGGCCGCCCACTTGGTGGTGCTTGGCTCTCTGAGGAGGCCACCGAGCTTTCCTCGTCTGAGATGATCTGGCGGGGGGGGGAGATGCCACACTGCTCCCAGTTGGTGACAATTTCAGCGACCCTAAGATGTTCTGGGTTTGTCGTCTCGGGCGTGGTTTGTACTGGTGGTGTCCTGTTTGCTACGTCCGGCTCCGACGCAGCCTTTGGCACCTGTGGCGTCTGCGACGGACGCGCCGACTGTTCCGAGACCACCGATTTAGCCGTGTTTTTTAGTACTTTTTCCCTAAGGGATTTAGGGGCTTTCGCGGCCTCCGTGGTCGTTTTGCGGGAGGTGATGGCAGGTTTGGACGACATTTTCGTACAGCTAATGCCTTAAATGCTACAGTTATAACTATATAATTAATGTATTGCTTAAATGCTAATTTGAACTCTAAGAAATATTTTATAAATGTGCCTGTTATTATTATTATTATATTTTTTTTTATGAGATGGACTCACGGATGCTTCCGCTGTTGTTCTGCGTCTGCTGTCCGATGAGGAGCCCGATGCAATCATAACTCGATGTTGTGAGCCCTGAGTGCGCTCTGGTGGTGGTTCGCAGTGGAATTCTACAACGCCGCCGGATTGCTGCTCGTGTGGTGCCGAACTTCAGGATTCTGTTGGAGCCAGATGAAAGAACTCTTCGAGCCCTTTCAAACGAGCCCAAACTCGGCTTTCTAGGTCCAACGGGCACGGAGTTACGTCGTGGGGGGTGAGGTAGCCCTGAGGGGGGTCGGGGGGGGAGGTTTCGTGGGGAGTCGAAGGGGGGGTGAGGGGTATCGGGGGGGGGGAGGTTTCGTGGGGAGTCGGTTAGGTTAGGTTAGGTTCCCCACCGAGGGTGTCTCCACGTTGTCGTCGTGGTGGGGCTTGAGTGTCTCAATGATCTTGGAGTTTTTCCCATTCCAAGTGAGAGACCAGACTAAGAGAGACACACACGCCGGAGTCGCTTCAGACTCTGGCGAGGGGTGCCCTGTCCGTCGTCCCGGGCAGTGCGCGATTCACGCTCCGAGTCATCGGAGTGTGAATATGGGGAGGGACACATCGTGTACCGTGCGATGGCTCACGGAGCGGGTTCATCGGACGGTACGTGATTGGCGATTCACTCCTCGGGGTCCTCGGGGTCCTCGGGGAGTGAATCTGGGTTTGGGATCCTGTTTTCACATGCTCTGGTACGCGTCTGCCTATCAGACGTGACTGAGAGGGTGATGGAATGGTCATTGGAAAGACGAGAATAGGGAGATAGGGACCACACCCTTCAAAGGAAAAACAAACATGAAAAAGACGCTTTGTAACGTATTACCCCAGGGCGGTACCAGCTGCACAGCAGCTGGAGAATCCGCCACGACCCCTTCGGGGTCGTCAAGCCCACCGTATTCTGGGGGGGGCAGCAAACGTCTACCACTTGCCTATGGCAACAAGAGCCGAGGAGGCTCCCCGAGATCGAGGTCTTTTGAAGACCTCATCTCTTTTAGCTATAAGAAACCCGACCGAAGAACGGGTGATCTCTGCATGGTTGACGCAGTGTCGGACTCTGGCGCTGCGTCACTGATGCCGGGAGCAGAGGCTACAGTTGAACCACGCGTGGTTCTGGAGAGAGTGAGAGTGTTGTCGGTGGTTGACGACACACCGCGAACAGCTGCGGCTGCTCCCTCCAAGTTTTGGGGGAAGCGGCCGCGTGTCTGTGAGTCGGACGCGTGCACGGCGGGTCTGTCCTCAAGCGAGGAGAACCTGCCGGCCCCCAAGGTGTCGACAACCAGGAGGGGCAGAGGACGCGGTGTGCCTTCCGGAGCAAACACTCCGACACCGTCACGCGACACTCGGGGCCGCTTCCTGAAGCGCCCTGATACGCCGATGGCCAGCGGAGTGAGCGGAGTTAGCGACTCTGACGGCTCAATGCATGTGGAGCGGGGTGATGCCGAGGCCTCCATCGCTTTGCTCAGCACAAAGGCAGAGCTCAATGCCGCGAGGCGAGAGGGCCGGAAGGCCATCGCCACCGACGAGGTCGCTGAGTTGGCTCGACGGGCAAGGGAGAGGCGGATGCAGACCGCCGCAGCTCCTGAAAGCTTGACGGCAGAGGCCCTTAGCCGCCAAGTTTTAGACGGCGTGGACGTCGTCCTGAAGGTTGCCACGAAATCTGGCAACCTGAAGGGGACGTTCACGCGGGCCCTGAAAGAGGCGGCCGACGGGATCAAGGAGGCGGTGGACGTCCTCCTTGACCGCAAGATCTCGGAGGAGACGGTGAAGCTCCGAGAGGAAAATCACCGTCTCCAAGCGAGGATGGAGGAGCTCCAGCGGGAGGTCAGCGCCTTGAGGGCAGACTTCAGCCGGCAGCAGGGTGCGACGACTGCGGACAGTCGTGCTCTGCCACAGAACGGGTCTTTGGGGGAAGACCAGTTCAACCGGCTGTTGAACATAATGACCGCCCGCCTGGACAGCCTAGAGCCCAGGCTCAACCCCCCTATTCGCCTTCGTCCGCCGCTGGCGGCAGATAAGCGAAGGAAGGAGGCGGAGCCCGCTCCAGCAACAGCTGGGCCAACGTGGGCACAGGTGGCTAAAGCGCCACCTGCGCCAAAAAAGCCCACGCAGGCGCCCAAAAAGCCCACGCAGGCGAGCACAAAGGCCGTGAAGGGGACGAGAAATGCCACTGAAGGTAGCACCTCGTCCCCCAAAGAAAAAGAGGGTGGCTGGGAGGCGGCCGAAAGCCGCAAAAAGAGGCGGAAGAGGGGCCGCAAGGCCAAGAACGCGCCTGGATCCAAGGGGCAGGCCCCGAAAATCCGCGTCCCCCGCTCCGAGGCTGTGGTAGTCACGCTGCAGCCCGAAGCCAAGGAGAGAGGCGTGACGTACCAGAAGGTACTGGCGGAGGCGAGAGGCAAGCTGGTCTTTGCCGATTTTGGCACCCCGGATGGCTTCCGTTTCAGAACGGCAGCCACGGGGGCCAAGATGTTCGAGTTGGCGGGGACCAGCAGTGCCGAGAGGGCGGACTCTCTAGCTGCAAAGCTGAGGGACGTCCTCAACCCCGAGGAGGTCCGGGTGTCCAGACCCATCAAGACGGCTGAGGTGCGCGTCGATGGGCTGGACGACTCTGTTTCCCCGGAGGAGGTGGTGGTGGCCATAGCCCGGAGCGGTGGATGCACGCCAGAAAATGTGCGGGCGGGCGAAATCCGCGTCAACGCTGGAGGGCTGGGCACCATCTGGGTGCGGTGCCCAGTAGCTGCGGCAAGGAAAGTTGCCGACGCGGGACGTCTCCTGGTGGGCTGGGTGTCAGCGAGAGTTAAACTCCTGGCACCCAGGGCCATGCAGTGCTACCGGTGCCTGGAGAAAGGGCACGTCCGGGCCCAGTGCACTAGCGAAGCAGACCGCAGCGATTTGTGTTATCGCTGCGGTCAGCCCGGCCATAAGGCGTCCCAGTGCTCCGCGGAGCCAAACTGCAGCCTCTGTGCGGCTGCAGGAAAGTCTGCGGGGCACAGAACTGGCGGCAACGCTTGCGGCGCGCCCAGAAAGCGCAGCAAGCGTTGGACCAAGGCTGCGGGGGCCGCACCCCCTAGCACCTCTTCGGCCGACTCCCGGCCTGTGGTTGGACGAGGCGCCGGGGAAATGGACTGCCAGTGATGGCGCTCCATTTCCTCCAGGCGAATATCAACCACTGCACCAGAGCTCAGGATCTCTTGGTCCTGAGCATGGCGGAGTGGTCGGTAAATGTGGCGGTGGTCGCTGAGCCGTATTTTGTCCCCCCCCGAGATAACTGGGCAGGGGATCTGGACGGCCTGGTGGCCATCATCGGCGCGACTCTTGTCGACGTGTCCCGGGGTCACGGTTGGGTTGCCGCCCTTGTGAACGGGATCGTCACGATCGGGGCATACTTTTCGCCCAACAGGAGTCTCGCCGACTTCGAGAGTTTCCTTGTCGAGTTGGGAGCCGTCGTCGGCCGGTCTCATCCTCGGCCCATTTTGCTTCTCGGTGATCTGAACGCCAAATCTGCGGCGTGGGGATCCCCGGTCACAGACCCGAGAGGCGATGTGCTAGAGGAGTGGGCCGTTACGACGGGCCTGGCTGTCTTAAATTGGGGTTCGGCCTACACGTGTGTGCGACAGCGGGGCGGATCCATTGTGGACGTGTCGTTCGCTAGTCCCGCTGTCGCGCACCGCGTTCGTGATTGGCACGTGGAAGCGGAGGTGGAGACGCTATCGGATCACCGATACATACGCTTCGACGTCTCCACCCAGACCGCTGAAGGTCGTAGCCAATCGGCCCCCCGAAGAGACGGCCCGCGTTGGGCGCTGAAACGCCTCGACAGGGAGGCTCTCGAGGAAGCCACTATCGTCCAAGCCTGGATCCGGGAGTCGGCTACCGTCGGTCCCGTCGACGTCGAACGGGAGGCGCAGTGGTTTAGCGACGCGATGACGCAAATCTGCGACGCGTCCATGCCACGCGTCTCCTCTCTGTCCGCAAGGCGCCGCGTGTACTGGTGGTGCGTCGAGGTAGAGCGGCTGCGCGTCGAGTGCGCAGACGCCAGACGCCCGTACACGCGATGTCGGAGGAGACGTCTGCGGGATCCCGACGAAGAAGCCGCGCTGTATGAGGTGTACCGCGCGGCGAAGGAGGCTCTGTGGCTGGCCATCGGCGAGTCAAAGACGCGCTCCAGAGAGGAGCTGCTGGCGACCCTAGACGGGGATCCGTGGGGGCGCCCTTACCGCACGGTCCGAGGGAAACTTCGGCCGTGGGCGCCCCCGCTAACGGAAGGTCTCGAGCCGCAGTTTCTGGAGCGAGTGGTCTCGGCTCTCTTCCCTGAGAGAGCCGAGTACGAGCCACCGCCGATGGCTCTGCCCACAGCTGCAGAGTCGGAAGAAGAAGAGGAGAGCGAAACCGTCCCAGAGGTGACACAGGCGGAGATGAGCGCGGCCGTGATGCGGCTCCGGGCAAAAAACACTGCTCCGGGGCCCGACGGAGTGCCAGGTCGCGCTCTAGTCCTCGCCCTGAAGGAGCTGGAGCCCCCACTGAGGGGACTCTTCTCGGCGTGCCTTGAGCGGGGCCAGTTCCCTAGCAGGTGGAAGACTGGTCGACTGGTCCTGCTCAGGAAGGCGGGGCGCCCAGCGGATTCGTCGTCGGCTTATCGGCCCATAGTGTTGCTGGACGAGGCGGGCAAGATGCTCGAGCGTGTAATCGCAGATCGCCTCGTCAGCCACTTGTGTACAGAGGGGCCGAACCTGGCCGACAGCCAGTTTGGCTTCCGGCGTGGGCGCTCCACCATCGACGCCATCATGAGGGTGAGAGTCCTGGCGGAGGAAGCGGTTTCCCAGGGTGGGGTGGTGCTGGCGGTGTCCTTGGACATCTCCAACGCGTTCAACACCCTGCCCTGGGGTTGCATTAGGGAGGCCCTGCGATACCATCGGGTGCCTTCCTACCTCCGCAACATTGTGGGGGCTTATCTTTCGGGAAGGTGTGTCACCTACATGGGACGCGACGGCACGGGCCGTCGCGAGATGTCGTGCGGTGTTCCGCAGGGGTCGGTTCTGGGCCCACCCCTGTGGAACATCGGGTACGACTGGGTTTTGCGGTGCGAGCTCCCGCCGGGAGTGGACCTGACGTGTTATGCGGACGACACGCTGGTCACGGCTCGGGGGAGCTCGTACAGGGAGGCAGCGTTGCTGGCTACGGCTGCGGTCTCACAGGTGGTGAGCCGCATACGACGCCTGGGGCTGGAAGTGGCCCTCAACAAGTCGGAGGCCATTGCTTTTCATGGCCCCCGACGGGCGCCGCCGCTGGGATCACACATTGTGGTCGGTGGGGTCCGGATCGCTGTCGAGTCAACCATGAAGTACTTAGGATTGGTGCTCGACAGCCGTTGGGACTTCGGCCCCCACTTTCAGCGGTTGGTGCCCAAGTTGATGGGCGCGGCGGGCGCGCTGTCAACGCTGCTTCCCAATCTGGGGGGCCCGAGCACCGCCTGTAGGCGGTTGTACGTGGGGATCGTGCGATCGATGGCCCTTTACGGGGCCCCGATTTGGGCGACAGACCTGACGGCCCGCACTATTGCTGTTCTGCGCAGACCGCAGAGAGCGATGGCCGTCAGGGTCATACGGGGATATCGCACGATCTCCTACGAGGCGGCTTGTGTACTGGCCGGATCCCCGCCGTGGGACCTGGAGGCGAAGACCCTCGCGACACTGCACCAGTGGCGCGAGGCGGCCAATGATCGGGGCGAGAGGCTGGTGCAGCGACAGATCACGCTGTACCGGTCTCAGCTCCGACAGGTCATGGTGGCGGAATGGCGGGGGAGGCTAGAGCTCCCTACCGCCGGCCTCGACACGGTCGAGGCGATCCGGCCAGTACTCCACGACTGGCTCGGGAGGAAGCACGGCTCCCTGACGTTTCGGGCGACGCAGGTGCTCTCGGGGCACGGCTGCTTCGGGAAGTACCTGTGTCGCATAAGCAGGGAGCCGGACGCCCGGTGCCATCACTGCGTCCACTGTCTGGAGGACACGGCGCGGCATACGCTGGCCGAGTGCGCCGCGTGGGATGAGCCGCGCCGTGCGCTCGTTACGGAGGTAGGAGGAGACCTGTCGCTGCCGACCGTCGTTCGCTCGATGGTCGGCAGCGCAGAGTCCTGGGACGCGGTGGTGTCCTTCTGCGAAACCGTCATGTCGCAGAAGGAGGCTGCGGAGAGGGAGAGGGAGATGACGAGCTCCCGCCCATCCCGCAGCAGACGCACCGGGCGTCGGCAGAGGGCGGACAACGCCCTCTTCCGGCCCCCCTAAATAGGTCCAGGGGCGACGGATTCGGGGACATCCGTCGCCCCCGATCACACTGGACCCGAGACGGCGGCGCGTAGTGTTCCACGCGCGCCTCTCTCAGACGTAACGGGGGGAGTTTTACACCTCACTCCCCCCCGGGACGAGGCCCGCAGGTCAGGCGGGCCGGCACTAGTCCGGGGCAGCGGAAGTCGCATCAGATCCCGTTGCCCCCCGACGCAAGTGTGCGAGGGAACACCGCTGAGTTTTTTTAGGTTAGGTTAGGTTAGGTTGTTGCATGGACGTGGACGAAGCGGCGGGGCGACTCAGAGAGTCTCTGACCGAGGTATGCAACCATAGCATGCCTCGGTCTAGCCGACCGCCGCCCAGACGCGCCGTGTACTGGTGGTCGACGGAGCTGGCGGGGCTTCGAGCCGCGTGCGTTGAGGCGAGGAGGGCCTACACGCGGAGCCGGCGGCGGCGTCGACGGGACCCGGCCGACGAGGACCATCTCTACGAGGTGTACGTGGAGGCAAAAATGGTCCTCGAGCGGGCCATCGCCACCGCCAGGGACTCGTCGAGAGCCGAGCTGCTGGAGGGTCTCGACAACGACCCCTACGGGAGACCATATAAGGCAGCGCGCAACAAGTTGCGCCCCTTTGGTCCCCCGGTTGCCGAGACCCTGGAGCCCTCATTTCTGGACGGGGTGGTCCAGTCCCTGTTCCCGCGCAGGGGCAACTTCACCCCGCCAGTGATGGGCCCAGCGCTGGAGGAGGCTCCGCCGCCGCCGGACGAGGAAGCGGAGGAGGCCCCGCCTGTCACGGAGTCGGAACTTGGCGCGGCGATTCTCCGCATCCGCGCCAAGAAAACGGCTCCGGGCCCCGACGGCGTGCCTGCAAGAGTGGTGGCAATCGCCGCCGCTCAAATGGAGGAGCGGTTTCGGGACCTCTTCAGCGCATGCTTTGCGTCGGGGAGGTTCCCGAAGCCGTGGAAGGACGGGCAGCTGTGCCTCCTCCGCAAGGAGGGCCGCCCGGCAGACTCCCCCTCGGCGTACCGGCCCATCGTCCTGCTCGATGAGGTCGGTAAAATGTTTGAGGGGGTAATTGCTGCCCGCCTAAAGGGCCATTTGCGGGACATCGGGCCGGACTTGTCGGACGCTCAGTTCGGTTTTCGGGCTGAGCGTTCCACCGTGGACGCGCTGGCCTGCCTCAAGGGCCAGGTGAAGGAGGCGGTGGAAGCGGGGGACGGATTGTTAGCCGTGTCGTTCGACATAGCCAATGCCTTCAACTCCGTTCCCCACTCCACCATCCTAGAGGCGCTCCGATTCCACGGAGTGCCTCGATACCTGCGCCGTCTGCTGGCCAGCTACCTGGAGGACCGGGCGGTCCTCCTGGTAAATAGGTCTGGACAAGTCCGGCGATACGCCGTCGAGGCCGGCGTTCCGCAGGGGTCGGTCGTGGGACCTCTCCTCTGGAACGTCGGCTACGATTGGCTCCTGCGGGGAGCTCTCCTCCGAGGCACGAGTGTCGTCTGCTACGCGGACGACACTCTCCTCACCGCCCGGGGGGGGAGCTTCAGGGAGGCGGCCAACTTGGCCTCGGCGGGTGGATCCTTGGTCGCGGGGAGGATCCGCCGCCTGGGACTTACGGTGGCGCTGCACAAAACCGAGGCCGTGTTTTTCCACGGACCTCGGCAGCGCCCCCCACCTGACGCCCACATCTTCGTGGAGGGCGTCAGAATCGAGGTCAAGGCCCAGATGAAATATCTGGGCCTCGTACTCGACAGCAGGTGGCGCTTCGGCCCGCATTTTAGCGGGCAGTCGTCGCGCCTGCTGAAACCGCGGGCGCCCTCTCATGGCTGCTTCCCAACCTGGGGGGGGCCCAGCGCACGATGCCGGCAACTGTACGCCGGCATCTTGAAGAGTATGGCCCTCTACGGGGCCCCTATCTGGGAGGACTCCCTCCAGAGGAGGGAGAACGCCGCCGCCTTACGGGCGCCCCAGAGGGCCATAGCTCAGCGGGCGGCGCGGGCCTACCGCACGGTGGGCTCCGCGGCAGCGTGTGCTCTGGCCGGCACCCCGCCTTGGGAACTCGAGGCGTGGGTGCTCGCCAGAGTATACGAGTGGACGGCGGGGCGGAGGGCGAGAGGGGAACGCCCCGCCCCGGAAGAGCGGGAGGCCGTCCGGCGGGAGGCGAGGGACGCCATCGTCGTCCACTGGACGCGGGACCTCGCCACCGCAGTCTTCGGCCGCCGAACCGTCGACGCGATCGGGCCGGTCCTGCGAGACTGGCTCGAGCGGTCGCACGGGTTCCTCTCGTTCCGTCTGGTGCAGGTGCTGTCCGGGCACGGGTGTTTCGGATCGTACCTGCACCGGATCGGACGGGAGGAGACGCCGTCGTGCCAGGACTGTGGCGCGGCGGAGGACACGGCTCAGCACACCCTCGAGGTGTGCCCGTCGTGGACGGAGCCGCGCCGCAGTCTCACTGCGGTGATCGGACGGGACCTCTCACTCCCCGGTGTGGTTAACGCCATGCTGAGGGACGAGGGGTCCTGGGCGGCAGTCGCCTCCTTCTGTGAACACGTCATGTCCCAGAAGGAGGCGGCGGAGCGCGCGCGGGAGGTCGACCCTCACGCGGCGCCGCTCCGAAGGCAGAGGAGGGGTCGGAGAAGACGTCAGTATGACAGTCATCTCCGACTCCTGCCAGGTGGAGGCCAGCAGGCAACGGGTGCGGGGGCACCCTTGCCTGTATTGCACAGGCCTCCACCAATGCCGGACGGGAATGGCCAGGTGTTCCCGGCTATTCCCGTTGCCCACCAACCTGGGGGGCTAGCGGGGCCCGCCAGCTAGGCGGGCACGCGCCGGGAGGGTTGTGGACGTAAAGGCTGAGCCGGTTTCCCATGACCCTCCACCACGGCGACGAGGGAACACCGCTGAGTTTTAGTGGGTATACTGTCATACACCGACAGGAGTCCCACATACCCCGTCTCGTCCCCCGACGAACGGGCATGCATAAAGCATTTCTCAGCGCAAAAAAAAAAAAAAAAAAAAAAGGTTAGGTTGTTGCAGGCCTCCCGTGAGGAAGGGCATAGTGCCGGCGCAGGTTCGCCCTGTTGCCACCGCCGCTGCCACCGCCGTCGTCGTCGCCGCTGCAGCTGCAGCTCCGGCGGCGGTAGCGGAGGAGGGGGGATCGATGTCGGAATAATGGGTTCCGACTATCGCATCCTCCAGGCGAACACCAACCACTGCAGAGCGGCCCAGGACCTGTTAGTGCAGGCCATGGGCCGAGTGGTTGGTGAACGTAGCGGCGGTCGCCGAGCCCTACTCGATCCCCGGCAGCTGGCTGGGTGACGAGGACGGCTCGGTGGCATTAGCGGCGCGGTCTTCCACAGACTCCCCTCCCCTCTCGCTATTAGAGAGGGGACCGGGATACGTGGCCGCCGCATGGGGAGACTTGGCCCTTGTGGGGGTCTATTTCTCCCCAAACCGCCCGCTCCGGGACTTTGAGATTTATCTCGGAGTCCTGGCCGCCGTGGTCGGCAGGGCGGTGCCGCGTCAGGTCTGCCTCTTGGGAGACCTGAATGCCAAGTCGGTGACCTGGGGCAACCCGGCCACCGACGCTCGCGGGAGGGCGGTGGAGCTGTGGGCAGCCTCCTCTGGACTCTCCCTCTTGAACAGAGGAAGCGTCCAGACATGCGTGCGGCGTCGGGGTGGCTCAATGGTGGACGTCACTTTTGCCACCCAGGCGTTGGCCGCGCGGCGTGCTGAACTGGCGGGTGGACCTGGTGGAGACCATGTCGGACCACCGCTACGTGCGGTTCGACATCTCCGCCAGCGTCTCCGGAGGGATGCAGTCCGTCTCGGGGCGATCATCGTTCCCGCGGTGGGCTGTAGCCCGCCTGGACAGGGAGGCAGCGGGGGAAGCGGCGTTCCTGCGGGACTGGCTGTCGCCGCCTACCACCGGCATGGACGTGGACGAAGCGGCGGGGCGACTCAGAGAGTCTCTGACCGAGGTATGCAACCATAGCATGCCTCCTAGTTTTAGTGGGTATACTGTCATACACCGACAGGAGTCCCACATACCCCGTCTCGTCCCCCGACGAACGGGCATGCATAAAGCATTTCTCAGCGCAAAAAAAAAAAAAAAAAAAAAAAAAAAAAAAAAAAGGTTAGGTTAGGTTCCCCACCGAGGGTGTCTCCACGTTGTCGTCGTGGTGGGGCTTGAGTGTCTCAATGATCTTGGAGTTTTCCCATTCCAAGTGAGAGAACAGACTAAGAGAGACACACACGCCGGAGTCGCTTCAGACTCTGGCGAGGGGTGCCCTGTCCGTCGTTCCGGGCAGTGCGCGATTCACGCTCCGAGTCATCGGAGTGTGAATATGGGGAGGGACACATCGTGTACCGTGCGATGGCTCACGGAGCGGGCTCATCGGACGGTACGTGATTGGCGATTCACTCCTCGGGGTCCTCGGGGAGTGAATCGGGGTCGGGGATATTCCTTCATATGCCACGCGACGGACCATCGTTGCGGGGCATATGTTGGGATGTAATATTGTCGCCCTCTGGTACGCGTCTGCCCATCAGACGTGACTGTGAGGGCGATAGACTAGTCATAAGGGGGGGGGGGGGGAAATGATGATAAGAAGGGAGACAGGGACCACACCCTTCAAAGGAAAAACAAATAATGAAAAAGACGATTGAAAAGAGATTACCCCAGGGCGGTACCAGCTGCTCAGCAGCTGGAGAATCCGCCACGATCCCTTCGGGATCGTCATGCCCCTCGTATTCTGGGGAGGGCAACAACCGTCATCCGCTTGCCGATGGCAACAAGAGCCGAGGAGGCTCCTCGAGATCGAGGTCTTTTGAAGACCTCATCTCTTTTAGTTTTAACAACGGACGGGTCGTGCGCCACGCGGCGGACGCAGTGTCGGACTCTGGCACTGCGTCACTGAGGCCAGGAGCGGAGGCTCCAGCGGAGCCTCGCGTGGTTTTGGAGAGGGTGGGTGGTATGTCGTCTACCTTCGACAACACACCCACCCTTTCGCAAGCCGTTGCGGCCGCTCCCTCCAAGTTTTGGGGGAAGCGGCCGCGTGTCTGTGGGTCGGACGCGGGTTCGGCGGGTTTGTCCTCTAGCGAGGAGAACCTGCCGGCCCCCAAGGTGTCGACAACCAGGAGGGGCAGAGGTCGCGGGACGGCTTCCGGAATAAACACTCCGGCACCGTCACGTGACACTCGGGGCCGCTTCTTGAAGCGCCCTGATACGCCGATGGCCAGCGGAGTCAGCGACTCCGACGGCTCAATGCAGGTGGATCAATGTGATGCCGAGGCCTCCATCGCATTGTTGAGAACCAAGGCGGAGCTCAATGCCGCACGGAGAGAGGGCCGGAAGGCCATCGCGACCGACGAGGTCGCTGAGTTGGCTCGACGGGCAAGGGAGAGGCGGATGCAGACCGCCGCAGTCCCTGAAGGCTTGACGGCAGAGGCCCTTAGCCGTCAAGTTTTGGACGGCGTGGACGTCGTCCTGAAGGTAGCCACGAAATCTGGCAACCTGAAGGGGACGTTCACGCGGGCCCTAAAAGAGGCGGCCGACGGGATCAAGGAGGCGGTGGACGTCCTCCTTGACCGCACGATCTCGGAGGAGACGGTGAAGCTCCGAGAGGAAAATCACCGTCTCCAAACGAGGATGGAGGAGCTCCAGCGGGAGGTCAGCGCCCTGAGGGCAGACTTCAGCCGGCAGCAGGGTGCGACGACTGCGGACAGTCGTGCTCTGCCACAGAACGGGTCTTTGGGGGAAGACCAGTTCAACCGGCTGTTGAGCATAATGACCGCCCGCCTGGACAGCCTGGAGCCCAGGCTCAACCCCCCTGTTCGCCTTCGTCCGCCGCTGGCGGCAGATAAGCGAAGGAGGGGGGCGGAGCCCGCTCCAGCAACAGCTGGGCCAACGTGGGCACAGGTGGCTAAAGCGCCACCTGCGCCAAAAAAGCCCACGCAGGCGCCCAAAAAGCCCACGCAGGCGGGCAAAAAGGCCGTGAAGGGGACGAGAAATGCCACTGAAGGGAGCACCTCGTTCCCCAAAGAAAAAGAGGGTGGCTGGGAGACGGCCGAAAGCCGCAAAAAGAGGCGGAAGAGGGGCCGCAAGGCCAAGAACGCGCCCGGATCCAAGGGGCAGGCCCCGAAAATTCGCGTCCCCCGCTCCGAGGCTGTGGTAGTCACGCTGCAGCCCGAAGCAAAGGAGAGAGGCGTGACGTACCAGAAGGTACTGGCGGAGGCGAGAGGCAAGCTGGTCTTTGCCGATTTTGGCACCCCGGATGGCTTCCGTTTCAGAACGGCAGCCACGGGGGCCAAGATGTTCGAGTTGGCGGGGACCAGCAGTGCCGAGAGGGCGGACTCTCTAGCTGCAAAGCTGAGGGACGTCCTCAACCCCGAGGAGGCCCGGGTGTCCAGACCCATCAAGACGGCTGAGGTGCGCGTCGATGGGCTGGACGATTCTGTTTTCCCGGAGGAGGTGGTGGTGGCCATAGCCCGGAGCGGCGGATGCCCGCCAGAAAATGTGCGGGCGGGCGAAATCCGCGTCAACGCTGGAGGGCTGGGCACCATCTGGGTGCGGTGCCCAGTAACTGCGGCAAAAAAAGTTGCCGACGCGGGACGTCTGCTGGTGGGCTGGGTGTCAGCGAGAGTTAAACTCCTGGCACCCAGGGCCATGCAGTGTTACCGGTGCCTGGAGAAAGGGCACGTCCGGGCCCAGTGCACTAGCGAAGCAGACCGCAGCGATTTGTGTTATCGCTGCGGTCAGCCCGGCCATAAGGCGTCCCAGTGCTCCGCGGAGCCAAACTGCAGCCTCTGTGCGGCTGCAGGAAAGTCTGCGGGGCACAGAACTGGCGGCAACGCTTGCGGCGCGCCCAGAAAGCGCAGCAAGCGTTGGACCAAGGCTGCGGGGGCCGCACCCCCTAGCACCTCTTCGGCCGACTCCCGGCCTGTGGTTGGACGAGGCGCCGGGGAAATGGACTGCCAGTGATGGCGCTCCATTTCCTCCAGGCGAATATCAACCACTGCACCAGAGCTCAGGATCTCTTGGTCCTGAGTATGGCGGAGTGGTCGGTAAATGTGGCGGTGGTCGCTGAGCCGTATTTTGTCCCCCCCCGAGATAACTGGGCAGGGGATCTGGACGGCCTGGTGGCCATCATCGGCGCGACTCTTGTCGACGTGTCCCGGGGTCACGGTTGGGTTGCCGCCCTTGTGAACGGGATCGTCACGATCGGGGCATACTTTTCGCCCAACAGGAGTCTCGCCGACTTCGAGAGTTTCCTTGTCGAGTTGGGAGCCGTCGTCGGCCGGTCTCATCCTCGGCCCATTTTGCTTCTCGGTGATCTGAACGCCAAATCTGCGGCGTGGGGATCCCCGGTCACAGACCCGAGAGGCGATGTGCTAGAGGAGTGGGCCGTTACGACGGGCCTGGCTGTCTTAAATCGGGGTTCGGCCTACACGTGTGTGCGACAGCGGGGCGGATCCATTGTGGACGTGTCGTTTGCTAGTCCCGCTGTCGCGCACCGCGTTCGTGATTGGCACGTGGAAGCGGAGGTGGAGACGCTATCGGATCACCGATACATACGCTTCGACGTCTCCACCCAGACCGCTGAAGGTCGTAGCCAATCGGCCCCCCGAAGAGACGGCCCGCGTTGGGCGCTGAAACGCCTCGACAGGGAGGCTCTCGAGGAAGCCACTATCGTCCAAGCCTGGATCCGGGAGTCGGCTACCGTCGGTCCCGTCGACGTCGAACGGGAGGCGCAGTGGTTTAGCGACGCGATGACGCAAATCTGCGACGCGTCCATGCCACGCGTCTCCTCTCTGTCCGCAAGGCGCCGCGTGTACTGGTGGTGCGTCGAGGTAGAGCGGCTGCGCGTCGAGTGCGCAGACGCCAGACGCCCGTACACGCGATGTCGGAGGAGACGTCTGCGGGATCCCGACGAAGAAGCCGCGCTGTATGAGGTGTACCGCGCGGCGAAGGAGGCTCTGTGGCTGGCCATCGGCGAGTCAAAGACGCGCTCCAGAGAGGAGCTGCTGGCGACCCTAGACGGGGATCCGTGGGGGCGCCCTTACCGCACGGTCCGAGGGAAACTTCGGCCGTGGGCGCCCCCGCTAACGGAAGGTCTCGAGCCGCAGTTTCTGGAGCGAGTGGTCTCGGCTCTCTTCCCTGAGAGAGCCGAGTACGAGCCACCGTCGATGGCTCTGCCCACAGCTGCAGAGTCGGAAGAAGAGGAGAGCGAAACCGTCCCAGAGGTGACACAGGCGGAGATGAGCGCGGCCATATTGCGGCTCCGGGCAAAAAACACTGCTCCGGGGCCCGACGGAGTGCCTGGTCGCGCTCTAGTCCTCGCCCTGAAGGAGCTGGAGCCCCCACTGAGGGGACTCTTCTCGGCGTGCCTTGAGCGGGGCCAGTTCCCTAGCAGGTGGAAGACTGGTCGACTGGTCCTGCTCAGGAAGGCGGGGCGCCCAGCGGATTCGTCGTCGGCTTATCGGCCCATAGTGCTGCTGGACGAGGCGGGCAAGATGCTCGAGCGTGTAATCGCAGATCGCCTCGTCAGCCACTTGTGTACAGAGGGGCCGAACCTGGCCGACAGCCAGTTTGGCTTCCGGCGTGGGCGCTCCACCATCGACGCCATCATGAGGGTGAGAGTCCTGGCGGAGGAAGCGGTGTCCCAGGGTGGGGTGGTGCTGGCGGTGTCCTTGGACATCTCCAACGCGTTCAACACCCTGCCCTGGGGTTGCATTAGGGAGGCCCTGCGATACCATCGGGTGCCTTCCTACCTCCGCAACATTGTGGGGGCTTATCTGTCTGGAAGGTGTGTCACCTACATGGGACGCGACGGCGCGGGCCGTCGCGAGATGTCGTGCGGTGTTCCGCAGGGGTCGGTTCTGGGCCCACCCCTGTGGAACATCGGTTACGACTGGGTTTTGCGGTGCGAGCTCCCGCCGGGAGTGGACCTGACGTGTTATGCGGACGACACGCTGGTCACGGCTCGGGGGAGCTCGTACAGGGAGGCAGCGTTGCTGGCTACGGCTGCGGTCTCACAGGTGGTGAGCCGCATACGACGCCTGGGGCTGGAAGTGGCCCTCAACAAGTCGGAGGCCATTGCTTTTCATGGCCCCCGACGGGCGCCGCCGTTGGGATCACACATTGTGGTCGGTGGGGTCCGGATCGCTGTCGAGTCAACCATGAAGTACTTAGGATTGGTGCTCGACAGCCGTTGGGACTTCGGCCCCCACTTTCAGCGGTTGGTGCCCAAGTTGATGGGCGCGGCGGGCGCGCTGTCAACGCTGCTTCCCAATCTGGGGGGCCCGAGCACCGCCTGTAGGCGGTTATACGTGGGGATCGTGCGATCGATGGCCCTTTACGGGGCCCCGATCTGGGCGACAGACCTGACGGCTCGCACTATCGCGGTCCTGCGCAGACCGCAGAGAGCGATGGCCGTCAGGGTCATACGGGGATATCGCACGATCTCCTACGAGGCGGCTTGTGTACTGGCCGGATCCCCGCCGTGGGACCTGGAGGCGAAGACCCTCGCGACACTGCACCAGTGGCGCGAGGAGGCCAATGATCGGGGCGAGAGGCTGGTGCAGCGACAGATCACGCTGTACCGGTCTCAGCTCCGACAGGTCATGGTGGCGGAATGGCGGGGGAGGTTAGAGCTCCCTACCGCCGGCCTCGACACGGTCGAGGCGATCCGGCCAGTACTCGACGACTGGCTCGGGAGGAAGCACGGCTCCCTGACGTTTCGGGCGACGCAGGTGCTCTCGGGGCACGGCTGCTTCGGGAAGTACCTGTGTCGCATAAGCAGGGAGCCGGACGCCCGGTGCCATCACTGCGTCCACTGTCCGGAGGACACGGCGCGGCATACGCTGGCCGAGTGCGCCGCGTGGGATGAGCCGCGCCGTGCGCTCGTTACGGAGGTAGGAGGAGACCTGTCGCTGCCGACCGTCGTTCGCTCGATGGTCGGCAGCGCAGAGTCCTGGGACGCGGTGGTGTCCTTCTGCGAAACCGTCATGTCGCAGAAGGAGGCTGCGGAAAGGGAGAGGGAGATGACGAGCTCCCGTCCATCCCGCAGCAGACGCACCGGGCGTCGGCAGAGGGCGGACAACGCCCTCTTCCGGCCCCCCTAAATAGGTCCAGGGGCGACGGATTCGGGGACGTCCGTCGCCCCCGATCACACTGGACCCGAGACGGCGGCGCGTAGTGTTCCACGCGCGCCTCTCTCAGACGTAACGGGGGGAGTTTTACACCTCACTCCCCCCCGGGACGAGGCCCGCCGAGGTCAGGCGGGCCGGCACTAGTCCGGGGCAGCGGAAGTCGCATCAGATCCCGTTGCCCCCCGACGCAAGTGTGCGAGGGAACACCGCTGAGTTTTAGTGGGTATACTGTCATACACCGACAGGAGTCCCACATACCCCGTCTCGTCCCCCGACGAACGGGCGGGCATAAAGCATTTCTCAGCGAAAAAAAAAAAAAAAAAAAAAAAAAAAAAAAAAAAAAGTTTAGGTTGGGGGATCCCCCACAGCGCATACTTCCTCGCAGTATCCCCTGGGCAACGCCGTGTCTGACCACCGTAACGGAGTGGCAGACCGGCGGCTAAAGTGCGCTGTGCTTCGTTGGCATAAAGCGGTAGTCAACGAATATGTCGAATTTTTTAAAACACAAAAACCTGCGGGACGCCTCCGGGCGTTTCGTCTCGAGTCGCTCGTCCCTGGGCGATTTAAACGGCCCTTCTCAGGGCCAACCAAAAGGCCCTTCTCAGGGCCAACCAAAAGGCCCTTCTCAGGGCCACACCGGCGACGCTCAAGCGTCGGATGCTGACCGCGCACCATCCGCGGTCAGCTTTTTTAGCGGACCAGGCGAGCTGTCGGACTCCGACGAATCCAACATGGATACGTCGGCGGCCGACAGCGACCGCCCTGGGCGGAAGAGGGCCTTCCTGAGGCCCGGGTCCGAGGGCTCCTCGGAGTCGATGGGCAGGGCGAAGAAGAAGTCGAAGTCTAAAAAGGCTTCGACTTCTTCTACGACTGGCACCCACGATGTGGGGTTGGCGGACGCCGAGCGCCAGCTCAACCTGGCCAAAAGGGCGCAGGTCCAGCAGGACCTGGAGGAGAGGGTCGCGGCCAGAGAGCGCCAGGCGCAAATCGCCAGGTCGAGGGCTGGCTATGGCGCATCAAGTGTGCTGTACGCCGACCACTCCCTGGCGGAGCTGGAGCGCATGGCGCTAGAGGACAAAGAGGAGGTTCTGGAGGTCGCCTCAAAGTCCTCCAATTTGAAGGGGACCTTCCAGAAGGCCCTCAAATGCCGTGCCGCCAGCCTACACGGCATCGTCCTGGAGCTGGTCGGGCGGACGGCCACGGACGAGACGCGGCAGCTGCAGGCGAAGGTGGATCGCCTGCAGGCGGAGGTCAGCCAGCTTCATCAGAAGCTGGCTGACGCCACGGCCCGGCCTGCCCAATCCGCCCCAGCCCCGGTGGTAGGAGGCTCCTCCTTCTCCCCTGCCAACCTTGAGGACATCATCCGCAGGGTTGTCATGGAGGAGAGGGCCTTCACCAGAGCCTGCTTCGCAGGCATCGAGGACCGGCTCTTGCCGGAAAGGCGGCTCCGCCCGCCGCTTGCGGCGGACAAGAGTCGCCCACCGACGGAGTCGGAACCTGCGCCTGTGGCGGGCTCGGCGTCGGGTGCGCAGCCCCAGGCCCCGAAGCCCTCCAAGGGCAAGGGTAAGGGCAAGAGGAGCAAGGCGGCTCCTCAAACCCCGAGCCCTGCAACGGGCACGGAAGGCGCGTCTGGGTCGGCTGCCACTCCGGCGGCGGCCCCCCAGACATCGCAGGGGGTAGACGCCCTTCTTCCCTCCACCACCCCGGCCAACAAGTCGTGGACGGAAGTGGTCAGGAGGGGAAAGGGGAAGAAGCCCGCTGCGGCTGCTGGGCCCGCTGCGGCTGCTAGGCCCGCTGCAGCTGCTAAGCCTGCCGCGGCTACTCGCGCAGCCAAAAAGGCTCCAGCCGGCGGGAGGAAGTTGGTTCCTCCCAAAACCGCGGCCGTCGTCGTGACCATCACCCCGGCGGCCGTGGAGCGGGGCGAGACGTACGAGTCCGTCCTAAGGCGGGCTCGTACCAATGCTGATCCCTCCCAGCTGGGGATCAGCAACATTACGTGCCGCCGAACCCTAACCGGAGCTCGAATCTTCGAGTTCTCGGGGGAGCGGCGGCACACGAACGCGGACCTCTTCGCAACAAAGTTGCAAGAGGTCATCGCGGATGCGGCGACGGTCGGCAGGCCCGTCAAGACCGCAGCCTTGGAGGTGGCCGATCTCGATGATTCGGTCACCAAAGAGGATGTGGTGGCGGCCGTCGCGGCGGCTGGAGGCTGCGACGCTGGCGCGGTGAAGGGTGGAGCCGTCAGGCCCGGCCGCCGCGGCATGGGCATCATCCGCGTGGAGTGCCCGGTCGCCGCGGCTGGTGCTGTCCTTGCTGCGACCAAGGGGCGGCTGCTCGTCGGGTTTAGCTCGGTCGTGGTGCGGGCACTTGAGGACCAGCCAACGCGCTGCTTCAAGTGCTTCGCGTTCGGCCACACCCGACCCACGTGTCCCTCCAAGTTCGACTGGGGGGACACGTGCTACCGTTGCGGGCAGCAGGGACACAAAAGTGTCACCTGCCGCGCCACCGCGCAGCACTGCGCGGCGTGCGCCGCTAGTGGCCGCCCCGCGGACCACAAAATGACGGGCAGCAAGTGCAGGCCTCCCGTGAGGAAGGGCATAGTGCCGGCGCAGGTTCGCCCTGTTGCCACCGCCGCTGCCACCGCCGTCGTCGTCGCCGCTGCAGCTGCAGCTCCGGCGGCGGTAGCGGAGGAGGGAGGATCGATGTCGGAATAATGGGTTCCGACTATCGCATCCTCCAGGCGAACACCAACCACTGCAGAGCGGCCCAGGACCTGTTAGTGCAGGCCATGGCCGAGTGGTTGGTGAACGTAGCGGCGGTCGCCGAGCCCTACTCGATCCCCGGCAGCTGGCTGGGTGACGAGGACGGCTCGGTGGCATTAGCGGCGCGGCCTTCCACAGACTCCCCTCCCCTCTCGCTATTAGAGAGGGGACCGGGATACGTGGCCGCCGCATGGGGAGACTTGGTCCTTGTGGGGGTCTATTTCTCCAAAAACCGCCCACTCCGGGACTTTGAGATTTATCTCGGAGTCCTGGCCGCCGTGGTCGGCAGGGCGGTGCCGCGTCAGGTCTGCCTCTTGGGAGACCTGAATGCCAAGTCGGTGACCTGGGGCAACCCGGCCACCGACGCTCGCGGGAGGGCGGTGGAGCTGTGGGCAGCCTCCTCTGGACTCTCCCTCTTGAACAGAGGGAGCGTCCAGACATGCGTGCGGCGTCGGGGTGGCTCAATAGTGGACGTCACTTTCGCCACCCAGGCGTTGGCCGCGCGCGTGCTGAACTGGCGGGTGGACCTGGTGGAGACCATGTCGGACCACCGCTACGTGCGGTTCGACATCTCCGCCAGCGTCTCCGGAGGGATGCAGCCCGTCTCGGGGCGATCATCGTTCCCGCGGTGGGCTGTAGCCCGCCTGGACAGGGAGGCAGCGGGGGAAGCGGCGTTCCTGCAGGACTGGCTGTCGCCGCCTACCACCGGCATGGACGTGGACGAAGCGGCGGGGCGACTCAGAGAGTCTCTGACCGAGGTATGCAACCATAGCATGCCTCGGTCTAGCCGACCGCCGCCCAGACGCGCCGTGTACTGGTGGTCGACGGAGCTGGCGGGGCTTCGAGCCGCGTGCGTGGAGGCGAGGAGGGCCTACACGCGGAGCCGGCGGCGGCGTCGACGGGACCCGGCCGACGAGGACCATCTCTACGAGGTGTACGTGGGGGCAAAAATGGTCCTCGAGCGGGCCATCGCCACCGCCAGGGACTCGTCGAGAGCCGAGCTGCTGGAGGGTCTCGACAACGACCCCTACGGGAGACCATATAAGGCAGCGCGCAACAAGTTGCGCCCCTTTGGTCCCCCGGTTGCCGAGACCCTGGAGCCCTCATTTCTGGACGGGGTGGTCCAGTCCCTGTTCCCGCGCAGGGGCAACTTCACCCCGCCAGTGATGGGCCCAGCGCTGGAGGAGGCTCCGCCGCCGCCGGACGAGGAAGCGGAGGAGGCCCCGCCTGTCACGGAGTCGGAACTTGGCGCGGCGATTCTCCGCATCCGCGCCAAGAAAACGGCTCCGGGCCCCGACGGCGTGCCTGCAAGAGTGGTGGCAATCGCCGCCGCTCAAATGCAGGAGCGGTTTCGGGACCTCTTCAGCGCATGCTTTGCGTCGGGGAGGTTCCCGAAGCCGTGGAAGGACGGGCAGCTGTGCCTCCTCCGCAAGGAGGGCCGCCCGGCAGACTCCCCCTCGGCATACCGGCCCATCGTCCTGCTCGATGAGGTCGGTAAAATGTTCGAGGGGATAATAGCTGCCCGCCTAAAGGGCCACTTGCGGGACATCGGGCCGGACTTGTCGGACGCTCAGTTCGGTTTTCGGGCTGAGCGTTCCACCGTGGACGCGCTGGCCTGCCTCAAGGGCCAGGTGAAGGAGGCGGTGGAGGCGGGGGACGGATTGTTGGCCGTGTCGTTCGACATAGCCAATGCCTTCAACTCCGTTCCCCACTCCACCATCCTAGAGGCGCTCCGATTCCACGGAGTGCCTCGATACCTGCGCCGTCTGCTGGCCAGCTACCTGGAGGACCGGGCGGTCCTCCTGGTAAATAGGTCTGGACAAGTCCGGCGATATGCCGTCGAGGCCGGCGTTCCGCAGGGGTCGGTCGTGGGACCTCTCCTCTGGAGCGTCGGCTACGATTGGCTCCTGCGGGGAGCTCTCCTCCGAGGCACGAGTGTCGTCTGCTACGCGGACGACACTCTCCTCACCGCCCGGGGGGGGAGCTTCAGGGAGGCGGCCAACTTGGCCTCGGCGGGTGGATCCTTGGTCGCGGGGAGGATCCGCCGCCTAGGACTTGCGGTGGCGCTGCACAAAACCGAGGCCGTGTTTTTCCACGGACCTCGGCAGCGCCCCCCACCTGACGCCCACATCTTCGTGGAGGGCGTCAGAATCGGGGTCAAGGCCCAGATGAAATATCTGGGCCTCGTACTCGACAGCAGGTGGCGCTTCGGCCCGCATTTTAGCGGGCTGTCGTCGCGCCTGCTGAAAACCGCGGGCGCCCTCTCATGGCTGCTTCCCAACCTGGGGGGGCCCAGCGCACGATGCCGGCAATTGTACGCCGGCATCTTGAAGAGTATGGCCCTCTACGGGGCCCCTATCTGGGAGGACTCCCTCCAGAGGAGGGAGAATGCCGCCGCCTTACGGGCGCCCCAGAGGGCCATAGCTCAGCGGGCGGCGCGGGCCTACCGCACGGTGGGCTCCGCGGCAGCGTGTGCTCTGGCCGGCACCCCGCCTTGGGAACTCGAGGCGTGGGTGCTCGCCAGAGTATACGAGTGGACGGCGGGGCGGAGGGCGAGAGGGGAACGCCCCGCCCCGGAAGAGCGGGAGGCCGTCCGGCGGGAGGCGAGGGACGCCATCGTCGTCCACTGGACGCGGGACCTCGCCACCGCAGTCTTCGGCCGCCGAACCGTCGACGCGATCGGGCCGGTCCTGCGAGACTGGCTCGAGCGGTCGCACGGGTTCCTCTCGTTCCGTCTGGTGCAGGTGCTGTCCGGGCACGGGTGTTTCGGATCGTACCTGCACCGGATCGGACGGGAGGGGACGCCGTCGTGCCACGACTGTGGCGCGGCGGAGGACACGGCGCAGCACACCCTCGAGGTGTGCCCGTCGTGGACGGAGCCGCGCCGCAGTCTCATTGCGGCGATCGGACGGGACCTCTCACTCCCCGGTGTGGTTAACGCCATGCTGAGGGACGAGGGGTCCTGGGCGGCAGTCGCCTCCTTCTGTGAACACGTCATGTCCCAGAAGGAGGCGGCGGAGCGCGCGCGGGAGGTCGACCCTCACGCGGCGCCGCTCCGAAGGCAGAGGAGGGGTCGGAGAAGACGTCAGTATGACAGTCATCTCCGACTCCTGCCAGGTGGAGGCCAGCAGGCAACGGGTGCGGGGGCACCCTTGCCTGTATTGCACAGGCCTCCACCAGTGCCGGACGGGAATGGCCAGGTGTTCCCGGCCATTCCCGTTGCCCACCAACCTGGGGGGCTAGCGGGGCCCGCCAGCTAGGCGGGCACGCGCCGGGAGGGTTGTGGACGTAAAGGCTGAGCCGGTTTCCCATGACCCTCCCACCACGGCGACGAGGGAACACCGCTGAGTTTTAGTGGGTATACTGTCATTGACAGGAGTCCCACATACCCCGTCTCGTCCCCCGACGAACGGGCATGCATAAAGCATTTCTCAGCGCAAAAAAAAAAAAAAAAAAAAAAAAAAAAAAAAAAAAAAAAAAAAAAAAGGTTAGGTTAGGTTAGGTTAGGTTCCCCACCGATGCTTCGGGAAGTACCTGTGCTGCTTCGGGAAGTACCTGTGTCGCATAAGCAGGGAGCCGGATGCCCGGTGCCATCACTGCGTCCACTGTCTGGAGGACACGGCGCGGCATACGCTGGCCGAGTGCGCCGCGTGGGATGAGCCGCGCCGTGCGCTCGTTACGGAGGTAGGAGGAGACCTGTCGCTGCCGACCGTCGTTTGCTCGATGGTCGGCAGCGCAGAGTCCTGGGACGCGGTGGTGTCCTTCTGCGAAACCGTCATGTCGCAGAAGGAGGCTGCGGAGAGGGAGAGGGAGATGACGAGCTCCCGCCCATCCCGCAGCAGACGCACCGGGCGTCGGCAGAGGGCGGACAACGCCCTCTTCCGGCCCCCCTAAATAGGTCCAGGGGCGACGGATTCGGGGACATCCGTCGCCCCCGATCACACTGGACCCGAGACGGCGGCGCGTAGTGTTCCACGCGCGCCTCTCTCAGACGTAACGGGGGGAGTTTTACACCTCACTCCCCCCCGGGACGAGGCCCGCAGGTAAGGCGGGCCGGCACTAGTCCGGGGCAGCGGAAGTCGCATCAGATCCCGTTGCCCCCCGACGCAAGTGTGCGAGGGAACACCGCTGAGTTTTAGTGGGTATACTGTCATACACCGACAGGAGTCCCACATACCCCGTCTCGTTCCCCTACGAACGGGCATGCATAAAGCATTTCTCAGCGACAAAAAAAAAAAAAAAAAAAAAAAAGGTTCCCCACCGAGGGTGTCTCCACGTTGTCGTCGTGGTGGGGCTTGAGTGTCTCAATGATCTTGGAGTTTTACCATTCCAAGTGAGAGACCAGACTAAGAGAGACACACACGCCGGAGTCGCTTCAGACTCTGGCGAGGGGTGCCCTGTCCGTCGTTCCGGGCAGTGCGCGATTCACGCTCCGAGTCATCGGAGTGTGAATATGGGGAGGGACACATCGTGTACCGTGCGATGGCTCACGGAGCGGGCTCATCGGACGGTACGTGATTGGCGATTCACTCCTCGGGGTGAGTGTGAGGGAGTGAATCGGGGTCGGGGATATTCCTTCATATGCCACGCGACGGACCATCGTTGCGGGGCATATGTTGGGATGTAATATTGTCGCCCTCTGGTACGCGTCTGCCCATCAGACGTGACTGTGAGGGCGATAGACTAGTCATAAGGGGGGGGGGGGGAAACGATGATGAGAAGGGAGACAGGGACCACACCCTTCAAAGGAAAAAATAAAATGAAAAAGACGATTTGGAAGATATTACCCCAGGGCGGTACCAGCTGCTCAGCAGCTGGAGAATCCGCCACGATCCCTACGGGATCGTCAAGCCCCTCGTATTCTGGGGGGGGCAACAAACGTCTTCCGCTTGCCAATGGCAACGAGAGCCGAGGAGGCTCATCGAGATCGAGGTCTTTTGAAGACCTCATCTCTTTTAATTATAACCAAGGACGGGTCGAGCGCCACGCGTCGGACGCAGTGTCGGACTCTGGCACTGCGTCACTGAGGCCAGGAGCGGAGGCTCCAGCGGAGCCTCGCGTGGTTTTGGAGAGGGTGGGTGGTATGTCGTCTACCTTCGACAACACACCCACCCTTTCGCAAGCCGTTGCGGCCGCTCCCTCCAAGTTTTGGGGGGAAGCGGCCGCGTGTCTGTGGGTCGGACGCGGGTTCGGCGGGTTTGTCCTCTAGCGAGGAGAACCTGCCGGCCCCCAAGGTGTCGACAACCAGGAGGGGCAGAGGACGCGGGTTGCCTTCCGGGGCAAACACTCCGGCACCGTCACGTGATACTCGGGGCCGCTTCCTGAAGCGCCCTGATACGCCGATGGCCAGCGGAGTTAGCGACTCCGACGGCTCAATGCATGTGGAGCAGGGTGATGCCGAGGCCTCCATCGCTTTGCTCAGCACAAAGGCCGAGCTCAGTGCCGCGAGGAGAGAGGGCCGGAAGGCCATCGCGACCGACGAGGTCGCTGAGTTGGCTCGACGGGCAAGGGAGAGGCGGATGCAGACCACCGCAGCTCCTGAAGGCTTGACGGCAGAGGCCCTTAGCCGCCAAGTTTTGGACGGCGTGGACGTCGTCCTGAAGGTAGCCACGAAATCTGGCAACCTGAAGGGGACGTTCACGCGGGCCCTAAAAGAGGCGGCGGACGGGATCAAGGAGGCGGTGGACGTCCTCCTTGACCGCACGATCTCGGAGGAGACGGTGAAGCTCCGAGAGGAAAATCACCGTCTCCAAACGAGGATGGAGGAGCTCCAGCGGGAGGTCAGCGCCCTGAGGGCAGACTTCAGCCGGCAGCAGGGTGCGACGACTGCGGACAGTCGTGCTCTGCCACAGAACGGGTCTTTGGGGGAAGACCAGTTCAACCGGCTGTTGAGCATAATGACCGCCCGCCTGGACAGCCTAGAGCCCAGGCTCAACCCCCCTGTTCGCCTTCGTCCGCCGCTGGCGGCAGATAAGCGAAGGAAGGAGGCGGAGCCCGCTCCAGCAACAGCTGGGCCAACGTGGGCACAGGTGGCTAAAGCGCCACCTGCGCCAAAAAAGCCCACGCAGGCGCCCAAAAAGCCCACGCAGGCGGGCAAAAAGGCCGTGAAGGGGACGAGTAACGCCACTGAAGGGAGCAGCTCGTCCCCCAAAGAAAAAGAGGGTGCCTGGAGGACGGCCGAGAGCCGGAAAAAGAGGCGGAAGAGGGGCCGCAAGGCCAAGAACGCGCCGGGCTCCAAGGGGCAGGCCCCGAAAATCCGCGTCCCTCGCTCCGAGGCTGTAGTGGTCACACTGCAGCCCGAAGCCAAGGAGAGGGGCGTTACGTACCAAAAAATACTGGCAGAGGCGAGGGGCAAGCTGGTCTTTGCCGATTTTGGCACCCCGGATGGCTTCCGTTTTAGAACGGCAGCCACGGGGGCCAAGATGTTCGAGTTGGCGGGGACCAGCAGTGCCGAGAGGGCGGACTCTCTAGCTGCAAAGCTGAGGGACGTCCTCAACCCCGAGGAGGCCCGGGTGTCCAGACCCATCAAGACGGCTGAGGTGCGCGTCGATGGGCTGGACGACTCTGTTTCCCCGGAGGAGGTGGTGGTGGCCATAGCCCGGAGCGGTGGATGCACGCCAGAAAATGTGCGGGCGGGCGAAATCCGCGTCAACGCTGGAGGGCTGGGCACCATCTGGGTGCGGTGCCCAGTAGCTGCGGCAAGGAAAGTTGCCGACGCGGGACGTCTCCTGGTGGGCTGGGTGTCAGCGAGAGTTAAACTCCTGGCACCCAGGGCCATGCAGTGCTACCGGTGCCTGGAGAAAGGGCACGTCCGGGCCCAGTGCACTAGCGAAGCAGACCGCAGCGATTTGTGTTATCGCTGCGGTCAGCCCGGCCATAAGGCGTCCCAGTGCTCCGCGGAGCCAAACTGCAGCCTCTGTGCGGCTGCAGGAAAGTCTGCGGGGCACAGAACTGGCGGCAACGCTTGCGGCGCGCCCAGAAAGCGCAGCAAGCGTTGGACCAAGGCTGCGGGGGCCGCACCCCCTAGCACCTCTTCGGCCGACTCCCGGCCTGTGGTTGGACGAGGCGCCGGGGAAATGGACTGCCAGTGATGGCGCTCCATTTCCTCCAGGCGAATATCAACCACTGCACCAGAGCTCAGGATCTCTTGATCCTGAGCATGGCGGAGTGGTCGGTAAATGTGGCGGTGGTCGCTGAGCCGTATTTTGTCCCCCCCCGAGATAACTGGGCAGGGGATCTGGACGGCCTGGTGGCCATCATCGGCGCGACTCTTGTCGACGTGTCCCGGGGTCACGGTTGGGTTGCCGCCCTTGTGAACGGGATCGTCACGATCGGGGCATACTTTTCGCCCAACAGGAGTCTCGCCGACTTCGAGAGTTTCCTTGTCGAGTTGGGAGCCGTCGTCGGCCGGTCTCATCCTCGGCCCATTTTGCTTCTCGGTGATCTGAACGCCAAATCTGCGGCGTGGGGATCCCCGGTCACAGACCCGAGAGGCGATGTGCTAGAGGAGTGGGCCGTTACGACGGGCCTGGCTGTCTTAAATCGGGGTTCGGCCTACACGTGTGTGCGACGGCGGGGTGGATCCATTGTGGACGTGTCGTTCGCTAGTCCCGCTGTCGCGCACCGCGCTCGTGATTGGCACGTGGAAGCGGAGGTGGAGACGCTATCGGATCACCGATACATACGCTTCGACGTCTCCACCCAGACCGCTGAAGGTCGTAGCCAATCGGCCCCCCGAAGAGACGGCCCGCGTTGGGCGCTGAAACGCCTCGACAGGGAGGCTCTCGAGGAAGCCACTATCGTTCAAGCTTGGATCCGGGAGTCGGCTACCGTCGGTCCCGTCGACGTCGAACAGGAGGCGCAGTGGTTTAGCGACGCGATGACGCAAATCTGCGACGCGTCCATGCCACGCGTCTCCTCTCTGTCCGCAAGGCGCCGCGTGTACTGGTGGTGCGTCGAGGTAGAGCGGCTGCGCGTCGAGTGCGCAGACGCCAGACGCCCGTACACGCGATGTCGGAGGAGACGTCTGCGGGATCCCGACGAAGAAGCCGCGCTGTATGAGGTGTACCGCGCGGCGAAGGAGGCTCTGTGGCTGGCCATCGGCGAGTCAAAGACGCGCTCCAGAGAGGAGCTGCTGGCGACCCTAGACGGGGATCCGTGGGGGCGCCCTTACCGCACGGTCCGAGGGAAACTTCGGCCGTGGGCGCCCCCGCTAACGGAAGGTCTCGAGCCGCAGTTTCTGGAGCGAGTGGTCTCGGCTCTCTTCCCTGAGAGAGCTGAGTACGAGCCACCGCCGATGGCTCTGCCCACAGCTGCAGAGTCGGAAGAAGAAGAGGAGAGCGAAACCGTCCCAGAGGTGACACAGGCGGAGATGAGCGTGGCCGTGATGCGGCTCCGGGCAAAAAACACTGCTCCGGGGCCCGACGGAGTGCCAGGTCGCGCTCTAGTCCTCGCCCTGAAGGAGCTGGAGCCCCCACTGAGGGGACTCTTCTCGGCGTGCCTTGAGCGGGGCCAGTTCCCTAGCAGGTGGAAGACTGGTCGACTGGTCCTGCTCAGGAAGGCGGGGCGCCCAGCGGATTCGTCGTCGGCTTATCGGCCCATAGTGTTGCTGGACGAGGCGGGCAAGATGCTCGAGCGTGTAATCGCAGATCGCCTCGTCAGCCACTTGTGTACAGAGGGGCCGAACCTGGCCGACAGCCAGTTTGGCTTCCGGCGTGGGCGCTCCACCATCGACGCCATCATGAGGGTGAGAGTCCTGGCGGAGGAAGCGGTGTCCCAGGGTGGGGTGGTGCTGGCGGTGTCCTTGGACATCTCCAACGCGTTCAACACCCTGCCCTGGGGTTGCATTAGGGAGGCCCTGCGATACCATCGAGTGCCTTCCTACCTCCGCAACATTGTGGGGGCTTATCTGTCTGGAAGGTGTGTCACCTACATGGGACGCGACGGCACGGGCCGTCGCGAGATGTCGTGCGGTGTTCCGCAGGGGTCGGTTCTGGGCCCACCCCTGTGGAACATCGGGTACGACTGGGTTTTGCGGTGCGAGCTCCCGCCGGGAGTGGACCTGACGTGTTATGCGGACGACACGCTGGTCACTGCTCGGGGGAGCTCGTACAGGGAGGCAGCGTTGCTGGCTACGGCTGCGGTCTCACAGGTGGTGAGCCGCATACGACGCCTGGGGCTGGAAGTGGCCCTCAACAAGTCGGAGGCCATTGCTTTTCATGGCCCCCGACGGGCGCCGCCGTTGGGATCACACATTGTGGTCGGTGGGGTCCGGATCGCTGTCGAGTCAACCATGAAGTACTTAGGATTGGTGCTCGACAGCCGTTGGGACTTCGGCCCCCACTTTCAGCGGTTGGTGCCCAAGTTGATGGGCGCGGCGGGCGCGCTGTCAACGCTGCTTCCCAATCTGGGGGGCCCGAGCACCGCCTGTAGGCGGTTGTACGTGGGGATCGTGCGATCGATGGCCCTTTACGGGGCCCCGATTTGGGCGACAGACCTGACGGCCCGCACTATTGCTGTTCTGCGCAGACCGCAGAGAGCGATGGCCGTCAGGGTCATACGGGGATATCGCACGATCTCCTACGAGGCGGCTTGTGTACTGGCCGGATCCCCGCCGTGGGACCTGGAGGCGAAGACCCTCGCGACACTGCACCAGTGGCGCGAGGCGGCCAATGATCGGGGCGAGAGGCTGGTGCAGCGACAGATCACGCTGTACCGGTCTCAGCTCCGACAGGTCATGGTGGCGGAATGGCGGGGGAGGCTAGAGCTCCCTACCGCCGGCCTCGACACGGTCGAGGCGATCCGGCCAGTACTCCACGACTGGCTCGGGAGGAAGCACGGCTCCCTGACGTTTCGGGCGACGCAGGTGCTCTCGGGGCACGGCTGCTTCGGGAAGTACCTGTGTCGCATAAGCAGGGAGCCGGACGCCCGGTGCCATCACTGCGTCCACTGTCTGGAGGACACGGCGCGGCATACGCTGGCCGAGTGCGCCGCGTGGGATGAACCGCGCCGTGCGCTCGTTACGGAGGTAGGAGGAGACCTGTCGCTGCCGACCGTCGTTCGCTCGATGGTCGGCAGCGCAGAGTCCTGGGACGCGGTGGTGTCCTTCTGCGAAACCGTCATGTCGCAGAAGGAGGCTGCGGAGAGGGAGAGGGAGATGACGAGCTCCCGCCCATCCCGCAGCAGACGCACCGGGCGTCGGCAGAGGGCGGACAACGCCCTCTTCCGGCCCCCCTAAATAGGTCCAGGGGCGACGGATTCGGGGACATCCGTCGCCCCCGATCACACTGGACCCGAGACGGCGGCGCGTAGTGTTCCACGCGCGCCTCTCTCAGACGTAACGGGGGGAGTTTTACACCTCACTCCCCCCCGGGACGAGGCCCGCCGAGGTCAGGCGGGCCGGCACTAGTCCGGGGCAGCGGAAGTCGCATCAGATCCCGTTGCCCCCCGACGCAAGTGTGCGAGGGAACACCGGTGTGGTTTTAGTCAGTACGAGTCTGACAGACCCCTCCGCTCTCCCCAGGGCGGAGAACATCCATAGAGGATTTCCACATCGAGAAAAAAAAAAAAAAAAAAAAGGTTAGGTTAGGTTAGGTTGGGGCCCCTATCTGGGAGGACTCCCTCCAGAGGAGGGAGAACGCCGCCGCCTTACGGGCGCCCCAGAGGGCTATAGCTCAGCGGGCGGCGCGGGCCTACCGCACGGTGGGCTCCGCGGCAGCGTGTGCTCTGGCCGGCACCCCGCCTTGGGAACTCGAGGCGTGGGTGCTCGCCAGAGTATACGAGTGGACGGCGGGGCGGAGGGCGAGAGGGGAACGCCCCGCCCCGGAAGAGCGGGAGGCCGTCCGGCGGGAGGCGAGGGACGCCATCGTCGTCCACTGGACGCGGGACCTCGCCACCGCAGTCTTCGGCCGCCGAACCGTCGACGCGATCGGGCCGGTCCTGCGAGACTGGCTCGAGCGGTCGCACGGGTTCCTCTCGTTCCGTCTGGTGCAGGTGCTGTCCGGGCACGGGTGTTTCGGATCGTACCTGCACCGGATCGGACGGGAGGAGACGCCGTCGTGCCACGACTGTGGCGCGGCGGAGGACACGGCGCAGCACACCCTCGAGGTGTGCCTGTCGTGGACGGAGCCGCGCCGCAGTCTCACTGCGGCGATCGGACAGGACCTCTCACTCCCCGGTGTGGTTAACGCCATGCTGGGAGACGAGGGGTCCTGGGCGGCAGTCGCCTCCTTCTGTGAACACGTCATGTCCCAGAAGGAGGCGGCGGAGCGCGCGCGGGAGGTCGACCCTCACGCGGCGCCGCTCCGAAGGCAGAGGAGGGGTCGGAGAAGACGTCAGTATGACAATCATCTCCGACTCCTACCAGGTGGAGGCCAGCAGGCAACGGGTGCGGGGGCACCCTTGCCTGTATTGCACAGGCCTCCACCAGTGCCGGACGGGAATGGCCAGGTGTTCCCGGCCATTCCCGTTGCCCACCAACCTGGGGGGATAGCGGGGCCCGCCAGCTAGGCGGGCACGCGCCGGGAGGGTTGTGGACGTAAAGGCTGAGCCGGTTTCCCATGACCCTCCCACCACGGCGACGAGGGAACACCGCTGAGTTTTAGTGGGTATACTGTCATACACCGACAGGAGTCCCACATACCCCGTCTCGTCCCCCGACGAACGGGCATGCATAAAGCATTTCTCAGCGCAAAAAAAAAAAAAAAAAAAAAAAAAAAAAAAAAAAAAAGGTTAGGTTAGGTTAGGTTAGGTTCCCCACCGAGGGTGTCTCCACGTTGTCGTCGTGGTGGGGCTTGAGTGTCTCAATGATCTTGGAGTTTTCCCATTCCAAGTGAGAGACCAGACTAAGAGAGACACACACGCCGGAGTCGCTTCAGACTCTTGCGAGGGGCGCTCTGTCCGTCGTCCCGGGCAGTGCGCGATTCACGCTCCGAATCATCGGAGGGTGAATATGGGAAGGGACGGATCGTACATCGTGCGATGACCCACGGAGCGGGTCTATCGGACGATGTGTGATTCGCGATTCACTCCTCGAGGTTCTCGGGGAGTGAATCGGAGCTGGAATATTTCGTCGTGTACCGTGCGATGGCTCACGGAGCGGGCTCATCGCACGGTACGTGATTAGTGATTCACTCCTCGAGGTTCTCGGGGAGTGAATCAGGGCTGGGATATTTCGTCGTGTACCGTGCGATGGCTCACGGAGCGGACTCATCGGACGGTACGTGATTGGTGATTCACTCCTCGGGGTCCTCGGGGAGTGAATCGGGGTCGGGGATCTTCCCTCATAATAATATGCCACGCGGCGGCCTATCGTTGCGGGGCATGTTTTGGGATGTGACATTCGTCGCCCTCTAGTACGCGTCTGCCCATCAGACGTGACTGTGAGGGCGATAGACTAGTCATAAGGGGGGGGGGGGTAAATGATGACAAGTAGGGAGACAGGGACCACACCCTTCAAAGGAAAAAAAAAAAAAATTACAATGAAAAAGACGCTTTGCAAGATTTTACCCCAGGGCGGTACCAGCTGCTCAGCAGCTGGAGAATCCGCCACGATCCCTTCGGGATCGTCAAGCCCCTCGTATTCTGGGGGGGGCAACAAACGTCTTCCGCTTGCCGATGGCAACGAGAGCCGAGGAGGCTCCTCGAGATCGAGGTCTTTTGAAGACCTCATCTCATTTAGTTTTAATAACAATGACCGAGGACGGGTCGAGCGCCACGCGTCGGACGCAGTGTCGGACTCTGGCGCTGCGTCACTGAGGCCGGGAACGGAGGCTCCAGCGGAGCCTCGCGTGGTTTTGGAAGGGGTGGGTGGTATGTCGTCTACCTTCGACAACACACCCACCCTTTCGCAAACAGTTGCGGCCGCTCCCTCCAAGTTTTGGGGGAAGCGGCCCCGTGTCTGTGAGTCGGACGCGTGCACGGCGGGTCTGTCCTCAAGCGAGGAGAACCTGCCGGCCGCGAAGGTGCCGACAGCCAGGAGGGGCAGAGGTCGCGGGACAGCTTCCGGAACAAAAACTCCGGCAGCGTCACGTGACACCCGGGGCCGCTTCCTGAAGCGCCCCGATACGCCGATGGCCAGCGGAGCGAGTGATTCGGATCGCGTCTCATCCGCGGTCTCGATCGACGAGCTGGGAGGGGTCACCGTCTCTCTTGTGGGCACAAAGGCGGAGGCCAACGCCGCGAAGCGTGCTCAAAACAAAGCAATCGCGGCCGATGAGGTCGCCGAAATGGCCCGTCAGGCCCGAGAGCGGCGGTCTGCCCAGGCGGCCAATGGAGAGAGCCTAACAGCAGAGGCTCTCAACCGCCAGGTGATGGACGGCGTGGATGTTGTCCTGAAGGTTGCGACCAAGTCCGGCAACCTGAAGGGCTCGTTCACGCGCGCCCTCAAAGAGGCGGCAGAGGGGATCAGGGAGGCAGTGGAGGCTCTCCATGGCCGCACGACCTCGGAAGAGACGGCGAGGCTGTGGAGGGAGAACAGCCGTCTCCGATCCGAGCTGGAGGACCTCAGGCGAGAGTTTGCCTCTCAGCGAAGTGTCGGGCAGCAGCAGGCAGCTCCCACGTCGGCGACTGCACCTGCGGCGCCATCATCTCTAAGCTTGTCGGACTACGATATAGAGAGGGTGGCGAGAATCTGCATGGTGCAGTGTGGTGGCATGGTGAGTGCCCGCCTGGAGGCAATTGAGTCTCGACTCCCGCCAGCTGAAATCTTTCGGCCCCCGCTTGCGGCGGATAGGCGCAGGACGGAAGAGTCTGCCAGGACGAGGCCCGCGCAGGTAACTCAGAAACCTGCAGAGGGGGCTAAGAACTCCGTGGCAGGGCCCAAGAAGCCCGTGGATGGTGCGTCCAGGCCCCCTCTCCAAACGTCCGAGCTCCCGGTGGCGGCTTCTCCCACCCACGCGACGACGGGTAAAGGTGGCCGCCGCAAGAAGAAAGCAGCGGGTACGAACGTGCCCCCTTCTACCCAAGAGACCACGCTCCCGGGTACCGCGCCTCCCACCCAGGAGGCGTGGACGACGGTGGTGAAGAGGGGCCGCAAAAGGAGGGTGTCGCAGCCACCCCGCCAGGGTCCGACTCGAACAGAGGCCACGAGGCCGCCCAAGGTCACTACCCCACGCTCAGAGGCTGTAGTTATTACACTGCAGCCCGAAGCCGCCAACAGGGGAGTGACCTACAAGTCGCTCCTGGCGGAAATGAGGCAGAAGCTGAACTTTAGCGAATTTGGCACCCCGGCTGGCTTCGTTTTCAGAACGGCAGCCACGGGTGCCAAGGTGCTTCAAGTGTCGGGTTCTGCAAGACAGGAGAGGGCGGACAATTTGGCCACCAAGCTCCGGGAAGTCCTCAAGCCAGAAGACGCCCGAGTGTCCAGGCCCACTGTCACGGCTGAATTGCGTGTGAATGGACTGGACGACTCGGTTACCCCGGAGGAAGTAGTGGCGGCCATTGCCCGAATTGGTGGATGTCCGCCTGAGAATGTGGTGGCAGGCGAAATTCGCAGCGGCGCGGACGGGCTGGGCACGGTCTGGGTGCGGTGCCCGGTAGCGGCTGCGAACAAGGCTGCAGATGGCGGACGGCTGCTGGTGGGTTGGGTGGCTGCCAGGGTCAAACTCCTGCCAAGACGGACTGTGCAGTGCTTCCGGTGTCTGGAAAAGGGCCACGTCCGGGCACAGTGCACTGCACAAATTGATCGCAGCGAACTGTGTTTTCGCTGCGGTCAACCCGGCCACAAGGCGGCCCAGTGCTCCGGAGTGCCAAACTGCAGCCTATGCGCAGCTGCAGGAAAGCCTACGGAGCACAGACTTGGCGGGAAGGCCTGCAAGGCACCCAAGTCAAAGAAAAGGAGGTCTAGGGCTGTCGGAGGAACTGCGCCTCCCCAAAAGCCTGACTCCCGACCCAGGGAAGGAGGAGCCGAGGAAATGGAATGCCATTAATGGCACAATTCCGTTTCCTCCAAGCTAACATCAACCACGCCGCCAGAGCTCAGGATCTATTGCTCCAGAGCATGGCGGAGTGGTTGATCCACGTGGCTGTGGTCGCCGAGCCGTATTTTGTCCCCTCCCGCGATAACTGGGCGGGGGACCTGGATGGTTTGGTGGCCATCATTGGCGCGACTCTTGTCAGTCCGTCCCGAGGACACGGTTGGGTGGCCGCCCTCGTGGACGGCATAGTCACAATTGGGGCATATTTCTCTCCCAACAAGAGTCTCGCTGACTTCGAGGAGTTCCTTGTCGAGCTAGGTGCGGTCGTGAGCCGGTTCCACCCTCGCCCGGTGCTGTTGCTCGGGGATCTCAACGCCAAGTCTGCGGCTTGGGGATCCCCGATCACCGATCCTAGGGGTGAGGTGTTGGAGGAGTGGGCGGTCGAAACCGGCCTGACCGTCCTGAATCGGGGCTCGGTGTACACGTGCGTGCGCCAGCGGGGCGGGTCCATAGTGGACGTGTCGTTCGCAAGCTCCGCTGTTGCGGGCCGTGTACACGACTGGCGAGTTGCCGTAGGGGTGGAAACGCTGTCGGATCATCGATACATTCGATTTGACGTCTCTACCCAGACTGCGGGTGGTGGTCGCCCGTCGGCCCCGCAAATGGACGGTCCTCGCTGGTCGTACAAAAGAATCGACAGGGAACTTCTCGAGGAGGCCGCAATCCTGCAGGCCTGGGTCCGGGAAACACCGTCAAACGAACCCGTCGACGTCGAAGCGGAGGCGCAGTGGTTCCGCGGGGCAATGACGCAAATTTGCGATGCGTCTATGCCCCGTGTCAGCCAACCCACAAGGCGCCAGCTGTACTGGTGGTCCGCCGATATCGCGCAGCTGCGCGTGGCGTGCGTGGAGGTGAGACGCCAGTACACCCGATACCGGAGGAGACGTCGTCGGGTTCCGGAAGAAGAGGCCGCGCTGTATGAGGTGTACCGCGCGGCGAAGGAGGCTCTGTGGCTGGCCGTCGGCGAGGCGAAGACCCGAGCTAGGGAAGAGATGTTGTCGACACTAGACGTAAATCCGTGGGGGCGCCCTTATCGTGCGGTCCGAGGGAAACTTCGTGCCTGGGCGCCCCCACTCACTGAGAGTCTGCAGCCTCAGCTGCTGGAGGAAGTGGTCGCAACTCTCTTTCCTGCTAGACAGGAGCACATACCGCCGCCGATGGCTTTGCCCACAGCCACGGAGTCAGAGGATGACGAGGACGTCAGCGTCCCTGAGGTGACACAACCAGAGATGAGGGCGGCAATAACGCGGCTTCGGGCCAAAACCGTTGCCCCGGGGCCCGACGGAGTTCCCGGCGGTGCGCTTGCCCTCGCTCTGAAAGAGCTAGAGCCCCAGCTGAGAGGACTCTACTCAGCTTGTCTTGAGCGGGGCCAATTCCCTAGTCAGTGGAAAACGGGTCGTTTGGTCCTGCTCAGGAAAGCGGGGCGCCCAGCTGACTCGCCGTCCGCTTACCGGCCCATAGTGCTGCTGGACGAGGTGGGTAAGCTTTTCGAACGGATCATTGCTGCCCGCCTCGCTGGCCACTTGTACAGAGAGGGGCCGGATCTGGACGATAGCCAGTTCGGCTTTCGGCATGGGCGCTCCACTGTGGACGCCATAATGCGGGTAAGAGTCCTGGCGGAGGAAGCGGTGTCCCGGGGTGGGGTGATGTTGGCGGTGTCCTTGGACATCTCCAACGCTTTTAACACCCTGCCCTGGAGCTGTATTCGGGAGGCGCTGTACTACCACAGGGTGCCCCCGTACCTCCGTCGCATCGTTGGGGCTTATTTGGCAGAAAGGTGTGTCACCTACAGGGGACGCGACGGCGGAGGCCGGCGCAACATGTCGTGCGGTGTTCCACAGGGTTCAGTCGTGGGCCCACCCCTGTGGAACATCGGGTACGACTGGGTGCTGAGAGGCGAGCTCCAACCGGGTGTGGCCCTGGTGTGTTACGCCGACGACACGCTGGTCACGGCCCGGGGGAGCTCGTACAGGGAGGCAGCGTTGCTAGCGACGGTTGCGGTCTCGCAGGTTGTGAGCCGCATACGGCGCCTGGGCCTGGAGGTGGCCCTCAACAAGTCGGAGGCCATGGTCTTTCATGGCCCCCGGCGGGCGCCGCCGCCGGGATCACATATTGTGGTCGGGGGTACCCAAATTGCTGTCGAGTCCACCATGAAGTACCTAGGATTGGTGCTCGACAGCCGTTGGGACTTTGGACCCCACTTCCGGCGGCTAGTGCCCAAGTTGATGGGCGCGGCGGGCGCGCTCGCAACGCTGCTCCCCAATCTGGGGGGCCCGAGCACCGCCTGTAGGAGATTGTACCTAGGGGTCCTGCGATCCATGGCCCTGTACGGGGCCCCGGTGTGGGCCACTGACCTGACGGCTGGAAGCATCGCGATACTGCGAAAACCGCAGAGGGCGATGGCCGTCAGGTCTATCAGGGGGTATCGCACAATCTCCTACGAGGCGGCTTGTGCACTGGCCGGGTCGCCACCCTGGGACCTAGAGGCGAGGGTCCTCGCGTCGCTGTACCGGTGGCGTGAGGAGGCGCGGACGCGGGGCGGTGAGCCGATGCAGCGAGAGATCGATCTGCGTCGGTCCCAGCTCCGCGAGGTCCTGGTGGCGGAGTGGCGGAACAGGCTTTTGCGCCCTACCGCCGGTCTCGCTACCATCGAGGCGATCCGACCGGTGCTCGAGGAATGGCTCGAGCGGAGGCACGGCTCCCTGTCGTTTCGGGCGACGCAGGTTTTCTCGGGGCATGGTTGCTTCGGGAAGTACCTGTGTCGCATAAACAGGGAGCCGGACGCCCGGTGTCATCACTGCGTCCACTGCTTGGAGGACACGGCGCGGCATACGCTGGCAGAGTGTGCCGCGTGGGAGGAGCCGCGCCGTGCCCTCATAACAGAAGTCGGAACCGACCTGTCGCTTCCGGCCGTCGCTCGTTCGATGGTCGGGAGCGCGGAGTCGTGGGATGCGGTGATCTCCTTCTGTGAAACCGTCATCTCACGGAAGGAGGCTGCGGAAAGGATGAGGGAGGCCGAGACCACTCTCCCGACCCGCAGCAGACGTACCGGGCGTCGGCGGAGGGCGGACAACGCCCTCTTCCAGCCCCCCTGAACGGGTGCAGAGGGACGGTGGACTTGGGGACGTCCGCCGTCCCTTCATATAACTGGACCCGAGGCGGTGGCGCGTAGTGTTCCACGCGCGCCCCTATTGGAAGTCGCGGGGGGTGTACACCTCACTCCCCCCACGGAACTGAGGAGGCCCGCAGAAGCGGGCCGGCACTAGCCGGGGATCGTGGAAGGCGCACTAGTTCCCATGATCCCCGGTGCAAGTGTGCGAGGGAACACCGGTGTGGTTTTAGTCAGTACGAGTCTGACAGACCCCTCCGCTCTCCCCAGGGCGGAGGACATCCATAGAGGATTTCCACACCGAGAACAAAAAAAAAAAAAAAAAGGTTAGGTTAGGTTAGGTTAGGTTAGGTTAGGTTAGCCGGAAAAAGAGGCGGAAGAGGGGCCGCAAGGCCAAGAACGCGCCGGGCTCCCAGGGGCAGGCCCCGAAAATCCGCGTCCCTCGCTCCGAGGCTGTAGTGGTCACGCTGCAGCCCGAAGCCAAGGAGAGGGGCGTTACGTACCAAAAAATACTGGCAGAGGCGAGGGGCAAGCTGGTGTTTGCCGATTTTGGCACCCCGGACGGCTTCCGTTTTAGAACGGCAGCCACGGGGGCCAAGATGTTCGAGTTGGCGGGGACCAGCAGTGCCGAGAGGGCGGACTCTCTAGCTGCAAAGCTGAGGGACGTCCTCAACCCCGAGGAGGCCCGGGTGTCCAGACCCATCAAGACGGCTGAGGTGCGCGTCGATGGGCTGGACGACTCTGTTTCCCCAGAGGAGGTGGTGGTGGCCATAGCCCGGAGCGGTGGATGCCCGCCAGAAAATGTGCGGGCGGGCGAAATCCGCGTCAACGCTGGAGGGCTGGGCACCATCTGGGTGCGGTGCCCAGTAGCTGCGGCAAAGAAAGTTGCCGACGCGGGACGTCTGCTGGTGGGCTGGGTGTCAGCGAGAGTTAAACTCCTGGCACCCAGGGCCATGCAGTGTTACCGGTGCCTGGAGAAAGGGCACGTCCGGGCCCAGTGCACTAGCGAAGCAGACCGCAGCGATTTGTGTTATCGCTGCGGTCAGCCCGGCCATAAGGCGTCCCAGTGCTCCGCGGAGCCAAACTGCAGCCTCTGTGCGGCTGCAGGAAAATCCGCGGGGCACAGAACTGGCGGCAACGCTTGCGGCGCGCCCAGAAAGCGCAGCAAGCGTTGGACCAAGGCTGCGGGGGCCGCACCCCCTAACACCTCTTCGGCCGACTCCCGGCCTGTGGTTGGACGAGGCGCCGGGGAAATGGACTGCCAGTGATGGCGCTCCATTTCCTCCAGGCGAATATCAACCACTGCACCAGAGCTCAGGATCTCTTGGTCCTGAGCATGGCGGAGTGGTCGGTAAATGTGGCGGTGGTCGCTGAGCCGTATTTTGTCCCCCCCCGAGATAACTGGGCAGGGGATCTGGACGGCCTGGTGGCCATCATCGGCGCGACTCTTGTCGACGTATCCCGGGGTCACGGTTGGGTTGCCGCCCTTGTGAACGGGATCGTCACGATCGGGGCATACTTTTCGCCCAACAGGAGTCTCGCCGACTTCGAGAGTTTCCTTGTCGAGTTGGGAGCCGTCGTCGGCCGGTCTCATCCTCGGCCCATTTTGCTTCTCGGTGATCTGAACGCCAAATCTGCGGCGTGGGGATCCCCGGTCACAGACCCGAGAGGCGATGTGCTAGAGGAGTGGGCCGTTACGACGGGCCTGGCTGTCTTAAATCGGGGTTCGGCCTACACGTGTGTGCGACAGCGGGGCGGATCCATTGTGGACGTGTCGTTCGCTAGTCCCGCTGTCGCGCACCGCGTTCGTGATTGGCACGTGGAGGCGGAGGTGGAGACGCTATCGGATCATCGATATATACGCTTCGACGTCTCCACCCAGACCGCTGAAGGTCGTAGCCAATCGGCCCCCCGAAGAGACGGCCCGCGTTGGGCGCTGAAACGCCTCGACAGGGAGGCTCTCGAGGAAGCCACTATCGTCCAAGCCTGGATCCGGGAGTCGGCAACCGTCGGTCCCGTCGACGTCGAACGGGAGGCGCAGTGGTTTAGCGACGCGATGGCGCAAATCTGCGACGCGTCCATGCCACGCGTCTCCTCTCTGTCCGCAAGGCGCCGCGTGTACTGGTGGTGCGTCGAAGTAGAGCGGCTGCGCGTCGAGTGCGCAGACGCCAGACGCCCGTACACGCGATGTCGGAGGAGACGTCTGCGGGATCCCGACGAAGAAGCCGCGCTGTATGAGGTGTACCGCGCGGCGAAGGAGGCTCTGTGGCTGGCCATCGGCGAGTCAAAGACGCGCTCCAGAGAGGAGCTGCTGGCGACCCTAGACGGGGATCCGTGGGGGCGCCCTTACCGCACGGTCCGAGGGAAACTTCGGCCGTGGGCGCCCCCGCTAACGGAAGGTCTCGAGCCGCAGTTTTTGGAGCGAGTGGTCTCGGCTCTCTTCCCTGAGAGCGCCGAGTACGAGCCACCGCCGATGGCTCTGCCCACAGCTGCAGAGTCGGAAGAGGTGAGCGAAACCGTCCCAGAGGTGACACAGGCGGAGATGAGCGCGGCCATATTGCGGCTCCGGGCAAAAAACACTGCTCCGGGGCCCGACGGAGTGCCTGGTCGCGCTCTAGTCCTCGCCCTGAAGGAGCTGGAGCCCCCACTGAGGGGACTCTTCTCGGCGTGCCTTGAGCGGGGCCAGTTCCCTAGCAGGTGGAAGACTGGTCGACTGGTCCTGCTCAGGAAGGCGGGGCGCCCAGCGGATTCGTCGTCGGCTTATCGGCCCATAGTGTTGCTGGACGAGGCGGGCAAGATGCTCGAGCGTGTTATCGCAGATCGCCTCGTCAGCCACTTGTGTACAGAGGGGCCGAACCTGGCCGACAGCCAGTTTGGCTTCCGGCGTGGGCGCTCCACCATCGACGCCATCATGAGGGTGAGAGTCCTGGCGGAGGAAGCGGTGTCCCGGGGTGGGGTGGTGCTGGCGGTGTCCTTGGACATCTCCAACGCGTTCAACACCCTGCCCTGGGGTTGCATTAGGGAGGCCCTGCGATACCATCGGGTGCCTTCCTACCTCCGCAACATTGTGGGGGCTTATCTTTCGGGAAGGTGTGTCACCTACATGGGACGCGACGGCGCGGGCCGTCGCGAGATGTCGTGCGGTGTTCCGCAGGGGTCGGTTCTGGGCCCACCCCTGTGGAACATCGGGTACGACTGGGTTTTGCGGTGCGAGCTCCCGCCGGGAGTGGACCTGACGTGTTATGCGGACGACACGCTGGTCACGGCTCGGGGGAGCTCGTACAGGGAGGCAGCGTTGCTGGCTACGGCTGCGGTCTCACAGGTGGTGAGCCGCATACGACGCCTGGGGCTGGAAGTGGCCCTCAACAAGTCGGAGGCCATTGCTTTTCATGGCCCCCGACGGGCGCCGCCGCTGGGATCACACATTGTGGTCGGTGGGGTCCGGATCGCTGTCGAGTCAACCATGAAGTACCTAGGATTGGTGCTCGACAGCCGTTGGGACTTCGGCCCCCACTTTCAGCGGCTGGTGCCAAAGTTGATGGGCGCTGCGGGCGCGCTGTCAACGCTGCTTCCCAATCTGGGGGGCCCGAGCACCGCCTGTAGGCGGTTGTACGTGGGGATCGTGCGATCGATGGCCCTTTACGGGGCCCCGATTTGGGCGACAGACCTGACGGCCCGCACTATCGCGGTTCTGCGCAGACCGCAGAGAGCGATGGCCGTCAGGGTCATACGGGGATATCGCACGATCTCCTACGAGGCGGCTTGTGTACTGGCCGGATCCCCGCCGTGGGACCTGGAGGCGAAGACCCTCGCGACACTGCACCAGTGGCGCGAGGAGGCCAATGATCGGGGCGAGAGGCTGGTGCAGCGACAGATCACGCTGTACCGGTCTCAGCTCCGACAGGTCATGGTGGCGGAATGGCGGGGGAGGCTAGAGCTCCCCACCGCCGGCCTCGACACGGTCGAGGCGATCCGGCCAGTACTCGACGACTGGCTCGGGAGGAAGCACGGCTCCCTGACGTTTCGGGCGACGCAGGTGCTCTCGGGGCACGGCTGCTTCGGGAAGTACCTGTGTCGCATAAGCAGGGAGCCGGATGCCCGGTGCCATCACTGCGTCCACTGTCTGGAGGACACGGCGCGGCATACGCTGGCCGAGTGCGCCGCGTGGGATGAGCCGCGCCGTGCGCTCGTTACGGAGGTAGGAGGAGACCTGTCGCTGCCGACCGTCGTTCGCTCGATGGTCGGCAGCGCAGAGTCCTGGGACGCGGTGGTGTCCTTCTGCGAAACCGTCATGTCGCAGAAGGAGGCTGCGGAGAGGGAGAGGGAGATGACGAGCTCCCGCCCATCCCGCAGCAGACGCACCGGGCGTCGGCAGAGGGCGGACAACGCCCTCTTCCGGCCCCCCTAAATAGGTCCAGGGGCGACGGATTCGGGGACATCCGTCGCCCCCGATCACACTGGACCCGAGACGGCGGCGCGTAGTGTTCCACGCGCGCCTCTCTCAGACGTAACGGGGGGAGTTTACACCTCACTCCCCCCCGGGACGAGGCCCGCAGGTTAGGCGGGCCGGCACTAGTCCGGGGCAGCGGAAGTCGCATCAGATCCCGTTGCCCCCCGACGCAAGTGTGCGAGGGAACACCGCTGAGTTTTAGTGGGTATACTGTCATACACCGACAGGAGTCCCACATACCCCGTCTCGTCCCCCGACGAACGGGCATGCATAAAGCATTTCTCAGCGAAAAAAAAAAAAAAAAAAAAAAAAAAAAAAAAAAAAAAAAAAAAAAAAAAAAAAAAAAAAAAGGTTAGGTTAGGTTAGGTTAGGTTGGGGGATCCCCCACAGCGCATACTTCCTCGCAGTATCCCCTGGGCAACGCCGTGTCTGACCACCGTAACGGAGTGGCAGACCGGCGGCTAAAGTGCGCTGTGCTTCGTAGACATCAAGAAGTCGTTTACGAAAATGTCGATTATTAATAAGAAAAACCTGCGGGACGCCTCCGGGCGTTTCGTCTCGAGTCGCTCGTCCCTGGGCGATTTAAACGGCCCTTCTCAGGGCCAACCAAAAGGCCCTTCTCAGGGCCACACCGGCGACGCTCAAGCGTCGGATGCTGACCGCGCACCATCTGCGGTCAGCTTTTTTAGCGGACCAGGCGAGCTGTCGGACTCCGACGAATCCAACATGGATACGTCGGCGGCCGACAGCGACCGCCCTGGGCGGAAGAGGGCCTTCCTGAGGCCCGGGTCCGAGGGCTCCTCGGAGTCGATGGGGAGGGCGAAGAAGAAGTCGAAGTCTAAAAAGGCTTCGACTTCTTCTACGACTGGCACCCACGATGTGGGGTTGGCGGACGCCGAGCGCCAGCTCAACCTGGCCAAAAGGGCGCAGGTCCAGGAAGACCTGGAGGAGAGGGTCGCGGCCAGAGAGCGCCAGGCGCAAATCGCCAGGTCGAGGGCTGGCTATGGCGCATCGAGTGTGCTGTACGCCGACCACTCCCTGGCGGAGCTGGAGCGCATGGCGCTCGAGGACAAAGAGGAGGTTCTGGAGGTCGCCTCAAAGTCCTCCAATTTGAAGGGGACCTTCCAGAAGGCCCTCAAATGCCGTGCCGCCAGCCTACACGGCATCGTCCTGGAGCTGGTCGGGCGGACGGCCACGGACGAGACGCGGCAGCTGCAGGCGAAGGTGGATCGCCTGCAGGCGGAGGTCAGCCAGCTTCATCAGAAGCTGGCTGACGCCACGGCCCGGCCTGCCCAATCCGCCCCAGCCCCGGTGGTAGGAGGCTCCTCCTTCTCCCCTGCCAACCTTGAGGACATCATCCGCAGGGTTGTCATGGAGGAGAGGGCCTTCACCAGAGCCTGCTTCGCAGGCATCGAGGACCGGCTCTTGCCGGAAAGGCGGCTCCGCCCGCCGCTTGCGGCGGACAAGAGTCGCCCACCGACGGAGTCGGAACCTGCGCCTGTGGCGGGCTCGGCGTCGGGTGCGCAGCCCCAGGCCCCGAAGCCCTCCAAGGGCAAGGGTAAGGGCAAGAGGAGCAAGGCGGCTCCTCAAACCCCGAGCCCTGCAACGGGCACGGAAGGCGCGTCTGGGTCGGCTGCCACTCCGGCGGCGGCCCCCCAGACATCGCAGGGGGTAGACGCCCTTCTTCCCTCCACCACCCCGGCCAACAAGTCGTGGACGGAAGTGGTCAGGAGGGGAAAGGGGAAGAAGCCCGCTGCGGCTGCTGGGCCCGCTGCGGCTGCTAGGCCCGCTGCAGCTGCTAAGCCTGCTGCGGCTACTCCCGCAGCCAAAAAGGCTCCAGCTGGCGGGAGGAAGTTGGTTCCTCCCAAAACCGCGGCCGTCGTCGTGACCATCACCCCGGCGGCCGTGGAGCGGGGCGAGACGTACGAGTCCGTCCTAAGGCGGGCTCGTACCAATGCTGATCCCTCCCAGCTGGGGATCAGCAACATTACGTGCCGCCGAACCCTAACCGGAGCTCGAATCTTCGAGTTCTCGGGGGAGCGGCGGCACACGAACGCAGACCTCTTCGCAACAAAGTTGCAAGAGGTCATCGCGGATGCGGCGACGGTCGGCAGGCCCGTCAAGACCGCAGCCTTGGAGGTGGCCGATCTCGATGATTCGGTCACCAAAGAGGATGTGGTGGCGGCCGTCGCGGCGGCTGGAGGCTGCGACGCTGGCGCGGTGAAGGGTGGAGCCGTCAGGCCCGGCCGCCGCGGCATGGGCATCATCCGCGTGGAGTGCCCGGTCGCCGCGGCTGGTGCTGTCCTTGCTGCGACCAAGGGGCGGCTGCTCGTCGGGTTTAGCTCGGCCGTGGTGCGGGCACTTGAGGACCAGCCAACGCGCTGCTTCAAGTGCTTCGCGTTCGGCCACACCCGACCCACGTGTCCCTCCAAGTTCGACTGGGGGGACACGTGCTACCGTTGCGGGCAGCAGGGACACAAAAGTGTCACCTGCCGCGCCACCGCGCAGCACTGCGCGGCGTGCACCGCTAGTGGCCGCCCCGCGGACCACAAAATGACGGGCAGCAAGTGCAGGCCTCCCGTGAGGAAGGGCATAGTGCCGGCGCAGGTTCGCCCTGTTGCCACCGCCGCTGCCACCGCCGTCGTCGTCGCCGCTGCAGCTGCAGCTCCGGCGGCGGTAGCGGAGGAGGGAGGATCGATGTCGGAATAATGGGTTCCGACTATCGCATCCTCCAGGCGAACACCAACCACTGCAGAGCGGCCCAGGACCTGTTAGTGCAGGCCATGGCCGAGTGGTTGGTGAACGTAGCGGCGGTCGCCGAGCCCTACTCGATCCCCGGCAGCTGGCTGGGTGACGAGGACGGCTTGGTGGCATTAGCGGCGCGGCCTTCCACAGACTCCCCTCCCCTCTCGCTATTAGAGAGGGGACCGGGATACGTGGCCGCCGCATGGGGAGACTTGGCCCTTGTGGGGGTCTATTTCTCCCCAAACCGCCCACTCCGGGACTTTGAGATTTATCTCGGAGTCCTGGCCGCCGTGGTCGGCAGGGCGGTGCCGCGTCAGGTCTGCCTCTTGGGAGACCTGAATGCCAAGTCGGTGACCTGGGGCAACCCGGCCACCGACGCTCGCGGGAGGGCGGTGGAGCTGTGGGCAGCCTCCTCTGGACTCTCCCTCTTGAACAGAGGAAGCGTCCAGACATGCGTGCGGCGTCGGGGTGGCTCAATAGTGGACGTCACTTTCGCCACCCAGGCGTTGGCCGCGCGCGTGCTGAACTGGCGGGTGGACCTGGTGGAGACCATGTCGGACCACCGCTACGTGCGGTTCGACATCTCCGCCAGCGTCTCCGGAGGGATGCAGCCCGTCTCGGGGCGATCATCGTTCCCGCGGTGGGCTGTAGCCCGCCTGGACAGGGAGGCAGCGGGGGAAGCGGCGTTCCTGCGGGACTGGCTGTCGCCGCCTACCACCGGCATGGACGTGGACGAAGCGGCGGGGCGACTCAGAGAGTCTCTGACCGAGGTATGCAACCATAGCATGCCTCGGTCTAGCCGACCGCCGCCCAGACGCGCCGTGTACTGGTGGTCGACGGAGCTGGCGGGGCTTCGAGCCGCGTGCGTGGAGGCGAGGAGGGCCTACACGCGGAGCCGGCGGCGGCGTCGACGGGACCCGGCCGACGAGGACCATCTCTACGAGGTGTACGTGGGGGCAAAAATGGTCCTCGAGCGGGCCATCGCCACCGCCAGGGACTCGTCGAGAGCCGAGCTGCTGGAGGGTCTCGACAACGACCCCTACGGGAGACCATATAAGGCAGCGCGCAACAAGTTGCGCCCCTTTGGTCCCCCGGTTGCCGAGACCCTGGAGCCCTCATTTCTGGACGGGGTGGTCCAGTCCCTGTTCCCGCGCAGGGGCAACTTCGCCCCGCCAGTGATGGGCCCAGCGCTGGAGGAGGCTCCGCCGCCACCGGACGAGGAAGCGGAGGAGGCCCCGCCTGTCACGGAGTCGGAACTTGGCGCGGCGATTCTCCGCATCCGCGCCAAGAAAACGGCTCCGGGCCCCGACGGCGTGCCTGCAAGAGTGGTGGCAATCGCCGCCGCTCAAATGCAGGAGCGGTTTCGGGACCTCTTCAGCGCATGCTTTGCGTCGGGGAGGTTCCCGAAGCCGTGGAAGGACGGGCAGCTGTGCCTCCTCCGCAAGGAGGGCCGCCCGGCAGACTCCCCCTCGGCATACCGGCCCATCGTCCTGCTCGATGAGGTCGGTAAAATGTTCGAGGGGATAATAGCTGCCCGCCTAAAGGGCCACTTGCGAGACATCGGGCCGGACTTGTCGGACGCTCAGTTCGGTTTTCGGGCTGAGCGTTCCACAGTGGACGCGCTGGCCTGCCTCAAGGGCCGGGTGAAGGAGGCGGTGGAGGCGGGGGACGGATTGTTGGCCGTGTCGTTCGACATAGCCAATGCCTTCAACTCCGTTCCCCACTCCACCATCCTAGAGGCGCTCCGATTCCACGGAGTGCCTCGATACCTGCGCCGTCTGCTGGCCAGCTACCTGGAGGACCGGGCGGTCCTCCTGGTAAATAGGTCTGGACAAGTTCGGCGATACGCCGTCGAGGCCGGCGTTCCGCAGGGGTCGGTCGTGGGCCCTCTCCTCTGGAACGTCGGCTACGATTGGCTCCTGCGGGGAACTCTCCTCCGAGGCACGAGTGTCGTCTGCTACGCGGACGACACTCTCCTCACCGCCCGGGGGGGGAGCTTCAGGGAGGCGGCCAACTTGGCCTCGGCGGGTGGATCCTTGGTCGCGGGGAGGATCCGCCGCCTAGGACTTGCGGTGGCGCTGCACAAAACCGAGGCCGTGTTTTTCCACGGACCTCGGCAGCGCCCCCCACCTGACGCCCACATCTTCGTGGAGGGCGTCAGAATCGAGGTCAAGGCCCAGATGAAATATCTGGGCCTCGTACTCGACAGCAGGTGGCGCTTCGGCCCGCATTTTAGCGGGCTGTCGTCGCGCCTGCTGAAAACCGCGGGCGCCCTCTCATGGCTGCTTCCCAACCTGGGGGGGCCCAGCGCACGATGCCGGCAATTGTACGCCGGCATCTTGAAGAGTATGGCCCTCTACGGGGCCCCTATCTGGGAGGACTCCCTCCAGAGGAGGGAGAACGCCGCCGCCTTACGGGCGCCCCAGAGGGCCATAGCTCAGCGGGCGGCGCGGGCCTACCGCACGGTGGGCTCCGCGGCAGCGTGTGCTCTGGCCGGCACCCCGCCTTGGGAACTCGAGGCGTGGGTGCTCGCCAGAGTATACGAGTGGACGGCGGGGCGGAGGGCGAGAGGGGAACGCCCCGCCCCGGAAGAGCGGGAGGCCGTCCGGCGGGAGGCGAGGGACGCCATCGTCGTCCACTGGACGCGGGACCTCGCCACCGCAGTCTTCGGCCGCCGAACCGTCGACGCGATCGGGCCGGTCCTGCGAGACTGGCTCGAGCGGTCGCACGGGTTCCTCTCGTTCCGTCTGGTGCAGGTGCTGTCCGGGCACGGGTGTTTCGGATCGTACCTGCACCGGATCGGACGGGAGGAGACGCCGTCGTGCCACGACTGTGGCGCGGCGGAGGACACGGCGCAGCACACCCTCGAGGTGTGCCCGTCGTGGACGGAGCCGCGCCGCAGTCTCACTGCGGCGATCGGACGGGACCTCTCACTCCCCGGTGTGGTTAACGCCATGCTGAGGGACGAGGGGTCCTGGGCGGCAGTCGCCTCCTTCTGTGAACACGTCATGTCCCAGAAGGAGGCGGCGGAGCGCGCGCGGGAGGTCGACCCTCACGCGGCGCCGCTCCGAAGGCAGAGGAGGGGTCGGAGAAGACGTCAGTATGACAGTCATCTCCGACTCCTGCCAGGTGGAGGCCAGCAGGCAACGGGTGCGGGGGCACCCTTGCCTGTATTGCACAGGCCTCCACCAATGCCGGACGGGAATGGCCAGGTGTTCCCGGCTATTCCCGTTGCCCACCAACCTGGGGGGCTAGCGGGGCCCGCCAGCTAGGCGGGCACGCGCCGGGAGGGTTGTGGACGTAAAGGCTGAGCCGGTTTCCCATGACCCTCCCACCACGGCGACGAGGGAACACCGCTGAGTTTTAGTGGGTATACTGTCATACACCGACAGGAGTCCCACATACCCCGTCTCGTCCCCCGACGAACGGGCATGCATAAAGCATTTCTCAGCGAAAAAAAAAAAAAAAAAAAAAAAAAAAAAAAAAAAAAAAGGTTAGGTTAGGTTGGGGGATCCCCCACAGCGCATACTTCCTCGCAGTATCCCCTGGGCAACGCCGTGTCTGACCACCGTAACGGAGTGGCAGACCGGTGGCTAAAGTGCGCTGTGCATCGAAGGCGAATTACGAAGATGTCGAATTCGAATTTTAATTTTAAAACTAAAAACCTGCGGGACGCCTCCGGGCGTTTCGTGTCGAGTCGCTCGTCCCTGAGCGATTTAAACGGCCCTTCTCAGGGCCAACCAAAAGGCCCTTCTCAGGGCCACACCGGCGACGCTCAAGCGTCGGATGCTGACCGCGCACCGTCTGCGGTCAGCTTTTTTAGTGGACCAGGCGAGCTGTCGGACTCCGACGAATCCAACATGGATACGTCGGCGGCCGACAGCGACCGCCCTGGGCGGAAGAGGGCCTTCCTGAAGCCCGGGTCCGAGGGCTCCTCGGAGTCGATGGGGAGGGCGAAGAAGAAGTCGAAGTCTAAAAAGGCTTCGACTTCTTCTACGACTGGCACCCACGATGTGGGGTTGGCGGACGCCGAGCGCCAGCTCAACCTGGCCAAAAGGGCGCAGGTCCAGCAGGACCTGGAGGAGAGGGTCGCGGCCAGAGAGCGCCAGGCGCAAATCGCCAGGTCGAGGGCTGGCTATGGCGCATCAAGTGTGCTGTACGCCGACCACTCCCTGGCGGAGCTGGAGCGCATGGCGCTCGAGGACAAAGAGGAGGTTCTGGAGGTCGCCTCAAAGTCCTCCAATTTGAAGGGGACCTTCCAGAAGGCCCTCAAATGCCGTGCCGCCAGCCTACACGGCATCGTCCTGGAGCTGGTCGGGCGGACGGCCACGGACGAGACGCGGCAGCTGCAGGCGAAGGTGGATCGCCTGCAGGCGGAGGTCAGCCAGCTTCATCAGAAGCTGGCTGACGCCACGGCCCGGCCTGCCCAATCCGCCCCAGCCCCGGTGGTAGGAGGCTCCTCCTTCTCCCCTGCCAACCTTGAGGACATTATCCGCAAGGTTGTCATGGAGGAGAGGGCCTTCACCAGAGCCTGCTTCGCAGGCATCGAGGACCGGCTCTTGCCGGAAAGGCGGCTCCGCCCGCCGCTTGCGGCGGACAAGAGTCGCCCACCGACGGAGTCGGAACCTGCGCCTGTGGCGGGCTCGGCGTCGGGTGCGCAGCCCCAGGCCCCGAAGCCCTCCAAGGGCAAGGGTAAGGGCAAGAGGAGCAAGGCGGCTCCTCAAACCCCGAGCCCTGCAACGGGCACGGAAGGCGCGTCTGGGTCGGCTGCCACTCCGGCGGCGGCCCCCCGGACATCGCAGGGGGAAGACGCCCTTCTTCCCTCCACCACCCCGGCCAACCAGTCGTGGACGGAAGTGGTCAGGAGGGGAAAGGGGAAGAAGCCCGCTGCGGCTGCTGGGCCCGCTGCGGCTGCTAGGCCCGCTGCAGCTGCTAAGCCTGCCGCGGCTACTCGCGCAGCCAAAAAGGCTCCAGCCGGTGGGAGGAAGTTAGTTCCTCCCAAAACCGCGGCCGTCGTCGTGACCATCACCCCGGCGGCCGTGGAGCGGGGCGAGACGTACGAGTCCGTCCTAAGGCGGGCTCGTGCCAATGCTGATCCCTCCCAGCTGGGGATCAGCAACATTACGTGCCGCCGAACCCTAACCGGGGCTCGAATTTTCGAGTTCTCGGGGGAGCGGCGGCACACGAACGCAGACCTCTTCGCAACAAAGTTGCAAGAGGTCATCGCGGATGCGGCGACGGTCGGCAGGCCCATCAAGACCGCAGCCTTGGAGGTGGCCGATCTCGATGATTCGGTCACCAAAGAGGATGTGGTGGCGGCCGTCGCGGCGGCTGGAGGCTGCGACGCTGGCGCGGTGAAGGGTGGAGCCGTCAGGCCCGGCCGCCGCGGCATGGGCATCATCCGCGTGGAGTGCCCGGTCGCCGCGGCTGGTGCCGTCCTTGCTGCGACCAAGGGGCGGCTGCTCGTCGGGTTCGGCTCGGCTGTGGTGCGGGCACTTGAGGACCAGCCAACGCGCTGCTTCAAGTGCTTCGCGTTCGGCCACACCCGACCCACGTGTCCCTCCAAGTTCGACTGGGGGGACACGTGCTACCGTTGCGGGCGGCAGGGACACAAAAGTGTCACCTGCCGCGCCACCGCGCAGCACTGCGCGGCGTGCGCCGCTAGTGGCCGCCCCGCGGACCACAAAATGACGGGCAGCAAGTGCAGGCCTCCCGTGAGGAAGGGCATAGTGCCGGCGCAGGTTCGCCCTGTTGCCACCGCCGCTGCCACCGCCGTCGTCGTCGCCGCTGCAGCTGCAGCTCCGGCGGCGGTAGCAGAGGAGGGGGGATCGATGTCGGAATAATGGGTTCCGACTATCGCATCCTCCAGGCGAACACCAACCACTGCAGAGCGGCCCAGGACCTGTTAGTGCAGGCCATGGCCGAGTGGTTGGTGAACGTAGCGGCGGTCGCCGAGCCCTACTCGATCCCCGGCAGCTGGCTGGGTGACGAGGACGGCTCGGTGGCATTAGCGGCGCGGTCTTCCACAGACTCCCCTCCCCTCTCGCTATTAGAGAGGGGACCGGGATACGTGGCCGCCGCATGGGGAGACTTGGCCCTTGTGGGGGTCTATTTCTCCCCAAACCGCCCACTCCGGGACTTTGAGATTTATCTCGGAGTCCTGGCCGCCGTGGTCGGCAGGGCGGTGCCGCGTCAGGTCTGCCTCTTGGGAGACCTGAATGCCAAGTCGGTGACCTGGGGCAACCCGGCCACCGACGCTCGCGGGAGGGCAGTGGAGCTGTGGGCAGCCTCCTCTGGACTCTCCCTCTTGAACAGAGGAAGCGTCCAGACATGCGTGCGGCGTCGGGGTGGCTCAATAGTGGACGTCACTTTCGCCACCCAGGCGTTGGCCGCGCGCGTGCTGAACTGGCGGGTGGACCTGATGGAGACCATGTCGGACCACCGCTACGTGCGGTTCGACATTTCCGCCAGCGTCTCCGGAGGGATGCAGCCCGTCTCGGGGCGATCATCGTTCCCGCGGTGGGCTGTAGCCCGCCTGGACAGGGAGGCAGCGGGGGAAGCGGCGTTCCTGCGGGACTGGCTGTCGCCGCCTACCACCGGCATGGACGTGGACGAAGCGGCGGGGCGACTCAGAGAGTCTCTGACCGAGGTATGCAACCATAGCATGCCTCGGTCTAGCCGACCGCCGCCCAGACGCGCCGTGTACTGGTGGTCGACGCAGCTGGCGGGGCTTCGAGCCGCGTGCGTGGAGGCGAGGAGGGCCTACACGCGGAGCCGGCGGCGGCGTCGACGGGACCCGGCCGACGAGGACCACCTCTACGAGGTGTACGTGGAGGCGAAAATGGTCCTCGAGCGGGCCATCGCCACCGCCAGGGACTCGTCGAGAGCCGAGCTGCTGGAGGGTCTCGACAACGACCCCTACGGGAGACCATACAAGGCAGCGCGCAACAAGTTGCGCCCCTTTGGTCCCCCGGTTGCCGAGACCCTGGAGCCCTCATTTCTGGACGGGGTGGTCCAGTCCCTGTTCCCGCGCAGGGGCAACTTCGCCCCGCCAGTGATGGGCCCAGCGCTGGAGGAGGCTCCGCCGCCGCTGGACGAGGAAGCGGAGGAGGCCCCGCCTGTCACGGAGTCGGAACTTGGCGCGGCGATTCTCCGCATCCGCGCCAAGGAAAACGGCTCCGGGCCCCGACGGCGTGCCTGCAAGAGTGGTGGCAATCGCCGCCGCTCAAATGCAGGAGCGGTTTCGGGACCTCTTCAGCGCATGCTTTGCGTCGGGGAGGTTCCCGAAGCCGTGGAAGGAGGGGCAGCTGTGCCTCCTCCGCAAGGAGGGCCGCCCGGCAGACTCCCCCTCGGCATACCGGCCCATCGTCCTGCTCGATGAGGTCGGTAAAATGTTCGAGGGGATAATAGCTGCCCGCCTAAAGGGCCACTTACGGGACATCGGGCCGGACTTGTCGGACGCTCAGTTCGGTTTTCGGGCTGAGCGTTCCACCGTGGACGCGCTGGCCTGCCTCAAGGGCCAGGTGAAGGAGGCGGTGGAGGCGGGGGACGGATTGTTGGCCGTGTCGTTCGACATAGCCAATGCCTTCAACTCCGTTCCCCACTCCACCATCCTAGAGGCGCTCCGATTCCACGGAGTGCCTCGATACCTGCGCCGTCTGCTGGCCAGCTACCTGGAGGACCGGGCGGTCCTCCTGGTAAATAGGTCTGGACAAGTCCGGCGATACGCCGTCGAGGCCGGCGTTCCGCAGGGGTCGGTCGTGGGACCACTCCTCTGGAACGTCGGCTACGATTGGCTCCTGCGGGGAGCTCTCCTCCGAGGCACGAGTGTCGTCTGCTACGCGGACGACACTCTCCTCACCGCCCGGGGGGGGAGCTTCAGGGAGGCGGCCAACTTGGCCTCGGCGGGTGGATCCTTGGTCGCGGGGAGGATCCGCCGCCTAGGACTTGCGGTGGCGCTGCACAAAACCGAGGCCGTGTTTTTCCACGGACCTCGGCAGCGCCCCCCACCTGACGCCCACATCTTCGTGGAGGGCGTCAGAATCGAGGTCAAGGCCCAGATGAAATATCTGGGCCTCGTACTCGACAGCAGGTGGCGCTTCGGCCCGCATTTTAGCGGGCTGTCGTCGCGCCTGCTGAAAACCGCGGGCGCCCTCTCATGGTTGCTTCCCAACCTGGGGGGGCCCAGCGCACGATGCCGGCAATTGTACGCCGGCATCTTGAAGAGTATGGCCCTCTACGGGGCCCCTATCTGGGAGGACTCCCTCCAGAGGAGGGAGAACGCCGCCGCCTTACGGGCGCCCCAGAGGGCTATAGCTCAGCGGGCGGCGCGGGCCTACCGCACGGTGGGCTCCGCGGCAGCGTGTGCTCTGGCCGGCACCCCGCCTTGGGAACTCGAGGCGTGGGTGCTCGCCAGAGTATACGAGTGGACGGCGGGGCGGAGGGCGAGAGGGGAACGCCCCGCCCCGGAAGAGCGGGAGGCCGTCCGGCGGGAGGCGAGGGACGCCATCGTCGTCCACTGGACGCGGGACCTCGCCACCGCAGTCTTCGGCCGCCGAACCGTCGACGCGATCGGGCCGGTCCTGCGAGACTGGCTCGAGCGGTCGCACGGGTTCCTCTCGTTCCGTCTGGTGCAGGTGCTGTCCGGGCACGGGTGTTTCGGATCGTACCTGCACCGGATCGGACGGGAGGAGACGCCGTCGTGCCACGACTGTGGCGCGGCGGAGGACACGGCGCAGCACACCCTCGAGGTGTGCCCGTCGTGGACGGAGCCGCGCCGCAGTCTCACTGCGGCGATCGGACAGGACCTCTCACTCCCCGGTGTGGTTAACGCCATGCTGGGAGACGAGGGGTCCTGGGCGGCAGTCGCCTCCTTCTGTGAACACGTCATGTCCCAGAAGGAGGCGGCGGAGCGCGCGCGGGAGGTCGACCCTCACGCGGCGCCGCTCCGAAGGCAGAGGAGGGGTCGGAGAAGACGTCAGTATGACAATCATCTCCGACTCCTACCAGGTGGAGGCCAGCAGGCAACGGGTGCGGGGGCACCCTTGCCTGTATTGCACAGGCCTCCACCAGTGCCGGACGGGAATGGCCAGGTGTTCCCGGCCATTCCCGTTGCCCACCAACCTGGGGGGCTAGCGGGGCCCGCCAGCTAGGCGGGCACGCGCCGGGAGGGTTGTGGACGTAAAGGCTGAGCCGGTTTCCCATGACCCTCCCACCACGGCGACGAGGGAACACCGCTGAGTTTTAGTGGGTATACTGTCATACACCGACAGGAGTCCCACATACCCCGTCTCGTCCCCCGACGAACGGGCATGCATAAAGCATTTCTCAGCGAAGAAAAAAAAAAAAAAAAAAAAAAAGGTTAGGTTAGGTTAGGTTTTTTTTTTTTTTTTTTGAACGAGTTTTTTTACCGCAGACGTGGAGGTCCGCGCTCTTTTTCACTTAATTACATTGTTTGGTATTGATTTCTATAATTTATTGCATGCGTGCTCTCACATTGGACACGTTACATTATGCTAGGTGCTAGGTAACTTAAAATCTACGTGAGACCATCTCTTATTATAATTTTTTTTTTTTTTTTTTTTTTTTTCAGGCTTATTTATTTACTTAAATCTTAATTTATTATTTATTTCACTAAAGTTTATGTACACAAAATTAAAATAGACATTTGACTGATAACTGCATGGCAAAGTGAGCGCCACCATCGGCAAGCCCTTACGTGACTTTGACAGACTCACTCTGCCGTGCAGTTTTACACAAGAAATTTGTATTTATTTACTTAAGTATTAATTCATAATTAATAATTTATATATAACTAGGGATACACATATGCGACATTTCACTGATAACTGCCTGGCGAAGCGAGTGCCACCATCGGCAAAACTTTTACGTAAGTATGACAGACTCACTCCGCCATGCAGTTTTACACAATATTTTTTATTTATTTTATGGAGTAGTTTGGGTTGGGGGTTGGGTTTTGGGGTTTGGATGGGGACTACGTGCGTCGACTGACCAGGGACTTCGCTAGCCTGAGTAAAGCCTCCACGACAATCGCGTCTCGATGCTGCATGGCCGTCTTCAGGTTGTATTCGACGACCGTTTTAGTAGGCGCATCCATCGCTCTCTTTGCAAAGCGGCCTGTGGCGTCATCGGCGTCGTCGGTGTAATAGACGCAACTGACTGTATGTCTCGACACCGCCACTACCGCGTGAGAGATGCTGTCGTGGATTTGGAGCCTCCTGGACTTGGTGTTGATGATAATCACGCTGTCGAAGGTCAAACCCTGGGCCTCGTGAATGGTAAGAGTTCGCGACCCTTCGCCGGACCCGTATCCCTGGCCGACAAGAGAAGCTTTCTCCTCCTGCGTATGAACCAGGAACAGGGTGTTCTGGGCAGTGTTCGGTATTTGCGCTCCCGTATACCCTTCGACGCTCAGTGAGTGGACCCGCGACAGCGACGACTTTGAGGAGTATATACCGGAGTATATCTCGCTGAGTGCGAAAGCCACATCCATCGGATTGCGGTGCGTGCAGAGTAGCTGCTGGGTTATACCAGCCACCATGTTTGGACGGGTATACCTTAACTCGAAAAGGTTCTCTCTGTCCAAAAATGGTAGCTGGTTCACGTCTCCGATGAGGACAACCTCGCTTGCTCCCGACAACTTTACTGCCATGACTATGGCCCCAAAATGGTTCATTAGAGCCTCGTCTACCGTTAGGCGGTAGCATTTCTCTTCATTTTTGAACCCGTTGACTAAGATTGAGGCCATAGTGCGCACCTTTGTCTTTACTCGGTCTCCCAAGCGGTGCGCAAGCTTCTCTCTGAGATCTTTGGCAGCTTCGGTCGTCGTGGTGGCTACAACGTCTTTCTCCCCATCGAAGTGTTTCACCACCCAGGTTGTCTTGCCGCAACCCGGAACTCCGTTTACCCACCTGATATTGGGTACCGTCCAATGTTCCTGCGGTGCTGTTTTATCAGGGATCCCGGAGATGGACTGTGCCATTTCAAGGATCCTATCGTCCAGCATGATCTTGGTGCATTTGGCGGTAACCACTATCGGGTCGTCGTCTGATGTTTTATACTTTGGCCTTCCCACGCGCTCCGTTTCCTCCTCGTCCAGGGCCACGAAACCATTCTTTGCGCTATAGGCTGCCATGTACGACCCCGCCATTTCCCCTTTAATGACTAAGGATTTGACGTTGTCATACACGGCTGCCCCAGCCTCCTCGAGCAGAACCCTTAGCAGTCCTTCTGTGTTTCTGTGGAAGGTCTGCAGGATCTTCTTGCATGTTATGAGATTGACCTCTCTGGTCGCCCTCACAATTGCTACGTACTCGAGGAAAGCGCTCTTCACGTGGTCTGTGGTGCCCGAGTTCACTGCGAGGACAGGTGGGCTGACTTGCCCTTTGTCGGCTCTCGTTGGCGTAGGCTGCCATTGTGCTGGTTTTTTTGGAGATTTCCTAAAAAACCTCTCCACTGCTGCTTCCTGTTTCCCCGTTGGTGATCCGCGGCTAGTGCTTGGGAGCAGTGTGCTGAGGAAAGTGCCGAAGGCTTTCAGGCGACTCCTCGACCTGGTCTGGGCCTCCGGGCTGGTGGTACAGTTTTGCTGTTTTGCAGCTTTTTCGGCAGCTGCCTTCTGCTGGGCCCTCTCTGATCCGCTTTGGGTGGTCGGGTTTGTTGCGGAGCTCGTCGCGCTGGCTGTTGGGTCTCTGGGGGTTTTAAGGAAACTTAGAGTTTCCCCTCTGTCCTCATAGACGACTACCTCATGTTGTTCGGAGGCTTTTAAGCAGCCGAAGCGGTCAGCGACGTCTCCCCTCTCTCCTCCGACCTCCATCGCGTCAATGCTTATAGTGCGGGCTATGACTCGCATGTCTACCCCGGCCTCCCTGATCTTTTGAAGCAACGAGCATGCCTGAGCGAATGGAGTCTCCTCTCGCCACTCGAGTAATGCGATCGTCTTTCCTTTAAATCGCATTAGCCGGCATCGGTGAGAGGCTACTTCCACCTGTGGTAGTGCGGCGTACTTACTACCTTTCATGCTCGTTTTGGTGGTGCTTCCGTTGATCAAGGCAGCGAGGCCTGGTGAGATGGGAATACGGGCTGCAGCTCGGCTTGAGCCTATGCAGAAGCCTATGCCCAACTTTTCTGCCTCTCTGTTCATGAACAGAGCGACAGGTCGCAGTCTGATGCCTGGGACTCCGTTTCCTCCGCATGCCAGGAGTTCCGTGATGGGCATGATACTAGGGGCTGGTTGTAGGCTGACTTCTGCTGCTGCTACTGCTGCTGGTGCTGGCTGGTCATTTGTGTCAGTGTGTGTACCTTGAGTTATGGTGAGTGGTGTGCGTGTTCTGTTTTGTGTTGTTGTTGTCTGTGTTGTTGTTGTTGTATGTGTTGTTGTTGCTGTAGTTATTATTGTGCTCGGTGCTGTCTGCCTAGATGGTAGTCGGCTTCGACTTTGCGAGGTAGCGTCCGTTTTGTTAGCCTCTGCTGCGACTTTGGCGACTTTGCTCACGAATGCCAAGAACGGTTTTCTGGTAGCCGGCCTCCCCATGATGGTGTGGAGTGTGGACTGGCTAAGCTGGGTTTCAATTTTGATTTCCAGCTCCATTCTGTCGTGGCTGAATCTGGGGCATTCAAAGAGCAGATGCCAGACTGTTTCATCGCAGCTGGGGTCACAGACGCACGAGGGACTGTCTTTGAGATGGAAGCGGTGGAGATACGCTGAGAATCCCCCGTGTCCTGTTAGAACTTGTACATGGACCGGTGTGAGAACTGCGTCTCTGAGTGTCCTTTTTGCCGCTAGGACGTCTGGGAAGAACACTTTTGTGACCGATCCTGTACTCGAGGACTCGTAGCGTGCCTGCCACTTCCTTACAGTCCCCTCCCGTATCTTCCTTCTCACGAACGATACGGGGACCTTGCTGTAGTCCGCTGTCTCTTTTGTGAGGGCTGCCTCCTTGGCCAGCTCGTCCGCTCTCTCATTCCCGGCGGTTCCCACGTGGGCCCTGAGCCAAAAGAACCTGACTTCTCGGCCTTCTTCTCTGATCTTGCGGACGCATCTCTTGATTTGTAGTGCCAGGTGGTGAGTGACAGATGGACTCCTCAGCAGGTCAAGTGACGATCTTGAGTCACTTAAGATGCTTACGGAGGCCGCACTGGATTCACCTGCCATCCTGACAGCTCTGAAGAGAGCGTACATTTCTGATTGGAAGACCGTGTTGTGAGGCTCCAGACCAAAAGTGCTGGACTTGGACTCCTTTCCGTTTTCCCACCAAGTTAAGGCAGCCCCGACTTTCCCCTCTATCTTGCTGCCATCGGTGTATATTTGGGGACCGATTACTTGGTGGGTTTCCAGGGTCTCAGGAGTCATGTCCTCTAGGCGTGCATACTCCGTTGTTGTGAGTAGCGCTGGGTGGGGGTTTTGGGAGTGGTGCACGTTGCACTCCAGCTCGCGGCCCGGCGGTATGAACTCTTGGGAATGTCCCTTTTTGATCTTGAAAAGGGTTGCCGCCTCGATTACCCGGAGATCTAGGGGGAGTTGGCCTGACAGTACAAGTGCCGATGTCAGAGACACCGTGCGGTATGCTTTGCAGATCTTCTGCGCGAAACCTCTCTGCAGCGAGTCGAACTGATTCCTTGTCATCAGTTTCTCGGCTGCAGGGGCCCATGCGCTCGCTGCATACATCACGATGGGCTCTATCACCGACACATATATCGTCCTTATTATCTCTCTGTTGAGACCCCAAGTCACCTTTGCTGCGCATGCAAGCTGTTTGTAGATGTCTGCGGCCCTTTTGCAGGTCGCAGACACGTGCGCGTTGAAGGTGAGCTTAGAGTCTATTGTGAGACCCAGCAACTTGACCTCTTTGACCAGATTCAGCTGGGTGCCCGACATGTGGAGTACCGGATCGTCGTATTTTAGCTTTCTCGTTAACACCATCGCATTGGTCTTGTGCGCGGCGAAACGTAGCTTATTTTGGACTCCCCATTCCGATACTACGTCTAAAGTGTCGTTGGCTGTTTGCTGCAGGGGACCGGTCGAAAAGTCCGAGAAGATAAGGACGACATCGTCTGCGAAGGCTTGGCAGTATACGCCCATACTAGCCATTTTGTGTAGGAGCGAGTCTAGGATAAGGTTCCAAAACGTCGGCCCGGCAATTGAGCCCTGGACGCATCCTTTCGTGGTACCCTTCTCACTAGTCGCTCTGGCGTAGTTGACCCTGATGTTCCGGTCTTCCAGGTATGAGGTGACGAGAGCGTAGATGTTTTTGGGACAGTTTTTGACTACCATCTGTCTTTTGAGTGTTGGCCACCACGCGTTATCGAAGGCCCCCTCTATGTCCAATGATATCAAAAGCACGATCTTTTTGGCTTTGATTTCGGCACGTAAGTGTCCCATTAGGGCATAGAGGGCGTCCTCGGTGCCGCGCTGTGGCATGAACCCGTATTGATTTGTGTTAAGAGTGGGGAGGAAGTGGTACTGGAGTCTGCCTACCAGGAGCTTTTCAATGATCTTTCCTAGGACCGAGAGCAGACCTATTGGCCTGTAGGACTTGGGACTGGTGTAGTCGTCCTTTCCTGGCTTGCGGAGTATGCACACGTGGGCGACCTTCCATTGCTTCGGGAAGTACGATAACGACAGGCACTTGTTGGCCATCATTAGGAACACTTCCCTGTCGCAATTTATCGCCGCTGTGCAGATGTCTGCTGTTAGTCCATCGGGACCGGGAGCTTTTTTCGGGTTTTGGTTTTGGAGAACCATTTCCAGCTCCGCGGTTGTGAAGGGTGGATCGTCAGCAGACAGTCCTTGAGGGTTCTTTTCCTCCGCTAGCCTTCTCAGTGATGTGTGGTACGGCTGTTCGGCATCCGTTGAGTCGTCAGGGTAGAAGGTTTTAGCCAGGAGATCTGCTGATTGCTCTGGACTGAGCGTCTCGCCTGCGGTGTTTCTCAGCAGCGCATCGTCCTGTCTTCTGGCTGTCTTCCTTAGTACCCTGTAGATGCCGTCCCACATGCTCTCTCGGTCCTGCTTCGAGCAGAACTCCTTCCAGTTGGTTGTGGCAGCTTCCATCGCTGCTGCGGTGTATGTGTTCTTTGCCAGTACATATTCCTCTATGGTGAAATGTCTCCGGCTTGCGGCTGCATTCCGGATCCTTCTCTTCTTCGTCAGCGCATCTTTTTGGAGACGATCTAGAGAATGGCTCCACCATGGGGGCTTGGCGTCGTATTTAGGCGACCCCAGTTTTGGGATCGCTTCCTCACATGAGCGGTGGATGTTGCGGACGTAGATTGTGATGAGAGACTCCAGATCCTCTGGGTTCGAGACGGCCGAGACTCTGACTGATGTTATGTCATTGTCCGCCAGGCTGGTCTTGAAGTGCGTGCTGAAGTCGGACCACTTTGCCTTCTTGGTGTTGTAGATGCGCGTCGAGATTCTGCTTAAGGGTTCCAAGGCCTTTTCTAAGCGCATCGAGAAGGTTATTGCGTTGTGGTCGGAAGTTATTACACTCCTTTCAACCCGCCACTCTTCGACCTTGCCTAGCAGTGACAGGCTGCATACCGTCACGTCGACGTTGCTTGTACACCACCTGTCTCCTCTGTAGGTCTCGAACGTCGGTGTTTGACCTGTGTTGAGGATGTGGAGATCCCGCTCATTGAGGAATGAGTTGTACGCCGCCCCGCGATGGTTTTCGGAGACACTTCCCCACCACTGGCTCCAGGCGTTTATGTCTCCTCCCACTATGGTGTTTTGTGTGCGTAGTTTTTGTAGAGTTGCATTTGTTGCCGAAAGGTAGGGTTCGAGTTCCTGGTCACCTTCAAAATAGACCGATAGCACCCCGAAGCTGAGCTGGCCGACCTTCAGCAGGACGGCGGAGATGTTCTCGGTCACAAGCTGGGGGTCGTGGATGACCTCCAGGTTGTTCCCGAAGACAACGATCGCCGCCTTTACTGGTTTTTGTCGGTTGAGGCTGCACTGGATGACTTGTGTGCCGGGGTTTTGTTTCATCACACCTGTTCTTCCTACGTAGGGCTCTTGAACAAGTGCTACTGAAACTCCCTTTGCCTGAGCCGCCATGTAAAGTTCTTCTGTGGCCAGCTTGGAGCGCTGAAGATTAGCTTGGATGAACTTCAATCTTGGTTTCGGTCTTGTTGTGTTTTGAAGGGTGACTGGTTGGCTATTTGCGGTTTCTTGGTCGCCCTTAGCAATAGGAAACGCGCGACCTCGCTATACCATCCCATTTTTGGCGTTCCGGGCAGTTTTCGCTGAACGCTGTATGTGCCAGGTCGCTGTCCATCCTGTGTGCCACCTTACAGTTGATGCAGGTGGGCAGTTTGCCGTCAGCTCGAGTGAGGCAGTCCCTACTGCTGTGCGCTCCACTGCAGTGACTGCAGGCTTCTTTGCCGGCCTTGCATAATGTCCTATTGTGACCATAGGCAAGGCACTTTGAGCACTGTACTAGCGGGGACTGGTCCACAATCGGGCACCGCTTGATGCCCACATGCACCTTCTGCACCTGCGTGTAGCACTTCCAGAGCTCCGGCGAGAGCTCCAGAACAGGGTGGCACTCATGGGGGTTTCTCGCGCGCTTCCTGTAGCGCACCCTTATAGTGTGTCCACTCACAGCGACGTCCTGCAGAAGGTGTTTGTTCTGCGCCTTGAGATGTTCGACTATCTCCTCGTCGCTGTAGCTAGACAACACTCCCCTAATGCACACTAGGGGGTTTTGTGGCTTCGGCTCCTGGACCTTTAGCCCTGCGTTCGACTTGAACTGATCTCTGATCAGGTTCAGGTCCGTCTTGCTGGCGCACCTCAGAACCACTTTCTGGTTCCGCGCCTTACGGACTGTGTCAACCCGGGCTCCGCTTGTCTTAAGGTCCAGGGCAGTCCTGATCCTCTCGATCACATTATCCCCAGTGTGTCGGGGGTCCGTCGACGAGACGATCAGGGTATGGTTGGGTTGAGTGGGTGGTTTCGGGGGCTTGGGTGTGCTGGCGACCTGGGCAAAGGTTTTGGGGCCTTGTTGTTGTAGTGGCGGTTTCTCCGCTTTGCCCAATTCCGCTACCCCTTTCTCAATGTTTTGGAGGGTCTTTTTTACCTCCCCGACTGCTAGTTCCGCTTCCAGATTCAGCGCCAAAGGCGCCTGGATCGTCGGTTCTTTATCACGCAGTACGCGGAGGTCTGCGGAGACCATCTCCAGCCTTTCGGTAAGTGGCTTCAGTTGTGGTGTAATGTTGAGTGGTGGTTGTGGTGGTGGGGGGGAGACTATGGGCCTGTTCGCGATGGCCTGCAGTTGTGAGTGCACCTTCAGCAGCTCCTCCTCAAATTTGGCGGCAGTCAGGAGGCCCGTCTCTGGCTCTGGGCAACTAAGGTCCGGCTGCATAATCCTGGGCTGGGTGAGGTCTTCCTTGAGCCTTTCCAAACCCTTACGAAGCACGTCCAGCTGGTTTGAAATGCTGGTCACATTCGTATCAAGGCGTGAGAGGCCGGCCAACATTGAATCCCACTTTGGATCCCCCGGGGCGCTTGCGATCTCTTGCCTTGTTTTCTCGTGCTCCCTCTGGTTCTGGAGGCTCGCGGTTGTGATCTCATTTTTCACCTCCTTGATGCCGTTGAAGGCTTCAAGGGTTTCGTGACCCAGCCATTCCCGGATCCCTTTTGCCTCTTTTTTGGTCTCAGAGACGTCCATCCTCATGAGGGAGAGCTCGCCCTTCATTGCCATTAATTCGCGATTATGAGCCCTCTCGACCCGCACTAGCTCTTGGGCGTGTCGAGAGCGCTCCTTCTCGAGATTACACTTGTGACGCGATCTCGAGTCAGCGAGTGACAGGGCTGTCTCGTAGAGGCCCTGAAGGCACTCATGGGCTGTGGCCTTGCACTCCCTTTTCATGTTGCCTGCCGCTTCCAGGGCGTCCTTCCCTTTTTGGAGGAGATCGTTGGCCTCTCGCGTAGCCAGGTCCATCTCGACCCCGGTACCTCTTCTCGGCGTTCTATAGAGGAGGCTCGGCCGCCCACTTGGTGGTGCTTGGGTCTCTGAGGAGGCCACCGAGCTTTCCTCGTCCGATATGATCTGGCGGGGGGGGGAGATGCCACACTGCTCCCAGTTGATGACAATTTCAGCGACCCTAAGATGTTCTGGGTTTGTCGTCTCGGGCGTGGTTTGTACTGGCGGTGTCCTGTTTGCTACGTCCGGCTCCGACGCAGCCTTTGGCACCTGTGGCGTCTGCGACGGACGCGCCGACTGTTCCGAGACCACTGATTTAGCCGTGTTTTTTAATACTTTTTCCCTAAGGGATTTAGGGGCTTTCGCGGCCTCCGTGGTCGTTTTGCGGGAGGTGATGGCAGGTTTGGAAGACATTTTTTATAGCTAATGCCTTAAATGCTACAGTTGTAAATATATAATTAACCTATTGCTTAAATGCTAATTTGAACTTTATAAATGTGCCTGTTTTGTTTTTTTTTTTTTTTTTTTTTTTTTTTTTTTTTTTTTTTTTTTTTTTTTTTTTTTTATGAGATGGACTCACGGATGCTTCCGCTGTTGTTCTGCGTCTGCTGTCCGATGAGGAGCCCGATGCAACCAGAACTCGATGATGTGAGCCCTGTGTGCGCTCTGGTGGTGGTTCGCAGTGGAATTCTGCAATGCCGCCGGATTTCTGCTCGTGTGGTGCTGAGCTTCAGGATTCTGTTGGAGCCAGAAGAAAGAACTCTTCGAGCCCTTTCAAACGAGCCCAAACTCGGCTTCCTAGGTCCAACGGGTCCGGAGTTACGTCGCGGGGGGGTGAGGTAGCCCTGAGGGGGGTCGGGGGGGGGAGGTTTCGTGGGGAGTCGAGGGGGGGTGAGGGGTATGGGGGGGGGGGGGGAAGGTTTCGTGGGGAGTCGATTGGGGGGGTGAAGTGGTTGAGGGGTGGGGGGGGGTTCACTCAATGTGAGGGAAGAGGTTGGGGGGGTCAGCGGTACCCTTGCTCGGGTCTCTGACAAAATACAGGGGGGGGGGGGAAGTGACTTGGGGGGGGGGTAGAGGTTTGGGGGGGGTGAGGGTGAAGGGACTCTTGGTGGCTCAGGGAAGATCCTGAAATCCCAAGTAGGATGAGCCCAAGCTCGGAGGGTCTAGGTCAAGGGGTTCAGGAGTTCCCTCGGGGCTTACCTGGTAGCACTCCGCGGAGTCGTCACGCTGATGACTGATTTGCTGAGAGATTCCTCGGCCGGCTTCGGAGTCTTCAGTGCTGGCTTGTTGTGCGTCACACCTCGTGGCGGAAAAGTACTTGGGAAAAAGTGAGGTTATTTTTACACTAAAAACAACGTGTTTTTGTGTTTTCCGTGCCTTAATAACTCCCAAGTCCCAGCTCCGATTTTGACGATCCTGGTGTCGATGGATTGGCCTCTGCCGCGTCTCTCAGAATTAATGTTTGCAGAACGACTCCACTGACGTTTCCCGAGTTATTCTCCTCTGAAGTTTCGAGGGTCCCGCTCCGCAGCCCGTGATCGTAGACACTTGCCCACACGTTTCCCGGTGAATCAACACTGCACAATTCCACTGGTAACTTTTTGGCGCACTTAACTCAACGCGTTTAATTTTGGCGAATTTTTTACGCGGAGCTGATGTTGTTGTTGCGATGTTTGATCGGTTACTGGGTTAGGTTAGGTTAGGTTAGGTTAGGTTAGGTTAGGTTAGGTTAGGTTAGGTTAGGTTAGGTTAGGTTAGGTTAGGTTAGGTTAGGTTAGGTTAGGTTAGGTTAGGTTAGGTTGGTTAGGTTAGGTTAGGTTAGGTTAGGTTAGGTTAGGTTAGGTTAGGTTAGGTTAGGTTAGGTTAGGTTAGGTTAGGTTAGGTTAGGTTAGGTTAGGTTAGGTTAGGTTAGGTTAGGTAGGTTAGGTTAGGTTAGGTTAGGTTAGGTTAGGTTAGGTTAGGTTAGGTTAGGTTAGGTTAGGTTAGGTTAGGTTAGGTTAGGTTAGGTTAGGTTAGGTTAGGTTAGGTTAGGTTAGGTTAGGTTAGGTTAGGTTAGGTTAGGTTAGGTTAGGTTAGGTTAGGTTAGGTTAGGTTAGGTTAGGTTAGGTTAGGTTAGGTTAGGTTAGGTTAGGTTAGGTTAGGTTAGGTTAGGTTAGGTTAGGTTAGGTTAGTTAGGTTAGGTAGGTTAGGTTAGGTTAGGTTAGGTTAGGTTAGGTTAGGTTAGGTTAGGTTAGGTTAGGTTAGGTTAGGTTAGGTTAGGTTAGGTTAGGTTAGGTTAGGTTAGGTTAGGTTAGGTTAGGTAGGTTAGGTTAGGTTAGGTTAGGTTAGGTTAGGTTAGGTTAGGTTAGGTTAGGTTAGGTTAGGTTAGGTTAGGTTAGGTTAGGTTAGGTTAGGTTAGGTTAGGTTAGGTTAGGTTAGGTTAGGTTAGGTTAGGTTAGGTTAGGTTAGGTTAGGTTAGGTTAGGTTAGTTAGGTTAGGTTAGGTTAGGTTAGGTTAGGTTAGGTTAGGTTAGGTTAGGTTAGGTTAGGTTAGGTTAGGTTAGGTTAGGTTAGGTTAGGTTAGGTTAGGTTAGGTTAGGTTAGGTTAGGTTAGGTTAGGTTAGGTTAGGTTAGGTTAGTTAGGTTAGGTTAGGTTAGGTTAGGTTAGGTTAGGTTAGGTTAGGTTAGGTTAGGTTAGGTTAGGTTAGGTTAGGTTAGGTTAGGTTAGGTTAGGTTAGGTTAGGTTAGGTTAGGTTAGGTTAGGTTAGGTTAGGTTAGGTTAGGTTAGGTTAGGTTAGGTTAGGTTAGGTTAGGTTAGGTTAGGTTAGGTTAGGTTAGGTTAGGTTAGGTTAGGTTAGGTTAGGTTAGGTTAGGTTAGGTTAGGTTAGGTTAGGTTAGGTTAGGTTAGGTTAGGTTAGGTTAGGTTAGGTTAGGTTAGGTTAGGTTAGGTTAGGTTAGGTTAGGTTAGGTTAGGTTAGGTTAGGTTGGTTAGGTTAGGTTAGGTTAGGTTAGGTTAGGTTAGGTTAGGTTAGGTTAGGTTAGGTTAGGTTAGGTTAGGTTAGGTTAGGTTAGGTTAGGTTAGGTTAGGTTAGGTTAGGTTAGGTTAGGTTAGGTTAGGTTAGGTTAGGTTAGGTTAGGTTAGGTTAGGTTAGTTTAGGTTAGGTTAGGTTAGGTTAGGTTAGGTTAGGTTAGGTTAGGTTAGGTTAGGTTAGGTTAGGTTAGGTAGGTTAGGTTAGGTTAGGTTAGGTTAGGTTAGGTTAGGTTAGGTTAGGTTAGGTTAGGTTAGGTTAGGTTAGGTTAGGTTAGGTTAGGTTAGGTTAGGTTAGGTTAGGTTAGGTTAGGTTAGGTTAGTTAGGTTAGGTAGGTTAGGTTAGGTTAGGTTAGGTTAGGTTAGGTTAGGTTAGGTTAGGTTAGGTTAGGTTAGGTTAGGTAGGTTAGGTTAGGTTAGGTTAGGTTAGGTTAGGTTAGGTTAGGTTAGGTTAGGTTAGGTTAGGTTAGGTTAGGTTAGGTTAGGTTAGGTTAGGTTAGGTTAGGTTAGGTTAGGTTAGGTTAGGTTAGGTTAGGTTAGGTTAGGTTAGGTTAGGTTAGTTAGGTTAGGTTAGGTTAGGTTAGGTTAGGTTAGGTTAGGTTAGGTTAGGTTAGGTTAGGTTAGGTTAGGTTAGGTTAGGTTAGGTTAGGTTAGGTTAGGTTAGGTTAGGTTAGGTTAGGTTAGGTTAGGTTAGGTTAGGTTAGGTTAGGTTAGGTTAGGTTAGGTTAGGTTAGGTTAGGTTAGGTTAGGTTAGGTTAGGTTAGGTTAGGTTAGGTTAGGTTAGGTTAGGTTAGGTTAGGTTAGGTTAGGTTAGGTTAGGTTAGGTTAGGTTAGGTTAGGTTAGGTTAGGTTAGGTTAGGTTAGGTTAGGTTAGGTTAGGTTAGGTTAGGTTAGGTTAGGTTAGGTTAGGTTAGGTTAGGTTAGGTTAGGTTAGGTTAGGTTAGGTTAGGTTAGGTTAGGTTAGGTTAGGTTAGGTTAGGTTAGGTTAGGTTAGGTTAGGTTAGTTAGGTTAGGTTAGGTTAGGTTAGGTTAGGTTAGGTTAGGTTAGGTTAGGTTAGGTTAGGTTAGGTTAGGTTAGGTTAGGTTAGGTTAGGTTAGGTTAGGTTAGGTTAGGTTAGGTTAGGTTAGGTTAGGTTAGGTTAGGTTAGGTTAGGTTAGGTTAGGTTAGGTTAGGTTAGGTTAGGTTAGGTTAGGTTAGGTTAGGTTAGGTTAGGTTAGGTTAGGTTAGGTTAGGTTAGGTTAGGTTAGGTTAGGTTAGGTTAGGTTAGGTTAGTTAGGTTAGGTTAGGTTAGGTTAGGTTAGGTTAGGTTAGGTTAGGTTAGGTTAGGTTAGGTTAGGTTAGGTTAGTTAGGTTAGGTTAGGTTAGGTTAGGTTAGGTTAGGTTAGGTTAGGTTAGGTTAGGTTAGGTTAGGTTAGGTTAGGTTAGGTTAGGTTAGGTTAGGTTAGGTTAGGTTAGGTTAGGTTAGGTTAGGTTAGGTTAGGTTAGGTTAGGTTAGGTTAGGTTAGGTTAGGTTAGGTTAGGTTAGGTTAGGTTAGGTTAGGTTAGGTTAGGTTAGGTTAGGTTAGGTTAGGTTAGGTTAGGTTAGGTTAGGTTAGGTTAGGTTAGGTTAGGTTAGGTTAGGTTAGGTTAGGTTAGGTTAGGTTAGGTTAGGTTAGGTTAGGTTAGGTTAGGTTAGGTTAGGTTAGGTTAGGTTAGGTTAGGTTAGGTTAGGTTAGGTTAGGTTAGGTTAGGTTAGGTTAGGTTAGGTTAGGTTAGGTTAGGTTAGGTTAGGTTAGGTTAGGTTAGGTTAGGTTAGGTTAGGTTAGGTTGGTTAGGTTAGGTTAGGTTAGGTTAGGTTAGGTTAGGTTAGGTTAGGTTAGGTTAGGTTAGGTTAGGTTAGGTTAGGTTAGGTTAGGTTAGGTTAGGTTAGGTTAGGTTAGGTTAGGTTAGGTTAGGTTAGGTTAGGTTAGGTTAGGTTAGGTTAGTTAGGTTAGGTTAGGTTAGGTTAGGTTAGGTTAGGTTAGGTTAGGTTAGGTTAGGTTAGGTTAGGTTAGGTTAGGTTAGGTTAGGTTAGGTTAGGTTAGGTTAGGTTAGGTTAGGTTAGGTTAGGTTAGGTTAGGTTAGGTTAGGTTAGGTTAGTTAGGTTAGGTTAGGTTAGGTTAGGTTAGGTTAGGTTAGGTTAGGTTAGGTTAGGTTAGGTTAGGTTAGGTTAGGTTAGGTTAGGTTAGGTTAGGTTAGGTTAGGTTAGGTTAGGTTAGGTTAGGTTAGGTTAGGTTAGGTTAGGTTAAGTTAGGTTAGGTTAGGTTAGGTTAGGTTAGGTTAGGTTAGGTTAGGTTAGGTTAGGTTAGGTTAGGTTAGGTTAGGTTAGGTTAGGTTAGGTTAGGTTAGGTTAGGTTAGTTAGGTTAGGTTAGGTTAGGTTAGGTTAGGTTAGGTTAGGTTAGGTTAGGTTAGGTTAGGTTAGGTTAGGTTAGGTTAGGTTAGGTTAGGTTAGGTTAGGTTAGGTTAGGTTAGGTTAGGTTAGGTTAGGTTAGGTTAGGTTAGGTTAGGTTAGGTTAGGTTAGGTTAGGTTAGGTTAGGTTAGGTTAGGTTAGGTTAGGTTAGGTTAGGTTAGGTTAGGTTAGGTTAGGTTAGGTTAGGTTAGGTTAGGTTAG